>JARCFY010000017.1:9002500-10252500 GCA_029233225.1 Lepidodactylus listeri | reverse complement strand
ACCCCACATAATAGCTGACTGGTACTGTCACTGCACTGGGAACACATTCAGGTGAGAGGAAAAAGAGCAGAAGGATTCAAGCCTTTCCCACAAACCATCTGGTAACATTTATTCCCGATTCAGCACAGCACAGTGGTTAGAGCATCCAACTAGGATCTAGGAGGCCCAGGTTTGAATCAGCCCTGTCTAAGTCCCCTCCTCCCCCTGCCAGGCTAGTTTTCTAGACACAGGGATTTTGTTTCTGCAGGGGAACATTCAAACATAAAATCATAGAATCACAGAGTTGGAAGAGGCCATACAGGCCATCTAGTCCAACCCTCTGCTCAATGTAGGATCAGCCTAGAGCATCCCTGACAAGGGTTTGTTCAGCCGCTGCTGAAAGACTGCCAGGGAGGGGGAGCTCACCACCCTCTTCCTAGGCAGCCAATTCCACTGTTGAACAATTCTCACTGTAAAAAAGTTTTCCCTAATAGCCAGTTGGTACCTTCCCACCCTTAGTTTAAACCCATGATTGTGAGTCTTCTCCTCTGCTGCCAACAGGAACAGCTCCCTGCCCTCCTCTAACTGACACAGCCCTTCCAGTACTTCAAGAGCGCATTCCTGTCGTCCCCCCCACCTCCTCTCCTCCAGACTTGAACCTTCCCAAGTCTCTCAGTCTTTCCTGCATAGGGCTTCTTGGTCTCCGGGCCCCCCGATCATCCTCATCGCTCTCCTCTGCACCTGCTCTGTTCTGTCCACATCCTTTTTGAAGGGAGGCCTCCAGAACTGCACACCGTACTCCAGGTGCAGCCTGACGAATGCAGTGTACAGCAGGACTAGGACAGCTGGAGATCGGGTTGTTATGCCTCTGTTGATACACCCCAAGACAGCATTAGCCTTTTTTGCTGCTGCGTTCAATTTATCTACAGTCTGAAAGGCACTAACCAGGCACTGATTTCCTATGCGGCATCTGCCTGTCCTGGACCAGCTATACTCAACATGGTGCTTATGGGATGCTGTGGCACCCTGCCTATGTGTTTTCTGGCACCTGATTGCTTTCTGGAGACAAGTCCAAAGGGTCCTGAATGGACATGAAAGAAAGCAGGGGGCTTTGGGTCCCTGCTTAGCAGATGACTCACTGGCAAAGCACCAAGCTGATTCTGGGAACGCAGAGCATGAAGTTGGGCCTTCCTGGCTTAGTCACTTTCTTCATTCCCTGGGCTTGGCAGCTTCTTTCTGTGGCTGTGCTAAGGAGCCAACTCTCCTCTTCCTTTGAAAACAAAATCGTGTCTCTTCCTCAAATTAAAGAGCCAGTTTCCATCGCCACCATGGTAGCCATTTTGCAATTAGCTCTGAATCTCATAGCAGCTGTTGTGTGTGTGTGGGGGGGGGGGGTGCCCACTACACGTTCTCAGAATTCCATGTGTGGTGCTATAGGCTCAACAAGTCTGGGGGGGGGGAAGCACTGGCCTAGACTGAAACATCTGACATCATCAATCTGCTTCTGTATGGGGGGCCCAGTGGACCCGCCCTACTAACAGAGCAAGGGGCTCAATTTACAGACAGTTTCTGCTGAATGAGAGACACTCTGGAGCATTCAAGCTTGTTCTGTGCTGACTGACACATACAGAGCCCTGAATCCAGGTAAAGATCAGAAATTGATTTACGCCTGGGTATCTGCAGTCCCACCACATGCAAGGCGGTGCTGCTTGTTGAACTTAACGTGCACGGTTGATAACTGCTTCGGGCGGGGGGGGGGGGGGGGGGGAGGACAGATTTTCCTGAACAAAACAAGCACCTCATATGCATCTAAAATCATAGTTATGACTAGAGATGAGCATGAACCATCATGTTTTTCACAGAGGTTTGTGTGGTTCATGTCAGTGGTTCATGAGGCAGATATGCTGGCACTGATCAATTAATTGTTGAAGCAGTGGGGGGGATGGACTTCTGCAGCCCTGGAAACACCAATAGTGGCCCTCCAGAGCTCAACAAGCAGTGCTGGCTGCCAACAAGAGTGCTCCCATTCTGCTCTGCTAAAGCCAAGCAGAGGGTCTCAACCAGTGGATTCCTCGGCCGAGGACCCACACACTCCCCTCAGTGGGATTTTTGAACACTTGTCCCTGGCTACAGCGGTGTGGTGCTGGGCTGGGAGGACTGACGGGGGGAGGAGTGACAGGGGTCCCCTCAAGAATCAGTGCTTCCAACCTCCCCCCACAACCATCTCTTCATGATCATTCCCAGCACCAACCACACTTCCAGCCTCTCCCAAATAATTGGCACTTCCAGCCTCCTCTCACATCCATCTCTTCATGATTACTGTCACGCCAAGAATTGGTGCTTTCAGCCTCCCCTTGCCCACCCCACCGAGGAGATGGATTCTGACTGTGGCTGCTCTTACCCAGAGCTATGTTTCGCCATTGAGAAGTGTTTCCTCTCATGCTCAAGGGCCACTCCGCCACACTCCACCTGAGTGGGAATTTAAACACCTTCTTCTCACAATCACTGTCACCCCAAGAATCACCTCACGATTACTGTCACACCCACCTTGTGAACCAAGATCTGCCTCATAGCGCAACACCCACCTTGTGAATGAAGATCTACCTCATAGTGCAAAACCCACCTCATGAACCAAGATCTACCTCACAGTGCAACACCCACCTTGAGAACCAAGATCTACCTTATAGCCCAACACCCATCTCATGGACCAACATCCACCTACGCAAACCTCTATCTCGTCAAACATCCACCTGTACAAGGGAGCTCGTTTGACTGCACCCAAGGTTTCCCCATCTACAGCAACAATGTCTACGATGAGGGAGCAGGCAGGACTCGCCCCCCCCCCCCAGCCAATCCTCACCAAATTTGGAGGACAGGTAGAGGGGCATCCCGGGAAGGTCTGTGAGGTTGCAAGGAGTCCATTCAATACACTCCTGAACCTGCGGCTGTGATTTCCCCAGAGAGCATTTTCCCAGAGGCACCTGTTTTGGGGGGTGTAACTCAGCTCCCCTAAATCCAATCCTCACCCAACTTGGAGGGCAGATAGAGGAGAGCCAGCAGGAGACTCACTACAAGTTTGGCATCTCTGGCCCACAGGGGGGCTGTTCTACCGCATCACGAGCGTCACAAAATGAACCGGCTTGGCATATGGGAAGGTTTGTGGTTCGTGAAACCCCACGAACCACGAAGCAGGATGAACTTCCATTTTCCTGGTTTGTGCCCATCCCTAATTATCACAGAGCCTTCAACGTGCTAGGGAAAACATTTAGCATGCAAAGGGATGGGGATGTAGCAATAAACTGAATGAGATCTTGCTTTACTTGAAAGGGGAACAAAATTGTCTGAGTTCATTAAACAGGACAGGTTGGGATTATATTTATGACTAATCTTCCCTTGTGCATTTCCCCCCACAAATAACCCACAATCATACAGAAAATTTTCTAAACTAGATCTGCATTACGAGGGGTGTAAGACCTATTTATTTATTTATTTTAGGGGTTTTTTATTACCTTTACAGCTCTAAATGGCCATCAACAAAAGCGAAGTAGAAAGTACATATAACTTACACAATAAAAAAAATAAAAATAGAATCTTAACATTCCTAAATGTCTCACTATAATATTCTATATAGGATTTCAATAGTTACATTCAATAGTTACATTCAGTGTTACCTGTAAGAGATAATATTTCTAAATCTTTATAATTGTTGTTATATATATAATGGTGTAGGTGAGGTGGGAAGTCATAAAGAGTTTGAATTGTAATTGGAATACACAGTTATATAAAAAATGTGATAGTGATGAAAATATTCTGAAGGTAATTGTGTAAAGTTTTGGATAAGAAAAATAAAATTTGTTTTTTTTAAAAAATAGTTACATTCAGTAACTGCACTTTTAGATAAAACAACATACTCTTAAACAAAGCTAGTATACAGATTCCTTAGAATTTCTTTATAACATGATAAAAAGGTTAACATAGGTCACCAGGTGTTTTCGGAAATGATTACAGCTTTAGAGGAGGGTGGGTGAGATATATTTATACACACCAGGAGAAGTGACCCTCAAAGTAAAATTATGCATAGTGTTGAAGGAGAGCTTGACACACTTTGCAGGACTCCTATCACTGAGAGCCAGGGTTATCCAAAGTCAGGAGCAAAATGTGGGGGAGGTCGTAGAGATCTGTCCCAAAAGCAGGGGGACTTTCCTCCAGGAGAAGGGACCTTCCTCAGCACAAGACCCTCTTCCAAACATCTTGCATCACAAAAAGGCTCCTTCTGCCAGATGAAAATGTCTCCACCAGCAGAACGGACCTGCAGGATAGAGCCCCATGTCAGGGCTGCTCGGTAATGCCTGGCAACGGACAGAGAGTTGGGGGCAGGGACATAAGGGACTTCATTGTCACCTGTGCCGCTGCGTCACTTCAGGGGGAAACCTGGAAGTGACATGGGGTAGCTCTAGAAACTGCCAGCAAACTCTGGTGATTCATAGTTTTTGGTGATGCCTAGAGCTACCCTCTGTCACTTTGAGGATTTCCCCAGAAGAGACATAGCAGTGTGAGCAACACTATGACATAGGGTAACTCTAAGAATTGCCAGAAACTCTGTGGTAAAACCACAGAGTTTCCGTTGATTCCTAGAGCTATCCTCCATCACTTCCCCATTTCCCCTGAAAGTGACATAACTGGGCCATAGGGTTTTTTAGATCATCTGCAGCCGTTTGGAGTAGAGGCAGGCAACGAGAGCTGGAGATAGAGGATACCCACCCCAACTGGAGGAGTGACAAGCCGACCCATGGGCATTATATACACACACACACACACACACACACACACACACACACACACATATATATAGAGAGAGAGAATTATAGCTGTATGAGGCAGTCTTGTAACTTCACCTTTACTTATAATGGCTAGGGTTTCCAACTTCCAGGTGGTAGATGGTCACCTGGGATTACAACTTACCTTCAGGTGACAGAGAAAATGACCAAAGTGGATTCTATGACATTACACTCCATTGAAGCCCCCCCCCCCAACCCTGCCCACCTCAAGCTCCACTCCCAAAATCTCCAGATATTTCACAACTCAAAGCTGGCAACCCTAGTAATGGCCCGGATCCCACTAAAATTAAGCACTTTCAGGACTTCATTATTTCAGCATTAGAAAGTTAAGCACATGGAACTTTTGCCACAAGAAGACCACCCCCATGTTTGCATAGCAATATGAAACACACAAAACTGCCTTACACTGAATCAAACCCTTGGGCCATCAAAGTCAGTATCGTCTGCTCAGATTGGCAGCGGCTCTCCACTTCAGATGAGGCCCTCTTTTGCTCAGAGTAAGGGGTGGGAGAGAACTCTTTCAGGAACACAGTCCTTGGGTGCTATGAAAGTGGTTTGTGGGGAATGACTCTCAGGTCAAGCCACCCAAGCAGCTGCTGGGGCAGTACAACAAAAAGGGTGCTGATGTATCTCAGAGGCTCAGCTCACCAAAAGCCAGCAGCAGCAGCCTTGGAGGTGACTGGCATCACCTCCTGGGCCCGCACTGCTAGCAGCCACATCCAAATCATGCTCCTGTGGCAATGCCCAGCCAGCGTAGGACCAGGAGGCAATGAGCACACCCTTCCCAGGGCCCAAAATACTTCAACCTAGCTGGGATCTGATTGTGCTTCACAGCTTTACTGTTCCTTTGGCAAGGAATCTGTGGCTCAGCGGTAGCACTTGGCATGCAAAAGATCCCGCATTTAATCCCTGACATCTCCATTTCAAAGGACCGAGTAGTAGGTGATGTGAGAGATCTTGACTTGAGACTCCAGAGAGCCTCTGTCAGTCCCAGCAGACAACACAGGCCCGGATAGAGCAAGACTCTGACTCGGCAGAACGCAGCTTCACCTGTTCATAGGAGCACCTTTGCTTGACACACAAATAAAAAAGTTTTCATCTGGTGCTTAAAAATGAAAAGGCTACACTGAGGAAGGACGTTTTAGGGAAGGCCCTGCCCCTCATAGCCCCCTGCCTATCTTCAGAAAGCGGGCGCCCACACAGAAGAGTCACAAATGGCATTCCTCTTATCGTAAGGCACAGCAGATACAAGCAAAACGTTTCCCTGCTGCCTTCTGGCCCAAGCTTGCTTCTTGCTGGATGCTTTTTGAAGTGTCAACTGGCTTTTAAAACCACTGGGAAAATTCCTGGAAGGTGAGTCTGTCAATGACTACTAGTTATGCTAGCTGAATGGAAACTCCCTGTTCAAAAGCTTTGAATGCCACCACATACGGGGGACAGAAACAACAGGATGGGCCTTGTAGCTCAGCAGCAGAGCACAAGGGAGCAACATCAGATTGTGAAAGAGACTTTGTGAGACTTTGGAGGGCTGCTGCCAGTCTGACTGGACAATATTGATCTGGATGGACCATGCACTGTAAGGCAGCTTAACAGGTCTGTCTCTCCCACCCCAATGCCTGCCAGATGTTCACTTGTGGAAGCAATGTTTGCACAGAAGGAATCGTGTCCATTCTGGCTTGGCCATCATCCTCATGTACTGCTCGTGAATTTGTGGGGACAGCTGCTACTGAAAGCAGAATCGCCAGATGACAAGAACCTGCCAGCGCTGTGGTTTTTCAATGCGGGACCCCACTTCTAAGCTTATTCTGTCTTATGAGACCCACTGCTACAGTACAGCAGGTGGCCAGCAGGGAGCCCCTGCGAATGAGCAGGGCTGCTCGGGGGAGGAGAATCCCTCTCTTCTCCTTTCCCTCCTGCTGCCGGAAGGACAGGCGCCTACAACTTCTTCTCCCAGCTCAAGGGGGCCCTCCTGAAAGCGGAGTTGCTACTAGGGTTGTCAGTCCCAGGTTGGGAAGTTCCAGGAGATTTGGGGCTGGAGCCTGGAGAGGATGAAGTCCTCAGTGGGGTGTAATGCCATAGAGTCCACCCTCCAAAGCTGTCATTTCCTCCAAGGGAACTGATCTTTGTAATTTGGAGATGAGCTGCAATCCTGGGAGATCTCCAGCCCCCATATGGAGGTTGGCAACCCCAGCTGCCACACACTTTTGGGTCTCAAGAACCACTGCAGTAAAAGAAAAGCTTGTGTCATCAAGACAGCTCTGAGAGCCAAGGAGCCAGGCCATTCTCTCAAGTATTTCAGAATCTCATTCATTTGCGATTTAGCCATCCACTGCACAGCTACCGTATTTTTCGCTCCATAAGACGCACTTTTCCTCCCCAAAAAAGTGGGGGGGAAGTGTGTGCATCTTATGGAGTGAATATGGAGCTTTTCTTACCTGTAACAGGGCTCTTTCTTCAGCAGGAACGCAGGGGAACGCCATTCAGGCTGGCATCCCAGCCTTCCCCGCCCCTCCCTGCTGGGCCTGAGCTGTTAAGACTTAAAAGGGAAACGGCAGGAAAACCCCCACCAGGCTAAGTACTCTTTCCCTTTAAGTGCTTTTCCCCTTTAAGACAGCCAGCAGCAGAAAGCCCCGCCCACAGATTAAGCTCCGTGGCTACTTTGCACAGAAAGGCCTGGCTTTGCATGGCATGCCCACGTCTCTCTTCTTTCCTTTCTCTATCTTCCTTCCTTCCTTCCTTCCTTTCCTTCTTTCTGTCTGTCTGTCTTTCTGTCTCTCTCTCTGTCCCCACCTTTCTTTCTTCCTTTCTCTTTCTCTCTCTCTCTCTCTCCTCCTCCTTCCTTCCTTTATCTCTCTCTCTCTCTTTCTTTCTGTTCCATTTTTTCCTGTTTTCCTCCTCTAAAAACAAGGTGCGTCTTATGATCAGGTGCGTCTTATGGAGCGAAAAATACAGTTCTAAGAACAGAATTCGCCGTATAAAAAAGAGATGTCTGGTCTGAATTAAACCTCTGTGCTGGGAGACTTTTGGTATCCCCAGCAGTTTGAATTGCCACAGGAGATCCAGTGGCATGAACATCTGGAGAACAATCTACCTCACTGGCCAAGCTGCTGCGTCATCTCCAGACTGTGTTAAGTTGCCAAGGAACAAAAGTGTCTCAGGCGGCACTGCTGATGTGCTCCTCTCCGTTTACCAACAAGACAAAATTAAGCACGATGTGTTCCTTCCCTGCAGAACTCTTAAACGGTAAAAACATAACCATTTAGTGAAATTAATTGTTTTTCTACTAACAAATTATCTCTCTCTTTTTGACCTCTGATGCGGGGAGGGGGAGCAACAGAGCGAAACAGGAACAGAGATTGAATCATTTAGTACAAAGAAGAGCTCAGAGCGAAATGGATATTCAAATAAGTGAACATTTAGCGGATAATCTATGACTGAATATTTAAATGTTTGCCTTGCTTTGGAAAACAGTGTTTTGCTATGTCAGGCTGTTCTATGCAAATCAATCACACACCCACAAGATGAAGTCATATTTAGAACAAACCACAATAAACAGCTATTTCCTTCTTTTTGTATGCCTTTGAATTAAATGGCTTTATGACAGAACTGTGCCAAGTATTCAGGTGCCAGCATTCTGAAGGGAAAAGAGGACTTTTGAGGGGCCCAAAAGACCAGCAGGGAGCTTGCTTTTTCTACACTGTTCTACTTCTGATCACTGCTCTGACTGGCTGCAACTTTGGCACAAGACTTTTAACTAGGTGACAGCAAAACTAGGCAGAACATGGTCAATTTGTCCTCATTCAGAATTAGCTTTGTTTGTCACACGTGATTGGCCATATGATGATAGTTCCTAGGCAGAACAAGGCCTATTTGAAGACAAAAACTGCCACTAAAACAGCAGCTAATCAGGACTGAAAGGAGGCCCATGCAGCATGGTTGCCACTAGCCCTGTTCACGTTATAGTGAATGCACGCATATCTTGCATGTACGTGAGTACACCTGTTTGGATGGAAGAGCCAACACATGTTCATTTTACAAACAAAACCATGGGCCAGTACCTGGATAACTGGGGTGTCTAAATCACACATTCAGCTAACGTAACATGAAAAGTACTCAACGTACATAATAAAGAAAAATCAAGTGTACTTTGTATATTGATTGTATGTGCATTCACTAGAACATGAACTAGGTCCTGGGAGAAGTGTATACAGGTGGGGGGAATCATTCCTCTGTCGTGTACACTTTTGCTTCCTTTCATGTTCCAAACAGGGGGGTTGGTTTTCATGTTGGGCAGGCATTCACAGAACCACGCTCCCACCCCCAAGTCACCCATTTCAGCTTAATGCTAGTCTGTGGCATTTTGTCCCTCTTACACAAAACAAATGGAGTCACCACTGACACCTCCATGTTTGAATTTGAGACATAGCAGCACTCTTTGCATGAGAGCACCCTTGGTCATTCCCCAGGTATCATGATTGCCCATAGGCTGTATATAAGGTACAAAAGTAGGTTTGCCAGCAGGAGATGGGGGGGCAGGGACATGGGGGGGGGGGGATCATGTCGACAGTGTGACGTCATTTGCAGGGTGAACCTGGAAATGACATCATGCCACTGTAAGATTCTGTGCAAACAAGCCATGAATGCAACAGTTATTTTGGACTGACCACCTCCCCCAGTCCACAGAGTGGTAGCAGGGGTCCAGGGCCTGCTGGCAGGAGGTCCTGGCAACCCTATATAAAAGGTCCAGGTATGGGGAAACAAGAACTCCTGCAAAGACAATAACAAAAAGTGCTGGATGGGTCCTTCAGGCTTAAAGGAGATTTTAATTATTTAGTTTATTTATTCCTTGCAGCACAGAAGCACCTCTCTAATGCACCCAGTTTGGGAATTATTGTTTTAAACAAATTGAATGTGAAAAAACTAAACAGACTCATCTGCTACAATTTACTGTAAACAGGAGCAGTAATAAGAAGCATGCAAGAACAGCAACAGAGTTGGAGGCAATCAATGTTCATATTTCAGTTTAGAGGCTACAATGAATTTTCCATTGCTGGGTGAAATCTCTAGCACAAAGACAAATACTGAGGCCAAAACAGACAAGACAATTTTAAAGAGACAATTTCAAAGTGTTAATAGGGGCTCCAAGCATGGAGGAAGGGCCTGGATTATCATGGCAGCCATGGTGGAGGGTGGTAGCCACATTCACCCCGATGTCATTTCCCCAAAATAAAAACTGCCACCTCATCTGATGCTTGGTCAACTGGGGAAAAATGATTATCCATAACCAGAGCAAATAGCAGCTTCAGAAGAGCAAGTTAACCTGGGGAAGCAAAATAGGGAGAAAGGTTAACTCCCTTCTCTCAACACCAGACTTACCAGGTTGCCTATTCCCCCCCCCCCCCCCCGGTTCTCCCCTGCTTTCACAGGTCATGTCAATTCTGTTTGCAGCATCTGCATCTCTCTAGGAATTCCCACAAATGGTATGGTCTTTACCATAGAGATTGGGAGGGGGGACTCCTAGAGCATAGTGCCACGTGGTGACCTCACTTTCAGGTCTTCCCCTGGAATTGCCATCACTACATAATGTGATGCTTCCCTGACCCCAAAAGCTTCCAGGTTTGCCAGTGCAGCAACCTCCCTCCATTCCAATTTTAGCTATTCCCACAGCAAGATTTCTGTCTTGGCTAGATAACATTCCCTAACAAATGTCAGGCTAGATCAAGATGGGTAGCTGTGTTAGTCTGTCTGTAGCAGTATCTGAAGATGTGAGTAGTAACTCACGAAAGCTCCTACCCTGCCACAAAGCTTTGTTAGTCTTTAAGGTTCTCCGCTGGGCTCTTCCTCTTTTCAGATATTAAGATAGTTCTATTTGAGTCCAGCAGCACCTTAGAGACTATCAAA
This sequence comes from Lepidodactylus listeri, assembly GCA_029233225.1. NCBI lineage: Eukaryota > Metazoa > Chordata > Lepidosauria > Squamata > Gekkonidae > Lepidodactylus > Lepidodactylus listeri. The sequence goes on along the minus strand of JARCFY010000017.1, from coordinate 10,241,782 downwards.
AGTTTCAGGGGATCAGCTTTCAAGAGTCAAAGCTCCCTTCATCAGACACAATAGAGTAGAAATGGAGATCTGAGTTCTTTTAACCTAGTCAGAAGGTGGGAGGGGTGCTGTAAAGAATGCTTGCAAAGGATGCAGAGGGACAACGTATATTGTAATCAGCTTGATTACAGCAGATGGGAAATGCTGGGGGACAGAAAAGTAGCATCCGTAGTGAGGTAAGAATCCTATGTCCTGGTTCAGTCCTGATTAGCTGCACAGAGTTATTTCCCTCATACACACCCACAGGTGTAGATCTAAACTACAAACAGTGCAGCTAAAGGCCATGGCCATTCAAGAGGCGTCGCACTTCTGCTACACAGATCACCACTGTATGCAACATAATGCTAAATATATACAAGACCTTATCTTTTACAGAGTTGGCCCCAGTATTCTCTTTCATCCTGGTTCTGCTATTTTAGAAGCACAAGAGAACCTGTCCACCAGTTCACCAGAGACAGCAGAGGTATGCATGGCTACTCTGGGCAGCAAGGTGTGAGGCTTCTGAATCGACCAAATAAGCCAGGCCTTGATGAAAGCAAAAGTCTTTTTATTTCTTAATGATCAATCAGGAACACGTTGTTTGTCAGTGATACCAGACTACAAGCAGCAGGGATTCATATACAGTATTCGAAAGGTAAGAGCAGGTGAAGCACCAATCAGAGCCAACTAAAATAAGCGCGAAACCCCTAACCGTTTGGTTCTCACAGAGAAAAGGCGCGGAAACACTACACCCCCCCACACGGCCCCTTTGTGAACTCTGGTTGCATTTCACAGGCCAGGCACCTGGCCTAAATAAATTTCAGAAGTCTTCAAGGTTACTAAGCAAGATTAGCCGTCCCGAGACGCCGGGATGAAAGAGACAGGAGGAGGAGGCGAGGATAGATAGCGAGAGGACTGTGTGACGTGGAAGTAAGTAGCAAGCCACCCTCCCAGCTAAAGAAAGAACCACAGTATTCACAACAGGCAGTAAATTCATGGCCGACAGTAATTCATGGCAGAGAATCTGACACAAGGCCTCTCTAGCTTGTTCCAACTCCAACTCTCTGGAACAGCCATTCTGTGTAAAAACAACAGTACCGGGAATGGCCAGCAACAGTTTTCAAGCAGAACGTCCCTGGTTTAGACTTCGCAGTAGCATAAAAGGGAAGCCCACATCAAACATGGAGCAAAAATAGAGAGAGAGAGCTGATGCAGTGGGAAAATTAATTTTGGTTTTGAGACCCCCTACACTTTTTGCATATGCTTCATTAGGGGGGAATCAGAAATAAATACAAAAACACATAAAAACCTTAAAAGCATTAATTAAAAGCCACGTATTTAAAAGAACCCCTTGATGGAACATGTAGGGTTGAATTACGGTTGAATTAAAATTAATTCTCCTGCTGCACCAACTATCTCTTCTTTTCAGACTCAGTCCCAGCCTCTACACCCTGTTACAAATTACCCTACCAGTAATATGGGGGTAATAATTCCAACCTACCTTACAGAGATAATTTATAGAGATGATGTTAGCAAAATATTTTAGCGAAAGAACTGCATAAATGCTAAGAGAACAGCCCAGCTCAATTGACACATTTTCACAAGTCCGTTTAACATCATCAGAACAGTTAACTCTCTCCCACTGAATCCCATGGAATTTGAAAATACTTCTCTCTGGCCGGATCATCTCTTTTTCACATTAACAGCAACTGTATATGTTTCTGCCTGCCAGATTTTATCAAAGGAAACTGATTTGAACAAAACAGTGAAAACAGTATACAAAAGAAAAGCAGAAGTATCATTGTAAACAACATATCATGACCTGTATTTAAAGGATTATCGATCATACGAATTTTTGCAAATCATTTTTTCCAAATACCCTTAAAAGTAAGCACATTGGAGATGCACGTGGCATTACAATAAATGCTGGAAAACTGGGTGAAGCTTTAAAAGAATTCACTCATGTCTCTAAAACCAGAGACTTAACCCTGGCTCATGATTGGACTGCAGCATCCCCTGAAAATATACCTGCCAAGCCAAGTGCTCTTTGATGGTGCCTGTTGAGGACAGACAGATGCTCAGGATGACGGTATGCGAGGAAGAGGTCAGGACCCCGGCAATGATGGCATCCTGCATGCTGAAGGGCAGCATCGTATAGACCACAAAAATGATGAATAAGAAAAATGACACCTGTGCAGGAAAGACAAAAGATAGTGCTCATCAAAATTTTAGGGGAAAAAACCAAACCTTTAACATCTCTAGTTTCACTGCTACTGTTTCAAAGCTATTTAAACAAACAAACAAACAAATAGTAAGTCTGCGGCTGCAATTAAAAAAAACCCCTTCTTTAGGTATGCTCAGATTTTTTTTAATCCCTCCCGCAAATCAACAGACCTTCACCCATGACAAATGACAAGCTACTTTTGAAAATCCCCTCTGTTTAAAAAGTAATTTGGCAAATCGTTTGGCTTAATGTGGGGGTCCTGTTCAAGAACTCAAAGGCCTCTTCAGCACGTGAGATTCATTGCCCGGTTCTCTGGATTCTACTGAGATATTTTTCAATCAATAATTGTGACTTGTTGTGTTTGGAAATGGTACTTGCCTAATTCCCTTTTTCAGAGCATACATGTGCGTGCTAACTGCCATCCAGTCACTTTCAACTTCTGGCAACCCTATGAATGAATGACCTCTAAAATGTCCTGTCCTTAACGGCCTTGCTCAGGTCTTGCAAACCGAGGGCCTTTGTGGCTTCCTCAAGTGAGTCCGTCCATCTCATGTTGGGTCTTCCTCTTTTCCTGCTGCCTTCAACTTTTCCTGGCATTATTGTCTTTTCCAGTGACGTTTGTCTTCTCATCATGTGACCATAACTCAGTTTAGTCATTTTAGCTTCCAGGGACAGTTCAGGCTTGATTTGATCTAGAACCCACTGATTAGTCTTTTTTGGCAGTCCACGGTATCCGTAAAACCCTCCTCCAACACCACATTTAAAACTAATCAACTTTCTTCCTGCCAGTTTTCTTCACTGTCCAACTTTGACACCCATGCATAGTAATGAGGAATAGTATGGTATGAATTATCTTGGTCGCCAGCATATGCGGTAAATAAACTGTGATGGCCCCTCATGAGCTTCAAATATGTTTTAAATCATTCAACATCACAGTAATCCAAGTCTATGCCCCAACCACTGACACAGAAGAGGCTGAAGTGGACTGGTTCTTTGAAGACCTATAACACCTCATAGAACTAACACCAAAAAAAGATGTCCTCATTATCATGGGGGACTGGAATGCTAAAGTAGGAAGTCAAAAGGTAACCAGAATAACAGACAAGTTTGGCCTTGGAGAACAAAATGAAGCCGGGCAAAGGCTAACAGAGTTTTGTCAAGAGAACACGCTGGTCCTAGCGAACACCCTCTTCCAACAACCTAAGAGGCAACTCTACACATGGACATCACCAGACGGGCAACACCGAAATCAGATTGATTATATCATTTGCAGTCAAAGATCGTGAAGTTCTATACAGTCAGTAAAACAAGACCTGGAGCTGACTGTGGCTCAGATCATGAGCTCCTCATTGCAAAATTCAGACTTAAACTGAAGAAAGTTGGGGAAACCACTAGGCCACTCAGGTTTGACCTAGATCACATCCCGGATGAATATACAGTGGAGGTAAAGAATAGGTTGAAGGGACTAAATTTGATAAGAGTGCTGGAAGAACTATGGGTGGAGGTTTGTGACATTGTACAGGAGGAAGCAATCACCACCACCCCAAAGAAAGAGAAATGCAAGAAAGCGAAGTGGCTGTCTGATGAGGCTTTACAAATAAAAGAGGAAAGAAGGAAAAGGTGAAAAGGAAAGATTTACCCAACTGAATGCAGATTTCCAGAAAACAGCAAGGAGAGATAAGGAGGCTTTCCTGAATGAACAATGCAAAGTAATAGAGAATGGAAAGGACTAGAGATCTCTTCAAGAAATCTGGAGAAATCAAGGGAACATTCCATGCAAAGCTGGCCATGATAAAGGACAAAAACAGTAAAGACCTAACAAAAGCAGAAGAGATCAGGAAAAGATGGCAAGAATACACAGAAGAACTATACAAGAAGGATCTCAATGTCCTTGACAACCACGATGGTGTGATCACTGACCCCGAGCCAGACATCCTGGAATGTGAAGTCAAATGGGCTTTAGAAAGCATTACTGACAACAAAGCTAGTGGAGGTGATGGTATCCCAGCTGAACTATTCAAAGTCTTAAAAGATGATGCTGTTAAAGTGCTGCACTCAATTTTCCAGCAAATTTGGAAAACACAACAGTGGCCACAGGATTAGAAAAGGTCGGTTTACATTCCAATACCAGAGAAGGGCAATGCCAAGGAATGTTCAAAACTATTGCTCAATTGCACTCATTTCACAAGCTAGCAAGGTCATGCTCAAGATCCTACAACCTAGGCTTCAGCAGTACGTGGATAGAGAACTGCCAGAAGTACAAGCTGTGCATAATGTTCAAATTGTGTGCACTTATGTTTTGCCCGAAGTTACTGCTCATAGGGAAGATTAAATCTAAGATGTCTCGCATGATGTGAGCGAAAGTGTAGAAAAAAGTTACAGTCCATTGGCTTGGGGAAAGTTTTAACCGCCAAGCAGTGGGAACCAGTGACATATACAGAGGTATCTAAAAAATAATCTCTGAAATGTCACTTTGCGCAGTAAAATGAATTGTAGGATGGAGTTGATTAAGCCATTCAATAAATGGTTGAAATTTAGTGCTATTAAAAAAAACAGAAATAAATCATCAATAAATCTCCTGAAAAAGAATTTATTATGAAAAAAGGGTTATTATGAACACTGGAAATCCATTCTACTTCAAAGCGTGCCATGAACAAACTGGCCACACTGGGGGCGAAAGAGCTCCCCATAGCGGCCCCTTTTATTTGTGTAAAAAACTGATAATCAAACCTTAAAAAGCTCCTATCAAAACATCCTTAAGAACCAGTTGCTCAAGTAAGACAATAGAGGGGTCAAATATGTTAGGCACAAATTGGGATTTCAGCTAAAATTGCCGGGTAATAACATTGTCTTCTATAACAAAGAATTTTTTAAATTTAAGCATCCTAATTAGGTTTAAAAGATCTACTCTCGTTTGAAATGGGTTATATCTGGGAATTGGTACAAAACCTAAGCCCAAATTGAGGACACACACTTCCTGGGGTGACAAATTACGAGAAGAAAGGTTAATTACTAAATTCGTTATCTCCTCAGTCTCTGAGGAAATTGGCGTAAAAAAATCTGGCAGGCCATGGTTTTAGTTTTCCTATAGAGGCTGGGTCTATATGAAGGACCCTCATCCCCAGAAGTATTAGTAGAGTCCTCAGCCTCAGTAGACTCCAAGTCAGAGTATTTTTAGAATTGGCCCATGATACTCTACGTGTAACAGTTGTATCCAGAGATGCCCATTTTGGCCATAATCCCAATTGCCACGCTCATATTTCTTAATTTTTATATCTTTAGTTTTCGTCTCAAAAGCCTTGAGTTCCTCCTTCAAAGTTTTAAAGCGGCTATTAAAACTCTCAAGAGACATAGTAGTCTAAAACTTGTCTTCCATAGTTTTAAGGTCGGTCTCTAATTTCTCTGTTTCTGTGACTGCCTGCTCTATAAATGGCAGCATTAAATCATAAGAACACTTGTTCAATATCGCAGTCCACTTATTGCAGAACTCTTCGCATCCCAGAAACATAGTAGGTCCCTTTTGGGAGGAAGCATGCAAACCTAAACTTATTAAAGAGGCAGCTTTGCACTGCCTCTTTAATGTATTAGTTTGAGGAGGCTCAGCGTCATATTTAATAGGATCATTAGTGCTTCCCTGTGAGGCACTTCAACTTTAGTAACATGTATTAACTTACATGTAAAGTCTGTTTGATGCCCGTCTGTTAACTAGGATTTGAGCGATATCCACTTGACTGTGGGGGTAAGTCTGTGGTTAGTATTTTTGGGATATAGGGTGACTGCTTTGAATACTCTTTAACAATTGTTAATTATGATTTATTTTCATATAGATGATATTGTATAAGTGCACACATCATGTGCATAATGAAAATGAAAAATGAAACATCCGTCATATGGTAAAATCAATGTATTGTTAATATTCTGAGTTTATGGATTCCTTGTTGTGTGTTGTATGTTTCAAAAATTGTTGTATTATTATTTTTTGATGATATCCATTGAAGTAGTTTTTAAACGAAACAAAGAGGAATAATCTGGAGTCTTCGTAGTGTCCACTAGTGTTATCATTACCTTTGTTATTGTTGCCTTAATTATGCCAATTGTAAACTTGTTCATGTCATTGTATTCTTTTTGTATTCTTTTGTCTCATTTAAAAAGTTGTCTTTATTATAGCCTTTAGCATGTTTTGTCTCAGCTGCTTATATTGTCATTTCGTGGTTCTAGCTGGGAGGTCTCTTGTTTGGTACCATTTAGATAGTTTAGAGGAGGGAGAGAGATGAAGCGTTTCTGTCAACTTTATTTTGTTTCTTCCATTCACTTTTGATATGTCTGTAAATAGTTAAGAGTTTTTAATAAATCCTTTAACTGTTGAAGGAGTGAAGTCCCTCTGTACCGCATAGTTCCCCCAGATGCTTGGGTTGGGGAATCCATGAGGAGAAAAGGGGCAAAACAGCCAGTTTCCAACTCTCCAAGGGCCCCCCAAAGATTCCCAGGAAGCCCTGAGGCAGGTTCCTGGTGACACCGGAGAGAGGTTAGGAGGCTGTCCTGCCTAGAGCCCAAGACAGGGACAGTGCTGGCAGCAGTACCTGGAGGCAGTGGAGGAAAACTGCCCCTTCACGTGCCAGGTCAGGCAAAGGAGGGGTGGGCAGAGCAGGGCCTGCCAGCTGATGCAGGCCCATTCCACCACATTGTGGTGTCAGCGGTGGGATAGGACAGACAGAGAGGACAAAAGACTAAACCAAGAGTCTGATTGAACAGACATTAATTAATCAATCAATTAATTAATTATATTCAACCCTCCCTGCTGGAGCAGGGGAATGTAATTAGTGTCCAAATTAGTGTACTCAACAGACAGTGATCGAATATTTATTTTATTTTCTTGGGTCCACCAACAAAGGGAAAGTTTAGTTTAGTTAGGATGGAGCCTGCCAATACACTGGACATTCTGAAAATGACAAAACCACAGCTCCAGGAAGAATGTGTGCTATGGGGTCTGAAGTGTGAAAATCTGACTGGGACAACACGCCATCTAACAATACATGGTATCCACAAATGGTCCCTTGGATAGGGGAGATCCTGGTAAAAATCCATACCCTGCCATGGAAAGATAAAATAATACAAGATAGGAGGAGGATGCTGTGAGCTGTTTTGGGCCCCCCACTGGAAAGAAAAGTGGGACATAAATAAACTCAAGTTCCCCAGAGTTCTAACTTCCTTGTTCCTCACCATCAGTTGTGTGGTAGACCCTGCTTCCTCACTGGGTAGCCAGCTGCCCCCCATCTACAGTTCCCTATTAATATGCTTATATTAATAAGTAATAGTGCTAAAATAGCAAATGTGATGTAAAAATAGATACAGACAGCACATTTTAGTAAATATTTAACCAGAAGTAGGTTTGCAAATTAAAGTAAAAAGAAATCCAGAATTTCTCTAGCTGCTACAGGAATTTTTGGTCTTGGTCAGCTACCTTTCATAACCCATTATTTTACCCATTTTCCCTCCTCTTTCAAGTCTTGTTCTTGCTGAGTACAAATGCAGACATTTACAAATATCATAATTTGTAAATACAACAAAATTTGCCTCAGTTTACTCATCCCCTGCATATTCCTAACCCAACCATGCCTGTTTGAACTTTACTGCACGACAAGTGCCCTTTACAAAGAAAATAACAAGCGAGCTCCTGCTTATCTATAATAAATCTCTGGCCTGGGCAAAAGCCAAACAACTTCTCTACCACAGGGTGGGACACTCTGAAAGTCATAAACCATTTATTACAACACTGCTACCAAAGGGGCTGCTCAGACAGAGTAGGGAACAGTTATTTAGCATTTTGGCAGAAAAATCTGCCTCACAGAAAAAGCAGCAGCATATAAACTGTGACAACTTAAGTAGCTTTATTTTACGCCATACTCTCATTATTCTGAAGAGTGTAGACTAAACTGCAGAGCTGAAGGAACTTTTTACTCTACTCTACTTCAAATAATGGGTAATTATAGTTGCTGTCCTAAGCGAACTCACTTGGAAATAAGCCCCACTGCATTCCAGTTACTTATAATTTTATATCTCGCCCTTTTCAGATTGCAGCCCTGCAAGCAAGGAACATCTTTTAAAACATACTTTTGGTACAAGCACCAAGCTGCTAGGTGCTTTGATCACTATTGTTATCATACCATTCCAAGGGGTCAAGATGGAGAACAGCAGATAAGACCTCTATATGCAAGTCCATGTTCTTCAAAGAGGTCACAGTAAAAATACCCCACAATGTTACACTCAGGAAAAGGTGGGAGCAAGGGAGAGAAGGGGAGGAATTGAAAATATTAGTAATAACAGTAAAAGCAATCACCTTAAAACATGGAGAATCCATTAAAAAATCATAGGGATATGTTCTCCCAATTTAGAGTCCTTCACGTTGTTTATTTCATCAACAGGGTTCTCTTCTTGCTTAATAGATTTTTATTTTTTTTAAAAAAGTACAGAATGGTGTACATCATTTTCATCTCCTCCATTTTATCCTCCATTTTATCCTAGGTTAGGCTGAGAAACAGTAACTGGCCCAGCATCACCCAGCAAGTTTCATGGCAGAGTAGGGATTTGAATCTGGGTCTTCCAAATTTTACACTGACATACTAATCACTGCACCATGATGGTTTATGAAAGCTGGATGGTACAGGTTGGCATACATACTGTAATTTCAGATGCTTCAGATAAATGTGGTTGTTTATTCTGATGGTTATAATGCAGAGAAACATCATACAAGGTTTTCCACACTTGCAGCAGCACCTTATAGTCTAGTTTGGAATATCCAAGTTAGCTTTTAGGTTACATGTGAATGTTTGGGTTATCTATTACATTTGTATTCCACCCTTCCTCACCTATGAGCTAAGTGAGGCTAAGACAGTGTGCCTGGCCCAAGGGTACCTCGTGAGCTTCCTGGCAGAGCAGGGATCTGAACTCAGGTCTCCCAAACTCTATTCCAACACTGCACTGCTGGCTCTCTTTGATACATCTATGATATTAAAATAACACATGTGCACTTGCGGGAAACAACCCAGATAATGCTGATTACTAAATACTCTTAACCAAGGAATATTCACATCCTATCTTGGTCAAACATTTTTTGGCTGAGAATTCCCTTTCCAGACAGTCTTGATGAACCCTATCAGCACCAAAAGTTTAAACTTTCCAGGAAAGACTGGTTCCTCACGCAGCATTTTCATTACTGCTAGACAGACAGGATGATCTCTTTCAAAAAACTGAGTTTCCAACTCCAAGCAAAATTCAAAAACAAACAAACAAATAAAACCTGCATCCTTGAAAGAAATTTCCCAAACCCTGGAAGCATTTCAACAACCAAGACTGCTTGAATGAGGCCATACAGGTCTGCAACTCACAAGCTTTTAATTTCAAACATAAGATGAAGGAGCTATATCTAGCCCCCCCCCCCCCCAATGCAAGGGGCAAAAGACAGCATGCCCATGTCAACTCTACCTGCCCCCCTCACCTGGTTCTCACAACACAGCTGAAGTTACATGGACCCTGCAGTGGGGGAAAAGATTGGTCCAGTTAATCCCAGAGGATTCCTATTAAATCTTTAGCTGTAAAACCCTCTTTGATTAAGGTCCTACGGATCTTAAGGAGTGCCTGTTTCTGTATCAATCCCCCACCTTTTGAGATAAAGGTCTGTTTATCAGGTCCTATCATATAAGTGAGAACTGTCAACCAGGACCTTTTCAGTGGTAGTCCCTAACTATTGTGAGACTTCTGCTCAAAGTAGTCAAGGATCAGATCTTTGTTGATGAAACACAGTTCTTTATTTCCAATCTCTACATTGGTACAGGTTCTCGGATTATTGTCAGAGATAATGCATATGATAGAAGCAGGTCTATTATACCCTTCAGTAGAATTTGAATTGCCCATAGGTAACCAATCACCAAAGGGGAAAAACGGCGGGCAAAAGGGGTCTTTGGCCGTTTGCTACCCACAGGAAAGAAAGCTAGGTGTTAAGCTGTAAATTTCCCTTCCCAAACCAGACCCCTTAGATGTAACCATATTCACATAACAAATGCCTTTCCTCAAGGCCTTCGCACGTTGATAAGAATTGGTCTCTGTCCTCCCCTTGTCTTCCCAGCAGGGATGAATGGAATGCGGAGGCAGGAGTGTGAGAGGCCCATTGTTCCCATGCTTTGAAGTTGTCACTCTCCCGGGCAAGCAGTTACACAGACCAGGCCTGGTCAAAGCCATAAACCTGGGGTCACATAGTATACAGTCCTCCTGGCAAGGGATATGGTTACATGGTGGGCATAGGGGCAACTAAAAGCAATAAGCATGGATACATAATAGGTGCAAGCACAGGTTACACACAGCACAAAGCAATAGGAAGCATAGCAAAAGTCCATGTCTGAATCAGCAGATTCTGACACACTGCCACCCCGAAAATAAACCTACCCGGGTTTGTCTGGGAACCTTTTATGAAATGCTTTAACTAATTTAGGGGCATGCACATTCTCAGAACGAACCCATTCGTTTTGTTCCGGGCCAAAGTCTACCCATCTAACTAAGTACAATAAGTGGCCCCTACGCATTTTGGAATCAAGGATTTCAGAAATTTCAAAATGGGGTGCCTCCCCCTTCATCAGTGGAGGAGGAGTCGGAGGAACTGGATGCCAAGCATTCGGCCCAGGATTCTTCTTCAGCAAGCTGAAATGAAAAACAGGGTGCACAGAACTCAGTGATTTGGGCAACTCCAATTCAAAAGACACATCAGAGATTTTACGCAGCACTTTGTAAGGGCCAACATATTTCCACCCCAACTTCCTACTGGGTTGTAATCCATGTATGTTTTTGGTGGACAAGTAGACTGAGTCCCCTGGCTGGAGATCCCAGCCCTCTGCTCTGCCACGATCCACATATTTCTTGTAGTCCTCTTTTGCCTTGTCCAGTGTTTTAGCTATCAGTGGCCATGAGTCTTGCAACGCTGCCCACCATCGCTTAAAGTCTGTAGGGGGGGTGTTTGGTGCATTCTCTATGGTAGGCAGCGGTTTTCCCTCAAAGCCGCCCACCGCCATGAATGGAGACACGCCCGTGGATGAATGAATAGCATTGTTATAACTGTACTCTGCAAATGGCAGTAATTCCACCCAGTTATCCTGGTGGTAGTTAGTGTAACACCTTAGGAACTGTTCCAGAATTTGATTAGTTCGTTCGGACTGTCCATCAGTTTCTGGATGGTACCCCGAGCTTAGGGCTGGCTCAATGTCCATTAGCGTCAAAAGCTCCCGCCAGAAGTTGGCAACGAACTGACTGCCCCTATCGGATACCACGCGTTTGGGGAAAGCATGCAGCTTTATCACGTGGTTGAAGAAAGCCTTGGCCATCCCCTTTGCCGTAGGTAGCTGTTTGAAGGGGGTGAAGTGGGCTTGCTTTGAAAACATGTCTACCACCACACAAATTACAGTTTTTCCCTTTGAGGGTGGCAGGTTTGTGATGAAGTCCATGGCTATCGCTTCCCATGGGCGAGAGGGGGTGGGCAGTGGTTGCAATAGTCTCGGAACTTCCCCCCCTACTTTTGCACATCAAGCAGGTCTGGCAGGCAGTTACAAAGTCCGATACATCCTTGCGCATGCGCGGCCACCAGAACTGTCTCTGAATCAAGTTAAGCGTCTTTAAAAACCCAAAATGCCCCGCCAATTTTGAGGAATGACAAGTCAGCAATATGTCCTTTCTTCTGTTTCGGGGTACCACTAGTTTGTCCCCGTGGTACCAGCACTTGTTTTCCCAGAGGGAGCAGTCTTCTACGTTTTTTAACTCTTCGACTTCTTCCGGGGAGTAATCCCCCCCCCCAATCGCTTCCCCACGGCTCTACCGCAGCCTGCTTACTCTGACTCCTGGTGGTGACCGCTCCTCCCAGCTGCTGGGGGGAGAACATGGAGTCGAACACCTCTTCCTTTAAGCTCTCATGCTGGGGCAATCGGGATAGTGCGTCGGCTAGGGAGTTGGCCCTCCCGGGGAAGTGTTTAAGCACAAAGTTGAATTTCGAGAAAAAATCGGCCCAGCGGAGCTGCTTTGCATTCAGGGATCTCTGGGTGCGCAATGCTTCCAGATTTTTGTGATCCATCCAAATTTCGAAAGGGGTCTGTGCTCCTTCCAGCCAATGCCGCCAAGTGGTGAGGGCTAGTCGGATGGCTGCTGCTTCTTTATCCCACACTGACCAATTTCTCTCTGTCTCGTTAAATTTTTTTGAGATGTAGGCAAGAAGGTGCAGCTTCTCATCTGGCCCTTTCTGTAGGATGGCCCCCCCCATGGCCACATCCGACGCGTCTACATGAACTACAAATTCCTTGGTCTCATCGGGGTGAGCCAGGATGGGCTCCGAGGTAAAAAGAGTCTTAAGAGCCTCGAACGCCTTTTGGCACTCTCCAGTCCAGGCTATTCTCTCCCCGGGCTTCCCCGCTTCCGGACCCCTCCCCTTGGTTTTTAGGAGCTCAGTCAGCGGGAGGGTGACTGTAGCAAAGTCTTTTATGAAGGTGCGGTAGAAGTTACAAAACCCCAAGAGACTCTGAAGCTGTTTCCTCGTTCGGGGGGCTTCCCACTGAACCACAGCCTCTACCTTGGCAGGGTCCATCTCTAGCCCCTTCTGAGAAATGTGGCACCCCAGGAAATCCACTGAATCCCGATGGAATTCACATTTAGACAACTTTGCGTACAACTGATTTTTTAACAGGGTTGAAAGCACTTCCCGGACTAACCGCACATGTTCTTTCTTATCAGCAGAGTAGATCAAGATATCATCTAAGTAACATAACACCCCCTTGAATAAATGCTTGTGCAACACTTCATTTATTAAGCTCATAAAGACCCCGGGCGCGCCACTTAAGCCGAACGGCATCACTAGGTATTCGAACTGTCCCAACGGTGTGTTAAATGCAGTCTTGAACTCGTCCCCCTCCCTGATGCGCACCCGGAAATATGTGTCTCGGAGGTCCAACTTAGTGAACACTTTCCCCTTGGCCGCCTCCGTTAACAAGTCTTTAATGAGGGGAAGGCGGTAGGCGTTGGAAGCAGACACTGCATTTAATCCTCTGTAGTCCGTACATAACCATAGCCCCCGTCTTTCTTTTTCCGGAACAGAACAGGGGCCGCGAAGGGGGACTTAGCAGGGCAGATGAATCCGCGCTCCAAATTCTTGTCTAGGAATTTCCTTAGCTCCTCCCGTTCCGGAGGGCTCATGGGGTAAAGTTTTCCCTTGGGTAGTTTTTCTCCCGGGATCAGCTCTATGGCACAATCTGATAGTCTGTGGGGGGGGGGGGGGTAGTTCATCTGCTTCGGTTTCACTGAACACTCCCATTAAGTCTCGATATTCTCGTGGAACGGCCGAGGGCACCAGGGTGAGCGCCGCCGCTCGGAGAGGTGCCGGGGGTCCTGCCCCCCACCCCACGTCCCACTTGTGGTCTTGGCACTTTTCATCCACCCAGGAGATCTTCCCTTCACTCCATTTGATGTAGGGGTCATGGGAGCTTAACCAGGGACTCCCCAGCACCATAGGGAACTGGGTGTTGGGGGTGATGACAAAAGCTCTCCTCTCCCATTGCTCTCCCGTCCCCACAATCAGTCTCTTGGTCTCTGCCACACACGCCTCTTTCATTTCTGAACCGTCCATTTGTGTGAACGTGAGTGGCTCCCCCAACGGGGCGGCCTTAGGTCCTAGTCCCTCCACTACTAGAGGGCTAATCAAGTCCCGGGCACACCCTGAGTCAATTAAAGCTCGGACACGGACATGAGTCCCGGTCCCGGGGGCTATTACAGTCACTACCATATACAGTAAGGGGCCAGGTATGCTCACCGGAGATGGCGCGTCGTGGACGGGGACCTGCAGTTCTGCACCGCTCACTGCAGGCCGTTGGAGTTTCCCGACATCTGTGCTTCCGTCAGCTCCAGCTCTCCTTGCTCGCTCATGGCCCCTTCCAGCTGTAGTGCCCGGGGCTTGAACGAAGTCTTCCCTTTACTAGGGGTGCTCCCGGCTACCGGGGTGGAGGTTTTTGGGACTTCCCCCCCCCCTCTGGGGCACGCCGAGGCGAAGTGGCCACTCTCCCCGCATCTCATGCAGAGCCCCTGCTTGAAGCGGGCATCCTGGATCTCTTGCAGATTCGGCTTGGGTTTCACCTTCTGAGCTGCTTTGGTTTGGGCCACCGCTGAAGTTCCCATCTTGATGAGGGTGAAGCGTTCTTCTACGTCCGCGGCCGCTCTCATCCAGGCGGCCAGCGAGCCCGGTCTTCCCCCTCGCAGCACCGTCTCATACACCTCGTGGCTCAGGCCCTCCCGGTATTTTTCGATGAACAGGTCTTGGGTCCAGCCGCGAATCTTGGCCGCGATGCGCCGGAACTTGTCGGTGTAGTCCCTCACCGAGGACCGCCCTTGGGTCAGCCTCCGCAGTTGGTTCCGGGCTTTTTCTTCTCCCAAGGGGTCCTCGTAGTGGTGTCGGAGGGCCCACATGAAGTTGTTCACTGAGCGCAACTCAGGCCCGGGGGCGTTGTGCAGACTCACGTACCAGTCGCTGGCGGTGTCCCTCAGCTTGGACCCGATGTAGCTAATCCGGTCCCTCTCGGTGGGGTAGAGATGCCTCCAGGTGTCTAGGAACCGTTCGATCTCTAAGAGGAAGAACCGCAGCTTCTCGGGGTCCCCATCGAAAGTAGCTGTCAACGGGTCGGCGGGGGACGGGCGAATCATCGGCCCTGCCGGCGCGGGGACCGGCACAGGTACGGGTGCGGGCACTGGATGGGGAACTGGCTGAGGGACCTGCGGCGGCACTTGCGGCGGCACTTGCGCCGGGACTCCTCCAGGAGGAACCACCGGTTGCGGGACTCCCCCTGCGGGGGGTCCTACCCAGGCCGGGGCTGGGCGAGCTGCTTGCATAGCCGTTAGGGCGTCTCGAAATTGGTAGTGCAGGTCGAGAGCTAGCTCGCGCAATTCTGTGGTGAGTTGGAACCGTAAATCTCCCATCATACGGTCCAGGGCTTGAGTTTGGTCTTCTCTGTAGGGATCGGGCCCGTACGGTCCAACTCTCTCCTCTTCCAGGGGCGGGGGACGCCACTCTCCTCCGTAGGTCGTCTCGCGCTCGTCTCCCAGGAAACTCGGCTTCCCGCGGTCGATGTGGTCCGCCTGGATCGACACCCGTGCCCCCTTCCGATCGTGCACCCAGGAGTCTACGGTCCCACGACCGAAGTTGCTCTATGAATACCTCGGGGTCACGCTCTGATGAGGAGGTGGGCGCGGGATGTAGTGAGCCCCTTGAATCGTAGTCACTGGCACTTCGGGCTCCCCGCCGCCTCCTCCACCACCGGCACCCTGGTCCCCCGGGGTTACCGGCTGGTCTTCGGTAGTAGGGATGGGAAGAGTACCGTCGTCCGACATGGTCAGGAACGGCCAAGTCCCAGTCACAGTTCTCTGACAATCTGTGAGACTTCTGCTCAAAGTAGTCAAGGATCAGATCTTTGTTGATGAAACACAGTTCTTTATTTCCAATCTCTACATTGGTACAGGTTCTCGGATTATTGTCAGAGATAATGCATATGATAGAAGCAGGTCTATTATACCCTTCAGTAGAATTTAAATTGCCCATAGGTAACCAATCACCAAAGGGGAAAAACGGCGGGCAAAAGGGGTCTTTGGCCGTTTGCTACCCACAGGAAAGAAAGCTAGGTGTTAAGCTGTAAATTTCCCTTCCCAAACCAGACCCCTTAGATGTAACCATATTCACATAACAAATGCCTGTCCTCAAGGCCTTCGCACATTGATAAGAATTAGTCTCTGTCCTCCCCTTGTCTTCCCAGCAGGGATGAATGGAATGCGGAGGCAGGAGTGTGAGAGGCCCATTGTTCCCATGCTTTGAAGTTGTCACTCTCCCGGGCAAGCAGTTACACAGACCAGGCCTGGTCAAAGCCATAAACCTGGGGTCACATAGTATACAGTCCTCCTGGCAAGGGATATGGTTACATGGTGGGCAGAGGGGCAACTAAAAGCAATAAGCATGGATACATAATAGGTGCAAGCACAGGTTACACACAGCACAAAGCAATAGGAAGCATAGCAAAAGTCCATGTCTGAATCAGCAGATTCTGACAACTATGCACCTTTAAATCCATTATCCAAAGGGTGTGATCCAAACTGAAATTTCTGGAGCAAAGCAGGTTCTTACCCAAAACGTTCAAGCCCTATTAAAATTGGGGATTGGCTCCAGTGGCAGCTGTGTGTCTAATCTGTGGTTCTGTTTTCAAGCTATGACTCCTGGAATGACAGCATGTAATGAACAATCCCCCTCACCAATTGAGTCTTCAGCTAGGATGACAAAAAGGCCTCAAAACACAGTAGCAACCAACAATCAACACAAGATCTCCCGGGGGGGGGGGGGGGAACCCCTATTCATCAACACTGTATTCTGACACTCTGGTGTTAACGCTTTCCCGTTTTCTGTTGACATATGTTTTTACAACTGTTTTATATTTAGCAGGTATAGATCTGAATTTCAGCTCAGTAAAATGTATATGGGGGGACACAACAGACGTTAGTGCAGAAGTATATCTTAAAGGTTTCGTTTTAATCTTGCCCTTAACATCAAGACCAAATAGAAGAAGAAAATAACTAAAGACTCTGTTAAGTTTTTTTTTTACTCTTAAAACTGAGAAAGAGCTGGTACGGAGCAGAGGTCTACATCCATACTTTCTCTGTTTCACTATTGGAATGATCAGTGCAAGGTCCTTCTCCTCAGGCTCTGAGCAGCAGCCCTCGAGATTTCATGAAGTGAATTCTGGTGGTAAATGTGTTACTCTGATGCCAGTTCTCCCCCTCCCCAACATGCCCTTCATGAAATGGATGGAAGTGCTGTGGGGCGACATCCAGCTTGCAAGCCCAGTGCAGTTTTCCTGCAGTTTTCCTGAGCTGAAACGGCCATGTGAAACTCCATGTGCCCTGCCCCCCCCCCGGCCATTTCAGCATGGGAAAACAGTCCAGGAAGGCCCCACATGCCACAAGTCAAATCCAGGCCCAAAGTACTTCAGAATATTCATTCCCCAATGTTATGTGTCACACCAGTCAGGATGGGGACCCCCAACTCAGCTAGTATCAGCTGGGCCCAGAGAGAGAACTTTTCGCTGCCTAGGTGTGAAGATTAAGCAAATGCTTGAAGTTACGCATTCCAAAGATGGTCTTCTGCCAAAAAAAAGCATGCCTGATCATTTCTATTGATTTCTCCTAAACAAAGTTCAACAAAAGATAAACAAAAGATAAAATGACAAAAGATTTACTTGGGAGAGATAAGTCTGGGTTCTAAGATGCTACTCAACAGATAAAGCAAACTGATAATGGAACCACATATTTCCCCCCATACATGCCACTTTTTTAAAAACACCCCCACAATTTTTTATTTTTTTCTCTTCCTTCTTCTTTTGCTTTCTGAACACTTCATCAGATGAAGAAGAAAGTCTTTTATGCTTTCTAATGAGACTTCTGTGCCTAGCCCCACATGCTGGGCAAGAATAATTGCCCACTGATGTTAAGACAGAAATCAGCAACTATATTCGTCATATAATAAGCCTAAAGCTGTTCTGAATTTACCATTCCGAAGACACAATGAACAGCAGATAAGGGAGAGGAAGGCTCATTTAACAGGAGAAATTGCAGTAATAGCCAGATTAGGGGAGAATTAGACACGGGCTACAAGTAAGATCTGGAAAATAAGGTAACAGAGGACACAAAAGCCCATGATCCTCTGTTAGCCACATCTGGATGGTCCTGCCCCATAGCAGAACAGCCTGCAGGTCCTCCTGGACCACCAGAAGCTATGGCAGATTGCACCTGATCCATGATATAACTATGCCCTACAGACTGGGTGTTCCTTGCAATGGGTCACGCAAACCCACTGGGAAGCCCAGAGGTAAGGATGGAGGAATGCCAGCGCACTCTGTAGTGAGGTTCCACCCATCAGCAGATGATGCGAAGTCCATGGTGAGGTGAAAGACTGTGAGTCCCTCAGAGTCCAGAATGCCTAAACAGACGAGCTCTGGAGAATCTTCCTTCGAAGTCTTGAAAAAAGGTACTGTGAAGATGTGGCAGCCATGAATCCCAGGAGATGTAGGATTTGAAGGGCAGTCTGTTGGGAGCAGGAGATGAGCTTGATGACCACGCAGCCTCCCCTATTAGCAGCCAGAAATGCTCAGGCACAATTTGAGTCAAGAACTGCCCCCGTGAATTGGATGCATCTAGAGAGAGAAGGATGACGCTCTGCCGCAGAAGCCTGGGGGATCTAATTCTGTCAGAAGAAGCATCATGCTCAGGTACTAAAGAAGAAATGGTCAAAAGTCATAGAATAATTATAATAACAATAAAGTGCCATCAAGTTGCTACTGACTTACGGTGACCCCTCATGGGGCTTTCAAGGCAAGAGATGTTCAGAGGTGGTTTGTTATTTCCATCCTCTGCATAGCAACCCTGAACTTCCTTGGTGGTCTCCCATCCAAATACCAGCCAGAGCTGACCCTTCTTAAGTTTCTGAGATCTGACACGATTGGGCAAGCCTAGCCCAGGCTCTCCAGGTCAGGGCAGAAGTCATATAATACAGCCTAATTGGCTATCAGAGGATAAACAGGTACCAAAGATGTGTGGTTACCACCAGCATGAAAAGGATGGGGGTGCTGAAAACCTGAAGAGAAGGATGTTGCATTGGTAGCATGTCATTCCAACAGTGAAACTGAGAGATTTGCAGTGCTGAGGCTAAACTCAAGTGCGGAAATCCACATTTTTGAGGTTGATTAAAGCAAATTGGAAGACAGCAAAGAGGATAACTGACGGACAAGGAAGAATTTACCTCCTCTGGCTATAGCCAATAATCTTTGTGAGGGAGCAGGAGGAAGAACGGACCAGTGGATACTCACCGTGAGGGGTCCTTCTCCTCTGAGATAAGGAGGACATCTTGATGGGTGTTTCCCACCCCATTTGCAGGGAGGCAGGAACTGATTCTTCACTTCCTGTCTTCTGGTGGGATACGCCCCTTGAGATCAGTTCGGGGTCTCCCAGAAGCAGTAGTGAGCTATAACTGGAAAAACTAACCATAACCAGGTTAACAATCAAATCTATATAAATATAACTGGTCTGAACCGTGAAAAAACTGGTCTATACTGTAACAGGACAGGAAGGAAGATAGACAGCAGTAAAAACATAGAATACAGCGAAGGAAGGAAGGAAGACGATGAAACTTGGGAGGGTGAAGATGTCCTCCTTATCTCAGAGGAGAAGGACCCCTCACGGTGAGTATCCACTGGTCCGTTCTCCCTCTGAGTGGAGGACATCTTGATGGGACCTCCCATAGCAGTGTCCCTTTAACTGGGTGGGACGTCGTCTTCTGGCATGAGCGCCTGCTGCAGGACTCTTCGGCCAAAGGTTATATCTGCAGAGCTGAAGGAGTCGATCTTGTAGTGTCTGATGAAAGTGGAGACAGAGGACCACGTGGCAGCTCGACAGATCTGCTCTACAGAGGCTCTGTTGCTAAAGGCCGTCGACGTAGCAGCGCTCCTGATGGAATGGGCCGTGATGCCCGGAGGAGGGGGCAACCTCAGGGTCTTGTACGCTTCTACTATGCATCGCTTTAGAGTCGCGCTGATTGATGCTGTAGACATCTTTTTACCCTTGTTGGGCGGTGAGACCGAGATAAATAAGGAGTCAGTATTGCGAAAAGAAGAGGTGCGGTAGAGAAAGGCTTTGAGTGCCCGTCGCACGTCTAAAGAATGCCATGTCTTCTCCTTTGAATTGGAGGGATTTGGAAAAAAGGAAGGTAGGCAGACTTCTTGGGAACGGTGAAATCTGGAGTTTACCTTTGGGCGAAAGGACGGGATGGTAGTGAGGACTACTCGATCCTTATGGAAGGTACAGAATTTTGGGTCAGCAGATAGCGCCCCAGCTCGGATACTCTTCTAGCCGAGGTGAGGGCTACTAGGAATAGGGCTTTCATTAAAAGCCAAGAAAGGGGGATTTCTTGTATAGGTTCAAAAGGTGGTTTGGTCAATGCCGATAGGACCAGGTTCAGTTTCCACGTGGGGAATCTGTGGGAAATCGGGGGATCCTTGAGGGAGGCTCCTTTTAGGAATCGGCGCACGTGAGGATGGGTAGAGAGTGTCCATCCCTCAATCCTAGGTAGTACGGTTGCAAGGGCGGCCACTTGTCGTCGTAGAGTGGATGCTTTCAGGCCTGATTCATGGCTGTCCTGAAGGAATGACAGGATACTGGTCATGGGTGGATGAAGTGTATCGATCTTCTTCCTTCTGGACCAACGGACGAAGGCCTTCCAGGTTATGTTGTAGATCCGCTTGGTCGACGGACGTCTGGAGGCCATCATGGTGTCTGTTACCGAGCTGGAGTATCTGAAGTCTAGGAGATTTTTGCGTTCAATTTCCAAACGGTCAAATGCAACCAAGCCGGGTCCGGGTGCCAAATGGGACCCTGGGACAGCATATCCGGAGAGAGCAGAAGCGTCAGAGGCGGGGCGCTTGCCAGGGTCTGAAGTTCCGAGAACCAGGGTCTTCTTGGCCAATAAGGGGCCACCACTATGACCTCCGCTCTCAACTGTTTTATCCGACGCAGCAACCTTGGGAGTACTGGGGTTGGAGGGAAGGCATATAGAAGACCCTTGGGCCAGCGGGATGTCAGAGCGTCTGTGGCCTCTGCCTTTTGATGGTAGAATCTTGAGAAGAACCTGGGCGTCTTGTGGTTGAGAGGTGAGGCGAACAGGTCTACCTTCGGTTGGCCGAAGTGGGAGGTTATGAGAAGGAACAGGTCTGGCTTCAGGGACCGTTCCCCTTCCTGTAGCGTCTGTCTGCTGAGCCAGTCTGCACGGGTATTCAGGGAGCCCTTGATGTACTCCGCTCGGATGGAGAGGAGATGGCGTTCTGCCCAGGAAAGGAGTCTTAGAGCCTCGCGATGAAGATTGGAGGATCGGGACCCTCCTTGGTCGTTGATGTACGCCTTGGTCGCCACATTGTCCGTCCTGATGAGGACATGGTGACCGGAGATTTGTTCCCTGAAGCGGAGAAGGGCTAGTCGTGCTGCCCGGAGCTCTAAGAGGTTGATTGGTAGGAGTTGTTCCTCTTTGGACCAAGTTCCCTGCGCCGGTATATGGTGGAGGATCGCGCCCCAGCCTATGAGGCTGGCATCCGTAACGATTTGTATCCAGTCTCTGATGTAGTAAATGTTTCCTCGGGAGAGGTTTTGGGACTTGGTCCACCATGCCAGGCTGACTTTGGCTTGGTGAGGGACGTGTACTGGGAGGTCCAACTTCTGCATTATGCTGTGTTGGAAAGGTCTGAGTAGTTGTTGTAGAGGTCTTGCGTGAAGCCGTGCCCAGGGTACGGAGTCCATGCACGAGATGAAGAGACCTAGGAGCTTGGCTAAGGTCATGAGAGACGAACTTCTGGCCAATATGACTTGTTTTGCAAGGCGACGGATATTGTCCACCTTGTGGGATGGTAGAAGGACACGATTTTGAGTAGTGTTGATGATGACTCCCAAGTGCTCTAGGGATTGAGTGGGAGTCAGGGAGCTTTTTTGCAGGTTGACCAGAAATCCGTGCACGCGAAGGCATTGGATGGTCTCTTGGGTGTGGGCGAGCGCTAGTTTTCGTGAGCTTGAGCGGATTAACAGATCGTCCAGATAAGGGTGAATGTGTATGCCGCGTTCTCTGAGTAGGGCAATCGGGTGGATAAGTATTTTTGAGAAGACTCTTGGAGCTGAAGACAGCCCGAATGGCAGCGCTCTGAACTGCCAATGGTGGCCGAGAACGAAGAACCTTAGAAATCTTTTGTGGCCTGCAAACATGGGGACATGGAGATAGGCCTCTGTTAGGTCGATGGAAGACAGGAACTCGTTCGGCTGTAGGGCTTCCATGATAGATCGAAGTGTCTCCATTCGGAAGTGTCTCAGCTTTACAAACTTGTTGACATATTTGAGATCCAGGATCGCTCTCCAGTTGCCTGTGCGTTTGGGGAGCGTGAAGAAGATGGAATAGACACCCTGTCCCCATTCTTCTGGGGGGACAGGCTCTATGGCTGAGATGGATAGGAGGTGCTGGACAGCCTCTCTTGTCCTGGAGAGCTTGGCTGGATCTTTGCAAAGCGGAGAGGGAACGAAGCAATCTGCCGGTCTTGTTTGAAACTCTATGGAATAGCCTGTGGAGGTGACTTCCTGGGACCAAATGTCTGCTCTGGAAAGGATCCATTGGCGGTGGAAAAGAAGCAGGCGGCCCCCGACCGGTGCATGCTGGTAGTCATGCAGAGGTGGATTTGTTGAAGTTGTCCCGTCCGGTTTTGTTGTCTCTGGGGACAAAGGGTCTGCTGGAGCGACCATGGAAGGGGTTTCTTTTGAAACCCTGTCTGGCTGGAGTCCAGGGTGGTCTGTACGCATCTCTGCCGAAGCGTGGCAAGGCTCTTTGGGTGCGAAAGGAATAATTTCCAGAGCCTCTTCGGTCAGGTCTAGCCAGGCTGCGCTGCATGGCCTTCTTTTTGTCCCGGGTTTCAACAAGAACCTTATCAAGGGAGTCTCCAAAGAGCTGATCCCCCTGGAAGGGGTAAGCAGCAACGGTGGTCTTGGCACGTAGATCTGCTTGCCAGGCTCTGAGCCAGAGAGTGCGTCTGGCCGCCACTGCTGAGGCTAGGGATCTAGAAGAAAAAACTAATGAATCTAGGGTAGCATCGGCTGTGAAGGAGGAGGCCTTTAGTAGGCGGTTTGCTCCCTCTGCCAGTCTTGGACTAGAAGGTGGGACCAGCTGGATCAGTTTTCTGGACCAGGCGATGGCTGCCCTGCAGTCAATAGTGGCAGTGGAAGAGGCCTTGATGGCCATTACCGAAGCTTCATGCGCCTTGCGTAGGGCGACCTCAGCTTTGCGGTCCAGGGTGTCTTTGAGTAAGCCATCTCCATCTTCAGTCAGAATTCCGGAAGATTGGAGTGCAATGACAGGGGCATCCACAAGGGGGACCTGTAAAAACTTATTAGTAAAAGAAGGTAAAGAGTACAATTTTCTAACATTGAGTGGGCAACGTTTATTAGCCATGGGTTTAGCCCATTCACTCATTAGTTGGTTTTCAAGGAATACTGGGAAAGGGAAAACTTTTTCATTGCCTGATGATCTGGGAAAATAATCCTTGTTGCCCTTGGGTCTGGATCCATCTGCTTTAGCAGAGGTGGGCAAATCCTCTCCCTGCAACTTGGATTGCAGTTCTAAGGCAGAGAGGGCTTTAGAAAGTAAATACTGGTAATCTTCTATTTTGAAAAAACGTGGGGAGGTTTCAGGGACCTCAAACTCTTCCTCCTGATCCTCATCAGAAAGGAACTCTCCCTCTTCCCTCTCTCCAGATTCCCCGGCTTCGCTATCTGGAGCATTGGGAATCCAATGATCTGGGACCCAGCCAGGATAACTGTGTTCTTTTCTCGCCGCCTTAGTGGGCCAGCGAGGTCTATCCTCCTCCCCCTCAGGATCTTCCTCTTCGTCTGCCTGGGTAATGGCAGGAGGTTTGGGTGGACAGTCCCTGCAGGTATGGCCCCTATGGGAGAGGGTCCTCTGGGCACGATTTTCAGAGAGTTCCTCCTGCACCGCTGCTTTAATAGCCCGAAGAAGAGCGGGGGAAATAGCCTCCTCCTCTGCTGGAGGGGTACGCACGAATTGCTGAGCTTCCGCATCTGGTGAGTCGTCAGGCAGGGACTGTGGTGCGAGCTGGGCATTAGGGATATCCTGCCCATCATCGCATGCCGTTCCTGGGCTTATGGAGGCGGCGAGAGCCGCTCCGCAGCCATGCGCCTTTGGTTTCGCTTTCCCAGCCGGGAGTAAAATGGCGCGCGCGCGGTCTCCCGTGTCTTGGTGGGGCTGTTTCTTCGCGCGCTTTTCTTTTGGCGCTGTAGCCTTTTTAACGGCTTTAGAGCTCTCCCCGTGGGGAACCGGGGTGGCGTCTCTATCCTTTTCTGCCTCTGAAAGGAAGCCATCGGTGCCCTCCATTTGCGGTCGAAGACGAGGCAGCGAGGGAGGGGGGGGCGAGAAAGGCTTTTAAGAAGGAGGCAGGAGGAGAGGATTGAATTCACAGGAAAGGATAGTTCTTAGAAGAAAAGGCTGTAGAAGTAGAGCTAAAAGCTAGAAAAATAGAAACCGAAAGTCCAAAAAAGAGGCACAAGTTCCACTAGGTGCTGCTCTCCCTACTGAGGCAGGAACAGAACTGATCTCAAGGGGCGTATCCCACCAGAAGACAGGAAGTGAAGAATCAGTTCCTGCCTCCCTGCAAATGGGGTGGGAAACACCCATCAAGATGTCCTCCACTCAGAGGGAGAATGGGGGGGTGGCATTTAACTGGTGACCAACTGGGGAATAGTTTCTGAGGGAGAGAGGTTAGCCTGGCTTCCATATTAGTCCAGTAGGGACGTCAGTGAATTAGCAGAGAGACAGGATTTAGGAGCTGTTCCTCTCAAAAACAATTAAAAGGAAAAAGTGTACCTATTGTGGTACTTGAGCAGCCTTAATAGCCCAGCCTAGCACAATCTCACCAGAGCTTGGAAGCAAAGCAGGGTCTGCCATGGTCAGTACTTGGATGGGAAACCCACCAAGGAAGAATTATGTTGAGCTACATTGTTAAAGCTTCACCAATCACCATGCCAAGCTGTTGGTTCACTCCAATGAGGACCTGGTCTCTGAAGAATTATCAACTTATTTGGGGCAAAAGAAAATTATTAAATTTGTCATTATTAAAGCAATCACAGGAACATATTGAATTAACTTGAACAAGCTACCATAGGAATATCCTGAACTAACTCTGAACATTCTATATTCACAGTCCTGAGATGATGCCACGATAAGGTTCTTGAAGGTCCACTTTTACATCGTAAAAGTTACCAGCAGCTGTTACCAGCATTCATGATGGACATTATGACAAAAGCTGGCATTCACCCAGCCAGAGCAAAGCCTAGATGTTCCCTTTAGCATGGCAAAAACCAACACTTGCCATATGTGAGTGCTGGCAACCAATACCTAATTATGTAAAACTGATGTGATACAACTACCATCAAGCACAGTAACTCCCTCTGCACCAGGACATGATGAGAATTAAATTCATTTAATTATGAAAGGCTCCTGTAAGCTTAGAGTACTCGTTCAGAGAGGAGGCTGGCTGATGTGCATCTCTATGATTCACTGCTCTGGATTTTTGTGTGAGAGAGTCATCTGGTCTGTGAATGACTCAGATAGGAAGATCTGGAGTCATTCCCAGACCAGACGACTCTCTCACACAAACACACGCAGGACACCAAACCAAAGGCATGACCAGGTATTACCTGAGATAGCTCCACAGATGTCAGGTCATCCAGTAAGTCTTCACCTACTCCATACACTGAAGCCTCAGTGCAGAACAGTAAGAATGGGGATTTCCGATACTAACAACACGAAGGCTGCTTCAAGCAGTTCATGAAAGCAGTCTATCAAGCAGGGAGGTATGTAGCACACCAACTATCTCTCTACCTTCCCTAAGACATTTCAATTGTGTACATAAAATTATATCACGTGAGTGTACCAAATGTGTATCTCTCACACACACAAATACACACTCCCTGCAATTCAGGAAGCGATGATTAATTTGAAGGGCCTGCTGAGTATATAGCTGGTACCAAATTAGGACATCTCTTTGAGGAGTGTATGAAATGGCTTCGAAAGGCACAGTGTGTCATGAATTCCAGTACCTTGCACTATGAACCTCTCTAGGCTTCTATTTTGCTTATCACCTCAGAGAACGGCACTTCCGTATCATAACAGACAAGGGGTGGGGCTGGAGATGCTACAGAAATCCAGGTGTCTTGCTTCAAATTCTAAACACCCAAGCACAAGAAGTATTTTTCTCTATTCACTTTTAGGATTTGCCAACATTATCCAGCACCGTGTTCATTTAAGAGGGTCGTAAGACACAGAGCTCACAAGGATTTACAGGTACCAAGAGAAAAATGAGTTTTTGCAGACAGATACCATTGTTATGCTACTTGCTCATGCTCATAAAAAAACTCATTGTGATCCTGAAGAAACATTGTGTACACAACGCATCATAAATATTTTGAGGTACTGCTGAGTTTTAGGGACATCTAGTTCCTACAAAATCTGCAAACTTGGAAGTTATCACCTTTCAAGAATCTTTGGGGGGAAATCTGGGCTACTAAATACTAGTGAAGGCTCCTTGGAAATTAGCATTCAATCCCTTCCAGAACTTCAGGAGTTCTCTTAATATGCCCCCAGAATGGTGACCAGGCTATTGTCTCACAGTTATCTCATCTGGTCTACTTACATTTGTGAAGTTTCATGACGTGCCATGATAGGGGCCAGTGGCCCATGATAACATCCAAAAAGGAGTGAGACAGAAGTTATTCAAGTTGGGATAAATGTTACCCTCTTCTAAATACAGATAGATCCCAGTATGCTATTCTGCACTCTCAACGCCTCGAAGAATTTTTTTATATTCTAACATTATCCAAAAGAGAGAATATGTTCAGATATGGCCTAGACACCTGCGTCTCCAAAGGATTATTATTTTTTTGCACCCATCTCAGTGCATCCCTGGATCTATTGGTGATGATTTATGGAGGTTAGTTCTATCACTGGCTATTAACCCTACTAGCCAAATGAGGCCCCCAGGTTCAGAAGTGGAACACCTTTGGTCATCACATGGTGGGGAGCAGTTAGAAGGAGAGAGGAGTCAGCAGGAAAGAGCTGCTTTCTGTGGGCCCTGCCTGTGGGCATTCCTGACTGGTCACTGTTGGAAACAGGCAGGGCTCCGTTGGGGCCGGAGCGAGCCGGAGCGCCGCTCCGGGAGAGAAGGGGCCGGGGGGCGGGCACATAACAAAGCCCCGCCCCCCGGCAGAAAGCCTCCCCCGTTCACCCCCTCCCTCCCCCAGTCACCGTCCGCGGGGTCGCGGCTGGCCGCCGGCCCCACCAAACAGCCCCGTCCCGCCCCCAGTCACCTTCCGCGGGGCCGCAGCTGGCCGCCGGCCCCACCAAACAGCCCCGTCCCGCCCCCAGTCGCCTTCCCCGGGGCCGCGGCTGGGAGCCGGCGGGGGGAGAGGTGAGGACTGGGACGCGGAGTGGGAGGGGGGTGGGTGGGTGGGCGGGGGCGGCGGCAGTCTCGGCTCAGGCCCGGCCTGGCGAAGCGACACTTCTTTTATTTAGGAACTTCTCCGGGCCCTACGAGTTTGAAAGGGGGGGTGGGGCGGGCAGCGACAGTTGTTCGGGAGGGAGGGAAGGAGGGAGGGAAGGCGCTCTGCAGATGCCCAGAGGCGTTCTCCTGCCGGCCCAACTCGAATGGCCAGCAGCGCTTGCTTGGGGAAGAGAAGATCCCTGCTCTGTTGGAAAGAAGAGGTTTCTTGCTGGCTCAGAGCCCTTGGGGAGGTCTGGCGCAGACGCTTTAGCCCGGAAGGCGGAAAGAGAGGGAACTTCACATGTTCCTGGAGTCGCTTCGACGGGAGAGGTGAGGGCGGGAGGGAGAGACGCGCGGCTCACCTGCTTCTCTGCCTCTCCATGCCCCCCCCTCCCCGGGAGGCAGGAAGACCTGAATCTTCCGCCGGTCATCTCCGGACCCTAAATTGCGCCCGGTGTCCGTACTGACTCCCCGGAGCGTCGTGTCTCATGTGGCGTCCTGGTCTCCATCACGGGTCTGTTCGACTGAGTTCAGTGGCAGCCTCCATTCCCTTCGGTTGTGCCTTAGGTCCCGCGAGCGGAAGTCTCCCGCTTTCTTGCTCTCCAGGTAACTCCTGCTGACTTGAAGGAACAGCCTATTGCCTTGTGGAGTTTGGAAAGGCGAACATGCTGAAGCTCTTGCTTTTGTTCTTGGAGTCTGGGGTATTCAGACAGACAGACAGACACTAACAAGTTTGATCTGCTTGTGTTTTCCCCCACTGGAATGTCGAGTTATTGTGGGCTGCCCCACAGAAGTGAGTTAAGTCCTGGTGAGGAAGACAGCCAGCTGGCTGCCGGCCCCGGGAAAAAACCCCTCCCTCCCCCAGTCGCCTTCCCCGGGGCCGCGGCTGGCCGCCGGCCCCGGGAAAAAAACTCTCCCTCCCCCAGTCACCCCCAGAACCCCCCTCCCTCCCCCACTCAACAGTTCCCCGGGCCCAAGGGAGGGAGAAGCCGGGCCTGAGTGGTTTAACGCCACTCAGGCCCAAGCAAGGGGGGGGAGGGAAACGCCAGCCCCAGTGGGGGGAGAAGCGCCCCTCCCTTCCTTCCCTCTCTCCCCCCACTTACCTACCTGTTCCTTCCCCTCTCCCTTCCTCCCTCCCTCTCCCCTTCCTTCCTTCCTTCCTTTCTTCTCTCTCTCTCCCCCCCACCTACCTACCTACCTTCCTGTTCCTTCCTTCCCCCCTTCCTTTCTTCTCTCTCTCTCCCCCCAACTACCTACCTACCTTCCTGTTCCTTCCTTCCCCCCTTCCTCCCTCTCTCCCCCCTTCCTTCCTTCCTTTCTTCTCTCTCTCTCCCCCCAACTACCTACCTACCTTCCTGTTCCTTCCTTCCCCCCTTCCTCCCTCTCCCCCCTTCCTTCCTTCCTTTCTTCTCTCTCTCTCCCCCCAACTACCTACCTACCTTCCTGTTCCTTCCTTCCCCCCTTCCTTCCTCTCTCCCCCTTCCTTCCTTCCTTTTTTCTCTCTCTCTCCCAACTACCTACCTACCTTACTGTTCCTTTCTTTCTTTCTTTCTTCCTTCCCCTTTCTTCCTTCCTTCCTTTCTTCCTTCCTTTCCCCCTCCCTCCTTTTCTTTCTTTCTTTCTTTTCTCTCCCCCACCTACCTACCTTCCTTCCTGTTCCTTTCCTTCCTTCCTTCCCCCTCCCTCCCTCCCTCCCATCTGGCCTTCTGACACACTGCCCATGACGTCAGGGATGTGTGGCCTTTTGACACTTCCGGTGACGTCAGGGGGTGTGGCATATGCAAATGAGTTATGCTAATGAGCTCCTGCACCTCTTTTTTTACGAAAGGACCCCTGGAAACAGGATACTGGATTAAACCAACCACTGATCTGTATATGCTAAAAGTAAGTCAATGGAATATCCCCCAGTAAACAGCAACAGAGTTTGCAAGATGCTTTCCTTGAGGCTGTCTCGTGTCAATCTGTGAGCGGAATGGTGGTGCTTTCTGTTGGGAGAATAAACACCACCATTCACAGAACAGATCTGTGGAATCCAGATCTGTACACTTCAGTGTATCTGTCAGATGACTTATTTAGATTTCTAAATATGCCAGATTCTCCCTAACTTTAACCACCTACTTCAAAAACAAGTACCAAACTTGGAATATGTGAAAAAAACAGTAAAAACATGCATCTTCTCAGTATGTGGTGAACTTATTTTCCTCTTAAATTCTAAGCATGCCCTTACGCACGGGGAATAAGAAGTTTCCACTATGCTTCAGTCTCAGTGCAGTCGACATAGTAAGTGCCAATCTCAGGACTCAACTCTGAAAATTCATTTCGATTTGATGTATTTTAATAAAGCCAACCCAGAGCACAAAGATGAAAAATGTCACTCACAAAATTATGTATGTCCCTACAGGAAGGATTCAAGAAGAAGTCATTATTACATACAACTCTTTGGATCCAGAACACCAATCTTAATGCTTTCAGAATGTAAATAAACATCAGATACTTTGCAAACAGAATGTTCATCAGGACTGACTCAAAATCTTTTCCTCTTTCTCTTCCGTCTTCCTTGGTCTCTTCCCTTTTTTGGTCTTTTTTTTTTTTTTTGCTCACTGTAAGACAGACGAGGCCATCTGCCCTTCACAAACAGCAAAGTAAAAGAAGAGACTGGATGGCAAGCGGTAGGAAAAATGTAAGACAAATGTTGGAGTGCAAAATGAAAAGTTCTTTTGTTTTGTCCTTTTACAAACAGGACTAGAATTTAACAGAAGCACAAAAGAAAACAGACCGAAAGTAACAGGCAAGGTGATAGCGGCAAACGTGGAACATTTTAGCTTCTTCCTCTCAGATTTCTAAAAAGCGCAATGCAAATGATTCAGACTTGCCTTCCCTTCTTGTTAGAACTGCCAGCCTTAACAATGAACAGCATGCTTAATTAGATTAGGGATCTACTCTAGTTGAACCTTCTTTACTGTCTTCCCCATCTGTTTTTTTTATTTGTTTCTTGAGGCACCACACCCTATTTGGTAGTGGCCAGCATACCCCCTTGAGCTCTGCTGGCACCTCAGTGAGGCAGCCATAAAAAGCACTGCAAATGATAAAGCCGAACCCACACTGCAAGAGAACAAATTGAGAGTCCGATGGCACCTTTAAGAGCAACAAAGGTTTATTCAAGGTATGAGCTTTCGGGTGCACGCACAATTTATCAAATACATTAGACTAGGAGATAAAAAACCAATATCCCTGTTGAGTCCTGGGGAGGTTTTTGTTTTTTATCTCATTACATACGCTAACTCATTTAGTCCTCACATACGTATTCTCAACAAGAAGGACTATAAATCCTCTGTATTTTAATGTATTTTAGTGTATTTCTTTTTCAGAACAGTATATTAGAATACTGAATGTATGCAAGGGATATTAGGATATCTGCTGACATAACAGCATTTTGGGAGGGGGAGGTAGTGTTAAGCGTCCTCCATCCTGAGAGAAGAGAATGAAGATTCCCAGTCACTTCCCACAATTAGAAAATACTCCTTGTTGCCTAGCAAGGCACAACATGTGCTCTTATGGACTTTAATGTTCATAAGTCTGAACTTTGGGATGTTATGCTTTAAAGGACTACATGCACTCTTCGTTGCTGTGAGAGGTTCCAGTCCATTCCAGGAAGCACACACCCGCCATGGTTCACACAAAGAGACAAGGACCCCATTGCACAAGGGTTCTCCTGTCACCTTGAGCTAGGCAACCCCCCCCCCCCCAAACATTGCACACATTCCAGAGAGATGCTGGACTTTGGACTGTGAATGAGGTTGCTTGGCAACTAATCCTTCGCCCATCAACTGGCCAGGCCAGGGCCATTAAGAGACAATGGAATGGCTCAATGACTCATCGCAAGCTTGCCCAGGTGTCAGTTCCTGTTTAGACTTTAGTGTTGCAATATTGACCACCCCTCTGCATCCCCTCCTCTTTTTACTTTAACCAATGGTAGGGTTTGTAGGGATGGACTACCTGGTAGGTGTGTTAGTGGGATGTGGTTAGCACTGCCCGCCCCAAAACTCACCTAATAAAAGATCTTGCACTACATGCACTCGCTCTCTTGAGCTTCCACGACCCCTATCTGCTTTTTTATACCTCTCAGGTCCCACTTGCTATCTCAGTACCCTTCCTCCATCTTTAATCTCTGGTCTGCGCAGACAGAGAAAAGGTGTGTTTCTGCAGGTTCAGAGCACACACCCCATTTTTTCTTTCCAATCCCTCTAATCTTCTTTTGGAACGAGGACACATCTTCAGGACAGGTAAAGTATCGCCCACTCAATGAAACTCCTGCTAATGCAACAGTGCTATTTTCTATCTAAATTTCCTTAGACCTGTGTGTTTGTGTGTGAGATTCTGTTTTGTGTATGCTTGAACAACATTGTATAGTAAACATCATTTAAAAAGGATTCCTGCCTCAGTGCCTATTTGCTGGGAACTCCTGGAAGGGGTGGGACCTTGGTATAGCTGGCTAAGAACCCGGTAATTTGCCAATTGCTCATCTTAAATTAAAGCAATTCGGCTAACAACCTTTAGACATTTATCTCCTAGTCTGACATATTTATTGCTTTACAACTGTTGACCTTATAATCTTAACTTGTTATTTAGTGTCACTTTGCATATCTTGATCATCATCATGTTGCAAGTTAATTTGCTGTTTATTCTCTAGTTGTAAGCTTGAACCTTGCCTGCCATTCTAATGTATTTGATGAAGTGTGCGTGCACACAAAAGCTCATACCTTAAATAAACCTTTGTTGCTCTTAAAAGTGCCATTGGACTCTCAATTTGTACTACTGCTTCAGACCAACACGGCTAACCAACTGGATCTAACCACACTGCAAGAGTAAGCAGAAATGGGATTGTAGGCATCTGCCGCCTCTTTGGTTCATCTGTCCATTGAGCATTCATACACGAGAGGATTTGTTCAGTATCAGTGTATGTACTAGGAATGGCAAATAATGCTGAGTTATTTTTAGGAATTCACTGTTTTGCTCTAGAGGTGGAAAAAGCAGTTGAAAAAAACTTTGTTCACTTTCATGCACCAATTATTAGCTTCCAGTCTACACACTGATTTCTAAGCCCCCCCCCCCCACACACACACACACTCAGGGTAGTTAAAACAGTGCTGTCAATTACTGCACTGGCTTTTTCAGTTGTAAATCCAAAGGTATCTTTGCCCAAATTAGAACAGTACTGAGAGGCATCCAAAAAAAAAGAAGTAGTAGTTCTGTTCTATTTAATGGGCTGTATCCTACCTCTCCAATTATCAAAGTGTGGAGCCTTCCTCCAGAACAGCTGACTAGTGTCTGGATGGGAGAGCACCAAGGGAGCCTAGGGTTGCTACAAAGAGGCAGGCAATGACAAACCACCTCTGAATATCTCTTGCCTTGAAAACCCTACTGGGACCCTATCAATCCACTCTGACTCGATAGCATTTTCCATCACCACTACCACCAACACAAACATTAAACACCTAACTTAAAATAAGCTCCACATTTGACTTCCATTGAGAAGAACATGTAAACAACAACTGAACCAAAGCAGGCTTTCTCAACTGAATTGACAATTCAGTTTAGCAAAGTCCCCCCCCCTCCCATTAATTTCCCCCAAACTTGTGTTTTTAGTATTTCCTGCAAATGTTACCACTTAGGACTTATCTCAAGTTCTGTTGAAATAACGTTTCTGAACATTCCCATCACTCTCTTTAAAAAATTTTCAACTCAATAAGATTTTGCTTCTTTACATGAAAATATTGTAACATGGTAAGAGTTTGTGATATTTGATGGGCAACAGATTCTGAACAAACAAAAGGAAGTACTTCTTTACTCAACAAGTAGTTCAATGGAGGAATTTACTGTAAGTGGATGTTGTGATGGCTATGAGCATGGATGGCTTCAAAAAGGGGGTCAGACAGATTCATGGAAGAGAGCTCCATCAGTGGCTACTAGTCATGACTAAAGGGAACCTCCACATTCAGAGACAGCAAAACTCTGGATACCACAGCTTAGACACAACATTTTGGTCTGTATGAGCTATTGGTTGACTCCTTGAGGCAACTGGTAGGCCACTGTGTGAAACAGGATGGTGGATTACACATATCACTGGGGGCAATTTGGAGGCAGAGAAGCAGAGAAAAGCAGCGAGAGAAATTTTTTATACCTGTTGCTTTTCCTCTTCACTGCCTCATCCAAAGGGCTCTACAACTGTGAATGAATTGCAGATTATTATATAATCTCTTCTTATATATAATTGTGTTTTGCTCATGGACTCTCCTGAACATTCCACACACTCCCAAATCAGTTGGCTCCCTGATGTGTCACTCACAAGATGTCTCCATCCACTGGTGGCTGCGTTGCCTTAGTCCCGCCCACAAAAGCGGCACCCAGCGTCTCCACTTCAGTGTGCTGGGAGGCAACAGACGGGCCAGATGCTCCAGCAGGTGGAGCATCATGAGGCCGAGGCTGATCACAGTGCTGCTGCAGTAGTCGTCATCAGCCACGGCCACCCCCAAAAGCAGGACCTGCCAGAATTTACCTCACATGCTGCTGCCTGCCCCTGTTCACCGACTAAAGAGGAGCCACATTCAACCCACCCAGCTACAGACCCCCCCACTGCTCCAGGTAGCTGCCGCCAAGCAGTCTACTGGGGAGGCTTTGATTTCAGTGCTCTACAGGTAAGGCCAGGCTAGGAGGCGGAGGCGGCAGCAGCAGTAGCGGTGGCTTGGTCACGCCGCAGGCCCAAGAAGGACTCCCTCGCTTGCCACCGCTCCAGGTGGCTGCTGCCGTCATCAAGCGGCCTGCTGGGCACAAGCACCTGGTGGGTGGCTGGGAGCAGGGGAGCTGCAGCACTCTACTTTAGGAGGACAAGAAGGGGGGTGATGTCCGGGCCAGGAGGCAGAGGCAGCAGTGGCTTCCTTGGGCCACAGGCTTGAGAAGGACTCCCTCGCTGGCCACCACTCCAGGTGGCCGCCACCGTCAAGCGGCCTTCTGGGCACAAGCATGTGATGGGTGAATGGGAACAGGGGTGTTGCAGTGCTCTACTTTAGGAGAAGGACGAGGAGGGGTGGTGGCAGCCAGGCCAGGAGGCCTCAGAGGGACACTCTTGCTCACTGCTGCTCCAGGTAGCTGCCGCCACTGCCATCCAGTGGCCTTCTGAGGACAAGCACCTGGTGGGTGGGTGGGAGATGGGGATCCACAGCGCTCTAATTCAGGAGGAGGAGGAGCCTGAAAGGCCATTTGACAGATGGGCTTCTGATCTACAACGGGCTCCACAAAGATGTCATGGGTAACAAATGCATTGCCTTGAAGCAGCTCACTCTGGAGAAGGCACTGTTGACCAGGAGGTCCAGGTGGCTGCCCTGCTTCTCTTTGAGGTGCTCAAACAGCACCATGGCAGCTACCTGTGGAAATTATGACCAGAGCCTCTTTCTAGAGCTCACTGTATTTATTTCCACAACAGGCCTTATTCCTAGTTAAGTATATAATAGTCTTCATTTTCATTTAGCCTTTGAGTATTCATCTACACTTTACGAGAAGCAGTGCTTTAAAAAATGGACATGCCACACAGTATTGGGATGGGGTGACAGGAAGCAGGGGGGTTAATCAGCCCTACAAATACATGTCTGGAATCCTGGGAGGTGGGGAGAAGTAGTAGAGGGAAAGGAATGAATCCTGAGCAGGGAACACATAGAACTAAGATCTGGTTGAAGCGTTTTGTTTTATTACACAGTTTGGTTTTGTCTAAGCAGACTGGAAACAGCAAGCAGGACAAATGTCTACTGCTTTAAAGGTTAACAGTGCAATCAACAGAAATTAAATAAGGCAAATTAGAATAACTTCTTACAAATTTAATACTGAAGTTCTCGTTATTTCATACATGCTTCATTAATACTTCTGTGTTACAGCTGACACTTACAGCTCAAGCAGGTACACATTCTGCCCATAAAATGCAAATTGCAGGCTTGCACCATTTCAGTTTGCCTTGGGGTCATGCAGAGAATGAGGAAGGGGTTTAACCCATCTACCTCCACACAGGTTTGCTGTTCAAAACTAGCTCCCCACTCTGGAGAAAAGGCTTATCCTTTAAAATATATTTTTCCTCCTTTAAAATATTAACAGCAGAGCAGGGGAGACCGTTTTTAACAGCAAGACCAAGGGGAGATTGATGGGTTAAATCTCTGCTCCCTTAATTGCATGGCCTCAAGGCAAACTGAGGCTGCACAAGCCTTCAATCTGTATCTTATGGACAGGTGGAGCTGCTACATGATCTCCCTCTTCTCCATTTGAATCCTTAGCCCTGGTTCTTGCTGCAATGGTAAATCTGGGTCTATGCTGTATCACTTCAGAAGACAACTGGGGGTTCACAAGAATAAAAGCTGCAAAAAGCATGCAAAAAACAAAAACAATTTTCAGCACAGAAAAATAGCTGCTGTGAAGAGTTCCAGTATCACCTTTTCCTTGACACTGGTGAGAATAAGGCCCTAGTTACATGAAGTTGTTCCTCCCTGCACTGCAAACCAGCACTGCAGTGGTGGTTTTCCTTAGGAACAATTTTCCAACAGACCCAAATTTATTACTGAAGCTTGCTGACCTGAACCAGAACCAGAACCAAATCCACACCAACACCAAAACGTACAAGGTTTGATTTTGTTTCTTATGAGTCTGTAAAAGTAAGGTGCTGTAATACCACATGAAAATCACACACAGAGACAATGAGATTTACAGGGTAGAGGGACACTCAGTTTAAATGTGTTCACTGCACTGTTTCCGTAGCATTAACTTGAAGGACCAGAATGGACAACGGATCCACATTTCCTAATGAGTAAACTCAACATGCCATAGGAGCAAGGGGGGGGGGGGGCAAAGAAAAATGGCTGTAGACTTTTTAATAAAACCTGAGTGACCTTTGGTTGGAATGCAGGAGACCAAGTTTGCTGTGTATGGTCTTGGGCAAATCCCGCACACCTTACCCTGTTCACAAAGATTTCACCCAGGATGTAACAAACAAAAGATGCAGTGGAAGCCAAACTAGGTCCTCAGGACACAGCAAGGCAGAAATATAAATCAATTATGATTACTATCCATAATATAGAATATTAGAATCACAGAGTTGGAAGGGGCCATACAGGCCATCTAGTCCAATCCCTTTCTCAGTGCAGGATCAGCCTAGAGCGTCCCTGACAAGACAGAATCATATGTAATATAATATGAAATCTAACAACAAATACATCAACCCTCATCAGAACCAAAACTTCATTGGATTGACACATAAATTCTGAATGATAATATCTTTGAAGCTTCTGATACTTTTTTAAGTGGTACCATTTCAGACTGTAGGTGGGGACTCTACCCATGACAGAATGCTTTCCCCAGTCGGTATGGTTTTGCAACTAGGGTTTTTGAGTTAGACCAGGGAGGTCTGGATTTAAATCCCAACATGCCATGAAACTCGCTTGGTGATCACCTGACCATACATTAAGGGAGCATAAATCAACCAAGAATTAATCTATAGAACAGCGTCAGTGTAGTGTAATGGTTCGAGGAAGAGATGGGATTTATACCCTGCCCTTCACTCAGAGCGGCTTACATACTCCTTTCCCTTCCCCTCCCCGCAACAGACACCCTGTGAGGTAGGTGGAACTGAGAGAGCTCTCTTGAGAACTGCCCATGAGAGAACAGCTCTGAGAGAACTTATGACTGACCCAAGGTCACCAACAGCTGCAAAAGGAGGAGTGGGAAGTCAAACCCGGTTCTCCCAGATTAGAGTCTGCACTCCTAACCACTACATCAAACTGGCTCTCGGCTAGAATCTAGGAGACCCAAATGCAAATCCCCTGTCCACTATGGATGCTTGCAGGGTGACCTTGGGCCATTCACTCTCTCTGTCAGACCTACCTCACAGATTTGTTGTGAGGATAAACTGGAGAAAGGGAAAATGACAGAAGCCACTTTGGGTCCCCAGTGCAGTAGGGTAGTACAGTAGAGTAAAGTTTATAACAGTCATAGACCAGATTTAAAAAAATAGCTAAGGATAAAATACAAACCTGCATAAATATACTACTAAAATGTACATCCAGGTTATAACTGAACTGATCTAGCAATAATATATATTAATAAAATTAATATACATATGGTCATTAACATATTGGCTCCTCAAAATCAGAGAGCGAAGCTCCTATTTAAAGTATTCTTCTGTTTAATCATCTGTGCACAGAAGCTAGTTGTCACTCTAGTGACTGCTGGTATTTCATCAAGCAGTAATTTCTTCAAGGCTATCTTATCCAATAAAAACGTGGACTGTTCCAGAATAGGGAAGATTGTCTTGTCCCTGACTTCCTTATAAAAGGGACAACGAATAAAAATATGTTCTAACGTTTCCACCTCATCAAGGGAGCAAGCACATACCCTTTCAGTGTACAGGGTCTTCGGATGTCTCCCTTCTGTTACCTTGGATGGCAATACATCGCATCTAGCAAGAGTAAAAAGCCCTCCTGTGAGGGGGATGCAGTAGGGTATAAATAAAGTAAATAAATTAATAAGAATTGCAAATGTGATAAGGCAACCCATTCTCAGCCCAACCTATTTTACAAGATTTTTGGAAATACAGAACAGTGCATCAGCCTCCAAGAGCTCGGGGATGAAATTTAAAAGATAAGACACCTGACTTGAGCACAGCGTAGCACTTACTGTCAGTGGTTAGCATAAACTGACAGGTTTTGCATTCATGTTTAATGAATATCAGGTGACTCACCATGTTGAGAGAAAGAAGATGCCCTTCCCTACTCGAAGCCCTTTTCTGTTTTTGTTTCCATTCCGTAACGGTTGATTCAAGTCCTCTTGCCGACCACCATGACCTCCCATCACAGGTGCGACAGGGCGTCCATGGCCCTCAGGTGCATGGAGGGCAGTGTTCCCTCTAAGCTGAGTTAGTGTGAGCTAGCTCACAGTTTTTTTAGCCTCCAGCCCACACATTGTTGCCTTAGCTCAGGAAGGATGGCTCCAGAGCAAACTACTTTATGCAGTAGCCAAATGGCTCGCTCACAACTTTAATGCCAGTAGCTCACAAAGCAGAATTTTTGCTCACGAGGCTCCACAGCTTAGAGGGAGCATTGATGGAGGGTCCACATTTTGATCCTGACCACAGCACACATGAAGAGGGGGGCTTCAGCCCCCCCCCCCAAATGCTGTATTCGCAAAATGAAACTGCCCCAGGAAGCTTCTGCTCTCTCCACGTGGACACTTGTATGTAGCTGTCATTACACAAAACTTCCGTTTGCACAAACAGCATGGAGGGGTAGGAAGGGTGCAGTCCCTTTGCCATGTGTGTCCCAATCAGAATACAGCCCCTGCGCAACAAGGAGGCATAGAATTCCTGCTGCATGTGTGATACAAAGTCCTCACAGCGTTCACAAGGACCTTCTAGCTGGCCCAGGACTGGAGTTATTTAATTTCATTTTTAATCCACTAATGCACATTTATTGCGACTGACTCACTAGATAGCAGTTAGAGAGAGTGAGAGAGAGAGATCCTGCTGGCTGGCTGGGTGCAGCTGGCAAGAAATTATTTGGCAGTTGCTTCAAATATTTATTTCCAGATATTATGAAGAGTTCCAAACATGCTACTTCAACAAAAGATACATGCTATCTTCACTGCCTCCAACACGTTTTGAGAGCTGAAGCTAAGAATACGGCTTATTCTGAGAAATCTAACAGCAGGATCTTCAGCTATCCAGCACGTTTCCCTCTTTTGTTCCCTCTTGCCCCCACCCTTGTAAGTTTTAGTCTACCTACAAACTCATCACAAAATGAAAACAAATTCTGAAGTACCTCCTCAGTTTTGCAAGCAGGCAAGGAGTTCTCACGAACAGTAAGAGAACCAGTCTACAACTAAAAATATTTTGCCTTCACACTAGAGAACTGGAAGCTCTACTCAAGCTTGTGGCCAGATGATCATATGTTAAGGGAGCATGTATTGACTAAGAGATAATCTATGGAAGAGGATTCCAGTGCGAGAAGCTCCACAAGGTTTAAGAAACAAAGCCATACACTTGTACACTGAAGGTAGATAGGAGGACAACTCAAACTTTTGACCGAGTGCCCTTTGACTCACAAAAGCTTACAGCCTGGAAAATCTTGTTGGTCTTCAAGGTACTATTGGATTTAAATTTTGTTCTAAAACTCTGCAGTATATTTTCTGATAAACATTCCATAATGGTGCCTGAAAAGCACACTGTACAAAAAAAGTCTCAGGTAATACTGCCATTTTATTCTTTCAAGAATGAGAGAGCATAGTGGATAGCACACTGCTCTAAGCAAAGCCTCAAGTCCTTGATTCACATCTCCCTTCAGTGATGCGGCCATGGACAGTCATCCTCAAATCTAGATCTGGGAGACAGCTTTTTCTACCTCTAGATATGGGAGATGGCTTGAGATGAAACCTAGAGAGACTGAAACCTGAAGTGCAGCAAGCATGTTCTGCCCTTTTCTGGTGCCCACTTTAGATTTAAAGAAAAATATCCCTTTGGCAGCAGCTGTCACCATAGGAAAAGGATCTTCACTGTGTGACTGAAGGTAAGCTGTGGCAGCCATTGTATGGCTGGCTCCACCTCCTGAGGCAACCATCATGTGGCAGCCATTTTGTGGCTGCACCCATCACACTATTTCAGAATTCCAAAGGTGCTCCCAGGCTCAAATAGGCTGTGGACCCCTACTTCAAATAAAGGAAGTATATACATGTAGTCTTCTGGGCAGGCAACCTACTGGAGTATTATGTGACTCAACCAGGTAGACAGCTGGCTTAAAGAGAACTCTTCATCTTATCATGCAGCCAGAACCTCAAGATGAATAGCTCTTTATTCTACTAAAGCCCCTCACCTCTTTGTGTGCTGAATGGCAAACCAGTGTCTCGGGTCTCAAAAGCAATGACATTCTTCTAACTGGAGATGCCTGGAATTGAACCTGGGGCCTTCTGCATGTGTGACAGGATGAAAATCTGGGTCACATGACTGAGTGAGGAGGGGGCCATTTAGCTCGGAACCCTCAATGATTGGCAGTTAACAGGCACACCTGACAGTTTAGAATGTTCAGGGAGAGAGAGAGAAAAAAAAGTCGGTGTGGAGAACGGTTCTGGGGATAGCTGTGGGAGAGCTTGGAAGTGAGTCTCTGTGGCTTTGTGGGAGCAATCCAAAAAGACCAGTGTAAGCTGAGAACTGGTGCGGGATAGACTGATTCATGGGACTGTGAACAGTCTTGTGCAAGTAGAACACATAAGTGGTGAACACAAAGACATATCAGCACTGAAGAACCTGGTATAGGTGCTTAAGTGAGGGCTGAGGCAAGGCCAGTCAGAGCATGGATAATTGGTTGGTGGCCAGCTAGGACTCAAAGAAAAGGGCCAGGAAAGCCAAAGTCAAGACACTTGACCCTAAGCTGTACAGGAGAGAGTGCTTGAGGAAGTGCGTGGTGAACTTATGAAAGGTTACCAAAAAAAAAACAACCCCTGAAAACAAAATAACCTACCACCAAAGAATAACTTCTGACAAACGTGTCAGCCGCTACCGAAACAACGTGTCCAATGTAAATACATCCCCCATCCCCTCTGTTTGGTTCTGTACATAAAGCTCTGTTTTATGTTAAAGAAA
This sequence comes from Lepidodactylus listeri, assembly GCA_029233225.1. Lineage (NCBI taxonomy): Eukaryota > Metazoa > Chordata > Lepidosauria > Squamata > Gekkonidae > Lepidodactylus > Lepidodactylus listeri. The sequence goes on along the minus strand of JARCFY010000017.1, from coordinate 10,200,699 downwards.
AAACCTGAGTGACTACCAATTAAAATTAAACCCCGAAGAGACTATTACAAGGATAGAGGGTGCTGGTCGAGTGAAGTAGAGCCAATCCTGATCAGTCACCTCACAGAACGCCGCAAAGCGGCAGTTTATTTAGGCCACGCGTCATATCATGCAAAGCAGATGTTCTACCACTGAGCTACAGTCCCTACCATGCTTGAAAATCCCCTATTACCAAAGAACATTTTGGAGGCTTGCAACCCCTTCTGCTATGAGCTTTCCTATTTGGACAATGGGTAGGATCCAGTGCCAGATTTCCACTTGTGCTAGAGCTCTTGCACAAGCAGAAGTGCAAGGAAAAGACTGTGGTAGCCACTTGCACCAAGTTATTGTATCCCCCACTTGCATTTCTGCATGCGCAAGAACTTGTGCAACCAACATCTCGGCACTATACCAGCAGCATGAACGTGCTCAGTGTTACACAAGATCTCCCACAAGCAAAACAGCATTAAGTCCACTCATGTTTCCACTTGCATCACCGGATCCAAGTCTATACTTTGCTCCCCTGAAAGCCTGCAGGAGTAAATTTCATACCTCCCTCTGGAAAAACTAACAACAGACCTACCTGGTCCCAAGGACAGATGATTCCTCCAAACCACATGAAGAGGTATCCCATGGCAACCAGACACACCCAGACTACTAAGGAGAAAACACGAAGAAGCTTCTTGAACAGGGGCTCTATGCAGGCAAGGATAAATATGGCCGAGAAGATTGCCAGAGCTGTTGGAACAGTTATTAAGAATGCCACATGATCCTCGGTTTCCTGAAAACAAAAAGACAGGGAAACTTTACAATTTAATTCATGCAAACAGAAAAAGCAACACCTGGCTTCATTAGGATGCATCAAGAAATACTTGATCAGTGGACTGATTGTACATCAGTTGCCTATTTGTGAAAGAAATTTACATGACTTGAAATTATATTTAAGAACATAAATTATGCTCAGTTTAACTATTCTCAGTTTAAATCACAGAATGAATTGGTTTATATCAAGGTAATTGAAAATCATCAACATAAAAGCCTAATTTAAATAATCAGTTTTACCCCATTTTTAAATGATATATTTCAAGAAGAAGCTCAGATGCTAAAACAATGGAAACACCATTCAACTGAAACTAAGCATAGCCTTTGTACTACTAAGTGGCAGAGTCACAAACCACTGTTCGCAGGCCTTTTGCATTACCAAATGGCATCTGCTTGGAAGCAAAGGAGAAATTATAAAATTAATTTCTGTTTGGCTCTCTGTGTGTATGTGCAAGGATACTAAGCAAAATCCTAACACAGATCTGTAAACTGCTTAGGGATGGCTACTAAACCCCATGTCAGCATAACATGAAAATGTTGGTAGAGCGTAGATATGCAGTAAAAGGAAGCACAAGCTGTCTATTAAGACAGTTTATTAAGAAGAGAACAAACTTTGTAAGAAAGAGGAGAGAGAAAGAGAAGTCTAATGGTCTTAACTAGCTAGAAGGGAGTCAGTAATGAACAGTTCTCAGCAGGAGGGGGGGAACCCTAACTGAGCTAATCAGGAGACAGGAAGGAGAGCATTTGAAAATAGTAGGAAGTCCCTAATCTCACTATGCTAACTAGTTGTCCCCTCTGCTACCCCCTGCAGGATGTTCTTCTCATTTTCTTTATCTATGCACGATAGACCTTGCATATTCCACTACCCCTTCTCAAGGTTTAGTGTGCAAAGTCCATAAAGATTCATTATCTTGCATAGACTCTCAAATTTCTCACATGGAAGTGGTTTGGTAAGTGCATCTACAATCATATCTTCTGTAGGGCAATACTCCAATTCAACAAGCCCTTCCTTCTGCATGTCTCTTACAAGATAATGCTTTACATCTATGTGTTTAGCCTTCTTAATTCTTTTGGTTTGTGAAAGCTGTATGCATTCCTGATTATCTTTGAAAAGTTCTGGGTTCTTCCATCCCAAAGTCCTGCATTAACTATAGTGTCCTCTTTAGTTGTTTGCATGCTTCTGCTGCAGATATAAACTCTGCTTCTGGGGAAGAGACAGCTGCAGTCTCTTGTTTTCTGCTGGTACAGCTGACTGCTCCATTTCAATACAAAAATAAATGTCTGCTGGTTGACTTCCTGTCCATAGTATCTCCTTCCCAGTCTTCATCCATGTATCCCATCAGTTTGGGACTGTCATTTGCTGGCAATTCCAGTTTTAGATTAGCAGTGCCATGAAGATACCTGGCAAGCCTTTTTACTGCATTCCAGTCTCTTTTACTTGGTGACTCTGTTTTTCTGCACAGTATACTCACAGCTGCTGTGATGCCAGGGTGTATAAGCATGCTTACATACGGCAGTCTTCCAACTGCTTCCCTGTATTGTTTGTTGACCGATTGAGATTCTTTATTACCAATTGCTTCCCTGTATTGTTTGTTGCCCTTTAGAGGTTCTTCATTACCTTGTTGTTTCAGGTATTTCACCTCTATAGGAATTCGTACTGGTTTGGATTTTTTCATTTGCATATAGCAGAGAAATTCTAGGATTTTCTGTTTTTGGTTGAGGCGATAACTGCCATCTTCCTCTTATTTTTCCTCTCATTCTATTTGTATTCCAAGGTAGTAATTGATGTTTCCCAGTTCCTTTACTTCCACTTCTTCACTTACTTGTCAGACTATTTCATTATAGTCTTCCTCTTTTTTGTAACAAGCAATTAAGTCATCAACATAGATAAGAATTCATCTGATGAAGGTTTTCATTCCAGCACCTTGCAGCTCGTTTCAGTCTATATTGCCCAAATTCTGGTGGTTGTTCCATGTAAACATCCTCCTTTATTTCTCCCTGTAGGAAGGCGATCTTTATAACTGGATGTTTCACATTCATTTCCCTTGCTGCTGCTGCGCTTAGGAACATCCTTATTGAAGTATGTTTCACCACTGGTGTGGAGGTCTTACCATAGTCTTCTCCATACTTTTGAGAATACCCTTTGGCAACTAATCTGGCTTTGTAGCTCTATTTTTCCTTCTGCATCATATTTGGTTTTGAAGACCCATTTGCACCCTACTGCCCTCTTTCCTGGAGGTAGATCTGTGAGTGTCCATGTTTGGTTTTTGATTAGGGATTCAGTCTCCTCTTCTGCAGCATTTCTCCATCCCGCGACGAAGTATCAAGAGCATCCTATAGGACGTTTATGAGATCCTATGAGATGGCAATCAAGGCCGCTAAGAGAGAGTTCTACGCGGCCGAGGTCGCATCTGCAAGCTCTCGCCCGGCACAATTATTTAGAACCATTAGGTCTTTAACTGAGTTGCCACAGGGCACACCAAATGCTAGGGAATTGGAAATTGGCTGTGAGGCTTTTGTGAGCTATTTTGCAGATAAAATCTTGCTACTCCGCCGTGATCTCCCGGCCACAGTTGAGACAGTGTGTGAACTTGAGGTTCCATGCACGTCTTCTGGTTCCATTCTGGATCACTTCAGTCCTCTCAGTCTAGAGGAGGTTGACAGGTTGCTCTTGACTGTACGCCCAACCTCGTGCAGCCTTGATCCGTGCCCCTCGTGGCTTATAAAAGCGTGTCATGGGGGGTTGCGTGGTGCTCTTTGGGAGATTATCAACAAGTCCTTTACGGAAGAGCTGTTCCCGGGGGCACTCAAGGTTGCGATGGTCCACCCCCTCCTGAAAAAACCATCTCTGGACCCGGCCGTATTGGCCAACTACTGGCCGGTGTCCAACCTGCCCTATTTGGGCAAGGTATTGGAGAGGGCGGTGGCGATACAGTTGCAGAGCTTCATGGATCACACCTCCATGCTAGATCCGTTTCAGTCTGGCTTCCGACCAGGTCATGGGACGGAGATGGCGCTGGTCGCCCTCACAGATGACCTCCAGAGACATCTGGATCGAGGCGGTACGGCGGCGCTGGTGTTGTTGGATCTGTCAGCTGCGTTCAACATGGTTGACCACCAGTTGCTGATCCACCGCCTCGCCGACTCGGGGATACAGGGGCTTGCTTTACAGTGGCTTGCCTCTTTTCTCCAGGATCGGGGACAGAGGGTTGCGCTCGGGGAACAGACCTCCCAGAGGCACCCACTGGTGTGTGGTGTTCCTCAAGGGGCGGTCCTGTCCCCGATGTTATTTAACATCTACATGCGTTCCCTTGCCCAGATTATCCGGAGGCATGGGCTTGGGTGTCATCAATATGCCGATGACACCCAGCTCTATCTGCTGTTGGGTGGCCGGTCCGACTCTACCCCAGATGACCTGGAGCGGGCACTTCAGGACGTTGCGGACTGGCTGAAACAGAGTCGACTGAAACTGAATCCAACGAAGACGGAGGTCCTGTGCTTGAGTCGGACCGGGTCGGGGATAGGGTTCCCACTTCTGTCCTTCAGTGGGGCGCCATTGGTGCCAGCGCCGAGGGTCAGGAGTTTGGGAGTGCTCCTGGATGCCTCCCTAACAATGGAGGCCCAGGTAGCAGCCACTGCTAAAGCAGCCTTTTACCACCTACGGCTGATTAGGCAGTTGGTCCCCTTCCTCGAACGCGAAGACCTAGCAACAGTGATCCATGCTATGGTCACCTCACAACTTGATCACTGTAATGCTCTCTACATGGGGCTGCCCTTGTCCTGGATCCGGAAGCTGCAGCTGGTGCAGAATGCTGCAGCCAGGCTGCTGATGGGTCTCTCTGTACGGGACCACATCCAGCCTGTGCTGCAGTCACTGCACTGGCTGCCTATAGCATACTGGATCCGGTTCAAGGTGCTGGTGTTGATCTTTAAAGCCCTATATGGTCAGGGGCCTGCCTACTTGAGGGACCGCCTTTCCCCATATATGCCCCAGAGGGCACTGAGGGCAGGCACACAACACCGCCTGACTCTCCCCGGACTGAAAGATGCTCGGCTGGCCTGCACCAGGGCCAGGGCTTTCTTGGTGGCAGCCCCATACTGGTGGAATGAGCTCCCGGATGACATCAGGGCCCTGCGGGACTTATTACAGTTCCACAGGGCCTGCAAGACAGAGCTCTTCTGCCAGGCTTTCAATTAGGAGCCGCCACCGGGGAGAATATATAGGATAACATCGCCCTGGCCCCTCAGTCAAATCTTGTATTACTATCTGTTCACCAGGAGAACTCCGATGCTGCCAGTTATGCTTTTGTTTTATATTGTTTGTATCTGTTTAATGTTCGGTTTTATGTTAGTTTTAATCTATTTAATTTGTAAACCACTTTGGTGATATTTTTAAGGTTGTTAGCCGCCTTGAGCCAGTTCGCCGGCAAGGCGGGATAAAAATGAAATAAATAAATAAATAAATAAATTTTGCTTGGCTGGCAGGCATTCCTTCTATGTCTTCCCATGTGGGAGGTTTGGTTACAGCCTCTTGTCTTTGTCAGGTAGGAGAGTCTTCTCAGTGGTACTCCCTTGTTTGGTCTAGTCTGACATCTGGCTCTGCAGCCCCTTCTGGTTCTAGTGGCTCTGCACATGTGTCATCTGTCAGGTTCATGGAGCTCAGTTGCACTGTTTCTGGTTGCTGTGTTTTATTTCTTTCTGTCAGTGTGGATTCTCTGATGTCCACTTTCTCTGTATTTGTAGATTCTCGTCAATATAGACTGTGCTGCAGATGTTTACAGTTTCTGTTCTTGGGTTAAGGATCCTATACCCTTTGCCCAGTGCATATCCTTCAAAACTACCTTGTTCAGTTCTCAGATCCATTTTGGTGCATTTCTCTTTAGGGATGTTGGTGAAAGCTCTTGACCCAAATACTTTCAAATAGTTCATACTGGGCTTGTGCCCATACCAGAGTTCATATGGTGTGCTTCTGGCACCTTTTGTAGGCAGTCTGTTTTGTAAATAGGTAGCAGTGTTGACTGCTTCTCCCCAGTATTTCATAGGTAGCTCTGCTTCAAGCAGCACGCATCTGCACATCTCAGTCAGGGAGTGATTCCTCCTTTCTGCTACACCATTCTGTTCTGGAGTGTATGGGACTGTAACCTGTGCTTGTTCAGTTAGACAGTTCTTCATGTCATGTCCCACATATTCTCCTCCACTGTCAGTGTGAATTGCCAGTAGCTTTCTCCGGAATCTGTTGCTGACCACTGCAGCATACGTCTTAAATTTCTGCAATACTTGACTTTTCTCTCTGATCAAGTAGGTTACTGTATACTTTGAAACCATCAATAAAAGTAAGTATATATCTGTTTCCCCTAGGGGTCTCAGTCTTCATTGGGCCACAAACATCACTATGTATCACCGCCGGAGGATGCTGCATCTGGCTTGTCTTGTGGCTCTTACTGAAAGTAGGTCTGGTTCCCTTAGCTTGAATGCAATGCATAGTTTCTTTTAATAGTGCACTTGTTTATCTGTATGCCCTTAGTCAGGTTCTGGCTTTCAAGCTGGGCAATAACATAATTATCTCTTTGTCCTAAACATCTATGCCACAGCCAGAAACATTTCTTGTGATTACAATGTTTAGTTAGGTTTGCACTTTGCATACAAATCTCTAGAGCATACAAGTCCTGATGCACTTTCCCAGTTGCAATCAATTCTCCCTTTTGTTTAATGATTCATTTTCCTCTGAATGATACCGCCATTCCTCTTTTTATAAGTACTCTTATAGATATCAGGTTGGTTGCTAACTGTGGCACATACAGGGAATTTTTGACTTCTCTGATTTGTCCATCTGGGAGCTTGCATTTTACTGTTCCTGAGCCAAGCCCTTCTGCAATCACAGTTCTCATGTCTTGCCACACTTAATGTCTCTCTCCTTTCTTCATTTCTTTCTTTTGGAAAGGCACTCTTTTGCAGTTTCTTTTAATGTGCACTGGTTTTCCACATAAATGACAAATTATTTTACTCTTGCTGTTTACATTAGAACTACATAATCAACACTTGGTTCAATTTTCTTGTTGGATTCCTCAAATTATCTATGTTTGTATATCTGCTCAAGTTGGTTTATTACCTCTGTGAGAGACAATTTTCCTTTTGCTTCAGTTTGAGACACAACATTTTCATAAAACTTTGGCAGGCTAATCAACAGCAACACAACCAAGTTCTGCTCTGCAATCTCTTTCCCAGCATTTCTTAATTGTTGAGTCAGACGACGCATTTTGTCTAAGTGGTCACACAAATTACCCCCTTCTGACATCTTAGTGCTAAACAGTCTCTTTTGTATGTAAAGCTGGCTTTTCAGAGATGGATTTACATAAAGCCTCTCCAATTCAGATCATACAGCCTTAGAGGTTTTCATCTGAATCACTCTTTGAATGTCTCTATCAGTCAAACCTGGCTCCTCTTGCCTTCTTGTGGTTGGTGTCCCAGGCTTTTTGCTTTGCTGGATCATCTCCTGGTAAGAGAGTTTGAAAGGTGTGCCACAGTCCTGTCTCAAGCAGGTGACTCTGCATTCATTCCCTCCTTCCATATCAAGTAGTTGCCTTCTGTAAGCCTATCTAGTAGGTAACTGCTGAACACTGCAAGAAGTTGCCATCTTTGTTCTTTATTCTTTTGCCTACCAATCTATCCTTTTCTTTCTTTCACAGCTGAAGTGCTCACGCTGGGCCCACAACCCTGTTGGCAGAGTGTAGATATGCAGTAAAAAGGGAGCACAAGCTGTTTAAAGAATTAAGTCAGTGTATTAAGAAGAGAACAAACTTTGTAAGAAAGAGGAGAGAGAAAGAGAAGTCATAACTAGCTAGAAGGGAGTCAGTAATGAATAGTTCTCTGCAGGAATGGGGGAAAACCCTAACTAAGCCAACCAGGAGAAAGGAAGGAGACTGAAAAGGGTAGGAAGTCCCTAATCTCACTATGCTAACGAGTTGTCCCCTCTGCTGCCCCTTGCAGGATGTTCTTGTCATTTTCTTTATCTATGCACAACAGACCTTGCATATTCCAACAGAAAATACACCATGTAACACCACCACTGTGTAGCGGCCAGAAACAGGCAGTGCTAGGGGGTGTGCTGGAGGAGAGTGAGATAAGTCAATATCAAGATTCCAAGTATTTTGGAAGGGGCCATGGCTCAGTGGCTGAGCATCTGCCCACATGCAGGAAGTCCCAGGTTTAATCCCTAACATTTCCAGTTGAAAGGATCAGATAGTAGATGATACTCAGCCTGAGACCCTGGAGAGTTGCTGCCACTCAGAGTCGACAAGACTGACCTTCAGAGACCAATGCTCTGGCTCAGGATAAACAAGGATCCCATCCCCAGTATTAGCCTAATGTTGGGCAGCTGAGAATAGCTGTACAAATCTAAGCGTCCCTCTTTAACCCATTCAGAGTGAAGAACAAACCCTTCCCAATGGCTGCCTCCACTATGTCTACACAAACTTGTAAATGAACCAGCAACTTCCACCTTACTAAGACGGAAGTTTCTTGGTAACATCTTTAAACAAAATCCTAAGAGAACAAGAAAAAAACAGATATCACTAAGAAAAGATTCAGGTGAGAATGAACTGTAACTCTGGAGAGGCTAACACACAATGATAGCTTCAGGCTTTATAGTTTGGCAGAATTTCATTGTCACTTTGGGTCACTAAACTCAGATTACTAACACAGCCAGTTACATTGTGGAAAGTATGAGGAACAACTGATAGGCAGTCTTGGCTTCACCACACATAAGAACATACAGGATTAACAATTTTCACTGTGTCTATATGAACACAGGGGGACAAACTACCTTGTAGTGACTCACTGTTACACAGACCTTATGAGCTTGTAAAGTCAAGTTGTAAAGTGTCTTACTACTAGTTAACTTTTGTCCTGTGCTGTCATCTTTTGGAGTAGTGCCTGTGTGTAAAACATCAGCTGCACTGCCAGTCATGCTTGGGAGTATCACTGGGCTCACTAATTTAGCTATCACTTTAGTAATCCCTTCAAGGTTGTTTCTTATTTCATATAACGCCTCAAAAATACATTTGACTGTCTCCGCAGTTAACATACATAAATCTTTTCCTAAGTTGTCACACAGCCCTGCTTTCGGAGATAATTGTTGTAACATTTGAGTATCCGAATTGCACTCTGGAGTAGCAGCTGAATCAGGAGGAATGTCCGAAGCACACTCCAGTGTAGCAGCTTGGTCAAGAAGAGCATATCTGTTTGATATAGGAATATTAAAAACCAGGGTTTCCCTGGACTCCTTGATTACGAAGTAATCCTTTATCTTCTTCTGTTTACTTGCTGGAAGAGGAGTTTCCAATTAAGCTACCAAGACTTAAGGAGCTCCAAGGTTAAAAACAGTGATAAAAAGAGTGATAAAATGAGCATATTTAAAAACTATTTGTTCTAAAAAAAAGTAGAGAGATAAAAGCACTTAACATCTTGGAGCAAAAGCCCAGCGTCTGTCCTCCTCTGAGTCTGCGCCAATTACTGGAAGAGGAGTTATATTTTCTAAATCTCGAGCTCTCTTACTTCCTTTAGTTAAATCCATCCTACTTGTGAGAAAGCTACAGCAGTATGTTTCTTTAAGGTAAAGTAGCTGTTATATTCTTGCAAGCAGTTGTATTGTTGATATATTCTTGCAAGCAGCCTAATGCAGTTAAGGCAGTTGAAGCAGAAAAGAAGAAAAAAGGCTAGGATGTCTGAGAAACTCTATTCAAGTGTTTTTTCTGTCCAAGCTGCTGTTTCTTGTAAGACACTTCCCAGGCTTATCTCAACAATAAAACTTGGCACGTCGAAAGAGGCCGCAGGAGTGAGATTAGAATTCAAATATTCAGGAGCAGCCGGCCCAGATAATGTGATCAGCAATAACTAGCAAAGGTAAATTACGAAGACATAAGAAGCAGAAGTGGAAGTAAAGAAAAATAAATAAAGTAACTTGCGGAGCGTTGTTAATCAGTGCTGCAGCCTTGGCGCCATCTTGCTGTCGCCAAGGACAAACTACCTACCATATAGCACCCTATACACTGGCCCAGCTACACACATTCACTGTACTGTATGCATAAGCTGTAGGCATTGTCCCTGTGTTCATAAACTATCAAAAAAGCAGCACTCCTGATCGGCATATAGCTTGCATGTGATTAGGGGCTGTATCCACTTGTGGTGAACACACTGAAGTGGGGGCAAAGCCATGGTGCTCAGTTATTAGCAGCACACAGGGTCAGTTTCTGGTGCCCACCATGCGCACTAGGGCTAAACACTGATAACTCATTTGTACAAGATACCTCATACCACTGTGCACCGGCCTTCTGTATTCACCCAGTACTGTCAGCATTTAAAGTCCGATTATGTTAGCCATCTTTCATGCAGATTCCCTGTATACACTACTTTGGTTTTCGCTTTGGTCCTATTACATCAGAGGCTCATAGTGGCATAACATCAGAGTCATACAGTGGAAAGCCCTCACACTCCCAGCACAAACGTAAATACTAAGAAGAGAGTGATAGCAAAAAGTAATAACAAAATGCTCACAACAGAAAAGCTTTTTTAGAATCCGTTTGCATATTTATCCATATATATTAATCCATAACATTTATTGTATATATACTCTTTAAATAAGCAAACCAATCCAAAACCATTTGTATTACATTGGGGTACTCATGCATATCCATTTGTAAAATACTTCTCCAAAATTATATCAGCCAAACCTGGAGACATCCTTTTTCCAGCCTATCAAAAGCTTTTTCAGTGGCCCAAAATAAGAAAACTGAGCTGTTTTCATGTTCTTTACATGTTTTATTGAATGCAGTCCCTTGCCAATGCTACAATTCAGATAATGCATGAGAATTGAATGTTTGTGCTCAATGTTTTTTTTAAAAAACAAGTTTTTAATTTTCAAAACAAACAAACATAAAATTGGGGTACAATATTTCACCTCATTCTTTTCCCCTATTAAACTACCTCGTACATTATCTAAATCTTTATCATTTTTCCACCTTGTGCTATCATATAGTAACTGCAAATATATGAATATACAATTTCTTATTTTCTACTAATGTGGACTTTGTCTAAGCATTTTATTAATTTTTTTCATTAGATATATAGGGATATATAGTACTTTATTTTCTTCTGGATACAAATATGGTAGGATCTTACTCCATCAAAAATCTCAGGACTTCCCTCAGAAATTTTCCATCCTTTTTATGGGTTTCATCTTCTTCTTGATTATCTGATTTCTCCTCTTAAGTTTTACAGTCTTGATTCTGTGTTTTTTTCCCTTATAAGTGCAGAAATTGTCTTCTGGAAGCAACCATCTGTGCTCAATCCTGGAAATGGTTTGTAGTTCCATGTGTTGATTTCTTTGTCTTATGCCAATAAAGGTCTGTCTGTGTGTGTGTGTGTGTGTGTGTGTGTGTGTGTGTGTGTGTGTGTTCTTTGCTGCCTCATCAGTAATTATTCCTTTATAAAGTCTCTGATGCACTTTTGTAGGAACTTTGTTTCTCTTTCTGTAGATCTTGTCAGCTTGATTGTAGGTTTCCTCTATATCTTCTGCACAGTCATGTCATAAGAACATAAGAGAAGCCAATGTTGGATCAGACCAATGGCCCATCCAGTCCAACACTCTGTCACACAGTGGCCAAAAAACCAGGTGCCCTCAGAAGGTCCAGCGGTGGGAGCAGGAAGCCCTCCCACTGTTGCCCCCCCTCATCAAGCACCAAGAATACAGAGCATCACTTGCCCCAGAATGAGACTTCCTATCTACACTTTGTGGCTAATAGCCACTGATGGACTTCTGCTCCATATGTTTATCTAATTCCCTCTTGAAACCGTCCATGCTTGTAGCTGCCACCACCTCCTGTGGCAGTGAATGCCACATGTTAATCACTCTTTGGGTGAAGAAGTACTTCCTTTTATCTGTTCTAACCTGACTGCTCAGCATTTTCACGGAGTGCCCACGAGTTCTTGTCCTTTTTTCTCCTCTTTCCATGAGGTCTGAACTGTCTCCCTCTTAGTTAAGGCCTGTTGCATCAGTATTTGCATTTCAGTTTGTATAGGATAAAAAGCTTCTTGAACTGCCATTTTTACAACCATAACAACTATGTTTTGAATCATAATCTGCAACTCCTTCAAGGAAACCTGCATCAACTCAATGTCTATAGGTTCCAGTATATCTGGGAGTAAAGCCTCTGGCACCCTTTGCCATCTATCAGTGTCCTCCATTTTTTCAGAAACGTGTTAAAGCAAAAGAATCTCTAAAAAATATTTTCCCAGCCAAGTTTTACAATAATATCACTTCTAAAAAACATATATCAACAATTGTTATAACCATATAAAAGACAAAGACAGTACCAACATAAGTCAGGAAAGTTATCAATTGTTTACGTAACAAAGCATTGTGGTCAGAACAAAATGGAGTTTGATAGTTTCAATAAAGATAAACATAAATTGTTATGGGAATGTAATATGTGGAAGGTTCAGAGTAAGATCCAATTTTCTTTTTAGGAAGTAAGGTCTTTATAATCCATTTATTGAAATATAAATTCAATAAACTTTTTAAACTGTACAGGGGCATTGCAATGCACAGAAGTCTTTCTGATATTGTTGCCTGAGTACACATTGTTGATGTACTCAGGGTGTTATACTTCATTGGTGGTATGGATGAGGTCCCAGCTTCTCTCCCCCTTCGCCCTGGCAGTCATAACTACGCGCACCATGTCTGGCATGGGTGCTCTCAGTCAGCTCCTACGTTGGGGCACTTTCAGATCTTCTGCCCTCTTGCTGCCGCTTGTGGGGGGTCCAAATCAAGCCCCTTGCAATGAGCTCCTCTACAGGGAACTGATTGGAATTTGGGAGCCCCCAAACCCCTTTAAAGAAGCCAGCAATCCGGTTGACACTTGGGAGAGCTTCCAAGTGTGGCCATTCCCGTCACACTTTTCCCTTTAGATGCTTCCGCCAATAGATCCTTGATTAACAGGAGGGGGTAGGCATTAGAAGCCGACACCACATTTAGTCCTCTATCGTCCGTGCAAAGTCTGAGCCCCCCCCCCAACTTTCTTTTTCCTAAAGAGCACAAGTGCAGTGAAGGGGGAAGTAGCTGGATGGATGAACCCTCTTTTCAAGTTTTTATCTATGAACCTGTGCAACTCCTTTCTCAGTTGGACTCACAGCGTACAATTTCCCTTTGGGCAATTTGTGACTGAACAAGATCTCAACTGCACAATCAGTTTTTCGATGAGGTGGTAATTCATCAGCCTCCTCCTCCTCAAAAACCCTGGCCAAGTCTCTGTACTCCCTCAGTATAGCTTCCATCTCCTCAATGGCTAGACACACAAGTTCGGGAACCGGGGGGGGCTCCACCCCCCAATCCAGGTTTCACTGATGCTCCTTGTACTGTGGGTCTAGGAAAGTTAGGGTTTCCACACTCCACTGCACATAGGGGTCATGGGCTTGGAGCCAGAGGTTACCCAACACCATGGGAAAACTGGCTGTTGGGTATACTATGAACAACCTCATCTCCCAGTGTTCTGACACCCCCATAGGCAACTCAATAGTCTGGTAGTGGCATACTTGCATGGTGGTACCATCTATTCAGGAGAACACTACGTGAAATCCAGAGGTTATAGGTAAACTACAATGCACCCCCACACCCCACACATACATCAGCATTTGGCCCCAGCATTACTATGACAACCATGAAAGATATACGGTTGTCTTATCTATCCTAGGCTGGTGAAAGAGTCTCCAAGGCCAAATCCCATGAGAAACAGCCTAGGAGTACAACTTGGAATAAAGTTATGGCTACAGGAAGCAGGGACTCACACACCCACACTCCCCCCTTAGGAATTCCCTCCCCCCAAAGCATGGCAAGGTGAACAGTGAAGCAGAACGAAGAAAAATGAAACTGAAAATACTGGAACCTTGACACCCTGAAAGTTAGATGTAATAGGGAAGGGCACCTCTCTTGACTCCATTCCAACGTCAAGGAGTGAAACAAGGACGTGTCCTGGCACCTTTGCTGTTCATTTTTTGATGTAAACAACATGGTAAATAGCTTAAATAACCCAGACTTTATCCCCCCACACTAGCTGATCATAAGAGACATCTATTATTATACATCGACAATATAGTTATATTATTAAGAACCCCAGTGGGTCTTAGAAGAGCTCTGAAGACGTTTGCTCACTTTTGTGAAGAGAACCAGTTAGCAATTAACTACCAAAAACCTAAAATTTTGACATTCAGCAAGAGACCCAAGACTGGGACATGGAACATCAATGTCCACATGACAGAACAGGTGGCAAGTTATAAGTATTTGGGGGGTGGTATTACAATTGTCTGGAGCAAGAAAAGCCCATCACGAGTATGTGGCCAAAGTTGGCCATAAATCTGCCCAAGCCATAGTTAAAGTCTTACACACTAAAGGAGGGCAATATATTCTAACAGCCCTCAAATTATACCAGATCAAAACTTTGCCCCAAATGATGTATAGAACAATACTAGGCCCACGCTCCTCTAGTTACGCACCACTTGAGTTCAATCAAAATTTCTAAGATCTTTATTCCAACTGCACCGCTGTGTCTCTAATGCAAGCCTGTGCTTAGAATCTGGCCTGATTAAAGCAGAGGCCAGGGTATCCCTCACTTCTATTAAGTTATGGCTCAAACTAAATTACATCCTTTGGGGCCTAACACCTTTAACTCTCCAGGACAGTTTTCAATCCTCCTGGTCAAAGGCAGTGCACCGCAAATTGATGAGTCTGGGCTTTTCTCCGCAAACTATCCTAGTAATGGGATTTGATCCTGCAAAAGTAACTATAAAGCACAGGGTGTTAGACACTGAATGCCAGGGTGACATCAGTAGATCACCAAATTTTTTAGCTCCAGAGCATTCGAGATATGTTGTCACCCCAGCTGCCTATCTCTCATTACTGGAAATGCATGGTGGTGAAGGGCATATAGAAAGATTCCTATGCTGGAAACGGTCTGTCTCTTTGGCATCGGAGAAGTTGAAACCTCAGAACATATTTTACTCTATCAAGAAATTCTTTTAAAGGATCATTTCTCCTCTACTCAGAAGGTTTCCTGGCCCCTCCGACCTACAGATTATTAGGATGCTTCTTATGGGCGTTAACCCACAGGTCACAGTACTCAGCACGAGATTTTTCGCAGCTGCCTGCAAAATCTGACAGGAAACCTCACAAACAAAACAAGAATTTTAACATCTCAGAAACTCAATCTCTTTGTCCTGGTTGTACTACTTGAAAAATTTCAAATTGGTGTATCATTCTAAGACTTACAATTTTAAAGAACTGTATTTCTCTTTCTCTCTGTTCAATTTTATTATTTTATAAGCATTGTAGTAATGCAACTTGTGCTGGTCATAGACCGTATAAATAAACTGAACTTGAACAGTTCTCAAAACTGTGAATTTTGTGTCTGCAGAGATGTGTCTTGTCTCTTTTTCACAGCAAAGATGTCATAAAATAAACATACAGAATTGAAAAAATACCTTCATCTCATTATTTCTCGGCAAATCTATGCACACAGAATCAACCCCTTACCTCTTAAGTGCTAAGTTTCAAGAAGTTTAATGAACAGAAGATTGTTGGAAGCGGAATAATCTGCATGAAGAGCGAAGTGTGAGGAGGGAGGGGCAAGCAGTAAAAATGAAAGTGAAACTTTTTGAGCAGAATACTCCACAAGTCTCGGGATCTTTGTGTGTATAGCCTGAGGTTTATCATATTATTCTCTCCCTAGAGGAAAAAAACTATAATGGCAGCAGGCCATAAAAGAGACCCAGTTTGGGAATATTTACAGTTAATAATCAAAACAGTAATTTTTTGATATTGTAAAACTAATCTAAAGAATCTGAAAAGTTATTATTCTAAATATGAAATCTTTGTGTGTAAATATTAAGATCATACCAGCAAGAATGAGTCTTTATGTAGAAAACCATGATTTAAATCCAGTCTCACTGACTAGTGATTTAAATTCTTATTTAAATTGCTTTGATTGAAATCAAATCCACCCTGCTTCCATGGCTGGTTAAAGTGGGGGCATCATCTGTGAACAAGTCTGTAACTGGCAAGATGCTACTATGGAAACTGCTGGAACATTTGAAGGTCTTGATACATTATCCTACCTGGTACCTTCTTCTGTTGACTTAGCACCACACTGGGCTTTCAACTATATAACTCTGATGCTACATCAGTGCGAACACCCACTGGTTTAGTGGGACCATAGTACTATCCTGCTCCGAAAGTGAAACACACATCTGCCCAACCGCTATACAAAATATGGATATGTAGAAACAAAGAAGGTAAGGTGAACAATATCCACACATCCTTGGATATTGTGCTACAGTTGCATGCAGTCATTTCCAACTGGGTTGTCTGTGGACAGGCACATCCAGTTGTGAATTATCACTGTTGCAGAGTAATACCACAACAGCCAATAATGTGCAAAAACAATGAAGAGAAAATCTCTGTTTTATGTACCCTAATTCTGCTTAATCATGAGTTTAGTTTTTTTTTAAATTTTATTGCATTTAATTTCCTACACCTACACTAAAAGCTACACAGTATTCTACCCTAAGGTATACAGAAAATGCTTTTGTAATGCTAATAATACTAACATCATTAGTTACTGAAAAGCTAAATTATGTCTTGGCATACATTATTAATTCATTCTTGCTGTTTACAAATAAAAATTTAACGTTAGATCCCTGAACTACATACAGCAGAGAAAACAATCTATGATAAATTTTGAGATTACAAGGCTTGGTGTGTTATTACAGCAAAGAAAAAAACAGTTATAAAACTATTTCTCCTTTGATTCTCTTCCTTTCTTCTTGTCTTTCTTCTTTTTAGGGGCAGCCACCCCTTTCTTAGAGTCCGAGTCTTCTCCATCTTCAATCTCTGAGCGTTCAAATCCATACATACTCTCCTGCTCTGCCAGTGAATCATCTGGTTCAGTCTCTGTTCTCTTCCTCTTGTGCTTTTCCAAAAACATTCTTGCTTTTTCAATGGAGTCAATTTTAAATTTCTTGTCTTTGTAGCTGAACAACAGTCCCTCCGGAATATCCCATCTATAAGGAATAGTCTCTGACTGCAACCATAAAGCCAAACTCCTATACGTTTTCCTTCTCTTTCTTATTTCAAATGGAATATCTTTTAGAACTCTAATTTCTTCTTCCTGTATCTTCAGAACAGTTCCATTCATGGCTTTTAACACCAGATCTCTGGTTGATCTTTTTGAGAATCTCACCACAATTTCACCTGACAGTTTCTTCTTTTTAACATATTCTGGATATGTCCTATAGGTCATATCCATGTTGCTTTGAATTGTCGCTGCTTGCCATCCTGTCAAAGGTGCCAATGCATCACTTAATATTTTCTTCAGATTCTCTCCTTTTGACTCAGGAACGTTCTGAAATCTCAGGAAGTAGTTTGATCAATCCATTTGAAGCTTGAATACGTTGTCACTTTGAAAAGATATTTCTTTTTCAGTTTTCTGCAGTCTTGAGTCATTTTTTTCAACCGCTGTTTTGACATCTAGGAGTTCCTGCTGGAGCCTTTCCTGCTTTCTGTTTGACTTTCTGATTTCAGTTTGCATCATCTCCAGTTTAGTGTTGATTGAAGCCAGTTGGTCCACTAGGGGTCGCTGTGCTGCCGTCAATACCACATTCAGCTCAGATCCACTTTTTAAAATAGGAAGCGAACTTCCAGGTTTTGGAAAAGCTCTCCCCGCCATTTCTTCTTACAGTCGCCATTTGTTTACAGATAGATAAGAGATCTCAAAGGGGACATTCTCGATTTGTCACAAGCTCTTCCTCTGTTCCATGCGATCCAGCTCTCCAATGCATTTATAATGCCTCCAAAACAGCAACAAGACCGTGAGAAAGTCTCCGAGTAAGTTACGAGGAGGGGGTGGGGGGGATCCGATCCTCCTAGCCCACCCCTTAACGCTTCATATCAAAAGATCAGGAGACTCACGATTCAGCCATTGCGTATCTGGTAGACCATCACCTCCCTGCTCTACATTTTCTGCAGCTTCATGGAGACACTTCCAGCAGCCCAAGGGCCTCCTCCAGCAGGCGAACCTCTAGGGGCAAAAAGGAGGCTCAATCCCGCTATCGCCACCGCAGGGAGAGGCTACCTTCAATCACCCCAGGCAGGGACCCTTCCCTAGGCTCCCTGGGAGTCTGGCACCAGTCCGGCACCCCTTCAACCTGCTGAGCGCGGGTCGCCTCTCCTGCAGTTGCAGAGAGAAGCGCCCACCATTAAAGCGCCTAAAACCGAAAGTCCTGCTTAATCATGAGTAAACCTTATCTGTGACTTGTGGGATCAACTATGGATATCTTAGTGAAGTTTACAAATTCAAGAGTAAAGGCTAGAAGCCAATGACAAAAAGAATTACTCAGCTTTTGACTTTCCTTGCCTTTGGGATATTTAAACTATCCTAAATCTAAAACCTTATGTTCAGCAGTAAACTGAGTGAACGAAATTGTATCCAAACTACACCTTGGAGGGGGAAAAGGTTCAGGGGTGCCAATAACCTGCTTCTCTCCAAAAACATGTAAATATTTCTAAGCACACTATGCCTAATATTGCTTTAGCATTTTTCCACCCCTGTAAACAGCAGCCAATTAAGCAGATCAAGAAACAACAACAGAAATGCATGTCACATTGCACATTTATTCAGCTATGCATTATTGAGAAACAATGCATTGACGGCCCCTTCGCATCTCCCCCATAATGTGTAGTCTCATCCTTAGTGTACACTATCAGCAGCCTCAAAATACAAAATGAAAATCAGAAATGCAGGGAATGGTCAGAATGTTGCAATAAGAAGTTACTTCAGATTTGTCTCCGGTGGACCTGGGCCAGGGGTGGGCAAACTGTGGCTCGCGAGCCACATGCAGCTATTTCACATATATTATGTGGCTCCTGGCCAGGCGGCTGGGGAAGCTAAATATCATTAGCAAACAAATATCATTGGACAAATTAATATCATTATCAATATCTGCTTTTACCCCTTTTGTTATTATTTTTGGCCGTCTCATTTAATGTTAATAAAAAGCAAATTTGCTTATTTTCCAATAAAAGCAGGTAATATTTGTTCATGTCTTGTGGCTCTCAAACATGTGATGTTTATTCTATGTGGCTCTTATGTTAAGCAAGTTTGGCCACCCCTGTTCTAGGTGGCTCTTACCCTGAGCAAGTTTGCCCACCCCTGACCTAGGCTGACACACATCCAAGTATCTTAGAAGAGATAAACTTCCAGTAAACAGATGTGTCTTGGAATAATTATGAAATGAACAAAAGAGGGCTCTGCCTCCAATTAGGGATGCTCCCAATATTGTCTATTGCAAAATTTATCCACTAGAACGCCATACTGGGCCAGACCCTACTGCTCCCCCTTTCACCACCTAGAACATGATTATTTCAATATATATTTAGTAACGGGCTTTGACTCTCTCACTGGAAGTGAAGCCAGAATGCAGAGAAGCCAGTGAGAGGTACAGGCTGGGCAGCAGCAACTGATTTTTCCACACAAGTGCTACATTTTAAATACAAGTCCCAAGACCAAGACGGCCAAAAGGTCTCATTATTTTGGAGCCAAACCTACAAAAATAGGAGGATGCTAGTGCATGGCTTTAAATAGTTCTGGATTCATTCATTCACTCACACACACACACACATACACACAAAACATCCGGGAAACATATATGAAACGTCATATTAGATAGCAAAATAAAATATGCATTTTTGGATGACACTCGTAGGGATGGGACATCTACACATGGATAATCAAAGGAATCAAAGGAACAAGAAACGGTGACCCACGATACTTGTGAGGGGGGAGAAGGAGCTCCATGTCGAGGAGGAAGAAGCACCCACAGGTGAGCCTTCTCCCCCGCCCCTGAGGCCCGGGCCTACCAATCCTTCTCCCCCCCACAGGCACCAGTGGTGAGGCCCATGCCCACCTATCCCCCCCATAGGCAGCAGCGAGGCCTGGGCAGCTCCCGGCCACCGGGCCCACCAATCTCCCCCCCCCCCCGGCATCAGCGGTGAGGCCTCAGCGGCTCCCTGCCGCCGGCCCACTGCAGTTCCCAGCACGTTCTCTGCAAATGCACAGGGAACTCTCTTTTACTTTTATGGGGATTTAAATATCCCCAGTATAGTCTTTTAAAGTTTTTAGATTTTTCTGCATATCTGGGGATTGCCCCAAATGTGCAGGAAAATCTCTCTGCCCCCCAAGTGCCCCCGATGTGCGGATACCTGCCCGCACAGGGGACACTTGGCTATTAGTATATACACAAGTGAAGACCCACAAGAAACTTGCAGGAGGGATATCCCATTCTTCACACCTTTGCTTCCTCCCTTCCCCCCACCTCTCTCACACTCTTTCTCCCTTCTGCCCCCCTTTCTTTCTCTCTCTTTCTCTCCTCCATGTATGTTACTTCCTCTCGCTTTCTGCCCCGTCATCATTCTCTTTGTTTTTTTGCCTCCCCACCTTGTCACTTTCTCTCTCTTTCTGCCCCCCACTCCATCACTCTTTTTGCCCCCCCCCCCACTCCATCACTCTCCAGGCACACACCTGGAGACCAGTAGAATTGTTCTTAGAAACTTAGATTGCGCTCTTTCTTGGGGAGTGAAACACGAGCTGGGTGGCCCTACAAATGTCCCATACAGTAACTGAGCCAATGTTTTAGCCCTGAATAATTTAAGAACTGTCAGGACATAATATCCCCCTTGTGATCAATGATATTTTGCTATAGTATTTATTGATCTTTCTCTTTCATTGGCAACAAATTTTCTATGGTTGACCCTGTCATGATTTCATGTTTAGGTGAGTGTGTTTCTTTAAATGATTAGTGTGACTGCAGTAATGTAAGGAGGGAGACAAGTGTCATGTGACTAGCTGATGACTGAGAGTGTGGGAGGAGATGTTCTGAGAGGAATATTTGTGTAGTTGTCTATGAAGGATTCTAAAGAGTGAGCATATTTTGTGTGACTATGGGATTTTGAGTCTTTTTCAGAGTGAATAAGACCAACAATTTAGTCTGTGTGACAAAGATAGTTGATTCTATTCTGTGTGAATAAAACAATAGTTGATTCTATTCTGTGTGAATAAAACAAAGAGACTAGCCTGTGTGGCTATAAATGTCAGAGAAAGAGATTAGCCTGTCAGAGTGGATTTTGGAATTTGAGAGACTGTTTGTAGCACCAAGCATTAATATTTACAAGTTCCTTTCTTCAGCAACTGTTCAAAATAACCAGAAACCTATTTTGTTCTTTATTAAATAAATCAATTTTTGTTTAAACTTATTCCAGAAATCAGTACAGTATTTCCTCAGGGCCACATAGTCCTCTGGAATGCCCAGACCCTAGGTCATACTACCAAAAGAGAGAGATTTAGAATTTTAAATTCGTGGTGGCAGCAGAAAATTACCAAGTTTATATACACAGAAAATGTTTAAAAGAAAAACCATTTCCCCAAATAGCAACAACCTCACAGAGTGTTGGCACTTGCAGTGGATTCAAACATCCTGAGGAAGAACACATATTATATGGGATAAAACAATTCTGGGAGAAAGAAAACTCTGAGAGTGAAAATGGCAAAGTTTCTAGGATTAAAGAAAGAGGCTCTAATCCAAAAGTGTAAAGACTTAAATTTACCTCATGAAAGGGAAAGTGTTGAAGAGCTGAGAGTTATATAGATTCAAAGCACTGTGGAAACTAGGATAACCACAGCTGAGAAAAACCCAGAGAGAATATTTAATCCCAGTCCAGAATATTTAGACTTTCTGAAAGAAAAGCTGAAGCAGTAAAACTGAAAGTTTAAACTGAGTTCAAAGACTAAAGAATTGGAACAGGCAGCAGCACTTAGAAATAAAGAGATGGAAAAGGAAGCAGAGACGCTGTGAGTTGAAATGGAGTTCAAAGCTAAAGAGATGGGAAAAGAAGCAGAATTCAAGAATAAAGAATTAGAACAGGCAACAGCACTCAGAAATAAAGAAATACAATTAGAAGCAGAAAGATTACAATTAAAAAGAGAGAGACTTAAAACTGAGGAGAAAAAGGAGGGAAACCCTAAGGAAACTCAAGTTTCCTTGAGTTACACCAAAAGATTTCATAATGTGTATGATACGAGAAGATCCGCAAATCTTCTTGTCAACTTTTGAAACATCTGCTCAAAATTGGAGAATACCAGAGATTCAATATATGAAGTATTTGCCCAGTTTAATAAGAGGGGAATTGGCTGAAATTTATAACACATTTCCCTCGATAAGCCTGTTGTCTATACTGAATTTAAGGAGGCAGTATATGACAGATTCAGATTAAGTGCTGATCACTTCAGGAAAAAAATTAGAAGCCTGATTCCTCAGAAAGAGAAATCATTTAAATTGTTCAGTGCCAAGCTGACAGACTATTTTGACAAATGGATTTCATCAGCCAAAGCTGACTCTAAAGAAGGAATAAGGGAGTTGATTATTTTAGATCAATTTCTTTTTCAACTTCCCTCAGAGATAAGACTTCTAGTGAAAGATAAGCTTTTAGAAATTGTCAAACAGGCAAGACATTGGGCTGATAAGCTAATGCTTAATAGAGGACGTTGGGATTGGTATGAAAAGAGAGACGGTCCTTATAAACCAGCTTTCAAACTAAAGGTTCAGCCACAGAGAAGTTCAGACTCAGAGGAAAGGGAAGGAACCTATGAGAGATCTGAGATTACAAAGAGACAGGATAAAAATCTAGAAGAAAACAAAGGGAGTTACTGAAAAGACAGACAATGCTATGTATGTGGGCAATATGGGCATTTATCCTACCAATGTGCAAAGAACCAAAATAAACAGACAAGCCCTGAGCATGTACAGAGACTCACTAGATTTACCTCAGAAAATGAGAGAGAACAGCCTAGAGATTCCAATGGTACAGCAGAGACACCTGGAAAGTCCAGTAAAACCACTCCCTCACCCATAGCTGAAGGAACAATTTATTTGTGTGGAATAAAGATAGATAAAATTGCTCATGATACTGAACTGAGAGAAGTAATCCAAATAAATGGGAGAGAAACATTGGAAATTCTAGACAATGGAGCTGCAGTAACGCTTGTCAGAGTGGAGTTAGTTAACAAGGAAAATATGCTTCTAGACAAGCATATCTCCTTACAAGGTATTTGGGGAAATTCTAAACTGGAGGGGGAAAGAAGAATATTTCCCTGTAGCAGTTATTAAAGTACAGGAAATATCAGTAATATTAGGAAGGGATGTAATGGGAGCAAAGGCAGAAATTCAAATATGTACAGACTCTTATGAAGTGCTTCAAGATAAGCCAGCAGAACAGACAAACAAGTCCCTGAGGATATTAGCAACCATTACAATTGATACATTGCAGGAGCAGAGAGAAATCAGGCCTTACAGAATACATGTCTTCTGGAATCTGTTAGTGAGAAAATGGAACATGCGTCTGCTACAGAGACTAGTACTGAAGTTACAGAAGAAGTTGTAGATGAAAAAGTGACAGTTGAAGCCAACAGAGTTGAAATTGAAAAATCAAGGAAAACGTATCTGAGCCTTCCAAGGAAAATACTGAAAAGCTGCAGAATAGATCTGTTTTAATGGGAGAAGATGTGGAAGCAAAGAAAAGTAGAGAACATGTTAGAACAATCCTGGAAATGCACGCAACCTGCATAGCCTTAGATGAAAAACTAAAAGAAAAAGAAACTGCTTTGTGGAAAGCAGACAAAAATATCTTGTCTAAATATAAGGTCATAAATGAACTAAGAGTTCAATTACCAACAACTTCTGAGAGAGAGAAGATTATAGCTGAGCTAGACAGAAATAAAGATGACCCTGCTTATCCTTGTGCCTTGAAAAAGTATCAGCACCTTTTGGCCAAAGCAAGAGAGGTGCAAGAAGAAATTGCAAAGAAACACAAAGAAGACAGCAGCCCAGCAAAGAACCAAAGCTGAGATTACCACAGCCCAGCAGATAAACATCCCAGAGATGACCGCAGCCCAGCAGAGGACATCACATAGAGGAGAACAACACCCCAGCAGAGTGGGACTGTGAGTTAAAGAAACCACAAACTTTAACAGCCACAGAGGAGAAGAATGGACTAAAATGAACTTACAGACTAATGACTATGAGAAATTCCCTACGTCAGAAGAAGCTACACACAGTTCTTTGGAAAAGAGATGTGTTCCGCTTAAGGACAAGGGGGGGGGGGGAATTTGTAATGATTTAAAGAAAAAAACCGTTTCCCCAAAGAGCCAGAAAAGCACAGACCCCCAGAGCCTGAATCCTGTAGAACTATCCCAAGATATTTAATCTGAGGGCCGTTAGTCAACCATGACCTGATCTTGGGTCTATTCCCAAAGGCTACTATTTTGGTTTTCTGGTAGCTGATAGTGAAAAATCCGCTTCTACAACATGAGAGCTTCCTAAGAGCTCTCCTAAGACCTACCGGAGTTCTTGAAAGTAACAGTGTGTCATCAGCATAGAAAAACAGATACAGGCCTATTGGCAAATTTAGTGGGGTGGAGTTCAGGGGTACTGAGCCAGCTAGATAGATTATTTATGTAGAAAATAAATCGAATCGGAGCTAATAGGCCTCCTTGCCTGACCCCTCTAAAAGCTTGAATAGGCTCAGTAAGGTGTCCTTGTCTACTACATCTAACTCTTAGGAAAGTTTGGTCATGCAAAGCCCATAAAAAATATAGGAGTCTTCTGTCTATAGATGACTTTAGCAATTTGTCCCACCGGAGTATAAATGAGGACAATGTACTCCAATAGAGTACAGTGAAGATGGTTAACATGTTTGTCTCCTTAAACGACAATCTGAAGACACACACACCTTGCACCAACTCCACTCCACTCTGAGCCTGATGCTGCAGCACCTTGGAAGCCAGTCCGGCGGGGCTCAGGAAAGGATGGGGGGCCACTGGCCTGGCTCAGAACAAGGCAGCCTCCAACAGAACCCTCCTTGGGGTGCAAAATCTAATGCTGATTCTATCCTTGGAATGTGCTCTGACCTCCTCCCGCCCCATGCAGGAAATCCTGCTGTGATTGTTTAAAACAAAGCCCCAGCAGCCTGCAAAGAAGACTAACAACCTTTATTTCAACAAGAGTTTTCATGAGTCACCACCGCTAGGGCTGCTAACTCTGAGTTGGGAAATTCCTGAAGATCTGGGGGGGGGGGGGGACCTTGGGAAGGTGTTTGTCTGGAGCATGGAAGGAGCTCAGAGATGATGTGATGCCAAAGAACCCACCCTCCAAAGAAGCCATTTTCTCCAGGGGAAGTGATCTCTGTAGTGGGGAGGTCAGCTATAATTCCGGGAGAACTCCAGGCCCCACCTGGGGGTTGACAACCTTAGTCACAAACAGTGTTCCCTCTAAGCTGAGTTAGTGTGAGCTAGCTCACTGTTTTTTAGCCTCCGGCTCACACATTTTTGTCTCAGCTCAGGAAGGATGGCTCCAGAGCAATCCAATTTATGCAGCAGCCAAACGGCTCACTCACCACTTTAATGCAGTAGCTCACAAAGTAGAATTTTTGCTCACAAGACTCCACAGCTTACAGGGAGCACTGGTCACAAGCCCACTTCTTCAGCTAAGACAGGCCAAGGAAAATCTTACTGGGAAGGCCGAGGGAGGGGAGCCAGGGCTAGGGGTGGCTGGCCCATCATCAGTGCTGTTCTGGGCTATATAGAACCACAACGAAAAGAAATGCCTCTAGATGTCACGACAAGTCTCACACAAGCACCTCATCTAGTCACTCTTCCACATGCACCCTACATCATGCCTTTGAATCTTTCGTAAACCACAGCACCTTAAAAGCAGACATGTTATAAATTATAACTGGGTCAGTTTGAGATGAGGCTTGTAGTCTAACCCAAAAATGGGCCTAAAATAACTCTTTTCAAATCTTCTCTGTGAAAACTCATTAAATCCATCTCCACCCCTTCCACTACAGCACAGAACGACCCACGGAGTCTTCCATTTTATGATTCCCACAATCCTGTGAGGCTCAGTCATCTTGTTTGGCCCAACTTCACCAGGGGAGCTCCAGCTCTGAACACTGGACCTCAATCCACTGCATCAAACACTGGTTCCTAACACTTGGGATGAACAGGAGTGTACCCAGAAAGTCAACCATACTGTGGGTTTGTCACTTTGCTTAAGGAACTTGTTTTCGTAGTCAAGCCAATTTCAAAAGCACTTCACGGATCACAACATACAGCAGAAATGCAGCACATGGCCTGGAGGCATAATTCTGCGCACCTGATTTAAGTGGTTAAGAACCATACACATACCCAGTCTGTTGATTAGCTGTGTTCTGCTAGTGGAGACTGAAGGACCTGTCCCCTGATGCAAGATGCCAAGTGCCTCACATCCAGGGAAGTCTCCCTCCAAATAAGGAGAGCAGAAAAGATGTGAGACACGCCCTGTAATTCCCCCCCTCCAGTGTTCTCATTTCTCCAGTTTCTCATTTGCATTATAGAGCTTTTATAATAGTTGGCACTTAACACAAAATTTTCAGTATGCTTCATAACAGTCTGTAAAGTTGGCCAACAGTGTATTCGCATCAGAGGTTCTCACTCTTAAGTTACCCGGTGGTTCCAGGGTCTTTAGGCATTTTTCTAGCTCTCCCCTGAATCCTTTTGAAGTCTTCTGCCATCCTTCTTCACCTGCGGTCCCTCAAACTCAACACAATATTCTAAGTAAGGTCACTGTGAACACAGAACTCCCAGAGAACATCTTATTGACAGCACTCATGAGGGACACTAGGATTTTGTAATATGTGAATTGGTCATGATGCTGCCAACCTCCAGGCATGGCCTGGAGATCAACCAGATTAGTCCAGACTACAGAGATCCATTTTTTTTTTGAGAATATGGCTGCTTTGGAGGGCAGACTCTATAGCATTATACCTCACTGAACTCTCTCCTTCCTCAAACCTCACCATTTCCAACTTTTCACATCATTCTTCTCTTTTTCACTTAACCTTCATAATGACAACCTTATGAGGGTAAGGTTAGGCTGAGAGGCTGTGATGAGTCCAGGGTCACCCAGCAAGCTTCCATGTCAGATCAGGGACTCATACCCAGTCACCACCCAACCTAGTTGGATACTCTAACCACTATACTACGGTAGCCCTCACTTAGGATTAGAGTTAACAAACTTGTCAAGTACCAAGTAGCCTATATATTTTAATAATCCCCAGAATTTCCAGGGGAAAGGTTCCCCACATGGCTTCCAATGTTCTGGAAATTTTATGGCTCAGCTTCTATGTAGTGAGGAAGTTAAATGAACAGACTGACCAAGCACAACAGGAAAACTCACACAAAAACCTGATACATACTTTTTAAGGATAAGAAAAGCAGACGCTTGCTAAATTTTTTGACATGAGAGAGAGAGACTGATTTTTCTTTAAGATATACAGGACCCAAGGGTCAGTAGGCACTAATTGATGGTGCAAGTGGGTACACTGAGGGAAAGAGCTCTGGGAAACATCTACAGGCAGAACAGAAACCCAGGCAGTGACCAGTTTTTATATCTGCCAACAAACTTGTCACGTAGTTTCTTTGTTCTGTACCTCAATCTCTTGTGATATTTATTTTTACAAAGTCTAAAGCTGCAAATATTACAAAGAAGTATACTGGGCAGTTCTGTCAGTCAGTCTTTTAGTATGGCCCACAGGAGGAGGAAGAGACTGGATTCGTACACCGCCCTTCTATCCAGCAAAAAGACAATGGCAAACTAAACTTATCAGATTGACACATCATCTTTCTTAGCTACCTCCAACACATAGGGTACGTTCAGACGCGCACATTTGATCCATTTCGAAACGCTTAAAAATGGATCAAATGTGTGTGATCAGACAGCCACAGCTGCATCCCGTCCCCAGCCGTCACTTACTGTAGCAAATTCTGGAGCGAAGTGTGGCATTTTTGAGACCAGGTCCCGAGGTGGTGTTTCCTGTGCTCTTCCAGCTCAAGCCGCATTTTCCGCTGTGTGATTGCGGAGCCGTCGTTGAGCCACTTCCAAGTCTTTAAACGCCTCCTCCCCACGGAAGCCTCTGGCTTCTACTTTTTGCCTGCCATTTTTATTTTTGCCTCAGCGGTATGCGCATAGGCGTTCATCCGCCTCCTTGTAAAAAAATTATTTTTTAAATGGCCACTATTTCTGCCTTCGGGATCCCAAGGAGGCCAGTTTTTTTTGGGGGGGGGGAGTTTAAAGGGGCGTGTTCTTTCAGGGCGGGGAAGTCACAGAGCTTTTGTAACTGAGAGGCTTTGCAGTCCTGCTTTTGTGCATGTGCGAGACTGTATTTTCAGTTGACTGCTTATGCACATGTGCAAGCGGGGAAATTTTTTTTAAAAGCCCGACACATGCTCCCGTGTAGACGCCGGAGAGCCGCTTGAATGCCCGTCGAAGTGGGGTGAGTGTGATCGCGATGGTCCGGAGCGGGGTGTTTTGAGCCGGCTCCAACACGCCATCTGAACGCACCCATACTGTGGCACCCAACAGCACTCCATAGCCTCTCAGTTAATTCCGCCACACGTACCACAGAGAACATTTTTTAAAGGGGCCTAAGAAGGACTTAGAGACAAGAAAGTTTTCAGTCAGTCTTGTATGTATCTACTCTGCTCAAGTCTGAAGCTTTCCTGCAACCAAAGGGGATGAAGGAAGGTGTCACACTTGGCAAAGCAGAGTGGTGGGAATGGGATACAAGTCAGGATGTTAAAATGGATTTTGGTCTTACAGAGCAAGGAGCAACAATATTGTATTCCGTAGAACTCTAGTTCCCCCCCACACTTTAGCCAATTATTCTGGGTACCCAACTGTGTGTATATAAATATCGGGGGGGGGGGGGGGGAGATCCGTCTATCTAATTTGGACTGGAAGACTGCAGGCTTAACTTACCTCAAGCTATCCCTTCTACAGTTCCCTTTGATTTGTATCCACTCTGAAACTACCAGACATCATATTCTGTACCAACAAAACCTTGAAGGCCTATTATAAGTAACTTTCCGTGGCTCACAGCCATCCATGGCTTGGGTGACCTAGTTTAGTCAAGTAACACTGCTGGAGCAAAATCACTGCTCATTCAACTCTTATGCAAACCCCCATACAAGAAGGGGGAAACAGAAGGATTCTACCCAGTTCCAGCAAAAACCCTCTGCTCCAAAAACAAAGCCCAATTGACTACCGTACCAAGGCCTGGTTCACACAGGCATGTTCAGTGCCTGCAACATCAAAGGATTATTTGCATGTGTGAAGGGTCATATCAGATCGCACACCATAGAGAGAGTGTTCTCGTAGAATGCCTGACAGTGGGGTCAATTTACCCGTTCAACTTCTCCCAGCCATTAAATATACAGTGATTTAATGTAATGTGTGGATACGTATGGATACATGTGCTGTAATGTACATACATTTTATACACACATACCCCTACACATTAATCAGTCTTAACCCAACTGCCTTCCCAGTTCAAAATCTGAACCTCAGAAACATTTAAAGTATTTTTGCAATAAAGATAGAACTTTTTTTTAATTGCACAAACTGTTAACAGCCCTACGGTTTGGATCCCAGGTTATAACCCTACAACCTTAGAGCTGTCAGCTCCACTCTCCTCAGCTGGAACTGACTTCCAAATAAGCAGACGAATAATCGAGCCAAATAAGCCATTCTTTTATCTGTATGGGTTGCAAGCCTGATAACCAAACTGCACCTTGAAATTCTCCACTGAATGGAGAGGGCAGCCAGCCCGGGCCTCTCTCTCTCCCTATGCACCTTCCTTCCCTTCCTGTACAACAAGCCAGAGGCGTTCAGGTGTGAGTTGAAGAGGCAGAGGGAGAAATGCCGGCAAAAAGACCAGGAAGGGTGAGAATGGAGAGGAGAAGGAGGCAGGCCCGAGAGATGCTCAAGGAACACCGCAGTTCTCTCGGCTGCAGCCTGGAATTTTATGTCAGGATGGCAATTCCTTTGACTGTTCTCTCAAGGACTCCAGCTTAGTGTGGCTTACTAGCTGAAAAGTCTGGCACCAGAACGCACAACTTATTTCCCTGCGTTCCTGCCCCTTCAGAGGTCCGTAGCAAAACTCCCATTGATTTTTAATGGGAGATGGATTTCAGCCTTGGCAGCAAGTGAGGAATCTCACAAACAACGGCCAGTTTCCCTCTCCTGAAAATTAGAAGCTTTGTACCTACAGAAAGCCCTGACCTCGATAGCCTGGGCTAGCCTGATCTGCTCTAGATCTTGGAAACTAAGCAGGGTCCGCCCTGGCTGGTATTTAGATGGGAGACCACCGGGGAAGTCCGGGGTCGCTATGAGGAGGCGGGCAACAGCAAACCGTCTCTGTTCTGCCCTCACCAGATAGCCCAGGCTGGCCCAGTCTCCTCAGATCTCGGAGGCTAAGTGAGGCCGGCCCTGTTTAGTACTCGGATGGAAGACCACCAGGGAAGCTACACAGACACAGGTAATGGCAAACCACCTCCGCCCTGACCCGGATGGTCCAGGCTGGCCCAGTCTCTTCAGGTCTGCGAGGCTAAGCAGGGTCAGTATTTGGATGGGAGACCGCCACGGAAGTCCAGGCTTGCCATGCAGAGGGAGGTGAAGGCAAGCCACCTCGGTTCATCTCTAGCCTTGGAAACCCTACATGTCAGCTGCAACTGGCACTTGACACACACACCCCTATAGAAATCTCATGCATGTGACAAACCATCTGAGGCCCTCTGACACTGGTTTCTAATTACTCAAAATAAAGGTGGGGGGTGGGGGGGGACATGCAGAGTGGCTCCTCAATACCTTTCAGGTATGAATCCCTTTTTAAAAGGTGTTGGGGATGCAATGAAGGAGGAGGAGGAGGAGATTGGATGTATACCCCACCCTTCACTACCCAAAGGAGTCTCAGAGCGGCTTACAGTCTCTTTCCCTTCCCCTCCCCACAACAAGACACCCTGTGAGGTATGTGGGGCTGAGAGTGCTCTTTTGAGAACTGCTCTTTCCAGAACAGCTAAGAGAACTGTGACTGACCCAGGATCACACCAGCAGCTGCGTGTGGACAAGTCAGGAATCAAACCCGGTCCTCCCAGATTACAGTCTGCGCTCCTAACCACTACAGCAAACTGGCTCTAAACACCAAACTGGTGTGGAAAAATCTTTAAAATCTCATGGGGGGGGGGACAGGAAAGCAGCTGACCTGTCAGTGGGAAGGAAGCCGAGCAAATGAATTAGGGGAATTAAAACTGTGCGTACTTGGCTGGAAGTGCCACCGAAATGCAGTTCGGTGGATGACCCAGTGTTTGTCATGTTTGTTTATTCCACTTGCAGTCCATTGATAGGCTCCTGAAAGCAGGACCAGGCAGTTAGAAAGCACCCCAAAGCAATCCTGGGGGAGATTGCCCACTGACTGCCCAACCCCCTCTGCCAGTTACAGGAAGGCGGGCAGGGAGCACTCCAACGCCCCAGGGAGCACGGGGGGGGGGGGGGGGCTGCTCTTAAAACGGCAAATAAATACAAAGCACAGAAGCAGGAAGCAGCCAGGGACAACTCTACGGGTCACTACTTTGTAGCAGCATCTCTACAGCTAGCTGTTTTTATTGTGCAGGAAAAGGCCACAAAATTATCAGTATAAACTTGCAAAGAGAAAAAGCCACACCGGCTGGAAAAACAGAAGAGAGGATTTGCAAAACTGCTGTAGAAAAGATGACAACGGGAAGGAGAAACAGCTGAGACACAAGAAAGATTCCCATCCCCTCCACCCCTGACCTGGGAATATCTCCAATGGAATAAAGTAAGACTTGCTTCAGAATAAGTCGGCACACGACTACGCTGCACAAGTAACCCACAAGCTGTGGCAAAATGCAAAGACTGAGGATGGACATAAGGTGACCACAACTGTTCTACTTGTGGAACCAAATGTCACAGTTTTACCCCAGAAAAGTAATCCCCCCATTGACCTGTCGGTCCCTGGAGCACAGCCAGCATTCAGCAGGCACATCAGCAAGGTGCTCCAAACCTCGCAACAAGGGAAGATTTTCTGTTAACATCTAACAGCCACAAAATTCTTTTAAGTTACAGACCACAGAGGGGTTTCTTTAAAAAGCAAAACAAAATTCTGATGGGAAAGCAATCCATGCATTCTGAAATAACACTGGATCCAAACTGTATTTTTCAGCTCCCCTGAAGGCTTGGAGATCCATCACCCCGGAGTTCTGCTTCGAGGAGGAGCAGGCAGCTTCTTCTGAGATGAAACACCTTTTCTTTGAGTCCTACTATGGACAGGCTATATAGTAACTCCGTTGTGAAGAGCAGCGCTCTGCCCACGCAGCCAGTCCACTTAACATTTTTATTCCCCATCTCTCTCCCCTCCTATGTTGAAATCCATACAACAACCCTGTGAACCAGGTTAGCTAAACAACTAGTCCAAGGCAGCGGGGGGGGGGGGGGGGGATTTGAACCTGGGTCTCCCTGGTCCTAGTCCAGCACCCTCACCACTTCACACCGGAGCTCCCTGAGGCACTCGGCCTTCCAACCTACCAGCAGGTCCCAGCTTCTGCTAACAAGAGGGGAGAGATAACAGCCCACTGACAAAGTCTTAGCAGAACGCCCCCCCCCCCCCATTCAAAATAGACACACACACACCCCAATTGGGAGGCCCTGTCCTCAGAGCCAAGTGCTGGGGCTGAAAAGCGCTCTCCAGCCCGGAGTATGGACCCTGACCAATGCTCCCTCTAAACTGTGGGGTCCTGTGAGCAAAAATTCTACTTTGTGAGCTACTGGCATTGAAGTTCTAAGGAAGAGGTTTGGCTGTTGCATCAATTAGTTTGCTCTGGAGCCATCCTTCCTGAGCGAAGACAAAAAATGTATTAGCTGGAGTCCAAAAAAACTGTGATATAACTCACACTAACTCAGCTTAGAAGAAACACTGACTCTGACATACCCATTTTCTTGATTCGCGGCAGGCTTATCCAACAGAAGAGCCGGAAGAGCTCTCTGCGCCTGCAAACCCACCCTCTCCCAGCCCCCTTGTCCATGTGCTCCAGGGGACTGATCAGCTTCGGGATCTCCAGGGCTGGCGGGCGGGCGGGCGGGCGGGCGGGCGGGGGGGGCCTCCGGGCTCCGCCAAAACCCAGATTCCCTCTACAGAAAGCCTCACAGCCGGGAGAACTTCCAGCCTTCTTCACCGGCCTCACTAGTCCAAAAGGCAGCTCCCGTTCACCGGCCTGTGGGGAGCGCGTGTGGGGCTGAGGCCCGGATGCACTCTGCACATGCCCAAGAGCGCCTTTGCCTGGTGGGGGAAGCGGGACAGCCAGGAGACCCTGCGCTAAACTTCCACGCGTGTCATCGCGCCCAGGGGCTGCGCGCCGGAGCGGAGGCTCAGGGCGCGGGAGCTGGGCGGGCCGCTCGGTCGAGGGCGCCGGCCGGGGCCAACTTACCAGGCCGGAGGCGCCGAAGAAGACGCCCAGCAGCGCCAGGCAAGCGCCGATCACGATGAGCAGCAGGAAGACGAGCAGCGGGTGCTGCTGGCTCATGCAGTAGTAGGACTCGTAGAGCCAGTCGCGGCGGCCCCGGCGCTGCTCCCGCCGCCGCCGCCGGCACAGGCACAGGGGGCCCCGCTCGCCGTCCGCCTTGGCCCCCTCGCCCTCGCCCAGCGCCGCCGCGCCGCGCTCCAGGAAGTAGCAGTGCCTCCGCATGGCTGCCCGGCGGACGGGAGACGCAGGCAAGGAGCCTGCCGGACGCTTCACCGAGCCCCGCTGGCCGCCCGCCCGCCGCCGGACGCCCCCAGCAGCAGCAGCAGCAGCAGCCCCGGCATGGGGGGCAGTGCGCGACTGGACGACGACGACGAGGAGGACGCAGGCGGGCGGGCAGCGGCGACCTGCTAGAGGCGCACTAAGCACCTCCCTGCGAGGACGCGCCGCGCCCACCGCCCCGACAGAGCGGGGGGGGGGGAGAGAGAAGAACGCGGCAGCCCCGGAGCGCAGCCGCCGCCGCCGCCGCCCTCTCCGTCTAACCGGCCCGCCGTGCGCCTCTCCAAGTTCCCTCCCGGCTCCCTTGGCGCGCCATCCCCAAAGCAGGCGGGGACTCTGGAGGACGCGCAAGGGGGGCCGCGCTGCACCTCGACGAGGCCGCCGTCTTGTGATCCGCCCCGAGAGCCGGAGGGGCGCCCCTTCGCGGCAAGGCGTTTTCGAAACGGGATTGTTCTACCCAGCGATGTGTGGGGAGGAGGGGGGGGGGGCGTTTCGAGACTGAGCCTCGGCACGCTCACTCGAAAGCAAATCCCGTGTGTGTGTGTGTGTGGGGGGGGGGGGGAAACCGCCCTCCTGTTCCTTGCAGCAGCACAGGGCGAGAGTCCAGCCGCGCCTTAAAGAGACCAGCCCCATTTGTGGCCGGGGGGATTAGCGTTCGTGAGCCAGGCACTGACTCCGGGAAGCTCCTGCTCTGCTACAAATGTGGTTCGTCTTGAAAGCGCTGCTGGACTCTCGCTCGCTGCTGCTGCCGCTGCATGCAGACTGACGCGGCTGCCCGTCCGGCTCTCTCTAAATGTGCGTCGTTGAGAGTCTGAAACGGGGGGCGCCACCTGACGCCTCTGGGTCGCCCCAGCAAAGGTTCCTGAACAGCGACGTCGCGTTCCTTTCAGTGGCCCCTGATGCCCAGCCAAGCCTGCGCGGCCCGAGACGAAAAGCACGTGCGCCCAGCTGGCTCCCGAGCGACTCTCTCCCTGGTCTCCAGCCAGCAAGGGGTTTTAGCCAGCAGTGCGCGCTCCGGTTGCACTGGAGCCTAGCTGCACAACAGCCAAGCGAGGCTTCTCCCCTGAATGAAAGTTTGCATGCACACGAAAGCTTATGCCCGGAATAAAACTTCGTTGGTCTTCAGGGTGCTGCTGGACTCAAACTTTGTCCTGCTGCTTCAGACCAACCGGCCTGCCTACCTCAGGGTAACCCTGTGGGTTTGGCCTTCTGCTGGGTTTGGAGGGGGGAGGTGTTTTGTCCCAGGGCGGGAGCCTGAGGCAGGGCCTCTGAGAGGAATTTGATGAGGGGGGGGTGAAAAAATTTCTTTTCTGCCATTGTTTTTCTAATCCAAAATGGGTTAAAGCATAAGATCGAAAAATGTTTTTTCTAAAGGCTTTAAAATAAACTTGCCTTGCCTTTTTTGTGAAAAATGTCCCAACAACAGCATCAAAATGAATTGTTCTGGCAGTGTTTGATTCTGTACTCAGCCTGGTCAAATCCACAAGACATTCTTGAGACACTGTGGGCCTTTATCAGCTTGAGTCTGCGAAATGATCTCTCTGCGGAAGCTACTGTTGCTGGAATTGTTCAAAGAATTCATAAGCTGACACAAACATTTGGAAACAGGTCAGCAAGTCTGTATTCTGTTAATATGTTGAAGGGATCCAGTGGTTTTAACGGCATTTCCAACATTTGCCTTACGTACTGAAGGTAAATTCTGCATTTCTGCTAAAAAAATCCTCAGCATTCAGGTCATCAGGATATTGTTTTGATTTTTAAAAAACCCAGCGTTTCCTTTCGAATCACTTTCAGACATGGTGAGGTGTTTCCACAAGAAATAGAACTTTCCAGCCAACTGCTTCACAGCATTGAATCTTGCTGTTGATCCTGCTATAACGCTGCCTCCCAAAACATAAAACACAGATTTTCTGAAGTAGGCATCTTCTGGTGAATCATCTGCATCATTCATTTCCAGCAAGTCATCATCAGGTCTGTTATCACGCAGCCCATACCCAAAGGAGAATTGTATTTCTATCTTAAGGGTCGATGCACAATTTTGACTTCATTCCACATGCGTTTCCAGTCATTTCAAAGTTTTGTAAGATCTGTGAGGAGTATTTCAATGTTTTCTGCTTCAGCATCCAATGTGGCTTTTCTGGCTTGGATTATCTTAGTGCAGTTGTCTATGTGACATGTGCCACACAGCTGACATTAACACAGAGACAAAAGATTTCACATAGAATAAAACTCCCTGGACTTCATTTCTTGTTTTGGATGTCAAATCTAGTTCTATGATGTCTTGCAGTGCTAATTTAATTCGAGGCAGGTGAGCTGCAAAAGGCTTTACACTTTCAATATGATCTGACCATCTTGTTTCAGACATACCATGAAGAAAACAGACTATATGGTTTTCAAGTATTTCCCAGTCCTTGGGACTGGAACTAAACAAAAGGTAGATAGTCTGAATTGTTCAAAAAAAGGTTCTTGCTTCAGGTATGCATTCAGCAGCACTGCCACATAAGTTAAGTGTGTGACAACCACAAGGTGAAAAAATTGGTGTTGGGCACAGTTCTCATATCTTCCAGCCATATTTGGTCCGTCGTCATAAGCTTGACCTCTACAATCACTGAGAAGACTAGCATGTTCTTTTGAAATATCAGTTATCAATTAAGCAATTTCTTCCCTTCTTTTGTTGCTACAATCTGCAAATTTTAGAAATCTTTTTTAAAATTTCATACTGTGTTTCTTTTAAAGTTACGAATCTCAAAAGAAATGTTGTTTGTTCTCTATGTGAGGAATCCGGTGTGACATCTACTATTACTGTGAAGTACTTTGCAGACTCCCTCTCAAGAAAATATGTTGTTTCACAAGATTTGAGCATTCTGCAATCAAATCATTTTGTGAGTCAGGAGATGATAATGAACTTGAAGTCACTCACTCTTCTGTGACTCCTGTATACATGCTCCTGAAGGATGGGGGGTAGTTCTATCTCCTGAAGGCTCTGGAGAGTAGTTCTGTGAGTCCTAAAAAGCTTCCATTGTTTGAATCACCAGTGTGATGGGATGAACCATTAAAAGCCAGACCACATTCTCCCAAGAAGAGTACATCATTGATGCATTTTAAAATATTGTACCATTTCACAGCTTCAGTTTTGATTAATGCTTCTAAGATGGTGTTAACTCCTGTTCCAAGGGGTCATTTCGTAGAAAAAGAGGTGCAGGAGCTCATTTGCATAACTCATTTGCATAACTCATTTGCATATGCCACACCCCCTAACACGCCGGAGGTGTGTCAGAAGGCAACACCCACCCCTCAGGCTCCACTCCACAGGTGAGTGAAACTGACCTGCTCTTCCTCCATTCCCTTCCCCATCCCATACTTTGTGCAATAAAAATAAGCGTAAAGAACACACCCTCATTCTCTTCCTGCTCCCTTGAAACCACCAGGTTTCAAGTAGACTTGAGGTACCCAGGACATGTGCACCACCCATCCCTTTCCCTTCCCCTCCCCACAACAAGACACCCTGTGAGGTAGGTGGGGCTGAGAGAGGTCTTTTGAGAACTGCTCATGAGAGAACTTGTGACTGGCCCAAGGTCACACCAGCAGCTGCATGTGGAGGAGTGGGGAATCAAATCCGGTTCTCCCAGATTAGAGTACAACTCCTGACCACTACACCAAACTGAAGGGATGGAAGCTGCTGAAGGGTTGGTGAAATTTCTCCAGTACTTATGTGCCATGTGCCCAGATAAAAAATGGTATACTTAGAAAATTTATATGCCACCTTGAGCAAGTCTCTGGAAAAGCAGCACACAGTCATAAAAGGAACAATGATAAAATTATCAATATTAAAACAAAACATTAAAAACAATAAAGGCCCTAGCAGGGCTTTCCCTGGGGCGCTGCGCCTCTGCACTGCTCGGGGAAGCCGAGGAGGGGGTGGGGCTTGGTCATGTGCCCGCCCCCTGGGCTCCTCACTCCTGGAGCTGCGCTCCTGTGCGCTCCTGCTCCAACGGACCCCTGCCTGTCCCAGGCATCTGGCGCCTTTCCTGTTCTCACCAAGCCAGGTAACATTCCCTGCGGCTATTGCTTTTTTTTTTCATGTTCTGGGATCCTGTTGCACAGTTTCCACCACATCCCACAAGTCCTCCTGCCTTCAGCTGATGCCAGTGCAGACTGAGGCACAGAGCTCTTTTTTATTCTAGTTCTATAGGTGGGTTGAATGAGAATTTTTTCAAAGGTGCCCTTAATCCATCTTAAAAAGAGGTTTTGTTGTCCCCTTTTTTCATGTTCCTCTCATTCTTTTCATTTTTGGGCTCCTGATTTGTGAGAATACACTTTCAGTAGATAATTTATAATTTCTGCTTTTATATCTAAAAACGGGGAATTTAATCTCTGAACAACTGCTATCATTGCCATGTTGCTTCAAAAACTCCTGAGCCCGAACTTACAAAGTTTTAAAATGAAAAATGTAGCCTAATGTCACTAAAGTAATTAAGGAAAAGGATTAGAACAGGGGTGTCGAACTCATTTGTTATGAGGGCCGGATCTGACATAAATGAGACCTTGTTGGGCTGGGCTATGTGTGCCATAAAATCGGGTCATTTTGTAGAAAAAGAGGTGCAGGACCTCATTAACATAACTCATTAGCATAACTTATTTGCATATGCTAGACCCCCTGACATCACCAGAAGCATGTTAGAAGGCAAGAAAGAGAGAGAGAGAGAGAGCGCTGGCAGAGAGGGGACAGCTACTAATCCAAGCCTCAGAAATACCACTATTCTGGGCATAGGCGTCAACTACGGGGGGGCTCGAGGGCTCAAGCCACCCACAAAATTTCCCGGTGCGCCCTCCGCCGTGCCTCCCTGGGCCCTTCCTAGGGCCGCCGCCGTCTCTCTCTCCCCCGCCCCCGGCCTGGCCACTCCGTCCCTCCGTCCGTCCGTCCAGGGGCCAGCTAAGCAAATGCCCAGCTGGCCCCTGGACGGACGGGGGGAGGGACGGAAGCAGGAGAGGTGAGGGGGGGGGAGGCAGCGGCGGGAATATGGTCCTGGCGAGCATGCACGCTTTGCGCATGTGCACAGAAGAGCTCCCCCCCCCCCCCCCCCGATTTTGAAAACTTGACGCCCCTGATTCTGGGAGGATAGCTTCAGTGGTGGCTGAAGCCTTCAGAAGGC
Organism: Lepidodactylus listeri; assembly: GCA_029233225.1. Taxonomy (NCBI): domain Eukaryota; kingdom Metazoa; phylum Chordata; class Lepidosauria; order Squamata; family Gekkonidae; genus Lepidodactylus; species Lepidodactylus listeri. Next base: position 10,161,923 of record JARCFY010000017.1, on the reverse strand, counting down.
TGGTCGGAGGAACAAGGACCTTTCCAGGGGACGGGGTCATTTTGCTGCAGCCATGGCCATGACACAACACAAATTCTTTGGGGGAAGGGGGGGGGCATTTGCACCAAACCTCCAGCACAATGGAGAGTTCTTCAGAACTGAAAAGCTTGCACTGTGCTTCATTCTTTTTCAGCATGTTTGAGACACCTTTTAGCTGCCCCATGCTTTATGTGTGTTTTTTGTATGGCTCTGGCTGGGTTTTAATAACTTTTATGATGCTTTCTGTTTTTATGGTGTTTCATTTTCCATGCCATCCTCAAGCAGGTTCCCTGAGGAGGCAGTGTAGAAAGTTTTAAATAATTTTTTTAAATACTTTTTTTTAAAAAAGGTATTGCACATATTTTGTCTTTAGATTTTTCTCTGGAGCAGCTCCTCTTACCTTTGGAGGTGGCCACAGTAGCAAGGGAGTGCAGGTGGGTCTCCTTCTGCTGCTCCGTCACTGGCTTCCCCGTGATCTCCGAGTGGGTGTCTGTCTGATCCTAGCCTGCAGATGCCTCTTTCCAGGACAGCTTGCAGTTTTCTCCTTCCAGAAAGATGGGGTGCCCAGCCATAGAGGAAGTCATGGCTAGTTTGGCATGACAAAGACAGAAGGCGCCTTAAGTGGGAAAGCAAGTGATCAGGAAAGGAATGGTTGCCCTCTGAATTGACTTTAAATATACAAGTTGGGAGGAGAGACAGGAGCGAATGAAGCACTGCATGGTGCCTCCTCTTCCTCTTCCTTTTACTCCGGCGGGAGAAAGTGGCGGTGGCAGCTCTTCAGTGTCAGCCACCGGGTGGGAGAAGATAGGGAAGGAAGCTGAGCCTGGCGCAGGCTCACTGGAGGGCCCAGCCAGGAAAGGGTGATGCACAATGCCTGGTGCACGCGCCGAAGTGGCTGTTAGCCACAGCAGCGAAATAGGCAGTGAGGGGCAAGTGTGCGAGGTAAAGGAGGCATTTTTAAAAAAAGAGCGAGATGGCGAGGCAGTGACAGCAAGGAGCAAGGAGTAAGACGAAGAACATGAAAGACAACACTCACGCTGGTGGGAGGCAAGAGGGGAGGGACAGAAGAAGGAAGTGACCAATTGACAATGGCCCTCGCCATTTGAAGAAGTGGAGGAGCAAGCCAACTGAGCCTGGTCTGGGAAAACTTTCTGAAAACTGTGGGAGGGGGGAGCGGGGTGGTGGTAAGTCTCAAGAGCCTCAGATGGGGGCCACACCTGCCCCTGGTCAAGCCCCTGCCACTCCCCCACACCAGCCCAAGACAGTTTGGCAGTGGCGGCAGCAGAGGGCGGCAAGGAGAAGCCTGCTACTGCATCCCCTCCCCACTCCATAGCTTCCACTGAGCTGTGCACTGGCGGGGAGGGAAGGAATTGGTGTGCTAGTGCAGGCGGTTAGAAGGAAGGGTGAGCTCTGAATCCTCCAACAAGTGCCAAGTCTTCCAGCAGCTTCCCCTCTAGCCCTCTTTCTTTATGGAGGAATTTCTAGAGTGGTGCCTGGCACTGCCATTCCCCACCCACCCAATTCTTGCAAATCGGGGGAGGGGTCATAAAAGCAGGCATTCCCCCACAGCGGGGGGGGGGGGGCTAGCACTAACTCCCGGAGCTGCGCTCTCCTGAGCTCCTGCTCGAAATGACCCCTGCATAAAATATAATGTCAGGTAGCAGAGATATAAACTTTACAAAGGACACAAACACCAAGTTTTATTAAAACTTAAAATAAAATCATGCTTTAAACATTAGCACTCTTGCAATATTTTGTCTTTTTAACAGTCTCTGATAACTGACACCTCTTGCTCTGAATTATTGCATCAAAATGTGCTGTTGCAATCTTGAGTATGCTGTTCAAGTGTGTATCTGTAAACTGCAAGCCTCCTTTTGATTTATTGACATTCACCACAGAAATCTCATGCTCAGTGTTCTGAGCCTAGGACCCAGGGGAAAACATGAAATGGCTGAGTGACTGAGAGAGTCTGGCGAAGCAAGCTATGATGCAGCAGCAGCAACAGAACTGGAAGCAAGAGATAGCCAGTTCCAGTGCGGACCTGATAGAAGGCCCCCAGGCTACATGTTTGACACCCCTGGTTTAGAACATACCTTCAATTTATCTGTTCTAAGTTATTATTTAAAGGTGGATTTAGAATGTACTAATACACCAACCCTTCCACTACAACAATGGCCACCAGCCTAAACATTCTGTCTGCCTGTCTGGAGAGTGGAGAGTCATGTGATCATCTAACTGGTACATGCTGCCCCTAGTGGAAGAGCTTGAAAACAGAATGTAACAATGATCTCTCTCTCTCTCTCTCTCTCTCTCTCTTTTTATATATATATATATATATATATATATATATATATATATATATATATATATATATATATATATGCAATCCATCAGCCATTGGCCTGTCAACCGCCACTCGAGTACTCACGTGCCATTGACTGAGTGCTGAGTCTGCTCCTCTCCCCTGCCGGCTTGGCCACTCTTCCCTGTCAAAATAAACTGTCAAAACAGCTGTCTCTCCTGACGAAGATGCTTCTCCTGCTGCTTGGCTCCTCCGAGGCTGACTGGTGAGCCACCGGCCGTGAAACCATTCTCTTCTCCTCTGGCTGTGGGGCTCACTTTTCCCTCATTGGCTGTTTCTAGGCAACCAAGCTTGGTTCTGTCAGTATAGAGGCAGGGGCAAGAGGCCCTTTCCAGGCCTACTTTGGTCTTTGTGGGGAACTCATTGGGGCCAGACCTGACTAGGGTTGCCAGCTCCAGGTGGGGAAATTCCTGGTGGAGTCTACGGAAGCCAGAGTTTGGGGAGGGGAGAGGCCTCAGCTGAATAGAATGCCACAGAGTCGACCCTCCAAAGCAGTTTTTTCCCTGGAGGAGAGAGATCTGTTGTCTGGAGTTCAGTTGTGATACCAGGTGATCTTCGGGCTCCACCTGGAGGTTGCTACCTAGGCCTAGCAGCACCCTCTGGGTGACTTGATGACACCTGACTGGCATAACTTAACTAGGAATGGCTGCTTGCTCCAGTTCACTAGCAGCATCCCCCCTAGGACAGCCAGTGTGGCATAGCAGTGCTTCAGAGCAGGTCTGCCAGACCCAGGTGCTTGCTCTGGAAGCTGAGTGAGTGATTTCAGACGAGTCACAGACCTGAGAAGGAGCCTCAAGAGAGCTGCAGCAACCCAAAAAGCCTGAAGAGCAGCAGCACTTCCAGCACCACAGAAAGCCTCCCAAGCTGCAGCAGGTGGAGTGTGAGAGAGCTGCAGACTGCCTCAGAGAGACACACAGTTAAAGACTCCAGTCACCTCATTGGTTTCACACACTAAATAATACACTTTCAATCCACTTTCAGTGCACTTTGCAACTGGATTTTACTGTGTGAAATGGCAGAATCCATTTGCAAACAGTCACTGAAGTGGACTGAAACTGCATTATTTAGCATGTGTGAAAGCTAGGGTTGCCAGCCCCCAGGTCCAGGTGGGGGTTCCTCCAATTCTGGGGGCTTCAATCCGCCCCATCCAGCTGGCTAGTGGGAGAAGCCCTGCCCCCAAGTCCCACTGCCAAGACTGACCACCTGCCCGGCCACCCCTCTCCCTCCCCTCCTGCCCGATTTAAAGGGCATCAGCATATCGGCAGGGACCACATGGCCCGCCAACCAGCTGGAGGGCCCTTTAAATCTAGTGAGAGGACTTTGGAAATAAGTTTCAAAACGTCATTCAAGCACTTTACCTCGATCCCACAGCAAGAATATGGATTAATGGCAAAATTTCCCACAAGATCCACTTACAAAGGGGAACCAGACAAGTCTGTCCCTTGTCACCATTCCTGTTTGTCTTGGCCATTGAGCCACTGGCTGAAGCTATCTGGAAAAATCCAGATGTCAAAGGCATTTATGCAGGATCTCGAATGCACAAAATCAGGCTTTATGCGGATGATCTTACACTCTACTTAACAGACCCTGAAACATCTCTTCATAATGTACAAAATACTACAACTGAATTCACCTGTATTTCTGGACTTAAATTTAGCCAGAAGAAATTCAAAATTTACCCCATCAAACTAGATCAACAAACAAGACACATGATAAAAACAAAATTCCCCTTTAACTGGACCAAATCATCCTGGCAACACCTAGGTGTTTATATTCTGACAAATATCTCAAAGTTAATGGATCAGAATTTCAAACAAATACATGTAGAAACGACAACGCAAATGAGCCTTGAGCCAGCTGGTCCGGCTAGGCGGGCTAGAAATGGAAGGAAGGAAGGAAGGAAGGAAGGAAGGAAGGAAGGAAGGAAGGAAGGAAGGAAGGAAGGAAGGAAGGAAGGAAGGAAGGAAGGAAGGAAGGAAGAAAGAAAGAAAGAAAGAAAGAAAGAATCTAAAACCTTCATGGCCTGACAGGATAACTCTCATAAAAAGCTTCATACTCCCCAAATACCACTTTTTGTTTTGAACAGTTCCATTAGAAATTCCAGGTCAAGAACTGAAAAAAATGGCAGAAGAGTATAAATCAATTCCTGTGGGTAAATAAAAAACCTCGTGTCAATTTTAATACCTTATGAAGGACATCACAAAGAGGAGGTATAGATCTACCTAGCATCAGCACATATTATGAAGCATCAAATTTAGCTGCCTTACTCCGTCCTCTCTCAACACCGCAACTAGAGTGGGTGCAAATTGAGAATCAGTATCTATCCCCTTAGACACTACCTGACACCTTTTGGACTCCATCCTTGGCAAAATCTCTACACTGACAAAATCACAAATATCTAAGAAATGCCCTTAGTATTTGGTATAAATATAAATAAAGATTCGGCCCCTTCAACCTCTTTGCAGTCCTCTTTTCTAAACCAACTATGATTTCTACCTGGTCAAGAAGATGCCTTATACAATCCATGGAGGACGGCTGGAGTTGTACATATTGCACATCTACAACATAAGAAAAAATTCCTAGAAAAGGCACAATTAGAACAGAAAATGGGGGGGGGGGAAATAATGTGGTTCCAGTATTTACAACTTAAACATACGATGGAATCTTCACATATATCAGAAGCAATGGCTAGACCACAAACAGGTTTTGAACTACTCCTAAAAAATTTAGAGTCACATCTATCAGGCTTACTTTCCAAAATAAATAAACTCTTAAATTAATCAGACCACAGCGGCCTTTTTGATTAATGATTTTCCTAGGGTCCCGATCTTCTACACATTACATAAGGCTGGCCATCCTCCACCAGGTCGCCCCATTGTCTCCGGGTCTAATTCCATTTTTGAACCCATTTCTAAATATATCAATTCCTTCCTACAGCCCTTTGTTTCCTTAGCTCCCACTTATGTTAAGGATACTAAACACTTTGTAGAGCTTATTGAAGGATTGCCAGTTACCCCTGACACTTTATTGGTCACTATGGATGCCTCTTCCCTCTATTCAAATATTCCCACATGAGGAAGCTAGATTGATTCTGGCTGACATCCTTTCACGGAGAGAGGCTCTCTCCCCGCCAACCCATTTTCTCCTAGACCTTGTGGATATTATTTTTGGCCATAGTTTTTTTAGGTTTCAGCAGGGCTCCGTTGGGGCCGGAGCGAGCCGGAGCGCCGCTCCAGGAGAGAAGGGGCCGCGGCTGGCCGCCGGCCCCGCCAAGGAGCCCCGTCCCGTCCCCAGTCACCTTCCCCGGGGCCGCGGCTGGCCGCCGGCCCCGGAAAAAAAACCCTCCCTCCCCCAGTCACCTTTCCCGGGGCCGCGGCTGGCCGCCGGCCCCGCAAAGGAGCCCCCTCCCGCCCCCAGTCACCTTCCCCGGAGGCGGCCGAGAGGCGAGCCCGGCAAAGGCCGGCTGGGGGAGCCGCTTCTGTGACCGAAGGGGGGGGGTGTCTTCCGAAACGGGCAAAACTTCTTGCAAAACTCGCCTCCCACGCGCAGGACTGAGATGGGGCTTTTCTGGAGAAAGCGGTTGCGGAGACGGAAGACACGGAGCTCGGGCGCGAAGAGCCGGGAGTTTCCTCGCCGCCTCCGCTCGGCTGGCGTCGCGCTCTCGCCTGGCCCCTGCTGGAGACGGGCGGAGGGCGTGGCAATGGCAGGCTCCCGCCGGGAGGAGGCGACCGAGAGGCAATGCGTGGAGGTGGGGGGATGGGGGGGTGCCGCACCGGCCAGGCAGCCCCTGAACCAGCCAGAGGAGCCCCCCCCCGCCTTCTCTTCTGTGTGTCTGCCCCCGTCCTCCCCAGGGCGTTTCTGTGGGAGTCCGGCTGGAAAGGCGATCTCGGTGCCTGTGGGGGTCGGGAGGCTCGTCGGAGTCTTGGTAGCCAGCCGCAGCCGCGGTCCCGGCTGGAACGGGTGTGTTAGAAATGGGGTTTGTTGACTGGGTCGGTGGGGAGAGTCGTCCCTCCCCGGTTTTCCAAAAGGCCCTCTCTCCCCCCACCTACCTACCTGTTCCTTGATTCCCCCCTTCCTCCCTCTCTCCCCCCTTCCTTCCTTCCTTTCATCTCTCTCTCTCCCCCCAGCTACCTACCTACCTACCTTCCTGTTCCTTCCTTCCCCCTTTCTCCCCCCTTCCTTCCTTCCTGTCTTCTCTCTCTCCCCCCCAAATACCTACCTACCTTACTGTTCCTTTCTTTCTTTCTTCCTTCCCCTTTCTTCCTCCCTCCTTCCTTCCTTTCTTTCTTCCTTCCCCCCTCCCTCCTTTTTTTTCTTTCTTTCTTTTCTCTCCCCCACCTACCTACCTTCCTTCCTTCCCCCTCCCTCCCTCCCTCCCGTCTGGCCTTCTGACACACTGCCCATGACGTCATTCCGGTGACGTCAGGGGGTGTGGCATATGCAAATGAGTTATGCTAATGAGCTCCTGCACCTCTTTTTTTACGAAAGGACCCCTGGGTTTCAGAGTGAATTTTTTCTGCAGGTTCGAGGAGTAGCCATGGGGTCAACGTTCACACTGAGCGTTGCTAACCTCTTTATGTCCCATTTTGAAAATCAGCGGATACTCACCCCTACCAATAATAATTTCCCAGACAGGGTTCCAGGTTTTGAGAGGCCCTGGAAAGAGTTCCCAGGGCACCCCTCCCCTCTTCTACCCCACCAGGCCCCCCCTACACACACGCCCTCCTTCCCTTCCCACCACCTGCGTGTCCCCCACCTGTCTGCTTGTGAGCTCTCCCACCGCCCAGGCTCACTACTGCCTGCAGCCCTTTCCCCAGTGGCCAAGGGCAATGCACACACCTGGGCGCACAATAGAGAGCTAGAAACGTGAGCGTGTGTGTGTGTGTGGGGGGTTTTAACAACTTCTGGGTGGAGTCTGGGAGGTGAGGTTTAGTGAGAGGAGGTGCCTCAGTGGGGTGTAACGGCCATACAGTCCACCCTCTGAAAGAGCCATTTCCGCCCCAGAGAAATGGATCTCGGTCATCTGGAGATATATTATAATTTCAGGAGATCTCCAGGCCCCACCTAGAGGTGACACCCCTAGTTTGTCCAGGAGTTGGCAAATGTATAAGATATGGATGGGGTCTCAGTTCTGCCTTTGCTGGCAGAAAAGCTTGGAGACAAGCAGAAGGACATATTTGGATTTTGTTTCCCTTTTCTCATGCAGCTTTTCAGCACAAGAGCCCTTCCAAGAAAGGAAGACACCTTTACGTGTGGAAAAGTGCCTTTGGATCAACTGCAGTATCAGGCGGCATGCATCCCTATACATCTGACAAATAACTCTCCAAGAGATGTGACTGCTTCACAGATTTTGAAATCTGTGTCACTAACAGCTTACCAAAGGCAGAGCCTGCAAGTTGTTTAAAGCAAAGGTCCTCCCCCCCAAACAAAAATGTAAAAATCCCTGCCAGTTCTGAACTACCCATGCTGTTCAATTGTTAGCTTAAATGGCTTCGCTTTCATGAGGGCCCTTTTTCTGCATTGCTTCCATTATAAACGAAATGCCATTTTGTTTTTGATGCAAATTAGTATCAGTAATAAAATTCTCAGTGTAAAAAAAGCTGTTCAAGCCGAGGCTCTGCATGAAGCAGAATCAGGTAGGAGTCCAGTGGCAGCATCCTGGCTTGGCAGCACACAGACCAGGGCTGTCAGGTCCCTTACCTTTTGTGCATGCCCCACAATGACATCACCCGGAAGTGATGTCATCATGCCAAGGATGCCACCAGTGGACGCTCTAGCATTCAGCTTGAAAACTCTATGATACCCAACAATGTGCCCAGCGCAATGATGTCACCTCCGGGTGATGTCATTGACCCAGGTACTTTGGCCCCATCTGGGCACTTTGGGGGTGGGGTCCCCCCACCAGCTAAATTTGGGCTGGCGGGTCAGGGGTCCTTTGAGCGGGCAACCCCCCCCCCACACACACACTGTGGGGCCTGGCAGCCCCAACACAGACTGAAAGCAGAGAAATCAGGCTCGTGAATATTCCCTCATACATTTTCTATTTGCAAGGAGTTCTCTTTTTACCTAGGAGAACATCATTGTGCCAGAGGTCATTTTCTTGCCTAAGGGAAGGGTTCTTTCTAGTGGATTTGGGTGGTCAAAGGAAGTTCAACAAGGCAAGGCACTGTGGCAACACAAATATACTTTAACTGCAGAAAAGTAAACAAACCACAATATACATAAAGAAGGGGACGGCATCCATTCCTGTCAGCTCCGGGAACTGTACCTGACATTCCCTTATTAGGAAGGGCACTGATCCTGCAGCGTCTCAGATGGAATCTTGCTGCCAAGATGCTCTCTAGGCTCATATAAGGTTCCCTGCCAACACCATGCCCTACTCCGCCTTGGAGGGTTCTTCCACAATGGTACTACGAATGTTAAACAATGGTAGACTTCAGTCTCTAGATGTCCAGCCACCTGAGCTTTTTCTCACCATTTTCTGCTGGATATTAGGAACACAACTTTTTTACACCAAGAGTTGTTCAGCAGTGGAATCAGTTGCCTAGGGAGGTGGTGAGCTCCCCCTCACTGAAAAAGATGAAGAACAAGAGATTGGATTTATACCCCGCCCTTCACTCAGAGTCTTAAAGTGGCTTACAAACTACTTTCCCTTCCCCTTCCCAGGACAGACACCCTGTGACTCAAGCTGTGAGGTAGGTGGGGCTGAGAGAGCTCTGACAGAAACTGCTCTTTTTCTGCAGACCGAGGAAGGAGCCTGACTATGTAAGAAAAGCTGTTGGGCTCTCTTTTAGCAGATATAAATATCCACACAGAAAAAAAACCTCTCGGAATTAGTATATCGACAAGAAGGGGGACCCGAGATACTCGTGGGGGGGAGTATTCCCTACAGCTCTTGGCCTGCAGAAGCAGGAGGAGCTCCACAGGAGGAGGAAGCAGCACCAGGTAAGCCTTCTTCCTCCTCCCCTCCTCCCCGAGGCATTGCAGCTCACTGGCCCGGCGAGCCTTTTCCCCTCTCTCACCCTTCCCTCCCGGACAGCGGCGGCAGAGCCCGCCGTGCACCAAGCCTGCTCCCCTCCCTCCCTCCCAAACAGCGGTGGTGGCAGGGGGCCCCCGCCATGTGCTGAGCCTGCTTCCCTCCCTCCCCCCTCCCTCCCAAACAGCTGCAGCAGTGGGGGGCCCCACCACACACCAAGCCCGCTCCCCTCCCTCCCCCTCCCTCCCAAACAGTGATGGCGGCAGGGGGGCCACTATGCACCGAGCCTGCTCCCCTCCCTCCCAAACAGCTGCTGCAGTAGGGGGCCCTGCCATGCACCAAGCCTGCTCCCCTCCCTCCCCCTCCCTCCCAAACAGTGGTGGCGGTGGGGGGGGGCTGCCATGTGCCGACCCTGCCCCCCTCTCTCCCAGACAATGGGGGCGGCCTTCTCCCCTCCCCGATAGCAGCGGCAAGGCCCGCTGCCTGCTGAGCCCCCCCCCAATGGCCAAAGTGTTCTCTGCACGTGTGCAGGGAACACTTTTACTTTTCAAGGGATTTAAATATCCCCCCCAAGTTTTCTTTTACTTTTAGCATTTTTCTGCACACATGGAGACTCCTCCACGTGTGTAGGAAAATTTCCCTGCCCCCCAAGTGCCCCCCCGCATGGATTTAGATATCCGCACGGAGGGGGCCAATTGGGAATTAGATATATAGATATGGAGCAGAGGTCCATCAGTGGCTATTAGCCAAGGTATAGATAGGAACTCTCAGTCTGGGGCAAGTGATGCTCTGTGTTCTTGGTGCTTGGGGGGGGGCAACAGTGGGAGGGCTTCTAGTGTCCTGGCCCCACTGCTGGACCTCCTGATGGCACCTGCTATTTTTGGCCACTGTATGACAGTGTTGGACTGAATGGGCCACTGGCCTGATCCAACACTGACTTATCTTATGTTCTTATGACAGTGAATACTATGTTTGGAGTTGATTGAACAGAGGAGGGATTTCCTTCCAAGTAAACCAGCATGGGACTGGGCTGTACAGCAGTGAACCTAGGCACACTGATGGAATTGTGAAAGCCACGGAGTGCAGAGGGGGATGGGGTCTGAGGACAATTTTATAAGGTCAAGCCTCAAGGCTGCATTCAAAATACCAGGGAGGGAATCTCATTGAACGCTGTGGTTTATACACCCCCCAGGAAACATTCTTCAGATCTGGCTGCACCTTCCTTGTGCATGTAGAGCGATAGCCTCAATTTAGAGTTTGCATAATTTTGTACCCCCTCTCCCCCCCCACCCCAGGAAAAGGTCACGCTACAGGACTGCTCAAGTCCCCTGATAATTTTGGTTGCTCTTTTCTGCACCTTTTCAAGCCCTACAATATCCTTTTCCAAATGCAGTGACCAGAACTGTACACAGTATTCCGTGTGTGGTCTCACCATAGATTTGTATAAGGGCTAGTTTAATTCTCTACCGTTGTTCAGATTATGGCTGGTATAGTATTTGCCTTTTTCCCCAACAGCTATACACTGGGGCGAAACTTTCATCAAGCTACCCACTACCATCCTTTCTTGGTCTATTCCTGCCAGCTCAGATCTCATTAGTATATTATGTGAAGTTGCCCCAGTATGCATCATTTTACACTTACATCGAATCATTTGCTATATTAATGCCCATTTTCCCAGTCCGAAGAGATCGTTTTGGAGCTTTTCACAATACATTCTTGTCTTAACTGCCCTGAACTATTTGGTATCATCTGCGAACTTAGCTACCTCACTATTCACCCCATCTCCAGATCATTTAAGAATAAGTTGGAAAGCACCAGTTCCAATACAGATCCCTGACGAACCCCACAGCTTATATCCCTTCATTGTGAGAACTGACCCTATGTCCTATGCTCTACTTCCTGGTTTTTAGCCAATTCCTATCCATGACTCTGAAGTTTGCTCAGGAGCCATTGGTGAGGGACTTTGCCAAAAGCCATCTGGAAATCCAGGTAAACACTCTCTACCGGCTCATTCCCGTCCACATGCTTATTGACGCTTTCAAAGATTTCTAAAAGGTTAGTGAGACAGGACTTAACTTTGTAGAAACCATGCTAGTTTCTGTTCAGCAGGGCTTGTCCATTTTATGCTTGACAATTTTATCTTTAATGATGCTTTCCATTGATTTACCTGGAACAGACATTAAGCTAATCAGCCTGTAATTTCCTTCTGGATTCCCTGCGTGCCTGCCACCAAAAGGCTTGTTACAAAATAGTAATAACAGCAGTACTGCCATAGTGTTTATAACACAATATAATATTATAATGAGCTACTGCAACGATGTACTAGTTCCCAGCTTATTTTTTTAAAATCCCTTTGGTTATGGAATTATAAGGGGAAAGGTGCTGAGTGCAGATTTCTCATTAGCTTGGAGAAACGATGGCTGAGGGGTGACATGATTGAGGTTTATAAGATTATGCATGGGACAGAGCAGGTAGAGAAAGAAGTCCTTTTCTCCCTTTCTCTCAATACAAGAACTCGTGGGCACTCCATGAAATGGCTGAGCAGTTGGGTTGGAACAGATAAAAGGAAGTACTTCTTCACCCAAAGAGTGATTAACGCGTGGAATTCACTGCCACAGGAGGTGGTGGCAGCTACAAGCATGGACGGCTTCAAGAGGGAAACGTATGGAGCAGAGGTCCATTAGTGGCTATTAGCCACAAGTATAGATAGGAACTCTCAGTCTGGGGCAAGTGGTGCTCTGTATTCTTGGTGCTTGGGGGAGGGAACAGTGGGAGGGCTTCTAGTGTCCTGGCCCCACTGGTAAACCTCCTGAGGGCACCTGGTGTTTTTGGCCACTGTGTGACAGAGTGTTGGACTGCATGGGCCACTGACCTGATCCAACATTGGCTTCTCTTATGTTCTTATTACTTCACAACACAAAAAACTTGCATTTAAAAATAGCTTTCTAGTATGTCTATGTAGGGGGATAATGGCCATCACAGGGACTGAGGTAAGGAAAACTGGACCAATGTGGGTATCGAACCAGGGGAATATTGCAGCAGATCAGGACTAACAGAGGAAAACATCATATAGATGCTCCTGAAAATAGTGTCACACTAAGAATGCCAAGGCAGAGCAAAATATCTGTAGAAATATCCGGAGTAGTACGAAACAGCCTCTTTTTAATTTCCAAGAGCTGTTCATTCTAGGCAGTCACAATACCTTCCCTCCCAAATATATGCTCTTGACTCACAGTTAGAACAATTAAAATTGTCTTAAGGATTAAAATTGACCCTCACACACACACAGACACACACCTTTTGTTGATAGGGATAGGAATCCCCTTCAAAACAAATGAAAAAAATGAACTGCAAAAGCCATATTAATTACATTCATTAATGTAAAATGACAAATGAATGAATGCCTCACAAATTAATTTATTTCACTGTTTCCCTGGTGCCTGGCAGTTTGATTTAAAGAGCACAAGGACAGGAAGAGAGTCATGAGAATGAACTTGACATCAGAGCATTCCAGCTATCAAAGTCAAACCAACTTTGCAACCTGTGAGAAAAATGCCCAATACCTTTAACAGAGGCTTAGTGGGTGGAAACGGGCAGTTGAAGCTTCTCATGGAGGTAAATAACATTCCATTAAACATCTATTAAAAATACAGATCTTTTTTTTCTCCAGGTAGCTGTCTACCCTAGTTCCACCAGTCATTTGGCTTTTTGGCAGTCTCATATTCCTTGCTTATGTGTTCCCCTTGCTTCAGGTTTTTTTCTCCTGTTCTGTGCATGTTTTGCTTCCTCTAGTGGTCAATTCGATATTGCATTAATTTACATCGGGCATAAAAACCTGCCATTTAAATCTGCAGGGAGATATGCCAGACATGAATTAATGTAATATCGAATTGACCACTAGAGGGAGCAAAACACATGGAACAGACCTCCCCCCCCCCCCCCCAAAGCAACAGGAACACACAAGGGAGGGAAATGAGAATGCGGAAAAGCCCATTGTCTGCACAATAATTTGGGACTGACAGTTTTGTTAATTCCATTTCTAGAATTACTTTTTAGTTATGCCTTACGCATTGTCAAAAAGATAGCCTATGGAAGGTTATTGAGAATTGTACTGACAGCTCTTTCTTTTCACAATGGGTGCAGTAATAATGGCTGCTTCAGAGGCTTAGAGGTACCAAATGTCCTCTTTTCTTGCAGGAACAAGCATAACAACGTGTGCCTCTGCACATTGTCTGCAAAGCTGCCTCCATTCCAGGCGTGCCACGTAGCTGCCGCTGTATCTCCGTGTTTTATAGTAATTGAAGAGCCAGCTTTCCAGCGACTGCCCTGTTCAATTTTTATCCACGGACCTTTATATTAAACTGCCTATAAAACTGATGATCTTTCTCCTCTGAAATTTGACACAGAGGTTCCCCTGCAATGAGTAAACCCTGGAGAATGCCATCCGGAGTGGATAAGATAACACAGGTAGAAACGTCTGAAATTGTGGGAATCGCAATGTAACATCAAAAGCAGACCTGCAATAATGAATAAAATGGAAAATAATAAAGCCTTTGAAATGAAAATGGGAAGAAACACCCCCCCCCGGAGATCCCTATTAGTTGATAATCTACCAATTTAACTTATTCAGTGTAGCAGCTCTGGTATAAAAAGCCACAATACTGACCCGGACTTGCCAGAAGGTTCCTGCAAATGGAAGAGATTTCCATCCGTAGAGCATGACTTTAGCCTTCCCCCTCCTGCTGCAGCCCAGAATATTCCCCACAGGGCTGCCAAGAGCCCCCTTCCCGCCCCCAACAAAGATTCCTTCTGGCTGTCCCCATCCCCCCCCCCCCCCGGACCCTGATCAAAACCAAACATTATCGGCTTGCTGATACCATCCATGAAAAGAATAAGAATTGTTCATAAAGTAAGAAACGTTAAAGGAAAATGGGCAGGATTATTAAAGAGCAAATTGTACTTACCTTATTTATACAGTGCACATTGCAGTAAGGTATGGTGGAACACCCCCCCCCCCCCCAATGACCTGGCACATGTCAACATTAAACGAGATGAGACAAATTTGAAGGAATCTTGGTCATAGTACTTAGTGTGCTCTCACCCTCTCTGCCTTACTGGCTTGCTTTGGAAAGGAAGGGAGAAGCTGTATTGTGTTTTGCAGCTGGCGTTCATTGGCAGCATGGCCCTCAAAGGTGTGCTTCTTGACAAGCACTTTTTTAGAATCCTAGAATCATAGAGTTGAAAGTGACCTCCCAGGTCATCTAGTCCAACCCCCTGGACAAGGCAGGAAATTCACAAACACCTCCCCCCCCACAGCCCCAGTGACCCCTGTTCCAAGCCCAAAACATGACAAAAACCCTCTAGGATCCCCGGCCAAACTGGCCCGGAGAAAAATGGCTTCCTGACCCCAAAGTGGTGATCAGCATTTCCCTGGGTGTGTGAGAAAGGGCCATGAGAATGAAGCACCCAGACAACCCTTCCTGCCCTCCCTCCTTCTTCCCCCAAAGCATCTCTTCTCTGAAACAAAGAACAAGTCCTGGCAGAGGAAGAGAGCCCGGCAGCTGCACGCACTTCAGAGCGCAATTCTCGCTCCTGGATACTGAAATGCCACTGGCTCCAGTTCTCCAGTCCCGCCCCCGCCCCCACCCCTCCTCTTCTGCTGCTGCCCCCTTAAACAGAAAGAAAGAGGAAGAGATGGCCAACCTTATCCCCCTTTTTTTGAGAGTTACTAAAATGGTTACAAAGTTTCTCATGATATCCTTGAGGATGGATGGTGCAACCGTTGGATGGATTCATGGTTGGTTGAAAAATCATACCCAATGTGCTTGTAAATGGCTCTGCGTCTACACGGAGGGAAGTCTCGAGTGGAATGCCACAGGGCTCAGTCCTGGGCCCGGTGTTGCTCAATATTTTTTTTATAAATGACCTGGAGGGAGACACAGAGGGGATGCTGATCACATTTGCAGATGACATGAAGCTGGGTGGGATGGCTAATTCTGAAGAAGACAGAGTCAGGATTCAAAAGGATCTAGATAGGCTGGAACAGTGGGCTGAGACAAATAACATGAATTTCAATAGAGATTAAGTGCAAAGTCTTAGACTTAGGTACAAAAAATCAAAGGCACAGATATAGAATGGGGAGGGACTTGGCTTGACAGCAGCACATGTGAAAGGGTTCTAGGTGTTCTGCTTGATCCCAAGCTAAACATGAGCCTGCAGTGCGATGTGACTGCGAAGAAAGCTAATGCAATCTTAGGATGCATTAACAGAAGCATTGTGTCCAGATCACGGGAGGTGGTCGTTCCACTCTGTTCTGCATGGTCGGGCCTCCCCTGGAGTGCTGTGTCCAGTTTTGGGCACCACATTTTAGGAAGGATGTTGACAAGCTCGAGCGTGTCCAGAAGAGGGCAACCAGGATGGTGAGGGGGTTGGAATCCAAGTCTTATGAGGAAAGGCTGAAAGAGTTGGGTGTGTTTAGCCTGGGAAAGCAAAGGTGTAGAGAGGACATGATTGCAGTTTTCAAATATTTGAAGGGCTGTCATATAGAAGATGGAGCAGATCTATTCTCTCTTGCTCTGGATTGCAAGACTAGATCTAATGGCTGGAAATTACAAGGGAGTCGATGCTGGCTAAATAGTGATTGAGCAGTGAAACAGACTGCCTCGGGAGGTGGTGGATGCTCCTTCACTGGACATTTTCAAGCAGAGGCTGGATGACCATCTTTCAGGTATGTTGTAGGGCTCTCTTTCAGCTATGCTCCTGCAGAGTGCAGGGGGTTGGACTAGATGACCTGCAAGGTCCCTTCCAACTCTAACATTCTATGATTCTAAAGCAGGCGAGAACATGGAGAGACCACCCCACCCTCCTCTCCCATCCAGACTCTTAAGATTTCTGGTTTTTAAAAAATCAAGCACATCCCCTATTCCTAGGCCTTGCTCCAGTTAACTGGATCCTGTCCGTGTTAAGTCAAAGTGACTGCGAAGGGGTTTACTTATATGTAAATATGCAGAGGAGGACAGCAGCCTTAAATTCCTTCCCTCCCTTCTTCTCCCTGATTCCCCCAGCCCCAAATCCATCCAGCATCTATCCCTTTCCATTCAGCAGCACCAAATATCCCCTCCCAATCCCCTGCAATTATCTTCACCAAGATCTAGAAGTTGCCAACTTTTTTCTTCCTAGCTCCTACTCCTGTGCGTCTCACAGCAGCTTGAACTGCAGGAACAAGTGAGTAATAAGTATTTGCTCTGTTCTGTCTAAAGTTCCCTTGCTGATTTCTATAGCTCTGGCTGCCATTAAAGGCAGAGGTGCAAACCAACCCTCTTTCTTGGTCAGTTGGCAGCCTTACCTGGAACTGCCACTGCTTTTTTTAGATACTGGTCTTTTTCTGCCTGGAAACTTTTCTGCCTTTCCAGCATCACAATGTGAGTCTTAACAGCCCTGCCCCCTCCATCATATTCTTCTCTGGGGCAGGAGACCATTGAGAAGCCTTCCCTTCGCCCCTCCACAGCCTCCAGCTAGGGGCTCATGGACCAGCCGACAGTCCTGTTCTTGAGGCAGAGAAGTTTCTCTAGGCAGCTCAGGAAATGGGACAGGGAAGGGAACAAACAGTGGGCTTTTTGCAAGCAGGTCATGCAAGGAGGATGAGGACAGACAAGGGACTGGCTGCTGCCACGCAGGTCCATCGCACCAGGGAGAAGGGGCACCAAGGGCTGCCATCCCAGCTGGCTACGCAGGTGCAGCAAGGGGGCAGGGTAGGCAGGGGAAACTGAGTCAAGCCCCAGCATCTACCTCTCACCCTCACTGTCATGGAAGAGGGAGAGGGAGATTGTGGCAGAGGCATTCCAGGAGAAACTAAACTCAATTCTGTTGGAGACCCTCAAGCTGATTTTGTCCCCCAGGCTTCCTCTCTAGGAGGCGCCCCTGAATCCCCAAAATGAAGCTCCTAGAAGATAGGGGATCCCCAGGAACAGCCTGAGTGGGCAGCTGGTCTGCCAGAGGAAGAAAGAATCTGCAAGAATTGCCCCCACCCTGTGCACAGGTACAAATGCTCCAGTGGATCCAAGCCACTGAGGGTGGAAGGAAATAAAAACTAACAAATGAATCCCAAGAATTAGAGATATATCTGAGCAAGGTCAAAAGTGGGCAGTGTAAGATTAAGTTGGTCAAAGGACTTTAGCTACGAAATTCCAGTTTGGTGTAGTGATTAAGAGCAGCAAGTTCTAATCTGGAGAACTGGGTTTTGATTCCCCCACTCCTCCACATGAAGCTGGGAGAGCCAGTTTGGTGTAGTGGTGAAGTGCGCGGACTCTAATCTGGGAGAACCGGGTTTGATTCCCCACTCCTCCACTTGCACCTGCTGGATGACCTTAGGCAAGCCATAGCTCTGTACCAGCTGTTCCCTCAAGGACAGCTTGGGAAAGAGTTCTCTCAGCCCCACCTACCTCACAGGGTGTCTGTTGTGGGGAGCGGAAGGGGAAGGAGTTTGTAAGCTGCTCTGAGACTCCCAAGTGAGTGAAGGGCGGGATATAAATCCAATCTCCTCCTCCTCCTCCTGGGTGACCTTGGGTTCATCACAGTTCTCTCAGAGCTCTCTCAGCCCCTCCGACCTCACAGGGTGTCTGTTGTGGGTAGAGGAAGGGAAGGAGATTGTAAGCCACTCTGAGACTCCTTCGAGTAGTGAAAAGCAGGGTATAACACCCCCCCCTCCTCCTCCTCCTCCACACCAAGAGCTAAACATACCCAAACTTTTTGATCCTGCAGGAATCTTTGGAATTCTGAGAGAGTTCCTGCCTGAAAAGTTGAAGAGTTACCATTAGAATTATGCATAACTCTAAAGTTATGCCACCTTTTCAAATGAACTTATTCTTTAAAAATATTTTCCTGCACGCACACAGCTGACCTTCAGTCACACAGTGAAGCTCCTTGTGCTGTGGTGGCAGCTGCCGCTGAAGCCATCTTTGAAAAAATCTGCACAGCCAATCAGATCTCCAGTGGCCAGTCATAAGCCCTGCTTGTCGAAATCCCCACCCACTTCCTCAGAGCAGTGGGTGGGGGTGCCAGGAAAGGACTCGGCAGGTGCCAGTGTTCTCATTGACACCACTTTGGGGACCCCTGCCATAGTCATCATCCACCCACTATAAACATTTAGTTTACAACTGGCCGGCTGCTGACTTTGGCAATTAGGTAAAGAGTTATGTACAACTGAAGGAATAAACCAGACAGTTTACAGCCAAATCTAGTGAATGCTTACTCAAAAGGAATACCCATTGGGTTCAGCAGGGCTATTTTGGGGCAGGAACGCACAGGAACGGCGTTCCGGCTGGCTCCTGAGTTTTCCACACCTACAACCAAAACCTCTGGCATGCGTGGCTACAGAGCATGCTGCCTTCCCCACCTTACACACAAGAGAGAAGGCGGCATGTTAAAATGCCCTCTTTCCCACTGGGGAGGCCCTCCTGATTTCCTTGTCAGTTTCACTCCCAGCCAGTCAGCTGAGAGTGAAATTGACAAGGAAAAGCCTCTCTCTGCCTTCCTTTCTCTAGCTGACATGTCCCCGCTGGAAAAGGGCAGGCAGGGAACCCAGGTATGTTGAAAATGCCTTTCTTTCCCTCCCTGCCCCACTTCAGCAGCACCTTTCCCTGGCCATCTGGTTGGGGGGGGGTAGACTAGAAAGGCGATGCTGAAGTGGGGCGGGGAAGCTTGGGGGGAAAGAGGCAAGCTTCCATGCCTGCTCTGTGCTTTCCCAGCCCCCGCTCAATATGCTAATGAGCTGCGCTATCAGGGGTGTGGCCTAATATGCTAATGAGTTTCTGCTGTTAGGTGTGGCCTGTTATGCTAATGAGTTCCTGCTGGGCTTTTTTTTACAAAAAAGCCCAGGTAAGCATAGTATCGAAAGCCAACTTATTCTGAATAACTGTTTTAGCAACAGAGGTGCTTTTAGACTGCATGTTTGCAATGCCAATTGTAATGTTAAAACTTCTTTCCAATTCTGCAGAGACATTCAAAATTGCTTTATTTCTTAGATTAGTGAAATTAGCTAGGCCTCCTTCCCCCCCCTGGTAATAATTAGAATCAAAGTCTCACAGTTCAGAGTACCAAAGACACTTTGAGCCAAAACTACCTCAGCATTTATTTACTTCATGTTTCTGAATTATGAGGGAAATTACACCAAACTTCTTTCTTTCCACTTTTGTGCATGACAATCAGGACAGAAATATTCTGAAGGTAGAACTGGAGGAGGCTCTTGACTGGAGAACGGCATCAGCAGCAAAAAAGTAGGACAGAAACTTCAACATTAGCCATGGATGGAGAATAAGAGTCCTGGGCAGAGACAGCAGAAATCATGTTGTTGATATATAAATTAGACCATTAAGAGGCCAGCACACGCACCCCTGACTCACTCCCTGCTATGAGGAAATTATGTCGGAAAGTTGTCTGTCTAACCCATAGTGAACTTGTGCAGTGAGATTAGAATACAGAATCTCAATCAAAGCCAACAGTCTCTTGCCAGTAGTTTAGCTTGTGCCATCATCGAGCATTGGGTATGGTATCAAAAGCCATGCCTTAAAGACAGCAGCAAGGATCCCCCGACCCTTTGTTGTGTATTTATTAAGGATTGTAATGTCAGAAGATGATCATCTGTACCAGCCCCTCACCTAAATCTGGTGTGTTCCCTTCCCAGGATTTGATTGGTCTCCAACCAGTGCATGAGTCAGTAAGAAAGGGACAGAGCATAAAACTTCCCGGCCACTGATAAAAAGCTGAGTGAGTTGTAGTTCTGTGTTAAGGGTTTTAGTTGTTAATATCTGAGGGACTATTTCTTGGTAAATTTGAAAGCATTAAGAATTTTTCTAAAAAACAGGGATGTGACATGAGGGGGGGACAGATGAAGTATTTGAACTAGACTTTCATCTTTTCTGTCTGGGACATTTTCCAAAAGCTCTAAGAGATGTGGTGTTAGTTCTACCTTATGGGAATCTGCTTTTATCTTAGGTATTAGAGATGCACAGAACTTCAGAGCCCTTTGCAAATAACTTCAGGAGTTGATGCTCGATGAGAGCATTAGACCCCTCTCCAGGGTCTGGGATGGAAGCAGAGAAGCTTTCAATAGGGCTCCACATCTGAAACAGTCCTGCAAAGCCTCATCTCGAAGCAAACTTGTGCAGAAACTAACACAGAGGAAATTCAATACTGAGTGTGAAAGTCACTCAATGGCAGTGCCAGCTGGCAAACACCAAACTACTTTATAAAAAGCTCCTATTAAGGGGAAAGCTCTGTAATTTCCCAGGGTGTCTGTACTTACATCTGTTGGGTGACAGCAGCCACAACACACGCTTCATGTTCAATTTGCTCGCTTTTCTATTTGCAGTATAAATATTGTTAAAAATCTCCCTGCTCTAATAAAAAAAGGGCCTCATTTCCCAGGACTTTTAAACTGAAAGGGGTTCTTCCAAGAATTTTTTTTTTTAGCCTGTGCTTCATCTTGCTAGAAACCTGCATCAGGGCTAAGACACTTTCCCCCAAAGAGCTGTTTTAACAGAGGTCTGTTCCACATACTGACCCTACTCCCAGTCTTCTCCACATTTTGGAATCGGCTTGGAACTGAGCGTTCCATACCTTGTCCTTTTCCCCGTACTATTTCCTGCTTTAAATGTGGTTGGTTTTTTTGTTCACAATGGGTCAGAATCCAAGTTTAAAGTTCAAGGGTGGTGAACATCATCATCACTGCTGTCCGATCGCCTCCCCCCACCCCTTTTTATTTGTGCAGGTGTACTAGTGATACTGTGCACTAATGCTAAATTGAGATTACCCAACATGTCACTTTTTTTAAAAAATAAAAGACCACTACAACGTGGCTACAGATCATGTGTTATTCTGTGCCATTTTGAGTAATGTGCCAATGAAAGTCCATTGCAATCCACACAAATAAAAGTGGTATGTACAGAAAAATAACATGAACATTTTCCCTGGGTACTAAAAATTACATATCCCCTTGGCGAAGGGGTAAAGGTAGCCCAGGGTGAATGGAATTGCTAAAACCAAAGGTGGGAAAAGGTGTGGGGGGGGGCATGAAATTGTGCATGCTACTGGAGAAACTGGAGAAACTAGCAAACTGGCAGTAAAGTAGGAACTTTTTGAACATATCACAATAGGGAACATTAGCAAACATTTATGCCATTGGTACGATGCAAGCGAAGGGATGGCTTGGGGAGGCAGGCTTAGAGTTTACAGGCAAATAATCAAAATAATCCAAACTCAGAATAAGAATAATACAAATTGAGGGGTGAACGGTTGTCTTTAAAATAACACATTAATGTACTATCACAGGTACAATCATATAAAAATAATAGCGCTTAGCTATCTTTAATGCATTATCGCTAATCTCCATTATAACCAAGAAATATATATATTGCGTGCCAGAGAGGAGGGGTGTATGAAGGGGAAGTAGGAAGGGAAAGTCCTGGGGGACTTCAATGCCCATGCTGATGACTTGGTTCCCCTTCAGTCCAGGGACTTTGTCTCATCCATGGAGGCACTGGGGCTCTCTCAGTGGGCTTTGGCGGTGGTGTTGTCCACCGGGACCTGCTGGTAGGCCTGCGCCAGATCCAGCTTCTCAAACACCTTGGCCCCCACCAGTGAAGCAAGGACAAGGCTAATCACTGGCACTGGATAGGCATGGTCTTGGAGGGCCTTGTTAATTGTGCATTTATAGTCTGCACAAACACGAACGTCCCTGTTCGGCTTTATAGGTGTCAGAATCCAAAGATTCTAACAAAGGTTTCTGTCATATTTTATGCTTGTCTGCCATGTACTGCTATGTATAATCTCCTTTATCATGTAACCTGTCCCTGCATTTGCTATGTAACCTTTCTTTACTATGTAACCTTCTTTATGGCTCTCTTTATGACCCTGGGTTTATGGCTCAGGCTGGGTCTGGTCAATGTAACCATTTGGCCCGGGAGGGTGGCGACTCCAGCGCATGAGAACAATCGACTTCTCACCTCAGCGCCTCCGCATTCCTTTCCTCCCTGCCGGGGAAGACGAGGACCAGTTTCTTATCGGCGTGTGAAGGCCTTGGCAAAAGTTATTTGTTATGCATAGATGGATACATCTAAGGGGTCTGGTTTAAGAAGGGAAATTTACAGCTTCACACTTCACCTTTTTCCTGTGGGAAGCAAACGGTCAAGGGACCTTTTAGCCCGCGTTTTTCTCTTCATTGTGATTGGTTACCTATGGGTAATTCAAATTGTACTAGAGGGTATATTAGTCCTGCTTCTATTGTATGCTTTATCTCTGACAATATTCCAAGGACCTGTAGTAATGTAGTGATAGGAAATAAAGAACTGTGTTTGATCAACAAAGGTCTGATCCTTGACTACTTCGATCAGAAGCCTCACAATAGGGGTCACTGAGCATGTGGGACTGGCTCTAGGACCCCTTGGTCTACCAGCTGGTCTAACTCCCTGTCAATCTTGGGGTGGACCACTGGGGGGGGGGGTCACCTGGCCATCATGCGGATTGGTCGGATCATGGGATCTAGGTCCAGGGACACTGGGGGGCCCGTATATTTGCCCAGTGCCCCACTGAAAATGGCCAGGAACTCATCACAGATTGACTGGAAGTCTATGCCACAGAGGTTGTTCACCACTGTTACTCCCAGTCCCAGGGGCCCAAACCATGACAGCCCCAGTAAGCTGGAAAGCTTGCCCTCCACTACCAGGAGGTCCAATTGTCCATGGAAGTTCTTGTATTGCGCCCTGAACTTGCCCCACCCTTTGATCACCACCAGGTTTTGCAAGTGGAGGAGTGGGGAATCAAACCCGATTCTCCCAGATTAGAGTCCGCGCACTCCAAACTACGACATCAAACTCTCCCAAACTGGGTGAGGGGGCATATGTAGATGTTAAACAGCATTGGCGAGAGGGTCGCCCTCTGCGGCACTCTACAATCCAATGGGTATTGTGGGGTGACCCTCTTGCCACGTGCCGCCCTCTGTCCCTGACTATGCAGAAAGGAGAAAAACCATTGTAGGGCAGTTCCCTCGTACTCCTACATTGGCGAGGTGGTGGATTATAAAATCATAATTGACTGTGTCGAACGCTGCTGTTAAGTCCAAAAGCAACAGCAATTCCAACCTGCCCCAATTCAAGTGTCTCCAGAGGTCATCCATGAGGGCAACCAATGCCACCTCCATCCCATTTATTTATTTATTTGGATTTATACCGCGCCTAGCCAGCAAGGCCAGGACAGAATCTGGACTGGAATGCATCCAGGATGGACGCATCATTCAAGAAGGCCTGAAACGGCTCAGCCACGATCTTCTCAATTACCTTGCACAGAAATAGTAAATTTGAGAGTGGGCATTAGTTGGCTAGGACCGCAGGATCCATTGATGTTTTCTTTAAAGAGTAGATGTACCACCACCACCTTCAATCCCCTGTGAGTCTTCTGCTCAGAGTAGTCAAGGATCAGATCTTTGTTGATGAAACACAGTTCTTTATTTCCAATCGCTACATTAGTACAGGTCCTCGGATCATTGTCGGAGATAAAGCATACAATAGAAGCAGGACTAATATACCTCCCAGCACAGTTTGAATTGCCCATAGGTAACCAATCAACAAGGGGGAAAAACCGCGGGCTAAAAGGTCTCTTGACCGTTTGCTTCCCACAGGAAAAGGTTAGGTGTGAAGCAGTAAATTTCCCTTCCTAAAACAGACCCCTCAGATGTAACCATCTTTCACATAACAAATTGCTTTCTCCAAGGCCTTCGCACATTGATAAGAAACTGGCCCCCTTCGCTCCGGCTGGGCGGAAAGGAATGCGGAGGCAGGAGGGTGAGAGGCCGATTGTTCTCAGGCTCTGAAGTCGCCATCCTCCCAGACAAATGGTTACATTAGCCAGACCGAGCCATAAAACCCAGGGTCATAAATGAAAAGGGGCATTGCATAGTGGATTACATGATTCAAGCAAACTAGCATCAATTATGGGTTACACAGCACAGGAAGGGATAGGTTACACAGAAAGGTACATATCACAGCATAAAGCCCCAAAACCCCTGTTAGAATCCATGGATTCTGACACCCCCCTGAAGATAGACAAGAGGCTTCCAGTTCCTTTACTGTATCAACTGTGGTCAGGAGGTCCTGGTGCAGTGACACGACTATCTGCGAAATATGCCTCACTGCCAATAGCCAATTCCCTACTGTTTTGTTTGCCTTGTGGCAAGGTAGTTAACAACTGAATAGTCCTAAACAATTGGGACAGGCATGAGCTCACAGATGCAATGGAGACCACACAGAACTCTTTCTTAGCGGTCTTCACTTCCATCTCATAGGCTTCCATCTCATAGGCTTTCATAAACATTCTGCAAGATGTTCTTGCCACTTTGTCATGAATACATTGCCACCCTAGCTCTAGCCGTCTCAGCTCTCACTTCATCCTCCACAGCTCCAGGGTATACCATGGGGCTGCTTTGACATGAGGGCGGAAAGGGCACCAGGGAGCAAATTCATCGATGGCTTTGGAGAGTTGGTAGTGCCAGTCCTCCACCAGCACATCTAACAAACCACCAGGGGGCATCGGATCCTGCAGAGCATCCTGAAGCCAACTAGAGTCCATTTGGCTCCACGGGCGAACAGATATACACTCGCTGCCTAAACAGGGAGGATTTGGTGTGCCCATCTGGACCTTCAGGGTGAAGTGGTCTGACCACGGAACTGCATCCACAGTCAGCAGATCCACATTTATCCCCATCCCCAGTCCTGCGTGTCAGGCCTCTCTGGCACCTTGGCATGCTGATGCCAATGCCAGATGGTGCCCCTGATGGCCCTGCTGTTCCCAGCCTCGGGCCCGCACTAAGCTGGTCGGCCACAGCGATCCTGTGTCATTGGGCTTTTCAGCCTGCTGCCCTGCCACCACTTGGCTGCCATCACTGCCCGCTCCTGTCTTTGCACCGCTGCTGCCGGTGAGTATGGGAGCACTGCTGTGGGCCTTGGTGGGGGCTCCAGGGGGCTCTGGTGGGGGTCCTGGCAGGAGGCCTGAGAGGAACCGGGACATAGGCATGGACCAGGGGTGGGCAATTGTTTTGGCTCGGGGCCACTTTGTGGGAGTGGAGGTTAGCGGAGGGCCGCACCTTTTAAAATGATTGCATTCATTAATTAACTTTGCATACCAGAAAAAGTATAAATTGTATCATAAAAATCAATAAATATAAATTAAATAAAATAGTGGTAGTTTTATTCCATTTATTTATTGTGCTAATTTCATATCATCTATATCTGCAAGCACATTTAATTTTAGAGTCAGTTTAATGAGACAAATGTACCCTATCACACTTTTCTACAATTTTTTTGAAATCAGGAGTGAGATTGCTTGTTGAGATTCTCATCACAGCCTGCAAGGTAATGTCTGTCAAAGAGCATCTATATTTCCTCTTGTTGATCTTCATGCAAGAAAAACTTTGCTCACAAATATATGTAGACCCAAATATAGAGAACGTTTTCCCAGCAAATTTCTTCATACATGGAAATTTTTTCAGCAGACAAATATTTGTAAAAGTCAACTAATGTCACAGCATTAAACATTTCTTTCACAGTGTGATCTGACTCACTTCTTCTACCACAATTTTTTTTTAGTTTTTAAGGTGCTACTGGACTTTTACTCTTTTCTGCTGCCACAGACAGACTAACACGGCTAGCTATTTCATCTAAAATGCCTCAAAACAGCCCGGGGTGTGTGTATTTCCCACTGTGCAATTACAACCAGAGCCACTGTGAGACTTTCTATAGAGGAAAAATGCTGTAAACAGCCCATACTGGTGGATGCCAAAATAAATAAATACATAATTTTGAAAACAAGAAAGAACTGTGCCATACCTTTATTAGGGCCAACCAGATCTTAGGTCAAAGACATGGTGCAAGCTTTCAAAACCAGCCAAACCCTTCATCAGGCTGGATGTTAGAATGTTTTTAAAAAGGGAGGGGACAGCACAGATTTTAAGGGGAGGGGACAGCACATGATATTAAGATCTGGTCTTGTTGGCATGCTCTAGAAACATTCTATCACATGTTTTCAAGTTCTTAAGAAAAGGGAACTATTTTAAGGCCCAGTGATGTGATGGATGCATTCCCATTGGTTCATTCATGTGTCTGCCCTGTTCGTAGGTAAAGTACTGGACACAGAGCTATTGGGACAAACTGTGGTCTTCTAATCCACTAATGGAGGCAGTCTCTTGAATCAATGGGAAGGCTCCTTGCATCAGAGGATTGCCACCATTAGTGGGGCAGCTTTGCAGGATCTAACCCAGACATTTTCCACAGGAATGGTTCTCCCTGCGCCTGCACTTATATTCCTCCACTACTTTCCCTCATTTCCACAGATGTTTTTGCAATCCCAGGCACAAAAACGCAGTTTGTCCCATTGGTCTGCAGTGTCAGATTTGCCTGTTTCCAGGAATTCCCATGCTGCACCACAAGAGGGGGCAAACTGTGTTTTTGCTCCTGGGAGGGAGAAATCATCTGTGGAAACCAGAGAAAGCTGCGGATGAATAGACGAGCAGGCAGGGGGATACTTGACACTGCAGAAAATGTCCCTCTGTGTTTGAGAGCGTGTGTGCTCCCATTTATACCTTGGAGAAAGGGTGACGGGGCAAGAAAAACTGATTCATCCTCCAACTTACTGTTTCCCGTCTCTTTAGGTACTTTCCTACCAGGTTGGTTCCTGTACTGGAATTCAGTCAGGCTGATGAAAACTGCTGAAGTAGCCAGGGAGACTGGCAGGAAAGACGCAGCTCTCCTTATCCACATGCCCATTTGATTCATCCCTATATTTTTTATTTATTCTAAGATATTTATACCCTGACTTTCTTGTGTAGCTCAAGGCGATTTACAGATTTAAAACATGTGAAGTATGATAAGGCCCCAACTACCTGATGTATTGTTATAGTTATTTATTAGAGGACTGACAAACTTATCCCAACATGAGATACAGAAATCATAACAAAACAAAGAATAATCATTAAATAAAAATCCCTTAAATAGCAGTAACGAAGAAAAACAACTGTGTACTCTGAATCTTAACCAATTAACAAGCCTACAGTTAAAATTAGGTTGCATCCACAGTTTCCTGGATATTGTGCTATAGCAATGGTTTGCAACTGGATTTTTCTTGCTGGACAAGATAACCCAGTTGTGAATTATTCCAGTTGAGCAGTAGGGGCTCCAGTTGAGTGTAGATAGGGTTGCCAGCTCTGGGTTGGGAAATATCTGGAGGTTTTGGGAGTGGAGCCTGGGGAGGGTGAGGTTTGGGGAGGGAAGGGAAGGGACCTCAGCAGGATATAATCTCATAGAGTCCACCATCTGAAACAGCCATTTTCTGCAAGGGAATTCATCTCTGTCACCTGGAGATCATTTGTATCTTCAGGTGCCACCTGGAAGTCAGCAATCCTAGGTGTACAACACGTGGGCTGGGAGTGGGACCCTCAGATGAGATGTAGAGTTCCCCTGTTGGATCATACGCCTCTTTAGAGTGGCTTTGTAAGACCCTGCTGCCTGGACGAGCAAGGCTCTAGGGCTCCAGTCACCCTCTGCATGCATGCTGAGAATAAACTAGCAACATGCAGATACCCCACACATTCACTGCCTTGTACACAAAAAGGGCAGATGTGTGAAGAGCAAACACTGCCACTCCTATCATATAGTTTAGACCTCAGTTGATAAACCAGGTACAGAAGGCAGTGGAAAACAGATTCTTCCAGTGTTCGTGAATGAAGCCTACAGCAGCTGAAAAAAAAACCTTCATTCAGCAGTTTGTAATAGGTCTATGGGGAGCAGGGATCCTTGACAGGAGGAGGGTAACAGAGCCATCCTAAGCAGAGTTACAGCCTTCAAACTCCACTGACTTCAGTGAGTATAAAAGGCTGTAACTATACTTAGGACTGCACTGTCAGTGTTACAAGTGCCCCTGTTTTCATCTGGAAAGCTGGAGCGTCTATAAGTAAGGTTAACTGCCATACCATTGCACCCTGCCCCAGATGGATAGGTTCAAAGGCTGCAAGGTTTCTCCCCCGAGGACCCCATCTACATCCGGAACTATGCCAGGGGTCCGGCATGGATCCCCAGGAGAGTCGTTCGCTCCACAGGGCTTCTCTCCGACGAGGTTATCACCGAGGAAGGGTTGGTGTCGCGGCGCCTCCCAAGCACCACACCCCTCGTCTTGGAAACTCCGGCAACCAAGGTCCTGGACCAAGATACACCCTGGGAAGCCAGCCTGGACATGGAGCCAATGGGGCTCTTGACCCCAGAGAGTACTTCGCCGGCGCGAGTGCCTGACCAGCCGACGGCCATCACCGAGCGAATGCCTGCCGCATCACTCCCCGAACTTCATGGTGCTCCATGCCTTGCAACGCCCTGGCATTTGGGGTGCAAACGCTGGTGACCGGATTACTTAAAAGAATATGTTCAGTAAGGGGGGGATTGAACCATGGGGGGAGGGGTGTTATGTATTGGCTATGGACACTGCGACATGTCTGGGCATGTTTGCCTGTAATGGTAAGCGAGACCAGCTGAGCTTCAGTCCCCAGAGAAGAATAGACCCTAGGATCCTGATTGTCCCCCTATCAGAGGCTGAGGATATTCAAATGGTGCTATGATAGCCTCTGGTGGGAAACTAATCCCTGTTTACCCAATCTCCCACCGGGGGGGGGGGGGGGAGGCGAGGTCAGGGTGCAGCTTACCTGTAAATACAAGCAGGCTCCCCAACCCCTCTCCCTCATGTTCCATCTGGCCGGCAATAAACTACCATGCTGATTTCACTGTTCCTGGCCTCCCGACTCCAGTACTTTTCAGGAACCATCTCACTGCTGCAGTGGGTCGGCTCGCTTTGCTTCTGTTCATCAGCCATGCTGATGATTTACTGCATTTGATTCCTGTCTGTCTGATGTGGCTGCCCCTCACAGGACATTTGTTATCTTGCCGTCTGTGCTTTTGAGAGGGCACCGGCCTTGGCAGGGCAGCCTGCATTTCCAGGCTGCCGGGTTACTCTGGGGCAAGCAGAGTCATCTTCAGGAGGGGTGGCAGCGGCGGCTTTCAAGCATCCCCCTCCATCCCATCATTATCCACTGATGGAAAAGAAACTGTCAGACTTCTCTCCAGTCTTGGCGGCTGGGTGGCTGAAAGGCTGTTTGTGTGGAAGTGGTGGAGGAACCGATGGGTGAGGACAGCAAGCAGGGGACAGTTTAAATGCCACCCCACCCACCCACCCATCAAACCTCCCTTGCAGACCCCACCCCAAGGATTCCTATTGTTCAGCAAATGGGGGACTGGGGATCCAGGTTTGCTGGCACAGTACTATTCTTGCCTAAGGCGCAGCTCTAGGCAGCCTGAAAATCACGTCAGCTACACTTTTATTTTTCAAGGTTACCCCTAAAAAACAGTGACAGGTGACACAAATGTTCATTTGGAAACCCTCTATCATACACTCTGTTTACATGTCACAGTGAATGCATGTACAGCCTGCATGTATGCACATAACCGGTGTGTAAGAAAGAGCCAGCGCGCATTAACTTTACGAATGAAACTGGGAGCTGACACCTGCATAAATGTGGGGTTTCAATTCCATGTTCAGCTGTGTGTGTGTTGAATGCAATGTGAGAATAACTCAGCACATGTATAAAGAACAATCAGGTGCACACCATACAGGGATTGTACATGTCTCTACTGTAACTTGTGAACAGGGCTATCCAGGTACATGAAGCAGAGAGCTTCTCCATGCTGTCTCACCAGATGCAAATGTCTTTGGTTTCCTCTGTTCATTTCCCATATCCCTACAATGCCACAGATGCTGCTGTCACTCTGCCAATTTCTCAGTCCTTGCCGGCTCTGCTGACATCACCGCCACAATTGTTCTGTTTCATTGTAACTCGCCCTTCATTTTGCAATTCTGCCTTCCTATTCATGGCTGCCCTTTTTCTTCAGTACCTTCCTGGAGGAAGAAAATTCCAGTCTTCATTACTTGCCGGGGGTGGGGGGTACTTCACTCAAAAAGATTTTCAGGGAACCTTTAGCAGGAATTCTAGAAATCGCTGTGAAGTAGGAGAAAATATCTTGGCGGGATAATTGCACAAACGAGAGCTGACATTTACAGAGCATCTACAAGCTCGGTGCTAAGGGGGAAAAGGAATCATGATTTAAAGAGCAGGTGGCAAATCATCCAGAGATTCATACAGATTAGGATATCAAAATAGCTTCTGTGCAGTTCACATTAGTATGACGATTTCATCACCCCCTCGAAATCTTTCTGTGGCTGCAAGGCACTCCAGCTGAACCACAGCACAATGGCAGAAGAATGAGATATGCACTGTGTGAAAAATCCAACTCTGCGCCCAGAAAAGTCAGTTTCCGTCATCGGAGTAAATTACACTAATAGTTATCTTTCTTTTGTGACTCAATTGCTGTTAAAAGCTATAGATATAGATAGATATAAATAGATAGATGATAGATAGATAGATTTTACAATCTCGCAAAAGAGAAAGAAGATCCGACTATGACTATGTCCAGGGGCAGGGCTGGCCCCAGACCCATCTGCGGCAACAACGCTGGGCCCGCCAGCCTCGCCTCACCAGGAGCCACCTGCAAGGGAGCAAGAGCTGGCAGAGTGGCAGAAAGCGGCCCTGTGCTCAATCCCGCCACCAGGTCTCATGCCAATCTTCTCAGGAATGAGCCAGGTGCAGCAGCAGCTGGCACCTGCAACAGCCTCCTTTTGCCCACTAGTGATGCCACCAGCTGGCACCAGGAAGCTCCCCACCTTAGACCAGAAGGGAGAATCTCCCTGGGCCAGTCCAGGCCAGCCCGAGGTGGCCACTCTTGATCCAAGGGAGAGAAACAAGGGGGAGGAGCTCCACCCCGGCTGAGCCAGACCATGGCTCAGGGGAGAAAAGGAGATGGTAGGAAGAGATCCAACAGGGGAACGAGAAGGCCCCACCCACGGGATTGGGCCAAGCAGGACCAAAGGGTGCAGAGCCAGAGCTTTGGGGGAGGGTATAAAAGAAGGGGTATAGAAATGGACCAAGGAGGAAAGGAGGAGACACTGAGCTCTGAGAAAGGGTGGAGAGCCACTAGGGGATTGGGAGGGACCTAGGGCAGGGGTGGGCAATTGTTTTGGCTCGGGGGCCACTTTGTGGGACCGGAGGTTAGCGGAGGGCCGCACCTTTTAAAATGATTGCATTCATTAGTTAACTTTGCATTTCAGAAAAGGTATAAATTGCATCATAAAAATCAATAAATATAAATCAAATAAAATAGTGGTAGTTTTATTCAATTTATTTATTGTGCTGATTTCATATCATCTATAGCTGCAAGCACATTTAATTTTAGAATCAGTTTAATGAGACAAATGTACCCTATCACACTTTTCTACAATTTTTTTGAAATCAGGAGTGAGATTGCTTGTTGAGATTCTCATCACGGCCTGCAAGTTAATGTCTGTCAAAGAGCATCTATATTTTCTCTTGTTGATCTTCATGCAAGAAAAACTTTGCTCACGTGGCCGACTGTCTTGGCGGGCTGCAAAAAACTCTGTGACGGGCCGCATGTGGCCCGCGGGCCGCAATTTGCCCACCCCTGACCTAGGGGGCTACAGTGCTCATCCTCTCTCCCCATTTCTGAGACCCAAGGAGACCCAGGTGAGTAGGATGCAATGGCAGAGTAGCCGCACTGGCCCTGGAGGGTGATCAGAGACTGCAAATTGGAGAGCATTTTTGTTTGTTTGTTTCTTTAGGGCGATGATTAGTACATAAGGAAGGAGAGCACCAGTGGATTCTGCTTGACTGTGAATGCTGGAGAAAGATCTTTTTTTTTTTACTTTTAGATTGTCCATATTACTGGGTAGGCAATAAGAACCAACCCCTTAAAGATAGAAAGAGTCAGTCTCTTAAAGACAGAAAAGTTAGTATCTCGGCAATTCTAGGCACCCACACCTGAGAAAGCCTTCGTGTACTTCAGTACACCAGGGCTCTTTCTGTAGAAAAAGCCCAGCAGGAACTCATTAGCATAATATGCCACACCCAACAGCAGAAACTCATTAGCATATTAGGCCACACCCCTGACAGTGCAGCTCATTGGCCTATTAGGGCACCCCCCATGTTACCAGAAGAGTGGTCATCACCTCACACACAGCCACCTCACACACGTTGTACCTGATGCCCTCCCACACCAAATACTCTCCTCTGGGGTTACCATATTTTGAAAAGCAAAAAAGAGGACATATCTCCTGACTGACTACTTCAAACAAAGGATCAGTATGGCAGATCTCATTTTAAATACCCTACTATTTAGCTGTGCTCATTGCTACTCACACGGAATATTTCTTGTCTTCCGCCCCCCAAAAAGAGCATGGCAGAGCAGCACCTCGAGAAGAAAAGAGGTGAGGCAAGGCAGGAGGCATGCGCCGCCTGCTCTGTAGACACACAAACAGCCTCGCTTGCACCAAGACCACCTGCTGCCAAACCACCCGTGCTCTCACTCACTCACCATCGCCACCTTGTTCCTGGCCGCTGTTCTCCACCACTGCCGCCATCTGTGTTCCCCCTGGGATGTCCCTGTGGCAGGGGGAGTAGAGGGGGAGGAGGCAGCATGCCAAGGGGCTACCAGCCGCCAGGCCACCAATCGCCATTGCCGCTGAGCCACCCTCGATCTCTTCTTGGTGGGCAAGGTGGCATGCTGGCACCCATTATGTGGTTCTCTGCTGCCACCTGTGTGCTTGCAGGAACCACTGAACAGAGCACAGCTGGGCCTTACTCTTCTTCTTCTTCTTCAGGGCTTTTGGGGAGGGAGGGGTGGGGAGGGGAGGGGTGGGCTCGGAAGGCAGCCGGAATGCCCTTCTGGTGTATTCCGGCCCAAAAACAGTCCTCTGAGCTGAATTGGGACAACCAGCTCTTGAAGCTCAGGCCTGGTTGAAGGCTTTCCCCCTGAAAGTTAAAATTATACACTCTGACATCCAAGAAGGCTACCTTGGTTTAGTCAGAGAGGACTCTTGTTTCCCACTGGGATGAACTTGTTGAGCAATGACTACAGTTCCTCAGTGTTTCCTTAGAGTACCATTAGACTACCATTAGACTCTATTCTTCGGCGCTTGGCCTTCCTTATAGTCCAGCTCTTGCAGCCATACAATTACTACTGGGAATACCATTGCTTTGATCTTTGATGCCATGATCTTAGAGAGCCAGTCTGGTGCAGTGGTTAAGAACGCGGACTCTAATCTGGGAGAACCGGGTTTGATTCCCCACTCCTCCACTTGCACCTGGCTGGATGACCTTGGGCAAGCCATAGCTCTGTACCAGCTGTTCCCTCAAGGACAGCTTGGGAAAGAGCTCTCTCAGCCCCACCTACCTCACAGGGTGTCTGTTGTGGGGAGGGGAAGGGAAAAGGAGTTTGTAAGCCGCTCTGAGACTCCCTTGGGGAGTGGAGGGCGGGGTATAAATCCAATCTCCTCTTCTTCTTCTTCTCTTCTTTGACCATACAGACTTTCTACCATTAGAATGGTATCGTCTGCATATCTGAGGTTGTTGATGTTTCCCCCGGCAATCTTAATTCCGGTTTGTCATTCATCCAGGCCAGCATTTCACATGATGTACTCTGCATATAAATTAAATAAGCAAGGTGACAATAGTCATCCTTGTCATACTCCTTTTCCTATGCTAAACCAATCAGTTGTTCCATATCTGGTTTTAACTTTCACTTCTTGACCCTTCTACAGGTTTCTCAAGAGACACGTGAGGTGGTCTGGTACTCCCATCTCTTTAAGGACTTGCCATAGTTTGTTGTGATCCACACAATCAAAGGCTTTAGCACAGTCAATGAGGCAGAAGTAGATGTTTTTCTGATACTCTCTTGCTTTCTCCATAATCCAGCGAATGTTGGCAATTTAATCTCTGGTTCCTCTACCTCTTTGAAACCCAGCTTGTACTTCTGGCAGTTCTCTATCCACGTACTGCTGAAGCCTAGCTTGAAGGATCTTGAGCATGACCTTGCTAGTGTGTGAAATGAGTGCAATTGTGTGATAGTTTGAACATTCCTTGGCATTGCCCTTCTTTGGGATTGGAATGTAAACTGACCTTTTCCAATCCTGTGGCTGCTGCTGTGCTTTCCAAATTTGCTGACATATTCAGTGCAGCACTTTAACAGCATCACCTTTTAAGACTTTGAATAGCTCAGGTGGGATACCACAACCTCCACTAGCTTTGTTGTTAGTAATGCTTTCTAAGGCCCATTTGCTTTGCACTCCAGGATGTCTGGCTCGAGATCAGAGATTACACCATCATGGTTGTCAAGGACATTGAGGTCCTTCTTGCATAGCTCTTCTGTATATTCTTGCCATCTCTTCTGCTTCTGTTAGGTCCCTACCGTTTTTGTCCTTTATCATGGCCAGTTTTGCATGGAACGTTCCCTTGATTTCTCCAATTTTCTTGAAGAGCTCTCTATTCCTTCCCATTCTATTGTTTTCCTCTATTATTTTGCATTGTTCATTCAGGAAAGCCTCCTTATATCTCCTTGCTGTTCTCTGGAAATCTGCATTCAGTTGGGTAAATCTTTCCTTTTCACCTTTGCCTTTCGCTTTCCTTCTTTCCTCTGCTATTTGTAAAGCCTCATCAGACAGCCACTTTGCTTTCTTGCATTTCTTTTTCTTTGGGATGGTGCTGATTGCTGCCTCCTGTACAATGTAATGAACCTCCATCCATAGTTCTTAAGGCACTCTGTTTGTCAAATCTAGTCCCTTAACTCTATTCTTCACCTCCACTGTATATTCATAAGGGATGTGATCTAGGTAAAATCCAAATGGCCTAGTCAGTGGTTTTCCCAACTTTCTTCAGTTTAAGTCTGAATTTTTGCAATGAGGAGCTCATGATCTGAGCCACAGTCAGCGCCAGGTCTTGTTTTTACTGACTGTATACAGTTCCTTGATCTTTGACTGCAAATGATATAATCAATCTGATTTCGGTGTTGCCCATCTGGTGATGTCCTCTTAGGTTGTTGGAAGAGGGTGTTTGCTATGACCAGCGTGTTCTCTTGACAAAACTCTGTTAGCCTTTGCCCGGCTTCATTTTGTTCTCCGAGGCCAAACTTGTTTGTTATTCTGGTTACCTATTGACTTCCTACTTTAGCATTCTAGTCCCCTGTGATGAGAAGGACATCTTTTTTTGGTGTTAGTTCTGTGAGGTGTTGTAGGTCTTCATAGAACCGGTCCACTTCACCCTCTTCTGCGTCAGTGGTTGGGGCGTAGACTTGGATTACTGTGATGTTGAATGGTTTGCCTTGGATTCGGATCGAGATCATTCTGTCGTTTCTGAGACTGTATCCCATTACTGCCTTTCGCACTCTCTTGTTGACTATAAATGCCACGCCATTTTTTCTAAGGGATTCTTGGCCACAGTAGTAGATATAATGGTCTTTTGAGTTAAATCCGCCCATTCCCATCCACTTTAGTTCACTGATTCCCAAGATGTTGATGTTCAGTCTTGCCATCTCATTTTTAACCACGCCAAGCTTACCTTGATTCATAGATCTTCCATGCCAGGTTCCCATGCAGTATTGTTCTTTGCAGCATCGGACTTTCCTCTCACCATCAGACACTTTCACAACTGAGTGTCCTTTCGGCTTTGGCCCAGCCGCTTCATTCTTTCTGGGGTTACTTGTATTTGCGCTCTGCTCTTCCCCAGTAGCATATTGGACATCTTCTGACCTGATGGGCTCATCTTCCGGCATCATATCTTTTAGCCTTTTGTTACTGCCCATGGAGTTTTCTTGGCAAAGATAATGGTGGAATGGGTTGCTATTTCCTTCTTCAGTGGATCCCATTTTGTCTGAGTTCTCTGCTGTGGCCTGCCCATCCTGGGTGGCCCTCCATGGCATGGCCCACAGACTCATCGAACCATGCTAGCCCCCTCGCCACGTCAAGGCAGTGACTCATTAGAGAGGGATGCCAGACATGAACCTATGTAATATCCAATCAACCAAAAATACATGCAGAACAGAACCCCCACCCCAAAGAAGCAGCGACTGTAGCAAGGACAATGAGAATGTGGAAAATCCCCCGCCCCCCAAAGCCCCATCCCCACCCACACTAAATCTCCTGGTTCTTACCTTGTGTTTTATGTCTGCAGCTATTCTGGTCAGCTACCCAGGGTTCTGGCCTTGACAGCGGTGAGTTCATAACTTTTGCAGTTCAGCACCCAAACCGTGGGAAAACCGTCATGTGAAAAGACCCCGAGTCAGCTTGTAGCTGAAAGCTGGAGGAAATTTCATTCAGATTACTTATCTTTCTGAGGTTAATGAAGTGGTTGTGCTATGATCAGAGTTTGATTAGTAACTTTCTGAACACACGTCCCCCATTTTTTGGCAGAAATGGTTAAAAAATCTGATATCATGTGAGCTTGAAGCTGTAGCTAGGTGATCTTTACTATTCCATTTATTAAAAAGCTTTTTGCTCAAATCCCATTTTTCTAGCACAAACTACAATTATAATTTTGATTTTGACACAGGCATCCTTCATCTCACGCTGAGATAATAAATTTTTCTGGGGTATTCCTATTGAGAGAACTGGTTGGTTGTGCATTACAAATGTGGTGCAGAATGTTATTTCCATTGTTCGTTGGTTTAATGAGGTGGGGCAGATCTTCTGTAACACTGGGGCCGATTTCCCACTAGCGCTGCCCTGGCGTTCTTCCTCTGTTTGCCCCGGTGCTGTGCTTAAATTTCACACTATTTGCTGCGAGGCGCATTTTGACCTGCGGCTCTGCCCGATCTTCCCTGTTTTTTGAGGATCACTGAAGCTGCGGGGAAGATCGGACAGAGCCGTGGGCCAAAATGTGCCCCGCGGCAAATAGTGTGAAATTCAAGCACAGCACCGGGGCAAACAGGAAGAACGCCAAGGCAGCGCCTGTGCGAAATCAGTCTCAGAAGTTACTCATGCTGCTTTGATCAGCATTACTGTGGACAGCATATCTTCCAACATTAAATACAAGAAGTTGACTACACAATCATCTGCCTGTTAGAATACTATTTTGGAACCATTACCCAGATTTTAGCTGTGTGTGTTTGCGAACTAATAAGCGAATACTTTAGTGTGCAACCATGACGGCATTTGAAATTGCTTTGCTCAAATAATGGGGGCAAATTGATTGGAAACAAAATGAGAAATTTATGCCGCGTCTCAGATTCTTTCACACACTGTGTGTCATAGATTTCTAAGGGAGGTGATGAAGGTTCAGCATCTACAGTATAAAGTTGCATCAGTTTAATGCCATACTGTCTTAGATGCCTCCCTCCCAAATCTTGAGAATTGTAGTTTTAGTGCGGGTCACTGGTGGCTAGCTGTTACCAGATTCTGTCTGCTAAGCTTGCCTTTTTCGAAGCATGGTGTCCATTCCTAGCTCCTATTGAAAGCTCCTTCTCCACCAAATGCATAACAAAAGAGGCAATGGAGCTCCCCCAGTCCAACATCTGACATGCAGCTTCACTTGCCCTATGTTTCATTGCTGGCTATTATTGCTATTGTTGTTATTGTTGTTATTATTATTATTCAGAGTTTTTAAACTGTCATGTAGGCTTGTGTCAGGAGAGAAGATGGCATGGTATAGCCCAACCTTTTCAAATCTCAGAAACTGTTTGCCTCCCACCCTTGTCCCATGGCCATATCTCACTCCTTAAGTTCTCTGCTACCACTCATTGAATTGTCACTGCCTTTTCAGTGAGAACCCTGTGGCCAAATCTCCCTATTTGGAGATAAAATCCCCAGTCTTTGGGGGATCCCTGGAAAGTTGGCAACCCAAGGGTCTAGCCTTTCCTTGCTTCCCTGGGCTACCCCTTCCTTTTGGCATTGTGCAGAGCAGGGGAGACTATGGGGTCAGAGCACAACACAGATTATTAGCCTAAATAAAATAATTTATTTTACTATTTACACAATTATGGAGCACACACACTCTAAATGTAGATGTAAGCACACACTATGAACCAACAGGGCATAAATCAACAGGGGTTAAACACAATCCTCTTCCTAACCTCCTGTAGGATGAATGGATGGGCTGGAGTTTATATTGAGGGTGCCCCGTCCCTTGGGAGGGTCCCTCTTTTCCCACACATTTTGGCCTTGGGGCAGGTGGGAACTGTAAGCCAGCAGATGAAGAAGCCCCATTCAACCCAGTGAGTGATACCCCTGCAGGCCCCTCGCTGGAACTACGGCTCAATTGAACCTCATGGGGGAACATTTTAATAAACAACAACAGACAGCAGCCATCTACAAACACAGGTAACTGCCATTTTGTTACACCTACCAATAGCCACTGAGGGAAAAGTTAGTCCCACACAGAAGGCAAGCATGAGAAGCATCTTCGTCAAGAGAAAAAGCCGTTTGCCATTCTGACAGGACACAGTGGCTAAAGGAGAGGGCAGGGAAGAGGAGCAGACCCAGCACCCAGCCAATGGCATGCGAGTAGTCAGAGCCAGTGGATAGGGACAACTTCTGAGTGACAGGGCAGGGAGCCAAAGGCTGTGGGAGTGTGTGGAATGTTGAGGAAAGAGTCACATGAAAACTCTTTTATATAATAAGGAGAGGTAACAAAGATGTACATGGAATCCCCAAATCTGAATGTATTTATGTTTTGTTTGTTTTTTGTTTGTTTGATAAAAATAAAAATTCTTATGGTAAAAAAGAGAGAGAGACCAGGGAGGTGCTGGAGGTGGGCCCCTTTGACCGCATTGTTTATTTTTTCCTCTGCACAGTGCTGAATTCTGGTGGAAATGGTCAGAATTTTTAGTAAACATGCCACCAGAGCTCTAGTCAGACCAGTATACTGTGTTCAGAGAAACTGTCATCGCGATGTGTGTTTTCGTCGCCTTGTCATTTATCATGTTTTTGCTGACAAGTCCTTAACATAATAGGATCGAATGTGAGATTTATTGTCCTGTGTTCTTGGTTTTCAAACGTGTTGATATTTTAGCTACATAGGTGTTAGTTTTGTCGCAGCTCACCCAATAATATTTCTAAGATACAGAACAAAGTTTGAGTCTGGTGGCTCATTTAAGACCAGCAAGGTATAATTCTGAGTTTTTGTGTGTGTGCAAACAAAAGCTTATACCAAGAATTAAACTTTATTGGTCTTGAAGGTGCCGCTGGACTTGAATGAAATACACCGAACATGTACTTCTCAAGCATCTTGCTAGCACCTAAAACAGATGCAAAATAATCTTCATTTATTCTTTTAAAAAATAATTCAGTAAACTGAACCCCTCCGGAACCCACAGCAAAAATGTCCAAGTTATTTATGCACTGTGTGGGGAAAAAATGAATTTTATTTTAAACCCTCTGCCTGCAAAATACATTCAAATATATTTAATTGCTTTTCCCATTAGCATGCAGATTTCAAAGTGCTTATATATAATGGCACTCACTGTTGCCATACAATCAGCATTACTAAAGAAAGCCACGCAGAAATGTTATTGAGATGTACTTGTGAAAGTGAATATGCATATTCATAAGATTTAAAACACACACACAACTGAAGCAGCACTGAACAAGCTGGGAACTAGTGGTGGATTGCTGCGAAATTTCTATAAGAAGAACCATCTGTTTCTTGGCCCTTTGTTCCATGGAAAAGAGATTCAGCATGCTCCAACCGTCCAATTTAACAGGGACAGCCTTATTTTCCAGTCCCCCTCTCTGGAAAAACTCTATCCCTCTTTTATCCTTCCTTTGCTTCTTTGAAGAAGAGCTTAAGAGGAGCTTTGTTACACCTGGGGTGCCTTCGGACACGCAGTTTTATCCGCTCCCCTTGCTGTTCTCTTTCAAATTTAAAGTGCACAATCAGACAGCAACATCTGTCTGTTGTGCCCCAGTCGTCTGCCTCCCGTTTCCTCCCCACTATTCTCTTTTTTTTTTTGATACCTGAGAAAGTCCAGTGGCGGATGATCCGTGCAGTTTTGGAGCTGATTTCCTGAAGGCCTTGTGTGCCAAGACTGCAACTGCCACTTTAAAAAAAAACAAAACACTTTGTGCTTGTGCACATGTGTATCACCAATGTGCATGCGTGCCCGAGTGGGGGGGGAATCCTCCTTTGCTCCTCTGCTTATGTGCGTGCGGCAATTTTATTTTATTTATTTATTTTTTTTAAATGGCGATTGCACGGGCTCTGCAGTTAGAACGGGGGAAGGTTTGGACACTCAGTCACGGAACAACTGCACGCTGAAGCAAGTGAGTGGAGCGACGTCCGGAAGACATTCTCCATTATAATTTCATTCGGTTTAAATATAACCGGGCTCATTGCTCTTTAACGTTGTCGTCTGAACGCACCCCATGAGTGTCTAAGTGAGTAGTCTGACCCAGCATGCTGATTTCCCCGAGCAATTCACAAGCCAGGCATTATCTGATTGGTCTCGAATAACGACAGCCTCGAGGTGCCGATCAGTTCTCATGGCTAACAGTCATTGACTGTCTTATTCATCAGAAACATTGGGGTGACTCAACAATTTTGCTGATGTGGACATGTAGAGGGGATTTTTGGCACCATAGGCAAACTATGACTTTGGCCTCCCACGTTCAATAGAGAGAATGTCTAGAATGAACACTTTACTGGACATTCAAAATGAACAATGCAAAAATAAATAACTTGTCCAATCACGGCTAAGATTGCCAGACAGTCAGCAGGACACGGGGGGAAGTCACATCATGCCTCTTTAGAAATTGACAGAAACCCCATGATAAAACCATAGATTTTTCAGCAATTCCTAGAAAGGGATGATGTTTTTCTAGGAAGCATTCATCAATGATTTGGAGTTGAGAGTAAGCAGTGAAGTGGCTAAGTTTGCAGAAGTTTGCAACTAAGTTGTTCAGGGTGGTGAGAACATGGGAGGACTGTGAGGTGCTCTAGAGCAGGAGTCCTCAAACTACGGCCCGGGGGCCACATGCGGCCCACCGAGGGCATTTTTCTGGCCTGCAAGGTGTGCCGCTGCCTGTCCTCCAATTCCCAGCAGCACACAAAGCAGCAGAAAAATTGCAGCCGACTCGTCGCGGGCCACATGACAAAGCCCCACCCCCCTGCTTCCAGTCAGCCAGGAGGAGGCAAAAGGAAGACTGGAAGAGGGTAAGTGTGGGGTGGCAGGCGCTCCGGCTGGCCCCAAGTCTCCTAGCCGGCTGAGAGGAGATCTGTGCCAGTCCCAAGAGCCGGGCGGGGGTCTTTTTCGAGGCTTTTTGTGCTGCTGGGAATTGGAGGGGGAGAGAGAGAGAGAACTTTCTCTTTCCCATCATGATGCCTGCAGTAGTGGAGTTTCAGGGAGAAGCAGCTGGGGGCTTGCTGCCTTAAAAAGTTTGTGAGGATGCCGAGTTCTTTGTTTCTTCGGAGAGGGAAAGAAAACAGCCCCGTCAAGGGTGCCTTGCTTGTGCGCGCGCAACCCCCCCCCCCCCGTGCCTTCCCTACCCGCAAAATAACATCTGAAATCTACAACCAGATCTAGACTAACTGATGCACACTTGCATCACTTGTTACGACTAGCAGTGACAAATATGGAACCGGACATTGACCATCTCATTAGCCAAAAGCAGGCCCATAGTTCCCATTGAAATACTGGTAAGTTTGTTGATTTAACTTTACGTGTTCTTCATTTTAAATTTTGTATTTGTTCCCATTTTGTTTTTTTACTTCAAAATAAGATATGTGCAGTGTGCATAGGAATTTGTTCATAGTTTTTTTTAAAAAAAAACTATAGTCCGGCCCTCCAACGGTCTGAGGGACAGTGAACTGGCCCCCTGTTTAAAAAGTCTGAGGACCCTGCTCTAGAGGGATCTGTCGAGGCTGGGTGAGTGGGCGTCAACATGGCAAATGAGGTTCAACATGGGCAAGCACAAAGTAATGCACATGGAAGCAAAAAACCCCAACTATAAATACACATTGATGGGGTCCGAATTGGCGGTAACTGACAAGGAGAGAGATATTGGAGTTGTGGTAGATAGCTCACTGAAAATGTTGACTCAGTGTGTGATTGCAATAAAAAAAGGCCAATGCTATGCTGGGGATTATTAGGAAGGGGACGGAAAACAAATCAGCCACTATCATAATGCCATTGTATGATGTGGCCTAATTTGGACTATTCTGTACAATTCTGGTCACTGCACCTCAAAATGGATATTATATCATTGGGAAAAGTGCCGAAAAGGGCAACTAAAATGATTACGGGGATGGAACACTTTTCCTATGAAGAAAGGTTAAAGCACTTGGGGCTCTTTAGCTTGGAGAAACAACAACTGAGGGGTGACATGATAAGAGGTTTACAAAATTATGCATGGGACAGAGAAAGAAGTACTTTTCTCCCTTTTGTACAATACAAGAACTTGTGTGCACTTGATGAAATTAAAGAACAGTAAGCTTAGAACAGATGAAAGGAAGTACTCCTTCACCTAAAGAGTAATTAACACCTGGAATTCACTGCCACAAGAAGTGGTGGCGGTTACAGGCATAGACAGCTTCAAGAGGGCAATGGCATAGAGCAGAGGTCTATGAGTGGCTATTAGCCCCAAGTATAGATGGAACACTCTGTCTGGGGCAGTGATGCTCTGTATTCTTGGCACTTGAGGGGCAACAGTGGGAGGGCTTCTGGAGTTCTGGCCCCACTGGTGGACCTCCTGATGGCACCTGGTGTTTTTGGCCACTGTGTGACACAGAGTATTGGACCGGATGGGCTGTTGGCCTGATCCACCATGGCTTCTCTTATGTTCTTATGTCTGGGGCAGTGATGCTCTGTATTCTTGGCACTTGGGGGGCAACAGTGGGAGGGCTTCTGGAGTTCTGGCCCTGCTGGTGAACCTCCTGATGACACCTGGGTTTTAGCCACTGTATGACACAGAGTGTTGGGCTGGATGAACCCTTGGCCTGAGCCAATGTGGCTTCTTTTACGTTCTTAAGTGACATCATGCCATTGGCCCAATAGCCATTTTTAATTTTTGCTCTCTTGTTGTCACTTCCAGTGGTGGCAGAAAACAAGGAGGAGGGGGGACTGGCAACCCTAATCATGGCAGTTATAGAAGACCAGAGTCAACAGATGAGGGTATTCTAGAAACCAGTTAATGCCAAACTTCCCTTTGCAACTGAAATGTAAACACAAGATGTAGTTTCAATAACTTTGGAAGGTAATTTAAAGGTTGATAAGCATGATCATTCTTTTTAAAAAGTGCTTCAGAAGGCTGTGTAATTTTGGGATGTTGCTGTCATAGTGAAAATTACAAATGGCATCCAGGAAGTTAAAGGTAAGACAAAAACCAATATTTTTATTTATTTGTTCACAAAGTGTATATCCTGCCTTTCTGCCCTATCAGGGCTACCAAGATGGCTAACAATTTGAAGAACAGCAGTAAAACACATCATAAAGGAAAAGTAAAATACATATATAAGAACACAAAACCAGGGGTCATTTCGTAGAAAAAGAGGTGCAGGAGCTCATTAGCATAACTCATTAGCATAACTCATTTGCATATGCCACACCCCCTAACATGCCGGAAGTGTGTCAGAAGGCAACACCCACCCCTCAGGCTCCACTCCACAGGTGAGTGAAACTGACCTGCTCTTCCTCCATTCCCTTCCCCATCCAATACTTTGTGCAATAAAAATAAGCGTAAAGAACACACCCTCATTCTCTTTCTGCTCCCTTGAAACCACCAGGTTTCAAGTAGACTTAAGATACCCAGGACATGTGCACCACCCATCCCTTTCCCTTCCCCTCCCCACAACAAGACACCCTGTGAGGTAGGTGGGGCTGAGAGAGGTCTTTTGAGAACTGCTCATGAGAGAACAGCTCTGAGAGAACTTGTGACTGGCCCAAGATTACACCAGCAGCTGCATGTGGAGGAGTGGGGAATCAAACCCGGTTCTCCCAGATTAGAGTCCAACTCCTGACCACTACACCAGACTGATGGGGTGGAAGCTGCTGAAGGGTTGGTGAAATTTCTCCAGTACTTATGTGCCATGTGCCCAGATAAAAAATGGTATACTTAGAAAATTTATATGCCACCTTGAACAAGTCTCTGGAAAAGCAGCACACAGTCATAAAAGGAACAATGATAAAATTATCAATATTAAAACAAAACATTAAAAACAATAAAGACCCTAGCAGGACTTTCCCCGGGGCGCTGCGCCTCT
Organism: Lepidodactylus listeri; assembly: GCA_029233225.1. Classification (NCBI taxonomy): domain Eukaryota; kingdom Metazoa; phylum Chordata; class Lepidosauria; order Squamata; family Gekkonidae; genus Lepidodactylus; species Lepidodactylus listeri. Next base: position 10,117,394 of record JARCFY010000017.1, on the reverse strand, counting down.
GCACTGCTCGGGGAAGCTGAGGAGGGGGCGGGGCTTGGTCATGTGCCCGCCCCCTGGGCTCCTCACTCCCGGAGCTGCGCTCCTGTGCACTCCTGCTCCAACGGACCCCTGCACAAAACAATTTAAAACATAGGGCAGGAATGGAAGGCCATTGACGGAATGCCAGTTGAAACAAAAGTGTCTTGCAAGAAAAAATCTCCCTCTGGGAAAACTCGGAGGATGTTGAAAGTCACCTATTGAATCCCCTTGACAAATGATATCCAATACTTGAGAAAATGAACCTAGACAAATTTGACTGGGAAAACATAAAAGATCTTAAATGCAAGTTCTTAACCTATGGTTAAATTTCGCACGTTAAGGTGCAAGTATCTGTTCACTCTTTCGATTAAGGTTTCAGTGGTTTTGGTGGTTTATTTTATTGTGATTTTCTATAGTTGTGCTTGTGTTAGGATTAGGATAGCTAAGGAAGATAGTATTCACCCGTTCTTATGTACTTGGTGTATTTGTTTTTTTGAATGCACTCTGTTGTACTGCAATGTACTCTACTTTATCAAAAAGAAAGAAAAACGAAACAAAAAAGTCTTCACTGGCTGATGGAAGACAATGGCAGAGGGGCTGAACCAATGTCCCTGGGAAGGGAAATCCACCTGTCTAACCTCAGAAATCAGGGACACCCAAAGCAGGCACCAGAAGACTGCCATAGTGCTCAGGTAGGTCTATTTGGGAGCAGGTGGTAGGTCCCAAACCATGTAAGGCTTTAAAGGTCAGCACCAGCATCTTGAATTCAACTTGGAAAGAAATTGGGAACCAGTGAAAATGAACCAAAACTGGAGTGAGAGCCAGTTTGGTGTAGTGGTTAAGTGTGCGGACTCTAATCTGGGAGAACCGGGTTTGATTCCCCACTCCTCCACTTGCACCTGGCTGGATGACCTTGGGCAAGCCATAGTTCTGTACCAGCTGTTCCCTCAAGGACAGCTTGGGAAAGAGCTCTCTCAGCCCCACCTACCTCACAGGATGTCTGTTGTGGGGAAGGGAAGGGAAAAGGAGTTTGTAAGCCGCTCTGAAACTCCCTTGGGGAGTGGAGGGCTGGTATAAATCCAATCTCTTCTTCTTCTTCTTCCAGTCTAATCGCCATCTAAGCCCTGTCTCATACACTCACCTAAAGCAGTGTTGGGGGGTGGGTGGGTGGGATGGGATGATTTGAGTGATCTTTTCCATCCTTCTGGAGGGGAAAAGTTTGTGTGAATTATTCATATATGGTTGCATCACACATTATGCTGTCGACATTTTGGAAGCTGCTTGAGAAAAGGGGAGGGAAAAAAGGGGGGGAAATCTCATTTTTTCATTCAGCATCTGGTGTAACTGAGTTGACTCTGAACATGGAATATCATAACATCCATCCACAGGATAATTTTTGATGAAAATGGATGAAGAAGAAGAAGAAGAAGAGATTGGATTTATACCCCGCTCTCTACTCCCCAAGGGAGTCTCAGAGCGGCTTACAAACTCCTTTCCCTTCCCCTCCCCACAACAGACACCCTGTGAGGTAGATGGGGCTGAGAGAGCTCTTTCCCAAGCTGTCCTTGAGGGAACAGCTGGTACAGAGCTATGGCTTGCCCAAGGTCATCCAGCCAGGTGCAAGTGGAGGAGTGGGGAATCAAACCCGGTTCTCCCAGATTAGAGTCTGCGCACTTAACCACTACACCAAACTGGCTCTCATTAAAGATGCTGAATGGCATCTTTAATTATTGTTTATAAATTCTAAAAATCCTGCATAGGGCCACTAAATTAGATTATCTGTACTCTGGGGGCTGGGGGCCCTCAAAATGCTGTTGCCACCTGGCTATATATTTCAGGAACTGTGCCTCCGGAAGGACCAGTCTCTGCCCTGGGCCAGCGCTTTGATGCTCTAATTGGGTGAGTGGGGGATGAGAAAATAACTCCGTCCATACAAAATAGAGGGGATGCTGGAAAATAAGGCCAATGTGCTGGATGGAATTTCTCTGCCTCAGTATCAAAGAATGTGCGAAGGGAGCAGGGTTTGGGGAGGTGTATGATGCCATGGACTCCATCCTTCAAAGCGGCCATTTCCTTCAGGGGAACAGATACCTGCAGACTGGAGATCAGCTGTAATTCTATGAGAACTCCAGACCCCACTTGGAGGTTGGCAGTCAGTCCCACTCTGAAGAAACTCCACAGGGCTTTAGATCAACAAAGGAAACAGACTGGAAGCTTCCAAGGCCGGACAAGAGACAAGTTGCTCCACAGAAGCAGTTGCTAAATATAGAGTCTAGACCAGTTGTCTTCAACTTATTCTGACTGAAAATCCACGGAGCACGAGCCCCCTTGAGCTGCAAACACATTATGGGAAGTTATATGACAGGAAGGGGGGGGGAACTGACTTACGACCTCAACAGCATTGAGGTCATGGCCATGGGCAGCAGACCAAGAGTGATGGGGACAGGAAATTCAAGCAGGTTACTTCAGTGGGGAACAAGACCACATTCAGAACCACAGTGGAATCCTCTCCACTGCTAAGGGGCCTTGTTGTGCATTCAGTGTGCATGCAAAGATAGGCAGGAGTTATGGCAACCTTGCTCACTGTGCATGTACACTGGCCGAAAGCTTCCAAAAGGGCTCTTGACCCACTTAGTGGAACTTTGCAAGCTACCTGAGGGTTCCATCCCCTTGGGCGAAGCTAGGGTTGCCAGCCTCCAGGTGGGGCCTGGGGATCTCCTGTTTTTACAACTGATCCCCAGCTGACAGAGATCAGCTCCCCTGGAGAAAATGGCTGCTTTGAAGGGTGGACTCGATGGCATTGTACCATGCTGCGGCCCCTCCCCTCCCCAAACCCTGCCCTCTCCTGGCTCCAACCCCAAAGTCCCCAGGTATTTTCCAACTCGGACTTGGCAACCCTAGGCGAAGGCCAGTGGTTGAGACCATAACTGGGGAATTCTGTCAGTTGTAGCTTGTACTGTTGCTGCATCATCATACTCTGATAATCCTTAAAGGGTCAACAGAGGTAAAACAAAACAAAACAGTGCAAGGAGAGGATCTGAATTTCACACGCTTCGAACCCATCCTCTGATTGCATGTTTCTAGAATGCAAACATCCTTTGATATATGTTACATCTTTCCCATTTAACCTAGTATATTAAAAGGAACAAATGAAAATCACTAAACATTTCTATTTCATATTTTAATCACAGGACTGTCAAGGATGAAACTGAAAGCTCACAGGCTGTTTAATATCTGCCATCTTAGTCAAATCCAGATTTCCCTCAAGGAGTTCTCTAATTTAATTTTCTGACATAAATATCCAATAGAAAAACTTCTGCATCAGGCCTCTGGAGACCCTTATTCAAGTTTATAGGTAAGTATATTACAAAAAATATTTGTGTCAAGGAGAGCAGAGTCAGGGGTGGGGGTTGAGGTGGGAAAGGATCATAATTGCGGTTGCCATGGATGTATTTTCCAGCCACCACCACCACCATAACCATTAAGACTTCTTCATTCCAAAAGGAGAAGAACCTGCCCTTCTAAATTTGTAAGCTAATCCTTCATCTATTCTGTAAATAGAATAAAATAGAATGCATTCAGTGTATATTTGGTTATGCTTCTAATAAAGACTACTTCCTTGTGGGGATTTCCCCCCATATGAACAGAGAGATGCCCCAGCTCTTTGGGGGAACTTTCACATAACTTCATACTCATTGTGAGTACAACTCATTCCTCATCCTCAGGGGCTTTCTCCTTTGAGCTGGATCAAAGGAAAACTTCCTTTGATCTAGTACAGGAAAGGAAGTATGGAATGGCAGAGGGGGGCAGAGCTAAGCACCTTCAGAATGGCAAAGTTAAACTACACACACACACACACACACACCCCTTTTTAGCTTTTTAACAGACTTTTTTGTTTCACAGTTCAGTTGTTTCACTGTTGCACTGTGGCGCCAATGGGAAGGGGAAGGAAGGCTTCAGTTAGTAGGCACTTTCTATAAATTGTGTGCAGAAATACTCTGCACTCTAGAATTCACCCCAATGATTCAATAAGGGAGTTTATATCTATGTTTCAGGAGCCCCTCTGCAAATCTGTAGCTGGCAGAGAGGAAGAATACAGCGTATGATTTAGCCATCCCCCAAGCACTCAGTACTTAGAGACGTGCTAATGGCTCAGACCGAAGTAGCATAATTGGTTTGTCATCTCACACCTTGCTGGAATGTCACACCTCAAGGGGCAGAGATTTGGACAGCCAAATGGCTAGATAGTCTTACTCTTGAGGCAGGAAGATCTGAACTGGGGGGGTGGGGGCAGACTTCCAAGGAGAGATACAGTGAAGACCTCTCTCTTATCTTTGAGGTTTGTCCGGGGAGGCTTAAGCCACAAAGGACTAAACCTTTACCAAGGGACTCCATCTTGCCCATGTGGTGAAAGAAAATGGAGAGAAGCCACAACTTTGGGAAATAAGGTGATGATAGACTTCTAAACTCTGCAGCTTCATGAATTACTAGCCTGTGCTAAATGTTGTTTAGTGTGCTGCTGAGTACAGGGTGAGAAGAAGTAGTGTTTTTTTGCCTTTTCTTTGTATCCTTGCTCAGCTTGATGCTTGAACAGAGTGTGTGAACTCTTTTTGTTTCTGTTTATTAAACTTCCTTATATTTGGAATGATCTCTGTAAACAGACCATGCCTATTCAGTCTTGCTATTCAAAGACTGAGAAAGAGGAAGGGTAGTGGGTGAGCTTACCATTCCTCGAGCACAGTAGCTCAAAATTATGAAAGGTATGATTATTCGCATAGTATAGGGTTCCCCAATATGTAGCCTGTGGGCACCATGGTGCCCACCAATACCTTTCCGGGTACCTGCTAAGTGCTTTCAGAAAGTGGGCAGAGCTTAGTAGGGCTGTTGTCCAGCAGGGCTGTTGTCCAGCAGGGCTTCTGATTGGCTGTGTAGATAAAAAGGCATCCTATTAGACAGAGCTTCTGTCTGAAAACATTGAAGAGTTTGACTTTGCCTCCTGCAGCAGCTATTTTGTAATTGTTCCCACCTCCATGTGTCAGAGTTCCAAAGGTACCCACAGGCTCAAAAAGGTTGGGGAGGGGACCCAACTATAGTAGTTCATAGGAGCAAAAGGGGAGATGTGGTAACTAGGTGGCAACTCTAAGCAGCAATGCAGGTACAGATGTGCAAATCCATCCAGCAGGACATACTCTCGGATTTGCTTGTGACAGTGTTTGCTGCCCAGTTTGGTTTTGGTACCCCCACACCAGGAGCAGAGACTTGGGATGGCTGCCGGGTTTTCTGATCTCCCAGAACCCAAGGACACAGGACTTGTGAGCCGGTTCCTTCACAGATGGATATTTCCTATTTAAGCTGCACTATGCTAAACCCTGTACAAGATGGGAGTTTTTAAGGAGCTGCTTGTGAGGAAGAAAATGTATGTCTGTTTAGAGAGCAGCGAAGCACCTCTGTTGCAAACTGCACACCCGTTTCCATCGCCACCCATCTTTGGCATTCACAACCATTTCCCTAGGATTTTGTTAGTTTCAGCACTTCAGTAAGTCCTATTAGTGCCGGATCACTTATGTGCTCCTGCCACTGTCCTAAGGGTTGTTAACCACTGGAAGGATTTCCTACTCCAAGAGCAAAGCATCGTTATATTAGCTGTGGGTCTTAATAGAGGCTCTTCATGGTTGCCAACTAACAGGTGTTAGTTAACCTCGACAGTGTAGCTTTGTGTAAAGTAATTCTCATCAGAGAATTGTAGGCTCCTCAGTCCTTGTAGTATGAGCAAAAAGAATGTAGAGGAATGATGGCAGGCAATAGCTGGGTTGCCAACCTCCAGGTGGGGTCTGGAGTTCTCCTGGAATTACAGCTGATCTCCAGGCTACAGAAACACCTTTCTCTTGAGAAAATGGAAGCTTCAGAGGTCAAACTCCATGGTAGAATGTTGAAGCTAGGTAAATTCCCTCCCCAAATTTGCCCTCCATAGGTACTCCTTCCAAATCTCCAGGAATTTCCCAGGCTGCAGTTGGCAACCCCAGGTAGTAGCCAGATAGAACTGTCAGTTGTGATCACTGGGTGAATGCAGACAAGGAATTAGGAAACAGTAACTTACCATGCCATAGAACAAAGGTTGAGTCCACTGGCACCTTTAAGACCAACAAACTTTTGTTCAAGGTGTGAGCTTTCATGAGCTTTAATTTAATAAATAATAATAATAATAAAACTTTGTTGGTCTTAAAGGTACCACTGGACTCAAACTTTGTTCTGCTGCTTCAGACCAACACGGCTACCCCACCTGAATCTATTACTGAACCATGCATGTAATCCCTTGGAAAGCTAATCAGTCATCTTTATTGCCTTACCGAAGATGAAGAAGATAATCTTACTCAGGGGTCATTTCGTAGAAAAAGAGGTGCAGGAGCTCATTAGCATAACTCATTAGCATAACTCATTTGCATATCTATATCACGTGACATTACCGGAAGTATGTCAGAAGGCGAGACAGAGAGAGAGAGAGAGAGAGAGAGAGAGAGAGAGAGAGAGAGAGAGAGAGAGAGAGAGAGAGAAAGAAAGAAAGAAAGAAAGAAAGAAAGAAAGAAAGAAAGAAAGAAAGAAAGAAAGAAAGAAAGAAAGAGCTGGCAGAGAGGGGACCGCTACTAATCCAAGCCTCAGAAATACCGCTGTTCTGGGAGGATAGCTTCAGTGGTGGCTGAAGCCTTCAGAAGGCTGGTCAGAGGAACAAGGACCTTTCCAGGGGTCATTTTGCTGCAGCCATGACACAAGCAGGCATTCCCCGCCGGGGGGGGGGGGGGCTGGCACCAATTCCCAGAGCTGCGCTCCCCCGAGCTCCTGCTTGAAATGACCCCTGATCTTACTGCTCCCCCGACATTTCTGGTCAGTTGCAAAAGTCTACTGCGATTCTCCTCATTGTCAGGACCATACCAAAGATTGGCTTGCCAAATAATTGTATGTTCACTGTAGTAAGTTACCACAAGGTCACATTTTGCAATTTGCAGTAGGGTAGGGTAAAATTGTATGAGAGTGGTAAATGAAACAGAATAAATGTGCAGATTGGTCCTTGCATTCTCTATGCTTTACCTTATCTAAAACAGGCTGGCACAACTTGTGTCTAACTAAGTCCTACAAAGCCTGTCAGATTCGGGGTGACACAATCAGGAAAGTTCAGAGATGCCCCGGAAAGCTTCAGCTGGCTTCTGGCCATCAGTGGTCAGGGAGGTGACTGGCATCCGCCCCTGGGCCTATTCTGCTGCCAGCCAGATCCAGGAGGTAATGAGTGTGTCTTACTTGGGAAAAGAAAATATCTGGCACTGGCCCTGCTACCCCACCTGTGTTCTGGAGTACCTCACAAGTAGCAAAAACTGTGTAACAAGCCCCTGGTAGGCCACTAGACACTAGGGTTGCGAGATCTAGGCTGAGAAACTCCTGGAGATTTAGAGATGCAGCCTGGAGAGAACAAGGGCCTTAGTGGGGTACACTGCCACAGAGTCCGCCTTCCAAAGCATCCATTCTCTCCACAGGAACTGTAATGTGTGCGATGTAGCGGCCACATGGCCACCGCTGAGCACATGGCCGGGCTAGAGCTGGAGCTTCGGTCCAGCAGACAATAGCCCGGTCGGATCGTAAATTTCCCCCTATGGGAGGCAGAGTAAATTCAAACGGTCCTATGACTGGCAATGGCGGGAAAAGCAATCCCTGCATACATGCAAAATACAAATGGGGATCATGGTTAGATGATACGAAAAACTGTAAGAACACTGTGAAGCAAGCTAACTAACAATATATTGCATATGTTATAATAAAACAATTTAATCCAACACATAGTGAATTAATGGTAGAGATTCAATAGCCTTTATAAACAGCAGAAGATATCAGAACATACTCTACAAGGCATGAACAATCCGTAAAGCAATTGGTGTCAACAATTTAAGGACCACCTAACGATGAGTACATAATGCACAATATACAAGCTGAAGTTCTCCTGTACACGCACAGTCTCTACGTAGATCTCCCATGGAGCTTAGAACAGGGACCTCAAGCAGAAATCTGTTATCAGCTGAGCAAATCGTGACGGACAATCAATAACGACCATTTTGAGAAGACCCTTTTTCAAGAGCTGACAACTTTATATGTTTATAAATTCTATTGAATCTCTGTCATTAATTCACTATGTGTTGGATTAAATTGTTTTATTATAACATATGCAATATATTGTTAGTTAGCCTGCTTCACAGTGTTCATATAGTTTTTCATATCCCTGCATGCATGGCAGAGGCGCTGTGTTTTTTTAAGGTAGTTGAGTTATATGAGATCAAATCTCCAATTTTTTTCTCATCAAAAAAGCAGCTGCCAGGTGTGTGTATGTGTGCATGTGTGGGGATTCAGATCCGGGCTGCAATGCCAGGCAAAGTGGGGTTCTAGATCTTCTACCCCAACACAGACAAGTCCTCTACACATGGCGCCACCACAGGTTGACTGAATGCACGGGGAAGGACAGTGGGCACAAGAGCGCCGGCCTAGCCTCCTGCCTCTGCACAATCACTAGGTTGTTTGCACGGTGTACAAGTGCCCACTTGGGTCCTGTAAGGGAAGATCTTGTCTCACTAACCTGTTAGTGTTCTTTGAGGGAGTGAACAAACGTGTGGACCAAGGGGACCCAATAGATGTTGTTTACTTTGACTTCCAGAAAGCTTTTGATAAAGTTCCTCTTCAAAGACTCCTAAGGAAGATCAATAGTCATGGGATAAAAGGATAAGTCCTTTCGTGGATCAAAAACTGGCTAATCAAAAGGAAACAGAGCATGAGTATAAATGGGCAATTTTCTCAGTGGAGGGAGGTAAGCAGTGGGGTACCGCAGGGATCAGTACTGGGTCCATTGCTTCTTAACTTGTTTATTAATGATTTGGAGTTGGGAGTAAGCAGTGAAGCGGATAAATTTGTGGATGATATGAAATTGTTCAGGGTGGTGAGAACCAGGGAGGGTTGTGAGACACTCCAAAGGGATCTGTTGAGGATGGACAAGTGGGCATCAGCGTGGCAAATGGGGTTCAGTGTGGCCAAGTGCAAAGTGATGCACACTGGAGCCAAAAATCCTAACTATAAATACACGTTGATGGGGTCTGAAGTGGCGGAGACTGACCAAGAGAGAGATCTTGGAGTCGTAGTAGATAACTCAATGAAAATGTCGAGACAGTGTGCGACTGCAATGAAAAAGGCCAATGCTATGCTGGGGATTATTAGGAAGGGAATTGAAAACAGATCAGCCAGTATCATAATGCCCCTGTATAAATTGCTGGTGTGACCTCATTTGGAATACTGTGTACAGTTCTGGTCAACATACCTCAGAAAGGATATCACAGCATTGGGAAAAGTGCAGAAAAAGGCAACTAGAATGATAAAAGGGTTGGAACACTTTCCCTATGAAGAAAGCTTAAAGCTCTTGGGGTTCTTTAGCTTGGAGAAATGACGGCTGAGGGGTGGCAGGATCAAGGTTTATAAGATTATGCATGGGATAGAGCAGGTAGAGAAAGAGGTACTTTTCTCCCTTTCTCACAATAGAAGAACTCGTGGGCACTCCATGAAATTGCTGAGCAGTCGGGTTAGAACAGATAAAAGGAAATACTTCTTCAAAGAGTGATTAACACATGGAATTCACTGCCACAGGAGGTGGTGGTGGCTACAAGCATGGATGGCTTCAAGAGGGAATTAGACAAACACAAGTGGAGACCTGCAAGAAACTTGCAGGATAGTTATCCCATTCCTCACACCTTTGCTTCCTCCCTTCTCCCCCGCCCTTTCTTACTCTCTCGCTCTCCTCCATGTATGTTACTTCCTCTCTCTTTCTGACCTGTCATCATTCCCTTTGTTTTTCTGCCTCCCCACCTCATCACTCTTTCTCTCTCTTTCTGCCTCCCACCTCAAATCCCACCCTCCCCAGGCTCCACCTCTCAAATGTCTGGGAATTTCCCAACCTGGAGTTGGCAACCCTATTTCCTTCCCACCCAACAGCCAACCTACCTTTATCTGTCTTCAGCTTTCTATCTCCACCCCCCACCCCTGCAGCCTCTACCTAGAAAAATTACAGTCTTTCTCCACAATGGGGACTAAAGCAGCTTACATTATTATTTCCTCTTTGTTATCTGCACAACAACCCTGTGAGGTTGGTTAGGCTGAAAGTATGTGACTGGTCCAAAATCTCCCCGTCAGCTTCCACTGCAAGATGGGGATCTGAACCTGGGTCTCGCAGATCCCAGTCTGAAGCTCGAACTGTTGCACCACAATGGCTTTCATACGGTGGCTGCTGATAAACTGTAGCAAAACAGCTGGGCCTAATTAAGTCATGCAAATCAGGTGGTATCAAGTCACACAGAGGGTGCTGCCTAGGGATGCCAGCCTCCAGATGAGACCTGGGGATCCCCTGGAGTTACTGCTCATCTCCAGACTACAGAGATAACTTTCCATGGAGAAAATGGATGCTTTGGAGGGGGGAGTTTATGGTATTGTACCTCACTGAGATCCCTGTCCTCCCCAGGCTCCACCCCCAAATATCCAGGAGTTTCCCAGCCTGGATCTGGCAACCCTAGACTGCGGCCAGTAAAAATCTGCTTTTTACTGACAAAAACAGTTAGAGCCTCCCCCTCCCCCCAACATTCTAATCTCCTCACAGTTGATGTCTGGAGTTGGTGCCATTTCAAAAGGTATTTTGGGGGATTCTACGGTCACTGAAGGTTTTTTTTTAACTTTTTGGATTTTTCTGCACACGGGGGGAGTGCCCCCCATGTGTAGGAATACCTCCCTGCCTCCCAGGTGCCCCCCTGCGCGGATTTAGGTATCCTCACACAGGGGGTGCCTTCGGAATTAGATATATAGACAAGTTGGGGACCCGCGATACTCGCGGGGGGGGAGAAGGAGCTTGCCCCCTCCCCCCCCAAAGAATCCCCCTTCTCCCGCCCCCACAGATTATCCCGGCGGGCCTCGCAGGGCCCGCCGCTCGCCCCCTTCCCCCCCCCCCACAGATCGTCCTGGCGGGCCTCGCAGGGCCCGCTGCTTGCCCCCTTCCCCCCCCCCCCCACACAGATCGTCCCGGCGGGCCTCGCAGGGACTTGCGCTTGATAACAGGCTTAAGTTTAAGACTCAAGCGGCTAAGCAGCAGAGGTCGACGAAGGCATCTCCCTCCCCCTCACAGGGCCTGCCGCTCGCCCCCTTCCCCCCCCCCCGACCGTCCCGGGTGATCCGGCATTATGCCGGGCAGGACGCCACAGTGAGGACGGGGGCGGGGGACAGGCAGGGAGTCGGGGCCCCCGGACGACTGGAAGCGTCGCACGCACCGACGGGATCTGGACTGGACGGATGGCCATCGTCCCGCTGCTTCTCCCCTTCCCCCCCAAACGGGCCGCGGCAGGCCTTGGCGGCGCTCGCCAGGCCTGCCGCTCACCCCTTCCCCCCCCCGGCCACGACCGTTCGGAGAGCGTTCCCTGCGCATGCGCAGGGGACGCTCTTTCACTTTTCGGGGGATTTAAATATCCCCCGAAAAGTTTTTTAAAGTTTTGGCATTTTTCTGCAAGCGGGGGGGTTACCCCCCACCTGCAGAACCCCCCCTCTGCCCTCCAAGTGCCCCCCCCGCGCGGATTTAAGTATCCGCAGGGGGGTGGGCCACTTGGCTATTAGATATATAGATATGGAACAGAGTTTCATTAGTTGCTGTTAGCCAGAAGGTATAGATAGGAACTCTGGGGCAAGTGACGCTCTGTATTTTTGGTGCTTTGGGTGGGGGGTAACAGTGGGAAAACTTCTAGTGTCCTGGCCCCACTGCTGGACCTCCTGAGGGCACCTGGTATTTTTGGCCACTGTGTGACAGTGTTGGACTGGATGGGCCACTGGCCTGATCCAACATTGGCTTCTCTTGCATTCTTATGCCCATGCATAGGCCTCCCTCTGCCAGCTAATGCTGCCATCTCCTGCCCGGGAGGTGGCATGGGTTGCCCTGCAACGTAGGATTCTTGGAATGTTCACTTTCGTTTCCTTCCCTGCTTGCTTATTGCTTGCCACCTAGCGCTGACCTTGGTAGCTTGTTAGTGTCTATTGATGTGTCTTCCTGCTTTTTCCTATGAGAACCTGTAGCCAGTATATTGGGTGCCTTTTTACTGATTCATGTGATTGACTGCATTCCACTGAGAGACGCTTTTTGAATTCTGTATAATTGCCCTGGCCAGGGACCCTTCCAACCATTACTGACACAGAACGTGTAGATGACCACATCAGAACTTTCTCAATAAAAGATCAAACTTCTTTAAGGACGCTTGTTGTGACTGACTCTGTAGGACTCTCACACCCTCCCTGTCATTGGGGACTCTGCTCTCCAAACATTGCCTATCATGGGGAAGGAACATATGCTCAGACAAATACTCTGTGCGTAGGCCGCATGCTCACAACGATGGCCCATTTCTCACCTGTTGTGGGAGCCAGGGAGGCGTCTTTGGAAGGGCAGGGCAGGGAACAAGCTGCAGTGACCTCCTAAGCTTGAGCCGGAGAGGGGGCAGGGTCAGTGGGATCCCAGGCAGGCAGAGCTGCCCATTGGGCCTAGGACCTGCCACTCCCACAGGCCATTCCCCAGGATAAAGGGCTGGAGGCTGGAGTTGTCCCACTCCGAGAGCCAGGGAGGAAGAGCCGGGTCTCACCTAAGGTAACCAGGGAGAAATTACTCACAGGTGCTAGAGAGGGAGGAGGGGGCTGTAACCCCGCCCCCCCCCCCCACTCTCTTCTGAAGTTTTTCCCCCTGGGGAAGCCCTGCTAAAGGAACCTTGGAAAAGGAGACAGCCCCAGACTCCAACCCAATGTTGGAGTCTGACACTATTGGGGGGGGGGGGGGAGAGACAAGTAAAGTGACACAGGATTCCCAAACTGTTCCTTGGCCACTGGAGACTAGGGTTGCCAGGTCTGGGTTGGAAAATACCTGGAGACTTTGGGGGTGGATCTGGGAGAGGGCGGGGTTTGGGGAGGGGCCTCAGCACGATGCAGTGCCCTAGAGTCCACCCTTCAAAGCAGCCATTTTCTCCAGGGGAGCTGGCCTCTCTCAGTTGGGGACCAGTTGTAAAAGCGGGAGATCCCCAGGCCCCGCCTGGAGGCTGGCAACCATATACTACACTGAATTGCTGTATTTGCATAAAAACAAAACACATCCTTTAAACGAGAGTCGAAGGAAAAGACTTTGCAGGCGCAGCTTCCACCTCCACCCGCCCCGTCTAGCGCGCCATTCATTAACAAAGCGACCGGGGGTGGCGGGGGAGGGCTCTAACCCCTAGCCGCGCCAACCAGCTTCGTCTTCTCCCTCCCCCGCCAGTGAGACGTTCCCAGCCCTAATCCCTTGGCCCAATCAGAGGCGGAGCGAGCCGGGACTCGGGCGCTATAAAGGCCCGAAGCCGGGCCGGGAGCTCTCTCCGGTGGCCGGGAGGCTCCCGCTCCGTGCCGCGTCCTGACCCTATGAGCGCCGGGCTGTTCTCGGCTGGCTTTCAGCGACTCCGAAGCGGGGCCGACAAAACGCCTCCTCCGCCCGCGCCTGTTCCCCTCCTCCACCGGAGGCTCGTTCCTCGCGCGGAGGCCGCGGCCGGCATGGCTTGCGCCGCTGCCGCGAAGGGCACGTCTCGGGCCGCCGCGGTGGGTGCGGCGGAAGGGCAGGGGGATGCCTCCGGCCGGGGACGGGAGCGGGCGCCAGGGCACAGGACAGACAGCTGCCTTCACGCGCCCCCCTGAGCGGTGGGGCCCGCACATGCACCGTCAGCCCGTCGCGATAGTCGGGGGGGGGGGAGCAGCCCAGCCCAGCGTTGCGAGTGTTGCCCCGAGAGCAATGCGGGGGGGGGGGGGGAGGAGATCCTTTTTGCGCAGGGGATTCTGCTTGGTCACGTGGAGGTGCGGCGGAGGGCGTGCAAAGTGGGGGGGGGGGGGTAGGGTTGAAAGGCAAAATAGCAAGCAAAAGAAAAAGACATTGCTGATGCCAGCAGTTGCTACAGTGCCCGAAAAAGCCCTCTTTAATGCGAAGCACCATGTCAACAGGTTAAGGAGATGAAACCGTTTCCAGGATGAGCTCTCCCATTAGTGATAACACAGCTAACATTTAGCTTTAAAAGAAGCTGAGAAGATCCGGCCATGGATTTCCCAACACCACCTCATTTTTGACTCTCAAAATCTTTTGAGGCGCACGTTCAGTATTCTGGGCACATTCAGCGCAAGAACAGCCTCCCCTCCCCCGGCTGTTTCAGCGGAGGGAAATGGGGCCGGGGAGAAGGCCAAAGCCCTTCCTCTCCCCAGGCAGAAGCCCTGGGCTGAATCCGACCCCTGTGGTGCTTCAAAAAACAGCTCCAGGCAGCTGCTGGGTCCTAAGTAACAAGTCATTACAAATTACACTTGCCTCTCATTTTAATGCAGAAAGTGAGCTTCACCAACTTTGGGAGGTGCCATTCTTATACATTAAAACTAAACAGAAGAATAGACCAGTCATCTTACCACTGGACAGTGTTAGCAACAAGGCTCTTTTTGTAGAAAAAGCCCAGCAGGAACTCGTTAGCATAATAGGCCACACCCAACAGCAGGAACTCATTAGCATATTAGGCCACACCACACCGCATAGCTTATTAGCATATTAGGCCACACCCCCATGTTACCAGAAGAGTGGTCATCCAGCCACACCCACCTTCTGCTTCTTATTCTGTTTACCTTGTTTGTTGTCAAAACCCAGGGCTTTTTTTGTAGCAAGAATTAATTTGCATGTTAGGCCACATACCCCTAATGTAGCCAATCCTAATGAGTTTCCGCTGTTGGGTGTGGCCTGTTATGCAAATGAGTTCCTGCTGGGTGTGGCCAACTCAGGAGCCAGCTGGAACTCCGTTCCTGTGTGTTCCTGCCCCAAAATAGCCCTGGTTAGCAATATGTTAGGGGGAGAATTCTCATTTAAAATGTCAATGCATATTTATCAGACTTACTGGATCTTCTGTCTTCCTGCTTCCCGTGTGAAACTGCCTTATACTGAATCAGACCCTTGGTCCGTCAAGGCCAGTGTTGTCTGTTCCAGCAGGTATCAGCTCTTCAGGGTCACATCTCCTATTGCCTTATCCTTTTAACTGGAGATGCTGGGATGGGCTCTGGGACCTCCTGCATGCCAAGCAGGTGCTCTGCCAATCTGTCATGGTCCCACCTCCCCCACAAACTAAGCAGCCAGATCTGGCATACTGTTGGGTGTAGCAAGTTAGAACACTTCAGTGTATCTGCTGGGTTGCTGTTGTTCTGTACTGGTCATAGGAAGTCACATGGTTGTTTGTAACCAATCTGTATACACAACAGTTTGCCCGGGAAACTTAGTTAGGACCCTAACTCCCTGATTGGAAACCACGTACTAAGTATTTGCATTTTATGGTTTCTTTCCTCTGCTTTTGTTCTGGCTTCAAGGGAAGACGCCATCTCTCTTGCTGTTTGGATCTCTAGCTGTAAGGATGTAGACTCTAGCTCTGTTGTTATTTTGTATCCTGTTTACCTTTTTCCCATGATAGACGTATAGTAAACTTTTACCCTTTAAATACTCATGGACTCAAACTCTTAATGCTCTACTAAGCTAATGCTTTACTATTTTTCTCTGTTGGAACATATTCCGTAACAGGAATATCCAACACATCCCTGCTGCTTCCAAAGCCTCCTTTGATTTATTCATCTCATCTATACCCTGCCTTTTTCCCCAGTAGAGACCCAAATTGGCTTATAGCATTCTCCTCTCTTCCACTTTCCCCTCAAAACAACCCAGTGAAGTAAGTTAGGCTAAGAGTTTGTGATTGGTCCAAGGTCACCCAGCAAGCTCCCATGGCAGATCAGGGATATGAAGCTGGGGCTCCCAGCCCAGACATGGGGCTGGCAACCCTACCCCCATGCAACTTAGAATTTTATTTGAATAGGCACACTTTTTGCTGTCTGACTGAGCTTGAAAAGGGGGACTCCCTTGAGCGAGGAGTGCAGGCCCTGAGATCCTTACCACAGCTGGGAGGTGATACGTCTGGAATTAGGCTTCATGTTGAAACAAACAACAATGACCATTGGCTTGATTTCCCAATACAACTAGCATAATCTGACATTAAAGAATCCACCTTAAATTTTTAACATGGATGGTGTGACTTTGTGTCTGACTAATTTATTTGGTAGACCTCGCTAATAAGGCAAGGGATTGTTTTGTTGCGGGTTGTGTGCAGTAAGGCTGTCTTATTGGAATCAAATAATTTTTCAGATGAATTTAATATGTAAGCTTGACAAAGAGTACTAAAATATTTCTGCTGACCTATTGAAAAGGAATTATACTGAAAAACCCCTCCAAGAGATCTTGTCGTTTCATATAATTGTAGCTACCAGACCAACATATGCTAAACACTGTAAGTCTACAGGCAAAAGATATGTGTACTAGACTATGGGAAGTGGAAATAATGAATAAAATAGTTTCATATGTTTAGGAAAAAATAAAGCAAAACAAGAAATGATAGTTGTTAATGGTTTACTATGAAAAATGAAAACAGGGGGAACCTCTCTTTGAACTATGATAAGGATGTATCCCTCTGTTTATGGAAATGTTACCTTATATAATTTCTTTTAAGTAATACTTGTCATTTTCCTGTGATTTAATCACAATGCAAAAATTAAACAGAAGAAATGAATGAGAGAAGAATGAACCTGTGTCATGTGCAAGAACAGATTAGAATGGCAGTTAGGATTAAAGAGCAAATGATGGTGGAACTGGAGGGATTTAACCCAACCCAACCACATGAGCTTTTTCCTCTGGCTTAGGCTTTGAACTGCCTTGTACTTCCTAGGCTTACATTTACCTGCTGGCAGTGGCAGTCTCCCAGTCCCAATCTCAGTACCCTGCTGTGACGGAAAGCAAGCTTTTAAAAATGCTGCTTGGGACAGAGAGCCAGGGAGGTTATGAGTTAATCTTCCCTAGAGAGAAGAGCTTATGTGATTGGCTGCTCTACTCACTCTCTGATTGGCCAGCATCAGTTTAGGGAGGAAATAAAACTGCTGATCTGGAGGGGAAAGATTTTTTTTGCCTTTTGAGACACTTTTGGTCTTGGTCTGAAATCTAATGTCTGGATCAGTAGCTAAAGGGAAGAGAGAATTTAGATTCTCAGTCAAGAAAGCTACAGAACAGCTTTATACAGACAACAGATACTGGAGAAGGATTGGGCAGAAGGTCTGGGTAGTTAGAGAGAACTCCCAGAGAAGCCAAATAGGAAAAGGAGTTATTGCTTCTTCGGGGCAAGGAGAATAACTTCCTGCCAGTGAAAGGGGTTGGGAAGAGAACCCTGGTCTGTGATAAAGGGGAGAAACTTAGTCACCTCAGGAGTTAGTGAAAAACTGTAATATCTAAAGGGAAAACCTAGATCTCTGAAGGGAAAAACAGAAGCACTAAGACAAAGCTGTTCTTTAAGAAATTGTATTCAAGATTCTGTGTAACAGTTGAGATACATAATAAGCGAAAACCTGTCACTGAAAAGAACTTGAAACTCTGAACTTCTTGTATGCTTTCCGTTCTGTTGGTGGGCACTGGGGGGGGAGGGGAGATCGGTGTGTGTGCGCGTGTGTGAATTTGCTTTGCTTTGCTTTATCATAACATGTTTTCTTAAGCCTCCTGACATCTGGGAAGACCGAAGAATGTCCTTGAGAACTTGTCTGTACCAGCTTGGCATTAGAGATGATGTAACAGGAGACATGTAGGCGGGGAGAGAAACATGGCTGAGAGTTTTGGAGTGATTGGAGAAATCTCGGGGTGGGGGAGGGATTTTATTTGAACTCTGTATAATTTCTTACTACCAAAACATTAGTTCTGACACAGATAGCCATAGCTTGAATCATGCAAAAGCCTCAATGAACATATCACTGCCAAGAGAGTGTTGTTGAGTGCTCATCTGTCCAAGAATCTGACATGTTGCTATGCAACATCACCAATGCAATGACGTCACTTCTGGATGATGACATCACATTTGCAACATCCTGGAACACGACCCAAATTCTGCTGCCAGCGTGGTGAGGGGATATGGTAACCCTACTCAGAAGTGACAGTGCATAACTCAGAAGTGACCATGTCTATTGACTCTCCATCTGGACGTGAAATTTTCCTTTATTCCTCCTCCTTTAAACGTTATGTGTATTTAAGTGTCTTAAGAACTAAGACAAATAAGCTTTCATGTAGTGCAATCAGGTTATATAATTTGTAATAAATACCTAATAAAGGTTTTTGATTTGATTTGATTTACTGGGATCTTTCCCAAAACATCTCAGCAGATTTGATTAAGACTGGAGAAAAGCTGGGGAAATGTTGGGAGGTACATGAATACACAAAATAACTTGAGAAAGCAGGGGGGAAACCCTCTTCCCAACTGCACGGAACCCAGGGCAGACACACTTGCATGGAAATGGGCAAAGACAAAGGTGAGGTTTGCAGAAGGTATGCAAACTGATTAAAGAGAAAAAATACGACAGGATGGAAGGTGACCAAGGGAGGTGTTGCAGTATTTTAGACAAAGTGAGAAAAGAACACAGACCAGGCTTTTAGCTGAAAGTCGAGAAAGCAAATGGATTGGTCCTGGAGGTGCTAAGCAGGAGGCAAATGCCAGATTTCATAACGGCATCTGAGAAGGTGACTTTCAGGCTGTGACTCTCTAAGGAGAGCAGCTTCGCTTGCTCTGGGAGATGCCTAAAAGCATGTTCTTTGATCCTCTGCTCTGTTGTGCATCTGGGATAAACAGACCAAGCTGCTCCTACAGTCCCTTCTTGACATGATGCTATCTCAGCCATACAAAAAAAGAACTGTGCATTAACTTTTTACAGCTCCTTCCAGCTCACAAAAACAAGTTATGAGTGGGGCACAGTAACATAATCCAGAAGGATTTGGGCAAAAAAAAATTAACAGATGTGACTTGGACATGTCCAGGTGGAGGCTTTAGTGGTATATCCAGAAGAAAAATCCATTTGAGGCATGGCATTTGCCAGAATGCTAGAAGCTGAACTAAAAAAAGCATTAACAAAGCCTAAAAGGCCACAAGAATGAAGAAGGTCATTCAGAAAGTGAGTAAGATGATAGAGAAAAGCCAGGAACCAGAAAATGAGGTCTTCCATTAGGGCAGAAGGAAGGACTTAGAAAAAAATATGGTTAATAGGACATCCAGAAAGGGATGATATCATGGAAGTCCATGCAAGAGATTATATTAAAGTGCGCAGGATGATTGACACTGTCTGAAATAGCTGGCAAGTCAAAGAAGCACAAGGACTGAAAGCAGAAGAAAGTAAGGATGCTTGAATACCCACCTGTTTGACTTGCATCCTGATCCCCACTCAGTCTCTCTGCCCTGTTGTGGGCAGTCCAGAGAAACTGGTTGGCCACTGTGTGAGACAGCATGCTGGACTAGATGGACCACTGGTCTGATCCAGCAGGGCTCTTCTGAGGTTCTAATGAAGGCTTCAGCCTCTCTGCCCTGTTGTTGGTCCTCCAGGGGAACTGGTTGGCCACTGTGTGAGATGGGATGCTGGAATGGATGGACCACTAGTCTGATCCAGCAGGGCTCTTCTGAGGTTCTAATGAAGGCTTCAGCCTCTATTGCCCTGTTGTTGGTCCTCCAGAGGAACTGGTTGGCCACTGTGTGAGATGGGATGCTGGACTAGATGAACCACTGGTCTGATCCAGCAGGGCTCTTCTTACATTCTTATGTACTAAATGTGAACAGACACCTGATTTTTTTGACATCAGTTTGATAATTGTTGATTTGTTTGTGGGTGCTCAGCAGGTTGTTTCACTTTCTTCCTAACTAACCATTCAGTACAGTGCAATTGATTCTTCATTCATGCATGTTCTCACTTGCCCAATTGAGTTCTACCCCCCCCCCCCCCCCCGGTTGCCTCCAAACTGCTCTGCTTTGCAGCCAGTTGCTTAAACAGAAAATTAGATTGCTCACAAATCACATCAATCAGTCATTCATAAATGCTATGTTTCAATAAAATCCTACCCTTTGGTGTTCATCTACACAGACCTTAGTGACACTAATGGACATTGATTACTTTGGATTGGCAGTGTCTTTATGCATGCTTTGTTTTGAGAAAACCCAATGTAAACTGGTTTGGTAGGCTGAGCATGAAATGAACAGACCAAATGACTGGCCCATATCTGATGGCCACCTTTGAACACAGTAAATTCAACACAGTCAAACTCATTCATGGGGAAATTTGCAACCTCCCTCCAAGGAAGTCACTAGAAATCTTAGGAAACCCGTCTCCTTACATTTGACATTGCACTTTTGAGACCCTGAGAGCCTGGGTTATATCAGTTCCACAGACAAATGACAATGGTATTATCCTCATTCTTGTGTGCAACCACTTGCAGTGAACTTATGATTGCCAACTTGCCAAGCCTTTCCAGTGTCAGATTCTGCTCTGTGTGCACAATGATTTCTCTATTGCTGAATGTTTCATTCTCTCTTTGAATCTGACATAGATATATGTTACTAAGGAATGCTCTAGTGTCTCCTTTCGTTTTCTTTGTAGTTGTTATCTACCATATGTTCCTTTGTGTCAATGGTTTGTCTGCTTAATGTTACTCTTTCAGGCGGGAGGTGGGTTCGGCCACTCCATCACGTCATGTAAACACCGACTATCTTGTTCCTGTGCCCTCCCCCTTGGTTCGCTCCAGGCTCCCAGCCTTGAAGGTTATTTTATTGTCGTGGTTGGAATGTTATGCCTAGGACTTAGCACATCTGGGTCACACAAACCAAAAGGGGAAATGTTTATGCCTTTCACACCTACGGTGGGAACAAACGGGCCCTTTTGTCTTCCCACACTTTTCCTTGTATGCTGATTGGTGGTATAAGTTTAAACCTGCATGCTGGCAGGTATATTAACCCCCAGCCTCCTTTGTATGGTATCTCTAACAAACATCGAGACCTGTTCTAGTATCTGAATAAAGGACTATGTTTCAATCAACAAAAGCCTGATCATTTGCTGTTGGTACAGAAGCCTCACATCCAGTCAAAGAACAGTTTGCTTATCCTTTAACATTCATAATCCAGCCAGGTTTTCACCAACTCTCTCACCCTCAAGCTATGGCTGTTGCTGAATGCATTATTTAACAAGGCAGCCTGAAGTTCCCAGAACATGTGATTGTTCTTTGATCTTCCTGCCTATGGTTGTTACTCAGCATACCGTCAAACTTTACTTATTGTTTGGGCTATTCCAATTATTACTTGACTCACACATATGCATACACTGTAGAATGTGCACGGCTGAGTGACTGCATTTCACTCGAAGTGCACATCAGGATATTAATTCCCATTATGCAAGCATTGCTCTGAATTCTGTCTCAGACATCGCTCTCGCTGCAGTCCCAGATTCAAACTGGGACAGAACAGATTTGTGTTTTAGATGTGCAGGATGGACGTGAAACCCACCCAGTTCCAGTGAATTCTGGGTCTGGTCCAGGAATAGTATGAGAAGGGGAGGCCTAGTATAGCCTGGAAGTATCCGCATTTTACACAAGATCCCAGCTCCCATGAGTGGATACCTCCAAGAGGACACAGGGTACAGGGTTCAACGTGCAGCAGCTCCCCATGCCAGCACGGTGTGACATTTTGGAATATGCTAAGGTCGGGGTGGATTGGGAAACCCCTCTTGTCTGTTCTGATGTTAGAACCAGCATATTCCAAATTATTAGGGCTGCCAAGTCCCCCTGGGGGGGCAGGGATTCCCCCGCTCAAAGGGCCCCCAATCCGCTGATCTGGATCCAGCTGGCCTGCAGGGGGAACTCCACCCCCTAAGTGGCCATAGAGTTTTTCAGGCGGGTTGCTAGAGCATCACCTGGCGATGTGCCCGGCGTGATGACGTCACTTCCAGGTGACGTCACTGCAGCGCGTGCGTGCTTCGCACGTGGTCAAATGCCCCTAGACGGGACCAACTCTCCCCCGCTGATTTTGATGAGTCACTTGGCCACCCTATTTAAATTCCCTGGCAGAGACTATTGCATAGGGGAACAACAACAAGCACACCGTTTCCTGTAATTTAGTAGTTTATTAGTTAACACAGAAACTTCAGGACAGATAACTTGGTTTGAAAAGGAGATATAACAATACTTAACTAAAGCTGTTTCTTGTCCATTAGGCCCAGGATTATCCTGGACTGTTCTTGAAAAGTTTGTGTAGGCCCAGCAGTCCTGTAGCTTTAGGCCACCCAGACCCCCCAGTTTGGCAGGGGTTGCCCGTTTGGAGGGGCTCCTTCCCATCAGCCAGCTGGTGGGTGGGGGAAAGCCCCGCCCCCAAGAGGGGCCACCGGGCCTCCTCCCCACCCTTTTGGTTATGTATGCTGAGCACCACTAGGGTCCAGTGGCAGAAACCCGGAGCTTGACTCCTAGAACAGTAGGAGCCAAGGATCCTAGGCCACAATTAGGCTACCAATAAGATCTCTGGCGGGAAATTCAAACCCGCCAATAGGCTTTTGGGTGTGTCTCAGGGTGAGTATAAAGTTGGCCTTCTTGGCTGGTATTTCTCTATCTCATGTACAAATAAATAAGCTGTTTGCTATATTGTCATCCATCTCTTCAGTGCTAAGAACCCAGTACACAATATCTTCCCAACAGTGTTTAAAGACATCCTTTAAGAGCCAGTTTGGTGTAGTGGTTAAGTGCACAGACTCTAATCTGGGAGAACCGGGTTTGATTTCCCACTCCTCCACTTGCACCTGCTGGATGACCTTGGGCAAACCATAGCTCTGTACCAGCTGTTCCCTCAAGGACAGTTGTCTCAGAGCTCTCTCAGCCCCACCTACCTCCCAGGGTGTCTGTTGTGGGGAGGGGAAGGGAAAGGAGATTGTAAGTCGCCCTGAGACTCCAAGTGAAGGGCGGGGTATAAATCCAATCTCTTCTCTCTCTTCAACACTGCTGGGGAGAGATGGAGGCCACGCGCCTGCACTCTAAGCCCCGAATTTGGGGCTTGGAATGCAGGCACACGTGGTCTCCCACCCACCTCTCCCCAGCAGCATTTAAAGGATGTCTTTAAACAGTGCTGGGGAGGGGTGGGGGTCTCTGCTCCCCAACATGATAACGTCCCGCTGGGGACTTTGAGGGGCCTGGCAATCCTATGCAGCTTACTAGTAGGGAAGTGAAGCTGTGCCTCTCCTGTTTGCCCTAAGGCCTTCTGGGTTAGCTCTAGGGTTGCCAGCCCCCCTGGTGGAGACGGGGGAATCCCCCACTGCCAGGCCCCACCCCCTGCTGCTGATCAGCTGGCTGGCAGGGGGACTTAACTGGGGAGGGTGGGAGGCTCAGGCTATTTCCCCGGCAACGTAGCGATGTCACTTCCAGCATGCATCGGAAGTGACACCTGTGAGAAGCTGATAGATCCAATAAGCCAGGCCTTAATGTGAAACAAAGTCCTTTTTATTTCTTAATGGTCATTCAGTATGCACGTCCAGTGTTAGTGATACCCGTGAATGTGACCAGAGGCAATTATACACATTTCAAACAACAGGATCAAAGCTTGTCACCAATCAGGGCAATTACAGCAAAGGCGCAAAAGATACTAGCAGTTGCATTCTCACCATAAAGGTGCGTAGCCTGTCATGATTAGACTTGGCGGCGAGCCTCCCTCTCCCACAACTCCTTCCCCGTTATTCCCACACATTCAGCCACCTGTAGTTTCTCCGTTACATAAACAGCCCAAGGCTAAACTTCACAGAGCCGTAGCAAACGGAGCAAAGCAACAGGGAGGGGGGGTGATAGAGAGCACCATGATGCAGAGGGAGCTGGGTTGCCATTCCCCAGCCAGGAGAAAACATACAAATGACAGGGAACCTGATACACCATCATGTCAGCAACATTGCAGCAACACTCTGGTATTTGGGCAAAAATCTCTATGGTAGAAGGCCACGCGTTTTTTTGCCCAAATAACAGCATTGCGACAATGTCACTGACATGGTGATGTAACTTCTGGTAACCACTGGAAATGATGTCATCACATCACTGGCGGCGTAGCCTGGGCCTCCCTACTGCTCCTGGTAAGTCCTTCCCCATTTCCTGGCAACCCTAATGAGCTCTTAACGAAGCAGTACATAACAGAACCCAGTAGTTTCACCCATTCTCATTCCCATTTCTATTTTTGAAGCACTTACTTATTTTTTACTATTTTATCCCACCTTTCTCTAAGGTGCTCAGGGCTACCTACATTGTTCTCCGTGCCTCCATGTTTTCCTCAGAACCCTGACAGAATGGCTGACCCAGCAAACTTGAGCCACAGCAGTCCTAGCCAATTTTTAAGAAGGGTAGCTGCCCCAGGCCTCACACTTGGTGGGGGGAACTGCCCTTGGCCCTGCCCCTCCAAGTGAGGATGAGGAAGAAGAAGAGGCTCCTGCCGCCTCATGTACCTATCCTGTCTGGGGCTCAGGCAACTAGCTTAGGGCTGCTAACCTCCAGGTGGTAGCTGGAGACCTCCTGAAATTACAACTGATCTCCAGGCAACAGGGATCTGTTCACCTGGAGAAAATGACTGTTTTGGAAGGTGGACTCTGTTGCATTATACCCCACTGAAATCCTTTCCCTCCCCAAACCTCACCCTCCTCAGGCTCCACCCCCAACTCTCCAGGTATTTCCCAACCCAGATCTGGCAACCCTATAGGCAGTGGGGGTTCCTGTCTACCTTGCAACTTAGGGTTCCCATTCCCCTGACGGGGGCGGGGATTGCCTGCTTTCGCAGCCCCCGATCCGGCCGGCAGGGGGAACCTCACCCCCAAAGTGCCTTGTTTGCGCCAACAAGCCCGGTGCAGGGCACAGGGCACATTGCGGGGGGGGGGGGGGGGGGAGATGCTCGATCATTTAAGGAAAGCCCATAGAGGGACACACACACACCCTGCCGGCAGCCAGGTAAGACCTGGCAACCCTACTGCAAGGGGTGAGGGCCACCCCTTCCTTGTCCTCAGCAGGAGGCAGCAGTTGAGTGGCAGTGACTCTGACATCCAGGACCCGGGGCCCCAGAATTACCAAGACTCGCCCTGTCATGAGCTTTGACTCAAAAAAGTTTATACTCTGGAAAATGTTGTCAGTCTTTAAGGTACAACTGGACCTGAATTTTGTTTTACGATGACCAGCTAACATGGCTGCCTACCTGAAACAAGGGCAGCAGCACTCGAATGACTCTGCCCGGCTGGCTGGCCCCCAGTGCTGACCCCCTTTGGATCACCCCCGCCCCCCGGTCCTTTTTCTGCAGAAGAAAGATGGAGTGCTAATCCTAGACACAGCAGTGCTATTTAAGTCCTTTTTTTACAATGGAACATATGAATAAATGATACGTGCTGAGGGTCACAGCCTAGAATATTCAGAAAATTAAAATGGTTGGTGAAAAATGAGAGTGGTTCTGGAAGAAATTTTTTTCCCAAGCCAGCATCTGTGAAAATGGATATCTGGAAATGGCACAAAGTATACTTATTCACTACTGCCTGTTTCAGTGTGGATTACTCAGAAGAATGTCGTGTTCAGTCAGATCTGTACTTTTTCTGTTCTACTTCTTTCAGTGCCAGTACTAAACTTTGAAGCAGATGAAACAGTTATCCTCAGGGGTCATTTTGTAGAAAAAGAGGTGCAGGAGCTCATTAGCATAACTCATTAGCATAACTCATTTGCGTATGTCACACCCCCTAACATACCAGAAGTGTGTCAGAAAGCAACACCCACCCCTCAGGCTCCACTCCACAGGTGAGTGAAACTGACCTGCTCTTCCTCCATTCCCTTCCCCAAACAATACTTTGTGCAATAAAAATAAGCGTAAAGAACACACCCTCCTTCTCTTCCTGCTCCCTTGAAACCACCAGGTTTCAAGTAGACTTGAGATACCCAGGACATGTGCACCACCCATCCCTTTCCCTTTCCCTTCCCCTCCCCACAACAAGACACCCTGTGAGGTAGGTGGGGCTGAGAGAGGTCTTTTGAGAACTGCTCATGAGAGAACAGCTCTGAGAGAACTTGTGACTGACCCAAGGTCACACTTGCATGTGGAGCTGCATGTGGAGGAGTGGGGAATCAAACCCGGTTTTCCCAGATTAGAGTCCAACTCCCGACCACTACACTAAACTGATGGGGTGGAAGCTGCTGAAGGGTTGGTGAAATTTCTCCAGTACTTATGTGCCACGTGCCCAGATAAAAAATGGTATCCTTAGAAAATTTATATGCCACCTTGAGCAAGTCTCTGGAAAAGCAGCACACATAAAAGGAACAATGATAAAATTATCAATATTAAAACAAAACATTAAAAACAATAAAGACCCTAGCAGGGCTTTCCCCGGGGCGCTGCGCCTCTGCACTGCTCGGGGAAGCCAAGGAGGGGGCGGGGCTTGGTCATGTGCCTGCCCCCTGGGTTCCTCACTCCCGGAGCTGCGCTCCTGTGTGCTCCTGCTCCAACGGACCCCTGGTTATCCTCATATGTAGGGTGTTTCACATACCTGTCTGTTTTGTGTAGGATTGCCAGCTTCAGGTTGGGAAATACCCTCATATCAGAACATACAAGATTCCGAGGACAGCACTTGTGTTACTTGTCCTAACAGACGTGTGTTTCAGGTCTTATTCAAGTCGTATGATGCTGCACTAGACTGACGTTTTCGTTTTGTCTCCCTCTATGAAAACTACAGTGCCAGGGCAAAGCTGGCATTCAAACCTGAAATGCGAAAGTGTGTCCTGTTTACAAGCTCCACATTTTGATATCTTAATATTCAACAGGGATATCACAGGCAGACAAACAAAACAAAATGAATTTAGGAGCAGAATGACAAATTGGTGAATTAACTCAAAGGCTACATTTTATTGAATGACGATAAACAACCTCCTCCTCCTCCTGTAGGGATTTCCCTGCCCACAAGAACTTTCATGGGAATATGTTTTGCCACCAAGTCAAGTCAAGTCAAGTTTATTCGAGTTTAACAGCCCAGAGGCCACACACTATAAAACAAAATTTAAGAATTAAAAATTACAGTAAAACAAAAGTTTGCCACATTCACAATAAAGCTTTTGTAGAGGCTAAAGCAGTATTGTGGACATTTTGCCATTAGTACTCATATGATTTCATGACAGCAGTGGGTATACACAGAGGGAACATTTATCCACAGCACATACATTAGGAACGCACAGGGGCTAATACACTCCTTCCACTGCATGTACAATTTCTACATTTCAGATCTGGGTTCCAGAGCCTCCAGAAAGAGTCTTTGGGTCTTGAACCAATTTGTACACAGTTCCCCATTTTCCCAGAGACTCCACATGCTCTGCATATGATCCCATTACAAAAAACCAACAATCTGGCAACATAGACATGGGGGTGGAAGAAACAATAAACTACAGTCCCCCCTCCTCACAAACTTGTCCTTTTACCCTGTTTTTCTTTGCACATTGGACTTGACTGTTAATTCTCAACTACATTTAGTACTATGTACTTTTCTGCTCTTTCCGGGAACAATTTACATCAGAAGGTTTTCAGTTTGCCTCTGCTGCATAGATCGTTCTGGGTATTTTAAGGCACCATTTGTTAGAATACCCTACTGTTGTGCAAGTTACTTTCCATAAAGAGACCCTGGAAAGTACTGGCCCCTTTAATAACGAAACATTAGCTACTTCACCAGATGACTGTGCCTTCGTGTAATTACAGGGTGCAAGTGAAATGACATTACATTTTCCTCTCAAATTCATGTCATTAAAGTAGATTAACGTGAGAAGCCCACAGTGTGTAGATGCTGTCCTCTTTCTATACGGAGCTCAAATGTAATCTTATTTTAGATTGTGCTCCATGTGTGGCGTCTGAGCTCAGCAGTGGGTCAATATAAACAGTGGTAATTGAACTTAATTTGCCAAGTGGCACATTTCACCTGGCAAACTGAAGAGCAGGGGCCAGAGGCTTTTCCAGCGGAGGAGATTGTGTGGGGCTTTTCTCTGTCCTATTTTGGCCACTGGAAACTAGCTTCAGATGCGAAAGCTCTTGGTTAAGCTTTCGTTCACCACTATTAGGGCAAAAGAAAGGAGGGCCCTGGAAGGAGGGTGCGAAGGAAGGGAAGTGGCAAATAGAACAGGGGGACAAAAAGACCAAAAGGAGGTCCAAGAGGGAAAGCAAACAGGGGAAATGGATAGAGAAGAGGGGGGCTCACAGCCAGCTGGACCTGCAGAGGTAAGGAAGGCTGAAGTTCACA
Source organism: Lepidodactylus listeri (assembly GCA_029233225.1). Taxonomy (NCBI): domain Eukaryota; kingdom Metazoa; phylum Chordata; class Lepidosauria; order Squamata; family Gekkonidae; genus Lepidodactylus; species Lepidodactylus listeri. The sequence goes on along the minus strand of JARCFY010000017.1, from coordinate 10,089,155 downwards.
TATTCATTTGAAGAAGAAGAAGAAGAAGAAGAAGAAGAAGAAGAAGAAAAAGAAGAGATTGGATTTATACCCCGCCCTCCACTCCCCAAGGGAGTCTCAGAGCGGCTTACAAACTCCTTTTCCCTTCCCCTCCCCACAACAGACACCCTGTGAGGTAGGTGGGGCTGAGAGAGCTCTTTCCAGAACTATCCTTAAGAGAACAGTTGCATCAGAACTATGGCTTGCCCAAGGTCATCCAGCCAGGTGCAAGTGGAGGAGTGGGGAATCAAACCCGGCTCTCCCAGATTAGAGTCCGCGCACTTAACCACTACACCAGACTGGCACCCTTCACATTTTTGGCTGTAGGCCATGCAATGGAAGGGTGCTAGGTGACCTTCCAGTCAACCACTCTCAGCCTAACCTACCTCAGAAGTAGAGTTGATAGGTGGTGGTTGGCACCTAGTTGAAGACTGGAAGGCAGGATATGGAGGAGTGTTGTTGAGCTGACAGCATGATGTCATTTCCAGAGCAAACCTGGAAGTTACATCACACTCTCTAAGATTTAGTGGAAGTTCTGAGTTTCTGCTGAACCCTAGAGCAGCATGACATAACTTCTGGGTTTGCTTTGGAAATGACATCACCAATGCAGCAGTGATTTTTGCATTATTCTCCCCCCCCCCCCCCCCAGCCAACTGAATAGTTGAGGGGGCTGAGAGGTTGCCAGCAGGATAACTGGAGCAGGGTTAGGGAGACGGTAAAATGGGAGAGAAGAGAATGATCTAAGCCATTTTGGGTTCCCCACTGGGGAGAAAGGCAGGGTATAATGAAGCAAATACATAAATAAAAAGTGTATCATATGCATTTGCTATGCCGTGAGATTGTCTTAACATCCTTAATGCACATTACAAAGTCCTTATTCCCCTGCCCCAGGCACCAGCAATGCGTGCTGAACACAGATATGATCTGGTAGTTCTCTGCTCAGAACTTAATTCCCCGGGGCCCAATTTGGATTGGGACTGTGATGCATGAGGAGAGGGGGGATATTTCACCATGAGCCACTGTTCCAATCTGAAACAGCCCAGGGTGAACAGCAGGAAAGAAAAATGGCTTGGGAGCAATGCTTCCTGTAAGCTGTGGAGTCTTGTGAGCAAAAATTCTACTTTGTGAGCTCCTGGCATTGAAGTTGTGAGCGAGCAATGTGGCTACTGCATAAATTAGTTTGCTCTGGAGCCATCCTTCCTGAGCTAAGACAAAAATGTGGCTAAAAAGCTGTGAGCTAGCTCACACTAACTCAGCTTAGGGGGAACACTGCTTGGGAGAGAGATTTAAGCCCCCCCCCCCATATGCTGTGGTGCTGATTTGAATCAGACCTGCATGTGTCTGGAAATTGCATTCCAAGGACCGAATTCACCCTGCACATCTGTTGACAGGACTAGTGGTAGATACACAGGGGACACAAGGACTAATGTGTGATCTGACAGCAGTCCCATCGTTTAAAACGTGTACATTGAAAAATGGATTAACTGGGTGTCTGCCCACAGTCGGATTTTCTGTAGCAGAGGCTAAGTCTCATGCATGAAGGAAAGTTGTTCCACAACACTTGTGTAACCCCAGATATTGTCCAATCCACAGCTCTGCATGCACAAGCTTGTATTTTGGGTACTATGATTGCCAGTGTATCAAGGAAAGCACGCACGCACACTTTTACTAAAGCTTTCAGAACACTCCTTTAAAAACCTTTTTTTCTTCCTGTACTGACTGTTACCTTTAAGCAAGCATCATCTGACTGAGTATGCAAAAAGAAGACAAAGTGATATTATGTATAATCCAATATGTTGCAGCCGTCCTGCTCCCTCGTGCCAACTCTGCTCTGCTTGAGATTACATTAGGAAGCACACACTTCAGCAGGCTATCTAGACAACGAAATTACCATGGACAACAGCGTTGCAGTCCATTTTTCAAATTAGATGTACTTTCTACAATATCTGGGTCTCATTAGTCATCACCTGCACTAATTGGTAACGCCAGCCTTGAAGTTCAACCTGATGTCACTGTTCTCAGAACTGAGCAGCTTTGAGCGAAACGTTTCTGCCTCCATCCCCCAAAGTGACACATTCAACCCCCAAATGGAAACTTCCACATATGTATTTTTCCCCGCCCTAGGATGTCCGGAGACATAAGCGTGACATCGCCAGGGCACAGCAGTGCCTTTACAGAGCAGCTTCCCGTGTACAGCACCAGTCATGTGGCCAATCCCACCCACTATATTTTACCACCTTCTAATTTTCACTGCTGAGAGAAGGATCAGCCCTGATCCTCAAGCAGATCCAGCAGAGATGGCTGGATTTCCCAAATCAAACCACAAACCAAGGGGGGGTACTGAGACACCAGTACTTCCATCCCCTATGACTGTTCCCACACTCTTCATCCAAACCAGCCCCCAGCCTCAAAACTACTCCTCTCTGGTGGTAGCCAGGCCAGTAGGCACAGACCCTGGTGCCTCCTCCGAAGGAACGGCACATCCCGTAATTGCCCTGTCTGGTGGTCTGCCAGTCAGGATGCTCCCCTCCCACTGGCAGAGTGACATGAAGCAGGCATCACATCTACACTACAGGAAAATAACAAGGAGCTCTGTCTCTGTGTGTGTGTGCGTGCGTGTGTGTGTGCGCGCGTGCATTTGCATGGCCTCGGTTCTCTGTTTCCTTTTCACCACTATTTTTTTCCCTAGCAGACAAGATCAGCAAGTAAATTTTGCTTTCAAAGATGTTTTGAAAGGAATCTGGAAAGTTCCAGGCAATTCTAAGGCTGCGGTCAGACGTGCCTTTGGATCCAACATAGCTGTGAATGCCTGATGGATCTAAAGTGCATGGTCAGACTGCAACATCTGGGAAAGGTCCCACAGTCGTTGGCAACCCATGCTGCCCCACCACAGAAACAAAGACATCGGGGAAAGTCCAGTCCTGACACTTGCCGATGGGCCACAGACAGATTTCCCCCAGTCTGATCACTCAAACGCAGACTCAGGCCATCAGAATGGACTGCTCAGCACATCCCGACTCAGTGCCATTCCCCCCCCCCCCCCGCTTAGTGATATGCGCATAACCACATAATTGGTCCATGGAGAACTCTTTGTGCGGGGCACACAAAAAGGCCAAAAACCCACACTCGCCCAAACATGCCATCTGATCACGCAGTGATGGCCTGTGCCTGCTGCAAAACAGATTATACTGGGATGTGTGATTGAGCAGCTCCATCTCAAAAGCTAACAGATGGAATAGGAGTGCTTCCTGACTGCGCCAAATGGCATGCCTGACCACAGCCTAAAAGAAAAAGAGTTTCAATTAAACTTAAAGGATTTCAGAGGGAGGTTTATCACATCACTTCTTTAGACCAATGAAAAATGTTAGTACAGATAGTTATCTGTGCTGATATTAGAAGTGTGCAGATCTGTACTGTACAGATAGTTATCTGTGCTGAGCCTGCTGCAGGGGAGGGCAGGATATAAATCACATGAAATAAATAAAAATAAATTATCCACGTTATGCTCCAGGAGACATCTGCCTCTAGACAATCAAAGGTAGTCACAAAATTTGAGAGCTTGCCACCAAATTTCATCCACAGAGAACCCTTGGGGAGAAACCTCCAAGCCTCTTTGAGCAAAACAAAGAGTTTGGGCAACATTTGTATTGAAAGAGAAGAAGACGGGTAGGAGGATTCTCTATCTGGATCTTATCTGACCAACATACAGACACCACTTCATACCATAAACCCGCTGATTGTGCCCTTAACCTACATGCTTCCAGCTACCATCCAGAATGCACCACACAATCCAGGGATGCTGGGACTTTGGACCTCCTCCCCACACACACACCTTTGCTCTTCTTGCTTTATATACATCATTCCAAGTGAAAGTGACACTTCCCACATCTGATGAAGCAGGGTCTGGCTCACACAAGCATGTGGCACAAGAGAAGTTCATCTTTAAGGTATCACAAGCCTCTTTTATTCCTGTAATTTCCAGCACCACTGGGTGTAACAGACTCAGTACTTCTCCATGATATATCCTGTGGAGCTCTGCAAAGAAATGTTACTTTCTGAAATCAGGGCCGACTGACACATATTATGGGATATAAACAAGAAGAATGCTGGCACAGACATAAGTGACATCTTTGTGCAATTCCAGGCTTTAGAGCAGGAGGCCCAGTTCTCCCCAGTTTCATCTCTGTGGAGACAGAATTACTTTGTCCAAACAGAAATGAAGCCACAGTTGGGTGCAGAAAAAATAATAATTCTCCCCTTTCAAATGTCTAACAAAGATGGTTAATCTTAATTTAAGGAATTGAAGGGTTCGGAGCTAAAAGCTAAAGAAAGACTCATTTTATACTATTGTCTTGCTCAAGATACACTAAGCAGCCAAAAGTTAGTTGTTTTTTAAAGGTGTAAACTTTAAAAGTCATGTATTTTTCTTCATGCATAATTGCTAAAAGCAAACCCAAAATAAAGCAGCACTTACACAGAGCTGGAGAGAGCTCGGCCTCAAAAAAATCTCAGAATTCTCACTTTGCTCATGTTAGCCTTTATTCTTTATTTATAGTAAAACTAAGTATAAGGCCCATTGTGGAAATAAATACAACGGGCTCTAGAAAGATGTGATGTGTAACGAATACATAGGCTGCAAGCAGGTTAAGTACATATTAGCAGTATGTAATAGAAAGGCACAAATACCTTACGTTACACAATAATTGGTGTCCAAGGTCACACAATGTGGGCCAGAAAATGCAGCACACAGGGCTCTGTGGCGTAACTTCTACAACTGGGCAGTCTCCAGAGTCATTTCATGTTGGACGTCCCTGTCATTCAGAGTGGTCCTGGTCGCACTGTCCACCCTGTTATAGAACAGGTCTCAAGGGAAGCTGGGTTGAAAGCGAGTGGTTACGACGAAAGTCTCCGTAGGTTATGTCGGAATGATGAAGAGGAGTCTGGGCATATGAGTTCCATGAGTGACACCTCTTATATAGAACACAGCTGTACTCAAAACAGCAGGTGTCCTTTTCGTGGCTTTTGGTAGGCTGCCAAGTTGCGACCTGGGTTTCTGGTTCCCCCCCCCCTTTTTTCGCTTTAAATATGTATCTGGATGTCTGTCTCTGTCTCTGTCAGTTTGCCTCTCTCTTTGTAATTGGTTTCCACACTCTGGGTGTGGTTAAAGGTTCCCCCCAATTGCAGGTTTTATCCCAGTATTGCACACTCTCTGTATTTTTTAATGTATATGTCATTCTCCACTTCAGCCAATTGTTCCAGCACTCCTCTTGTTTGTGCGCGCTGATGTAGATCTGTCTGTGTCTGTGTCTGTATTTGTGCTTTGCAGCATGCCTTGGGTTTTTGGCTTCCTGTTTTCTGTGTGTCTGGCCCTTCCTCTATCTCTGCGTGTGTGTGTATCCACTGGCTTTTGGGGGGATAATTTGGGCTGGTTCCCCCCCCCCCGCACCTCCACTACGCTGACAGGTGTTTACTTGGCGGGGTTTTTTCCGTTCTTGAAAGTGTTGCCTCAGCAAACTTGGCTTGGAGGCTAAAGACAGTGGGTTTTGTCTCCTGAGGGAATCAATCATCGTCTGGTGAGGAGAGTGAAGATAGTAGCTGTGTTCACCAGAGCAAAGCAACCGTCTTCTGAGGAAAGTTTTGGCGGGCACTGCTTCTGTGGGCGGGACTCAGGCAACGCAGCCAGTGGATAGGGACAGCTTCTGAGTGACACATCATGGAGCCAACTGATTTAGGAGTGTGTGGAATGTTCAGAAAGTGCCACCACACTACTCAATTATATATAAGGAGAGATATCTGTGGGCCACCTTTCTTGAGGCAGTATAGAGAATACTATAGGTTGCAAGAGATAAAATACTTAAAAGCCCTCAAAACAGTGGCAGAAGACATCCACATGAGTCCAACCAAACTTATAGGGGTCTTCAAAAGCTCTCTTCTATTAAACTACATTGCGGACAGCAAGAGGGCATTCCGCACCTCCACTGGGAGCACATTCCATTGTATTGGGGCAAATGCAGAAATATGCTCCAGAGTGGGTCAGGGTCATAGACAACTCCTGAAAGGTTCACAAGAATAAAGTTGTGCATATAGGGTTACCAGCCTCCAGGTGGGGCCTGGAGCTCTCCAGACTAGAGAGAACAGTTCCCCCAGAGAGGGCGGCCTCCATGGCTTTAAATCTCTGCTGAGTTCCTCCTCTTCCTCCTCCTCAAACACAGCCCTTTCCAGGCACTTCTCCCAGTCCCCAGGAATGTCCCAGATTGGAGTTGGCAATCCTAAATCATACAGATCTGTGGGTCCCAGGTCATCAAAGATAAAAACAGCAACTTAGAGCTGAGAAACTCAATAAAGATCTTTTAGAATAGGTGAGACATGGGTGAAATACTTTACAGCAATTATTTAAAAAGCAGTACCATTCTGTAGGGCTGCGGTGGCTCAGAGGCTAAGACTTGAGCTGCAGACTTGAGTGCTGCATGACGGAGTGAGCTCCCATCTCTGGCCCCAGCTCCTGCTAACCTAGCAGTTTGAAAGCAAGAAATTGCAAATAGATAAATAAGTACCGCTTTGGTGGGAAGTTAAATGCGTTCCCATGGGCGTCAACTACGCGGGGGCTTGGGGGCTCAGGCCACTCCTGGAATTTTCCAGGGGGACTGAGCCCCCCTGGGCAAAACAGAGTGCCCACCCACTGCTGTTGCGCCTCCCTGTCCCCCAGGCACCCAGCTGCTGCAGCTTCAAGAAGCCGCCACTGCCGCAAGAGCTGGAGCGCCCCCCCGGCTCACCCGCACTCCCTCCCTCTCTGGGGGCTCTAGGCGACTGCCCAGCATGATGACATCACCCGGAAGTGATGTCATCACACTGGGCATGTTGCCGGGGCGACGCTCTAGCAATCACCCGAGAAACTCTATGACACCATAGTGAAACTCTAGACACCCAGAGTGGCATCCTGTTTCCCTCCCCCCCGGCCCAGCTCCCCCAGGAAATTAGAAATTTTACACCCTTGAGTGTTCCGTCTAGTCATGACAGCCACATGACCACGTGGAAAGTCTTCAGACAGTGCTGGCTCTTCGGCTTGGAAATGGAGATGAGCACCACCCCCTAGAGTTGGATTCAACTGGCTTTCGAACAAGGGAAACCTTTACCTTTAGCATTCTGTACTGGTCAAAGTTTCTGAGTTGTCTTTAAGGGCAGCCCCACAAAGAGTGCCTTACAGTAACCAAGCCTTAAGTAGTCCTTAAACCTAGGACCTGGGAGACCTGAATTCAAATGTGCACCCTGCCATGGAACGCATTAGAAGAAGAAGAAGAAGAAGAAGAAGAAGAAGAGATTGGATTTATATCCCGCCCTTCACTCACTTAAGAGTCTCAGAGCGGCTTACAAACTCCTTTCCCCTCCCCTCCCCACAACAGACACCCTGTGAGGTAGGTGGGGCTGAGAGAGCTCTTTCCAGAGCTGTCCTTGAGAGAACAGCTGGTACAGAGCTATGGCTTGCCCAAGGTCCTCCAGCCGGGTGCAAGTGGAAGAGTGGGGAATCAAACCCGGTTCTCCCAGATTAGAGTCCGCTCACTTAACCACTGCACCACACTGGCTCTCTAGGTCAGTTTGGGCCAGTCATTCTTCCCCAGCCTCATCCACCTCTCAGGGTTGTTGTGGATAGGGCTGTGGCTCAGTAGTGGAGCAGCTCCTTTGCATTCAGAAAGTCCCAGATTCAGTCCTCGGCTGAAAAGATCTGGTAGTAGTAGATGATGAGGAAACTTACACCTCAGATTGTGGAGAGCTACTGCCAGCCTAAGCAGACAATACGGCCCTGACAGACCAAAGTTCTGACTCTAGGTAGGACAGCTTCCTATGTTCATGTTATTATTGTTGTGAGAATAAAATGGAGAAGAAAACTATGTGCGTTGCCATGGGATCACTTTGGGATAAAAATGCAACAGAACTCTGGTGTTGTATCAAAAAGCCCAGCAAGAGCAGGCTAATGCACCCCCGAAATGAAAAGATGAAGGCCTTACTATCATTCTTATCACCCATTAACTGCTGTTGCTTTCAAACAAGAGCCCAGATGATTGGATGGACAACGGGAATTTTGGATAAGATGCTTTCATCATAAGCCCATTAACTGATGGAAGGGAGGCAAAATCAATGGAGTGGATTTAACCTAGAGCTTTGCAGTTCTCAGGGCTATTTGTTTCCACATCGATTTATGAAGAAGCTCCAGCCAAAGACAGACTACCGCACGGTCTCTCTGGGAGGCGCCAGAATTCATTTACCTCTCTTCCTTTGATGGAAAGGAACATAATTGAGACCTTAGCTAAGTTCAGCACATTACACCAACTTGTACCTAACAACCATTCTGCTCAGCCAAGTTTGAAGCCATTCTTCTGTCCGAGGAACATTCTAAAAACCGTGAAAGAGCCATACCCATCGCCATCAGGAGACGGCTCCTTGAGATGGAAGCTTGAGTGGTCTCATACAAGTCTTATATTTAAAGAGGTTTGAACTGCTGCAGACACACTCAGGTTAATAAGTCGACACTAAAAACATGTTAATAGGAGAACACAGAAGATCATCTGAGGATTAATTATGCTTCCTTCAGTCTCTGCTAGCAATCTGCCAATTCTTCATGGGTTAAATCTGAGGAATCATAATATAAATCATGAGGGAACATAAGATATTGGTACTGGTAAGTAGTGACACTGTTACATTAGGTAATTTCTCATAGTAATAAAGACTGGCAGTGATTGGCCAGCCTTCCTTGATGTCAGAGAGAGAGGGCAAAAAAAGGATCTCTGCCCGGCTATACTGCTTAGATCCTAGTTGGGTTCTGGGTAGACAGCAGGGATTAACAGAGCAATCAATTGTTTAGACTGGAGTGATTTCCTTTACATAGGACTGCACCAGGAAGCAATGAAAAAACAACCGAGTATGGGGCCCCACAGCCTGAGAAGGCAGGTCAGAGAAAATGGAGGAGCTGAGGATGGGAAGATAGAAAGAGGGTGTGAGGACCATTGGATGGAATGGAATAAGAGGCAAAGTCTAGAGGGAGGCAGCCAGGAGGGGAAATGGTAGAGAAAATGGGCAGAAAGGAGCCAGAACCTGCAGAGGGAAGGGAAGCCAATGCCAAATCTCCTCCAGGCCTCTAAGTTTTCTGTATATGTAGCAGACGCTGCCTGGATGGACAGCAGAGTTCAGCGCTGTGTGCAGCCATTTCAAGATTTTTAGGGACTAGTTATATAGTGGTGAATAAGTCAAAGAAAGGATAATGATGGAGTGCAGAAGTTGAAAGAACAAAGCTTTGGTGACAAGGAAATAGGGCTGCCAAGTCCAACTTGGGAAATATCTGAGGACTTTGGGGGTGGAGCCAGGAGACTTTGGGGGTGGAGCCAGGAGAAAGGAAGTGACATCATTTTGTGATGTCACATCCTGTGATGTTGCTTCCACATGCTGACACATGAACTCATGAAGTTTCCTAATACTGAGCTTCTGCTGCTGCCTTGAGCTTTATAGGCTTGCAAGCAGCATTACCCAGACTGTGACTTTTATGCCACTGTTTTTTGTCGCTGAACAAGAGTCAGTGTTATGTAGCAGTCAGTTTGTTTGGCTGGGATCTGGGAGAGCCTGGCTCAAAACCCTGCAGTGCCATGGAATCATTTTATTTAATACTGAATCAGGCCATTGGTCCATCAAGGTCAGTATTGACTACTCAGACTGGTAGTGGCTCTCCAGGGTCTCAGGCTGAGATCTTTAATGTCACCTATTACCTGATCCTTTTTTAGCTGAAGAGGCTGATACCTCCTGCATGTCAAGCAGATGCTCTATCACTGAGCAACGGCCCTACTAAATCCTTCCTCATCTCGGCAGAATATGAAGCACTAAGTGCTACACAAGTGCTAAATATGATTTTCATATCATAAGAACAGGAGAGAAGCCACAGTGAATCAGGCCAACAGCCCGTCCAGTACAACACTCTGTGTCACACAGTGGCCAAAAATACCAGGTGCCCTCAGGAGGTCCAGCAGCGGGGCCAGAACTCCAGAAGCCCTCCCACTGTTGCCCCCCAAGCACCAAGAATTCAGAGCATCCCTGCCCCAGACAAAGGGTTCCATTTAGACCTTGTGGCTAATAATAGCCACTGATAGACCTCTGCTGGATGGGGACAGAGAGAGAGAGAGAGACAGACAGACAGACAGAAAAAAGAAAGAAAGGGGGAGGGGGAGAGAGAGAGAGAAGGAAAAGAGCTGGCAGACCCCAGCAGCTTACCCCAGCAGCTTACTCCAGCAGCAGGCCACATGCAAAAGCAAGCCCTTCAGCAGAAAGAGCCTCTCTGGGCGGGGCTCTCTTGTTCTCTCTTAAAGGGGAAATGTCTGTTGAGGCTTTTTACTGCAGGGCAAGCTCTCTGCAGACATTTCCCTTTTAAGAGGCCAGGGCAGCCTCCGACGTTTCCCTGCTGGCAGCCATTGCCTCCCCCGGTGGCCAATTTTGAAAAGGCGGGGGAAAGCTTTAAAAATCAGTGTTTCCCCCGCCCTACCGGGGGACTTGGCAGCCCTACAAGGAAAGCCAGTTTTTGCAGATTTATTCCAAAGCAGACCTGTAAAAGCTGCACGCCTCATGCTTATGAAAGAACAGGCCATTCCTCCTGAGTACAATGTGTCCCCCCCCCCCGCCCCCCCCTGGATCTGTATAAGGAGGCAGGTTATGGAGATGCCCTCAGCGATGGAGTGAATCACTTCTTGGGGGCATCAGTCCTCCAAATGAAGTGCTGGAAATGCTATGGTGAATTCATTGTTGCCTGAGTGATCCCAGCATAGTGCCCGTGGTCACCATGGGCACTTAACGGTGGGTTTCCCGGTGCCTTTCCCCCAAAGAAAAGAGCCGGTTCCACCTTCCTTCCTCCTCATTGGAGCAGGCAGCGCTTCAGCAGGGCCCAGGAGGCCTCACCGTTGCGTCTTCAGGGAGCCCCAGTTCAGGAACAGCTGCCTCCTTCATCATCATCATCATCACGGGAGGATGTTTGGCTTGCCACTTCCCAACTTTCTGTGATTCACCCCAGCACCCGCTCTGAGCCCCACATCAGTGGGGGAGAGTGGGATAGGAATCCAATCAATCAATCAATCAATCAGTCAATACGTTTTGTGAGGGCACCCTCTCCCTATTCTCAAGGCTCCAAAAGTACCCACAGGCCTTTTGCTGCTGCTTGCAAGTGTGTAGATAATTTCTGAGAGTGTTCTAGGCAGTGCCTGGTGAAATGTTAGAAGACAGAGGAATGACAGAATAAGATATTTATTTACTCCCTTTATATTTTGCCCCCCCCTTTTGCTATCAAGTCACAGCTGACTTATAGCAATCCTGTGGGGTCTTCAAGGCAAGAGACATTCAGAGGAGATTTGCCATTGCCTGCCTAGGGCTGCCAAGTCGCACCGGGGGGCGGGGAATCCCCCGCTACAGGAGTCTTCAATCCACCAGCCCGAATTCGGCCAGTGGGGGGAACCCCACCCCCCGAAGTCATCCAGTCAGGACGACTGCCCCAGCATGATGACATCACCCGGAAGTGACATCATCATATTGGGCACGTTTCCGGGACGATGCTCTAGCAATCGCCCCAAAACTCTATTGTACCTGGCAACGTGCCCAGTGTGATGAAGTTACTTCCAGGTGACTCCCCCGCTGGAAAGGGTGAGTATACTTGGCAACCCTATGCCTGCCTCTGCATAACAACCCTGGAATTCCTCAGTGGTCTCCCTTCCAAACACTGACCAGGGTCCACCCTGCTTGGCTTCTGCGTTCTGATGAGATCTGACTGGCTTGGGCTATCCAAGTCTGCCTTATTACTTCATGTGAAATCAGGTTACCTTGGTACAGTTCCCCCCCCTCCCCCCCAAGTACACATTGCCCTAAAAACAGGCAAGCCGTTTTTTTAAAAGAACCTTTTTTCTGACACTGCATTAGCAAACGTACCCTCCTCTGTTGTATAAACAATTAGTTTAATAATAATAATAATAATAATAATCTTCCATCAGTGCAGTTTCACTGGTTGGAGATCTGCAGACTTAAAAGCGCCTGTACCAGCTTATCAGAATGAACAGAAGAATGTGACTCCATTAGTCATCCAGTATTGCAAGCCTTCCATGCTTTGTTTCATTGTTTTGCATCCACTTGAGATGTCTCCCGTTTTCAGGGGCTGACTAGTTCAAGGCCTGCATTGGTTCATTACCATCCTCTTAATTCAAAGAGGTTATGACCCTGGCTCTAGATGGCCATTTGATAATTACATGCAGCCGCTATTTGATTATCAAGTGGATGCTCAATTGCTTTCGTTAATGGAACTGTTTTTCATTCTGATCTTTGCGCGCTTCAGAGAGACAGCGGCACTTGGTTCTGGAGCAGTTTGATGGACAAGGGGAGAAATTATATACCCAGAGACTGTATTAAGATGAGACAGCCCTCAAAAACAAAGCTGTGTGTCTGATCTAGGGCTGATGCATTTTTATCTGTTATGGTTAAGCTTTTAGTTTCTTTAGAAACGGTAGATCGGTCAACTAAACCTTAACGTAATGCGTTACTTGGTGACAGCTGCAGTAGGCAAAGTCTGCGGGTTCTGGGCCTACCTGCTTATGTTATTGAGGCCATTTTGATTCTGATTACTGTGTGACTAACCGCAAGAGAAAAATAAATTATTCATTTGTGTTATTAATTAATTTATAATTAACCCATGGGGGAAAAAACAATTTATGAAGTAGAGTTGTGTATTACCACCTGTACAAATGAACTGTGTAATCCGTTCCAGCAAGGCTGTGGGCTTGTGTATGAGCCAGTTGGCTGCAGCGGTAAAGAGCTGGCCTAGGAGCCGTGAGTCCCGGGTTGAAATCCTCACTGTGCCATGAAGCAAACTGGGTGACCTTGGACACGCACTCTCTCACAGCCTAGCCTTTCTCACAGGGTTGTTGTGAGAGTAAAATGGAGGAGGGGAGCTGGGTGTATGTGTGACCAGGTGGGTTTGTGGGGAGGGGAGGTGTTTTGTTCCTGAGAGGGACCAGTAGGAAAGTTCTGAGTAGCAAAGGGAGAGGGAAGCCATCTGGGTCCCAGCGCAGAGAGCAGTGAAGCCGGAGAAGGAGCTTCAAAAGAACTGCAGCCTCCAGAGATCTGCGGCAACTCAAACAGGTCTGTCAGGACCCCACTGGGGGGCAGGGGTTCCCCACTGCTCAGCAAGGGGGAAATCACACTAAGGGGGGGGGGAGGGGCATCAGCAGTGTCCCAACATGCTGATGTTACTCCTCGCATGCCCAAAAGTGACATCAGTGGGTTACTGGGGGACACCATGGATGTTCTGGCATTTAGCCAAAATTCTATGTTCAAATTGGAATGCGGAGGAAGTGACATCAGCATGTTGCCAGTGATGCAGAACCATTGCTGGTGAGCCCCCCCCCCCCCTTTAGTCCCCACTGCTTCCTGCTGGTCACCGGGCAGGACCTGGTAGCTCTAAAAGGCCCCAAGATCAGCAGCTTCACCCCACACAGGCAGCCACACAGCAGCAAAGATGGAGTGTGAGAGACCTGCGGAAAGCCTCAGTAAAAGACCCTTTTTGGTTCCCCTGTTAAGTTGCCTTTTCTAAGCTAGAAGTGGAAGCCAGTTGTTGTTGTTTTGTCACCCCCCCTTCCCCCGGACCCATAATTTCTTCCCTCTTCCCAACAGAGGACCAAGCCCATAGGGTTATATCTGCCTCTCTGAGCTCCTTGGAGGATACACGGGATACAAACGTTCTAAATAATTAATAAATAAATGTTAAATCAGAATTGCTCACAGCCTCAACAAGGTCAGGGGCTTCTCATTTAAAGTATCTGACAAAATGTTCTTCTGCCAATACAAAATTCATTCTCCAAACTGGACAGTCTTTGTCCTGGCATCCCCCTAGAGTCAAGTCAGGGATAGCAGCCATTACCAGAACTGTTCGCCTCACAACAGGCAGAGCTGAACTCGTGGACTCTAATCTGGGAGAACCGGGTTTGGTTCCCCACTCCACCACTTGCAGCTGCTGGATGACCTGTCAGATCTGTCAGAGCTGTTCTTGAAAGAGCAGTTCTCGAGAGAGCTCTCTCAGCCCCACCTACCTCAAAGGGTGTCTGTTGTGGGGAGGGGAAGGGAAAGGAGTTTGTAAGCCGCTCCGAGACTCTGAATGAAGGACGGAGTATAAATCCAATCTCCTCCTCCCTTTCATGGGAGTGAGTGCTTGCCCCCCCCCCAGTGGCCTGGAGTCTGCAGGAACTCACAGCATCCTGCAAAGGTCTCCAGATGCCTCATGGTCAGCAGAGGGGCCTCAAGCAGCTAGTGGTGCACTCTGCTGTCTGAGCTGTGCTTCTGCCCAAGCCTTCTGTCTTGTCTGCTCTTGGGGTCCTGGGGGAGACCATGTGGACCTTGGCAACTGGTTGCTGTCCTTTTTGAATCCCTCAGTAATCCCAGGTTCTGGTGGTGACTCCTGCTCCTGAGCCTCTTCTGGTCCAGGAGACCCCACAAGTTCTCTTACAGCCGGGGTTGGTGGTGGTGTCAGAAGGCTCAGATACCTCAGGGTCTGTCATGGTTTTGTCCTCCATGAGATCCACCAGGATTGTCTGGCCCAATCCTGACAGTCTTCGAAGATATTTTATAAATTTCTGGTACACTAGAAGTCCAAAAGTCCTGGACAGCAGGGATTATCAAGACTGGAAATACTCCTCATAAAGAAGGCTGCAATGTTACAGTGACACAAGGAGTCTGATCCAATCCTTTCCTTCTCTTACTTGCTTTATTGGGGAAGGACCACACTTCCTCTATGGCTGAGAATCAACTTCCTTAAGTGAAGCAGTTGTCACCAGTAAGGAGAGCCAGATCCATCCCGCTTCCTCTTGGCAAGAGAAGAGGATTGGATGGGGCTGGTTTCCCTTCACATAGGTGATCCATCTGGTGTGAGGTGATTTCCTGCTCTCTATGCAAGATTCCTCTCCCTCCTTTCTCTTAGGCTTCCATTCAACCTTTCACCAGGCAAAGTGAGGACTTAGACCTGTACAGGGCATACTACTTTCATTCCTGCCTCACTACAACTCCAAACGGCATAGCTTTTGTCCACATGAGTCCCACGATCCCCAGCATAGCTTTTGGTGGGTCAAAAGGCCCCTCTTCTCGCTTTTCTGTTTGCAGTTAAGCTGATAAGATCTGACCTGAGGGTCAGATGCACATTATGTGTGGGGCTTGCCCTTTGTGAGGATTATTCATGCCCTGACAACATACGAATGGCGATATTATACAAAATTCTGTTTCTGAGGCACATCACATTGTACTTAGGAATTTATTTATCCAATTAATGAAGAGTCTCACCATCATTTTTAACATCTCTCAAACACTGAAAGTTTTATTATCCCCAAGGAACAGGACGCTAGACTTTATGTAGCTGCAGCCTGGAGAAACCCAGCATGGTACAAATTGCTAATGGGAAGCAAAGTTTTCATGGACGTGCATGCTGGTTTTTCCACTTAGTGTTGAAGGAAGCTAATATTTCAGTGGGTTTCACAGACGGTGTGCCCTTTGCCAATGAATGTCATTCCCCTTTCTTCACCATTTTGTAAATATGACTATCTAAAAGCCCTGAATGTTAGTAAAAATAAATACGGAGGTGTGCATTGAGTCTGAACATTTGGAAAGCAGCTTTCAAATTAAATTAATTCAGGTTTGAATGAAAATCCAAGCAACTGAGAGTATAAAGGAGAGCTGCCTTGCAAAAAAAATGAGATAATCCCTAATTAACTAAGGCCTTGGGCTATTTACATAAACCCAGATTTAGGTACTTAAATGGTAAGTGCTGTGGGGAGTAGAGAAACCATTTCATATTTGACAAAGAAGCAAAATGCATCTGCTGTAGATTATAACCATGTAATAGGAATAACAGAAGTTATCCAAAGTAATTACTTAGGAACTTGTTTATATAGTCAAGAGTTTCCCCATTTATCAGATAGTGGGATTGTTGCTGTCAAATATGAGGTTGTTATTATTACCTCAGAGAGCTAGTGTGTGTAGTGGTGAGGGGTCAGGAATCTGAGGGAGCATTTCAGAGCTGCACTTTGCCATGGGAGCACACTGCATGTCCTTGGGCCGGTTGAGAACACTCAGCCTCACCCACCTCAGAGGGCTGTTGTGGTGAGGATAAAATGCAGGCCCATAGCTACAATGGGGCATTTTAGGGGCCTGCCCATTAACTAAAAGCCATGCCCCACAAATAGCCATGCCAGAAACCTTTAGAAACCGGCTAAGGAGCAAGGTGAGGAGCCCACCAATGTGGGGCAACTGCTACTGCCTCTGCCCAGGGCTGTCCTCCACCATTGCTGTGGCCACTGTCTTCTCCATGGAGCCCTCCTCCTCTCCATCCTCAGCTTCTGTCCTGCTGGGTTCCCTGATGCCAGCGAGCCTCAAGCCATCTAACACCGGGGTGCTGTCAGCACTGGGTCTCCCCCGGCAGCAGCTCTTGGCCACTGCCGCCACTTCCTCCTCTTCACCCACCACCGGCTTCCTGGCTGGCCTGCCTCACTTCATCTTCTTCTGGGGAGGACACATGCCTTGCCTGCACACCATGTGAGAACAACCTGCCCACTTTGGTGATTAACTTTAATTAACTTTAATTTAATCAACTGCCCCCTTAAAAATTTAAATGCCACCCCAAGAAAAAATCCGGGCTACGGGCCTGGAGGAGAGAATCGTGGGGATTGCTCTGTGTCCCCTTGCTAAGAGAGGTGGGGTATAAATAGAATCAAACTAATAAACAAATAAACTAAACTTATTATTATTATTATTAATTTTTATTGAAAGCATTTATTCACTGCCTTTCTCCCTTGCAAAACTCAAGGCGGCATACAACATAAATAAACAAAACTGGAGCTAAATAAAACGATAGATTCTGCCGCTTGGCCAACACCTCCAAAGAGGCTGGCACGTGCAACTCCTGAAAAATTTAAGGTGCCAATTGGGCTCTGTATCCTTTACACAAGTACCCCCCCCCCCCCCCCAGTTTGGGTTCATTCTGTGAGGTCTATTTGAATTATTGAGGAATAGTTTTAGTCTGTGAAGGAGTCAACATTATATCCTTTTAAAAGACTATTTCGCCCTGACCGGGATAGCAAAGGCTAGCCAGGCCTCATCAGATCTCGGGATCAGGGGGAGGAGGGGCTCCTGCTTCCCCACCACACTATTTACCTGATTTGAAACGGGGCTTGGGGCATTATTCGCTTGTTCGCCCCATCCCAGGGCCATTTAGGGTTGGGAAAATGACATGGGAAGAGGAGGACCCCACCTCCCCTGTAGTGCGATAATCCCAACAAGAATTAGGTCCTTGGGATGTAGTTAAAAGAGTTCCTCAGTGGGGACTCACTTCATAAACAGTAGCACATCCTTGTGGTGAACCAGGGGGTGCCTGTTTAGTTTGACCCTTGTGAGATATACAACGTCAAGAAGTCAATAAAGCCAGTTAGTGAGGGACAAGTGGAAACTTGCAAGGACTTGCTGGGGGCATCTCATTTCCTCACTGCCCCACTATTTCCTCTTTCTCTTTCCTGACATCCTTCATTGCCTCTTCCCTTTTTCTGCTTCCTTCTCTCCTTCCTGTTGGATGAAACGGATGTGACGTCCCTGTGCCTCAGCCTCCAAGAAGCAAGTGACCAGACAGTTACGGATAGATAGGCAGACACTAAGCATCTTTCTGTTTACTGGTCTGTCACTGAATCCTTTGAAGCGTAGATTGCTACTCTTAGGAAAACAACTTCCTTCTGTCTCCTTGCTTTCTTCCCACACACATACAAAGAGGAAGGACACATTTCTCCATCTTTGGCCCTGTGGATGCAGAGTGCCTTTCTGCCTCTGAATCTATCACTAGCTAGATAGAACAGAATCTGTCCCTGTCTCTATGCTGCACTATCCAATATTTATTTCCTAAATAAATCAGTTTTTGTTTTCTTTTAAACTGATAAGTGGTTCTCTGTAACGTTGTAGTCTTACAAGCATATGCTGAAGAAAGGATCTCTGCTGCATTCTGAGCCTTGAGCGCACTCTGCAACTTAGTAAGGGACCTGGACCAGCATACCAGCTCTCCCAACACTTCCCACCCAACAGACAAACCTACGTTTATCTGGCCCTCTGTCTTCAGATTTCCCTCTCTCCCCCCACCAGCAGTCTCTGCCTAGGAAAACTGGTCCAGTTGTGTGGTGCTGGCCACTGGGCCAGGACCACATGTATGATGGGGTACCCTCAAGGACTTGGGGGGGCACTTCATTTTCCCCATACCCTCCTCCCCCAAATATTTCCTCTTTATTTCCTCCTGGCAGCCCGCGGATCCTCTCCCCTTTCCTGCCTTTTTCTCTCCTTCTTGGCCATTCACCAACCTACCTTTTTATCTTCCTCCCATCTTCAGCTATATTTATTATTTATTTTACTTCATTTATACCTTGCCTTTCTCCACAGTGCGGGCCAAACATGCTTACATTATTCTCCTCTCATTTTTATCCTCACAACAATCGTGCAAGGTAAGTTAGGCTGAAAGGATGCGACTGGCCCCAAATCACCCAGTGAACTTCTACAGTAAGATGGAGAATCAAAACTGGTTCTCCCAGACCCTAAAGCTCTATCCCACTACACCACACTGGTTTTCATGGGGGGCTTGCTATTGAATAGTAGGAAGGAGCCAGTCTTAGTTAAGTTATGCAAGTTGGGTGGTATCAAGTTACTCAGTGTTTGCTGCTAGGCCTACGCCTGCCCTAAATATCCATACCTCCCTGAAAAAGACCCTACCCCTTTCCCCTGCCATTTACTCACAGAAACCAAGTCTGGAATGCTGTGGGTGCTTCTTTTATCATTTTGGAGTTTATTAAACCTTCCAGTTTTTTGGTGTTTTTTTTAAAGATTTCACATTTTCCTGCAAACCTGGGGCATTTTGGGGCTTGTAGAAATATCTTCCTTCACAGTGCCAATCACTGGATTTAAGTGTCCTCAGATTTGGTCGACTTGGCTCTTAGAATAGACAAGTGAGGCTCTGCAATACTCATGGGGGGAATTCTTAGCTTTAAACCCCTCCACAGTTACTGCCAGTGGCCTGTCATGGCTCCAGTTTTAAATTAAATTTAAATTAAAGCCCACAAGTATCACAGCTCCTGCTCCCTCATTGTTGCAGCTGCTGGTGAGGCTCCACTGCAAGGCCTGCCACACTCCCACCCCACAACCCCTCAGCATCAAGGTTGGCCAGCCCAGCCCAGCTCCTGGCCCTCACCACCAGGCCTGCTGCATCTGATATTATACACAATTAAAACAGGCCCCCCCTTGTGACCAGTCCAATCACACCAACCCATCCAGCCCGCCAGAATCTACCTTGAACCGTTGACCCTCCCCCCCCCAGCACCTGGAAGCATAGCATTACATTATCTAGCAGTGTCTGGCTCCCAAAGTCACAGCAAGCATTCTTCCCTAGAGAAGGGAGGCCCTCTGTAGATGCGGTTATGAGCAAGCAAGCACTATCCCCAGCCAAGCAGTCCTCACACCCCCACACTCACCCCCCTCCCAACCAGAACGAGCAGCACAGGAAACGTAGATGATATGCTTACTTCCCTTTTTCTACCTGCTAAGGTACTTCTTTTGTTTGACCCAGAATACAATTCTCACACTGACTTCCTTCTTCTTCCTCACTTTTCTATTCCTGTCAAGCATGTAGCTAGAAACTTACAGCTTCTCGCTATCTTGCTACATATTTTTTCTCAAAAAAAGAGAAAGTTCTCTTTAATTGATGATACCTCTCAGTCTGGTTCTTGGGGCAGAAAAACTTATTCTACCAACATAAACTTCAAGTGATGGCAACCTGCACATGAGCACCGGATCGTACAAGGCCTGGGTGTTATGTAAAAGTCTAACAAGCCCCACGTGGGGGGAGGGAGTGTCTGTCAGAGGAACACTGAATGGAAAGTCTGTGATTTTTAAAGAAGGATAGATTTATGCACATATGAAACAGCCTTATACTGAATCAGACCACTGGTCTGTCATGGTCGCTATTGTCAGACATGATTGGCAGCTGCTCTCTAGGGTCTTAGGTTGACCCAGGTCTTTTACATCAGCTACCTCCTGATTGGACAACTCTGCCGGTGAGCAGACCAAACAATAGAGAATTGGACATTGGCTGTGAGGCTTTTGGGAACTTTTTCGCAGATAAAGTCTTGTCGCTCCGCCGGGACCTCCCTGCCACAGTTGATACAGTAGCAGAACTTGAGGCTCCAAGCACGTCTTCTGGTCATATTTTGGATTATTTCAGTCCACTCTGTCTGGAAGAGGTTGACAATTTGCTCTTGCTGGTCCGCCCAACCACCTGTAGACTCGATCCGTGCCCTTCGTGGCTAATTAAAGCGAGCCACGAAGGGGTGCAAGGAGCACTTAGGGAAATTGTTAACATGTCCCTAGCTCAAGGGATGTTCCCTAGTGCTCTAAAGGAGGCTGTGGTACGTCCCCTCCTAAAAAACCAACGCTAGACCCGGCCGAATTGGCCAACTATCGGCCGGTGTCTACCTTGCCCTATTTGGGCAAGTTAATTGAGAAAGTGGTGGCAGACCAGTTGCAGAGCTTTTTGGATAACACCTCTGTTAGATCCCTTCCAGTCCAGTTTCCGACCAGGCCATGGGACGGAGACGGTGCTGGTCGCCCTCACAGATGACCTCCGGAGGCATTTGGATCGAGGCGGTATGGCGGTGCTGATGCTGTTGGACCTGTCGGCAGCGTTCGACACGGTCGACCATCAGCTACTAGTCCGCCGCCTCGCCGACATTGGGATCCAGGGGTTAGCTTTACAATGGCTTTCCTCGTTTCTCCAAGGTCGGGGACAGAGGGTGGCGATAGGGGAACAGCTCTCCCAAAGGCATCCATTGGTGTGCGGTGTCCCACAGGGAGCAGTGCTTTCCCCTATGCTGTTCAACATCTATATGCGCCCCCTCGCCCAGATAGCTCGGAGGCATGGGCTTGGGTGTCATCAGTATGCGGATGATACCCAGCTCTATCTGCTGTTGGGCGGTCAGTCAGACTCCAGTCCGGGTGATCTGGACCTGGCGTTGCAAGCCATGGCTGGATGGCTCAGGCAGAGCCGACTGAAATTGAATCCGACGAAGACGGAGGTCCTATGCCTGAGTCGGAGTGGACCAGGGTTAGGGATCCCTCTCCCGGCCTTCGATGGGGCGCCGTTGGTGCCAGCGCCGTTGGTCAGGAGTTTGGGAGTGCTCCTGGACCCCTCGTTAACGATGGAGGCCCAGGTAGCAGACACTGCTAGATCAGTTTTTTACCATCTACGGCTGGTCAGGCAGCTGGTTCCCTTCCTTGAACGCAATGAACTGGCTACAGTGATCCATGCTCTGGTCACCTCAAGATTGGACTACTGTAATGCTCTCTACATGGGGCTGCCCTTGTGCCAAATCCGGAAGCTGCAGCTAGTGCAGAATGCGGCAGCATGGCTGTTGATGGGCCTTCCTGTGCGGGAGCACATCCAGCCTGCCCTAAAAGCACTGCACTGGCTGCCTATAGGATACCAGATAAGGTTCAAGGTGCTGGTGCTTACCTATAAAGCCGTATATGGCTCGGGACCTATCTACTTGAAGGACCGCCTCTCCCCATACATTCCCCAGCGAGCACTACGGTCTGGTTCGCAAAATCGCCTGACCCTCCCAGGGCCAAGGGAGGACCTGCTGGCGGGTACAAGGTCCAGGGCTTTCTTTGTGGCGGCCCCGTACTGGTGGAATGAGCTCCCGGATGACATCAGGGCCCTGCGGGACTATTTACAGTTCCGCAGGGCCTGCAAGACAGAGCTCTTCCACCAGGCTTTCAGGTAGAGGCCGCCCAGTATTGAGATCTACATCTGGCCCTGGACCGATTTTGCCCGCCAGTTTGTAGCTGTTTTAACGTGGTATTCGGGTGCTGCGCTGAATTTGATGATACACCATCTGTATGGTATTATGTTGGATTATATGTTTTAATGTTTTAATATTTTAAATTATGTATGTATGGATTTGCTGTTAGCTGCCCTGAGCCCGCCTTATGACGGGGAGGGCGGGATATAAATCACATAAAATAAAATAAAATAAAATAAATCCTTTTTAACTAGAGATGCCACGAATTGAATCTGAGGCCTTCTGCATGCCAAGCAAATGGTCTGTCATGGAGACACCCCCCCACCCCCCACATCTATGCATCCTTCATTGACTCAAAAAGTCACATACCTTAAGGTTTATTGTTATTTAATATGACTAATTACTTATTAACAAATTGGCTCAAAAGATAGATCAATCACCTGAATGCAGTAGTAGAAAGGAGGTGTACAAATGCATCAAGTGATGTTATAGTTCTCTTGCGGTGAATATAACAAAGCGAACTAGCTCTTTAAATCAAAGACTGTAAAGGGTTTGTGGCAGAGCAAAAAGAAATTGAAATGGAGGGTGGAGCATGGCTTTTTCCTGCCAAATCAAGACAGATAACCAGCAGTGAAGAATGCTTCTGCAAAGCGAATGAGACACATTAAATGCACATTTGTTCCTATCATCTAGTCATTCATTTGGGGTATGGGTAGTGCCAAGAATTAATTAGAAGATCTATATTTATTCCTAGACCTCCCTCATTTCACCCAGCTCAGTGATTTTGAAAGCAGTGCCATTTGACACTAATTTGGTCCCGCTGGCATGATTTATTCTGGCAAATGAACTGTAAGGTAAAAAAGAAAGTGAGAAATGAATTACTCAGATTTCCCCATTATGCATACGCATCTTACTGCAGATTTTCAGAGCAGTAAGTGTTTAAACTTGACTTCGGATTCTGTGTCCACCTTCGCACCATTCTTTTTCTTCCGATATATTTATTCTGCAGCTACAGTTTAAAAAAACCCTGCACTTTTCTAAATCTGGTTGGAACATTACCTGTGGTGTGCGGGGGTTGGCATCCAATTTTTTAATTTATACAACTGCCCTTTTGCAGCTGCGTAGTAGTGTCCAGCAAGCACCTTCCATTTAAATCCTTGTGGTTCAGGTTTTGCACTTGCATTTTAGCATTAGTTTGTTGAATGGAAGGGAGCAGAAAGGAATGCAAGCAAAGGGGGAAGACCCTCTGTTAAAACTGACCAGACTTCAAAAAGCTGCAAAACTCCATTTTCCATATTGCTGAGGACTAGGGGATTCTCGGCTGTGTTATTGGCCACTGTGAAAAATGGGAAGGAGTCACACCATCTCACAATATGGGAAAACATGTTGAGTGTACAGAATGCACTGTAGAACCCACTGACACTGGCATTACAAGCTGTGATCATTGTCAACATGTGTGTGTGCATGCGGGTGCCTTTGCAAAGTTGGCAGCAACTCCACTATACTTTGCACAGGGCTGCGATTTGTATGGGGGAGGAGTCCTCTGGCAGAAGCTCTGGAGAGCTTTTTTAGACTTGTGCCACTAAATTGAATAAAAAGTAGGGTATTTTTGCCAATGCCCTAGTGCAGCTGCATAGTAGCGCTAATTTCCTGCCATCCCTTGCAAATTTGCATGGTTTTCTCTTTGTCATTCTCTAATTTGACCCTGCACACTGGTTGTGATCTTAGCAGTTTCTAAAAGCCTGTCCTGATTCTCCAAATGGATCAATCCCAAGCAGTTCTTCAGAGGTTTGCAGAAGGTCCGTGTGGCTCAACCATCATTTTAACGTTAGGCTTCCAGAGATTGCCAAAATGGTTCCCCCCCAACAATGTTTACTAAAGCATTAAGGGGGAAAATGTTTTCAAAGCTTTAGGCTTCCCATCCCAGTGTCTCTCTCTCTCTTTACATCTCATGTCAATTTCATGCCAGGCTTACAATCCCTCCCTTTATTTTGTTTGCATGCAGCACTGAAATCCTTTTTTCTTTCTTTTCTTTTTGGCACTAGGGATGCTGCCATTTGCCTCCTCTCTGATCTCCCTTTTAAGTCAGTACCAGCAGGGGACTAAACCTCATGCAGCTCCTTTTAAACTCCCCCCCCCATGTTTTTAATTTTTTAATTCAGTGATCCAAAACTAGCAATAATTTCATACTGCTAGACTAATGCAGCTTGTAAAAAAAATATTAAAATTAAAAAACGAGGAGGAAATGGAGTTTGTACACTGATGAAGAGGAGAGGATGTTGGAAGGTGCAGAGTGGGCGTAATGACCTTGATGTGGGTGGGCTGTTGCCCTGCAAGCTTCTTATAAAGTATGGACTCATAATATACCTCTATATCTGGACTGTGCAGAGTGTACCAGGAAAATAGACTAATTGGTGACCATGAGACTGTGCCAACTTACTGGAATGAAGACGTGTCCAGCCAAAGGAAGCCTTGAACTGAGGCCACATGCTGAACCAGACGTGGACCCATAGAAGACCTGATGCCATCCATCCCTGCCTCTCTAAGATGACTGCAGACTCAGGTAGACAGCATGCCAGCCTCCCTGCAACCGATAGCCATGTGGAACCAGCACCCAGATGTATAGTGAAACCATGCTGTACAGAGATGACATGAACTTTCCTGCTCAGACACCATTACGAGCAATGTCTCCATCATGCAGGCATACCCCCCACCTTCTTCTAGCAACACCACCCGAGACCACACATACTCAGTTTCAAATTAAACAAAGGAACTTGGCCGTGACAGCATTAGCTGTGCTGACTAAACCACCCTAAGCCCATCAAGATAACGAGCGTCGGATCATTGACATTGATGGCTGGAATGACTGCCCATTCTTCTCCTTTGTCTTGTCCCCCAAACTATGAAAGGTGTCACTGTTAAGAAACATTATAATGATTGCCCAACTATTAATCTCATCCTCCCTGTTAGTAACTGGTTTTTGCTAGTTGTCCTGGGGACTATTTGACTGACCAAGCATAGCCTGCCCCGTCACTTATTAGTATAAAAGGAGAGCATCAGACCACTGCTGTCTCTTTCTTGCCTCTCCCTACCTGACCCTACCCTACCTTGCTGACTCTAGATCTGGTGCTGTCTAGAGTAGGAGTGTCAAACTCATTTTTATGGAGGGCCGGATTTGACATAAATTGTACTTTGTCTGGCTGGGCCATATGTGTCACAAAATGTAATGTCGGGTAGCAGAGATACAAACTTTATAAAGGACACAAACACAAAGATTTAAAAAAAA
Source organism: Lepidodactylus listeri (assembly GCA_029233225.1). Classification (NCBI taxonomy): domain Eukaryota; kingdom Metazoa; phylum Chordata; class Lepidosauria; order Squamata; family Gekkonidae; genus Lepidodactylus; species Lepidodactylus listeri. Next base: position 10,063,982 of record JARCFY010000017.1, on the reverse strand, counting down.
ATAAAAACATGACTGAAACATTCGCATTCTTGCAATATTTTGCTTATTTAACAGTCTCTAATAACTGACACGTCTTGCTCTGAATTATTGCATCAAAATGTCTGTGCTGTAGCAATCGGAGGGGGGAGGTGCCTCCCTCAGCCCAGTGCAGGGAGCAGAAGCTTGCCTATCTCTCTCTCCTGAGTGATTGAGAGAGCCTAGGAAAGCAAGCTATGATACAACAGCAGCAGTAGCAGAACTGGAAGAAGAAGCAGGAGACAGACAGTTCCAGTGAGGGCCTGATAGAAGCCCTCTGGGGGCCTGATCCGGCCCCTGGGGGCATGTTTGACACCCCTGGTCTAGAGTCTCCACGTGTGTGGCTGGTTCTCACACAAACCCTTCCCTTATAGCACTGGTTTCCAAAGTGGGCAATACTGCCCCCTGGGGGGCACTGGAACGATCCAGGTGAGTGGTAGGATCCTTGGGTGCAATTGGGGGGTGTTGAATAAAAATAGGGGGGGGTAGAGGCATAAAGAAAGAAGAGTCCAGAGCCTATCTAAAGCAGCCTTTTCCTGCCTTCTCCTGGTCTTCCCACTGCTGGACCTCCTGAAGGCACCTGGTGTTTTTGGCCACTGTGTGACAGAGTGTTGGACTGGATGGGCCACTGGCCTGATCCAACACTGGCTTCTCTTATGTTCTTATCAGGGAGGGAGAAGGAGGGAGAAGGAGGTGAAGAGGAGTCTCCACAGCCAATCACAGCCATGCATTAGCATAGCTTTCTTTACTATGTGCAAATTTGTCACTGCATCTTTTTGTCCACTTCTTGAAAGCAGATTTCCTGGGGGGCACTGAGTAATTTTTCTTTCCCTGAAAAGGGGGCAGCAGGCCAAATAAGTTTGGGAACTTCTGCTAGCTTCCCAATTTTTCTGCTGCAGAGTCTACTTGTCACATCGGACAGGTATGTATCACCCCTCATCGATACTCCTGCTAATGTGACCGTCTCTGTACCTTTTCTACCTTAATTTCTTAGATCTGTAACAACTGATTGTGTGTTTGTGTTTATTGTAAGTATGTGTGCTAGCCCTTTAGTAAAGAAACCATTTCTTAAGATCTGGTCTCTGCATTTATTTCTGGAACACTGGACTATTTCGTTTATTTCTGGAACACTCCTACCCCTGTTGGGTGGGCTTTTTTCTGTTTTTTTTTTTTAAATCTTTTGAATTATAAGTAGTTGGGATATTGTATATGCTTTTGCAGTGATGCTTGTTTATTTAAAATGTTTATATTCCTGCCTTTCTCCAGACCATCTCAGAACCCTAGGGGATTTGCTGGTGTGAATAGGCTACCTTGAGACTGTTATTAAAAGAGTCAGAGAAAATTCTACTTTTTGAAAGTTTGTGTAGTGTAGCAACTAGAGTGATAGATTTAAAATTAAACTACACACAGTCTTGTAATTGGAGAAACTGGCAATTGAACCTAAAGTTGCCAACTGCTGGTTGGGAAATTCCTGGAGATCTGGGTGGTGGAACCTGGGGAGAGTGGGGCTTGGGGACCGGAGGGACCTCTGCAAGATATGATGCTCTATAGAGTCCACCCTCAAAAGCAGCCATTTTCCCCAGGGGATCTGATCTCTGTAGTCTAGAGATCAGTTGTAATTCTAGAAGGTCTTCAGACCCACCCACACTCTGACAATCCTCATTGAAACGGGACCTCTGAATGGAGCATAGCGCTTGCCCCAGAATTACACAGCTGTCACTTATTACATGGTAAACTTGTGACTTAATCCTCAGAAGAAAGACTTTCACAGGCTAGGTGAGTGCTGCTTAAAAGTTCTAGTCCTGTGCCATGACCTGTGAGGGATACAATCAAACATCTATGGCTGCAAAATACACACTGCTTTACATCCTGTTTGTAGCAATGTTGTGTGTCAACTCTCGCAATTATACAGTCATTCCAATGTGTCTTACATGGATTAGGTGTGCTTTGTTGTTGTTGTTTTTGCATTTTTGAACGGGAAAGAAGGAATGGGGTTAGGGTGAAACAAGGGGAGGCCCACAAGAAACTTGCGGGGAGGGGGCATTTCCTTCATCTTGCTGGGCTCCCAGCAGTAGGATACTTGTGGGGGGCAGGTAAGCTTCTCTCTCCTCCCTCCCTCCTCCCTCCCTGAAAACAGCGGCGGCTGTGTGCCGAGCCTCCTCCCCCCTCCCTTCCCAAAAATTGGTGGCAGCCACGCGCCAAGCCTCCTCCCGCCCTTCTCCCTCCCCCTCCCTTCCCAAAAATTAGCAGCAGCAGCGGCTGCGTGCCGGGCCTCCTCTCCTTCCTCCCTTCCCCCTCCCTCCCTGGAAATTGGTGGTGGCGGCTGTGTGCCGAGCCTCCTCCCCCCTCCCTCCCCGAAAACAGTGGCGGCGAGGCCCACCGCCCACCGAGCCCTCCCCCCAGCCAAAGAGTTCTCTGCACCTGCGCAGAGAATGCTTTTACTTTTGAGGGGATTTAAATATCCCCCCAAAGTTTTTTTTTAACATTTAGGATTTTTCTGCACACAGGGGGAGCGCCCCCCGTGTATAGGAAAAAAACCCTCCCCCCAAGTGCCCCCCCACGCAGATTTAGGTATCCGCACGCGGGGGGGGGCACTTGGGAATTAGATATATAGATGATTTTCTATCTTCAATGACATAATGTGCAAATTCGGGGTGGGGAGGAAGCAACGGGAGCTAAATTTTCAGCGCTGGGAACTGTGTTAGCAAAAATAGCCTTAGGATTCCCTGATTTCTAGTATGATCTTTCTTTTTTACCTACTGGAGTCAGCAATTCTTAATCCTAGTCTGCCACTTTATACGTTTTATGACAGCCAAGATTATGCAGCCGCTAAGGTTATGCAGAGATTATGCACACTTATTTGACATCAAAGCAATTTGCTTCTGAGTAAACCTGCAAGAGATTGCCCTGTAAACCGCCCCAATACACACACACACACACACACACACACACACACACACACACACACACTCCATTCCTCCAACTATCCCCTCTTCGATCACCTGCATCAGGCAGAACTCCAGTTTTGTTCCACAGCAGAAGCTGAAACAGAAGCGGAAGAGGAGGAGGAGGAGGAGGAGATTGGATTTATATGTCGCCCTTCACTACCTGAAGGAGTCTCGGAGTGGCTTACAGTCTCCTTCCCCTTCCCCTCCCCACAACAGACAGGTAGGTGGGGCTGAGAGAGCTCTTTCCAGAACTGCCCTTGAGAAAACAGCTCTGAAAGAACTTGTGACTGACCCAAAATCACACCAGCAGCTGCATGTGAAGGAGTGAGGAATCAAACCCGGATTTCCCAGATTAGAGTCCGCGCTCCTAACCACTACATCAAAGTGGACAAAGGGACGGGGGAGGAACTGTGGGAGGCCAAGAAGTCCTTGCTCACAACACAATCTCTCACAATACAAGAACTTGTGGGCACTCAATGAAATTGCTGAGCAGTTGGGCTAGAATGGATAAAAGGAAATCCTTCTTCACCCAAAGAGTGATTAACACATGGAATTCACTGCCACAGGAGGTGGTGGCGGCGACAAGCATGGATGGCTTCAAGAGGGAGTTAGATAAACATCTGGAGCAGAGGTTCATCAGTGGCTATCAGCCACAAGGTGTAGATTGGATCCCTTGGTCCGGGGCAAGTGATGCTCTGTATTCTTGGTGCTTGGGGAGGGCAACAGTGGGAGGGCTTCTAGTGTCCTGGCCCCACTGCTGGACCTCCTTGATGGCACCTGGTGTTTTCGGCCACTGTGTGACAGAGTGTTGGACTGGATGGGCCACTGGTCTGATCCAACATTGGCCTCTCTTATGTTTTTATGCTGGGCAGATTTCCTGTGCATAAAAAATACTGCTCCCAGAAATCAACAGGTTTTGCCAGCTAAGGGCCCAAGCTCAATGTTTGGTTGGGCATTTCCCAAGCCGAGAAATGTGAGAAGTTCATGCAGGATGTTGTGCACCAAACAAGGGGCTGTCACATTCTTCCCAGGCAGAAGCTTCGGTGGGAAGAAAGTCAGTAGCTGACCTTGGCCAGCACTAGACTTCCATCCTAAGAAGGTTATACCAGCTGGATTTCTACTTGCCATGCAACATTTTGTGCAGTTTAGAAGTGCTCTCTTTTCACTGGACAGCTGAAACATGAGATGAGTTTATGGAAGAGGTTGGTGGATTTATCTTTCCCCATCTACCCCTTCCTCAAGCAGCTGGTATTTGTCCAGGAAAGCCAAATGTGTGGCAGGACCAGGGGCTGCAGCAATGGGGGAGGGGAATCAAGTAAAATCCCCTCTTTCCCTTTGTCTGTGTGCAGCTGGCATCAGCAGGAGAGGGGGAGGGGGTTATTTGACTTGAATCCCTACCTGTGGCTGCAGTTCACAGTCCTGTGCTGCTTTCTGGCTTACAGGGATCTTCTGATCCTCAGAGAGGAGTTTCAGGACAGACAGCTTGGGGAAGTGGAAAGCAGGAAGTCTCTACTCCACCCATACCTTCATTACCTCTTCCAGTTAGGGTTGCTGGCAAGGGTGTACACTTTCCAGTTTCCAGGGGGGCTGGGCCAGAGACATCACAGTCCATTGTCTCCCGTGGAGGCTCAGCACCGCCTAGAAAAGTTCGGGGGGTGGGGGGGGGCTCCAGCTCCCCAGCCTCCCTGAAGTTAACGCCTATGGTTGCCGGGCCTCCTGCTATGGCAAGAGGCCTCACCCTAGCAACCCTCATTGCCCACTGCTCAGTCCCAAGTGGCCCCGAGCAGCAGTGGGAGGAAGGGAGAAGTGGGTGTTGTATACACCACAATGTCACTTTCAGGGAAAACCAAGAAGTGATGTCAGGCAGTTCTAGGGATTGCTGGAAACATTAAGGTTTTACCATAGAGCTTCCAGTGATTCGTAGAGCTACTTCTGGGTTTTCCAGAGTCATGCCATGGCACACACAATGCCCACCCCCCCCCCCCGTCCCCACCTCCTAAGAGCCCAGTGGTTGCCAGGCTGTGGATCTAACCCGTGGAATTCATTTCTCCCTCAGAACAGGACTGTTGAGACATGCCAAACAGATGAATTCAGGCCCATTAACCAGACTCGACACTTTCCACGTGTACCGTTACTGGTAACTTGTAAGCCTAGCATCTATCTGGTTATGGCCAATAGGATAGTTGCTCCTTCTTATAGGAGGAAACTGATTGCAAAGAAAACTAAACTAAAACCCTTTAAACCTTGGCAAGAAGAAAGAAAAAGATTCTGCTGCATGGGAAGGAGGAAGCAAGAAGGCTCGGCAAGGAGAGAGAAGGGGAGCAGGAGGAGGAGGGAAAGGAGGTGGGGTCCCCTGTGGGGCTGCCTCACACTCTTAGCAAGGGCTTCTTTCTTGGCCTCTGCAGCTGTCCCCTTCTCCCCATCCATGCTGGTCGGAGTTGCCCCACTGGCTCTTCCCAAGGCTTCCTCTTTTCTCCCCACCAAGGTGAGTGGTTCCCCCCACATTTTTCTTTTTAATCGGTTTATTCCTATAACGGCCTGCATACCAATGGCCAGAACCAGACAAGCTGGCCCACATGGGCAATGTCTCTTCTGCTTAGGCCGAGTACTGCAGGCACAGGAACCTGTGGGCCATCTGCCTTTGCAGCTTTTCTAAAGTCAGTAAGCCTGACGGTGGCGACAGAAACTGGCAGAGCCGCCTGGTGAGTCACAGCTCTGGGGGAGGATGCAGTAGTGATCCCCACATCTGGGCCTTTTCAATCCCATCTGCTGCTGCTGCTGCTTGGCATGGAAAGGCTGTTCTCTCTTCCACTGTCTGGCTCTTGCCTCTGTTTATCCAGATTGCCTCTGTTTGATTCTCCTGCTAGAGTCCCTTTTCAGACACTGGAGAGGATGGGGGGGGGGGGGACAACAGGCTGTGGAGAAGATCCAAGAGACCTACTTTGGAGGAGCAATGAGCAAGACGTTGCAAGGGACAGGAGAAAGAGGGGAATTTTCTTTGTGCAAAGGGATGTCAACGGTTAATTAGCCCATGCTAAAGTGGCAGGGAGGATGTGCAGCAGAGAAGCTCAGATGCATTAATAATCCTGGAGAAGAGAAAAAACAGCACAGAAAATGCTATTGATTCTTGGTAAACTGGGCTGGGATAAAACCTTCCAATCTCCTGACTGTATCTTGGAGAAAATAATGACTGGGGAAGCGGGCAGAGATGCAGAGGCTGGAGAGAGCCAGTTTTAAAACTGGAGCTTGAAAATTCTGTCCCCGTGAACAAGTGTTCCCTGGCCCAATGAGAACATTAAAAAACGGGTGGGGGAACCACTTACTCCTTGGCTTACCACTATGTTGGGGGGGGGGCTCTGTGGGCCCCTCAGATCAGCCCCTGGGAATGTAAAGTGTGAGACTGACTAGTTAAGGATCAGGGAACATACTACACATGCCGCAGGTGTGTCACTGAACATAGCTTCCCAGTTGCAATTCCTTTTCCAGACGTCTAATGTGTATGCTTTTATTTTGCTTCCTCTCTCCCTTCTAGGCTTTCATACAGATAAAAGAGTTCTCCAAGCTTCATAACAACGGCTACTTAATGACAGGGTGCTTGGCAGACCTCGCCGGCCCTATCGGTTCTCCTGAAGATGCTTCTGTTTGTGGATGGGAGACACAAGACGCTCACTGTGCCCTGGGGTGACCCCAATACAGCGTGTCACTATGCTGTAAATCTACTGTGATACCTTATATGTTATGCATGTACATACTTGCACAGGCGTGCACACCCTTGCTGAGAAACAAAGTGTATTTAGCACATGTACTTTTTTTTAGCCATGGCCCATTATGATGCTATTTCTTTAAGTTCTGTCGTGTGGGAAAGAAAGGGGAGCTTTTCCTTCGGGTGAAGCAGAAGGGATGGTGTTTGGCAAATGAGGCTTTATTATAGCTGAGGCCATTTTGTCCCAGTTTTCAAACAAAGAGTTATAGCCTAAGCACTTTGTCTGAAAGCCGTCCCTGAATGTGCATCTCTCCTACATACAACATGACATGGTGTCAGAAGTGATTTGCTGCTCACAGATTTACAGCATAGTGACACGCCTTGGAAGAGAACTGGTGTCACCCCAGGGCACAGTGAGCGTCTTGTGTCTCCCATCCACAAACAGAAGCATCTTCAGGAGAACCGATAGGGCCGGCGAGGTCTGCCAAGCACCCTGTCATTAAGCAGCCGTTGTTATGAAGCTTGGAGAACTCTTTTATCTGTATGAAAGCCTAGAAGGGAGAGAGGAAGCAAAATAAAAGCATACACATTAGATGTCTGGAAAAGGAATTACAATGTGGCAAGAGGATGGACATTTAGGAATTATGCTAACAAATATATGCAGTTCCTTGATGAAAGATAATTATGTGAAACTTCTTTCGACTATTAAGAAAGATCTGGAGAATTGGAAACAGCTACAGTTGTCTTTTATTGGAAGAATAGCTATCATAAAAATGAATCTATTACCAAGATTGCTCTATTTATTTCAAACAATTCCTATTTTAAAGAATCAAGAATATCTTAATGAAATTGAAAACCTTACACGACAATTTATTTGGCAAGGTAAACGTCCAAGAATTAAAATGAAGGTGTTACAAGATGTAAAAGAAAGAGGGGGCTTTGCCGTACTAAATTGGCACCTTTATTATAAGGCAGCAGCTCTGACATGGTTGAAAGAATGGGCCACTTTAGAAAACTTTAGACTGCTAAAATTAGAGGGACATGATCTAAAACTGGGTTGGCATGCTTTTATATGGTATGAGAAGAGTGGCACTCACAAATACTTTAAACAGCACATGTTAAGGGCATCGCTTTTACAAGTATGGAAAGAGATTAAGAATACATTCTACACAAAGATTCCCAAATGGATTTCACCACTGGAAGCATTCATATATCCCACAGTTTTTACTAAGAAACGACTTTGGAGATATGAAGAACTTTTGCAAAAAGATGACTCTTTGAAATCGCAAGATACATTACAGGAACATTAATCTAAACTGGTGGGAAAGAGTACAACTTGATTCCAGATACATGAAGGATAAACCAATTGGTTTTGCTGAAAAGTTAAATGGGTTAGATAAAATATTGTCAGCAAATGATGTTAAATATATAAAAGCATTTTATACATTATTATTAGAAATAAGAATGCAGGATGAAATAGTAAAAACTGCTATGATTAAATGAGCACAAAATATAGGACGTATTATCCAATTAGAACAATGGTTGAGAGTTTGGAAAACAAATATAAAATTTACAAAATGTACAGCGTTTAAAGCGAATATTTATAAGATGTTTTATAGATGGTATATGACACCTGAGAATTTAGCAAAATGGTATCCAAATATGTCGAATGTATGTTGGAAATGTAAACAAACTGTTGGTTCCTTTTTTCATATGTGGTGGACATGTAAATGTGTAAAAAAATATTGGACCTGGATACATGAAATATTGCAAAATATGTTGCATATGAATATACCATTTGTGCCAGAATTATTTTTGCTGAATATGATTCCAGAAACTTTTAAAAAATTAGATAAATATTTGATTATTCATGTAATAACTGCTACTAGAATACTTGATGCAAGGTATTGGAAAGGGGAAGAAGTCCCCTCGAAGGAGGAAATACTTTATAAATTATTGGAGACTGCAGAAATGGACAATTTAACATTGAAATTAGCAGATAAGGGAGAGGAAATCTTTGAAAATACTTGGTCAAGATTATATAAATGGCTGGAAGAATATTTCAATAGATGAACCAACTTAATTGTATTGCTCTTGTAGAACTGTGACAAGCTAGTTTGGTGAATTAGATATGGATTCTAGTAGAAATGTTAATATAGATATATACTGTGCAGACTCCGTCTCTGTTAGTATGCTTTTTATCTTTGTATGTTTTTTCTTGGTTTTTTTCCCCCCTTCAGTCTTGCTTTTGTTTTCTTTTTCTTTTCTGGAAACTTAATAAAAATAAATTTTTTAAAAAAAGGATGGCCATTAGGAGGGGATTGCCAGAAATCATAGCTCCTGTGCTGGTCCCCATTTCCCCTGGCTCTGCCTGTGCTTTTCCTCCCTCCCTCTTTACTGGTCCCCCCCAACCACCTTGGGCTCCATTTCCCCCTTCCCCAGCCCCAGCTGTGCATTACCTGCCTCCCTCTGGCTAGCTCTTCTCCTCTCTCCCGGGCTTCTTCACCCATGTAGGCAAGTAAGTGCTGTCAAGTCACAACTGACTTATGGCCACCCTAGCAACAAGGGGCTTTCAAGGCAAGAGAAAAGAAGAGGTGGCTTCCTGTTGCCTTCCTCCATAGAATCTTCCTTGGTGGTCTGCCACCCAAGCACTGGCCCTTCTTAGGGTCCAAGATCCATCTGCACCACGCCACCTTCCCTTCCCCCCTTCCCCACACCCACTCCTTATCCTCACTGTGGAGGAGTGACTGCTGCCACCACAGGAGGTAACGTTCTGAGTGGCTAAAGTAGCTCATTATGTTACCTGAGTCTGGGCACTTTTATTTCTTCTCACAGTCTGCCCAGGCACAAGCATTGTAGTTGCTCTTTTTAGAGGGATTATGCCCGCACATTTTTTAAAAAATCAGATTTGGGTACAGACCTCTGGTTCCTCTGGGTTTGCAGATGTATAACTATAGCAATAGCTGTTTGGTAGCAAGCCTTTGGTTATTAGTTATAAACAGGGGTCATTTCGTAGAAAAAGAGGTGCAGGGGCTCATTAGCATAACTCATTAGCATAACTTATTTGCATATGCTACACCACCTGACATCACCAGAAGAAGGAAGGAAGGAAGGAAGGAAGAAAGGAAGGAAGGAAGGAAGGAAGGAAGGAAGGAAGAAAGAAAGAAAGAAAGAAAGAAAGAAAGAAAGAAAGAAAGAAAGAAAGAAAGAAAGAAAGAAAGAAAGAAAGAAGGCTGGTTGGCTGGCTGGCTGGCAGGCAGAGAGGGAACAGCTACTAATCCAAGCCTCAGAAATACCACTATTCTGAGAGGATAGCTTCAGTGGTGGCTGAAGCCTTCAGAAGGCTGGTCGGAGGAACAAGGACCTTTCCAGGGGACGGGGTCATTTTGCTGCAGCCCTGACACAAGCAGGTATCCCCCAAGGGGGGGGGGGGGAGGGCTGGCACCAACTCCTGGAGCTGCACTCCCCCGAGCTCCTGCTCGAAATGATCCCTGGTTATAAAGACACTTACATTGAATTCTTGGGTTATTAAATATAAGGATATTTGCATTTCAGACAGTTCAGAGTGATAGAAGGGGTGTGTGTCTGTGGAAAAGGGTCACAAAAGAACTGGGTAAATGGATGAATTGATCTGTTGAACAAGACAGATTTTCTTCCTCTTAACTCCTGTGGTTGAAACGGTCACAAAGTACAACACTTTGCACTGTTCACATCACAGATGGGGAACTGTAACATCAATGGATTCCAAACTCCCCAAGTCTCATTGCAATCCTGAGGAAGCTGATACCCAGCAGACCACGCTGAGATGCCGCATCATAGATAAGGCTGAGGCCATCTTTCTTGCAGGCAACTGCTATGAAGCAACACTTTGCAAATATCAGTGTGGCCAGCAGAATGTCTCACACATGTGTAGTGCATGAGCCTGCCTGGGAAGATAAAGGTAAGGGCTATGCAGGTATTTCGTGTGTTTTTCTGGTTGCAGTGCAACATCCGACTTCACAGGCAAGGGCTAGAAAGGGCACAAATATAGCATGGCAGTTATCTGAAGATGTTGTAGAGTGGTTTGTGGCCTGCTCTGTCACCCCTTTGAAATGTTACAGAGCAATCTTTTGCAGAGTTACTCCAGCCTCAGGGCGTTGAAGTCAATGGACCTAGACTGGAGTAACTCAGCATCGGACTGCACCCGTCACTTCCAAAGTGCTGATGGTGTGGCAAAACAAGTCCTCGCTGCTCTACGAATGAAGCTGGACTTGGATCCCTTCTGGCAGAAGCACCAAAGCACGGGCAGCCGGCCACCCACGCAGGCAGCTCTACTTCGATTTGCTCAAGAGGCTGCCTCAGCTAAACTGGGACCTGGATAACAAGCACCACTTCGCAGCTGCTGGCTCCGTCTTTCAGTGGACTCCAGCGGAACCGAACTGATCACATCTTGAGTGCTAATTTTAGAAAACAATTCCGGAGGTCTTTTAAAAGCAGGCTGAAGACCAGTTGAGTGCTTCTGTAAGGGAAGCTATTTCAACTAAACACAGACCACTTGTGAAGGTAAGGAATGTGTTGTACTTGGTTGAAGCAAATGTTAAAAGGATAATTGTTTTTATCTACGTATAGGGAAGTGCACAGGGCCATAGACAGTGGTGGGGCTTTAGGGGCTGAGCCCCCTATCGGGTCTTCAGAGCCCCCCACCCCAATCTCCCCCCTTTATTCTAAAAAACTTTACTTTAGTTCTGTTCTGCCACACTGCACTACTGACCTGCTGCTGGCATCATGGATTCCTTCCTCAGGCTTCCTGGCTTTCTTCTTCATCCTTTGATTGGCTGGTGCAGCCTGAAAAGTGTGGCCGCATGGCTCCCATCTAGGAAGAAATTAATGCTTTCAGTAAGCCTTAATGCAGTGGGAGGGTGGGCCCTAAGCAGGGGTTCCTGCAGGTGGTGGTGGGTCGCTTCGGCACTCTGTCAGGGGGGCACTGCGCTGGGGGCGGGGCTGCCTATACAGCCACTGAGCCCATGCCTGCCAGAGATCGCTGGGGGAAGGAGCGGTGGTGGCCTTCATGCGGTGGGAGGGAGGGCCCTTGGCAGGCAGTGGTTGCTTCGGCTTTCTGTCAGGGAGGTGCTGTGCCAGGGCCCAAGCTGTCCATGCAGCCACTGGGGATCACTGGAGGAGGGAGCGGCAGGTACGTGGGGGGGAAGGGAGAAGGACTCGGGAGAGTGGAGCCAGCACGGGGGACCCACCTGGCAAAGAGAGGATTTTCCACCCCCAGGGCTGGGGCAGGCAGTAGAAAGGCAGCACAGAAGTCCCTGTTCTGCCTCTAATCGGGCTGCTTTCAAACAGTGAGGCGGGCCTTCCCTTCCCTGCTCCATTGATTTAATTTTAATTTACCTAAATTTACTTAGCACTACCCCAGCACCCCACCACACACAAAAAATTCCACTCTATGGCCCTGGGAGTACTTGATTATATTATGTGCTGAAAGACTGTACTGGCTACCCATTAGAGTTGCTAGCCAAGTGCTGGCAAGAGGTAAGAGGCAGAAATTGTGATTGGAGTAGTGATGTGATGTCACTTCCGGAGTGACATCAGAACTGATGTTCATTGCATAGGGATGACATTCTAGGATTCTACTGGAACTCGATGGTTTTACCATAGAATTTCAGTGGAGTCCATGAGCATCACCCTGACTTGATGAGAAGACTTGTGCCAAAAGTGACACAGCTATTCTTGAGTCTTCCTATAGCAAGTCATGTGGGGTCAAACCAGAACAGGAGTTTGGGCCTCTGGGGTGGGGGGTAGTGAGTTCAATGGATGATGGTGCTGTGAATCAAAGGAGCTGTCCGTCCATCCAAGAAAATGCACACTCTTCTATGGGCTCTGTGAGCAAAACTCAGAGGAGGAAACAGACCACTTTGATGGTGATACGTTGTTGTGGGGAGGATGCCCCTTTGGCGCACAGAAGCACAAGAAAGTGGAAGTGGGACAAATAAGATGGGAGGTAGGGGTGGGAATCTTCATGCCTTTACAAGAATCTGCTCATCATTTGTAAATAAAGGAAGGAGCTATTTGGTTTTAAACCAAATTTGTAGAATGATCCCTTGTAGAGACTTTTGCGCTACGTCATATCTTGATCACTGAGCCTTGCATTCCTAAATACAGTTGTGGCTTTGAAGTTGTTGCTGACAATTCCTGTTTTAATTGCATCAACTGAAAGGAGCTTCAGCAAGCTAAAGTTAATTAAGAACTATCTCAGGTCACAAATGTCCCAAAATGGACTGAATGCTTTAGCAGTCCTGTCAATCGAATCACATGAAGGAGAATATCTAGATTTTGATACTGTGATTCACCATTTTGCTGCTGAAAAACAAGGTGGAACTTTTTAGAAGTTCGGGCCTTTTAGATGTCCAGGCCTTCACATTGATATATATAATGTCTGGACCATAGGTTCCCAAACTTATTTGGCCTACCACCCCCTTTTCAGAAAAAAAAAATTACTCAGCGCCCCCCTGGACATCTACCTTCACGAAATGAACAAAAATATGCCGTTTGTGGATCTGCAACTGAATCATTCCAGCTCACCCGGATCGTTCCAGCGCCCCTGAGGGGATGGTATTGCCCACTTTGGGAACCAGTGGTCTGGACACTCAGAGGATTTGGCATTCAGTTTGTTAGTTTTCATTTGCAAACACCATTATGCAATTCATGTTTAAAGGAATATTGTTATGGGAAAATAAATATGCTTGTTATACCAATGTTATATCTAAGTTATATTGTTTTATGCAAGGTAATCAAGAAAGTAAACATTTGTATTTCTCTTTACCAGAGTAAACAAATTGAAATGGAAAAGGGAGTTGCTGAGGGGGGGCATGGCGTCGAGCGAACAACATGGATGCCTGAGCCCGGAGCTCTCCCACCCTCTACCTCTAGCAAATAGAATATCGACAGAGAAACAGTGACTTTCTTACTAAAAACTTCTCATAAGCCATCAACAACAGGCAATAGAGCGAAGAGTTATAGATTTCCGGCTGGTAAGCTCGCTATTTGAGAGCATTTTTACAGCAAAATGGAGGAGGGCTCTGTTGAAGTTAATATAGAAGATGAGCAGATTCTTACTCCCCTCTCCAAACTAGACCTGATGGAAATGGAGGACAGATTTATGTCGAAAATGAGTGAATTATTGCAACCAGTTCAATCTCAATTGATAGAAATAAAAAAAAAATCTATCTCTGCAATGCAGGCTAAAGCGGAGTGCGCTTTTACATTAGCAGAGACAGTTCAAGATGAAACCCGAAGCTTGCAAAAAGAAAATGAAGTTACGACTATCAAAATGCTTAATCTAGATATGAAGCTTCATAAGAATAATATTAAATTTTGGGGATTTCCGGAACGTCTGAAGAACAACCCGAATTTATGGCGAGTTGGCTGTGAACGCTGCAGAATCTGGGAGACAATGTTCCTATAATAGTGAAAGCCTACCATATAGGCTCTCCAGAGAACCCTCTAAGAAAAGGTCCCAGAGATATAGTAATTACTGCACTGGATTATAGAGTATGAAAAAGAATTTTAACGGATGCAAGAGAGAAGGCAGCTTTCGAATATGAGGGGCACAGAATTGAAATATTTCCAGAACTCCCACCAGAAGTGATAAGCAAAAGAAGAGAGATGAAACCAGTTACCTTGCAGCTCCAAGAAGCTAAAATAAAGTATAAATGGTTGGGTTCGGCCACCTTAGAAGTTATCTTTGAAGGAGAAAGATTGCTGGCAGCAAATCTGGACTCAGGTATGAAAATGCTGGAAAAATCAGGTCTGAGAATACCAGAAGATCTCAATAAGAGGTACTACAAGAGAAAACTGCAAGACACGACGACTCCACCCAGAGACAGTAAAATTCTAGTTCCTAATTTATGAAGAAATCCGGAACGTTGAGGGTGACAAAGCTGAATAATGTATAACTAGAAGTTTATGTCACTGGAACTTATTTTGGAAAAGCCTAATTTGTGTTCTGTAATTTTTTGTTGGCATAGCTCGTAAGATAAGAATTAGAGTATGTTTGATCACTCTACACAGATAATGCTAAATGTTTCTCCAAAGGGAGCTGCTAAAGAAGAAAAAGTAGAAGCTAAGGGAATTGGAAGGAGGGTGGCTAGAGAAGAAAGGGGCTCTACCAGAGGGAAAAAGGAGACCAGCTGTAGTTTTTTTGGCCAGGGCCCACAAAGTCTGTAACTGGCCCTGCTTTCAAGTGCAAGTTCTCTATGTAAAAAAGGAAGGAGTTGAGGTAAAAAGGTGTGAATCCTGTCATAAATCTTCCAAGGGTGAATCATCGTTGCAATTGGCTAGGACAGAATTAGCAGTTAGCAGGGCTGAAAAGTCCTAATTTTAAAAGCCTGAGGGGACGGGGTGGGGTAACATCATGTGCTGGCTCAGCCTCCCTGATGCCTTTAAACATAATCCCCCCCCAACACCAGACAGGCGGGTGTCTATCAGGTGTAGGGGCAGGACCAGGGCACTTTAATCCATCAGGGACACTGCCCCAGCAGGATAACCTTAGCAGTGCTGTGGGCCCAGTTTAGCCACACTCCCACCCATAATGGAAATATACCCCAAATCTGTAGAAAACTGGTTTCTGTTATTAGGTTATTTAACTTCTCACAATGTGCATTCTAGAAAATTGGTTCATATGAACTTGCTTAATATCTGATTGCTCGGATGGTGTTTTGAATATGTAGTTATGTCCCAGTTCTAAAATGTAACATAAATGAGAAGCATTTTTGTAAAAAAAAAAAAAAGAGAGAAGAAGAAGAAAAGAAAAAAGGAGGGGGGTACGCCCTTCCCCCCAAATTTAATGCCCAGGCCAAAGCCCTGCACCAAGAAACTCAAAATAAGGGAAGTGCATTCCTACTATGACGTCAACCCCCCCATGAAGAGATTTCTGAGAAACATGACCCCTAAGGGGGTAAAAAGGGGGCAAAATGTGTTCCCCCAAGTTATTTTCCATGTTCCTAGCAGGCTGCTGCCTTCTTGCCTGCCCCCGATTGGTCAATTGTGTAGTTCAGAGTTCTGAGGTAAAACCTGCCTACTTGCACCCACCTCTCTCTGATTGCTCAGCTGTGGATCTCTATGCTCTGATGTAAAAACACAGTTAGAAGAGACTGCATACATTTGAGGACAGTTAGAGAAATCAGCTATTCAAGACTCCTGAATAGACATTTTTCGGAAAAGCCAGCATGGCAATTCAATTAATGAATGTTTATGGGGAGATAGTAAAGGACATTTCTAAGAGCCATTTTGATGTGTGCCTCCCTCATGAACCGGAAGAAATGTCCACCACATCACCACTCCCTCACACCAACTCCCCCTCACACCTCTCACCTCCTCCTGGCAATAGGACTCCCCGCTCCCAGCAGCCCTCAGTTGTGGTGACACATGGGGGTCTGCTGCTTGTTCTTGCTGTCCTCTGTGTCGTCCCTCTATGCCTCAGCCCTCTGAGCAGCCAGCTGTGCTGCTCACCAGCACTTCGGAGCTGCCAAGTCAGGACTCGGGACGGGAGCCTCACCAATTTGTAGCCCATTCTCTCCCCCCCCCCCCCAGCACCCTGCCTCTCCAGGGATGATAGGCTGGACTCTTTCTTGCCCCTTTTGGCTAGCTTTGCGGGGCTGGTGTGCATTTTGGAGATGCTGAGCTTTACAGGGCAGACGGGCAAAGCTGGGGGCTTCGTATTGGCTCCAGTGTCCAGCCTGTGCAGAACTTTGTCTCTGACTTTCTCAAATATATGTTTCTTGGGGTGTTGGCAAAAGCTTAAAGCAGTTGTATGGGGGAAACACATTATTTTGCAAGCTCAAGTTGGACTGGGAGAGGCGGCTTTGAAGCTATCCCATAGATCTCCACCTTCCTATAAGCCTAGCATTGCCTCCAAGCCGGCACCTGGTGTCTGCTGCTTTGCTCTTCTTCCCTGCTCTTTTGCTGCTACCTCTCTAAACCCCTCTCCCCAAATTCTGCTGCTGGTTGTCTCCTACCCACTCCTTTGGCTGCTAATTCTCCCCTCCCCCCAGTATTTTATGATTTTCGCAGCATCCTTTGGGGCAGGAACTAAGGGGGCATTACCTTGGCATTGAGGCTGGTGCCTGCTGAAGGGCATTGTGCGCGTGCGCACACACACATACCCTATGCACCAAGGCTGCCTCTTGGGGCTGCACCTCAGTGCATCCCCACATCCAATTCCACCTTCTTCTCTTCCCCACAACCATTTCCAGAATCGAGTACCTCGTCTGCTATCCCTCCCCCCTCAATTTCATCCCCAGCCATTGCTGCCCCCCCCCCCCAATTACTCTCCTTTCCCCTTCAGCACTTCTTTGGAATGGCTGCTTGATCCGGGTCTGTTTTCTCCCCCCTGTACCTAGTCCTTGGAGGCAGTGGGTTGAGTCTTTACCTTTCCAGGGTCTGCCAGGGCTTCCCAGGGTTGCCAGCTCTGGGTTGGAGATACCTGGAGATTTTGGGGTAAGGTTTGGGGAGGGGAGGGGAGGGGAGGGAAAGGGAGGGGGTGAGACTTCAGTGGGCTAGAGAGCCAGTTTGGTGTAGTGGTTAAGTGACTCTAATCTGGGAGAACTGGGTTTGATTCCCCACGCCTCCACATGCAGCTGCTGGGGTGACCTTGGGTCAGTCACAAGTATGCTGAGAGCTGTTGTCGAGAGAGCTCTCTCAGCCCCACCTACCTCACAGGGTGCCTGTTGTGGGGAGGGGAAGGGAAAGGGATCGTAAGCCATTCAGAGACTCCTTTGGGTACCGAAGGATGGGGTATAAATCCAGTCTCCTCTTCTTCTATAATGCCAATGAGTCCATCCTCCAAAGCATCCATTTTCTCCAGGGGAACTGATCTCTGTCAATTGTAGAATTGTAGATTTTATAATAAATGTTTGTTATACTGAAACCAATTAACATCTTGATTATTTTCTTTGTGCTTTTGAAGCAGTTTTTCTCCAGGTAGGTTCGCCAGCTCTGAGTTGGGAAATACCTGGAGATTTTTGGGGTGGAGCCTGAGTGGTGGGTCTTGCCTTCTGACACACTTCCGGTGATGTTAGGGGGTGTGGTATATGCAAATAAGTTATGCTAATGAGTTATGCTAATGAGCTCCTGCACCTCTTTTTCTACAAAATGACCCCTGTGTACACTTATCCACTTACTTTCCAGAAATCCTGATATCTTTAGCTTGTGAAATAAGTCAGTAACTGAGTCATTAGGCAGAGTTCCACCTGCCAAGTATTATTGACTCTGGGCAGTCATCCAGGAATGGGTTTCCTGTGGCTTCGATAGCCTGTGATGGGTTTCTGATGCCTTTTGTCCCTCTGCATTAAATCCACTGATAGGTGTTGCAGAAAGTTGTGCTGCATTCATAGTCAGAAAAATACTCTCCCTCAGACAGTTTTAATGCTTCAGCTGGGTTCAGGTCAAAGAACATCTGGCAACTAAAAACATGAGGGGGGAGAGTTGTTTTCAGATAATGCCACCAGATCTACTTTCTGGTTGATAATTCGGATTGCAGGCAATTTGAGAATCTGCATCCCTAGGTTTCTGAATGCTCTCTTTAACCTGTGGAGTCTTATGAGCTACTGGCATTAAAGCTGTGAGCGAGCAATTTGGCTACAGCATAAATTAGTTTGCTCTGGAGCCATCCTTCCTAAGCTAAAACAAAACTGTGTGAGCCAGAGGCTAAAAAACTGAGAGCTAGCTCACACTAACTCAGCTTAGAGGGAACACTGTTTCTGAGTAAGATGAGCAACAGCCTTTCCCTTGATTTGATAGGGTAAGGATGGCCCATGTTATCTAGCATTCACTATTTGCATCTTTCAGTGTAAAGAAGCAATCCCCTGTATTTGCTCTAATGAAGGTCAGGAGGAATATTTCTTACCCTACAGTGAGATTCTAGAATATGAAGGTGGATGTCTTCCACTGTTGTTCTTCCAGGCACCCATGGAAGAAGTGTCATGAAGACCTTGAGAAACAGAAATGCATTTTGCTAGAGACTGAGAAGGGCCAGGAGTGTGACTTGGTGAAAATGCCCAGGTCTTGCAGGGTGGACATCCTTTCGCAGTCCTGTGGAGTGTGCTGCTGGGACAGATCCTCCCAAGATGGCACTTCCATAAGATTGCTTCAGTGAGCAAGTTGTGTAGCAGAAGTACATACAGCAACGGACAAATGCACTTATGCAAGTTAGGTCTACCTACCCTGTGTGTTAACAGCTTGGTGTCCATGAGGGTTAAAAAAGAAATGCTGAAGATGAAAATTTGTTTGGCCCCTACAGAAATTTGTAAAGCTGTGTCTGGTCACTACCAAGGTGGTACACTCTTAGCAAAGACAAGAAGCCATTAGTCTAGAACAAGTGGAGACCCACAAGAAACTTGCGGGATGGTTATCCCATTCCTCACACCTTTGCTTCCTCCCTTCTCCCCCGACCTCTCTCACACTCTTTCTCCCTTCTGCCCCCCTTTCTTACTCTCTCTCTCTCCTCCATGTATGTTACTTCCTCTCTCTTTCTGACCCGTCATCATTCTCTTTGTTTTTCTGCCTCCCCACCTCATCACTTTCTCTCTCTTTCTGCCCCCCACTCCATCACTCTCTCTTTCTGCCCCCATCATTCTCCCAGCCTCCTGCCTGCTTCCTCTCCCCCCCACAGCAGCAGTGGCAGTGCTCTGGTAATCACAATGGATCTCCCAGCTGCAGAGATCAATTCACCTTAGGGCTGCCAGCTCCAGGTTGGGAAATTCCTGGAGATTTGAGGGTGGAGCCTTGGGACAGTGAGGCATGGGGAGGCAAGCAGCCTCAGCAACCCCCTCAAAGCAGACATTTTATCCAGGGGAACTGATCTCTGTCACCTGGACAACAGTTGAAATTCTGGGTGCCAGCTCTGGAGGCTGGCAATGACAGTTTAAGTGAAGGAAATAGCTGGTTTGGAGAGTGGAGTCTATGGCATTATACTGGTCTGTAGTCCCTCCTCAAATCCCAACCTCCCCAGGCTCCACCCCTCAAATGTCCAGGAATTTCCCAACCTGGAGTTGGAAACCCTATTTCCTTCCCACCCAACAGCCAACCTACCTTTATCTGTCTTCAGCTTTCCATCTCCACCCCCCTCCCCCGCAGCCTCTACCTAGGAAAATTACAGTATTTCTCCACAGTAGGGACTAAAGCCGTTTACATCATTATTTCCTCCTTGTTATCTGCACAACAACCCTGTGAGGTTGGTTAGGTTGAAAGTATGTGACTGGTCCAAAATCTCCCGTCAGCTTCCACTGCAAGATGGGTATCTGAACCTGGGTTTCACAGATCCCAATCTGAAGCTCTAACTGTTACATCACAATAGCTTTCATAGGGTGGCTGCTGATGAACAATAGCAAAGCAGCTGGGCCTAATTAAGTCATGCAAATCAGGTGGTATCAAGTCAAGTGGTATTGAAGCTCACCAGAGGTCCTAGGACCCTGACAATCACTTTCTTTCCCATGGAAGAGAGCCATAAAATGCACCAAGAGGTTAGCAAGAGCAGAGCTGTGTTTCCACAAAGAGATAACCATTTGTTCTACCTGCTAGGAAGGGCAAGATGGATAGCTGTTGTAAAACATGATCTGGGTATTGAGTTGTGTGGAGCATGTACCCATGGTTGACTGGGAGACTGAGGTTCACCATTCCACATGGGAATGAGTTCCCTAAATTTGGATTGGGTAAGAGGCGTCCCACCAGCTAAGGCAGTAAGTATGAAAACCAGCTGGGTGACCTTGGGTCCGTCACAGCTCTCTCAGAACTCTCTCAGCCCCCCAAAATAAGTCTAGCTCACCACCTAGTGGTGCATAATGCTAAAAGAACTAGTACTTTAGGCAGCCAGACAATCTTAGGATCTCCTGGCTGTACCACACACAATGCCATATGATAATAATTATTAATCCTAGTGAGATGATTTTCCTGTTCTTTTCCATAGATCTATGAATCCTAACCCTAACCTTAACGTGGTGAGGGGGGATGTATGTGTCAGTGAAGCTGAGAGCCATACCATAAGGAGAGCCATACCATAAACTCCTAGCAGAGTCCCTGAATGGCCACAGCCAAGACACTAGACTAAGATGCCTCCACCCCCTTTGGGGATCAATGGCCACATCAGCAGAAGAGAGCAGACAGTTCCAGTGGGGATGGGGGCAGAGGAATCTTTGAAGGGCAGCTACTGGGCAGCAGCAATAGTAGTGGAGGCTGACACTGGTGGAGGATCTTTCAGAGACAATGGCAGCGACACCTCAGCTAACCCTGGCTAGTACTGCTCAGAAGAAGGCCATGGGAAGCCACTTCTGACCAACTCTTACCTCAAAAACCCTGTGATGAGACAATCCAAAATGAGAAAAAAAGATATGGTTCTGGAAGACTGAACCTCCAGATTGCAGAGCACTCAGTCAGCTACTGGGAAAGAGCTGAGGACAACTATGACTAGCAGTACTCTCAATAATGCAACTGGACTAAAGCCAAAAGGATGTTCAGTTGTTGACATGAATGGATACAAAAGGGAAGTCCAAAGCTATCCAGTGCATATAATAGGAACATGGAACCTAAGAAGTATGAATCAAGGTAAGCTCAAAATCGTAAAATGAGAAACACAACAATTGAACATTGCAATCCTGGGAGTAAGTAAGCTAAAGTGAACTGGATTAGGACACTTTCCCTCAGAAAATGACAAAGTGTTTTCCTTGGAGAATGACAAGCACAGAGGGAATGGAGTTGCTCTAATAGTAAGGCGAGATGTAGCCCAAACAGTCAGGGGCTATAATGCAAAGTCTGACTGAATAGTATCAGTCAGACTTCATGCAAAGCCTATCAACATGACCATCACTCAAGTTTATGCCCAGCTACAGATGCTGATGAGAAAGAAACTGAAAGCTTTTATGTAAGTGTCCAGAAACAAAGTGATCACATACCTAAATAAGATGTGCTGATAACCATAGAATACAAAAGTGGGGAACAAAGCAAACGCAATGTTTGCTGCTTCATGTTAAAGTCTGTTGTGGTGTTTTTTGAAGACATGAATGCTTTGCTCAGTGATGAACTCAAAGAGATCATGCATGACTGTAATGTAGTATGCTCTGTGTAGCAACCAGCCTGCCATGTGCTCCCAGGTAATGGCGCTCGCCGCATGGCCAGAGCACATGGTCAGGCAGAGAGGGGTGCTTGAATCTGGAGGAACAATAGACATCCGGATTGAAAGCCTCCACCAATGTGGGACCTAGGTTCTCCCTGGGGAGCCAATGCAATCAAAGGCTCCTCCAGGGAACCTATGACAAACATGCGCATATGTTAAGCCCCTATCAGGTCTTTCGGGTGCGGCCGGAGGTGTGACTCCGGCCAGCATATAATGAAGGCTCTGGAGCCCTGGAAGCATGCTGTTCTGACCATCTACTGGGCATGCTGAATCACTCAATAAAGGCTTCATGATTTCACCGTTCCTGGTCTCCTGAGTCCAGTACTCTTCAATGACATTACTTATTTATCAGAACTACTTGCAAAGTTCAATTAAATAAATTAGCAGTTGCAAGGAAATGGGGTCAGTCATATTAAGGCCAAATCTGTGGTCTGTATGTTTATTTCAAAGTTAACTCTATTTAGACACAACATAGGCCATTGTGAGCTATAACAATTTACAAGCCAGTCTGAGCCAGAAGAGAAAGGTGGGATACAAGATGATGATCTGCAAGTTTTTTGTGACCATTTGGGTACGCTGCATGAAGGTATGTCTGAGCAACTTGAGGATCTTCTTTTGATGGAAATTCCAGATTGGATGATAAATCTATTTTCAGATACTGAGGAAGTTGGGGCAACGGAGGAAGAAAGAACAGAGCTACAAAAAGCCAACGTTTAAGAAATTGTACCAAGAGTTTTGGGTACAGAAGGAAATTTCTGATCAGTCTCTAGCACTAGGGACAGCGGTTAAGAAGCTCCTTGTTGCATTTCCAATGTAATATTTGGTGGAATGTGGTTTCAGGGTGGTCATTCAACTTCTCTCCAAGCAAAGAAATCACCTCCAGATTACTGAACATGGTGATTTAAGACTCCTACTGAGTGACTTTAAACTAAGTGCTGAAAAACTATTATCACTTCATCAAGCCCATCCATTGCATTAAGAATTTACTGAACAATGAAGTTGTTACTAAATGTGGTATCTAAGACTCTTGCTAAAGGATGACCAGACTTTGAAAAGCTGGTATCACGGGATTGAATTCATCAATTTTGTTGAATAAATTTAACTAAAAAGTTTTAATTGGATTTTGAATAAATGTGCAGTTAACACCTGTATCTGAAGAAGTGTGCATGCACATGAAAGCTTGTACCCAGAATTAAACCTTGTGCCACTGGACTCATCCTTTGTTCTGTGCAGTTAATCGTTACTATTCTGAATTTTATTGTTATTATCTTCCTTAGTGGGTCATGCAAACTGCTATTCTGAATAATGCTTTTTAGAGGGTAGGGTAAGGGACAATTGGGATGCGTTTATAGAACTAAGGGGATGGTGGCCTGAAAAAGTTTGGGAACCACTGTATTAGAGGGTTGCCACTCAGAGGCTGACTATTTCTTTTCCATGAAGCTGACCTCTGGACATTTGCATTCTGAAGCCCATGGAAAAGATGCTGCTTTCCTTCCCTCTTAGGGTCGTAAACTCTGGGTAGGGAAATTCCTGGAGATTTGGGAGTGGAGCTTGGGGGAGCAGGGTTTGGCCCTCAGCAGGGTACAGTGCCATAGTTCCATCCCCCAAAGCAGCCATTTCCTCCAGGGAAACTGATCTCCATAGTCTGGAGCTCAGTTGTAAATCTGGGGGAGCTCCAGGCCCCACCTCAAGGTTGGCAGCCCTGTTTCCACCTGGTTTGCTCCCTCAAGCAGATTTAGTGGATGAGGACAGCATGCTGATGAGCCCTGTCACTCCAAAAGCACTTTCAGTGTTCCATCTGGAGCCAAACAGCTGTTGGACTTTGATAAGGCCCTAAAGACAACCAAGCACAAATGGCTTCAGAGTGTAATAACTCTGAGCAAGATTCAAATATTCAAAATGCTCACAGTAACTTTTTATACGGGACTGGCAGCAATTCAGTTGCCCCCAGATTTGCGAGCAGTCAAATTTCCATCCTTGTCTTTTGCAGACTAACCTTTTTGGTGATCTGAGACAACAAGGAAGTGATTAAAATAAACCTATTTTAACATATTTAATGTGACCAGTAGGGCACAGCCGTCAAGAGGCTCCACTTCAGGTACTGAATCATAATGTGTTGTGCCTCCGTCCTGAACCAAGTGTCTGTCCTGAGCCAAGGTACATGGGTAGGAGGGTGTTGCATTGGCATCTGGATTTTCAGCAGAGGGTTTAATGAATCACACACACAATACTGGCAGGATCAAGGGAAATGCCTTCTTGCAGTGAGTTCTATGCCTCCCCTGCCTCCCTTGAAAATACATTCGGACCAAATTTCATTCCAATATCAAGGTAGCTGGTGTTAAACTAGGAGTGCCTTGCACTGTATGAGACCATGCATCAGGTTCAGCCTACTGGCCAGCTCCTATTCTTGGCACCCCCTTGTCCTGCCCCAAGCCTGATACATCCATGTGCCATATTTCTCTACGATGGTGCCAACAGGGCCACCAGGAGGGGAAAACTGGGGGACAAAATGCGGTGGTGCACATCAGCCGGAGGGCCACTGAAGCCCATGCTGCATCCAGCCAAATGCTTTTCCATTTACGTTCCTTGCAGTGCAGTTCTTCCTCCAGCCACTAGGGGCACAGGGAAATCTGAGCACAGTAAAACAGACTGTCTGCTACTCACTTTTCTGCAAGACTGAAGCAAACTCGCCTAACAGATTTTGCCGTGCAGCAAGATAAAACAACCTTTTCCTCTTTTCCTTATTTTCTCTCCCTTTCCCCCTGCAAAGTACTGGAGACGCGTTGTAGTGAAATCAGCAAGCATGTTTATTAGCAGGTCAGATGAAGCATGACAACCCGGGCTCAGGGGCCCTTTTTTATTCCACCACCCCCGGCCTCGCCCAAATGTCCCAATAGGACCTTAAGATTGCGGTTACAGTTCATAGGGTCCCTAGAGGATCCTGGGCACTAGATTGGTGGCAAGTTATGATCTGGCCAGCTATTGTTCCTCCTGACCCAAGCTGGCCTGGCCATGTGCGTTTGGCCACGTGGTGGTCGCCATTACAGGAGCACATGGAGAGCCATTGCATACATTACACCCCCACACACACTTTTCTCATTCATTTCTCTCTCTCTTTCCACCTAATTTTTCTGTGCCCCCGCCCTTTATCTTCAAGTCTTGGTCTCGATTCCTGTTTATCCCTATCCTGCTTGGCCACTTGGAAAGTACCTAATAGCAGTATAGTAGCAAAATTTTGTTAATATTATGAACAGAAGAGGAGGAATAAATATTTCCTCATAATCTAACAATATAGTAAAAGGATGTTTCCCCCCTCTCTTCCATCCTTCACATGCATGGTATTTAAACATTAAACTGTTTTAGTGGCGTTCAGAGGTTAAGACGCTGAGTTACGTACTGCAAGGTCTGTAGTCCAGCATTTCAAGACCCTAGTGCTGTGTGACAGAGTGAGCTCCTGTCTCTGGCCCCAGCTCCTGCCAACCTAGCAGTTCGAAAGCAAGAAATTGCAAGTAGATAAAGAGGGACCACTTCGGTGGGAAGGTAATAGTGTTCTGTGCACCTTGGCGTTTAGTCATGTGATGTTACTTCCAGGACACTGTCACCCAAAGACCACACACACACATGCACACGCACACTTCTGCCAGTTGGATTCCACCACCTCACTCTGACTTCTGAGTGTTCACCAGGCACTGTTCATACATTTCCAAACTTCTCAACATAGCCATGAGGACTAAAACAATTGTTTGCTTTTTATAAATGAAAGCTGACAGTTTCAGAGTGCTGAATTCAGCACTAAAGCATAGACCTGCTCAGAAATTCCCTCCAGGGTGTTGAATACACCAAGAAAGGTTTACCGTGTTAGCATTTTGGTTGTTGCCATTCAAATAAAAACTGCCTCCTTCCACTGAATGTGAAGTTCATAGATCCTAGGCTCTAGTTCTGTCAAGGGATTCACGAAGCGTACATGTACAGCAATGTATTACATTGTGTGTCCTCAGGCCCTCTAGCTTTGCTGAGCATTTCTTCAGCAAATGAAGGGATAGAATTGCACAAAAAAACTGAGAAGAAACTCCCTTCTTTCAGCTCAAGTTGCTGTTTAAGGAAAAATTGCGACTGGTAATTAATTTCTCTCCTTTCTCTTGCTCTCTTTCTCACATGCACACTCCATGCCTCTAAGCATCAGGAAACCTCACAGCCCTGTGAATCTGTGGTTAAACCCAAGAAAAATTGGTGTGCCCACCCCATGCGTAGAAACACAATACAATCCCTTCCTCCACTCGGGCAAATATTACATAACACATTGTGCTTCAGACGCATTTTAAAGCCTTTAGAATAACCCTGGGGGTCGGGTTGCCAAACCAGTGGGAAATGAGGGAGGTGGGAACCTCTTCTCAGGGGTCATTTTGAGCAGGAGCTGGGGGGGGGGGGGAGCGCAGCTCCAGAAGTTGGTGCCAGCCCACCCCCTGCAGGGGAATGCCTGCTTGTGTCATGGCTGCAGCAAACTGACCCCATCCCCTGGAAAGGTCCTTGTTCCTCTGACCAGCCTTCTGAAGGCTTCAGCCACCACTGAAGCTATCCTCCCAGAATAGGGGTATTTCTGAGGCTTGGATTAGTAGCTGTCCCCTCTCTGCCAGCTCTTCCTCCCTCCCTCCCTTCTTTCTCTTTCTCTCTCTTCTTTCTTGCCTTCTGATATCATTCCAGTGATGTCAGGTGATGTAGCATATGCAAATAAGTTATGCTAATGAGGTATGCTAATGAGCTCCTGCACCTCTTTTTCTACGAAATGACCCCTGCCTCTTCTTACATTCAGGCTAGCCTCGCATTCAGTGGCAGATAAAATCATCTACCTCTTATCTGACGATGGTCATTATATCACCTATGTGATGTCACTGCATACTCTGGCTACCAAGAAGATCCATGCAAAACTTTCACCCATGTATTCTCCACTATGTCCTGGTCCTGACAATTTAAACATTGTTTTTAACCTATTGTGTTTTTACTGTAATATTTATTTCTGCATGGGCAGCTACCATATTATTATGGCCTTTGGTCTCATGCAATAGAATTCTACCTACCCACCTAAAACTTAGGGGGAGCATTCAGCGCTCCCACTGCAATGATGTTCCTTCCAGGTTATTACCATGCTGCAGGAAATGATCTAGCGCTTGCCCCAAACTCTATGGTTTAACTATAGTTAGCTAGAGCAGGGCCTGACATGATAAAGTCACTGCTGGGTCATGCCAGCCATGGCATCATCACTCTGGGGATACTGATTGTGGTCCCCATTTTCTTTCTACCTCCCAGCTGAGCAGCAGCAGGCAGAGGTAGTGGAGGGTAGGAGATCTGCTACCATCAGTGGGAACCTGGCACCCCTTCCTGTGGAGCAGGTCATCAGGAGTGGCACCCCTGTCCCACACGGCAGGGGGACTGAGGCTGCCAGAGAGAATGGCTTGGCCAAGCACTCCTAGGAGGGTAGCAGTAGAGGAGCAATTTGAACCAGGGATTTGCTGCTTCATGGCTTCTTCAGCCTGGCTTTTGCAGGCAGCAGAACAAGGTGGGATGAACTGATCAGGTACTGAGGTGGTAGAACATACGGTGCTAGTTCAGATGGCAGGCAGCAGATCAATATTTTAAAAAGCAAACCCCTGTATTTTTAAAAAAATGTCCTGCTAGTAGCACAGCGGTGAGAGGGGGCTAGCCTAGAACATCTGTTTAGGGTGGCCAGCTATGTCTTGAGAAGGTCTTGGAGATTTGGTGCTGGTGCTGGGGGAGGACATAGGTTGGGGGGTGGGAGAGAGCTCAGTGGGGGGGTGATACCATAGAGTTTGCCTTCCGAAGGGGCCATTTCCTCCAGGGGAGGTGATCTCTATAGCCTGGGAGATCATTTGTAATTCTGGGGAAAGTTCAGACTCAGCTGGAGGCTTGTAATCCTAGTCCTTGCAAGTGCTTTGCTGAGGAGAGAGGGGTCATTACAGCAAGTCTTTTAAAACCCCCAAGTCTAGAGATGAATTCACAACTGGCATCTCAAACCTGTCACTTGGCACAGTCCTTGCAATGCTACCTCCTCTGGGTCAATCTTTGTGGTGCCATCCTAAGCACAATTAGGTCCTTCTAAGCCCACCAGCATTGTCAATAGGCTTGTTGTTGTTCAGTTGCACAGTCGAGTCTGACTCTTCATGACCCCATGGACCACATCACGCCAGAGATTTCTGCTCAAAGTAGTCAAGGATCAGATCTTTGTTGATGAAACACAGTTCTTTATTTCCAATCTCTACATTGGTACAGCTTCTCGGATTATTGTCAGAGATAACGCATATGACAGAAGCAGGTCTATTATACCTTTCAGAACAGTTTGAATTACCCATAGGTAGCCAATCACTAAAGGGGAAAAACGGCGGGCAAAAAGGGTCTCTGGCCGTTTGCTTCCCACAGGAAAGAAAGTGAGGTGTTAAGTTGTAAATTTCCCTTCCCAAACCAGACCCCTTAGATGTTACCATTTCACATAACAATCGCTGGCCTCGAGGCTTTCGCACGTTGATAAGAGATGGGACCTGTCCTCCCTTGCTGTCCCAGCCGGGATGAATGGAATGCGGAGGCAGGAGTGTGAGAGGCCCATTGTTCCCATGCTTTGAAGTTGTCATCCTCCCGGACTGACAGTTACACAAACCAGGCCTGGTCAGGGTCATAAACCTGGGGTCATTTAGACTACATACATACTGGCCAAAGTGAGGGGTTACATGGTGGAGGGGGGCAACTACACGGCAGGTGCTATAGAATTATACATGGCAATAGAAATCATAGCAGCAAGACAGAAATCATAGCAGCAAGCAATAGAAATACTTTGTCTGAATCAGCAGATTCTGACACTTCCTGTCTTTAACCGTCCTCTGGAGTTCATCCAACTTCATGTTTGTTGCATCGATAACACGGTCTAACCATCTCAACTTTGCCGTTCTCTTCTTCTTTTACCTTCAGTCTTTCCCAGCATCAGGGTCTTCTCCAGTGAGTGCTCCCTTCTCATTTGGTGCCCAAAGTATTTGAGCTTCAGCTTCAGTGTCTGGCCTTCCAGGAAACAGTCAGGTTTGATTTTCTTTAGGATTGACTGATACGATCTCCTTGCAGTCCAAGGGACTCTCAAGAGTCTTCTCCAGCACCATAATTCAAACACATCTCTTCTTCAGTGCATCTCTTCCTTATGGTCCAACTCTCACAGCCATACATTACTGTGGAGAATTGCTGGTAAGCCTGGGCTAAGTCCAGCTTTCCGAAAACCTTCACGCCTGCTAGGGACACCAAGATGTGGCTGACCACTGGGACCAAATAGGCATGGTCCTGTAGGGCCTTGTTGATGGTGCACTTGTAGTTCGCACAGATGCGGTCTCTTGATTGTGTTTCCCAGATAAGGGTCATGATAAGGGTTTCCCAGAGAGCATGCGGTATGGGCTCCAAAACCCCTTGTGCCACGAGGTGGTCCAGTTCCTCATCTATCTTAAGTTTCAGGGCAAACGGGACCTGCCGGGCCTTCAGACGGATGGGTCACACCGACAGTTGTGTTGTAGGGAGACAGTAGGACCCATATATCGGCCGAGGGTGCCATCAAAAATGGCAAGGAACTCATTGCACACACTATCCAAAGTTAAAGTCCGCACATGGTGCACCCCCGTCACTGCAAATCCCAAGGTGCGAACCACACCAGTCCCAGTAAACTTGTGAGCTGCCCTTCTACTACGAGCAGGTCCAACATTCCCCAAACTTTCTTGTACTGCACATGGAATTTGCCTCTCCCTTTAATGGCCACCTTTTTCTCTGAGGGTGAAGCCTGCGGGTCCACGTGGTCGATGAGTTTGTGGTGAAGTTTCTGTTCCCAGATGCTCATGACAAACTGGTTCACGAGAGTGTCCTCGAGGTCTGGAAAAGCACAGTTGAGGGACAATCGGCAAAGGTCCACAATGAAGTGGGTGGCCATTTTGTTGGCCATTGAGCACTTTGAGGAGGTCATGGTATGATGCCTCTTCAAGGGTCTTGGGTGCGATGAGGCCCTGGGTGAGTCGCAGTGTGGCAATTCTGCAGGCGCTGATCAGGAGGGCCTTCTTCTTTTCGGTGTCACCGATGCCCTGGAACAGGAGGTAGTACTTTAGCCACTCTCCCCAGGTTTCCGAAAACTCTGGGTGAGTGGGGTCAAATTCCAGCAGATGTCCCGGAGTGGCAGCCATGGTCTGTGTAGCACAGGGCACTGGAGGCTTGATGCATGGTGTGGTGCTAGTTGGAGCTGGCTTGCTCAACGGGATCCCACCTTCGTCACCAGTGAAATATCCTGGGTTCAGATGCATAGACTGATCAGCTCAGTTTATTAAGTGAGTTAAGGCAGAACAAGAAAACTATAATGTATGTAATGGCTACCGCCATGTGGTCACCACATTACACATGGCCAGGCTAGCTGCCGGAGCTTCGATCTGGCAGACAATAGCCTGGCCAGATCATAATTTAGTCCAATGGTGTGCACTGGATATTTAAACAGACCTATAGCGCGCACCTATGGAAAACTGACCCTATCAGGTCCTTTGGGCAAGGCCAGGGGCGCTGCTTGAGTGTGAATATGAGCAGGCCCCCGGACCTCTGTCCAGCATGTCATCTTCTCCGCTCAATAAACTTCATGAGCTGATTTCACTAGAAGCATCTCCAACTCCAGTATTTTATACTGGCGATGAGGACGGGATCCAAATGAGTGGCTCTCCAGCTGACTCCAGCACTGCTCCGGACACTGACCCAGCCACTCTCGGTGATGCAAGGCTCCAGGGCCTCACCACTCTGCCATCAGCTGCACTGATCCCCAGCAGTGCATCGAACACTGATCCGCTCAGCCCCAGTGAAGCAAGGCTCCAGCGCCTCGCTACACCACCATCAGACCCCAGCAGCACAGTGGACAACGTCCCACTCGTTCCAGGCAACGCAAGTATCCAGCGTCTCACTGCACTGCCATCAATCCCCAGCAAAATGCAGCCCGCTGATCCGCACGCTTCCGGTGACGCGCAGCTCCAGCACCCCTCCGCTTTATCTGCTGCCGCTCCAGACCCAGTTTGCTGCAACCCTGCATTTCCACATGTCATGGGTGCCACCACCACTCCAGGGCATATCGCTGCATTCGACCCTACCCGCCCCGAGCTTTGTGAAGCATGGGCCAATCAGCTCAGGTATTTCTATGAAGTACAGGAGGTCACCGACTCCAGTAAGAAGGCTTGGCTCCTGAGCATATGTGGGGTTGACACCCTGCGCTTAGTTAGAAGCCTTGTCTCACCCCACATCTTGGCTGAGATCTCGTTCGATGACATCATCAGGGCACTGAACAGTTACTTCACGCCCAAACCGTCTATGATCGCCATGCACATGGACTTCTGCAGCCGCTCACAGAAGCAAGGTAAGACTGTGGCCGCATTCATGGCTGACCTGCACAGACTAGTGCTTGGTTGCAAGTTTGTGTCCATGGAGGACAACCTCCTGACAAACTTCATCTGGGGTGTCCGAGAACCAAAGCTACGCCAGAAGCTAGTTGCTGTGAGATTCTAAGAGGTTTCAAACTGCAAACAAAGTTCTTAACTAAGAAGTTCTTTATTCCAGTGGATCAAATAGCAGTCTACACATTCTTGAGTCAGTAATGAAAGTAAGGGGTTGAGGGGTTACAGTTATAGTGCATTCATACTGGGTATGCAGAAGAGCCCCTCCAATCCTGGAGCAGGAAAAATACATTCAGATATGCTAGACGTTTTGTTCTCAGGCTAAAAGCGGGAAAAAGTTACAATAAACAAATGCAAAGCAGCTAAACTGTTGAGAAAGTCCCCTGTCTACAAGGTTAGGGAGGCATGATAGATAAAACTCAGACTGTGAGAAGCGAGATACATTCCAAAGTTGGGGGTGAGGGGCCGTGACATGAAGGCATGTGGGAATCCACCACCCGCCTGGGAATGGCAGTGTTTAGCTGACAGTTGCCCTCAGAGAAGTAACCCTAGAAAAGGCATTCCAGGTCGCCTGCACATTCGAAAAGGTGAAAAAAGACCGGCTTGGCCCCACCTCTACACATTGCACCACTGCCACATCAGGCTCCAAAGCCTCTAACAAGGATGATGTCCTGCAGTTCTGCCACCACCCGCAGAAACCATCTAACATGACCTCCACAGAGAGAAGCACAGCCTCTGGTTCCATGTCTGCTGCCTCACCCACCACAATGCCACGCCCCAGCTCAGAGACCCTGTGTGCCAGCTGTGGAGACCCCCACGAGTGCCGGACATGCCGTTTCTGGGATGCAGCTTGCTGATCCTGTGGAAAGATCCTGTTGCTCCAGGCCTTCCTGACACTCCCCAGCAGCTCATTCGGAGTCCACAGATCTAAACTCCACATCATCGTCCCACCACCAGGTAATGAACTTGCCCCGAGACACTCCTAACAAGATTTTTGTCCCCATTACCATAGAGGGGTCCCCCTGCCACATGGAACTGGACATGGGGTCCACGTATTCCATTATTTTGGCAGATACCCTTCATATGGGGGGCCCCGGCTATGGAAGCCAACGGGACTCAGGCTATGGGATTTTCAGAAAAAACCAGTAGCAATCAAGGGGTTGGGCAAGTTCAGGGTCCAATTCAAGGACTTTAATGGACTTCTGGACCTCCTGGTGGTGGAGGGCAAGCTTTCAAGCTTATTGGGACTATCATGGTTTGGACCTTTGGGATGAACCAGGAGTGAACCAGGTCTGCAGCACTTCCAGGCAGTCTGTAAGGAGTTCCCGGCCGTGTTTGACGGTGCACTAGGCTCTTACATGGGGCCCCCAGTGTCACTGGACCTTGACTCAGCAATCCAGCCAATCTACCTGGCAGCCAGGCAGCCCTCGCTGGCAGTCTGCCCTAAAATTGAAAAGGAATTGGACTGCCTAGTCGCCATGGGGGGTTTAGAAAGAGTCTCCCATGCCTGGTGGGAAACCCCCATAGTAACCCCAATGAAGCAGAATGAGGACGCACGTATATGTGCAGACTACAAGTGCACACTGAACAAGGTGTTACAGGACCATGCGTACCCAGTGCCAGTTATCAGCCATGTCCTAACTTCGCTAGCAGGTGCCAAGGTTTTTGGGAAGCTGGATTTGGCCCAGGCCTACCAGCAGCTCCAGTTGATGAGGCCACGGCAGAGGTCCAAACTATTGTAACCCATAGGGGGGGCGTTCAAGGTCTGCTGTCTGCAATTCAGGCTCAGTGTCACCCCAGGGATATTCCAGGAGCTAATGGATCGCTTGCTTAAAGGTATCCTCGGGGCCCAGTCCTTCTTTGATGATGTTCTGTTCACCACACCAGACGTCTTGACCTTCACATCCTGGCTCCGCTCAGTCCTCCAGTGCTTCAACGACGCTGGCCTGAAAGTAAAGAGGGAGAAGTGCCACCTGAGGGTCCCTTCAGTGGAGTTCCTGGGCTTCACCATGGACACACAAGGCATCCAACTGACCCCGGAGAAAGTCCATGCCATCACGGAGGCCCTGGCACCCATCTCCAAGGTGGAGCTCCAGTCATTCTTGGGACTCCTTAATTTCTACCACGCCATCCTTCCCCACAAGATGGTGGTAGAGGAACCTCTCCACTGGCTCCTCGATAAACATGCCAAGTGGACATGGGACCCCCGCCATGCCACTGCTTTCCGGGCTGTCAAGGATTTGATGCATCCAACGCGGTCCTGGCCCACTTCGATGAATCCCTTCTGGTGGTGCTGGCTTGCAGTGCATCACCCTCTGGGGTCAGGGCCATCCTGGGATACCACCTGGTGGATGGTCAGGAGGTCCCAGTTGCATATTACTCCCAGACCCTGTCCCCGGCTGAGAGCAATTATGTGCAAATTGACAAGGAGGCGCTGGCCATCGTAGCAGGTGTCAAGAAGTTTCATGAGTACCTTTACGGCTGGCCCTTCATGATCACCATGGACCACAAGCCTCTGCTGGGTCTCTTAGGCCTGACCATCAGATGTCCCAGATGCTGTCTCCCCGAGTCCTGCACTGGTCGATTTTCCTGACTGGCTACCAATACGAGCTGGTCCACCACCCAGGGAAATCCATGGGCCATGCTGATGCCTTCAGCCGTCTGCCGCTCCCAGCCTGCGACCCCAACCCAGCACCTGCGCATCACATTGCCTTGCTTGAAGACCTGCCTGACTGGCCACTCCTGGTGAAGGACATCGCGAGGCTCACTGCCCAGGATTGCAACCTGTCCCAGGTTCTGGACTGGGTGGGAAGGGGGTGGCGTAGCACTCTCGGACCCAACTCCACCACCTATTCTAGCAGGCAAAACGAACTGTCCACCCACAAAAGGTGCATTCTCTGGGGCACCCGGGTAGTGATTCCTGGGCCGCTGCGCAAACAAGTCCTCGCTGCACTCCATGAAACACACCTGACATCATCCGGATGAAAACCTTGGCCCGGAGCTATGTATGGTGGCCCAGGCTGGACGCGGATATAGAGAACCAACTATGGAAATGCTGCACATGCCAAGAATCCTGGCCAGAACCACTTCAGACACCTGTTCATCCCTGGGAGTCATCCCACAAGCCATGGGCTTGACTCCACCTGGACTTTGCAGGACCCTTCCAGGGACAGCTGTTCTTCCTTCTCATAGACAGCTACACGAAATGGTTGGAAGTAGTCCCCATCACTGCAACCTCCTCCCAAGCTGCCATCCAGACCATGTGGCACATCTTCAGTACGCATGGCATCCCAAACATGCTGGTGACCGACAATGGCACAGCTTTCACCTCCAGGGAGTTCCAAGCTTTCGTGGAGTACTATGGGATCCGGCGTATACAGTCTGCACCATTCCACCCAGCAACCAATTGCCAGGAGGAGTGCATGGTCCGCACCACGAAGGACGCCCTGTGCCACATGGACAAGGGCGACTGGCACCCCAAGTTAGCGTCATTCCTGTTTGGCCAGAGGACTACTCCACATACGATGACAGGACAGAGCCCAGCCAAGATCCTCATGGGATGACAACTCACAACTCGGCTAGACTGCCTGCACCCCGACTGGGCTCCGGAACATAGCGCGGCCCCAGAACTGCATAAGGCCCCCCAGGGGTTCTTCCCCGAAGACCCGGTATATGTCCGGAACTATGCCAATGGTCCCACATGGCTGCCGGGCTGGATTGTAAGGGCTACAGGACCCCTCTCATACGAAGTCATGGGAGAAGAGGGTCGAGTATGGAGGTGTCACATAGATGAGCTCCGCCAAAGGCTCCTATCTCCCGATTCCGACACACACGATGAGACAGAGGACGAGACCCCTGTACCTGACTTCAAAGAGGGCAAAACCCCAGTGACAACCACATTATCTGCTTCCAGCCGACACTCACATACCACAGGCTCCAGAGCTACCAGTACAAGCCCCAGAACCATCCACGGAACAGTCCCCTACAGCAACGTTTCCATGCCGATCAGACCAAGAATGATAGCAACCATCCTACTTGAAGGACTATGTGTGTTAGGGTGGTTCCAGACTATGGGGGGAGGGGTGTAATGTATGTAATGGCGACTGCCACAAGGCCACTGCATCACACATGGCTGGGCTAGCTGCCGGAGCTTTGATCCGGCAGATAATAGCCCAGCTGGATCGTAATTTAGTCCAATAGTGCATGCTGGATATTTAAACAGACCTATAGTGTGCACCCACAGGAAACTGACCCTATTGGGTCCTTTGGGCGAGTCTCTAGGGTGATTCAATCAGGGATGATTCAATCCCAGTACATATCAGTGCCATTACTTGGATATAGTCATGTGCCTATGTGGATACAAAAACATAAGAAAGCTGGCTTTATCCACCATCCCCAGCCAGACTGTTGCACATCAGTCTTCTAATGTGCAACAGTATCCTTGCTCCCTAGATATATTTATTTATTTATTTATTTATTTTATTTCTTAAATTTATATCCCGCTCTCTCCACCAAGGCAGACTCAGAGCGGCTCACAACATAAGTTAAAATCACAATCCAATTAAAATAAACATTCCACACAACATTAAAATACTATACTATTCATACACGATTGGCGGCATTACAATTCAACCTGCAGGTGGGTCCGAAAGGCATTCCTATAGATCTCTGTATGACCACACACAAGTTGGCAGATGGCGGTGCCAACAGACGGGCTAGCAGATGAAACTGGGCCAGGGCTGAGATGTTTACCTTGGACGGCCCCTACCCAAAGGCCTGGTGGAAGAGCTCCGTTTTACAGGCCCTGCAGAACTGCATCAAATCCCGCAGGGCCCTGATGTTCTCCGGGAGCTCATTCCACCAGTACGAGGCCGCCACTGAAAAAGCCCTGGCCCGTGTTGTGGCCAGCCGCGCCTCCTTCAATCCGGGAAGAGCCAGACGGTGTTGGGACCCAGACCGTAGTGCTCGCTGGGGAACATGCGGCTCCTAATCAAAAGCCTGGTGGAAGAGCTTCATTTTACAGGCCCTGTGGAACTGTAAAATGTCCCACAGGGCCCTGATGTCCTCCGAGAGCTCATATAAAATAGCCCCTGTAGAAAGCTGAGCCAAGCAGCCCCTGCAGCACTTCGCTCAGTGAAGACTCAGGCTGTGGCAATTATGAGAACAGAATTTAGCCATAAATACACATAGGCTACTGCCTCAACAAATGCTGGGAGATGAGGGCAGTGTCTGGAGAGAGTGGTGCTTGGGGAGGATGCAGTGTCAAATCCAGCTGACACCCTAGGACAGGGGTGACCAAACTTGCTCAGTGTAAGAGCCACATAGAATAAACGTCAGATGTTTGAGAGCCGCAAGACAGGAACGCATATTACACACACATTTCTATTTTTAAAATATGCACATTTGCTTTTTATTAACATTAAACGAGACTGCCAAAAATAAAAACAAAAGGGGTAAAAACAGATATTAATAATGATATTTATTTGTCCAGTGATATTTATTTGTTTCCTAATGATTTATTTATTTATTGTTTCAATTTGTATCCTGCCTTGCCGAACACGCTGGCTCAAGGTGGCTAACAGAGTTAAAATATTAGGAGCAATACAGAGTTTAAACCATTAAAAACATACAATACAAAGTTAAAACACAACAATAAACAAATAGGAACAACAGATGATGGCGGTATTCAAAAACACACCCCATGGTGGAAGCAGCATTCAATGGGATCTCAGGCTGGAAGATGTTCTAGGGCACATTCATCAGTGGCGGCTCCTAATCGAAAGCCTGGTGGAAGAGCTTCGTTTTACAGGCCCTGTGGAACTGTAAAATGTCCCACAGGGCCCTGATGTCCTCCGGGAGCTCATTCCACCAGTATGGGGCTGCCACTGAGAAAGCCCTGGTTCTGGTGGTAGTCAGCCTGGCTTCTTTCTGACCAGGGAGTGTCAGGCGGTGTTGAGAGCCTGACCTCAGCACTCTCTGGGGCACATATGGGAAAAGGTGGTCCCTCAAGTAGGCAGGCCCCTGACCATATAGGGCTTTAAAGGCTAAAACCAGCACCTTGAACCAAATCCGGTACGCTATAGGCAGCCAGTGCAGTGTCCTCAGCACAGGCTGGATGTGGTCCCGTATAGAGAGACCCATCAACAGCCTGGTTGCGGCATTCTGCACTAGCTGCAGCCTCTGGATCTGAGACAAGGGCAGCCCCATGTAGAGAGTGTTGCAGTAGTCTAACATCGAGGTGACCATAGTGTGGATCACAGTTTCTAGGTCATTGCATTTGAGGAAGGGAACCAACTGCCTAATCAGCCGTAGGTGGTAGAAGGCTGCCTTGGCAGTGGCTGCTACCTGGGCCTCCATAGTTAAGGAGGCATCCAGGAGCACTCCCAAACTCCGGACCCTCGGTGTTGACACCAGAGGCGCCCCACTGAAGGTTGGGAGTGGGATCCCTACCCCTGGCCCGCTCCAACTCAAGCATAGGACCTTCGTCTTCATTGGATTCAATTTCAGTTGGCTCAGTCTAAGCCAGCCCACCACATCCTGAAATGCCTGCTCCAGGTCATCTGGGGTGGAGTCCAACTGACCACCCAGCAACAGATAGAGCTGGGTGTCATCAACGTACCGGTGACAACCCAGCCTGTGCCTCCGGGCAATCTGGGCAAGGGGGTGCATGTAGATGTTAAACAACATTGGGATAACACCACCCCTTGAGGGACCCCGCATATCAGCGGGTGCCTCTGGGACATCTGCTCCCCTAGCGCCACCCTCTGTCCCTGACCTTGGAGAAAGGAGACAAGCCATTGCAAGGCAAGCCCTTGGATTCCAGTTTCAGATTCCAGACAAATATGTATTTGTCTAAGAGAGAGAGAAAGAGAGAGGGGGGAGGAAATAAAGAAGAAAAGAATTGGAAAGAAAGAAAGAGAGAGAAAACAAAGAAAGCAAATAAATGGGAGGGAGGGAAAGCATGGCTCCCCTTCGCTTCCCCCGCTGCCCTGCTGGGAGCCGCATAATATGTGTGAAAGAACCACATGTGGCTCCCGAGCGGCAGTTTGGCCACCCCTGCTCTAGGAATTACCCCTAATCTCTTTGGTAAAGTACACAGAGACATGGAAATTCCTAGAGCATCACCATGGAGGCCATTTTCAAGCCATTTCTGTCTCCTCCTCAGTTTTTTGAGGGTGTGGGTGGGGTTGAGTGCAGGGGGGGGGCTAGCCATGTAAGTTTCCAAGTGGAGCAAACAGACATTCCCTTAGGCCCTTTCAGTTTGTGAAAACAGCTCAGGAGGGAAGTCTGATGCCTCTTCTCCATGTACTTCTTGGTTGTGATTGGAATATAGCCCTTATATGCCTTTGGAGGTCATGAAGACCTTGTATCATGTGAATTGTTAAAGTGCTAGTCTGATTGTGTATTGTTTTAACTGATTTTATTTCATTCAGAGTGGTGGCCTATTGCAGCAAAGAGACTTTTGGAGTCTTAAAAGACAAATGTATTTATTGTGACTTGAGTTTCTATGGGCTACAGCCCCAAGGCAAGGGGCCCACCTCCATTCAAGCTCATGCCACATTACAGAGTTACACCCTTTTAAATCTACTGAAGGCAATAGGCATAGAATTATGTAACTCTGTTTAGGAGCAAACCCTGAATCTATTAGTCTTTACCAAACCTCTTTGTCCTTGCCAAGTACTATATATTTAAAGATGGCTGGTCCATAGTTTTGTGTGTTTCTGGACTATATGTAGAAAGGGTATGTGGGTACATCAATCAAACCTGGGCCAACCTATTCTCCTGGAACAGGGAAGGACTATCCATTCATTTCACTTATGGAGAGACCAGCATTGCCAACTAAAGGTTGGGAAATTCCTGAAGATTTAAGGATGGAGTTTGTGGAGTATGGGCTTTGGGGAGGGGAGGGACCTCAGAAGGGCTTATAATGCCATACAGTCCACCCTCTAAAGTAGCCATTTTCTTCAGGGGATCTGATCCCAGCTACAATTCCAGAAGATCTCCAGGCCCCAGCTGGAGGCTAGCAACCCTAGGAGAAACAATGACAATGAGATATTGATTGAAAACATTTTTCTTCTCCTTTTTTTCCTGAAGTAAAAGTAAGGTTTATGCCCTTTTAACTTTTTTCCCCCCTTTGGGCCCTTACTATTAGAAACTGAAACAGTAGGAGTTACCTGATGGAATTACTTCTAACACATTGCAATGGCAAACATCCTCTGTGCAAGTCCTGCAGAGCAGATTTCGTACTTCATTACAACAGCAGAAGGGTTCCCCCCCATGCCTAGCCTGCTTCTCACAATCCCCTACAGAGAAAAGGACTGCTCACTGGGGGACTTCTGCTACAAGCAATAACTCTGAAGGAGGAGGGGGGATTCAGCAAAATAGAACTACAGAGGCAAGCAAGTCTCAAAATGCACTGCAAAATCTAAGCAGCAGGAGATTTCAGGTTCCGGACCCACAAACAAAGGAGAGATTTCCACACACTTGCAGGACTCCCCAAATATGCAGAAAGATATGATTCCCCCTCCTTTTATTTTATGATCTGGGGAGACAGAATAGCCAGTTAAGGGCATGGGGGTTAGGAAATTAGCTTGCTCAAATCATGAAGAATCTGGAGAAAATTGAATGGGGAGATTTATAGCAGTTGGGATTCCCTAATGGCGGATTCCTCAGAGCCCCTGTATCTAATAATAACAAACTTCAAAACAGAATATTTATCATGAAGGCAGCTGTAAATGGTTAATGCTTTAACCTGGCCTGAGAACCTTGAGTGACAGGGGATTCAAATGAAATTCTACAGTTGAGAATGTCAGTTAAGTGGCAGTTAAGTGGCAGTGGCAGTTAAGAATGACAGTTAAGTGTGAAGGAGAGTCAGAGTGAGAGGATCAAGAAAGATCCTGAGTTAGTAAAATGGGAAGAGTTGCCCTTCCCTGAGGGAAATAGCTCCGAGTAAAGGGAGGTGATCCCTACGAAGTGGTTAAGAAGGGATATTGGAGCTTGTGTGAATATTCCTGTCTTCACCAGCTTAAGTATCTTTAAGACAAAGAAGTTTATGCTTGTTTATTTAAGCTGAAACTGTCAAGAAATCTCTCTCCTCATTTTTAATGATCTGTCTGTATAACAAAACAGCTACTAGTTTATGGCAAACTATTGTTTGGATTTATACAAATTCCTGTTGCCTTTTCACCTTCTAAGTCCTAAACCTGATACCTGCATGACCATTTCCCCTCAAAAGTGAAATAAAGTAGTTTGTTAGTTTTGAATTACCATAACATATGAGAAGTCATGTTGGATCAGGCCAATGGGCCATTCAGTCCAACACTCTGTGTCACACAGTGGCCAAAACTCAGAGGTCCACCAGAACTTTAGAAGCCCTCCCATGGCTGCCCCCCAAGCACCAAGAATACAAAGCATCACTGCCCCAGATATAGTGTTCCATCTATACCTTGTGGCTAATAGCCAGTGATGGACCTCTGCTCCATTTGTTTATCCAATCCCCTCTCGAAGCTGGCTATGCTTGTGGCCACCGCCACTTCCTGCGGCAGTGAATTCCATGTGTTAATTACTCTTTGGGTGAAGAATACTTCCTTTATCTGTTCTAAGCCTACTGCTCATTAATTTCTTTGAATGCCCATGAGTTCTTGTATTGTGAGAAAAGGAGAAAAGTACTTCTTTCTCTACCTTCTCTGTCCCAGGCATAATTTTGTAAACCTCTATCATGTCACCCCCTCAATTATCATTTCTCCAAGCTAAAGAGCCCTAACCCTTTTGACCTTTCTTCATAGGGAAGGTGTTCCAGTCCCTTAATCATTTTAGTTGCTTTTTTCTGCACTTTTTTTAGTGCAATAATATCTTTTATGAGGTGCAGTGACCAGAACTGTACAGAGTATTCCAAATGAGGCTGCACCATCGATTTACACAGAGGCATTATGATACTGGCTAATGTTTGTTTTCAGTCTCCTTCCTAATAATCCACAGCATAGCATTTGCCTTTTTTTATTGCAGTCGCACACTGAGTGGCTATCTTCAGTGAGTTATCTACCACAACTCCAATATCTCTCTCCTAATCAGTTACCGCCAGTTCAAACCCCATCAACGTACATGTATAGTTGGGATTTTTGGCTACAGTGTGTATTACTTTGCACTTGCCCATGCTGAACCTCATTTGCCACATAAATGCCCACTCACCCAATCTCATCAGATCCCTCTGGCTCGCCTCACAGTCCTCCTTGGTTCTCACTACCCTGAACAATTTAGTGTCATCCACAAACTTAGCCACTTCACTGCTTATTCCCAGCTCCAAATCATTAATGAACAAGCACAGAACCTAATACCAAGCCCTGTGGTACCCCACTGCTTACTATCTTCCACTGTGAACACTGCCCATTTATACTCTCTGTTTCCTGTTAATTAACCTCTTATCCCATGACTGCTGCATTTACTTAGGAGTAGGGATATGCACAAACTGCATTTTTGTGATTCAGTTTGTGGCTGAACCACAAACCAAACCATGAACCGTAACTGTGGTTTGCAAACTGAACCCATTTATATCAATTTGTGACTCCTTTTTGATCCCCGCCACTTTTGGCAGAGAGTGAAAAGCAGGGGGTTAAATGGCTCCAAGCCATTAAAACCAAACAGCTGAGTGGAGGGGAGCAGAAAGCAGGGATTTAAATGGCTAGGAGCCACTTAACCCCCTGCTTTCTGCTCCCTGCTGCTCAGCTGTTTTTTGTGAGGTTTGCAAATATTACTTCACAAACCATGAACTGCCCAAAATTTATGACAAACTTTTGTTCATGAGCTGGTTTGTGCCCATCCCTACTTAGAAGCCTTTCATGAGGAACTTTATCAAAAGCTTTCTGGATGTCTAGGTAAACAATATCTACTGGGTAAACAACACCTTGTCTGCATGTTTGTTCACCCCCTCAAAGAACTCTAAAAGGTTAGTAAGGCAAGATCTTCCCTTCCAGAATCCATGCTGATTCTTCTGCAATAGTTTCTGTTCATCAATGTGCCTACTAATTAGATTTTTAATAACAGATCTAACCAATTTACCTGGCACCGCCGTTAGACTGAGCAACCTATAATTTCCTGGCTCTCCTCTGGAATTTTTTTTAAAGATGGGGGTTACATTAAGTACCTTCCAGTCCTCAAGAATGGAGGCAGATTTTAGTGATAGATTGCATATTTTGTCAGGAGATCCAGAAGTTCACATTTGAGTTCTTTCAGAACTCTTGGATGTATGGCATCTGGGTCTGATCATTTGTCAGTTTTTAATTTGTCCTTCAGTCTTAGGACCTCATCTCTCATCACCTCAATCCAACTCAGGTCTTTCAACGCCCCTCCTGAAATTGGTAGTTCTGGCGTGGGCAAGCACCTCCCATCTTCCACAGTGAAGACAGAGGCAAAAAAATGCATTCAGCTTCCCTGCCATTTTCCTGTAATCTTTTAGTATTCCTTTTACCTTTTGGTCATCCAAGGTCCCCACTGCCTCCCTGGCTGGTTTTCTGCTTCTAATGTACTTGAATAATTTTTAATTGTTGGTCTTTATGGTTTTTGCAATATGTTGCTCATAGTCCCTTTCTGCCTGTCTGATCACTGACTTGCATTTTATTTTGCAAAACCTGTGCTCTCTTTTATTTACCTTACTCGGACTAACATTCCTCCACTCAGGGGTCATTTCGTAGAAAAAGAGGTGCAGGAGCTCATTTGCATAACTCATTTGCATAACTCATTTGCATAACTCGTTTGCATATCCCCCCCCCCCCCCAAAACATACCGGAAGTGTGTCAGAAGGCAACACCCACCCCTCAGGCTCCACTCCTCAGGTGAGTGAAACTGACCTGCTCTTCCTCCAGTCCCTTCCCCATCCAATACTTTGTGCAATAAAAATAAGCGTAAAGAACACACCCTCATTCTCTTCCTGCTCCCTTGAAGCCACCAGGTCTCAAGTAGACTTGAGATACCCAGGACATGTGCACCACCCATCCCTTTCCCTTCCCCTCCCCACAACAAGACACCTTTTGAGGTAGGTGGGGCTGAGAGAGGTCTTTTGAGAACTGCTCATGAGAGAACAGCTCTGAGAGAACTTGTGACTGGCCCAAGGTCACACCAGCAGCTGCATGTGGAGAAGTGGGGAATCAAACCCGGTTCTCCCAGATTAGAGTCCAACTCCTGACCACTACACCAAACTGATGGGGTGGAAGCCGCTGAAGGGTTGGTGAAATTTCTCCAGTACTTATGTGCCATGTGCCCAGATAAAAAAATGGTATACTTAGAAAATTTATATGCCACCTTGAGCAAGTCTCTGGAAAAGCAGCACACAGTCATAAAAGGAACAATGATAAAATTATCAATATTAAAACAAAACATTAAAAACAATAAAGACCCTAGCAGGACTTTCCCTGGTGCGCTGCGCCTCTGCACTGTTCGGGGAAGCTGAGGAGGAGGCGGGGCTTGGTCATGTGCCCGCCCCCTGGGTTCCTCACTCCCGGAGCTGTGCTCCTGTGCGCTCCTGCTCCAACGGACCCCTGCCTCCACTTAAAGGAATCCTTCTTATCTTTTACTGCTTCAATTACTTTGTACATTAACCATGCAGGCCTCTTTTATACCTATTTGTACCTTTCCTAACCTGTGGTATACATTGTATGTGAGTCTCTAGTATTGGAGTTTTAAATAGTCTCCAAGCTTCCCAAAGGGATTTGACCGTCCTTACCTTTCCTTTAAGTTTCTTCTTCACAACCACATTTGAGAGAAGTTACCCCTTTTAA
Organism: Lepidodactylus listeri; assembly: GCA_029233225.1. Taxonomy (NCBI): domain Eukaryota; kingdom Metazoa; phylum Chordata; class Lepidosauria; order Squamata; family Gekkonidae; genus Lepidodactylus; species Lepidodactylus listeri. The sequence goes on along the minus strand of JARCFY010000017.1, from coordinate 10,019,943 downwards.
AGTTAAATGTGGTTGTGTTGGTCTTTTGGACAATTCCCTATTTACATAAATGCTAAAAAATAGCATTATGGTCATTGTTCCCAACTGGTGCTATCACGTTTACTTCTCTCACCAGGTCCTGAGCATTACTTAGAACCAGGGCTCTTTTTGTAGAAAAAGCCCAGCAGGAACTCATTAGCATATTAGGCCACACCCCATGTTATCATAAGTGTGGTCATCTAGCTACACCCATCTTTTGCTTCTTTTATGAATACCAATGCCAATTGCTTCTCTGGGTGGGCTTCAAAATATTCTAATACATTCAAGATGATTCTCACATTATTTCTCATTTGTCTTTTAGGTAAAAATCTTGTTTGATCTTGATGTATTATTTGAAGAAGTACTTTCTTCAATCTATTAGCCAAAATAGAAGCAAATATCTTATTATCGATTCAAAAGTGAAATTGGCCTGTAATTTCTAATTTCTTCCTCTTCAGTATCGGGTTTGTGTATTAAGGTGATCAATGCTTGATTCCAAGATTCTGGATTTTTCTTCTGTTTGATGATATTCTATATTTTATAGTATGTTTTAATGGTAATGCAATTTGATCTTCAAATGTTTGATAAAATTCTGCTGGTAACCCATCTGGACCCGGGGTGTAGATGGGTTACCAGCAGAATTTTATTCTTCTGATTTTTAATCACTTCAACTACTTCAGCAAAAGAGATTAGTTCATTTAAGACTTTCCTTTGATCCTCTGTAAACTCTTTTTTAGTATGTTTCTTTAGAAATTCTCTAATCTGATCTTGATTGGCATCTCCCTTCTGATACAAATTTTTGTAAAAGCCCTCAATAATCTTCTTTAATTCCTTAGGAATACTTTTTTCTTCTCCCATTTCATTCTTCAATACTTTTATATGTTTATTTTATTAATCCTTTCTTAATTTTTATGGTAACCATCTCATAGGTTTATTTGCATTTTCAAAATAGTTTTGTTTCACATACATAATTTTTTTTTTGGAATTTCTTTTGTCAGGAGGCAATTCAGTTGGTGTTGAAGATTTTTTTATCTTAATTCTTATCTGTTCCATTGAAGGTTTGTCTTCGTCTTTTCTTCTTTTTAAATTTTCTCTTCAATCTGTGTACATTTTTGTTTTCTTTGTCGCTTTGCCCAAACATCTGATGAGCCAGCCTCTCACATAGGCTTTAAAAGCATCCCACACTACATCCATAGATATATTCGGCTGCATATTTAATTTTAAAAACTCTTGAAATTCTTTTTTAGAATCAGTTATGAATCTTGAATTTTTTAAGAGCCATACATTCATGGACCATCTAGTCCTTTTTGGAGTATCTTGTAAGGTCAAAACTACAGGCTTATGGTCTGCTAATGTTGAGGAGAGAATCTCTACATCAAATATGTCATTTAACATCATTGTTGAGTTCCAGGCCATGTCCAGTCTTGACCAAGATTTATGTTTTGCTGACAAAAAAGTAAAGTTTGATTTATTTATATTTCCAATTCTCCATGAGTCCACTAAATTGAGTTCTTCAACTAATTGTAGGAAAGAGTTTGGAAGTTCATTTCCTCGCTTCTGATTTCCTGTTTATTTTTTTCCTATCTAAGGCTCTGTCAAATACAGCATTATAATCTCCAATTATACAAATTTCTTCATAAATTAGGTTTGATAGATAAATCCTGTAATGATTTATAAAATTTCTCCTGTTCCTGTTTTGGTGCATATATGTTGACTATTAAAGTTGCTATTGGTCACAAACTGAAGTCTGGCTTAGGCATCTCTGTGTCTTTCTTGCCTGAAGTGTTTGATGTAGTGGTTATGTGTGGGGACTTTAATCTGGGAGAACTGGGTTTGATTCCCCACGCCTCCACTTGCAGCTGCTGGATGACCTTGGGCAAGCCATAGTTCTGACAAGAGCTATCCTTGAAAGGGCAGTTCTCTCAGAGCTCTCTCAGCCCCACCTACCTCACAGGGTGTCTGTTGTGGGGAGGGGAAGGGAGAGGAGTTTATAAGCCGCTCTAAAACTTCCAAGTGAAGGGCAGGGTATAAATCCAATATCCTCCTCCTCCTCCTTCTCTTTTTCGTCTCCTTCTTCTGTTAAACAGCATTATGAACATTCCTAAAAGAATTTGTTTTATACCCCACTTTTCTCCTCTTTAAAGAGTCTCAAAGTGGCTTGCAATTGCCTTCCTTTCCTCTTCCTGCAACAGGCACCTTGTGATGTAAATGGGGCTGAGAGAGTTCTGAGAAAACTGTGACTGGCCCAAAGTCACCCAGCAGGCTTCATGTGGAAGAGGAATGGGGAATCAAACCTGGTTCTCCAGGTTCAAGTCTGCCACTCTTAACCACTAGACCAGGGGTGGCCAACCTGTGGCTCGGGAGCCACATGCGGCTCTTTCACATATATTGTGCGGCTCCTGGCAGGGCGGCTGGGGAAGCAAAGGGGAGGCATGCTTTTTCTCTCTTCCTTCCTTCCTTCCTTCCTTCCTTCCTTCCTTCCTTCCTTCCTTCCTTCCTTCCTTCCTTCCTTCCTTCCCTCCTCCCTCCCATCTATTTGCTTTCCTAGTTTCTCTCTCTCTTTTTCTTATAACTGGTTTTCCTCGTTTGTTTTTATTTTTGGCAGTCCCATTTAACGTTAATAAAAAGCAAATTTGCATATTTTAAAAAATAAAAACGTGTGTGTGATATTTGTTCCTGTCTTGCAGCTCTCAGACATCTCTATGTGGCTCTTACGTTTATTCTATGTGGCTCTTACGTTAAGCAAGGTTGGCCACCCCTGCACTAGACCATACTGCAGTGCCATGCTGCAGAAATCTCTGCACGCTTCTATTTCAACTTCCTTTGTACATTTGCAAAATACAGCAAATATTATAGAGATAGTACCAAGTCTCCAGTGAAAACTAATCCAGTAAGCACTGCCCCAGTTGTGGCTTGAAGCTAAGGAGCATATGCAAGACCGTATTACAGTTTTTATTAAACTATTAGAAGTTATTTTTTAAAATGATTAGAAGTTATTGCGGTTATAGTCTGCGAAGAGTTATATTTCCAGGACCCAGTGGCAAGGCTGTAGCCCTGATAATCATTCAAAAAAGTGATCTCCAGACCAAAGCCTCTTTCTGTCCAGGAGATAACAGGTGACCACTACATTTTATAAGTACCTGCTTGCTCTGGTTTGCTGCCTGAGGATGTCTCTCCATTTTCTTAGCTCCCTACTAAGGATTTGTTCAATATTACAGAAGAGGCACAGCTGGGTCTTTCACCTCATGGGGGTCACAGCACTCAGTTGACTAATTTTACTCATGAATGCGTCACTGTTGCATTTAGCTTTGCCAGCACCAAGAGCGAGTAATTGATATTTCTTTACACTGCGCATTCTCTAGGGCATTAAATTCAGACACTAAAGCCTACCTGTTAGCCACAGGGGATGAAAAGCCACAGGAGAAAATGGTTCTAGTGAAATCAGTGTAGTGCAGAGGGTCCCATAAAACCATGACCTTCCTTCCCAGGATCTCCAGTTAAAATGGTCAGGTTAAAGGTAATATGAAAGATCTCTACCTGGAAATAAAATGGAGGAAGGGAGAATGATGTTGTAAACTACTTTGGGTTCCTATTGGGGAGAAAAGTGAGATATGGGTATATAAATACTGGGTTGGATCCAGCCACATTTTCAAGATAAATCTTGTCCAGTTGCCCTCCTTGATAAAGCCCCTGTGTTTTGTCCGTGCACGTCCCACGCTTTCTAGCACAGCCCGTTTTGGTGGTCCAAGGAGGTCCCTCTTTCCCCAGTTGAAAAGCTGGTTGGATCCAATTCAGTGTATCTAACAAAAGTGACTAATTATTGGGGTAGATTCTACCCATATCCTTCCACTCCACTAAGCAAAGTTAATTAATTAATTAACATATTTCTATCTACCTTACCTTTTCTTTGGGCTCAAGTTTGAAGCCTTCCTCCAAACTGAGTGGATTTTCCATTGGAGGAAGACTCATTAGACTGGAGCAACACTACTTAAAAGATGGTTGGAGCCACCCCATTTCACCCTTAACCTTAGCTAAAAGGCTAAGAAAAGATGTTATATCTAGTTTAAAAAGATAGGAGATAAAAGATCATTGGCATGATCAGTGTACAAAATGGCGCCAGTACTCATATATAAGTTTGTGCCAATTTCTCCCTACCTCTGCAGTTCCCCCCTAGGCTGGTCCCAAGGGAACACTCTCTCTTTCTCCTGCCAAGTAGCGCAGGTTGGCCCCTGAGAATCAGGTCTTGGGAGATCCCTGAAAAGAGGTGCTGGCACTCAATACTACTGCCACAAAAAAAGCCCTGGCTATAATCAGCTGGACAGGAGTGAGGAGCTAGTACAACCCATCAACAGAGGTAGAAGTCAGTGCCCAGGCTGAGGTAGCCCACACAGCCTGTCCTGTGATTTGGGGGGGAACTAGGTTTGTTTTAAATAATAGACCTTCCCCTCAGTTACCAGGTGTTCTAAAGGTAGCAAAGGTATGGGGCTCTGGGTTCACTGCCATGAGGTAAGTTTTGTGGTGAGTAAATAGAATATGGAGATCATTGAGGAAGCATTTGAATGTATAGACAAGACTAAGAACAGATGAGCAGCACAGGTCTCCATGTAGTCAGAGGAGAGACCCAGCTGAGGCATGTGTGTTCAAATGTTAGTCCAGCCTCTACAGAGGGGGCCCTGCCAGAGAAGGTACAAAGTACATGTATGTGAGCACATGCATATAGGCATACAGTACACAGAGATACCTTTTATTCCATGAGACCCATGGATAGTGTGGGCCTTCTGTGCCCCATTCACCACCATCAAGATGGATATTTGGCCAGTTATGATGTAGCATTTTGTGTAGCGCTTCCAAACTCTCAAATAAGATCTAGTAATCTTTACAAGGCCTTGACATGGATAGCCAGGCTATGCTGATCTCATTGGATCTTGAAAACTAAGCAGGGTAAGCCCTGGTCAGTATTTGGATGGGAGACCACTAAAGAACACCAATCATCTTAATAAATGGTCTTTAAATTGTGAGACAATCTTTTCAAAATCAGTCAGTTCTTTAATAACACCTCTCTTAGTACAGATATAATTTTTTAATCCAGAAGCAATTTGAAAATATATTCACCATTGTATCTCCTTTCCTTCTTCTTTGATCTCTTGCCACATCTTGATCACACCTTGCGAATTTATCATATTGCCATAGGTTATAAAATTATTGTTTCTCCTTGTGTGATTGCCACAATAAGCATCTATTGGTGACATTACTGGTGGAATTGTAGGGCTGATTCTCTTTTATAGCATATCCCAAATTTTAAATAAGCTCTCTCTTGGGTTATATTTTTTATAGAGATCTTTTAATCCACAGATAACTATGTAATCCATCATCAACAGGGCTATTTTTTGGCAGAAACGCACAGGGACGGAGTTCCGGTTGGCTCCTGAGTTGGCCACGCCTACAGCCTCCTCCCTCTTGGGTTCCCCAGGTGCCCTGCAAGCCACGGGGCACCTGGGGAAGCCAATCTGTTGTTTGTTTATTCGGTATATCACCAGCTCAATTACAATCAATACAAAAAGGGTACTAATAAAATATATAAAATATCAAATCCTTAAATATAAAACTGCATTAAATCTACGTATATTAATTATAAAATTGCTAATACTCTAAATTTCTGCAATACTCTATCACCTGATATTCAACTGTTGGACAAATATTATAAAAGTTACACAATTCTACTCCCCATCTCCTAAATCTTCTGAATTCTTTTAAAATTGTCCTACATGTGCAGCACGTATTTTTTGAGCTATTGCTAAAAATTTGGCACAGTTTATTATAATCTGTGGAGCAGAATCAAATAATAGCTTCCTACTTATCTCCTTATCCAAGTATCCATGATACCTCCTTATAACAGGATGAATAAATGTTACTCTAATGGTTTCATAAAATGTACAATGGAGTAAAATATGTTCAATTGTCTCAACTTTCCCTGAGCCGCACGGGCATAGTCGCTCAGGCAGAGGTATTTTTTTATATCGGCCTTCTAACATCGCTGAAGGATAGATGTTACATCGTGCCAGAGAGTATGCCCTGCAGTGAGAGGGAATCTCTAGTAACGATAAGTACATTGGGGAAGCCAATCCTGGGAGGGAGCTGCACTGTCAAGGGTGTGGCCTAATATGCTAATGAGTTTCTGCTGTTGGGTGTGGCCTATTATGCTAATGAGTTCCTGCTGGGCTTTTTCTACAAAAAGAGCCCTGATCGTCAAGATTTGAAGATTCTAATTTTATCAATTTCTTATTGGGACTTCTGATCCAATCCGAAATCCAAACTAGCCTAGCAGTTTGGTAATATAATTTGATATTAGGTATTGCCAGACAACTTCTTTTCTTCTTATCTTGCAGTTGTGAGGTTGTCCCAAAAGATGCAGTCTGCAACAGGTCTTCTTAACCAGAAAGTCCTTTATTTGCAAAGAGGTTCTTATTGGAATAGTTACACTTTCTCTGTTAGTAATGACTTTATTGTAAACAAACAGTATTATACTAAGGAACTGGAATCCCTCTCACCGCCTCTACACCAATCACAAAACGTAAAAAGTTGTTCCAGCCCCCTAAACAGGTTTCACACAGAAATGGCAGCAAGCAGGTTATTGTGCTTTTTGTTCCCAGGGAACTTCTACTAAAATGTTTTTGAGATTAGCTGTAAAAAGAATAATATGGTCGGGGAGGATTTATCCCAAACCTTGAGCAAGCTGGAAGCGAAGCAGGCTAAGCTGGGAGCGTAGCAAAAGCGGGGCGTGATAAGGAAGCCAGACATCTAAACAGCACATGAGCACATTCCAGTGGGTGGGTGTCCTGATCGCGGGACTAGTCCGAGCCCCCGGGACCCCCACACCCACCCGGGAAGCCCGGCGAGGCCCCCGCACTTACCAGCCTGGGCGAAGAAGTGGCGAGAAGATGGAAGCCCGACACACCTGGCGGGGGCAGCCAGCAAGCCGTGGGAGATGGGAGGAGGACACCAGCAGCTTCCCCGGGGCCTGTGGGGGGCCCCGAGAGCCAAGTGGAGGGGAACGGCACGGTGCCGTCCGCGGTGCTCCTCGGAGCCGCCGCATATCAGGAGGAGGCCAGGAGGGGGACTTCACCCGGGAGAGCCCCGCTGGCTCTTCGGAGCGAGGCAGGGGCCGGGGGACAGCCGCGGCAGCCAGCAGCGGGCTCAGGCAGCAGCAGCAGGAGAGGGAATGAGGGAGGAGCCAGAACGGCGCTGACTGTGCCGGGCCTGTGGCCCGGCGCGAGAGCCCGAGGTCGCCCCAGAGCTCCGCGCACCATAGCGGGAGGGGATAGGCAGGGCGGGTCTGGAAGTCAGCCCCCAGAGTCAGCATCCAGGAATAAGAAGGGGGGCGAGGTTGGGGAGAGGAGGAACACGGGGACGGAAGGTGATGGGGGGAGCATAAAAGGAAGGCAGCCAGCAGGGGCTGGGGAGGAGAAGCCTGGAAGTGGATGTGGCACAGCGAGAGAGAACAAGTACACAAGCGAATCCAACCAGGAGGGCAAGTGAGTTTGGGAGTGGTGACGTAACCCTCCCCCTCCTTGGCCATTTCTGAGGCCCTGGCTGCCTAATAAGAGGGAGACGCGGTGGTGGCACGAAGTGCGCCCAGTGAGAGCAGTGACAGTGGAGACAGCTCCAGCGACTCGTGTGACAGCGGGGTCACTGGTCGAGTCCCAACCCCTGGCCAGGAAATGGCAGCATAGCTGACAGCAGTACTTTAAATCTTATTCATGGCTTCTTATCTTTCCATACAAACTTATTTGTTTTTGCCAGTCACTCAAAGTTTTTTTAGAAATTGAAATTGGAATTATCTGTAAAAAAAGTTTAATTTTGGTAATACATTCATTTTTCTAGCAGAAATTCTTCCTAGCCAGAATAGTTGCAATTTGGACCACCTTTCAGGATCTTTTTGTATTTTGGACCGAGTGGTCAAGTAATTGTCCTTAAATAATGTATCATTCTGTCCCATGAGATATATTCCTAAGTATTTGACTGAGATGTCTGTTATATCACATCATGAAATTTTCTTAATCTCTTCCTCTTCTTGAATAGTTGAAAATTTCAAAATAATCTTAGTTTTCTTCCTGTTGATTTTATAACCTGAAAAGAGTCCAAATGTGTCAGTTGGCTCCAATACATGTTGGAGAGATAGTTGGGGGTTCGAAATTGTAAGGACTACGTTATAAGCATAACTCTTTAGTTTAAATTCTTCTCCTTCTACTTTTAGTCCTTCAATTCTGAGATCTTGTCTTATCTTGGAAGCAAAAATTTCCATCACAAGAATGAAGAGAAGAGAGAGTGGACATTCTTTTTTTTTCTTTTTTTTAAATATTTTTATTAATTTCAAATATTAACAAGAAAAAAAAACAAATAACAAAACCCATAACCCAGTATTCAAACAGTATAGACATCTAAAGAATCACAATAATTGAATTAACTAATAGAATACAAAATTCAAATATTTCTTTGGTAGCGCAGAACAAGTTGTAGTCGACTTTGATATATATTAGAAAAAACGATACCATTTCTCCATAAAGTTGTTTTTCACAACAGGGTTTTCAATACTTTGAAGTTGTAGGGCCAATTTGTCCATCACTGCATAGTCCCACAGTTTTAAAAACCATTGCCGTATCGTTGGACAGTCTTTAGCTTTCCATTTTTGTGCTATTAATGTCTTTGCCGCTATTAGGAAAAGAGAAGTCAGGTCCTTGGTTTGCTTCGTTGACTTCAGTTCTGGCCAATAGTTTAAAAGTACAGAATCAATCGTGAAAGAAATGGAACAATTTAAAATATCATTAATGAGATTAACAATTTTCTTCCAAAAAGGAGCAATAACTGGGCATGACCACCAACAATGCTCAAAGGTTCCTATTTCTCCGCAGAGCTTCCAACAATAAGGCACAAATGATGGGTTAATATGAGAAATGCGTAATGGAGTCATATACCAACGGGAATATATTTTGAAGTTTTGTAACTTAATATTTAAAGCTTTAGTTGAAAAAGGGTTGGAAGACCAAATTTCTTGCCATTGCTCAACAGACCAAGATATGTTACAATCTCGGTGTCAGGCCTTTTGAAGTGATGACAACTGGCACCAACTGCTTTTATTAATCATTTGATATATTAAAGAAATTAACCCTCTAAAATTTTGTGGTTTTTTTAATATATAATTTTCAAATGGGGAATGTTCTCTCATTAAAGAAGGAATGATATTTGGATTTCTAAGAAAATGGCTGATTTGTTGGTAATACAACCATGGAATTCTTATACTATACTTATTTTCCAGCTGTTGTTTAGATATCATTCCCTGTCTATTGCAAAGATCACCCAATCTAAACAATCCATTATCTTTCCATTCTTCATATATGAGATCATTTATGTCTGGTTTATACCAGGATTGACCAACAAGCGGCGACACTCCTGGAGCAAGCTGTGAACGATATCTATCCCAGATCTTCAAGGTAAGTGCTAGATATGGGTTAACTGGTTTCAACAAAATTCTTTCATTAGGTTTATTCCAGATAGTTTTATACAAAGAGTTCTCTATCAGGCCTTGCTGTTCAATTAAGGCCCACGTTTTTGTTAAATGCGGTTGGGCATAAGTCACAATATTCTTAAATTGTGCGGCACTATAGTATGTTTCAAGGTTAGGTAATCCCAAACCCCCTTGTTTTGTTGGTTTAACCAATATTGAAAATTGTACCCTTGGTTTCCTTTGTGCCCAGATGAATTTGGTTAATATTGATTGCCATCGTCTAAAGTCTTGTTTTGGGATTGGCAATGGTAAATTCTGGAATAAATAAAGGAATTTTGGAAAAACGAAGGATTTAATAGTTTCTATTTTCTCTAAGAGAGTTAAATTAAGCTTGCTCCAGTCTTCTATATTTTGTTTAATTTCTTTCTCTAACTGTATATAGTTGCAGTCATATATGTTCTTAATCTCAATTGGAAAGTAGATGCCCAAGTACTTCCATCTAGATTGTACCCAACGAAAAGGGTATTTCTTTGTTAATTCCTTTTTAACTGAAAAATTTAAATTTAGTGGAAATAATTCAGATTTATCATAATTTATAGTAAAGCCCGAAACTTTACTAAATACACTGATATGTTTCTGCAGCTGGACTAATGAGGTCTCTGGTTCAGACACGTAAAAAACCGCATCATCTGCAAAGTAGCTAGCTTTACATGTACATTCACCTGCTTCTATACCTTTAACCCTAGGGTTGTCTCTAATTACAAATGCCAACGGTTCCAAAGACAAAGCAAATAAAATAGGGGAAAGGGGGCAACCCTGCCTAGTGCCCCTAAAAAGATTTAATTTATCAGACCTATAATTGTTAGTTTTAATCTGAGCTGAAGGATTTTTATAAATAGCTTGAATTGAGTGTAAAAAACGAGGGCCAAAACTCATATGGTGTAATAATTCCAAAAGGTATGGAATTTCAACCTTGTCAAAAGACTTTTCGGCATTGTGCCAAAAACACCGCCTGTTTTTTGTTTTGGTTACAAAATTCAATTAAATTGAAAGTTTTCCTTATATTATCTGTAATTGTTCTATTAGGCACAAAGCCTGACTGGTCAGGGTGGATATAATGGGAAATAATTTTATTAAGCCTGGTTGCCAATAATAAAGAAAATATTTTGAAATCTTGATTTAGAATCGCTATTGGCCTATAAGAGGCCGGATTAAGTCTCTCTTTTCCCTGCTTATAAATCATAATGATTTTAGCCTCTGACCAAGTTGGGGGAAAGGCACCTGTACTCATAATATCATTTGTTAAATCACAAAAAAAGGATAATAGTAGTTCTTTGAACTTTTTGTAAAATTCACAGGGCAAACCATCTAGGCCTGGAGCTTTATTTGATTTTGCCGATTTCATAATATCATTAAGCTCTGCAATGGTGATGGGCTGGTCCAAAAAATCTTTATGATCTTCTGTGAGCTTAACATCATATTTTATAGATCTCAAGTATTGCTGTATTTCCTCTTTGGTAGGGTTACCTGAACTATATAATTTTTCAAAGAATTTAAAAAAGTTTGCATTGATTTCTTTTGATGTGTACCCTATTTTCCCAGTAGAGTCCCTGGTTGCATGAATCAAATTCATGTTTTGCCTACGTTTAACTCTGGCCTTCAGTAGAGTTAACGATCTTGGAGTTTTTGTTATATATTTCTGTTTGAGCAATAGCAGTTGTTTTTGTACTGTCGTTATTTCTAATAGATCTTGCTTTTTCCTCTCCATCGTTAATTTGTGTAGTGTTTTCCCCCCCCCAAATTTAATATGACGTGCCTCTAGCCTTTTTATGTTTTCTTTTAGTTCTAATATTGTGTTGTCTCTTTCTTTCTTATAGGAGGCCGATAACGAAATCAATTTGCCACGTATTACAGCCTTGAATGCTCCCCAAACTGTTTCTCTTGGCACTCCACAATCAGTATTAAAATAAAAATATTCTTTAATTGATTGTTCTATTTCTTTACAAAATAAGTCACTATGAAGCAAAGAGGAGTTTAATTTCCATTCCCATCCCTTACCATCAGGGACATCTTTTGTAAAACTGCAGTCCACCCATGAGTGGTCAGATATCTGTCTAAGGCCGATTTCAGAGCTCTTTATCTGATTTACATTAGAAACCAAAATAAAATCAATCCGGGTATATATGTCGTGGACAGGTGAATAATATGTAAACTGCCTGTCTGTTTGATGTAGTGACCTCCAAATGTCTTCCAATTGGAAAAAATCAAAAATAGCTTGGAGTTCTGTGGGTTTGTTAACCTTCTTCTTACCAATTTTTATTTTGTGTGTTTTATCTAATTTTGGGTCCACTAACATGTTTAAATCACCCCCTATAATTACCGGACCTTGCTGAAAATCGGTTAGACTGTGCAAGGTTTGATCCACATTAGGGGCATAAATTGATGCAATCGTAAGTGGATCTCCATCTAACAGACCTTTTACAAAAAAAAATCTACCTTTTGGGTCTTTCTGAACTTGTTGGCACTGAAAGGGGGTTGTCTTAGAAACAAGAATGGCTATGCCTCTAGCCTTAGATGAACCAGGGGCCTGAAAACTTTGAGAGAACCAATTTGATTTTACCACATTTTTAACCGTTGTTTTTAAATGAGTCTCCTGTAGACAAACAAAATTTGGCCTTTCCTTGTATAGTGCATTTGTGATCCTTCTTAATTTAATGGGATTTTTGAAACCTCTACAGTTCCATGAAATACATTTGAATTGTATGGGCATAACTTTTAATAAATGAAACTTAACCTATAACCTATTTATTCCTAAACCACAAAAACCCTACGCTCCACAAAGGAGCTGTCTCTAGACTCTCTTTTCACTTTAACAGTCAAAGAGAAGGGAGACCAACAGTACTCCCTAACTAGATTCCCTACTCTATGAGGGGAAAGTCTTCACCCTTCAAAAATTCAATACCCTCTCCCCACTCCCTCTATAAGAACTAATTAAAATATGCTAGAAACTTAATCTTTATCCTAACCGTTATACTCTTTTAGGTTCCAATATAAAAACAGCTCTTAAAAGATTTTTTATGACTTGGCATTCCTATAAATATTTGGAATATTGAGTCAACCACTCTAGTCATACTCAAATATAGTATATCACTCCCAATAATAGTATCTTCTAACCTTCAAAACTTTAACAAGGTATCCTAAAAATAGAATATAAATAAAATAAAATTATTACCTTATAAACCTTATAAACTTAAAACATATAGTATTACATCATACTTTTTGGCTATTAATAATAGCAGTCTGGTCAATATAATTCAAGATATAACACTCCTAAAAATAAATTACCATTACCCTTAAAATATCCAGTATTACATCATACTTTTAAACTTTTAACTTATAAGGCCTACCGACCTATTCTTTACAAAATAAATTATAATACTATTAAACAAGATATCTCTATTAACTTCATAGAATTAACTAAATAACCTATAAAATAAAAATATCACTTTTGACTTGGGAGTGGCTAGTATTACTTCATACTTTTAAATCAAAGATCTACTATCAACCTTCATCTTTAATTTGACTAAAAATAGCTCTTAACCCTTTTTTACCTTAAATAATATTGTTTTTCAACATACTTAACAAAAGCACTCCAATTACTACTCACAAATGGAATATACCTCCATACCATTATTTATAAAATAAAATAAAATAAAATAGAATAGAATAGAAACCTCCACTTTGGGTTCTTTATAAATTTCAACCTGATTTTCCACTCTGAAACATTACTATATAAAAAGGAACTGACTACTAATGTTCATGTATCTTCAGAAGGCTCAACTGGGTATAATGAAAGTTCTTCTTCCTTTGTCAGCTGGACTCCCAGGACTTTCAAAAGAGTATTGCCTGAGGCTTTATCAGATGCTGTGAATTGGGAGCCGTTCTTGTAGACTATAACATCAGATGTTGGGCTCCACCTGAATCTGATTTTGACTTTAAAGAGCTTAGTTGTGACTAGCTTCAACGATCTTCTTTTCTCTAGCGTCTCCATAGAGAGGTCCAGTAACACAATAATTTTTTTCTCTTCAAACTGTAAAGACCCTCTTAATCTGGCTTCTTTAAGTACTCTATCTCTTGATCTTTGATATAGAAAGGTTGCAATCACGTCTCTCGGGCGATTTCTGGTGGCTCTGGCAAGGGGCTCAACTCTATATGCTCTAATTATAGCAGGGGCTATACCGTCCTCCATCTTGAGGGATTGGGCCAGCCATGACGATATCCAGGCAGCCAAATCAACTTTCCCCTCAATTCCCTCCTCCAGCCCACGAAATTTAAGGTTAAGCATTCGCCATTTGTTTTCCATAGTCTCTAACCTGTTTAGTGTTGTGGTCTCAAAGGATTGGAGTTGCCTGACTTCGTCCTGCAGCGTCATCGTAAGCTCTGAGGCATTTTCAGCCAGTTTGGATGCTTCTTTAAGCTCCTTCGTTAAATCATTGAGCTTCGAATGAACCGGTTGCAGTAGTTCAGCCATTGAACTCGTCAGGAGTTGATGCAGGTCTGTTCTGAGCTCTGCTAAGTCTTTTCTCGTTAGCAGGGAGTCGTCTTCCGTTGCGTCTTGCTTTCCCTGAGAAGATTCCGTCGCCATTTTAATTGGCGCGGGGCCTTGAGTCTCAGAGACGTCGGGCGATTTTTCGGGCAGAAAGAAGGAGTCGACTGTCCCCGAAGTTGCCGTGGAGGTTCTTGGTTTATTCCTGGAGGTTCTACCCATGACCTTTAGTCAAAATATGTTGTCAAATGTGGCGTTTTGTGCAGGTTTCGGGAGTGGGGATCGGGAGTCGATTCAACAGACGTCTGCCAGCTCGCGTCGTTGCTCCGCCCCCGAGAGTGGACATTCTTGATGGGTTACTTTTTCTATTTTGAATCCATTTGTCAGGACCCTGTGGATTAAAATTTTTACAAGTTGTTTACTGTAGATGTTCTGTATATCTAGTTCAAAAACCTGGAAGCACACTTGAAATATTTCAGTGTTTTTTGTAGAAAAGTCCAAGACAAATTATCAAAGGCTTTTTCAGCATCTTAGAACAGAAAGGCTGCTTTTCTCACAAGTTCTATTGCATCAACAACAAAACAAACTTTGTCTTTCATATGTCTTTTTGGTACAAGACCAGTCTGGTCATGATGAATTATATTGGATTCACTTCCTTAGTCTATCAGCCATGATTAAGGCAAAAATGTATAGTCCACATTCAACAATGAGATGGGTCTGTATGATTGCAGCAACATTGGGTCATTGTTCTTTTTTAGTTTTTTGATGTCTTTTGAGACCTCTTGAATTAAAATGCTTTGATTCAAAATTTCCCTATCTTCACTTAAGGATTTACAAGTTAGGGCTTCTTCGATATATTCATCCATTCCATTTACTTTTAAAAACCTTTTTTATAGAGTTTTGGGGGGAGTTCAAATTGTCCTAGAATTTTTTTTCTCTGCGTAGGTGATACCATCATTTTTTGTACACCAATTATTTTTCTCCTTTCAGTTTCTCTATGTAGACAGTATGCAAGATATCTTCCTGGCTTGCTTGCATGTTCAAAATGTTTTTGTTTTAAAAAGCTCAGGTTTTTCTGCATTTCTTCAGTTTGAAGCAGATCCAGCTGATTTCTTAGTTGTTTGATTTCTGCTAAGACTATTTTCTTTAAAGATTTTTAAAGCCGGCCTTCTAGGTTCTGAATTCTGTCCATTATTTTCTTATTTGTTCCCATCTTTTCCTCTTTTTCTTTAAGGCAAGGACAATTAACTTTTCTCTCATATATGCTTTACTTCCTTTCCATATAGTTGCCATGGAAAGATCCTCTGTGATATTTCGTTTTAAAAATTCTTCTATATTTTGTTTACAAGTTTTTAAAATATCTTCTTGCAGCAAGAGATTGCCATTCATTTTCCATTTTCTTCTTATAGACATTTCTCTATACCATGTAACCAATAGTGGATTATGATCAGCAGTTGTTTTCAGCTGGATTTCAATGGATCTCAAATTTGTGAGTAAAGTCTTAGATGCCCAGCACATGTCAATTCTTGATCACATGCAGAATTAGCTGCGTGACTGGCACAACTCCCGGCAGGATTTTAAGGGCGCAATCACAAGAGAACATCTGGCAAGTGTCCTGCATCCGTCAGCAAGCCATTTTGCTCCGTCGGAGAAGCAGAGTAAAAAAAAACACTAGTGAAAATCCAGTATCAAATGGGTTGCTATGGGCCACAGACAGACTTTCCCCGTGTAATCGCTCCAGTGCACACTCATGGTGTTGGGGTAGTCTGATCAGGCTATCCCACCTCCATGCCATGGTTGTTTCCCACCCCCACCCCCTTCTCAGTATGTTCTGTTATTGTAACAGCCTATGGCTAAAGGCAATAAACTGAAACCTGAACGCTTCTCAGTATGCAAATAGCCTCACTCCCCCCCCCCCACCCCCCGGTCTGGTGTCTATCTGAAAAGGAAGTATATTGAGTGAGGATTGAGGATTCTCCATAAATCTTCTAAGTTCAAGCATTTGCATATAGGTAAAGATGTTCTTAGGTAGTTTTCCTCCTTTAGACTTTTTAGATCTGTGATTTTTTGGGTCTAGTACTCCATTTATGTCATCAAAGATTAAAATTTCTCCCTCTTGAAAGTCCAGAAGTGTTTTGGGGGGAAATCATAGAACTTCTCCTTTGCATTATTTGGGGCATAAGTGGATGCCAGTGTAAAGATTTTATCTTCTGGAGATTTTTTTTTTTACAAGCTATATCTTCCCTCAAGGTCTTTTAACTCTTCTATTACAGTTAAACACTGATCAATTATATAAATCACAACACCTTTTTTCTTCTCAGGAGATGAGTCTGCATATACTTTGAAGAAGAAGAAGAAGAAGAGATTGGATTTATACCCCGCCCTTCACTCACTTGGAGTCTCAGAGCGGCTTACAAACTCCTTTCCCCTCCCCTCCCCACAACAGACACCCTGTGAGGTAGGTGGGGCTGAGAGAACTCTTTCCCAAGCTGTCCTTGTAGCTGGTACAGAGCTATGGCTTGCCTAAGGTCATCCAGCCAGGTGCAAGTGGAGGAGTGGGAAATCAAACCCGGTTCTCCCAGATTAGAGTCCGCGCACCCAACCACTGCACCAAACTTGCTCAGTTCCTTGTTGTTTAATTTTTTCTCATGTACATTTTTGAAATGAATCTCTTGCATTCAAATTATGGATACATTTTGTTTTTTTAACCAATTAAAAGTCTTGAATCAGTTGGAAGGAGAGTTTAGGCTGTTGATAAGACCTTCACAGTATCCATTTCTATTTAAAAAAACCTGTGGCTTTGTTAGGTTTGTTTTCTTCTTTATTAAAGTCTTCTTTTTCTTTTCTTGATTCTTCTGATTCCTCTAGTTCTTTTCCAGTCAGTTCTTTTGCTAGAAGCTTGGCCTGTTCAATCGTTGAAACTACTGTTTTGCCTGCATAGATAAGGAAACGTCCAAGGTGAATGGGATTCTCCAGTGGTATCTTATTCCTTTCTTTTGTGAGAAAATCAAAGTCTTATCTTTTCTTCAATACAGATATGGCTAAATCTTGGAAAATTTATGTCTCTTTGTCAGAAACTACAAATGGGGTGTATCTATGTTCATTCAGTACTGTGTCTCTTGTTTTCTTATGTGCAAATACGACTAGTCTATTCTTAAAAGCAAACCTTGAACTGATTCTATATATTTGATCAATATCAGGAGGATCTTCTGGAGCCTTAAAGTAATCTTGTAGAAACTCTGAAAAACAGTTTTCAAGGTGTGTCTTCCTGGAGTCTTCTGGCACTCCTCTGAACCATAAATTATTATTTCTGCAGTGCACTTCCAAAAGTTTGATCATTTGAGCAGCCTTTTCTTAAAATAGATCTTGTGCTTGTTGATGCAGTTCTATTTCCTCGGCATTCTCCTTAATTTAACCAATTTGTTGAGTGTGTTCTTGGAGTTGAGGTTTGATTTCTACAAGCCTATCTTGATTTCTTGTCTGAGGTTTGCTGCTTCTCACTTAATCTCTTGTTTAATTTTGCC
This sequence comes from Lepidodactylus listeri, assembly GCA_029233225.1. Lineage (NCBI taxonomy): Eukaryota > Metazoa > Chordata > Lepidosauria > Squamata > Gekkonidae > Lepidodactylus > Lepidodactylus listeri. The sequence goes on along the minus strand of JARCFY010000017.1, from coordinate 10,002,353 downwards.
TTGTGTATTTTGCTCAGATTGCTGTATTTGAAGAGTGACAGCTTGCATTTGTTGAGTAAGTGTTTGCATTTGTTGGGAGAGTGACTCTGAAAGTCTCTCCATATAATCTATAACATCAGGGTCTTCATCATCTTGTTTCTGTTTTTTCTTATCCCTCAAATGGGTAACCACCTAAGTTTCCTGAGCCTTTTCCTTTCTTTAAATATATCAGGCAGTTTTTTTCATTTATACATTTCAAGATTTAGCTTTGCCATTTTTAACATTGACATAACATTTACACAAGTAATAAAACTATATTTTAGTGGTAAACGCTTTCACTTCTTTTATAATTCTTTCAGATATTAATCAACTTAAGTTTTGAATAACAAGGTTTACAAGGTAAAAATTATTATACTAACCCATTAAATATGTTAAAATAAAGAATAGTAAAAATTAAATATGGACTAGTATTAACTAGGAAGAAGAAGCACTAATACAATAAAATAATATAGATTAACAAGGGAGAAGTTGGGTGTTAGTGTTAGATAAGTTAGTGTAGTTAAAAGTTGTGACTTCAAATCAAAAGTTGTAAAAAAGTGTTAAATATTAATATATTACAGAGAGGAGGGTGAGTATCAAAATTTGTCCATCTATCATTTGGGGAAAGAGATGACAGAATACAAATAAGACTTGGCCAGTATGTGTCTTCAGAGTTTATTACTTCAGTATGTTCCATGTGCTGCTTACAATCCTGGCTTTTGGCAGAAAGTCAAAGCTATTATCCCAGCAAAGATGGAGAACAGCAGGCAGCAAAGTAAAGATAAAAATTATAATCCTTATGTGGGTCAAATCCAGACCTGAAAATATCCAATCAATGCAGGTGGGAGTAGGTATGGAATATGCAGTCAGTAAGTTACAAAAAACAAAACAAGGTATTTTCACTGAGATAAAGAAAGGAGGGGGGAGAATCCCCCAGCTCCTATAAGATGAAAAATCAGGTTTTTGTTCTATTATGCAATTTTTTTGTTTATTCACAATAGTCCATTTAAAAAACATGTAGCAATATCAAATGCTTAGAGATGGATAGACATCCTGGAAGTAGAATCAAATTTTAACTTTCTTCCTTAGTGTTTATATCTTTATTTCTAGGATCAAACTGATACCAGTCATACTTGAGACAATGAAGCATAGAAAGTTCCTTTAAAATATTCATTCATTTGTGTTGCAAGCTTTAACTGAAGATAACAGCCTCGTTAATCTAGTACTCCTCCCCCTCAGTTTGTATCTTGTTGCCAGTCAGAGAGAAATATTTCCTTTCCTGGATGGGACAGTTCATCGTAGTAGGGAGATGAGACAAGATGGAAAGGGGGAATAGCTCTTTGTTGAACTGCTTCACTTATATTGCTTTATAATGTTCTTGTTGTATGCAAAGAAAAAAAATGGGGGGAACCTAATAACAGAGGGTATGAGAAAATCCAGGGGAAATCCAATTCATTTCTACTTAGAAAGATAAATGAAGTTACTTTTGAACTTAAGCTACCCAAAGCACTCAAACTTGTTCACCCTGTTTTTCATTACAGCCTCTTGAAAAGAGATCCTGGACCGAATGTGTGGAGGCCCCAACCATTGAATCCTCCTCCTCTGATGATGAATGGTGAACCTCACTTTGAGGTGGATCAAATCCTGGACTCCAAAATTAAATGCAGGCGATTGTATTACCTGATTAGCTGGCGGGATTTTGGGACAATGAATGGGTTGAGTCTGTGCATGTTAACGCTCCTGCAAAACTTTGTGCCTTCCATAAATTGTACTCTTTGAAACCAGGGGGGGTTCTGGGGGGGTCTTTGGGAGGGCAGAGTGTTAGCTAATGCTGCCATCCCCCGGATGGGAGATGGCTCCTGTGCCCAGAGGCCTCAGTGGTTGGAATGTATTTTTGGTTCCCAGTCTTACAGCGGGCTTATCGCCTCCCTCGCTTCCCTGACCTTGAGTGTCTAACTCTCAGCAGCTTTTCTGCTCCCAGGTGCAAACAGTAATTTTTCCCGCTTTTAGCCTGAGAACAAACTGCCAGTATAATCTTGTGACTTTTTTATCTTGTCTTGATTGGTAGTATGCCTCTGTACTAACTTTTGAATACTGTATATCTGTTCTGGATGTATACTGGCCAGACATTACTAACATGGGACGTGTAGATGACCACATGAGAATCTTTCTTCAATAAAGGACTTTCTGTTTAAGAATCCCTGTTGTGGACTGAAAACTCTTGGACTCTCACAGGCTGGTAGTGAAAGGACTGCTCTTACCGGAAGATTACACCTCCCTTTCCCCCATGGTCTTGACGTTCTCAGAGGTGTTTTGGGAGAAATCCAGATAAGCCAACCTGGTGAAGCCCTTCCTTAAAAGAGGGGGGGGGGGGTTAAAGATGTCTCCCGGCAATGTTTATGGCAAAACATCCTCAGTGGGGTAGAGACAAAGCACAGAGTGCTTCTAGTGTGCAGGCACATTCACCTGAAAGTCTGAAACAACGGTGCTTAATGGAAACCATTTTAACAGTGTACTCACTGCAGATTAATGAATATGCATTCAGAAAAAGTAACAACATAGGAACTCGGGGAATGTATGTGTACCGTGAACAATCACCCTAACGTAGTGGCACTATACAGCACCAATAGGGCAGAGAGACTTACACTAGTATTTGTATCAAAGGGATAGGGAAAACCTCACTAAACAACATTTTTTACATAGTTAAGTCAATGTAGTCACTAATGCAATCTGCAGCACATCACAGAGAATCTGAAATCACCCAGCTACAAAGAGGAGAAAAGGAGTTCAGGAAGAGAAATGCCAGCTAGGGAAGGAATGCTGCTTCATAGCATTAAGGTGTCAAACTCAGGGCCTCGTTTGCCATGAATTACAGTGTATGGGATCTATTGCTGAAATTCCTAAGTGGGGGTGTCCCTGTGTGTGTGAGGGAGGGGTGCACATGAGAAAGGCTTATTGTAGTGGCTGGGAAACTATTTCTAAGACGCATCTCTGAGAAGAAGAGCAAATGACCTTGGCTGATGTCTCTGCTCGCTCCGCTTTGATAGATAATGTAACTGTAGCCTCACAGGTGGGGGGCTGGAGTGCAGGAAACCTAGGAGGGATGAATGTGAGCTGTGATTGGATTGGACCTTTGGGGGTCTTGTTTGAATCATGTATAACTTTGGATGTTGGCTCCAGAATTTTAGTTCTGACACAGAAAGTCCTAGCTTGAAGCATCTTTACTACTCAATAAACAAATCACTGCCAGAGAGTGTTGTTGAGAGTAATTTTGTTCAAGAGTCTGACATAAGGAAGCCTGCCCCAAGCCAGCAGTGACTGACAGAAACACTGGGTAAGGAAGACCTATCAAGAAAAGTCTTTCTTTGGTTGCAAGACCTGCTTTGCTGTGCTGATAGTCAGGGATATTTCCTGGTTTCATTCTCTATCAGTTCTCTCTCTGTGATTTAAACTTTCTAAATCAGACAGCAAAACACCAGCATAACAAATATTAACCAGTGTTGGGAATGTTTCTATTCTAAACTCTCTGCACCAGACAGCAAAGCACCAGCATAATGAAGATCGACCACTGTTGGCAGTTTTCCTATTTGTTTTCGTTGTAATAATGACAGACACAAATAGAACATTTTCATTGAACAAATGCCCATCACTTGCTACTGTATGACAAAAGCAGGATTCAAACTCAGGGCTAACTTACACTTCAGGCTCCTCATCACTGTGCTACACTAGGTGCTCATTTCTTTAAGTCATGGTTCAATTAAGCGATGGGTTCAGATTGCCCCCTGTCCAACCAGTCTATTTTCCTTTTCACATCATTCAGCTGTTTCTTTCTATCAAGTTTCATCATATCTCTTTAGACTGTTATTCAATGAAGATTTTTTTTTAAAAAAAATGTTTCTCATTAATTTTTTTAAAAATTATGAATCGAAACAGCCACAGATTTGTGTGGTATGCGCTATCTTTAGAATTTCATCCCAGCAGGAGGCTGGAAGTAAGCCGCCAACAGTCTTTTGGAAAGATTTTTGAACATACATCCTTTTGTGATTAACTGAAAATTAATGCCTTTTCTTCTTTTAAAACTAAGCTGTGCACTGTTTTTAACACCACTGAGCATTGGCAGTGAGCAGCGAGAACAAAGAAACTTCAAAAGGGCACTCTTAAATACCTTCTGCCTTCTGCTGCATGCAATCCTGTTTTGAAGCAATGCTGATAAATGAACAACTGCTGCCTTACAATGAGAATGACAAGATGACAAATGGAAGCATCAGCAATTAACAAGGTAAACGTAAGGATGTACTCCATCTTTGGGATTAGGCACAAGAATCAACAAAGGATAAAGTGCCACTAAAAATGCTGTTGAAATACCCCAGCGCATGAATGTATCTCCTAAAGATTGCTGTGATGCAACTGTGGTCTCATTCCACTTAGGGATTAACAGTCAGGCTAAGGGGGTGCACCTGGCTTGGTTCCTTCTCTCTCCCAAGGTCCAGTAGTAGAACGTGTTAATTAGGAGTCAATTTTGAAAATCAGGCCTCACTGTGGTAAAAGGATGGGAGGGGCAAGAAGGAGCTGGTGTGAACATTTTCTGGAAGATTCCTAAGGGGCGAGGATCTTATTGGTTGAAGAAGAGAGGAGGAGGAGAAGATATTGGATTTCTACCCCGCCCTCAAAGTGACTTACAATCTTCTTTTTCCTCCCCACAGTGAACACCCTGTGAGGTAGGTGAGGCTGAGAGAGCTCTTTTGCTCATGAGAGAACAGCTCTGAAAGAACGTGTGACTGACCCAGGTCACACCAGCAGCTGCATGTGGAGAAGTGGGGATTCAAACCCAGTTCTCCCAGATTAGAGTCCGCGCTCCTAACCACTATACCAAACTGGCTCCCTGAAGTGTATCATCTGATGCTGTGGACCAAAGTCTATAACTGGGTATGGGGGTTGTCACTCTGTACAGCTTATGGTAAGTACGATCCTACTGTGTAATTTTTGCACCATTTAATGTGTTATGTTAATACCTAAACTATATCCAAGTTTGTTTGTTTTTTAGATTTCTGGTTGGTTCCAGAATTCTACAATCCCAATCCTATTGCATTGCCAATTGAGTCTCCCGTTGTGTTGATTGTATTGATTCACACTGTATAATCTGCCTTGAGTTTCTGTGAGAAAGGCAGACTATATATAATGTAAATAATAAAACTTTACAGTCCAACCTGTGGAGAGGCAGTAGCGTTGCCAGGTCCCCCCGGGAGGGGGAACACCACTCAATGGGTCCATTCCCCGCCGGCCCGAATTGTTGGAAATATGTACATAGATCAAGACCTAACTTCCAGCAATTATAGGGTTAACTTTGTTTATCTTGCAGTGCTATTGTTTACCTGACCCGGAAGGAACCTTAGCAACCAGCCAATGTGGGAAATGCCCGCAAATCTACAGGGTTATACCTATCTTGATTGGTGTTTTGTCCTCAGATGACTTCTGCCTAAGGTCAGGAAGAAAGACAGATTCTCCATTCTGTCCACAGTATCATGTTGAATGTCTTAGAGTGTAGACGGAGTGACATATTGCTCCATAGAAATCATGTTTTGTTATTTTGCAGCTAATCCTGTGTTTCCCTATCCCTTAGAAAATAAAGCATTTAAACTAAACGAAGTTGTCTCTACTTTCCAAAAGCAAGATTCATAACTCAGATTTATTTCATTTTTCTCTAACAAAGAACAAAAGTTCTAACACGGATTGGGCTGCCGGGGGGAACCCGAACCCAAATTGCCAGGATTGTGGAACATACCCGGCATGATGATGTCACCTGGAGGTGATGTCAACGCGTCGGGCACATTGCGGGAGGGATGCTCTATCATTCAAGGGAAAACTCTATAGTTTCCCCTCGAATGATAGTGGTCCTACCCCCAATGTGCCCGACGTGATGACATCCCTTCCATCACTGAGGAAGGTTTGAGTCTAGTAGCTCTTTGAAGACCAACAAAATCTCTAGGGTATAAACTTTCAAGAGTCAAAACTCTCTTCATCAGCTTCGGCTCTCAAAAACTTATAACCTAGAAATCTTGTTGGTCTTTAAGGTGCTTCTGGACTCAAATCTAGCTGTTCCATTGCAGACCAACGTGTCTACCAAGGTCTACTCAGAATTCTACCCGGGTCTATTCAATGGGTCTTGCTTCCAGGATTAAACTGATGATTACCCAACAGAAATCAGTTCCAGGTGGTCAGCCGTGTTGGTCTGAAGCAGTAGAACATCTTTAAGACCAACAAAGGCTTATTCATGTTAATTTGCTGTTTAGCATCCTTTCCTTATTATATAAAAGCCAGTTGGGGTGGCAACATTTCATGGGGCGCCAAAATCAGTTGGCTGCAAGAACTGCCACTCAAAAGGGGTCCCTGGCCACTGACTGCATTCCCTCACTGCATTGCCTCAGTCCCACCCACAGTCCCGGCCAGTGTCTCGGCCTCAGTCTGGAGGGAGCCGGCAAAGGGGATGGACTGGGTGCTTCTCCTCTGCCCACTGCCAGGTGGGTCTAACTGTCCCCTCAGTGGCTGTTGGTAGGCAACCAAGCTTGCTTCTGTCAGTGGAAAAAAACAATGGACTTTCAGCATAACCCCCTCCCCCGTGCATTTTGACCTGCGGCTTCATGTGATTTCCCCCGCAGCTTCAGTGATCCTGTTTTTTGAGGAAATCGGAGGAAATCGTGCGAAGCCATGGGTCAAAATGCGCCCTGCGGCAAATAGTGGGAAATTCAAGCAGGCAATCAGGGCAAACAGAGGAATGATGTCAGGGCAGCGCTTGTAGGAAATCAGTCCAAGTCAATTTTCATTTGTGCATTAAACAGGGTTGCCAGCCTGCAGGTGGGGCCTGGAACTCTCCCAGAATCACAATTGTCCTCTAGACTACAGAGATCAGTTCCCCTGGAGAATATGGCAGGTTTGGAGAGGGGCTTCTATGGTATTATATTCCCCCTGAGGTTCCCCCCTCCACAAACTCTGCCCTTTCCTGGCTCCTGCCCCCAAAATGTCCAGGTGAAAGCGGAGGAGGAGGAAGAAGAAGAATTGGTTTTTATACCCTGCTGTTCACTGCCCAAAGGAGTCCCAGAGTGGCTTATAATCACCTTCCCTTTCTCTCCCCACAACAGACACCCTGTGGACACCCTGTGAGGTAGGTGGGGCTGAGAGAACTCTGAGAGATCCGCTCTTGAGAGAACTGACTGATCCATTTCCAAAGCAGGAGTTGGTAGTCCTAATAAATCTATTCATTCATTTCCTTTTACATGTCTGTGTTTCCTTTTATTTTCATACTGTGCACTTCTTCCTGCCAGGAGCCATTTGGAGAGGAATCGTAGAATTAAAGGCAGACAAAAGCAGCCCAGTGCATGTCTAGATACATATATTTAGCAAGCAGGCCCCTGAGAGTGTTGTGTATTCATCTTGTCACATGTGACGTAAACAGAGATTAGGCAGAGGCTATTTTTGTGCTCCAAGGATGAGATTTTCACTTCAGAGTTTGCCGGATTTACGCTTTTCTCTCTTGCTCTCAATAACGTTTTTGTCTGGCGCACGGGTGCCAGGAAAACAGTGGCCACCTCCTGCCCTTCTTCTCCATCTGGAACTAATGTGTGCTTTGAAATCTACCACATTGCACAGCCTGTGTAGAAATCCAAGGTTACACTCCTCCTTTGCTAATTCCCCCCCACACCCAGCTCCATGGATGATTAATTATATGTAGATTTCCAAGGCTGGATGTGAATGATAAAATTTCAGCTTCCTGGTTCTGATAAATGTATTACACAATGATCCAGTATTCAAAATACAGTTGAATGTCAAAAATCCCACTCAAAGGCATTTTGACCCAGTTTGGTGTAGTGGTGAAGTGCATGGACTCTAATCCGGGAGAACTGGGTTTGATTCCCCACTCCTCCACTTCCACCTGCTGGATGACCTTGGGCAAGCCATAGTTCTGGCACAGCTGTTCTTGAAAAAGAGCAGTTTCTGTCAGAGCTCTGTCAGCCCCACCTACCTCACAGGGTGTCTGTTGTGGGGAGGGGAAGGGAAAGGAGTTTGTAAGCCACTCTGAGACTCCTTTGGGTAGTGAAGGACGGGGTATAAATCCAATCTCTTATCTTCTTCTATATTCTTCCAAAGATTGAAGAGCTTAATCCTCAGGCTTCATGAACCAGCAAGTGAATCTCTAAGACAGGGGTGTCAAACATGCAGCCCGGGGGCCGGATCAGGCCCCCAGAAGTCTTCTATCAGGCCCACACTGTCTCCTGCTGCTGCTTCCAGTTCTGCTGCTGCTGTGTCATAATATGCTTTGCCAGACTCTCTCAGTTGCTCAGGAGAGATAGGTGAGCTTCTGTTCCCTGCACTGGCTGAGGCTCCTCCCCCTCCCAGGAGGAGAGAGCAAACAAGCCAGAGCTTGCTTCCTAGCCAGGTTGCCTCCGTTGCAATAATTCAGAGCAAGAGGTGTCAGTTATCAGACAATGTTAAATAAACAAAATATTGCAAGAGTGCTAATGTTTTAGGCATGTTCTTATTCAGTTTTAAAAAATCTTTAATTGTGTTTGTGTCCTTTATAAGTTTGTATCTCATCTGCCTGGCATTACATCTTATGATGCATATGGCCCAGCCCAACAAGGTCTCATTTATGTCAGATACGGCCCTCATAGCAAATGAGTTTGACACCCCTGCGCTAAGATGTTTGATATAGTCTGCTGCTGTGGTATGCCACAGAACACAACTTTTGATGGTTTCAACCAGAGGCCCATTTAGTGAGGATATAGGAATAAAAATCATTTTCGGGAACCAGTGGAAGATTATTGTTGAAAAGTTTAGCCTGGTTCTTGCTGAGGTGATCAGCACTGGTCCCTGGGTATACTATTTCAGAAGGCAGGTTGCTGCAGCCATATTACATGCTCCTCCCTGCAAAGTGTTCTTCCACATAGAAAAAGAGACCTCTGGGGAAATGTTTCTAGGCTAAGATTCATCCAGACATGTCAATGTTCTATGCTCAAGAATATTATTTTCATGGCAGAGCATTGTCATGTAAATCCCCACCTGCAATCTGAAGTGGTATTTAGCCAAGACAAGGTTTACTCTCTCAGCTAGATCATAGTGTGTCATATAGGCTTGTCCTTTTCCTGTCCACAGCAGGCAAATTCCAGCCCTCGACTCCAATCCTTGGCCCTTTAGAAATTGAGGAATGGGAGAAAAAAATAGCCAGAAAATGGCCTTCATAGTGATGCTCAAGGAATTTCCCCATATCTCTAAGGTCTTTGCCATGGAGATTAGGGGGAATTCCTAGAGTGAACCAACATCACATCCTCCACCTTCCCCAGGCACTGTCCTCAAAGTCTTCCAAGCATTTGTCAGGGCAGTGCTGGCAGCCTAGTGTCATCTAGACCATAGAAGGCCAATGTCCGTACTCTGAGGGGGCTCTTTGCTGCCCACATATTGACTGACGAGAGTAGGAGATGGCCATTATAGCCTCTAAGCATACTGTAAAATCCACAGCAGCATTTGAGGCCACAGATACAGTTCCATGGGAATGTATGATGTTATCTTTGCCTAATACCAGAACTAGAGGCTTTAACCAATACCAAATTGAGAGTCATTTCAAATTAGACATGGCTGCAGAAAGGGCTCTTTTTGTAGAAAAAGCCCAGCAGGAACTCATTAGCATAATAGGCCACACCCAACAGCAGAAACTCATTAGCATATTATGCCACACCCCCATGCTACCAGAAGTGTGGTCATCCAGCCACACCCACCTTTTGCTTCTTATTCTGTTTACCTTGTTGTCAAAACCATTTTGACAAAACCAATAAAAACATTTTTTTTGTCCCATCTATACAAAATCTTGCCTGAACCAATATCTTATGTCCAACAATTATTCCCACACTGGATTGGAATCTATTCCTAAAAATTAGGTTCCTATGGAAATCAGCTTGCCTTGCTGCAGAACTAGTATGCTGAATATGAATTTCAAGGGTTGCCAACCTACAGGTGGGGTCTGGAGATCTGGAAAAACAACTGAGCTCCAAGCTACAGAGATCAGGCTAATGGCTGCTTTGGAAAGTGGAGTCCATGGCATTATGCCTTGCTTAGGTCCCTCCTCCCTCTCTCCAGGGATTTCCTCAACCTGGAGTTGGCAACCCTAGTTCACTGGCAGAACAACCCTAGGTTTGTGGATGCACTGGGCGGGAGTAGTTTGTGGACTGTGCACCAAAGGAACCAGTCCAACAAAATTTTATTCAAATGAAATAAGATTTCATGTGCCACCCATACTCCTTCAGATAGAAGAAGTGTGCATGCACACAAAAGCTTATACCTTGGATCAGGGGTCCTTTCGTTAAAAAAAAGGTGCAGGAGCTCATTAGCATAACTTATTTGCATATGCCACACCCCCTGACGTCACCGGAAGTGTCAGAAGGTCACACACCCCTGACATCACTGGAAGTGTGTCAGAAGGCAATACCCACGCTCAGGCTCCACCCCAAAAATCTCCAAGGTATTTCCCAACTCAGAGCTGGCAAGCCTATCTGATGGCAAAGGAAGGAAGAAGGAGGGAGGAAAGGAGAAGGAAGGAAGGAAAGGAACAGGAAAGAAGGAAGGAAGGTAGGTGGGGGGAGACAGAGAGAGAAGGAAGGAAGGAAGGAAGGAAGGAAGGAAGGAAGGAAGGAAGGAAGGAAGAAAGAAAGAAAGAAAGAAAGAAAGAAAGAAAGAAAGAAAGAAAGAAAGAGGAAGGTAGGTAGGTAGGTAGGTAGGTAGGGGGAGAGAAGAGAGGAAGAAAGGAAGGCAGGTAGGCAGACAGACAGACAAAGGTAGGTAGGTAGGGGGGAGAGAGAGAGAAGGAAGACAGACAGACAGAGGAAGCTAGGTAGGTAGGTAGGTGGGAGAGAGAGAGAAGGAAGGAAGACAGACAGAGGAAGGTAGGTAGGTAGGTAGGGGGAAAGAGAGAGAAGGAAGGAAGACAGACAGAGGAAGGTAGGTAGGTAGGTAGGGGGAAAGAGAGAAAAGGAAGGAAGACAGACAGACAGAGGAAGGTAGGTAGGTAGGTAGGTGGGAGAGAGAGAGAAGAAAGGAAGACAGACAGACAGAGGAAGGTAGGTTGGTAGGTAGGTATGTAGGTGGGGGAGAGAGAGAGAAGGAAGGAAGGAAGGAAGGAAGGAACAGGAAGGTAGGTAGGTAGGGGGGTGAGAGAGAGAAGGAAGGAAGGAAGCAACAGGAAGATAAGTAGGTGGGGGGAGAGAGAGAGAAGGAAGGAAGCAACAGGAAGGTAAGTAGGTGCGGGGAGAGACAGAGAAGGAAGGAAGACAGGCAGACAAGGTGTTTCCCTCCCCCCCCTTGCTTGGGCCCCAGTGGCTTAAAGCTACTCAGGCCCAGCTCTTCCCTTACTACCTCCCCCCCCCCCACGACCCAGGAATGGTGAGGAGGGGGAGGGCTGGGGGCTTGTCCCTGGCCCAGCACCTTGCTGCGGGCCAGGGAGGGAGATGGGGTGGGTGGGCTTCCTGGGGGCTTCTCCCTGGCCCGGCGGCGTGCCCGCTGGCCAGGGAGGGAGATGGGGTGGGTGGGCGGGCTGGGGGCTTCTCCCTGGCCCGGCGGCGTGCCCGCTGGACAGGGAGGGAGATGGGGTGGGTGGGCTTGCTGGGGGCTTCTCCCTTTCTCACTGGTGGGGAGGGGAGGGGCGGGCTCGGACGCCAGCTAAAACACCATTCCACTGTGTTCCAGCCCAAAAATAGTCCTGGCTGCAGAGATACATAAAAAACCACTGCAGGGAGTGGGAAGAACTCTCAACCCCTACCAAAGTTCCAATTTCTCTTTCTTCTTCCATTTCCTTTTTTACGGTAGTGCAAAATCATTATGAACTATTGGCCAGGGAGGGAGATCGGGGGGGGGGGGGCTGGAGCCTTCTCCCTGGCCCGGCGCGAGCCGCCGGCCAGGGAGGGAGATGGGGGGGGGCTGGAGCCTTCTCCCTGGCCCGGCGCAAGCCACGGGCCAGGGAGGGAGATGAAGGGGGGGGCCTGGAGCCTTCTCCCTGGCCCGGCGGCGAGCTGCGGGCCAGGGAGGGAGATGGGGGGGGCCTGGAGGCTGCTTCCTGGCTCGGCGGCACGCTGGGCCAGGAAGGGGGGACGAGGCAGCAGGGCAGACTTGCGAGCGCCGAGGAGGCTGCGACGGGCTGGGGAAAGCGAGCTGGGGGGCGGGGCTTGATTATGTGCCCGCCCCCCCCGCCGACTCTCTCCCAGAGCGTCGCTCCGGCGCGCCCCAGCCCCAACGGAGCCCTGCCTTGGATGAAACTTTGGACTCCAACTTTGTTCTGCTTCTTCAGACCAACATAAGAACATAAGAGAAGCCAATGTTGTATCAGGCCAGTGGCCCATCCAGTCCAACACTCTTTCACACAGTGGCCAAAAACACCAGGTGCCATCTGTGAGATTGTGCCAATAGATGTAGTCCACAACAGGTCTCCTTAAACAGAAAGTCCTTTATTTGCAGAAAAGATCTTGTTGGTCAAATACACGTCTTCTGTTAGTAATGCCAAAGCATAGGAATACAACTACAGTTATACTTGATATGAAATAAGCCCCTCTCCACATCCACCAATCAATTGGAAGGATTATTGGCGCCCAAATATACTGGCCCACTGTTCCCAAGGAAAGCGTGGTAAATTACGTTCCCAGGCAAAGACACTATTAGGATTTGTGGGGTGAATATTCCCAGGGAAAAAGCAAGCAAAGGAACACATAGCACCTGTGAATAATATAATACATAGCAAGAGGCTTGCAGCTCAAGGCCGTGAGCTAGGGAAAAGCAAAAGACAGATAAGAGGGAAGAAAAGCTAATGAGCAACAAGCATGCGCAAAGCGAGCAAGACATGCATTCCTGCGGTGGGAGTTACTCTGCAGATGCTATCTCCCGTCCAAGACCTAGAGGAGTAAATATGGGACTCAGAAGAAAGGCAAGGTTAATTGATTATCAGAATATACAACAGAACCCTTAGGCATTTGTACATGATTCTAAGGCAACAGAGTTATTGATAATAACAGTCAGCTGGAACGTATGGCAGTGCTAACTGACACCATCAGGAAGTCCAGCAGTGGGGCCAAGACACTAGAAGCCCTCCCACTGTTGCCCCCCCAAGCACCAAGAATACAGAGCATCACTTGCCCCAGACTGAGAGATCCTATCTATACTTTGTGGCTAATAGACACTGATGGACCTTTGCTCCATATGTTTATCTAATCCCCTCTTGAAGCTGTCCATGCTTGTAGCCGGCTACCCACATGAATTTATACTATATTTTTTACAAGCAATTATGTACCAGTGGAGTGGTTTCCATGCAGAGTCTGTCCCACAGGTAAAATGATCCTGTGAACAGGTGGGCTTCACCACATCAAAGTATCACTACCATCACAAGATCACCAATCGTTGGAAGTCAACTCCTCAGAAGCAGAAATCTCTCTTATTAGGAGGTTTAAGAACATCAACTTTGCTGGCCCATTAAAGGCAGATGTCAGCCCAGTAGCAGGAGAAGAGGGACAATCATCTTCTTCAGAAACTCTGCCCACCTTTTAAATTTCACAAAACAAGCAATCTTCAAAGTGCTGCTGACCATGTTCATTTGTTACAACTCTGTTTCTCTGCAGATGTCCCCCAAAGTCCCCCATGCAACAGTCAAGTATTCTACCAACACACACAACAATGAAACTACTTTTTCAGATGTTTTATCTTGCATGGCAGTTAGCACCAAACGACTTTAATACAGACTTTAGACACCCATATATTTGCAAACCATTCCCAATAAGACACACTGCCTAGGCTCGGGTCATGAGTTCCAGTCACATGTTTCCCTTCCCTTTGCCAGTCTCCCCCCAAAGCCATCAACCGTGCAATCCTAAAAAGAGTCACACCCTTCTGCATCAGTGAGGATGTGACTGTGTTTAGGATTACAGTGTAAAATTGCAAGGAGGATTAAAGGAGGGAAAGAGAGGGAGAGAGGAAGGAAGGAAGGAAGGAAGGAAGGAAGGAAGGAAGGAAAGAGAGAGAGAGAGAGAGAAGGAAAGAGGAAAAGAAAGGAGGGAAAGGGGAAAAGAAAGAAAGAGAAGGAAAGGAGGGGGAAGAGGGAAAGAAAGCGAGAAGGAAGGAAAGACGGAAAGAAAGAGAGAAGGAAAGAAGGAGGCAAAGAAAGAAAGAAAGAGAGAGAGAGAAGGAAAGGAGGGAAAGAGGGAAAGGAGGAGAGAAGGAAAGGAGGAGGAAAAGGGGAAAGGCAGAGAAAAAGAAGGAAGGAAAGAGGGGAAGAAAGAAGGAGGGAAAGAAAGAAAGAGGGCAAAGAGATGGGGAGAGGCCCTCCCACCCCCCAATCAAGGCTGCACCCCCTGGCAGCCACCCACCCCTGATCAAGCCCACCACCACCACCCGGCACCAGCACTTACCGGGAGCAGGGAGAGCAGAGAAGGAGGCGTGACGAACTCCAGTGGGGCGGCAGCAAGCCAGATGGAGAGAGCCGTGACAGCCAGGAATGGAGGCCCCGACCTGGGTAGGCAGGGCGGAGCCTCCCGGTAGCATTTGAGCTCCATTTAAGTGCAGGGAGCCGGAAGGCCTCGCATATGAGACCCTTTCTCACTGGCGGGGAGGGGGAAGGGCAGGCTCGGACGCCAGCTAAAACACCATTCCACTGTGTTCCAGCCCAAAAATAGTCCTGGCTGCAGAGATACATAAAAAACCACTGCAGGGAGTGGGAAGAACTCTCAACCCCTACCAAAGTTCCAATTTCTCTTTCTTCTTCCATTTCCTTTTTTACGGTAGTGCAAATCATTATGAACTATGGGGTACTAGTGGGCTTACATTGTTTCAAAACCAGGATGAGCCTGATCAATATGCAGCCCATTAATCTTTATTATTCTAACCTAAATGGAATGATTTTTAATACATGGTGATTTGTGTCATTTATTAATCTAAACATTCTGGGGGTGTTTAATCAAAGAACAGGCCTTGTAATTACTTAAATTATAGCTATCCTCAGACTTGCACTCAGGATTAACTTTTTTGAGACCATTTTAATTCAGAGATTTCTTCTGTAATGAAACCAAGGAGATGCTCTTTGGTGTTCAGAATGGGAGATGTGATGCCCCGGGTCCAGGGTCCTTGCAGAAGATGCTTCTGAATCTTTCAGCTTCAAAAATACACACACAAGTTGCCCCCATTCCCTCCATTGTTCTCTATGGTGGGAAAAAAGTAACATTTTTTCCCCTCATAGAGAACAATGGAGAGGATGGGGCAACCCATTTGGGGGCCCATAGAATTGGACCCCGTGGTCCAATCTTCCTGAAACTTGGTGGGTATTTCAAGGAGAGGCCCCAGCAGCTATCCTGCAAGTTTGGAGCCTCTCCCTAAAACCCCCTTTCCTCCAGCCCCTCATATACCCTATGAGTTTTTGCCATTGATTTCAATGGCCCATAGGGTATAATGGGGCTGAAACTGACATTCCCTTTCTGACAGACTTCCAGTGATGTCAGGGGACGTGGCATATGCTAATGAGTTATGCTAAGGAGTTATGCTAATGAGCTCCTGCACCTCTTTTTCTACGAAAGGACCCCTGGTCAGTCCTAATTTGTTTTACAAATCTCAAAAGTTCCAAGCTATATTTCAGTTTTGATAGAAAATAAATGGTTGTAATGACGGAAAACATACAAGTGTCATCCTTGAAAGTTCAGCCACACTACCACTGGAATTAAGTGGCTTCCATCAAATAAGTGCTGAACGAGTGTTCGGTTGTATGCATATTGTAGAGGAAAGGTATGTGCAACGTATCTGCACATGCTTCATGCCTATGTAATGTGTAAGGTTCAGGAGATTTAGGGGGTGGTACCTGGGGAGGGTGGAGTTTGGGGAGCATATGATGTCACTTCCAGGTGATACTCTAGCTGCCCTCTGCCAAAGAGATCAGGGTAAATTCCTGGAATGTCAATATATAGAACCAATTTTTTTTCTCCAGCTTCTCAGTTTCTTGGGGTTGGGAAATTAGTGCTAGTGGGTAAATGCGAAGCCTAGCAGAGTGCCTTCCTAGCTGCTGTTTTCACAGCTGGAATGATGTTTGCAAAAGCCAGCTTTCTGCAGGGGATCTCCCTCACGACCCTAAGATCCATGTCTCTCGAGATGTGCATCACAGTATTAGGTCACTGGAGAGACTCTGAAAGGAGATATATGAGCTGGGTTTTTAACCTACCAAGTTCAGTGGAAATGTAAGGTCCAAACTGCATTTTGTGTGTCTTTCTGTCATTCCTTTTCCCAATGGTTCTTTTTTTAAAGTCATAGGTGGCTTCCAGGTTGACCAGAGGAGAGGCAGTGAATCCCTTCCTTCCTAGCCATTTGCCCGCTTAAAGTTGCCCCCACCCAAGCTCCTCCCACCTGGGGGCTGGCAACCCTGAGCTCAGCTGGGCCCGGCTGCCTGCTGCTGTTCACCAGCAGCCACCCTACGAAAGCCAGTGTAGTTTCACAATCAGAGCTTCAGACCCAGGTTCAAATCCCCTGTCAGACCCAGGTTCAGATTCTCATCTTGCTGTAGAAGCTCATTGGGTGATTTTGGACTGGTCACACACTTTCAACCTAACCTACCTCACAGGGTTGTTATGCAGATAAAAAGGACAAACTGCTTTGGTCCCCACTGTGGGAAAAGACTGTTGTTTTCCTACATAGAGCCTGTGGGGGAAGGAGGAGGATGGAAGGCTGATGACAGAGAGGCAGTTAAAGGTAGGTTGGCTGTTGGGTGGGAAGGAGAGAGCTTTCCCACCACCAGGTTGGGAAATTCCTGAAGATTTGAGGGGTGGACCCCAGGGAGGGTGGGGTTTGAGGAGCGGAGCGACATCAAAACAGTATAATGCCATAGACTCCACCCTCCAAAGTAGCCATTTCTTCCAGGGGAGCTAGCATTGCCAACCTCCAGGTGAGGGCTGGAGATCACCCAGAATTATAACTGATCTCCAGCGGACAGAGATCAGTTCCCTGGGAGACAATGGTTGCTTTGGAGGGTGGACTCTATGATATTATACCTTGTTGAGAATGTTTCCCTCCCTAAACCTCACCATCCCAAGGTTCCATCTCCAAATCTCCAGGAATTTCCCAACCTGGAGCTGGCATCTCTAAGGGAAACTGATCTCTGTAGTTGGGAGATCCACTGTGATTCCTGGAGAGCCACTGCAGCCATTCCTGCTGCTGGGGGGCGGGGGGGAACTGGGGGGAAGCCAGGAGAGTGACAGGGGACAGAAAGGAAGAGTGGGGAGGTGGGGAGGCAGAAAAAGAGACAGTGTTGGGGTGGGGTGGGGGAACAGAAGAGAGAGGAAGTGACAGGCACAGGGGAGAGAAAGAGTGAGAGACTGAGAGGAGTAGGGGGAGAGGGGAGGAAGCAAAGGTGGGGGGCAAAGCCATACCTGGAAGTTTCTTGTGGGTCTCCACTTGTTATAACTATGGATGCCAGTCCCCAGGTGGGCCCAGGGGATCCCCCAATTTTTAGGGCTGATCTAGGGTTGCCAGGTCTGGGTTGGAGAATACCTGGAGACTTTGGGGGTGGATCCAGGAGAGGGTGGGGTTTGGGGAGGGGAGGGGCCTCAGCATGGTACAATGCCATAGAGTCCACCCTTCAAAGCAGCCATTTTCTCCAGGGGAGCTGATCTCTGCCAGCTGGGGATCAGTTGTAAAAGCGGGAGATCTCCAGGCCCCACATGGAGGCTGGCAACTCTAGGCTGCTTCCAGATGCCCGACCCAAGTAATTCATGGTGAGGTGATAAATACACAGGGGAAAATAGGGGCAGGGGAACTGACAGAGATCAATGAAGTTGTGTCAAGTTTTCTGTTTATTGTACCCTTCGAATCAGAAGCAGAAGAAGGAGAAGGTAGAGCTCAGAACCACATCCAGATACCCGGGGGCAATGCCGAAGTCACCCCTGAAGAGCCATAAATCTATGCAGAAGGTACCATAAAACTCAATGAACAAAGAAAGTGAAAGTGGCATGCAGGGTAGAGGGAGATTAAGCTCCCAATGTGGCTTTGGAAAAACTGCAAGGAAACAGATGGGTGCAAAATGACAGTTAATGCTGCTATCTCCTGCCTGGGATGAGGAGAAGCCAGCCACTATGCCTTATCATGTCCAGCTGGAGCCCCAAAGGGAGTCCCTACTCCAACGATCATCACCCCACATAGCACCAAGGGACCCCATTTCCTGAAACCCTGGGCACTGCAGCTTGAAGCCCAACTGGAGCAGGAATGGGTTATCAGGGTGGAAACAGCTCAACTGGAGGGAAATGGCGCAACCCAGCAGGTCCACAAAAAACCAGCGCCACAAGTGGTGAGCAATCCCACCCCCCTCCTTTATGTTATCCTTTCAGTAGTGAACCCTTTCAGCAGTGAACAGTAGTGTGGAGCACCATTGGCTTCCTAAATGGAAAACCATGTCCACGTCATCCCTGCTTAAAGCTTGCCTGGCTATGGAGGAGTTTGAGGCTATCCCTTTGGAATATCAGAACTTGAGTGAGGTTTTCGAGGAAACCAAGGGTGTTGAACTGTCTCCCTATAGGAATACTGACTGTGCCATTGAATTGGCATAAGCTGCCTACAGGGAAATTGTATTCCATGAGCCCCGTGGAGAAAGGGGAGTTGCACAAGTTCATTGACAAAAACTTGGTGTGTGGCTTCATACGGCCTGCAACTTCCCCTCTGGCAGCCCTGATGCTGTTCTGGAAAAAGAAGGATAGGGGCTGGGACTGTGCATGGATTACTGGGGCCTGAATGCAGTGTCAGCGTCCAATGCCTACCCCCTCAAGATCAAGAGATCTTGATCAAAGATCTCTTGGCGGAGGCAGCCCAGGGAAAGATATTTTCCTAATTAGACCTTTGCGATGCCTATTTCTGGGTGCACATATGAGAGGGGGACAAATACGAAACTGCTTTTAATAACCCCCTGGGCCAGTTTGAATATTTGGTGATGCCGTTCGGACTTCAAGGGGGCACCTGGAGTCTTCATGAACCTAATAAATGAAGTTCTGCATAAGCACCTGTTTAAGGAGGTCCTCTGCTATCTAGATGATATCCTTTTGTATTCCCCTGATTGGTAATCCCACGTGAAACTAGTACGGGATGTATTCACCACCCTTTGAGCACACAAACTATTTGCTAAACTATTTCCACAAATCTGAAATTGACTTTTTGGGGTACCCCCCGAGGATTGGAAATGGACCCTGCGAAAGTGGCAGCAGTGGTCGAATGGGAGCCCCCCCAAACCCGCAGACAACTTCAGTTTTTTTGGGTTTGCGAATTTCTACCACACCTTCATTGCCAGCTTCGCCCAACTTAGCCTCCCCCTCACGGATCTTCTAAAAATGAAGGGGAAGGGGCCAGAGTGCACCTGGCCCAGGGCTCGACTCGATTGGACCCCTGCCATAAGGCATTTGAGGCTCTTAAGACTATGTTCACCTCGCAGCCTGTGCTGGCACACCCTGATGAAAATAAATAATTCATTGTGCAGGTCGATGCCTCAGATGTAGCCATGGGGGGGGGGTCGATCCTCCAAGAAGGGGGAGATGGAAAGCTACACCCCCTTGCCTATGTGTCTAGAAAGTTTGGGAAAACTGAGTGCAACTGGGTGGTGTGAGATAAAGAGGCTACAGCCATTTGGTTGGCATTAACTACTTGGTGCCATTGGTTGGAGGGGGCACACCTCCCATTTGAGGTTTGGACTGATCATAAAAACCTCAAGGTTTCAGAATCTGTAGATTCTAACAAGGATTTCTGGGATCTCATGCTATATATTGTAACCTGACTTTGCTATGCTGTGCAAACCTGTTCCTGTACCAACTATGTAATCATGCCTATTGCTATTAGCTTGACAATTGTGAATGTATATTCTGTGACCCCAGGATTATGGCTCTGACCAGGCCTGGTCTATGTATCTGTTTGCCCGGGAGAATGACAACTTCAAAGCATGAGAACAATGGGCCTCTCACACTCCTGCCTCCGCATTCCATTCCTCCAGGCTGGGAAGACAGGGGAGGACAGGGACCATTTCTTATCAACGTGCGAAAGCCTTGGGGAAAGCATTTGTTATGTGAAGATGGTTACATCTGAGGGGTCTGGTTTGGGAAGGGAAATTTACTGCTTCACACCTCACTTTCTTTCCTGTGGGAAGCAAACGGCCAGAGAACCGTTTGCCCACGGTTTTTCCCCCTTGTTGATTGGTTACCTATGGGCAATTCAAATTGTGCTGGAGGGTATATTAGACCTGCTTCTATTGTATGCGTTATCTCTGACAATAATCCAGGGACCTGTACCAATGTAGAAATTGGAAATAAAGAACTGTGTTTCATCAACAAAGATCTGATCCTTGACTACTTTGAGCAGAAGCCTCACACAAGGCACTTTAAACCCACCGTACGCTGAATGCTAAGCAGCTCTGCTGGGCTGAGGGTTTTTCCCCGAAATTTCAGTTTTCACTTCACCATTTCCTGGGGAAATCCAATTCCCTCACTGACACTCTCTCCCACCTCCCACAACACGATAGACTGTGCAATGAAGTCATCGATTCTATGTTCACACCGGCCCAGTTGGGGGGGGGGGTCACTAGGAGTAAAAGCCGGGCCGTTGGAAATCCTCCTCCTAGTGCCTGGCAGGAGAAATGTGCCCAAGCTTATACTTATAACTGTTCAGCGATCAGCTATCTTGAGCTATTTTTCCAAGTTTGACTGCGATGATACCTGTAAACTATATAAGTAAAAAATTAGGTTAGAATTGGTAGTTTATATAAGGTTTCTTTGTTGGCTATCTGAAATGAATAAGTAGGATAACATCCTTTGTATATTGTAGTGATAAGCTATATGTTAATAGGATCTTTGTAACTGAAATACACATACAGCGATAAGCTATATGCTAATAGGGTTCTTTGTATTTGGAATACACAAGTTACAAGTAAAAAAAATATTATTTTGAATTTGTTAACAAATAGTGTATGTTTCTTAGCGTCTTCTACAGCTGAGTATAAGCCCAAGCTTATACTGACATGGATCGGGGTGAAATACAGGGAGATCCCAAAGTGGCGCAGGACCCCGATACCTGCTGGTACAAGGGAGATTGAATTCTGTATAATTGCCCTGCCTGGGGATTGTTCTAACCATTACTGACACAGAACGTGTAGATGATCACAACAGACCTTTCTCAATAAAGACTACCTTTCTTTAAGGACACTTGTTGGTGACTGACTCTGTAGGACTCTCACACAAAATCAGTCAGGGAAAGCCTCAAGAGTGCTGACTGGAAAGAGGACAAAGTCAAATGCAGCTCCCAAATAACGCTTCCTGTGGTGCCATACAGGAGAAAGTCCCCATGGTCTTGGTCTTTTCAAAGGCAATGAAATGGTGTCTGAAACTATTCTGAGACATTATAGCCATCATACTGAAGTGCAGGGAACAAAAATGTGATTTGATACAGGCTTGAAATAGATACACAGCACTGAATTATTCTTATTTCTGATAGTTAGATGGGGGAAGTCATCTCTCTATTGCAGAAAAACTTGAAGTTATCTTTTGGTGGTGATGATGTCCCTCGGTAGTTTTCTGTCTCTGCTCTGTAATTTGACTTCATTGCAGCCCAGACATGCTAGAATGGATAATCAAATTTGAATTCCATTTTATTTCCTAAAAGTAATTAAAACTGAGCTCAGTGCAATTCATTTATGGAGATGCAATTCACAATCCCCCCCCCCCCCCCCAATAATTTTCCTTGACAATTTATACAGGAAGAAGAAAGATTATGAGACTTTACTTAACCAGGCTGAATGACACAGGCAAGGTATTCAATCAAAGATGAGATTCATTTTTCATCTCAATAGAATTCCCCAGCTATTGCCTATTTTTAAACTCTGATTCTCCCCCCCCCCCCCCGAAGATTTCTCTCTGTTGTTTCAAAAGCGAGCAGCAGAAAACATGTTTCTCATTGAGGTGTGCAAAACTAGTGTTGAACTTTTCAGTAAATGTTCCCAGTTGCTTCCAAAAGGGTAAAATCGTGTAATCCAGACCTGATTTAAAATGACTGATAAGTACATCAGAGTGGAATATGTGCCATCAGAGAACAAACCTTGCATTATCTATGTATATATTTAAAAACTCATTTCCAGCATTCCTTCATACTTGAGAACAGCAATCCCCAAATGTTGTGCTCACCGCTGCATTTCTGGGTGCCCACTTCCAACTCTCTCCCCTCCCCAATTAGTCAGTCCTGACTTTCCTCTCCCTGACTGGAGAAGGAATTGCTTTAGAAGAGTACAGGAGCCATAAAGAAACAGTCTTACCTCCATCTAGTGCTATTAATGGGAGCTTGGGGAGGGGGTGGGAAAATGGAGTGGGAACATGGAGGGGCATCACATCTAGGGTTGCCAAGTCCATTGAACTTACCGGTGGGGGGGAGTCCTCCGCCGGCTGGGAGCTTCACCGGCGCGCGCACAAAGCGTGCGCATCGGCTGACGTCACCGGAAGTGACATCAGCACGTTGGGGGCGTTGCCAGGGCGACGCTCTGGCAATCACCCCAAAACTCTATGGTATCATAGAGTTTTGGGGTGATTGCCAGAGCGTCACCTTGGCAACGCCCCCAACGTGCTGACGTCACTTCTGGGTGACGTCATTACGTGGGGGAAGTCGTCCAGGCTGAACGACTTTGGGGGCGGGGTTTCCCCCGCCGGCCAAATACTGGCCGGCGGATCAGGAACCCCTGTAGCAGGGGATCCCCCGCCCCCCGGGCTGACAATGTCATGACATTATTTCTGGGGTAACTCTGGAAGAAGAAGAGAAGAAGAGATTAGATTTATACCCCGCCCTTCACTCACTTGGAGTCTCAGAGCAGTTTACAAACTCCTTTTCCCTTCCCCTCCCCACAACAGATACCCTGTGAGGTAGGTGGGGCTGAGAGAGCTTTTTCCCAAGCTGTCCTTGAGAGAACAGCTGGTACAGAGCTATGGCTTGCCCAAGGTAATCCAGCCAGGTGCAAGTGGAGGAGTGGGGAATCAAACCCGGTTCTCCCAGATTAGAGTCCGCGCACTTAACCACTACACCAAACTGGAAGCGACGTCATATTACCCTAGGACTCCAGAGAAGCCTAGAGAGGCATACCTGTCCTGAAACTCCATAAGTGCCTACAGGCTCGACCAGGTTGGGGACCCCTGCCCAAGAGTGACAGGGAAGAGAATCCCAGATGGGGCTATGCAACAAGCTTAATTCTCAGTGGCTGGTCAGCAGGATCAACCTACACTCCAAAAGGATCAACCTACACTGCTGGCCCTTTATTTTGCTGGTATACCTGAATTTTCTCCAGTCATTCACTGGGGGAGGGGAAAGTGAAGCACTGTGTTAGGGACATTCTATCATTCTAGCACGTTTTCATTCTGCCCCTTCCTCCAAGAAACTCAGAGCAGCATACCTGGTTCTCCCATCTGCCATTTTATCCTCACAACAACCCTGTGAGGTAGGTTAGGTTGAGAGAGAAAGAGCACCAGGCCCAGGGCCAATTTGAACCCGGAGTCTCAGATCCTAGCCTGGTTCTTTAACCACTACACTGTCCTGTTACTGAGGGCAAATCCCCCCCCCCCCACACACTAGGCCTTTACTCATGATTCATCTAGTTGTTTATCAAAGTATTTATAGTCTGCTTTTATTCCCTGAAGTGAACTAAAGTGAGTTACAACAGAAAAGGAAAATACAATATAAACAAACCAATCAAACAGGACAACACTGCTTCTTTGGCTGACTGAGATTCAATAGCTGGTTCATGCAAAGCCACCAGCTGTGAGCCAAAGGCTATGAGTCCCTAGGGAGAGGAAGACAAACTTGTGTGTTATATGTTGTAAGTCACTTCTGACTTACAGCGGCCCCACAAATCAATGATCTCCAAAACGGCCTATCGTTAGCAGCCTTGCTCAGGTCTTGCCAACTGAGGGCCTTTGTGGCTTCCTTGACTGAGGGTGTGATCACACTGGCAGCTTAGCGCGATATGGGTCATGTGCATATAGGCAAAAACTACAAAAACCACCCCAGCAGTGGAAACGGATCTGCAGGTTCAGACCGCCAATCCATTTTGTGCGTGCTCCCCCGCATTCAGACCACCAGCTATGCGCAATGAATACACGGGGAACCAAAAACACCACTTGTGATGTGGTGCCTTTTTAACTCCAAGTTGTCCTACGATGGGGTGAGTGTGCCTGGGGAATGCCTGACAGATGTGACTGTGTGACTGTACCCATTTAATCCCGAGGGGAAGGGTGGCTGTGTCAGGCCAAACTGCTTGTGTGATCACACCCTGTGTTAATCCATCCCATGTTGGGTCTTCGTCTTTTCCTGTTGCCTGCAGTAGTTCAGATGAAAGGCAAACTTAGTCCAAACCAAATGCAAGCACTGTGAGGCACTGCTCACATGAGCAGTTTGCCACAATATAGTAGTGTTACCTTTGTGGGTTTGAAGAGCATGATCAGATGACAACATCTGCTTCCCATGCCCCAGTCATTGACACCCTGCGTTGCCCTGCTTTGGAAGCCGAGCAATCAGGCACCGGGGAAAGTCTGGTATTAAGGGATGCCAGTGCTTCCACCCCGCATTTCCCAACATCTGAAGTCAAGCCATTTGGGAAGTTTGAACCTCCCCTTCTGTTTCAGCCTCCTTTGGTTTGGTTTGGTTTTTGATCAGGTAGCTATGTGTGCATAAGTGAACAATTGCCCCTCACATTGTCAATCACCTCGGCCAAGTAGTAATTCTGGATCAGGAGTCTCCAGGGGAGTTGTTTTCGAGTGATAGCCCCCTCTCCCTCTCTCCTGTTTCTGTGTCAGAGTCTGAGAGCATCCCATGATTGACACAAGGGTAAATGCACTGACACCAATGGGACTACTCTCATGTAAAACTGCACTTTTCATGGAAGAGAGGCAAAGAGGGGCCTGTGTACTTGGCAGAGAGGTTCTGGAACTGTCAAAAAGGAGCTGAAGCTTCAGATACACTCTTATGTACATGGGTGAAAGACACAAACAAAAAGAATGCCGCAACAATCTGAACGATAGACCGTGGGGCGAGCAGGCAGTTAATCTGGTTCAGGGTGGGGTGTCTGATCAAAACTTCCAGCAACTATTTAAACCACCACAAACAGAGGCACAGCCAGATTGTGCCAAGCCTCCATGTGACCACAGCCTGAGTCTTCCAGCAAGATCATCACTCCCTCACACACACGATGAGAGGGATTCGGTGTTTCTCAATGGCCAGAGTGCACCAAGAGAACAAATAAAGGTTCCAGAGGGGTCTTTGTAATGTACCTTCCTTACACAACCATTCATCATAATGACAAGCAGAGCTGGTGGGTTGCTGTGGTTGAAAGCATAAGCTCTTTGTAAAGGAAGTCCCGGGTTCAAATTTAGAGAAACTCCTCTTCGTCTTTGTCTTCATTGTTATTGTCAATCTCACTTTACCCTCAGAATCACTACCTGGCCTTAGTCATGGCGTTGTTCTCTCAACCCCCCTCTAAAAAACATAAGAAGAGCCCAGCTGGATGAGACCAGTGAGGGTCCATTTAGTCCACCATCCCGTCTCACACACGGGCCAGCGGGTTGCCCTGGAAGGCCAGCAAAAAGGGCATAGAGGCCAATGCCCTCCACTGATGTTGCCTCCAAGCACTGGTATTCAGAGGCTTGCTGCCCGTGAATGTGGAGGTTCACCATGGATAGTGGACCTCTCCTCCACAGATCTGTCTAGCCTCCTTTTAAACCCGTCCATGCCCCATGGCTATCACTGTTTCCACTGACAGCGAATCCCACAATTTAGAAACCTGTTGCTTAAAGAGAGGCATTTCCTTGTTTTGTCCATCAACATCTTTGCATGCCACCAACTTCTAGTATTAAGGGAGGAAGAAAAAGTTCTCCATCCTGCACATGTTTTTATAAAGCACTATCATGTCTCCCTGAACAGAAAAGCCCCAGCCTCTTAAGCCTCCCAGGACAGGTGCTCCAATCCCCTGATCATCTTGGTTGCCAGCCCTCTTCTGCCCTTTTCCCAGTTGTTCAATATCTATTTTGAGATACAGCAGCCAGATTTGTCCCCAGTATTTCAAATGAGGCTGCACGATAGTTCTCTACAGGGGCACCAAAACATTGGCCATTTTAGTTACCTCCTTCTGCAATCAGGAAATATTATTATTTATACTAGGCTATCTTACATGGATGTTGTAAACAAACATTAATGAATTAATGTATGTGAAATACCATAGGAGGACACACTCTATAAATTCTAAAGATTGTTATAGGCTGTTTTAATTAGCATATCCTGCATAGACAGGTACAGGACTCTTTTCAGGCAAAGCAAGTACGGATTTTAGCCATGTAAAGCAATGAATAATCTGATTTCATTCTGCATTATTCTCCTGTAGCATGAAATTGCTTTTTCTTCCTCCTCTTTACACAATTTAACATTCTTTTGTCTAGGGAATAAGAGGAAACTGATTACTCAAGAGAGGCGAGGAGCGCACTTAACTAATTGCACAGAAAATGCAATCCTCTGCTGCTCTGGTGGTCTGAACCAATTAGGCACAGCCTTTAAAATTAAAGGATCCGATACAAGGAAGGAAATTTTTCATTGACCAAGCTGAACCCCTAGTCTAAGCTCCAAAATCTTTCTGACAGCAGCTGTCTGTGCCTCACCTAATCTTGGATGTAAGTGGCACCAGTATTTCTGGAATGAAGAATGTTGTGGTGAATTGGATGTTTATGTCCATTGGGCCAATGGCTTGGGGTGATCCAGAAGACGGGGTAGCAGAGCTCCTAGAACGTGGCGAAGGGGTTGCACTGGCCACAGGGTGGATCTTGGCAGATTGGCATAGGGTCCTGGGAACTGCTGGTTGTGTTCTGGCTGTGCTGCTATAATGTGAACGCATTTGGCTCTTTGGATGAATATGCCTTGCCCTCTCTGATCTGGCAGGATGTGAAGGAAGGAGGTGTTAACTTCAGTCATAGCTGGCAATGAAAAACACTTTCTAAGCACTCAGCAATACATAAAAGATGCTTGCTTAAATGATCAATGACAGATTTTGGTGGCTGGGGATGAATCATTCCTGAACACCTCCCACGTGATTGCTTGGGTGCAGAGTGATGCAGCTTAAGAACGTAACCAGCAAAGGAGATGGAAAGCTCAGTTTGGCATATGGTTGGTATGTGGGAACTTGAGAGAGTTCCAAAGACATCTCCTTTGCTTTGGGGGGAACTGATGCAGCTTAAGTGGCTAGCACCGTCTGTCTGAACGCCTGTCTGCTCCCACGCACCTAGCTTGTATATTTGTAAATAAAGAGAATGCTTCCCAGAGATGGCACCACAAAGAGGCCATATGCTCCTGTATTCTCGCTTCACAAAGAAATGGACCAGGAGTTGGATCCAAGTACTCCCTCCTGTCTTCCTGCCACAGCTAGCAGACCGATGAGGCAGACATTTCCCAGACTAAGAGGTATCGTAGGGTTGCCAGCTCCAGCCTGGGAAATTCCTGGAGATTTGGAGGCAGTAGCTGGGGAGGGTGGAGTTTGAGAAGGGGAGGGAGCTCAGCAGGGATGTGTTTGTTGGCATATAGAGACTCCCAGCTGTGAGCACATGGAGCTGTCAGATCTAGATGATCTCAGTGACAGGTAACAATGGGTCATGTGACTGAGCGGGTAGATTTGTACAAGGACATGTACGGGCATGCTCAGAGGGGTGACACTGATGGATGTCTGTACAATGACTCAGCAGCATTCTCATTGGTTAATGGGCTGCTCAATTTTGTATATATTTGGATGTGTACAGTACAAGACTCTCTTCTCTCTGTAACACGTGTATGGCGAAGCACTTTGATGGTGTGCGTCAGGATATATTCCTCACTTGTAAATAAACTGTATATACACTGTATATGGTGTTGTGCAGTTGGTGTGGTCTCGTGGACTTGAGTCACCATTGCTGGTGCTGTGTGGTTGAGCACACACCGTCACACACCGACAGTGTTACCTTAGAGTTCTCCAAAGCGGCCATTTCTTCCAGGCAAGCTGATCTCAGTGGTCTGGAGATCAGTTGTGATTTGAGGAGGACTCCAGGCTCCTCCTTGAGGTTGACAACCCTAGGGCGTATGTGTTACCCTAGAGTTTCTTTCTCTATGCATACTCCCATATTCTGCACATAATCCACTCCCCAAACTTCCAAGACTTCTCTGATTGGTGGCAGCCCAGTCAGTAAACATGGGCACATGCACCAACTCTGCTCCAAAGGAACCATGTGACCAATGGGCACGGCTGGGGCAAGATGGTTTTATTTTGAGTCCCAACGCAGCAGAAAGCCTTCTGTTGTGTCACCACCTTAAGCTGCTGAGGCCAGGCCACCTTAAGCTGCTGAGACCAGGCCTCGGCAAGAAATATTCACTGTTCTTGTGGGCACATTTTCAACAGCGATGAGAAGCTCCATCCTTTCCCAGCATTCCTTGTGACAATATTTGTGTATCTGCTTCTGTGGTAAACAGTGCACAAAGGTTAAGACAATTAAGAAAGAATTCTTATTTGAAAGAGAGGCCATCTTGCCTCCTGGTGGGGTCTGGGAAGATGAATGACTTGTTCTTGTTTTGATGGCTGCTGGAGTTGTTGCAGAGTTGGGCCTCTAGGCCCAAGTTGTATATATGTAAATAAAACCTGTTGTATTCCTCCGCAAGCAGCTAGAATCAATATTTTTTAGGGAACCTGGAGGATCTTCCTAAAATTCCATTATAACAGCTTACATGATCTCTGCTCACCTGCAGTTATGTAATCAAACAGCCAAATCTGGTTGTGAAACTTTGTGATGCAATTCGTTGCGATCCTTCATTAGGTGGGATCCAGATTACTAATCCAGGGGAAAACAGCCTGCAGGGGGTAAAATGGCACTGCTCTGGCCAATGCCTGGAGAAATGAAGCCAAACTAGACTTATCATTTGGTGGCCTGGCAAGCAGCAGGAGTCAGGGGGGCAGGGACAGGGACCGGAGGGGCACCATCTGTGACAGCATGACATCACTTCTGGCACCATAGAGTTTCCAGTGATTTCTATGGAGAACTGACATCACTTCCAGGTTTTTCCCAGAAGTGAGGTCACACCATCAGTATGATGGCCCTTTTTTTTTTTAATCCTGGCAACTCTTTGCCCATCCGTGGTATGCATCCTCCTGCCCTGTGCTGCATTACTCACACGTACTCAGTGGAGCAGCAGAAGGGAAAAAATGGGGGAATGATGGCGTATATTGGACACCGTGACATCATTCCAGGGAGAGCAACTCAGAACTGGGAGTGTTTGCAAAGCTCTAGGGATTTCCCCATTCTCTACGGTTAAAGACACCTCTTCTCCCCCACAGGCTCCACCCCCAAATACTCTCAGGGCTGCCAGTGCAGGGCTGGCAAGCCTAACAGTTACAGTAGACAGGTCAGAATTCACAGTTCGTGTTTCTCAGGGGGAAGGTCTACGTCCTGAAACTGTAACATTTCTATTTGAAAATTGAAACAGGAAAATTGGTGCAGCTTTAAGTGTATCTTAATGCAAAAAAGCATGCCAGCCGTGCATGATCGAGTAGCCTAGCAGGTGTTCAGACCCCCCTCCCAGATGTTTTTCAGAAGGGCAGGCAGACCAGGAAAGCAGGATGTCAGTTGAGCTCCTAGTGGGCCACTGTACAGGACTGGTTAAGATGCAGAAGTGTTATACTGAGTATACTAATGTCTGCTGAACAAACCAGTAACAGAAAGAATCATGACAGCCATGTCAGAATTGAAGTTTACTGACAACTTCTATCCAAACAGAAAAACTAAGCAAGACGTGGGGAACTTACTCCTCCCTCCTTCTCCCAGCTGATTGCTTTATGAACTTGCTCCAGGTTTTACCTTGCAGGCCTAGAAGGCAAAAGTTCCAGAAAATGCAATCACAGATTTCTGTTAATTCAATTCAAAGGGAACATCATGCTGTGGAAAGGCAATCCAATAGAAGAGTCTTGCTGTAGATTACTGTTAATGCTGCAGATCTGTCACTGCAGCAGGGCAAGTGCAAGCTGGTGTGAAGTAGTGGAGAAAGTTCACTGAATTGTAACATGGTGGCTTGAGACTCAAAGTATGCCATCCACAGGCTCATGTGAGGCTGTAGAGAGATGCCAGCCTCCAGGTGGGACCAGGGGACCCCCTGGAATTACACCTCATCTCCAGACTACAGAGATCAGTTCCCCTGGAGAAAGTAGCTGTGGTTGAGAGTAGCCTCTCTGTGTGGCATTATCATACTTTGCTCAGGTCCTCCTCCTCCTTCCCAAACTCCACCCTCCCCAGGCTCCACCCCCAAATCACTGGGAATTTCTCAACCCAGAGTTGGCAACCCAAGTTTTTTTAGTTAGATCTTCCACTGGTAAAGTCCGGCTACAGCTGCACTGTGAAACTTGGCTTTCAGCTGTTTGTAGGGAATGACAGTTCTATCATTTCTAGGCACATTAGAAAATTTTATATTTAGAAAAAATATTAAGAAAATTCCTAGGCACAAACTCAAAGTATGGTTTGGTGGAACATTTTCCCTCAAGAATAAACCAGGAGAGGGGGGCGTGGTGGCTGAGCTTCCAGCTGGCCGTATCCCTCTCACACTCCTACCATTCCCACTGAGGATTATCAAAATTGCTCTCGAAATATAAAACTAACTCAGAAACAAACTTTAATGCTGGGTATGGGAAGGACTAGGGGAAAGAAGGGGGCCAACCCCCCCCCCCCAGGACCCCTAGGAAGACTAATATAGACTCAGAAGTCTCGGAAGACCCAGATATGTTCTTGCCAGAGGATATGGCAGCGGGAGCTAGCAACTCTGATCCATGATTATGCATGCTTTGAGGAAGATAAGAGAGGAGCTTAAAAAGGAACTAAAGACTTTGAGCAGGGATGTTGGACAATTGAAAAAAGAATTTGGCCAGCTCAAACAACAATAGAGCTAATAAACAAGAAATTTGATGAACTTACCTCAACAATGAAAACTACGGGGGGGGGGGGGGGCGGGAGAAGCAGCTCACCAAATAGCAAAGAAAACAGCAGATGAAATGAAGGTGGTGAAGGATTTTGAGGCTTGGACCAAAAATAAAATCATACTTCAAAAGATTAAACTAAGAGAAAGAAAGGCCAAACTTCGCGGGGTCTCATTAAACTTTTCTAAAGCAGAAGACCTTACTGTATCTAAATAAATGGCTGCAGCAGGTAATCCACTCAGTGTCAGCTATGCTGTTATTGTGAGTGCGGGAGGGCTGGTAGTGGCTGGGTGAATGCCTGTATCTCTAGGAATTTTAAGTTTCATTTCTTGCTCTGTGTCTTATCTCCCTGCCTAGCTCTAACCTTGGTGTCTAGTTGCTCTCATTCCTTTGGGAACCTATATTTTAGGCATGTTTGCTTGCTTTTTATGATTGGCTCTCATCTATCGGAGGGTTTTCTTTGCCCTGAGAGCCATTCCTGACACAAAATGTATGTACAGATGACCTGCCTTTACTGAACTCAATAAACTCGATCCTTCTGAAGGAACGTTGTTGGGACTGATTGCTATGGGACTCTGACACTCCGCAGAAATTCCAGAGACCTCCAAACTTTTTTAAAATTGCTAGAGAAAAAGAGGGCCTGTGCCTTGAAGACAGGATTGTTTTTCTATCTGCCGACGTTCCAGCTGAGATACTTCTCACAAGAAGAGAGCTTTGAGACACAGCAAAGAAACCGAGAGAACAGGGGATCAAATATAGATGGCTTGCATTAGGCCATCTAGTGGTCAATCTTAATGGCAAGACATTTACAGCATATGATGAGCATTCTGGAAAGAAATTACTGGAAGCTGTGATTAAACAATCAGACGGAGACATTTGAAAAGAGGCTGTTTATGCTATCAGTGTAATAGACTGTTGAGAGCAATTAAAGGAGAACAAGAAGGGAATTTAGAATTATATCCAAAGTGGCAATTATGTATTAATAGTAAACAAAGTGACATCTAATATAAAAGTATAGTAGTTAATTAGAGAGCATGGTAAGGAGGTGGAGGGTGTGCCCCCCAAGTCCTCTGGCAGTAGGAAGGAGGGACCTGCCTTCCTGCTGAAGGGGTTTACCTCTTCAGCCCTTGGTATCAGAGGCAACCCTGTCCAGCTTTCTTTTCAGGTACAGAAGAATATAGAATTATAGAGACTGAGCACAAAAGATAGAAGTTAGAAGACTGAATGAGTAATAATTAATGAATTATCAAATTAAGACATGTTAATGGTTAGAATGAGATTTTGAGGGAGTTGTATGTTTTTTTATGCAGATAGGATATGGGATAAGAAAAAAAGATTATGAAACAGAGCATAAATATATATTGTATGAAACAATTTTACTAAATATATACTCAATAAAAATGTGATTAAAAAAAAAAAAGAATAAACCAGGAGTCATTTTGACTGAATAAAGAGGCACTCAAAATTTAAAAACCCAGTCCTTCACATTTCATGCTCTGTTGGCTGTATTATGTAGGATGGGGGGGGGGGGCTCAGCTACACCACAGTCCCTCTTCTCTGTCTCTTTTGAAGGGCATTCTTTTCTTTTGCAGATTCAGATACCAGGATTGCTTTATCAAGGAAGAGAAGAGCATGGGGAGAGAAAGTGGGAACTTTAAATTCACCAGCGAAGCATGGGGGGGGGGGGGGGGGGATGAGTGTGTGTAGGGGGGAGATTTAACCCTTTCCTCCCTTGCTGTTTTCTCACTAGGGAAAAAACAAACATTCCAAGGCTGTTTATGCTGCTGCTGGGGAAGATTAAAGATGCTCTCATTTTCCCCAGCAGAATGGAAAGCAGCTTGTGGGTGGCTTTTTCTCAATGAGAAAACTGCAGAGGAGGAAAGAATCTCTCCCCCCCCCTTGCCCCCCACCCCATCTTCTGCTTCTCTGGTGAATTCTATTGCAAAGAGCCAGTCTCTTAAATTCCGGCTTGGAAACTTTGTACAGACATGGGAGGAAAAAAACTTGTAATGCAACCACCACCTCTGCCACCACCAAAGGCACAACTGTGTTTATTGCATAGGACAACACAATCATATCGTTTTAATGTGTGTCAGTTATGAAGACCTCTTTGTTTGCCGGGGGGTGTCTAATTGCTCATTAACAGACCACAGTGTGAAGCATTTGCCAGTAGCTCAGGAGTCACAGGCATACTCTGGGCTAGCCTAAAAGAGTTGAAGGTAGAAGGGCAAATGAAACGGTGACTCAGGGATGTTTCTGAGGCCAAGCCACCCGAGTGATTCCACCTGACAGCATAGTAAGGAGGTTGCAAACAGACCATTTGTGCTTGACTCACTCCCTGTCATCAGAGGTAAAGGCCAAGACGGTCCAAACCCAAACCCTGGGGTCTTGCCTTCCTCCAGTGCATTCCTCCAGGAGCACAGGCCCAGGAGGAGGTGAGCGTGCCTTGGCTCAGGCCACAAAATATTTCGATTTGGCCCAGTGTCCAAAATCTCAGCTGTATGGGACAAAGGGCATGTGGAATGGTATGGCATAGCCTGGTCTCATTAGATCTTGTAAACTAAGTAGGGTCAGTCACTGGCCACCAAGGAAGGCTCTGCAGAGGAAGGCAATAGCATACCTCCTCAGTGAATTGCTGGGGTCACCGTAAGTCGGTTGTGGCTTTAAAGCACATACGCACATTTGGGACAAAGATTTTGACCTTCACTAAACAAAGGAAGGGCTATTGCCTCCCAAATAGTGATGCCAACCTCCAGGTGGGACCTGAGGATCCGCCAGAATTATAGCTTATCTCCAGACTTCAGAGGTCGGTTCCCCTGGAGAAAATGGCTGCTTTGGAGGTTGGACTCTGTGGCATTGTACCCCACTGAAGTCCCTCTCCTGCCCAGACACCATCTCCAAATCTCCAGGAGTTCCCCAACCTGGATCTGGCACTTACCTCACCATCTCTCACGGTGGACAGCGTGGGACCTGGCAGCCCTACTCCCGAGAGACCTTGTTAAATTCCCTCAAAGTGGAGATATTACCCAAAGTATTCAGGAAACTAATTATCCTGTTACTATTAGCTCTACTACTGTTCCATTAATTAGCACATTGTAAATGAATGGAAATCAAATTAAATTCCACACTTAATGGAGTATGGTCAAATGCCTAGCTTAATGTGAGGGGGAAATCTGACCAAGATTAATTCCTGGACCTTTGGCTGCCTTTCATTTCTTTAAGAGAGTAACAAGCAGCCCCATTTCTGATCAGTGAAAGAAAAAATTATACTCTTGTGCTACTCAAGAGGACAAGAAATACAGTGTGCAGAACAGAGATTTCTTCCTTACTACTACTAATCTAAGGCTGAGTTCAGACTGGCAGTTTGGCCCGATATAGGCCCACTTTGCAGGCGGATTAAGAGAGCCCGTTCACACAGCCACAGCTGTCTGAGAGAAGAAGAAGAGAAGAGATTGGATTTATATCCCACCCTTCACTCACTTGGAGTCTCAAAGCGGCTTACAAACTCCTTTCCCTTCCCCTCCCCACAACAGACACCCTGTGATGTAGGTGGGGCTGAGAGAGCTCTTTCCCAAGCTGTCCTTGAGAGAACAGCTGGTACAGAGCTATGGCTTGCCCAAGGTCATCCCACCAGGTGCAAGTGGAGGAGTGGGGAATCAAACCCGGTTCTCCCAGATCAGAGTCCGCGCACTTAACCACTACACCAAACTGGCTTTCACACCAAACTGGCCCTCTGTTGCTGTGCCACACTCACCCCATCCTGAAGCGCTTTCATTCCACGTTAAAAAGGTACCTGGTGAAACCGGTGTCAAGCCATCTGGGTGCACATTCATCCCGCTTCCTGGCAGTGTGGACGCAAATAAGCCACACATCAAGCGGTGCTGGTAATGTGAACCCACTGATCTGGCTGCTGCACCCATGAGCAGGTTGGCAAAACAAACCAAAGCTGCATGCCACTGTGGTGCAGCCGCCAGGGGCCGCCCCACAGTGTGAATGCTCCATTCCACTGCTCCCCAGTATGGTCTCACATCAGTCTACGCAGTGTGAACGGAAAGCCTCACGACAATTCGGCCCGGGTCTTTTTGCCCCACTTCCCTTGCGCTTCATTTCGCCAGTCTGTCCTCAGCCTAAGAAGTAAAAAAAGGATTTCTCCCTAAATCTTCATTGCGGTGGTGGTGGAGCCGTCCTGCTCCAGCCTGCATGCCCTGTTCCACCCTGCCCTCCAAGGTTTTCCCAACACCTGGAGAGGCTTTTCTTTCTCTCTGGTAACCTGCCATCACCACCTGACCTCTGTAGAAATTGACCCCTGGGAGGTTCAGGACTCCCAGCTTCCCTTCCAAGTTCAGAGTCTTTGCCTCTGTGTCTCCTGCTGCCCAGTGCCTGGTCACTAGTGGAACCATTTACTGCCTTGTGCTTTGGAGGGATTCCCTGGAGGAATACTGCCTTCTCCCGGCCCTTCTTTTAAAATAGCACTTCCAAGATGGTGGAGGACTATGTGGTATAGAGAACCACTGCCAGCATCAACAATTATAAAGTATTAATTAAAAAGAAAATTTCACAAGGATGCCTTTAGCACAGCACCAAATTGAGCAAGGGATTAAAAAGAAACGGGTAAATTCTGATTCCTCTGTCCCTCCCACTATACGTGCCCTATCAGATTTTAAATTAAAAGACAGGCTTATTTTGCTTAGGAAGTTACAGATTTGTAGAGTCCCTATTACCTTGCAGCTTCCTTCAGCTTTCCAGGCCAGCATATGGCAATGGCCACCTCCTCCAGACCTCAGTTAAGAGTTCTATCTGCTCTGATGGACTAAGCACAAAAGACCCCTCTCTACTTGCTCACAGGAGTTTTATCATCTCTCTTTTCCCCACCCACTGACCAGGTCAGGCTGGGTCAAAAAAGAAACTCTTCCTGAAGCCTTCAGAAGCTTTTTCCTGAAGTCCTTCTAGTACTTAATAACTTCAAATCTCTGTTTCCTGCATGAGAGGGGGCTGGACCCTCCTATAGCTAGACCAGGGGTGGCCAAATGTGCTTAACGTAAAAGCCACATATAATAAATGTCAGATGCTTGAGAGCGCAAGACATGAACAAATCTTACACATTTTATTGAGAAATATGTTATTTTGCTTTCTATTAGCACTAGGAATAAGGCCTGTTGTCGGAATAAATACCATGGGCTCTAGAAAGAGTCTCTGGGTAAGTACCCTGGCAGTGGCCACTGGGACTGGGGAGGGAAGGGAAAGATTGAGGGAGGCAAGGCATGTTTAGAAGGCAGCTGTTGGTCATGTATTTTATTTGTAAAGAAAAAGTAGAAATCAAAATGTGGGTCTGTCTGGAGGGTAAGAGTACTCTTAGGTCTGGAGATGTATATGCTGCAGTGCATGTTGGGCTGACGGTCGGTATATGTTGCTTTGGTTTTGATTGGTGTGTAGATGCTCAATTTGTGTTGGCTGAATATGTTGTGATGTTATTATGCGTATCAGCAGGGCTCTTTTTGTAAGCAGGAACTCATTAGCATAATAGCCCAGCAGGAACTCATTAGCATAATAGGCCACACCCAACAGCATAAACTCATTAGCATATCAGGCCACACCCCTGACAGTGCAGCTCATTATTAGCATATTAGGCCACATTCACAAGCAATGGACAACCCAGAAGACTAAACATATATTCATGCACTGCAAATGCCATGCTCCAACATCTGCATGCTTTGCTGAATCTGTACATGCCAGAGCTCTGCCACATGGTGCAATTCATAGTGGAGTTCCTCAATGGCTCCAAAATAGTGATACTGCTTGACATAATCTTTTCACAATTGTGTGCAGCTCAGCAGGATTAATCTGGAAGCCCTCCCAATTTATAAATCAATG
This sequence comes from Lepidodactylus listeri, assembly GCA_029233225.1. Classification (NCBI taxonomy): domain Eukaryota; kingdom Metazoa; phylum Chordata; class Lepidosauria; order Squamata; family Gekkonidae; genus Lepidodactylus; species Lepidodactylus listeri. Next base: position 9,965,449 of record JARCFY010000017.1, on the reverse strand, counting down.
CTAGTCCAAAAACTGATGGCACAGCAGTTCACAACCAGCAATGACAGTTCACAAGCAGAATGGCATTCAAATATCACAGTTCTCCCTTATACTAGCCCTTTGTTCTGAAAACTGCATCCAGATTGGTCACTAAGTTACAGAACAGGCCAAACAGCAAGATTTTTTTTTGGTAAACTGGGGTAACTATCCCTAGTGCCATCCCTCATCATCAAATCAAACAGAAAAGAGCCATGAATCTACTGAATGTATCAAAGCCCTTGCCAGCAACACCTTGTTTTTATTCCTTGGGGAATCCCTAAATAGGCAGGGTTTTTTTTTTAATATTCACCTGAGAAAATATTGATAGATTGAATTTGTAGGAGCTATTACTACTGTTGCTGATATCAAAGGTGGGTTTGTCTATATTTTTTCTCTCAACAGCAGGGCTGATTGGCATAATTATTGAAATAATTATTTCTTACATTTCTATGAAACATTTAAATAAAAGTTTTGAAAGCAATTTGCATTAAAATAATTAAAACAATAGAAGACAATATACTGTGCATTTGACTAGCATAATCTTCATGGAAAAGTCTGAGCAGTGATGTTGGAGTTGTACAGACCCTGCAGGTTTTATCAGTGTGAAGAACAGCAACTTTTTCATGAATTTTTTTGGTACAAAACCAGTCTGATCAGGATGAATTACTTTGGAGATGCATTTCTTTAATCTATCAGCCATGACTGAAGCGAAAATTTTATAGCCCACATTCAACAATGAAATAGGTCGATATGATTGTGGCAACACTAGGTCGTTATTCTCTTTATATAGTAATGTTATATGAGCTTCTTGCCAGGATGGTGGCAATATATTCTTTTCACTTATATCATCCATAACTTTTTGTAAGGGTAAAATTATCTTCTCTTCAAAGGTTTTGTAGTAAATTTGTAAATCTGTAGTCCATCTGGTCCTGGTGCCTTATCCTTTTTTAGTTTCTTGATGACTTGAGAGACCTCTTGAATTGAGATGCTTTGATTCAAAATTTCTCTATCTTTATTTGAAAATTTCTTACAGAGTTTTGAAGAAAAAAGTTCAAATTGTTCTTGAATTTCTTTCTCTGCATAGGTAATATCATCTTTTTGCAATGAGAACTGAAATTTGGAGAAAAAAAATCTGCCCAGCGCAGTTGCTTTGCATTTAGACTTCGAGAGGTCCGCAACACCTCGAGGTTCTTGTGATCAGTCCAGACCTCAAAGGGCATGCGCGCCCCCTCCAACCAATGCCGCCAGGTTAACAAAGCCAAGCGGATGGCGGCCACTTCTTTATCCCACACCACCCAGTTTTGCTCTGTAGATGAGAACTTTTTTGACACATAAGCCAACAGATGGAGTTTGTCATCCAGTCCCTCTTGCAGAGTCACCCCTCCCAAGGCCACGTCGAAGGCATCTACTTGCACAATAAATTTCTTGTTTTCATCGGGGTAAGTTAGTATTGGCACTGAAGGAAACAGTCTCTTTAGGTGATTGAACGCCTCTTGGCATTAAATAGTCCATTTCAGTCTGGCCCCAGGTTTTATGCTATCAGCCCTCTTCCCCTTGGTTTTAAGTAAGCCTGTGAGTGGCAGGCTGACCTGGGCAAAATTGGGGATGAAGAATCTATAGAAATTGGAAAATCCAAGAAAACTTTGAAGTTGGAGATGGGTTCTAGGGGCTTCCCACCCTAGAACGGCAGTTACTTTATTTGGGTCCATCTCTAGCCCACGCGGCGAGATGCAGTAGCCCAGAAAGTCTACTTCCGTCTGGTGAAACACACACTTGGAAAGCCTGGCAAACAGCTCGTGTTTATACAAAGTCTGTAACATCTCACTGACTAATTTCACATGGGTTTCTTTATCTTGTGAGTATAATAAAATGTCATCCAAATAAGGGCCCCCTTGAATAAGTGCTTGTGTAATACTTCATTTATTAAATTCATAAAGACCCCTGGTACCCCTTGCAACCCAAACGGCATCACCAGGTATTCGAATTGGCCCAATGGTGTGTTGAAGTCAGTCTTAGCCTCGTCCCCTTCCCTAATGCACACTCAGAAATAAGAGGCTCTTAAATCCAATTTAGTAAAAAAATTCCCTTTCACCGCCTCTGTCAGCAAGTCTTTGATCAGAGGAAGGAGATAGGCATTCAAACAGCATTCAAGCCCCTATAGTCAAACCGCAGGCCTCCGTTTTTTTTCCCTCCGGAACCGAACAGGGACTGTGAACACAGAGGTGGCAGGTCGGATGAAGCCCCAGGCTAGGTTTTTGTCAATAAGCTTCCTCAGTTCCACAGTCTCCTCAGGACTCATGGAGTAGAGCTTCCCTTTTGATAGCTTATGCCCCAGCAATAATTCAGTGGCACAGTCTGTGTTGCTGTGGGTGGGGGAGTTTGTCTGCCTCCTCCTCCTCCTCCTCAAAGACTTTGGCAAGGTCCCTGTACTCCACCGGGATAGAACTGAGCTCCTCCATTGTCAGGCATGCTCGGAGGGGGATGGGTTCAAGGACCTCCCCCCACTCTGGCTGCCAGAGGTGTTCCTGGCACCTAGGGGCTACAAAGTCTACTGTCCCCTCGCTCCATAAAATGTACGGATCATGTGTGCCCAACCACAGACTGCCTAGGACCATGGAAAACTGGGCCAATGGGTTAATGACAAACTCTCTCTGTTCCCAATGTGTCCCCATGCCCATAATAAGCAGAACAGTTTGATACTTGCAGGGTTCCCGCATAGCTGAGCCATCCATCTGAGTGAACACCAGTGGCTCAGGCAATCTCGTTACCATAGCCCCTAGCTCTGTGACCATAGAGGGGCTGATTATGTCCCGGGCACACCTGGAGTCAATGAGGATTCTCACTCGCACCTGAGTTCCCATCTCTGGGTTAATTACAGAAACAGTCACGAAAAATAAAAAGAGTGCTCACTGGTTGGGGCATGGGTAGCTCTCAGACCTGCTGTTCTGCGCCCTTCAAAACAGGTCCTGACCTTTTCCCACTGTCTGGCTTGCTTCATCTTTGCTGAAGGATGACAGCCCCACTGGCGTCCCAAGTTGTAGGCCACCTTTGGTGCCTAGGCCCCTTGGGGGTTGGCACTGGCAGGGCTGGCAACTCTGACCCTCTGGCTCTGGGATTCAGCGCTCCTGCCAGGCAGGAGGCCGCATAGTGGCCAGCTTCACCACCCTGGAGACACAGACCTTGCTTCATGAGGAGATCCCACATCGGCTCCTTTGGCCGGGGATGCGGAGTCGTCTTCCCAACTGTCACTGGGATCTTGGGAGCTGCTTTAGGGTGCGTCTGGATCAGTTGTAGTCTATTTTCAGCATCCCCAGCCTCTCGCTCCCAGGCCACTAGTGAAATGGGATTCACTGTTCTTAGCACCAATTCCACAATGTTGTGATTTAGCCCCAGCCTATACGGCTCCACCAACACGGCTTCTGGCCACCCTTGGATCTTGGCTGCATACATCTTGAACTCAACTGAGTATTTGCTTACTCCCTTGGGTTAGCACTTGCAGCTTGTTGCGTGCCTTTTCTGCCTCCATGGGATCCCCGTACTGCCTCCTCAGAGCCCACATGAACACTTCCACATCTCAAAGTTCAAGTCTGTTCAAGTTGTGCAGGCTCACATACCAGTCAGCAGTCCTCTCCCTCATCTTCGAGCCGATGTAGTCAATGCAGTGACCATAAGAGGGGAAAAGATAGCCCCAATTCTGCAGGAACTTTTGTACCTGCAACATGAAGAATGCCAACTTGTTGGGATTCCCATTGAAAGTCACATCTAGAAGCTCTTTCGGGCACTCCAACCCCTGGGGGCCCCCTGGCACTCCCGGTTGCGCTGGCCCCACTGGGGCAGAAACTGGGACAGACACCTGGGCAGGAGGTCCCACCAGTGGCATGGGGAGTAAAGCTGGTGGATGCCCCGGGGGGGGGGGGGACAGGCTGCTGGAGTTCCCGCTGCACTGCATTTGCCACCAGTCTGGGGATGTTGAGGAGCATCTCGTTCACCTTGTCCCGCATCAACTCCTGGTACTGCTCCATCTGGACCTGCATCCTCGTCAGCATGCTGTCAGCTGCCCCGCTGGTCCCAACTGCTGCCACTGCACCCAGGCCTTGGTAATCCAGGAAGTCATAACAACTCAATCTCCCCATCCTCGGGGTGTCTGACCATGACCCTCAAGTCGCCATCGAAAACTTAGCCCACAAGAAGGCATCCCTCCGAGGCCACTCATAGGTAACTCTCTCTCCAAGCATGGAGGGTACTGGAGTTGTTCCCATAGGCACTGGGGTCTCCCTGGCTGTAGTCACTGGAGCCCCTCCGTCTTCTCCTTCATTACTCATGGTTGGGGTATGAAGACAGAAGACTGTCCTACAATAGAGATCTGGGAAGATAAACTAGCTGAGTATGCAACATTGGCAAAATTAAGCAATTGTATTTTAAAAAAAGCATTGAATGAAGTTCAGCAGAAATGGCAAAGTTATTATTCATATTATGAGAATAATTAACTTTTTTCTTTTTTAGTTCTGGAATTATTTGAATATCACATTAAAGATGATGAAGACATTGATTACAATTTCAATATTTTGTATTCTATTAATATTTAAATAATCGGTAAGAATAAAATTCAGATTAGGCAAACAAGACAATATTTAGGTTTTTAGTATAGAAATCTGTTCAACTGTTAAAGATGTATTCTCTTTTATTGTTAATATATTATTGCTAATTTTAGGAGCGTTTTTGTTTATTTCTTAAATCTAACCCAAAATTCTGTAGTATCGATGCTTTATTAATTATTTCTATATTTGAATCATGTAATACATTTTGGTAATGCATTTTATTTTATTTGTTGTACGTAACAAGTCATAATATTTAGCAAACTTAATGAATCTATATTTCCCCCTCCCCTTCTTCCCTTCTGTATCCCACTTTTTTTTCCCTTGAGAAAATGATTTTTTTTTTAAAAAAAAGAGGTAGCTGAGTTGAGGCTGGAAAGCCATTGTCTGACTTCCTCCTCCCTTCTGTTCTTTGCCTAGAGATAAAAACTTTTAAAATCTCCTGGTAAAGGTTTTACTCAGGTCAGACCTCTGCCCCAAAAAGGCATTTCTTCACAGTAGTGAACAGGTTGTGCAAGAAAAACTTAACACAGAGAGTCTTAACACACACTGTCAAACGTAGCCTCCATTAGCACCTCTCACACTGCTTCCCTACGCATTAGTCATTTGATTGATACTGATACTTGTTACCTGTTTCTTGGAGCAGAAAGAAGTTCCAGTGACAATACTGAAGGACTGAGTTTCCTTTTGGCAAGAGAGCACTGGAAACATACGGTGCTTTGTGATCAGGCCCGTGAGGGGACGCCCCTCCCAAATCTACCCTGCCCCCCCAATCTTCCCCAAGGCAGAGGGAGCCTGGGGCTGCTGGCCAGGAGGGCAGCAGTGAGAGTGGCTGGCTGATGTGCACCCAGCAGAGCAAGCGAATGAGCGAGAGCAGGCAGGGGCCGAGGACAGACTGGGAGTCTTGGCCGCTCTGCCTCTGCTTCCAAAGTGGAGGCAGAGTGGCCATTCAGACGGCCGGATCTGCCGCGAGGAGGTGGCCCAGATGCATCGCGCCCGGCGCCGCGCTCCTCCCACAGCAGCCGAGCACCACTTCAAAGTGGTGCTCCGGCTGCTGCGGCGCACGTTCCACCCGCCAGAGTGGGTGTGAACGCGCGCCGAGAGGGGGAGCCGCGCGGCGTCCACACGCCGCCATAGGAAGCCACCTGCACCTGCAGGCAGCTTCCTTCCAGCGGCGTGCGAACGCCACACCGCGGGGGAAATTTTCCCCACCTTAGTCTGCTGTGCTGCGGAGGCGTGGCAGACTTTAAGTCTGTCTTCAGCCACAGAAGGTGCTTGCACCCAGTGCTGGCTCTGCCCCATCCCCAGCATGTGCAAAGGATGGCCCACTATCTTCTGCTCTGATGGATGGTGGGTCCCAGACAGGGCTTACCATGCAGCCACTGGGCTTCAGTTTAGGGCAGATCTGATGCCAACGCAGTTGTTGCTGAGATGGGGAGGGCGCGTCGGGGAAGTCTGCTCCCGCTCCCCACACTTCGACTGCTCCATGCTTGGCTGGCACTGCAGCAAGGGGACAGGCCGAAAAGGCTCTCCGAGGGGCAGCCAGGCTTGGGGTGGAGGCAGACTGTGGATGCGTGGGCGAGTGTGGGGAAGAACAGGGAGAGAGGGCATGAAGCCATGGTGACAGTAGCAGTCCTTTTCCCTCTTGGCATTGTAAGCCTGCACAGCATTCTTATGAACTTTTCTGATGATTTATGAGAGCAGTGAATGGACTATGATGTCCGTTATGTGGGACACAAAAGTGCACTAGGCAACCAGTGGGAGGATGGGAACAGATACCTACACTATAGGGTCAGAGCACCATTTTCTGAGGTTGCCACCTCCAGGCGGGAGGTTAACACAGAGAACAAAGACACTCTCTCACACACAAAGCCATGAGACTAAAGGCTTATATCAGCAACTCCATGCAGGTATACAATCCAGGCACGTACACAGGCTTATGCCCCCTCCTGTAAGACCTCATTATCATTTGCTACATCAAAGGCCTTCACACAAGGGTGCGAAGACAGCAGGGTGCTTCCTGAGAATCGGTTCCTATGCCCAGCACTCCTGTGATCCAGAAGACAGGCGCCAGATACAGCTGACGTCAACATCCTGACCTGACCATCAGGTAGATCTGAATATTGACCACCCCTATAGCACCTCCTTAGTGGCTAGAGATAGAGAACAGACCATCTATAGGCTCTCTTGAGATGGCATCATATCATGCCATCCTCCCAGAGACCACCTCCCACCCGCTGAATAAAGGAAAGTTCCCAGCACAATCTCTCTCTCTTTTTACATCACCTGCTCCTTCTTGCATCACCCACTCTCCCTCTCTCCCCCCCCTCTCTTTCACCACGCTTTGACATGGCTCCTAATCCACAACCTCCCCCCCCAATTCCCTATAAATTCATCTTATTTCTCAAGCAGGAATACACCAACTCTTTCTACACAGGTAAATATAAAATGTCAATGATTTCCTAACAATCCAACGGTCCCTTTTATTCTATTTGACTTCCTAGAATTGTATGAATGTCTGAACGTTTCTGTAACACTTGAATAAGCTACCTTTTATTCTTTAAGTAAAAGAAAACCTTGTTATACTGATTACAGTCTCCTTGTCAATTCCTTGATTTGTCTGGAAGAGGCAGCAACCTCTGTATAAAAATGGTGCAGCCTACTGCTGATTATTAAGAGCTAATATTCCCCAAATATTAATAACATAAAAGAGCAGTTAGGCTAACAGCATCATGCCCCCTTTTGGGGCCCCCATGGAAAACCGTCTAGCTACAGAGCTGTTTGTGATATTTATTTACAAAGATACAAGCAGAACACAGTAGAGGCAAATGGGCACTTCAGCAGCAGGCAGCAAATTGCTAACTCTGCATCTGAGAGCCCTTCCACCTGGAGGTGCTTCATCAGCAGCCAACTCAGAGTTCCAAAAACTTCATTAGAATCAAGTTAAGCTATATCCACACACCACTGGATATTGATCTGTCGTTTCATTATGGTAATCATTCACCTCTTGGTATCTTGTCCACCTAAGAATATCCAGAAGGTGAATTATTGCAATAGCGCAGCAATTTCATAAAGGCCAGCAATGTGTGGATCCAGCTCAGAGCTGTACTTTCTGGTTGCCTGGTAACCATTTCCAACCCCAGGCTCCTCTTTGTGGCCAATTTGCCTCTAACCCTGTAAGACCTTGGGGACCTACAGCAGCCAGGCCATCTATGGTTTTATATTTGTTTGCATTTTGCTTGCATTGCATTTGCTGATTTTATCTTTCATTAACTGCCTTAAGCATAGATTTAATGGAAAGGTGGCATAAAAGAAGGAAGTAAATAAACTGTTATTACAGGAGATGTTTCTGTTTTAATAACAGGAGATGGCTGGAATCCAAGTGTTATGAGGAAAGGCTGAAAGAGTTGGGTATGTTTAGCATGGGAAAGAGAAGGCTTAGAGGGGATACGATTGCAGTCTTCAAATATTTGAAGGGCTGTCATGTAGAAGATGGAGCAGATCTATTCTCTCTTGCTCTGGATTGCAAGACTAGATCTAATGGGTGGAAATTACAAGGGAGTCGATACTGGCTAAATATCAGGAAAAACTTCCTAACTGTAAGAGTGGTTGAGCAGTGGAACAGACTGCCTCGGGAGGTGATGGATGCTCCTTCACTGGATGTTTTCACACGGAGGCTGGACGACCATCTTTCGGGTATGTGGCAGGGCTATCTTCCGGCTATGCTCCTGCAGAGTGCAGGGGGTTGGACTAGATGACCTGCAAGGTCCCTTCCAACTCTAAGGCTGTGGTCACACGATAAGGTTTTCACAATTTGTTCCCGCTATAGATATGATTGGGAATATTTTTTTCCGGGTTGGGATGATCACATATCCCTACCTGAACTGCAAGCATCGCACAACAAGGCTCTGGGCACCGTCTAGATAGCTGCACCACTGCTTGGGTGGCGCGGCATGAGTTTTTTTAAAAAAACTGTGTTGCGCATGCACACATGCACACAGCCAAATCACCGCTCCCACCTGGATTCATCGTATTCCCTTGTTTTTACAGTCCCCCCCCCCCCCGAACAGCAAACAAAATGAACTGGTGACGTACTACCAAGCACTGGAGTCTAAACGTGCGCTTGAACGTTTAAACACTGAATTTATTCAGCGCAGGATTGCTCATGTGCACAAAAGCAGAAGCTGGGGGGGGGGGGAAATCTCATCATGCGAAGGACAGTCAGACAACTTAATTGCAATAATTGCGAGAGATGGCTGTCCAGATTGGCAAAATCGTGGATATAAAGCACAAATACCCGAAAGTACTTGATTTTCCTGGTTTCGGAAAACTCACTAGGGAACCGAGAGGATTGTGTGAGTGAGCCCATGTCGGTGCGGGAGGCGGATGTAGCCGTCTGAGCAGCAATTTTAAATGTGAGAGGGAACAGCGGTGAAACCTGATCAAAATGACCGTGTGATCACACACTAACATTCTATGGTTCCATAATTCTATGAATAACGCATTATATTTTGTCCATAAGTCAGCTCATCCATTTATCACTATTTCTGATGATCCTACTGCAACTAGGCTACATTTTGATCACTATACCTTCTAAAAAAAATTACGGAATTGTGGTAGTTTTTTGCTTGCCTGATCCAGTCCATGTATTTTTCTTCTGCTGGGCTTCAAGAATGTTGCAACAGGTCAGACTCACAACAGGGACTCAAGCAGAAGTGCCACAATTACCTTTTCAAGAATTTGTGAGAGAAAAGAGAGCACCGGGAACAAAAAGGGCGAGTGGGTTGATCTAAACAGTAATGGTAAAAATAATACATTGATACCTTGTTGTCATCTCAGAGAGCTGAGATTCTTGAGACTGTAGCAAGTTTTTTATATGAGGTCTCTAGGAGGAGAGCCTTGTATTAGGTTGGACTGGAAATCTTGCTTTACCTGGCTATTTTGTGGTATATCGCCGGGTGCATTGTATCGTTTTTATGCCAATAAAGGTATTGTTATTGTTATTGTTGTTGGTAAAAATAATACGTAAAATAAAAATTCCTGTTGCACATACCAATGTCATCCATGATGTTTTAAAACAGAAAGTGGTCAGAGAAATCACTTTCTTCTTCATAGCCCTGCTAAATGTAAAAGGTGCATTGCTCCAAAATGCCTATGATTTGTATTTCTACTGAAACAACTAGCAAGAGGCTATGGGTTGTGACTAACCATGTAATCCTAAACAGAGTTACCCCCTTACACCCATTGACTTCAGTGGACTTAGAAGAGTGATAACTCTGTTTACAACTGCGCTGCCAGTAAGGTAGAGTCTTTTGTGTAGAATTTAAGGGAAGATTTGTCTGCCTGAAGATGTATATTGAAAGAAAGATAAAAGGTTAAATGAGAGATATTCATAAACATAGCAAGTCACACAGTTTAATGATCCCTGTTTCTTAAACTTCTCATTGCGTTTATTGGTTTGGTTTGGTTTTTTTCTTCACAGATCTGCATCTCAGTTAATCCTGAAAGTGTTTCCTGGGTGGGAAAACATTGGCTATAATGGACAGATTGAAATGCAGACCAGTAACTAGCAGCAGCAGGCAGCCTCAGACCTTCCCCAAAGACTCTCCTGGATGCAGCTTTTTTAGTGAGAGTTAATTGAATGATGTGATGCCAGAAGAGTCAAAGCCCAGTGAAAAGGACCCAGAGGAACTCAATCCCCCCTCCCCGCACTGCTGCTAAAGTAAAAGGTAAATATGCACAGACCAACAGAGAGCAAAGTTTTTAAGCAAATAGAATGGATTTGGATTAACACTTGCAGCATAATCCTGAACACATGAATACATCAAGCTGCCTTATCCTGAGTCAGACCCTTGGCCCATCAAGGTCAGTCTTGTCTACTTAGGCTGACAGCAGCTCTCCAGGGTCTCAGGTAGAGACCATCTATTACTTGGTCCTTTTCAAATAGAGATGCAGAGGACTGAACCTGGGACCTTCTGCGTGCAAAGCAAATGCTCTGCCACTGAGCCATGACTCCTCCCCTCTTAAACTAAGTTATGCCCTTCTGAGGCCATTGATTTAACAGACTTAGAAGGGTGTAAGCAGGGGTCCTTTCGTAGAAAAAGAGCTGCAGGAGCTCATTAGCATAACTCATTAGCATAACTCATTAGCATATGCCACGCCCCTTGACATCACCCGAAGTGTGTCAGAAAGGGAATGTCAGTTTCAGCCCCATGATACCCTATGGGCCACTGAAATCAATGGCAAAAACTCATAGGGTATATGAGGGGCTGGAGGAAAGGGGGTTTGAGGGAGAGGCTCCAACCTTGCAGGGTAGCTGCTGGGGCCTCTCCTCGAAATTCCCACCAAGTTTCAAGAAGATTGGACCACGGGGGCCAATTCTATGGGCCCCAAAACAGGTTGTCCCATCCCCTCCATTGTTCTCTATGGTGGGAAAAAAATGTTACCTTTTTTCCTACCATAGAGAACAATGGAGGGAATGGGGGCAACCTGTTTGGGGGCCCGTAGAATTGGACCCCCTGGTCCAATCTTCTTGAAACTTGGTGGGTATTTGGGGGAGAGGTTCCAGCACCTACCCTGCAAGTTTGGAGCCTCTCCCTCAAACCCTCTCCCCTCCAGTCACTTTTAAAGTTGCTGCCGAGAATCTGACTCAGCCCATGGCTGCCCTAGTGGCCACTCCTGAGCTGGCAGAGCTTCATGCCACCTCGCTCCGGCCCCAATGGACTCCTAGGTGTAAGGATGTTAGGATTGCACTTTCCAGCAGGATATCTGTGTTAGTCTATCCCACTGGGATTTTATCTGATTTGTTTTCATCCCAACCTCACTGGCGGCAGCAGGGGGAGGCACCCTTCCTGCTCGCAGGAGAGCACTCACCCCCCGCTACGCCACCGCCACCAGCCACTGCTGCCAGCCGCCGGTGGACCTGTCCTGGCTGCCTGGCTCGCCCTGTGCTCCGCTCCAGACCCCGAGCCCTGCCAGCCACCGCCTGGTAATTTTTGGGGTTAGAGAATGCGGGGGGGGGGGCAAGGGAGCAGCACCCGGCGGGGTTTGGGGCTGGGAGCAGAGCGTGGGGATTTCCCCCCCCCCAATTTTGCACTTGGGTGCTTGAGTGCTCAAGCACCCAAGTGCAAAAACGGGGGGGGGGAGAGGGAGGGACGATCTGAACAGCCCTCTCTTGCAATCATTACGAGAGAGGGCTGTTCAGATTGGCCTAATTGCGGATTTCCGCCTACCTCCACAGCAGATGCAGGGGAAAGAGCTCCTGTGAGTCTGTGAATAAACTCCTCGGTTTTCTAGGCAAAAACCCTGCCTTTCTTCCCACCTGAAGGGGGGGGAGAAGCAGAGAGCTTGTGGGTACTCCCCAAGGGAACAGGCAATTTCCATGGTGGGGTTCTCACGCTCTGAGCAGGAACCGAAGAGGAGTACCATCAGCGACTGAGTTGGACAGGAGAAAGAGGGAATGGGACCAAGAGGAGCCGAAGCACACATGGACCGAAACAACTCTAGCAGAAGAGTACCGGAAGTGACATCATCACGTTGTGCACGTTGCCAGGGTGACGCTCTGGCAACCGCCCCAAAACTCTATGGTACCATAGAGTTTTTGGGGCGGTTGCTAGAGCGTCGCCCCAGCAATGTGCACAGATGTCACTTCCGGTGACATCATCACTCTGGGGACATCGTCCTGACCGGACGACTTCAGGGGTTGGGTTTCCCCGCCGGCCGAATCCAGGCTAGTGGATTGGGGACCCCTGTAGTGGGGGATCCCCCGCCCTCCGGGCAGACTTGGCAGCCCTATTTTGTGTTCAGGCTGCTTTTTAGATGGGGGGCTTCAACTCAGTTGTTGCTGGGGTCCCCCACTCTTCTTCATTTCAAATGCCACCCCACTGCTTGGGGGGGGTTGCCTGCCTGGTTCAAGAGTTACTGAATGGGGTCACTTCCTTTGACTCCTCTCCATTTCAAACCTCACCCCCCTTCTCCTTTGGGGCTGATCTGAGCGGGTGGCTGCCTGGTTTCAGAGTTGCTGTCTGGGGTCCCTTACTCTTCATTTCAGACGCCATCCCACTTCTCCTACGGTGGTTTGCCTGCCTGATTCCAGAGTTGCTGCCTGGGGTCCCTTAGCCCTCTTCATTTCAAACTTCACCCCACTTCTCCTTTGGGTCTGATCTGAGTGGGTGCCTGCCTGGGGTCCCTTATTCCTTCTGGGCAGGGCAGGAGGGGGGTTGGCCCTGCCCTGCATTCACTGTGCCAGTGATGGGAGGGTAGGCCCGGGAGACGCTGCCACCCGCAACTGTGTGGGGGGCTCCCAGGCCCAGGGAAGGGCAGGAGGGTTGGCCCTGCCCAGTAATCATGTTTCCAAGTGTCGGGAGAGCAGTTGGGCCCAAGGAGAAGTGTCCATCTGCAACTCTGAGGGTGGCTCCTTGGGACTGCGCAGGACAAGGCAGGAGGGTTGGCCCTGCTCAGTAATCATGTTTCCAGTTGTCAGAGGGGCAGTGGGCAGTTTGGCCCAGGCAGAGGCAGCCACCTGTGGTCATGCAGGTGTCTCCCAGGCCCATGTGGGCTGGCCGGCCGGCCATGGCCCACAGTCCTTTCTGTCAATGGAAGGGGACCCGGGGACACTCCCAAACCTGTGCATGATGTCTCTCCAGAACTCAGTTTCTGGGGTGCACCTTCTTTGGGTGTCTGTAACTCAAACCCCCCCCCCCCCCAACTCCAGCCTGCAGTTTGATACATCTAGCGCATCCTGGGTTGGTTCTATACACTCCAGAACCCACACCAGCCATGTCCCCGAGAGGCACGTTTCTGGGGGCACCTCATGTGGGGGTCTGCAACTCAGCCCCCCAATCCTTGCAGGGTATGTTGGGGAACATGCTAGGGAGGGGCTCTGGGTGTGATGCTTTCAGCTCAGCCAAGGTTGGTGCTATGCACTCCAGAACTTGCACCTCACATCTCCCCGCAGCACTTTCCTGGGGGCTCCTTGTTTGGGGGTCTGTAACTCAAGCCTACCAAATCCAATCTGCACATAATTTGCAGGGCTTGTTGTGGGGCTCCCCAGGGAGGGGCTTCACAGGTTTGATATCTGTAGCTCATCCAGGGTTGGTTCTATGCACTCCTGAACTGGTGCAAAAAATGTCCCTGAAGTTTTTGAGAGCACTTTTTTTGGAGCTCTCACCTTGTTTGGGGGTCTGTAACTCAGCCCCTCCCAAGCCCAATCCTTACCAAACTTGGTGGCCAACCCAAGAAGAGTCTGCTGGAGATTCATCATGATTTTGGGACCTCTAGGACCCGGGAGGGGGGGAATCCTCCTTTCCAAACTAGTTTGGCTCACGAACGTGGCCGGTTTGCAAACCTGGTTTGGAAACTGCTGCTGTGAGAACCTGAGCCGGGCTTACCCAGTTCATGCCCATCCCTCCTCTCCAAGCTCCTACCTCAAAAATCTTCTTGGTCTCTAAGGTGCTTCTGGACTCAGATCTAGCTCATCTGTTTATATAGCATAAGCCAGTGTGGGGTAGTGATTACGAGTGTGAAATTAGTATCTGGGAGACTCAGGTTTGAATCCCCAGTCATGAAATGGAGGCTTGCTGGGTGACCTTGGGCCAGTCACACTCTCTCAGCCTGACCTACTTCACAGGATTGTTGTGATAATAAAATGGAGGAGAGGAGAATGATGTAAGCTGCTTTGGGTCCCCAAGGAAAAAGGGGGGTACATGAATTTAAAAAATAAATATGATCTGTTTAAGGGGAATAAAATGACCCAATGATTTCAGTGTATTTAGGGACAAAATACAAGATATCTGTGCCACAAATCGGTTCACAGGTGTCCAATCTGACTTTTAGTCATATGCATGATCGGGGGAACTCACTTGCATTCTGTTGCTCCATTTTGCTCAGAAGCACTGCAGGGGGGAAGAGGGGCTTCATGCTTCCCTCCTGTGCCACTTTCACCAGAGGAAACAGTTGCAGGGGGCTCCCGTTCCTGAACGGAGCAACAGGATGCTTTGGAGATGAGTTCCCCCAATCATATGTGTGACTTCAAGTCACACTGGGCATCCGTGACCTGATGCATGATGCATGCATGTATATTTTAGACCTCAGGCTAGAGTAACCTAAGTAGATTGTGGTGAGGTCTCTTCCCTCCCTTAAAATTTTATTTCTGATGATGGTTTAGTAAAAGTTTAAAGTTCAGCTAAGCTTTGCATAAAATTCATCAGCATCTCAGTCCTTGTCAGAATGAATTACAATCTAATAGGCATTAGGAAAAGGAAAGGGGGGGGCAGGGAGGAAAGCAGAAAGCATGCAAATTCAGGTAAATTACAGTTGCATCACAGGCTCGTAGAAGGCCGTTAATGGAGCCAGTCTGGGACAGAGATTCATTTATTACGTCTGCAGCTCAGGCTTTTTCCAAGAAGCTCTGAATGGCATATATGGGTCCCTCCCCCATCTTATTTTAACAGTCCTGTGAGGCCGAGTTAATTTGAGAGAGAAACTGGCCCACGGTCACGCACTGAGTTTTGTCACAGAGTTGTGCACCTTGATCTCCTCCTCAGTCCAACATTCTGTCCTCTGAGAAACCCCAAGAATCAAAACCAGAATGTATTCTTCACCGGCCACCTCAGCTGGTGAGAAAAAAGAATATTTTGCCTCCCTTTTAGAAGAGCTGCTTCACCAAATATGGTTTTAGGAAGGGTGCTCCAGAATGTGGCTCATGTATCTGGTTAGACAGGCTCAAAGGAGAGATGCGTTCCCCAAAACAGCTCTCGAAAATTCAGAATGTGATATTTGGAGATCATTCCCTTTCCTTGCTTAGATATAATAGCAAGAAACCATTTTCAAGTTTAATTAAGTCTACTGAGAATTTCCCAAGTAACTCTGAAGAGAGTTGGATAATCCCCAGAGTGAGCGAGCAAAAGGTATTAAAATTGACTCTCTAGCTGACTGACAGAGACGTGATCATGTCACTCTTAGCAAAAATGCTGGTCAGGGAAAAGGATTTCTGGTATGCTATGTCCAATTATAACTAGTCCTTGAAACTTCAAAAGAATGCTCAGTGAAGACAGTCCATTAAAAGGGCTGTAAAAGGCCATGCTTTTAGCAATGAGAATGTCTATTCCTTATTTATATTGTGCCTTTTCTTCTGTAAATATGAATGCCTGATTTTTCTGAACTGGAGATTTCTTATTATCACAGTTAGATCTTTTCTATGTTTGTGTACTCACATACAGAGAGGTTTAGAATAATAATGTGTTCGATTTCACACTAAAGAGGCTGAAAAGAAGTGAATCCTGAGTTAGAAAAGAAAGTCAGTCTTCTCCATGTCAGGGACTATTAAGAAACTGACTGAAAATAAAATGGCTAGGGCTGCCAAGTACCGGCGACTTACCGGCGGGGGGGAGTTGTTCTCCCCCCGGGAGCTCTTCTGGTGCGTGTGCTTTGCGCGCGCACCACGGCGACGTAATGACGTCACCCGGAGGTGACGTCATTACACGTGGGAAGTCGTCCTCACCGGATGACTTCTGGGGCGGGGTTCCCCCCACCAGCCGAATGCCGGCCGGCAGATCGGGAACCCCTATAGCGGGGGATCCCCCGCCCCCCGGGCTGACTTGGCAGTCCTAAAAATGGCCAATATTGTAATGTCTCTGCATAGAACTAGGGTGCACCCTCCTTTGGAATACTTTGTGCTATTCTGGCCACTGTATCTCAAAAAGTATTGCCCAGCTGGAAGAACTGCCAAAGAGGGCAACCAAGATGGTTATGTCATTGGAGCACCTTTCTTAGGCGAAAAGAGTAAAGAGTTTGGAGCTTTTCAGTTTAGTAAAAAAAGGACAACTGAGGGACAGAGTTCCCAGGTTCCCAGCTCCTGCTTCCCATTGCCACTCCTATGGCTGGAAAGAGAGGAAAAATTATACATAGGTTGGAGCAAGTGGACAGAGAAAACTTTTCTCCTTTTCGCATAATATTGTAACTCAGGGGACTTAGGGGATTTCCCCTTTATTTGCCAGCTCACACTTGAAGCTGCTTTTAGACTGAATCAGACCATCGGTCCATCAGGGTCAGTATTGTCTACTCAGACTGGCAGCGGCTCTCCAGGGTCTCAGGTGGAGGTCTTTCACATCACCTACTGCCTGGTCCTTTTAACTGGAGATGCCGGGGATTGAACCTGGGACCTTCTGCATGCAAAGCAAATGCTCTTCCATTGAGCCACAAGCCATGGCCACTTCCTCTCTTCAGGTAGCATTCAGAAGTCCAACTGGCAGGTTAGGAATAGCTCTATCTCATAGTCTCTTCAAGCAGATCATGGTTTAGCATGATTACCAAGAGGGGCACACAAGAGTGAGAAGGCCGGGGGCAGACTGAGGTCTGTGTGGTATAAGCTCCAGTAATCTTTAGCTTAAGTTTGGAAAAGTTGAGGGAAGCTTGTCTCTTCAGTTCTCATATGATAGACTGACAGTTTCTGGCTATTTGCTCACTATATTCTAAGTGAAACTGTATCTCCAAGTTAATCTCTCACACAGTTGTGTGTGTATGTAGTTTATTCTTCAGCACCAAGATGTTCTTCTTCCAGGGAGATAAATAACATTATTGTGTTGTTTACCTCTTGTCTCTTTTTTGCTTCTCAGTAGTAGACAAGGTTATTCCAAGTTGGGATGAGGTGAAGTGTACCTTCAAAGCACACCTGAGACCAGTTCCTAAATATTTCTCTAGCCACTCAGTTCTTTGAGTTTGCCCTGTGACGGGGAAGTAGGGTGGTTGTCAAATATCCACAAAATGAATGTGTTGCCATAAAGAGGACATTGAGTTAGTTGATCAAGGGTAGGATGTTTCTGCCAATAAAAGAAAAGTCTGTCACGGAGTTCTCACCCTCACACAACCCACAGATATACTGAGCCGCACTGCTGTAACAGGGAACCAGTGAAGTCAATGGGCAGGAGACTCAGGAAGGACAAAAGGAAATGGAGGCTGTGGAAGGGCTAATTCAAGTGCTTCCTCTGAAGGGATCGCGGTTTGGGAGTAACATCCAGGATTCAACCAGATGAACATTTGGTTATAATGAGCCACAGAGGTTCTGGAGCCAATCCAAATCAGGGATCAAATTCTCCCAAATGCTGAGGCAATCACACAGACAATGGAGCCTTCACACAGGACATAAAATCCAAATCTATTAAAAAAACGAATCCTTCTATTTTTAATTTTTTCCCTCTAAGACAAAATTAAGTACTCTGCCACATACTGATGTACCACCTAAAATGTGCCACATTACAATATTTTAATGTTTTATTATATGCAATTATTAATGTTATATATATTGATTTTTATGGGATGCCATTTTGTCTGTAGGTTGTTTGCTTCGCTCATCTTGGTGGGTGCAATTCTGTATCATATGGTACACAGCAGCCTCACGTAGTCCTCTAGTCAAATCATTCTGATTTTTTTTAGTAGTAAACAGAGAGCCGGACAAACAGGTCACTAATGCAACACCAGAGTGACAAAGTATGCAACACCAGTGATAATTATAGGGGATGAATACCTGTAACTTACTGCTGTACAAAAAACATGGGTTTTTTTAAAAAAAGAAAAGGCCTTGCCTGCCTCTTCAAAATCCATTAGGTGCACTGATTATTTCACAGTGGACCTGGCTATTTTTCATTTGTTCTGGCATTACTAATTGTTTAGTATATGGATAATAACTGGCATAATAACTGGATAATAACTGGCATTAATAGTTGTTTAGTTTATGGATAGTTCTGGAATTGTGAACAATCCTACAGATTATGAATGAAGTGGGAAGGGGGGCGGAGCAGAGTCATTTAGGACAGGTCATGTCTGCTGGACCTCCGTCCTGAGCAGGTTGTGTCTGCAGAGATTTCTGGCTTTCTTTTGACTTGCTTTCTTTTCCCTTGCTACATAGTAGTCACGGGCAGAGGATGGGGCTGGAACTAATTAGTAATGGGAATTTCCACTGGGGACAAAGGTTGAAACTGCAGCAGCCTGGGAAAGTGGGGTTTGACACAGGGGAAGGAAGTGATCCAAAAGGAATCTGTGCAAAATAGGTTTGCCAGCCTTCAGGTGAACAATATACGAGAGATCGTGGAAAAAGCAGCTAAGAATAACCAAAATACAGCCATGTTATAATTACTCAGTGTAACATTGTAGAGTCAATTATATTGTTTACCAAGCACATTCATACAAACCTTTACATGCAGCGAGTATAACAAAGAAACATTTTAAATAAGTAAAGTACGCATGCCAAATTTCAGTGCTAATTATTTCCTTATCAGTTTCTTCTTGTGCATGTTTAGTCCAAACATAGCAACTGTCAAGGCTCCCAACAGGCCAGCTAAAGATTCCTGTTTCCGTCCTTTCTCAAAGCAAACCTGGCAGGCACTGAAAGATAACAATACTTCTTAAAATCCACAGTAAGGCTGCAGTCACACATGCCATTTGGTGCATAGGGGAAGCGAGCCTATTTCCCTTGGTGGAAATTGACACGGTATTGCAAGATCACATATCCTTTCTAGTTGTGGGCTCAGCCCGTCTCTGCCCGATCAGACAGCACATTTGGGTGAGTGGGGGGGGGGGGTTGCCTTTTGTTTCCCATGTGCATAAACGAGGAATCGCACTTCCGCACTTTGGATACCCCGTGGAGTATGCAAATATGCATACTGCTAAGCGAGGGGGGAAAATAGCATGGTGTTGGGGTGGAATGAGCAGTCTATCCCAATGGCATGAGAGCATGCTTGAGTGAGCAGACAGGGGAAAGTCTGTCTGTAGCCCGTCAGCAGACATTAGGACCAGACTTTCCCTGGTGTCTTTTAACTCCACTTCTGTGGCGGGACAGTACAGGGGGCCGACAACTGCAGGACCTTTCCCAGATGTTGCAGTTTGATTGTGCCCTTTAAATCCATCAGGCATTCACAGCTGAGAGGGAGCCACAGCGCGGCAAGAACAGTCCCACCGGGATGCTCTTCCATGTGATGGCCAGATCGTCAGCTCTTTTAGAGGGACTCATTTAGGGTTGATTTGGATCCCCCATGAGTGGCAGCAAGTGAGTGGGAGTCCAAGGTAGATGTCCCAATGCAGGAGCTGGCTGAGAGTGCCCATGTCAGACATGGGTACACAGCTATGATTGCCTGGGTAAGGGGAAGAAACTGGAGCCTCATCCATTCTACCAAGGAAGAACAACACCGTGAGTATGCTTAAAAGCAGCAACATCTGAAAATTTAACTACCCATCATTAAAGCCCCTTTAAGGTTTAAAAAAGACAAAAGATGGAGGGGTGAAGAGCTTTCTTCCCTCCCCCCCCCCCCCCTTCCTACAAGTGGCTAGGAAAAGGAACTAAAGTAACTTCTTAAACGGCTTTCTGGACTAAAAGTAAAGAGAAGACTTTTGTCTGAGACTGTAATATCACTCCGTGGAATATAAAATTGGAGGGAAATTGGCCTTATTGGATTTTGAACTCCAGTGGACCATATTTTCTTCTCTTTCTTGTTCAGAGTTATAAGCAAAGTACCTGGAACTACATGAAGACTCTGTAAAGGATTATAATTAATTCCATTTTAATAAGGATTGTAATCCACTACATTTCAACAAATGGATTATAAATACTTTACTTTTTAAAGGAAGAAAGAAGAATTGGATCTCACTCTGAACTTGTCATATATTATAGTCCCATAACATTTTATGGCTGCGATCACACACACTAGCTGAGGACAGACTGGCAATGTAAAGCGGGACAGCCCCACGTTGGAAGTGGAAGAAGGGAGCGTGTTCAGACATGCACATCTGTCTGTCGGCTCCGTTTCGCACTTACCCGTCTCCCACTCGCTTTCCATCCGCTTTAACAGGACACCGGGAGAAACCGGTGTCCAGGGGCCATCTTGCGCTTGCCTCCCGCTTCCAGGCAGTGTGAACCGGAAGAAGGTGAGCTGCAGAGGTCAGCCCACGTGGGGCCACTCTGCAGCAGTCTGAACTCTCCGTATCGGCACCGTTGCGCAATACACCGGCCAGTGTGAACGGCCAGCCCCGGGGAGTTTTTCCCCCGCAGCAGTTTCCTCTGCATTCATCCCGCTCCAGATTGTCAATCTGTCCTCAACTACTAAATAATCCACTTTTAATCCACTTTTAATGCACTTTCCAACTGGATTTTACTGTGTGAACTGGCAAAATCCAGTTTGAAAGTGCATTGAAAGTGGGTTATTTAGTGTGTGTGATCACAGCCTATGTTTATGTTTGCTAAAATTACAAAATTCTCGTTGTCCTGACTGTTGTGTTTTGTAATGTAAACAATTGATAAGTCTTCGGCCTACGTTGATACTGCCTCTGTCTCTAATATGCCTGTAACAGATAGTGTTTTGCACACATTAGAAGTGGTGTGAGAGAAGTGGTGTGACTGTAAAGCTTTGTTGAAAAATAACTTTAGAGATTCTTTGTATTAAGTATTGAGTCAGGAGGCGATGAATCCAATGCAGGCTTTTATTCTAAACACCATTCAGCTCAAAGACAGCTCTGGTTGAGCGGCACTCTAACTTATATGGTTCCAAACAGCTAACTATAAACATTGTAACTATTTACAAGCAATATCATTGGACCTAAGCAGGGCTCTGTGATTGGTTCCCTAGATTGGCTTCAGGACCAATGGGAGTCTTTATTAGGCAGCCAATCGGAATGAGGGAGTTAGGATACCAGAGCCCTAATGATGCCATGTAAAACAACATAGGAGAACATAACCCTTTGTTTTTAACACGTTGCTTTAAAAATGGAAGGCACAGATATACTCCAAAAGGTGCCAGAGGCTCTGTTACCTGCAGACATTGTTAGCATAGATTTCTTTAAAAGAATTGCAAAATGTTATTCAAGACACAGTTATTACTGCTGTAAATGTGACAATTAAAGAACTTTTTGATCACATGAAAGACAAAACAGATACACAGCTACAACAAACTTCAATCAACATGGAGGGACCCTAGATTCAATGGAAGGATGAGAAACAAGGATATGTCTGTAGAGAAGATACAGAGGAAGCTTACAATTAGAATGTGATTTATACATTGTTCCAGAGAGAGAAAAGAAAACAATTTATGGAACTCCAAACCACTCCAAGAATAGAGTACAGATGGCTACTCTCAGAAGAAAATCTCTACATCTACAAGGGGAAAAGACATAGAATTAAGACTTTAAAACTTAAGGGGAGAAATAAAAAAATGAAGAAGATGAAGTTAAAAAATCCCTGAGGGAAATTTTGAGACTTACAATCGAGTAAGATCCTAAAGATGGATTGAAAAATATAATAAAATGTTCAGACAAAATCCATGATAGAAGAAAATTAGAACTATACAACTATAAGTAACTATGGCCGAGGACAGACTGGCAATGTAAAGCGGGGCAGCCCCGCATCGGAAGTGGAAGAAAAGAGCCTGCTCAGACATGCGCATCTGTCCCTCGGCTCCATTTCGCACTTACCCGTCTCCCAGTCGCTTTCCATCCGCTTTAACAGGACACCGGGTAAAACCGGTGTTCAGGGGCCGTCCTCCGCATGCCTCCCGCTTCCAAATAGTGGGAACCGGAAGAAGCGGGAGGCATCCGGAGGCGGCAGTGTGAACGCGCCGCACAAAGTTGTGCGCATGTGCGCATGTGCAAAACACATCAAAGGGAAAACCAAAAAAGCGCAATGGCGCGTGCGGCTCGCGCGCACCAACTCCACAGCAGTCTGAACACTCCATATCGGCACCACTGTGCACTGCTCTGGCCAGTATGAATGGCCAGCTCCGTGGAGTTTTTCCCCCGCACCAGTTCCCTCCACTTTGCCCCCACTTTACATTGCCAGTCTGTCCTCGGCCTATATATCTCTAATTGAAGAAAATGCTTAGACAAAGGTCCAATTAGTAGAAAACAAGAACTGTATACTCATATAGTTTCAAAACATTATATGCATTAGGTGGAAAATAGATACAGAGTTAGATAATGTATGAGGCAGTTTAATAGGGAAAAAATGATATGATACGATACACCCCATTTTATATATGTCTGTTTGCATTTATATTTGTGTATGTATGTATGTATGTATGTATGTATGTATATATGTGTGTGTGTGTGTGTATGGCTTTTTTGTAGAAAAAGCCCAGCAGAAACTCATTAGCATATTAGGCCACACCCCTGAGAGTGCAGCTCTTTCCCAGGATCGGCTTCCCCAGGTGCCCAGCGGCTTGTGGGGCATATGGGGAACCCGAGGGAAGGAAGGCAGTTTCTGGATTGGCTTCCCCAGGGGCCCCGCAGCTGCAGGGCACCTGGGGAACCCAAGGAGGGGAGACAGTTTAAACTGCCTTCCCTCCCTGGATCGGCCTGGCTTCCCCAGGCACCCCACAGCTTGCGAGGCGCCTGGGGAACCTGAGGAGGGGGGAGGTTGTAGGCATGGCCAATTTCGTAGCCAGCTGGAACTCCGTTCCTGTGTGTTCCTGCCCAAAAATAGCCCCCCCCCAAAGCATTCGCAGCTGATTCAGATCAGAAGGCACAGCTGACCGCAGCGTAAGAGAAGAGAGAAACTCACCACTTTGAGCACAATAGCCTGCTTGTCATACTCACAACCAATCTTGTCAAATTTGGTTGTAGAATTCTATTACACAACTTCAGTCCATCTCAGTGTAAAGTTCTTTGCTGTAGCTTGCAATATTTCTATGTTGCCCTGTTCTTATCTACATATTTTAACTCTATTGCTCGCACTACTTACAGGTAGTGACTTCATCTCTTTTAAAGAACCCGACACATAAATAAATACATGCTCATCAAATCATTTTCTACAAAAGTCATTATACGGCCAACATCAGGGGGGAAACTATTTTTAAATGCATTTTATAAATCGTAGGCTATTTTATAAATTATTCTTTTTATAATATAAACTGGATTTATAAAGTCATTGTAGTCTCACTGTAGTGCACACCGGATTTTTTACAAGATCATGTCACAAAAAAACAGCTGAGATCTAAAGCAGAATTCAGTCCATGTGGCTCTAAGGTATTTAAGCGCTCTATCCATCTAGCTTCAATTTTTAATAATGTTTTATGCACATTTATGTTTCTTGTCTCCTTTATAGGATGTAATGCTAGAAATTTAAACTCATTGTGACCATGGCCTTCTTTCAGAAAATGCTGAGTCAAGGGGGCTTCTAGGACTTTTGGAAATCCTTAATAAAGACGTTAATCCCTTCTTTTTTAGAACATGATAAAATCCTCAATAAAGATATTAATCCCTTTTTTGATTAAATATAGGGTTATCAGCAAGACATAGATGATCTGTTTATCTTGTTTTTAAAAAATCATGTATGGGTTGCCTTCTATGAATGGATGAACACACTGAACAATAACACAAAACTTTCATGGTTTCTTGACTCTAAGGAGATCACATTTTTAGATCCCGTGGTCTTTGTCTGGGACTGCCCCAATGGCTGTGGGAGGAGGTACAATGAAGAGGGTGCCAAGGCACCCAGCCATCAGGGCATGGCAGGCAGCGGGCATTCCTCCTTTGACCCAGCTGCCTCGGGGGCCTGGCTGGCAGCATCACAGGCCTTGAGAGGGTTAGAGTGCTTGGGATGGCAAAATATCTTGAACTGGCCTTGGGGACAGTTGTCAGTCACGTGTGAAAGTCACTAAACAACTGCCACTGTTTAACATATCTTAATTTTGGTTGGCCTGCTGTTGTCTCAGGTCAAATGGGTTTTGCAGCATCACAAAAAAAATTGGAAAGAGATTATAACGGGACACCACCCCAAAAAAGGGTTGGATCCAGGACTATATCTAGAGTAGTCCTAAAGCTGTTGTGCAAGCGGAAATGCAAGGAAAAAACATGGTAACATTAAGTCAATTATATTTATAGTCAAGTCAAACTTAATTTATTCCCAATTATGCTTTCACGTGTGCAAGACCTTCTGCCACCAATTTCTCGGCACTATAATATATAGGGAGAAAGTACTAGGTGTTGCATAAGCAGAACTGCACTAAGTCCAGTTACATTTCTGTTTGCACACTGCTGGATCTGCACTCATGAGCGTGCCCACATTTTAAAATGCATTTCAGGCAAACCTAAGCCCTTGTCTGGAAAAAAAAATTAATAAAGGAAAGAAATACAACATACCTAAGAACCTTGGAAAGATACCTCTCATTTCTATGATCCACATTACAACTGTGCTTACACAAAAGTGCGCCCAACTGAATTCAAGGGAGCGTGCTTGTGAGCATGTTTACGAAGGCAGCCTTTGCACACAGAAAGATGTGCACAATTAATGTTAAGTTCAGCTGCCGTAAGTTTTTTTCAGAGCATTTTTCTGGAATGTTCCTCCGTCTGAGACATCTATACTACATTCAGGGAGAAGGCGGCTTTTCTTTATGACTCTGAAGAGAATCCCTCTTCTGTCTGAGAAAGATCAAGAAGAACAGGTTGAGGGGGAAATAATCGCATGATTAAAAGAAGCCAGAACATGTATTAGTAGGTCTATTAATCCTTTCTCCAGAAGGGAACCTCTGACCTCCCCTCACATTTACAGGGCTACAAAGCTACTCAGAGTGGATCTAAATCTTCAGCAAATCAGTATGTATGTGAGAAAACAATGTCTTTTTCAAGCCCTCTTCTTTTACTGGGCGCAGTAAAAGTATAAACTAAAGCTTCTTAACACAAATGGCTGAGGGAAAGTCCAAATTGTTTGGATAAATACTTCTGTTTGCATGTAATTACACTGACACAGAACTACACTGGAAAACACAACAGTGGATTTGCAAAGCGTGAGTATGCATTTCCAGGGGTCATTTTGTAGAAAAAGAGGTGCAGGAGCTCATTAGCATAACTCATTAGCATAACTTATTTGCATATGCTACACCACCTGACATCACCGGAAGTATGCCAGAAGGCGAGAGAAAGAGAGAGAGAGAGAGAGAGAGAGAGAGAGAAAGAAAGAAAGAAAGAGAAAGAGCTGGCAGAGAGGGGACAGTTACTAATCCAAGCCTCAGAAATACCACTATTCTGGGAGGATAGTTTCAGTGGTGGCTGAAGCCTTCAGAAGGCTGGTCGGAGGAACAAGAGCCTTTCCAGGGATGGGGTCATTTTGCTGCAGCCATGACACAAGCAGATATTCCCCCGGGGGGGGGGGCTGGCACCAACTCCCGGAGCTGCGCTCCCCCGAGCTCCTGCTCGAAATGACCCCTGTGCATTTCTACAGAGATTGGTAATAGGGCTGGGTTATGAGGACCATTAAAGCAACTGCAGGGTGTGGAGAATGGAAGAAGCATCAGTGTTCCTCGTGTCCTCAGACTGCTGGACCCAACCCATTATCAGAATCCCTGATCCTTCAAACACTAGCAGATGTTAACTAAGGTCACCCACAATTAGGACTGCCAGCCTCCAGGTGGGACCTGGGGATCCCCCGGAATTACAGCTCATCTCCAGACTACAGAGAGCAGTTCCCCCGGAAAAAATGGATGCTTTGGAGGGTGGGCCTCAAAGGCACTGTACCTCACTGAGATCTATGTCCCTGTCCCTCCCCTTTCTTTCTTTCTTTCTTTCTTTCTTTCTTTCTTTCTTTCTTTCTTTCTTTCTTTCTTTCTTTCTTTCTTTCTTTCTTTCTTTCTCTCTCTCCCCACCTTTCTTTCTTTCCCCCTCCCTTTCTCTCTCTCTTCTCTCTCTCTTTCTTTCCTTCTTTCTTTTTTTCTCTCTTCCTTCCTTCCTTCCTCTCTTTTTCCCCTCCCTCCCACCCACCCTCCCTTTCTTTTTTCCCCTCCCTCCCTCCCTTCCTCTCTCTCTCTCTTTCCCTCCCTCCCCCCTTTCTCTTTCTTTTCTTTCTTTCTTTTTTTCTAGTAGTTTCATTTTGTTCTTTGTGTTTTTGTAAAAAACATTTATTGGAAAAGGGGAGGGATGTAAAAAAAGCAGAGAGCCCAGGAAATGCTGGTTTTGATGATATCTTTAATTCTTGAGAATCTCTTTAGTTTTCTCATGGCATCTTCTGTTTAAGAAAAGTAAGTTTGAAGCCTGAGTGTTAACTAGTTCATTGTTGTGTCTTGTTGGGAATGGGTTGCAAATATATGTTGTCTAAAGTCTATATTAAAGTCATTTGGTGCTAACTGCTATGCAAGAGAAAACATCTGAAAAAGTAGCTTCATTGTTGTGTGTGTTGGCAGAACACTTGACCGTTGCATGGGGGACTTTGGGGGACATCTGCAGAGAAACAGAGTTGTAACTAAAAATGAGCATGGTCAGCAGCACTTTGGAGATTGCCTGTTTTGTGAAATGTAAAAAGTAGGCAGAGTTTCTGATGATTGTCCCTCTTCTCCTGGCACTGGGCTGACATCTGCCTTTAATGGGCCAGCAAAGTTGATGTTCTTAAACCTCCTAATAAGAGAGATTTCTGCTTCTGGGGAGTTGACTTCCAACAACTGGTGAACTTGTGATGGTAGGGATACTTTGATGTGGTAAAGCCCACCTGTTCACAAGATCATTTTACCTGTGGGACAGACTCTGCATGGTAACCACTCCACTAGTACATAATTGCTTGTAAAAAATATTATAGTGCAATAATTCAGGTGGGTAGCTGTGTTGGTCTGAAGCAGCAGAACAAAGTTGGAGTCCAAAGTTTCATCCAAAGTATAAGCTTCTATGTGCATGCACACTTCTTCCATCTGAAGAAGTGTGGTTCCATCTGAAGAAGTGTGGGTGGCACATGATATCTTATACCTTGAATAAAATTTTGTACCTTGAATAAAATAGTCCACAAACTACTCCCGTCCAATGCATCCACAAACCTAGGGATGTTCTGCCAGTGAACTAGGGTTGCCAACTCTAGGTTGGGAAAATCCCTGAAGATTTGGGAGTGGACCCTGAGGAGAGTGGGGTTTGGGGGAAGGAGGGACCTAAGCAAGGCATAATGCCATGGACTCCACTTTCCAAAGCAGCCATTGACCTGATCTCTGTAGTTTGGAGCTCAGTTGTAATTCCAGGAGATCTCCAGACCCCACCTGTAAGTTGGCAACCCTAAAAATTCATATTCAGCCTACTAGTTCTGCAGGAAGGCAAGCTGATTTCCATAGGAACCCAACCTTTAGGAATTGATTCCAATCCAGTGTAGAAATAATTGCTGGACATAAGATATTGGTTCAGGCAAGATTTTTTATAGATGGGACAGAAAATAATGTTTTTATTGATTTTGTCAAAATTATTGGTTTTGTCAAAATTATTTTGACAACAAACAAGGTAAACAGAATAAGAAGCAGAAGGTGGGTGTGGCTGTATGACCACACTTCTGGTAACATGGGGTGTGGCCTAATATGCTAATGAGCTGCACTGTCCGGGGTGTGGCCTAATATGCTAATGAATTCCTGCTGGGCTTTTTCTACAAAAAGAGCCCTGATCACTGTTGCCCTCTTAATACTCAGTGCTGTCTTTCTGCTTTCTCTTTCTACTTACTAATATTTCTAGTTTGTCTTCCTATTTCTGCTGAATGTCAGATCATTATCTCAAACTCAATTTGCAGAAAATAGAATTGAGTTTCTCCCTAAATCTTCAAGTTCACCTTCTCATTTTCTCTTTTTACAATGTCACAGTTCTGTCAGCGGATTAAGAATTATCTCTGACCCTTTTCTCTTTTTCAGCTAATGTTGCTTTTCTTGCTAAGGTTTGCTGGATTCCCCTTCCCCTTGTAGTATAAAATGTATTCTTCTAATTCTCTTGTTCAAACTTTCAGTCTTTCTCACAATGAGTTTTTAAATATCTCACACATGGGTATATTCTCTCTCAATTTAAACGTGTTATCCCTGTGTTCAATTCTTCCCTGAGCTTAATTTTTCTTTCTTCATGCCATATCATGTAATGTTTCTTAACCATTTTCTTTGCTGGCTTCCTTTTGTGTATGGTATTCATGTTGACCTTCTAACCTTCAATTCTCTTCTGTCTTTGATATTTCCCCTCTGTCCTCCTCCTCTGTCTCTCCATTCCTCAAACACAAATCTTCTTATGAAACCAGGATTGCCAACTAGGCAAGGCCTTGAGATCTCTCAGAATTACAGTTTATCTCCAGAGTACGAGGATCAGTTCCCCTGGAGAAAATGGCTGCTTTGGAGGATGGACTCTACAGGATTATACCATGCTGAAGTGCCTCCCCTCTCCAAATCCCACCCCCCCCCCAGGCTTCACCCCCAAATCTCCAGGAATCTGCCAACCCAAAGTGGGCAACCCTATTACTTAAACCACCACCTCGTTGCTATCGCTCTGTCCCTGGCAACCCCTCATACATGGAAATATCTCCATGGGGATATTCTACTGACTTCCACTTTGTTCACCTTCAAGATCCTTTTTGAAAAATCATATTGTCTAATGCTTTTCCATCTTTGTTTTATACTTCGTTTTTTGTTATATGCCTCCTGTATCAGCTTTACTTTTACTCCCCTCCACTTTATTTTGGCCTTTCCCAGCCAAAGCAACGCCATCCCCTCTTTTTCCTCTCCTTTTACAAACTCTTTAAAAATGACTGTAAGTGGACAAGGATCTGGCTGGTTTTATTTCTGTAAAGTGCCTTGAATATTATAGGTGCATTTTATAAATAAGACTGAAAAACGAAGACAAGGGAAAATCCCAAATGTCCAGATATTTATGGTAAATGGAACTGAACCTAAACTAGCCTCCTTTCTAAGAGTGGTGTGCTTGACATAGCCAATGCAAGGCAGAGCTCAATCTCTGATGTCAGAGACTACTGTTACCAATCAGAGCCATATAAATTATAGTCCCACCTCCTTCAGGCATCTGGTAAGGGCTCTGAACTTCCAAGACAAATTAGTGGTCTGATGTAAACCGGATTGCCCTGTGTTTGAAAGGGATTAATTCTGGCAGTAAGGTTCAATGTGGAATGGAAATGAATGGGTCATTCTAATACAAACCTCCAGGGGTCCAAAATCCCAGACACTCTAGGTCAGGGGTGTCAAACATGTGGCCTGTGGGCTGGATCAGGTCCTCAGTGGGCCCCAATCCAGCCCATGAGGCCCTGGCTGTTTCCTTCTTCCATTTGCAGTTCTGCTGCTGCTGCCATGTTAGAGCTTGTTTTACCAGTCTCTCTCAATCGCACAGAAGAGATTGATAGGCAAGGCTTTCCTATGTAATTGAGAGAGTCTGGTAAAGAACTGGCTGAGGCGCCTCCTCCTCTTCCTCCCAGGGTGAGGGAGGGAACAGCCAGAGCTCACTTTGTGACCAGGCTGCAGTAGACAAAGGGAAGCCTTTCTTTCCTTCCACTCACTAAGGCTCCTCCCTGAAGGGAGGGAGGAAATAAGGGAGAGTTTGCTTTGCTAGGCTGTCTCAATCCCACGGGAGAAATACCAAGCACCTTTAAAGACCAACAAAGTTTTGTTCAAGGTATCAGCTTTTGTGTGCCTTGCTACAGTGTGTGTGTTTTGTTGGGCTCTTTATGCCAGGGCTCTCCTGGGTGCAACTGGGTTCCCTCCCCCTTTTCCCTGTCTTCATGCCCTCATGATCCAGTCTTTCTCAGTAAGAAAGCAATGTGAACTATTTTAGAGGAGGAATAACAACAAGCCAGTGAGGTGGATTAAACTGAGAGTGTGTGTCCAGACCAAGTTCATCCCCTTTGTAGGAAGTTGTAGTTATTTCTCTGGGAAAGAGTATAGTTTTGTGGACAAACACATGGTCCTTAGTCTGTGTTAGGATGCCTTCTCATGTTTTTGAACAGCACATGAAGCAACTTAGGTACAAAAGGCTGCAGTGCCCAGCCATTTCATGTTTTCTCCTGGATCCTAGGCTAGGAACGCTGAGCATGAGATTTCTGTAATAAATGTCAATAAATCAAAAGTAGATTCACAGCTTACAGATACACACCTGAACAGCATACTCAAGATTGCGACAGCACAGACATTTTGATGCAATAATTCAGAGCAGAGGTATCAGTTTTCAGACTGTTAAGACAAGATATTGCAAAACTGCTAGTGTTTTAAGCATGTTTTATTTAAAGTTAAAAAATAATTGTGTTTGTCTGTGTCCTTTATAAAGTTTATATCTCCGCTACCTAGCATTACATTTTATAACACATGGTCCAGCCCAACAAGATCTCATTCATGTCAGATCCGGCCCTCATAACAAATGAGTTTGACACCCCTGCTCTAGGTGGTGCTCTTGCCTAGTAAGGTTTGGGGGGGTTGTCACAGACATTTTGGGGTATCCCACAGGCCTGTAGCCAGGATTTTTTAATTTGGGGGGCCTTTAAATAAGTTGGGGTTTTTTGATTCTCCCCCAAGTGCTGACCTCACCTGGGACCCTGCACTGCCACTGCCAGCTCAGGACCCCCAGCCCCTCCCCCAACCCCCAGCCCAGGATGGAGCCTGTGGGGCTGCTGGCAGGTGAGAAAGGGAAGGGGAGTCCTCCAGGTGGCCCAAAGAGTTGGGGGGTCTGGGCTGGATAGGAAGTTGAGGGGCCTTGGCAGGAAGTCAGGGGGGCAAGCCCCAGGAAGCCCCACTATAGCTATGAGCCTGGCACCCCATCTGTTGTTCACAGTCTACATGGTTCACCAAGTGAACATCTAAGACAGGGGTGTCAAACATGCAGCCCGGGGGCCAGATCAGGCCCCCAGAGGGCTTCTATCAGGCCCACAAGGGACTGGCTGTCTCCTGCTTCTTCCTCCAGTTCTGCTGCTGTATCATAGCTTGCTTTCCCAGACTCTCTCAATCACTCAGGAGAGATAGATAGGCAAGCTTCTGCTCCCTGCACTGGGCTGAGGCACCTCCCCCTCCCAGACTGCAACAGCACAGACATTTTGATGTAATAATTCTGAGCAAGAAGTGTCAGTTATCAGAGGCTGTTAAATAAACAAAATATTGCAAGAATGCTAATGTTTCAAGCATGTTTTTATTTTAAGTAAAAATATCTTTGTGTTTGTAACCTTTATAAAGTTTATATCTCTGCTACCTGGCATTACATTTTATGACACACATGGTCCGGTCCAATAAAGTCCCATTTATGTCAAATCCGCCCCGCCCCATAACAAATGAGTTCGACACCCCCAATCTAAGATGTTCATGAAAAAAGCAATGGGGAGTTAAACTTTTTCTCAACTAACTTCTTTTCATGTTCTATTGTCCAAGCAGTGTTCTTTGCTTTGCTGTGCACCATGGAAGAGCGACGACGGTCTCATTATATGTTACACAACCCCCATGTCTGCTTCATCTCTTGTAACTGCATGACTGTTCTTGGGCCTCCATCGGCCTCCCTATTCATAAGAACTGAATATTGAGTGATCAGACATAACCAGCCAATGTTTGTCTGCCACCAAATGTAGACTGCAAAGGGGGAGCTGTGTCTGTCATATAAAAATAAAAGAACAGTCCAGGACTAATATTGTAATAAATTTTGTTAATTGTTATGGTGCCGCTAGACTTTTGTTTTATTGAACTGAAGGTTAGCTAGTTAATGGTGCCATTATTTTAACTACCTTCTGAACACCAGTGGTTTATATGGTAATATCACAGACATTGATGGGACTTCTTGCTATAGAATTAATCCCTGTTTGCCTGTCTTATTTTGGATTCAAAACATTGTCTTCCATGAAAAGAATGGCATTTTAAAAAGTTTAAAATATATCTATGTAATCCCTATATGTCTCTGTCTTTGAAGCTAAAAACATAAAACAGAAGTATTTTTTGATGTACTACTCTTCTTACTTCAGTTTGGCAAGCAATTTCCGTCTCAATCAGAGGAAACAAAAGGCAGAATGGCCTTCCTGCAAGGATGGTATGACTCCTCTGTTCTCCCCCCCTTTCTGACAGGCCTATAAAAAGGACAGTAGTTAGGGGGGGTTGGAGGAGGAGCTATAGCTCAGAGGCAAAGCATGTATGCTTGGCATGCAGAAGGTCTCATAGTTCAATCTGTGGCATTTCCAGTTGAAAGGTTCTGGTAGGAGGTGATGTGAAAGACCTCCACCTGAGTCACTAAACAGCCACTGCCAGTCTGAGTAGACAGAACTGACCAGGGTGGACCAGTGGTGTGATTCGGTATGTGGCAGCTTCATGCATGCTCATGTGCAGGGGTCCTTTGGGGCCGGAGTGAGGCGGAGTGAAGCTCCGCCAGCTCAGGAGCGGCCACTAGGGTAGCCACGGGCTGAATCAGATTCTCTGATCTGATTCGGCCCGCTGCCGAATTGCAGCTGAAATTCAGTGGCAACTTTAAAAGCGACTGGAGGGGAGGGGGTTTGAGGGAGAGGCTCCAAACTTGCAGGGTAGCTGCTGGGGCCTGTCCTCGAAATACCCACCAAGTTTCAAGAAGATTGGACCAGGGGGTCTAATTCTACAGGCCCCCAAACAGGTTGCCCCTATTCCCTCCATTGTTCTCTATGGCAGGAAAAAAATAACACTTTTTCCCAACATAGAGAACAATGGAGGGGATGGGACAACCTGTTTGGGGGCCCATAGAGTTGGACCCCATAATCCAATCTTCTTGAAACTTGGTGGGAATTTCGAGGAGAGGCCCCAGCAGCTACCCTGCAAGTTTGGAGCCTCTCCCTCAAACCCCCTTTCCTCCAGCCCCTCATATACCCTGTGAGTTTTTGCCATTGATTTCAATGGCCCATAGGGTATAATGGGGCTGAAATTGACATTCCCTTTCTGACACACTTCTGGTGATGTCAGGGGACGTGGCATATGCTAATGAGTTATGCTAATGAGTTATGCTAATGAGCTCCTGCACCTCTTTTTCTACGAAAGGACCCCTGCTCATGTGTGAGTTGACAGAAGCCACATGGACTGTGTTGTGTAATGAGGCAGAGAGGAAAGTGCCTGAAGCAATGGTGTGTGGAGATGTACATTGGGGAGGGTTCAGCTCCCCTTATCTTGTCACATTAAAACAGTAACCCCCATCTTCCACTTTATACATGAATGGAGCAGATGAGTGAAAAAATGGGTTTTGTGTCTTCCTTGGCCCTGTGGTTCAGAGAAACGATTAGAAAGATGAAAAGTACTGGAGTTGGGAGGCCAGTTGTAGTAAAATCAGCATTGTGGTTTATTGCGGGTCAAGATGGAACATGAGGGAGAGGGATTGTGGAGCCTGCATATATGCACAGGTAAGCTGCACCCTGACCTTGCCCCCCCCCCCCGTGGGGGATTGGGTAAACAGGGATTAGTTCCCCACCAGAGGCTATCATAGGACCATTTGTATATCCTCAGCCTCTGATAGGGGGACAATCAGGATCCTAGGGTCTATTCTTCTCTGGGGACTGAAGCTCAGCTGGTATTGTTAGCCAGCAAGGCACTTTTCTGTGCTCTTATGGATTTTTATATCCATAAGTTTGAACTCTGTGTTGCCAGCAGTGGTAGGGCCTTGCGCTTTCTTCTTCACATAGGAGCCAGCTCCAGCCCAAGCCAGGAGGCTGACACCCCAAACAGTTCACCCAAGACAAAGATAAGGGATTCCTCTTGCCATGAGGTTTCCTTATGTCAGACATCCGCTGGCTAACCCCCACTCCCCCACTATACATCTGGATAGTTATGCTAACTAGACTGCCTAGCAACTAATGTGCCAGCCATCAGATACTTGGCTAAAACCATCAACTGACAATAGGTATGGCCAGGTGAGTCATCGGACCCCAGACTCAGTGTCTGTTTCCGGGTGAAGTCATACTTTTGCAACACTGACCAAACCCCTGGACCTCCTCCCTTTGTTCACCTTTAACCTATAGCAAGGTCCAACAGGGACGGACCGCCTAGTAGGAGTGGTAGTGGGTTGTGGTCTGCAAAGCCCGCCCCAAGACCCCCAATAAAAGTCCAAACTGAGAGTCACTCGGTCTCTTGAGCCGTCGCCCTCTATCTTACCTATTGACCCTTCAGTCCAGCTTTCTGTCCCCAATCCTTGCCTCCATTTTTAAACCCCTTTTTCTCTCTCTGGACTCGCGATCCAGGAGAACCACGTGGTCTTGCCGGTTCAAGCCTCGTGGCCCCATAGCTTTTATACCTTTCTTCCCCACATCCAATTCATCTTGACATCGGACAACGCATCTAAGGTAACGTGCTTTCCCCACCAACGAAACCTGCTCATGCAAAAGTGCTATTTTCTCTCTTTATTTTATTAGACCTGTAAGATTGTGTGTGTGACTACGATTTTTGTATGCTTGATTACATGATCCAGTAAACAACACTGAACTTGGAACCCGCCTCACGTGCCTCTTTCCTTGAGATCTCCCGGGAGGGGTGGGACCCTGGTATAGTTGGCAAGAACCCGTGTATTTTGCTGATTGCTAAGCGTAAATTAAAGCAATTCGGCTAACAGTATCATTTACCATTACAGGCAAACATGCCCAGACATGTCGCAGTGTCCATAGCCAATACATAACAAAAGATATTTTAATTTTTTTCCTTACAGTTTCAGTCATGCCAAGACAAGTGCCTCCTTCCTTCTGTTATTAAAAAAGCCCACTTTCATTACAGCATGAGATAGCAGCTATTTAAAATTTCATGGACAGGAAGAGCTTAAGTGAAATACATTAAAAATCATCATTCAAAAGTAACATTTGACTGGAAAGTCTAACAGAGAGGGCCCAGAATGAAACAGCGCCTGAGGTGTTCGGATGCTGACCTTCTCCCTGCTCTCAGATGAATCAATTCATCTTTGTGTTTGGGATGTCCACTCAGAACGTTGCTGATCAAGGCCCAAAGTGAACCACACCCACCTGTAAATATGAGGAATACTCCAAACCTTAATAAACATTTCCAGTGTTCCTGAGGGGAGGGATTCTTGTGTGACTCAGCAGAGACAGATGTGACAGGGATAGGACTGAATGAGAGCTGAGAGCTGGCCTGTTTAACCCTTGAATGTGGACTCCCATGACGGCTGTGGAGGCTCAAAACTTACCTCACCAGGAACAGCTCTGGGACCCGAGGGCCATGCTAACTGACACAGTAAATGGGCCTGGCTCTATGAATTAATTCAGGAACACTGCTCATTTATTTATTTGTGTGTTTGTTTATATCTTATATCCCGCCTTTCCCTGAGTTCACAGGGCTCCGGGTGGTTGACAACAACCACAACAAAAATACAATATAGACCAAAAATAAAACAGTCATATTAAAATTAACAACATTAAAAACATTAGAAAACATTAGAGGGGGCCAAAATGAATACCGTATGCATTACTGGCCCGCAAGCGGGGAAGGGCAAAGTGGGGGGAGGCGGGAGGGAGTGCCAGGCAAGAGGGTCCCGGTCGCTGCCCTCAGCCAAAAGCCTGGCAGTCGTTCTGGGGGCAGTGCATTACCTACCTTTTTCTTCGATTGGAGCTAAGAGTAGCTGGGGAAGGGTGGTAATTTATATTTAGGGGCAGGGCTCTGTTGGGGCCGGAGCGAGGTGGAGCGCCGCTCCGCCAGTGAAGACGCTGGGGGGCGGGCACATTACAAAGCCCCGCCCCCCAGCAGGGCCGCCGCTGGGTCGGAACCCCCCCCCGCTCAATGTCCCCGAGCCGGCGGCAGGCCGCTGGCTGGGGAAAAAACCTTCTCCCACCCCCCACCCCCACGCAAAGAAACTCCCTCCCACCCACCCACCCACCCACCCCGCTCAATCTCCCCGAGCCAGCGGCAGGCCACCGACCGGGGAAAGAAAAACCCTCCAACCCACCCCCGCACAATCTCCCCGAGCCGGCGGCAGGCCGCCGGCCGGGGAAAAAACCCTCTCCCACCCCCCATCCCCGCGCAAAAAAGCTCTCTCCCTCCAAAAAAAAACTCCTCCAACCCAACCCTGCACAATCTCCCCAAGTTGGCGGCAGGCCGCCGGCCGGGGAAAAAACCCTCTCCCACCCCCCATCCCCACGCAAAAAAGCTCTCTCCCTCCCACCCACCCATCCCGCTCAATGTCCCCGAGCCAGCGGCAGGCCGCCGGCTGGGGCAAGAAAAACCCTCCAACCCTCCAAAAATCATTTCCCACCCCCCCGCCCCCCCGCGCAAAGAAACCCCCTCCCTCCCTCCCTCCCTCCCTCCCTCCCAACCCACTCAATGTCCCCAAGCCGGCAGCAGGCCGCCGGCCGGGGAAAAAATCCTTCCCCCCCGCGCAAAGAAACCCCCTCCCTCCCACCCACCCCTGTCAATGTCCCCAGCCTGGTCGCCTGAGGAGGAAGGCGTGGGCAGGAAAGAGGCGCCGTCTACTTGCGAGCAGGAAAGAGGTGCCGCCGCTGCCGCAGCACCTGCCTGCCAGCCAGCCCCCGGGGCTCGCCACGCGCGGGCGGGCGGGAGCAGCAGAGGGACGGTGGCGGTCCCACGCCCGGCCGGGAAGGTGGAGCGCCTCAAACCAGGTCACTCCAGCAGAGCAGCCTTCCCCTGGAAGGCGAAGACGGACAGGCTCAGGTGGGTCTCCTCAGAGTCTAACTCCAGTCTGTTCTATGGGGCTTACTCCCCGGAAAAGCGTTTTTATGGTTGTCGCAGGAGCAGTGTTCCCTTTCAGCTGGGTTAGTGTGAGCCAGCTCACAGTTTTTTAGCCTCTGGCTCACACACTTTTGTCTTCGCTCAGGAAGGAAGGCTCCAGAGCAAACTGCTTTCTGCAGGAGCCAAATCGCCGGCTCACCACTTTAACGCCAGGAGCTCACAAAGTAGAAAGTTTGCTCGCAAGACTCCCCAGCTTAGAGGGAGCATTGCTCAGGAGGTGGGGAATAGGAAAGAACAGGGGGCCTCTGGGCATGTACGAAGCATGTCCCTTCATTGCTCGCTCTGGGACGTCATCTGATAATTAACACGGCAAAACAGCATTAAAAATATGGTGGTGGCCGTTTTCACAGGTGAATGGATTCAAGGGCAATGTGGCACTCCAGGAAACTTTTACATCTCAGTTTGTAGTGTGAACGGGGCTTACTAAGGAATGGAAAGAAAATGTAGGGCGACTCCAATGTAAAAAACCAGTCAATTCAAGTTACAGATGGACAGAAATGGGGCTGGTGCCAGTCTCCAGGTGGCGGCTGGAGATATTCTGACATTGCAACTGGCCTCCAGGTTATATAGATCAACTCCCCTATAGAAAATGGCTGCTTTGGATGCTGGACTCTATGGCATCATACCCAGGTTCCAGGCTCACTTCAGTCGTGCTGTTTCTGGGCAGCATGAACCTGGGCAGCCAACCTATGCCAGGGCTACACATAGTTTTATGCTCAGAACCTTCCAGTGCTTACTCGATTGGTGGCTCATAAACGCTGCTGGGTCTTGGTGGAATAAAACTAGATTTCAGAATTTCACAACTGGCTCCTCTGAGGTCTCTGGCCTCCTTGGTAGAGAAGGAAAGAGTGCTGATTATCAAGAAACTTTAAAAACAAGACTGGAGCCTTTCTTTCTTTCTTTCTTTCTTTCTTTCTTTCTTTCTTTCTTTCTTTCTTTCTATCTATCTATCTATCTATCTATCTATCTCCCCCCACCTACCTACCTTCCTGTTCCTTCCTTCCTTCATTTCTCCTTTTCTTCTCTCTCTCTCTCTCCCCCACCTACCTACCTACCTACCTTCCTGTTCCTTCCTTCCTTCATTTCTCCTTTTCTTCTCTCTCTCTCTCTCCCCCACCTACCTACCTACCTACCTTCCTGTTCCTTCCTTCCTTCATTAATTCCTTTTCTTCTCTCTCTCTGTCCCCCACCTACTTACCTTCCTTCCTTTCTTTTTCTTTCTTTCTTTCTTTCTTCTCTCTCTCCCCCACCTACCTACCTTC
Organism: Lepidodactylus listeri; assembly: GCA_029233225.1. Lineage (NCBI taxonomy): Eukaryota > Metazoa > Chordata > Lepidosauria > Squamata > Gekkonidae > Lepidodactylus > Lepidodactylus listeri. The sequence continues at coordinate 9,927,160 of JARCFY010000017.1, read as the reverse complement.
CTTCCTGTTCCTTTCATTCCTTCCCCGCCCCTCCCTCCCTCCCTTCCTTCCTCCCTCCCTTCCTTTCTTCTAACACACTTCCAGTGATGTCAGGGGTGTGTGGCCTTCTGACACTTCCGGTGACATCAGGGGGTGTGGCATATGCAAATAAGTTATGCTAATGAGCTCCTGCACCTCTTTTTTTACGAAAGGACCCCTGTTTAGGGGAAAGGTGCGCAGCGTTCACAGATCCTGAACCAAATGCTCTCCCTTGCACACAGAAAGATATTTGATCTTCCTGCATCAATTATTTCTCATATCCTCTCTGGTTTAGTGTGTGTGTCTCAGCTTCCACTTCCTACTACCCCTCGGAAACTTCATTTAAAGTTCCCTGGTAATTAAAATCAGGCAGCAAGGCCCCAGAATAAGCAATGTGGTGGAAAACTTCTGCTTACCCTGAATATCAGAAATAACTTTGTTTCAATATTTATTAATGAGGTGTGGTTCAGGGCAGATCTTGATTTTTAAAAAAAATTCTGACTGCACAAATAATTTTCTCTGTTCTTGGACATGAAGACTGGGGGTAGAGTTGGTAGCTATAGGCTCTGTAATGAGGGCCTTAGTATATGGCAGGCATGCAGGATGTTGCTTTGGTACTTGGGTATTCTGGGTCAGAGGAAAACAGCCCTTGCTGCCTCATACCACAGATTTCTTACTCAGTCGCCAACCCAGTTGTGGCCCACTCCTTATTGAGGTATTTGGTTAACATAAGAGAGTTTTGCCCAGTCACAGAAGCATGGTACTGAGTGCAGTACATAAATCTTCCAAGAAGTATATTGCAAAAAAGGTAAACTTGTATTTATTCAAGTAGATCCAGTTCACGTTCAGGTTGCAGCCAAAAGGAGAAGAGAGAGGCCTAATCTAAAGAGTCCTTTCCCTGTCACAAGTGGCCAGCTTGTCCGGCATCCCATGGGTGGAAGTATGAGGGCACTGTTATCTCTACAGGAGAGACCTGCGGAGGCATTTGTCTCCATGGAAGGCCATGTCAAGCGAAGAGAGGACAAAGGGAGAGAGAGGAGGGCTCAGAGGGCAGCTCCCGGGCTAAGACAAAGAGAGGCATCCCATTCAAGGAGATAACACCTGTACACCCTTGGAGTGATGTAGCGCCCCCCAGTGTCCGGGCATGCTGCGTCACTCACTCCAACAATCCTTACAGTCCTTGTTGCCTCTCTGTGGCCTCTTGAGCCTCACAGTACTTGCTGTCAAGCTGTAACTGACTTACAGAGTCCCCAGCAAGGGGCTTTCAAGGCAGTGAAGAAGCAGCAGAGGTGGTTTGCCATTGCCTTGCTCTGCAGAATGGCCTCCCATCTAAGTACCGATCTTGATTAGCTTCTGAGATCTGAAGAGATCAGGTTACACCATACCATTCCACATCACCCAACCTTGCAATACAGTCACTGTAATCTTTGTGGGATGCTTCAGTTTAAAAGGCATCAGATTAAAATGGTGGCAATCTGCCAATTTAGTGACGAGATCTGGTGAAACTTTGAAGATGCTGAGGAGATTCTAGATAGCAATCTCTGAGCATGCTCTATGAGCCGATTCAAGAAGTTCATCTCAGAGACCCTCTTATATCCAAACTGCAACATCTACGCAAAGTAGTACAACGATGCTGGGTCTAGGCCAGGCTTCCCCAGCCTTCTTCTGGCTCCCATACAGCTTATCAGAAAGTGGGTGGGATCACTGTAAAGTAGGCTTGTTATTGGCTACCCCCATCCAAATGAAAGGGTTTCCCACAGTTGCCGTGGCACCCATAGCCTCTGGAGGATGGGGAATAGAAAGGACCCAGGCTTGTGTTTCCATTCTAACATCCGGCCTGCCTTCTTTTTATTCCACCTTCTCCCCCTCCCAACTTTCCTTTAAAAAAAATTCCCTTCTGTGATTCCTTTGCAAAGCAAAGAGGGAGGTATTGTGTTACCTGAGGGAGCCACTACGAGATGATGCTCACCACCCCCTCAAAAAACAGGCTCAAAAGGGTTAGGGACCCCTGGTCTAGGACATCATCAGTACATGGGCAAACTTAGATGCCAGAAAGTAGCATAAATATCTCACTTGGATATTTCAGGGACTACAAAGTTTGAACTGGGAACCTTCATAGTTTGAACCTGAGATCTTGGCTTGGTGCCCAGGCCTAAGAGAAGCTCAGGCCTAAGAGAAGCCTCCAGGCACAGAAAGGATGTGCAGCTGATTGGCCAAAGCCTCTGGGTTGGGGTTGGGCCAGGCCTGTGGACTATTAGGGACTCACTTTGCTCCTCACTTTCAGGATCCATCTTCCCACCTGTCCCCTGCATCCAGCATCTTCAGCTGCTGAGTGCTTTTGGCTTCTCCACACCTTGATCCAGGTATGGCTGCAGAGGAGCCTGGCTCTGTACTCGGCCCTTGGGGCTGTGCATGACATGTTTTGTCCAGTTAAAGCTGCCCTTTTGCAGTGGCCATTCTGAGGGTGATGCAGTCCTGAAAGAGGCTGCCTGCTGTGGCCAGAGATCCCCACGGCACCCCCAGGCACCTTTCCCGGTGCCCACCAAGGGTTTTTAGGAGGGCCCAGCTGAGGTCACTCACTGGAGATCTGATTGGTGGTGCAGATTTCTAAAAACGTTGGTTTGGGAGCAGCTGCCACCACAGCACAAGGCTCTTTACTGTGTGACTGAAGGAAAGCTGCGTCAGATATATTGGGCTGGCTCCGCCTCCTACGGCAGCCATTTTGTGGCTGTGCCCACCAGGTTGTGTCGAAATTCCAAAGGTTGGGGCCCCTAGGTTTATGCCATGCTGGGGCTGGGTGGTGTGCGCATGAAGAAGTCACCCCGTGGAGCTTTCCCTGGGTGACTGTTACCACTCAGACAAAAGCCCAGAGGTGGCCCCTAAATGTTCCTGAGGTTCTCCTGTGGGGTCTGCCATAAGTGCAAACCTCCCTCTGAGGATGGAAGATCTGGTGCAGACCCCCTGCGGGCATAGCAGCAGCAGTGTGGAATTGATACACGTCATGCTTCATGTGTGTCTATAACTTCTGACTGATGTGCTGCTATTGAATCGGACAGCCTTGCAATATTTCAGTCTTTCAAATTATATTTACCCATTGAAAGTTCTGGGAAACAAGCTACCCAAGCATAGAGCCTTAATTTAGCAGAAATAATGACTCTCTGTGTGTTGTCAAAAACAGCCTGTTGAATGTATTCTAGAAAGCCTGCCTCCCCACCCCCAGTAGTCTCTGCAGACTGTAGAAGTTGTTGTCACTTGCAACTTGGGCTGTGCTTAATTTCTTTGGGAAAAGATCGCATAATAACAGACCAGCCTGATTTGAGTTATGCAGTGTAAAAAACCTCATCAAAAAGCTCTTTGTGCCTCACCTCCCAGTCAAGGTCTGCCTAATCAGATATGGAATCCGATTAACTCTTCACATTTCTGCCAGTGTTTCGAAATTAACTCTGTCATGTGCCCTTCAAATCGCATGCCAAACAACTGAGCTTCTTTCATCTGGGTTACTCCCTAAGAGCCAGGCCATATTGTTAACCCTTGTCTGGCCAATGTTGCTCAGATCTGGGTTTTGTAAGCTGCTAAATTGATAAATCTGTATCAACTGTGCCACTGTAGACTGCAGATAGATGAAATGTTTTCCCCTCTATGACACATTTGTATTTACAGAAATCTAGTATGTCAGGAAGAAGCTAGTTCCTGAAAGCTAGTTCTCTATAGGCAGGGATTTTTAATTTTTGTTGTTTTATGGAGGAGTAGAGGTTAAGACGCTGGGCTGCAGACCGCAAGGTCGGTAACGTGGCAGTTTGAGCCCCGAGTGCCGTGTGACGGAGTGAGCTCCCGTCCCTGGCCCCAGCTCCTGCCAACCTAGCAATTCGAAAGCAAGAAATTGCAAGTAGAAAAATAGGTACCACTTCCATTCCATGCGCCTCGGCATTTAGTCATGCCAGCCACATGACCACGGAAAAAGTCTTCAGACAGCGTTTGCTGTCTATGTGGTCATGCAGGCCAAGATCAGACTAGCCTGATCTTGGAAGCTAAGTAGGGTTTACCCTGGTCAGTCCTTGTATGGGAGACCGCCAAGGAAATGCACGATTGCTATGCCTCCTCTTTTCGTCTCTTGCCTTGAAACCCCTGCGGTGGGTTTGCCAGTCTCCCATTGGAGCCTGGGGATCTCCTGGGATTATACTAATCTCCAAGCAGCAGAGTTCACTTCTCCTGGAGAAAAGGGCTGTTGGGGAGGGTGAACTCTATGGCAGTATACCCAGCTAAGGTCCCTCTCCTCTCCAAACTCCAACCTCCCTAGGCTCCACCCTCCAAATCTCCAGGAATTTCCTAACACAGAGTTGGCAGTTCTACCCTACAGGGTTGCCATAGGCCAGCTGCTACTTGACGATACTTTACCAGGGCTCTTTTTCTAGCAGGAACTCCTTTGCATACTAGGCGACACACCCCTAATGTAGCCAATCCTCCAAGAGCTAACAAGGATTGGCTACATTAGGGGTGTGTCGCCTGGTATGCAAAGGAGTTCCTGCTAGAAAAAGAGCCCTGCTTTATACCATTCTTTGAGCACGTGAGTGAGCCCCTACTTGCACAGTACAGTTGTGGCCTGAGTTTCTAGCAAAACCCTGACTCAAAACTTTAAAATGGCTACCCAAGATAAGCAGGAAGTGTTGCAGGCATTCACTAAGTAGCTTCAGGCTGGAGCAATAGGTCCGCAAAAAGGGTAGAAGTCCCTAGCAGAAAGACTTTTGGTTGGATGCCAAATGAATTTATTTGAAAAATACTGTGCAGAAATGAAGCAGCTTGTTATGTCCTGGAGGCAATTCCACAGACAACCAGGCTACGATTCTCTATGGGTACCCTTGTATGATTCTTTGATGTGACCAAACATGTAATGGCGCCGACCATGCGGTCTGACCGCATGGCCTGGAAAAGGTACAAGCTTGAGGTAAAAGAACAATAGCGCCCAGGCTCCTAAAGATCCACCTATCAGGCTTAGCATATTCAAATGAACCAATGTAAATCTCTGGCGGGAAGATTAACCTATCCCGGGGTGTGGGTGTGGATGGGGGCGAGGCTTTTCTGTGCATATAAGCGGACCCCCGGGCCACCTCAGGTATGCTTGTTCCTGACCTACAATAAACTTGATCATGCTGAAACTCACTCCACCGGCCTCCCGACTCCAGGATTTTTCAAGCTTAAAAAGAAGAAGAAAGGAACTGCTGTCTGGATTGTCTTCAACGCCGCTACTGAACTGGGTAAACAATGACAAAAGGCATGTGAGAAGGCAGAGGAGACAGAGGAGGTGGAAAAGACTGCAGAGGAACAAATAGCTCCGTTAGAGAGTTAATATCACCAACTTGAAAAATGTTATGGGAAATCTGTAACCAACAAAAATAACGTGGCCAGTAAGTGCCATTTGTGGCAAACCACCATCCGTTAATTAAATCTAAAAATCCTGGAAATGCAGCAGCAGCAGCTAGAGGAATCTCAAGCCACCACCCGATAGCTAGCTAATAATGTCAAAGCTTCCCATGATGAAGTTCATTGTACACTGTGCAATGCAAAAATACAGGAATTAGAGGAAGCCCTGGAACACCATAAGGAGATGGGAGCTGCTCCATACATGACCCAGATTCAGTGCCTCTGAAATAAGGGAGGAGGGCCCCCAGAGAGTAGTCATGAGAGTCCCAGGCTCAACTCGCTGCACACCTCATACTCCTCCTGCTGGGGCTACTTCAACATTCTCACACCTGGCTCTGCCTACTCCAGCTGCCCAACAACCTGTAAATAGTATTCCCTGGAATCCCAATCAGTATAAGGCCGCTGCTGAGCAACTGGGACCCCTGACTAAAGAAACAGCAGCCACTGGGATCACCCGGTCCTCAATTTCCTTGTCCATGCCTGGCCACCACACATAGCGGTGGGCCAGGGCTTTCATCCGGACAATTCCAGGGTGGGACTCATGGAGGGCTGATAGGACCCTAGAGCGGAGCGGCCCTGGGATGACTACCCTACTACAGGTAGGCCTGTGCCAGGTCCAGCTTTCCGAATACCTTGGCCCCTGCTAGGGAGGCCAAGACATGGCTGACCACGGGCACCGGGTATGCATGGTCTTGCAGAGCCAAGTTCAAAGTACATTTGTAATCCGCGCAAATGCGGACCTCCCCGTTTGCCTTCATGGGGGTGACTATCGGTGTCTCCCACCTAGTGTGGGAGACTGGCTCGAGCATGCCTTGTGCCACGAGCTTGTCCAGCTCTGCTTCTACTTTCAGCTGGATGGCCAGGGGAGGCTGCCAGGCCGCTATGCAGATGGGGCAGACCATAGGATCTAAGTCCAGGGAGACTGGGGGCCCCTGGTAGGAGCCAAGTGTACCGTCAAAAACGGCCGGGAATTCCGCACAGATCGATGTGTAGTCCCAAACAGTACACCCCTTTTATTTCCAAACCCAGGGGGTTGAACCATGCATGTCCCAGGAGACTGATGAGGTCTCGTTCCGCCATGAGGAGGTCAAGGAGGCCATTGAATTCGTGGTACTGGACCTTGACCTTGGCCAGCCCCTTGATTGCGACCGGGTTTTTTTGGAAATCCCAGAGAACTAGACCCATCGGCCGGCGTCGCTAGGATCCCCCCCCCCCATGGGCAGAGCTGTTTGAAGGTTGCTGCAGAGACTATGGAGTACGCAGACCCGGAGTCCAACTCCATGGAACAGGGGGTACCCTCGATCTATAGGTCAACTGTAATCGCTCTGGGAACGGGCTGGGGTAAGTTCAGTACCTGTACTGCTGTCATGAGACTATCCACCGTCACGTAGTTTGCGGCAGTTGAGCGGCGGCTGGTCCGGGTGTGACAGGCCTTTGCAATATGCCCCTTTTTCTCGCAGGATCAGCAGATGGCATCCCAGAAATGGCAGGAGCATCACTTGTGGGGGTCCCCGCAGCTAGCGCACGTTGGAGGTGGCCTGTGTTTGGGAGAAGAGGGGAAAATGGCAGCGGATGCCGGGTGCGGGCCCGGGAAGAGCGGGACTCACCCTTGTGCAAGTGTTGCTGGAGACGGTGGACGTCCTCATCCTCAGATGATTCGGACTCGGAGGTTGCGGTGCGATGAACTTTGGTGGCTGGCTTGTCCTTTAGAGTTGCCTCGAAGGCCATGGCTGTTTGTAGCATCTTCTCGAGGGTTGGCTCGGGAAGCACTATCAGCCGGTGTCATAGTTTGGCTTCTCTCACTCCCCCCATGAACCCTGTCTCCACGTGGTCGTCCACATGGTGGAATTCACAGCCCACAGCCATGCAGCGGAGCTCAGCCAGGAAGGTTGCTGCTGACTCTCCCGGCTGTTGTTGGCACCGGATGAAATCCAGGCGCAGGGCCATTTTTGAGGGTTTTGGGGCAAAGTCCCTGAGGGCCTTGGTGAGTATGTCGTAAGGCGCCTCAAGGGGATCTTGAGGGGTGAGTAGGCTCTGGGCGACTTGCGTCGTGTCCACCCCGCAAGAGCTCAAGAGCCAGACCCTCTTCATGTCTGCATCCATGATGCCCTGGATGATGAAGGCACAGCCCAGCTGCTTGATCCATGCCTCCCAGGTCTCTGGACGAGACGAATCAAAAGGGGTTATTGGTCCCGGAGCATCAGCCATATTTACCAGTGCAGGAACGGCATGGCAAGCAGTGTCCTCGGGGGCTTGCGGCGGTGCTTCAGAGCGCTGGAGCTCGGTGGTGCCTGGTGCCGGCGGATCAGTGCTCAGTGAGGGGCTGCTCGGTTCGGCTGATGAGTCGCTCATCGGGATCCCACCTTCGTCACCAGTGGAATGTACTGGAGTCGGGAGCCCAGTAACAGTGAAATCAGCATAGTAGTTTATTGCGGGTCAAGATGGAACATAAGAAACCCCAGGCCCAGAGCCCTCTTTTATGCTGGTCAGAGATAATCCCCTGATCTTGCCCAAATGTCCTGATAGGACCTTAAGTCAGTGGTTGCAGTTCATAGATCCCCTGTGGAGGCCCTAGGCTCATGATTGGTGGTCATTTAGGATCCGATCGGCTATTGTTCTACCTAGCCAAAGCTCAGGTAGATTCTGGCCATGTGTGATGACCACGTGGTGGTCGCCATTACGAGAGTCCCTGGCGACTGTGGTCTTGATACACAACAATGTCACTCACTGAATTCAACGGAACTTACTTCCTGGAAACTGTGCATAAGATTGCTGCACGAGGCATCTGACTTCTGAGAGGTTTTTAAATCTGATTTGAAAAACTGTTACCAACCACAGTGACTAGGAGAAAGATAATAAATTCAGCTGTGGAATGAGATTATTTCAGGCTCTTACCCATTACCCCAGTCCAGAGCAGCAATATGTAGGGCTGCCAACTCGGGGTTGGGAAATTCCTGGAGAGTTGGGGGGTGGAGCCTGGGGAGGGCGGGGTTTGGAGAGGGGAAGAACCTTGGTAGGGTAGGATGTCGTAGAGTCCACCCTCCCCAGCAGCCATTTTCTTCAGGAGAAGTGAGCTCTGCTGTCTGGAGATCAGTTATAACCCCCAGAGATCTCCAGGCCCTAACTAGACGTTAGCAAACCTGTTCCTATGGCCTGCGTGGCCCTAGTGGCACTTGTACTTTCTGTCCAGCATCATTTTTACATTGGAACACACAAGGTCTATAGTGCATCTATTTGAAGAAGATCAGAAGAATACTCTACAGGGGGCAGCTGAAGGACTGTTAGTTAGTATAGCTAGATTAGGGACTTCCTTTTATTTCAAATTATGTTCTTCCTGTCTCCTGATTGGCTCCTTTTTGGAGAATTCTCGCTCTTACTGAGCTCACACTCAACGTTCCCATCTGCACCGTAGTTAGTCAGACAGTTAAGACTCTGTCTCTCCCCTACTCTGTCAAAGTTTATTCTCCTTTAATAAACCAACATATTTTTCTTTAACCAGTTGGCGCTCCGCTTCTTTGCACATTTAAACTGCCAACACTTTAAAGGTACAATATAATACTGCACTTGTCACAGGATTGTCAAGATAGTACTTTGCACAGTTTAATTCAAATGAAACAAAAATCCAGTGCCACCTTTTAACAACATTTATTTTAATATGAGCATTCTTGAGGCAGAGATATGTGAAGGGGAATTATGCTGGGAATTCTTATGGGGAAGATTACAGGGGGAGATTACAGGAGGATTTCATGGATTGATAAATAACTGGAGATTTTTGGGGTGGAACCTGGGAAGGGAGGGTTTGGGGAGGGGAGGGGCAGGGTATAATGCCATAAAGTCCATCTTCCAAAATAGCCATTTTCTTCAGGGGAAATTATCTTGGTCATTTGGAGATCAGTTGTAATAGCAAGAGATTCCAGGTGCTACATGAAGGTTGGCAACCTTAGGGGAGGGGCAGAGATATGGCTGTAAAGGGCAGGAGTTAATTTCACTATAAGTCTTTCCAGTATAAGTTCTCACTGTTAGGTGAAAAGGGAGGACCTGAGGTAGAAAGATATGAATTGCATTCTGTTGTTAGTCTATAAGGCACCACTTGACTTTGGTTTTATTGTGCTATGACACTAACACAGCTTCCCTTTGCTGTTTATGTCATACAGTGCCTTGAATTAAAAGTAAAAGGTAAAGATAAAGGTTTCCCTTGCTCAAAAGCCAGTCGAATACACCTCTAGGGGGCGGTGCTCATCTCTGTTTCCAAGCTGAAAAGCCAGCGCTGTCCAAAGACTTTTTCTGTGGTCATATGGCTGGCATGACTAAACACCAAGATGTACGGAACACTGTTACCTTCCCACCAAAGCGGTATCTATTCATCTACTTGCAGTTTCTTGCTTTCGAACTGCTAGGTTGGCAGGAGCTGGGGCCGGAGACGGGAGCTCACTTCGTCACACAGCACTCGAGTCTTGAACTGCTGGGCTACCAACCTTCCAGTCTGCAGCTCAGCATCTTAACCTCTGAGTCACCGCGGCTCCTACCTTGAATTACTCAGCGTTGAATGCCTCAAACTGAAGGATTGCCAGCTCCAGTTTGAGAAATTCCTAGAGATTTGGGGGTGGTGCCTTTGGAGGGTGGGGTTTGGGGATAGAAGGGGCCTCACCAGAGTATAATGCCATAGACTGCAAAGCAGCCACCTCCCACCCTGGAAACTGATTTCTGTTCTGGGAAACAATTGTAATTCTGGGGGGGGGGGTCTACAGACCCCACCTGGAGATTGGCAACCCTACTCCTTTTCATCTGGCTGTTCCTGTTCTTCTTTGTTCCTGTTCTGGATCAGTCCCTTTCAACAGCAGAGGAATATCTCGCTGGGAAAAGCATTACATTTCCCAGTTATATAAATACTAGGAATAAGGCCTGTTGAGGGAATAAATACAATGGGCTCTAGAAAGAGGCTCCAGGAAAGTGCCCCGGCCTTGGGCACTCAGTGTCAATTTGCTGTGGCAACCTCAGCAGGGTATAATGACACAGAGTCCACCATTTTCTCCACGGGAAGATCTCTACCATCTGAAGAGCAGTTGTAATTCAGCGTGATCCCCATCCCTCCCCTGGAGATTGGCAACAATGGTTCCTCATGAGGGAACAGGTGGTTTGAAAGGTGGAGTCTATGGCACTGAACCTGTCTGAGGTCCCACCCCTGCTGAAACCTCACCCTTTCCAGTGTCCCCCCCTCAAATCTCCAGGAATTTCCCAACCTGGAGATGGCAACCCTACCTCCCAGCCAACTGTCACTGTATCGTTATCCACCCCCTGGCTTCAGCTTTCTATCTCCTCCCCCCTCCCCCCTAGAGAACAGTTGTAATTCTGAGTGATCTCCAGTTCCCACCTGGAGATTGGCAACAATGGTTTCCCATGAGGGACTTGCTGAGGTCCCACTCCTCCTCAAACCTCACTGTCTCCAGGCTCCATCCCTCAAGTCTCCAGGAATTTTCCACCTAGATTTGGCAACCCTATCTCCTTCCCAGCCAACATCAACCTCACTCTTCAACTTTCCATCTCCCCCCCCCCCAGCAGCCTCCACTGTGCTCTGAAGCCCTGACTGCTATGTCACATTGGCTGTCATCTCAGGGGTCCATCTCAGCAGGGTATAAGGACATAGAGTCCACCATTTTCTCCAGGGGAACTGATCTCTGCCATCTGGAGTGCACTGGTAATTCTGAGTGATCTCGAGCCCTCACCTGGAGATTGACAACCATACTTCCCCTGGTGGAAAAGTAGTCTTTCTCTGCAGTGGGGACTGAAGCAGCTGACATCCTTCTCCTCTCCCCCTTTTGACTTGCACAACAACCCTGTAAGGTAGGTTAGGCTTAAAGTCTGTGACTGGCCCCAAATTACCCACTCAGCAGGAATCTGGGTCTAGCAGATCCTGCCCTGAAGTGCTTACTGCTACGCCTAGGGTACCCAACCTCCAGGTGGAGCCTGAAGATCACCAGGTATCACAATTGAACTCCAGACAACAGATTCCCCCCCCCCCCAGAAATAATGACTGCTTTGGAGGGTAGCCTCTATGACATTCTGTTCAGCTGGCCCCAATGAGTTTTCTCCCAGAGCCCAACATAGGTGTGGAAAGGGGCTTTCAGAGAAGCAAGCTCGGTTGCCTAGCAACAGGCACTGAGAGGACCGTATTAGTGCCGGTTCCCTAATGGAGCATAGTGGCCCTTTCACACAGAAACGTGCCTCTTCCATTGGGGAAGCGTTCCTGCGCCGGTTTACCTTGAAACCTCCTCCCAAGCGTTCTTCTGTTCTTTGTACTGGTCCTGAAGCACTATGGGGTGCTGTGTGAAATGCCCCCTGTTTCTGACAGTTTATTCTGACAGTTTATTCTGACAGTTTATTCTGGGCACGCTGGCAGTGTGTGGGGGAGGGGGGGTTATGATGAAAGTCCATTATCTTTTCACTGACAGAAGCAGGCCACTGAGGGGACAGTTAGACACACCTGGCAGTGGGAGGAGGAGAAGAGTGGATCCTTCCCCTTCACTGGCTCCCTCCAGACTGAGGCCGGGATGCTGGCCGGTGGCTCCATGGGTGGGACTGAGGCAAAGCAGGGAGAGAATGCAGCCAGTGGCCAGGGACCCCCTTTTGCGTGGCAGTCCGTCCAGCCTACTGATTTTGGTGCCCCATGGAATCTTGCCGCTTGGAATCTTAAAACGGCTTTATATAATAGGAAAGATGTGGTAAATGTGCTGGGGAAATACAGTATTTGAACAATCAGAATCCTCATTTGAGGGCAGTTGCCCGGAACCCACATAAACACGCAGTTATAGTTTGGAAAGGCCTTTGTAGAAAGAAGTACTTCAAGGAGATGAGGGGGGGCTGCTTTCTAGAAAACAAATAGAAGCAGTTATTTGCTGGGCTATCAGATATGTTTAGCTGTCCAGCTGCGCCTATTAATGTCCATCCCCCTAGCTATTATATCCTTAGAGAACCTTGTGATAATGGCAAGATTAAAATTGCTTGTCAGAGGGCAGACCCATTTGAACTCCCTGTAGACCTGGAGATCTAAACTGTAGGAGAGTGTGGCTTGCAGAGAGCTGACAACAGCAAACTGTCTCGGAACAAACTTAAGGTGGAAGCCTGATCTTGTTTTGTATGCATGCATGCTTGGGTACCGGCAATTCAAAGGCCCATCAGATTATTGGTCATAGTGCCAATCATAGTGCCAGTCATAATACATTACACCCCAGTATCCCTCTTCCTCCAGATGACCTGAGCTATCGCAGACACAAGTCTTCCTTGGGAGGTGGTGGGCTCTCCTCTGGAGGTTTTCAAACAGAGGCTCAATGGCCATCTGACAGCAGTGCTGATCCTGTGAACTCGGGCAGATCATGAGAGGTGGAGCAGGAAGGGTTGCCTCAGTGCTTTGTTCTCGTGGCCCTTTCTTACACGCCCAGGGAAAGGCTGGTCGCCACTTTGGGGTCAGGAAACCATTTTTCTCCAGGCCAGTTTGGCTGGAGTTCCTGGAGGTGTTTGTTTTCTTCTGGGTGTGGAACAGGGGTCACTGGGGGTGTTTGTGAATTTCCTGCATTGTGCCATGGGTGTGACTAGATGACCCTAGAGATCCCTTTGAACTCTGTCATTTTATGATTCCCCCAGTTCACATCCCACAGTGACATCTTGGCACTCTGGAACAAGTTGGGGGCCATTTTGTTTTGTTTTTTTAAAAGAATTTTTTATTGCACACAAAAAAATATTTCCAATAGTATACATGTTTTTTATACATTTTTGTAAACATATCAACATTTTCAACATTAAAGAGTTCCCAGAAATGTATAACAGTTAGTAAACCTATAACTAAACTTCATGCCATTTAATTATCTGCTAACCCTTTACTTTCCTCCCTCCCCTTTAATTAAGCAAAAGGTGCTCTATAACTAAAATTTTACCATTCTGGTTAAGGTAAATGTTGAATTCTTAAGATCAGTACTGTTCAAAATTTTAAATGTTTTTTGGTGTTTGTAGAAGTGTTTATATGCGCCTTGGAGAGTTTAGAAACGAAGCCACTTGATATAGTTGGGATTGGAAGGTATCTCATTGTGTTCTGCCATATATGTTACAAAGGGGAACCATTTTCTGACGAAAGATGAGTGTCTCTTTATGGATGCGGCCGTTTGCTCTTCCACTATGTCAGCAATTTTATCCATAATGTAGTGGTCCCAACATTTATTCTTCCATTCTAAGATGCTTGGTATCGTAGGTGCCTTCCACGCCGCTGCAATAGTCAATCTTGCAGTTGCTAATAGGGTGGCAGTTAGCTTGTTTATTTCAGTGTCTACGTTAATTCCTTCTTCCAGATTAAGTAGCAATACTGCAGGATCTAACGGGGCCATTTTGGATATGGTTCTTGAACTAATCTCCACCCTGCTTCCTGCTTCTTCTTAGCTCAGGAACTTTTTAAAGAGCCCAGTGGAGGCCTGCTGCTTGCCCTTTCTGACACGCCCAGGGAAATGCTGGTCACCACTTTGGGGTCAGGAAACCATTTTTCTCCAGGCCACTTTGGCTGGAGATCCAGGAGAACCTGCATTTCTTCAGAGGGATGAAAAGAAGTTCTCCGTTTGAAAAGGAAGGCTCAGACCCTAAGTTAAATTTTTCTGGCAAGCAGCAATTTAATTGTGCATTAAACCATGGCCTCCTGATTTGAAATGGATACAAAGAATTAGATCCCGTAGTTGGTTCCCACCTGTGTGACACATTTTTTTTAATTTTCAAAATTTTATTGTAACATTATTAAAGTATTTTCACTTCTACAAGGTATTCCAAAGATTGCCACATAAACTCAGCAGGCATCTATCTTGCCCAATTTTGTATTCAGTTTAATAAAGTTTGGCTGAATGGGCTTACCAGCTTTCCCAAATCTGTATCCACAGAACTATACCGTCCAGGTCACACAAAATGATGATACCCCTTTACTTTACTCTGGTTAGACCTCACCTAGAGTATTGTTGTTCAGTTTGGGGCACCACAGTTTAAGAAGAATATAGACAAGATGGAACATGTCCAGAGGAGGGCAACGAAGATGGTGAGTGGTCTGGAGACCAAGTCCTATGAGGAAAGGTTGAAGGAGCTCTGGGTATGTTTAGCCTGGAGAGGAGATGGCTGAGTGGTGATGTGATAGCCATCTTCAAGCCATCAAATACAGATGATGGTATGGCATTGTTTTCTGTTGCCCCAGAAGATCAGACCAGAACCAATGGGTTGAAATTAAATCAGAAGAATTTGTGACTAAACATTAGAAGAACTTCTGGACAGTTAGAGTAGTTCCTCAGTGGAACAGGCTTCCTGACGTTGGATCCTTATTACCAGTTCCTTATTCATTCCTTATTCACATCTTAGTCAAGAATTCATCCAAAAACACTGAGGAGAGTTTGAAAGCTCTGAACCCCAAAATAAGGTCTGGATCACCACTTATCATATACCCCCCTCAGGTTCACAGGACTCTCCCCTTCAAGCGGTTATTTCCTTGTTCCTGGTCCAAACCATGGTTCTTGTGCCAGCTGCTCCAAAGTGGAATGCCCCTCGGACAATCACAGGAGCAGACACTGGTGACAGGCTGCACCCACAAAACAAGCTTTGGACCACCTGAAATGACACATCACCACACGCTGGGAACTGTCTTCTGCAAAGAGACATACAGCATTCCCCAGGCCAAACACTGATTGTGGCACCACAAGCTTCTATTTGGAGTGCCTCCAAGAGGCCTCTACTTCTAAGGAAATTTGAATAAGGAACTGGTTGCCCTTTATACCACGAAATAACGTTTGGACCCCCACAGTTCACACACCCTCATGATCAGTGGAATCTCCCCTTCGAGGGGTCATATACTGTGTTCTGGTCCAAAGCAAGGTTCTTGTGCCAGTTGCTCCAAAGTGCAGTGTCCCCAGGGCAATCACACAGGCAGACCCTGGGGACAGGCTGCACCCACAAAACAATCTTTGAATCACCCCAAATGACACATCACCATGCTCTGGAGACTGTCCCCTGCAAGATGACATACAGTGATGCCCAGTCCAAACACGGGTTCTGATGTAGGATTGCCAGGTCCCCTTGAGGGGGGGGGGGAACCCCACTCGATGGGTCCATTACCCGCTGGAATGTTATCCACTTTGCATGCATACACCGAAGAACTCCAGAACACAGCTGAGACTCCCCCTGCTGCAACGACAGTAGGACTTGGCAACCCTAGAGCCAGTTTGGTGTAGTGGTTAAGTGCGTGGACTCTAATCTGAAGGAACCGGGTTTGATTCCCCACTCCTCCACTTGCACCTGGCTGGATGACCTTGGGCAAGCCATAGCTCTGTACCAGCTGTTCTCTCAAGGACAGCTTGGGAAAGAGCTCTCTCAGCCCCACCCACCACACAGGGTGTCTGTTGTGGGGAGGGGAAGGGAAAGGAGTTTGTAAGCTGCTCTGAGACTCCAAGTGAGTGAAGGGCAGGGTATAAATCCAATCTCTTCTTCTTCTTCTTCTTCTTCTTCACAGGGTGTCTGTTGTGGGGAGGGGAAGGGAAAGGAGTTTGTAAGCCGCTCTGAGACTCCAAGTGAGTGAAGGGCGGGGTATAAATCTAATCTCTTCTTCTTCTTCTTCTTCTTCTATTCTGATGCCACAAGCTTCTGTTCACAGTGCCTCCCAGAGGCCTGTACTTCAAAGGAGATTTGAATAAGGAAGTGCCCTTTGCACCCAAAATTAGTTTTGAACCCCCACACTTTATACACCCTTATATTGCGGACTCTCCCCTTCAAGGGAAAATATGCTGTGTCTTGGTCCAAAGCATGGTTTTGTGCCAGCTCCTCCAAAGTGCAGTGCCCCCAGGGCAGTCACACAGGCAGACACAGGGCCAGGCTGCACCCCTCTCTCCAATCTTTGGACCACTCTTGTGTCTGCTTGTGTGATTGTCATGGGGGCATCACACTTTGGAGCGGCTATTACAAGAACTGGGCCTTGGACCTGGAAGTGCCATATGTCACCTTGAAGGGAGAGTTCCCTGAATGTGGGGGTGTATGTTATGTGGTGTTCCAGACTTTATTTTGGCACTTTGGCAAAGGGCACTTCCTTATTCAATCTTCTTTGAAATACAGGCCTCTGGGAAGCACTCCAAATAGAAGCTCGTGGCATCAGAACCAGTGTTTGGACTGGGCATCACTTTATGTCATTGTTACCAATGCCCTGAGGATGCTAAGGTTCTTTGACTTGTGTGGCTAGCCAATAAACCACACAGTTAAAACAATCATCCAGGCAGTAGAGGGTAACAAAAGTATTTATTCAAATAACGAGCACCTCACAGCTAAAATTCAGCATGGGTATTCAATTTATTACAGCCGGGAGCTTGCTTATATGCCCTTGTTGCTCCTCCTTATTTTACATCATCACTGACATCATTCAGGCATGCTCAGTTCAGATCCTTTTGTTTAAGAGTCCATCAATCACATATTTGGCAAACAGGCTGTTACTTGGCTCCCTTACAACACAGGTGCAGTGCTCATTTTGCTCATTATATTTGATTTACAATTTTGTTTACTTCTTTTGTCTCTACTCCCAGGCTTCTTCCACCTTTGAATGAACTTTATACACACAGAAGGACTACGTTCATTTTCAGTATCAAATCTATCAGTTCTGTTACAATATCGGTTTCTTTTACATTCATACAAAGCATAACAACATTCTTAATATAGATTATTTCTATTGAGAATATGTATCTGACGCATTTGATTATGAAACATAGCATTTCTAATATTTTTAACTTTTTATAAGCACCTTTCAATATTGCAAAGTGGTCTATATCATAAAGCTTTTATAGATATTCTGAATTACACATTATTCTTCATTTTTGGTTTATCAGGGAATTTTACAGAATATTTTTGATAATTTTAAAAGCTTATGGAAGTGTTTAATTTGCAAAACATACTAGCTTACTTTAACCAGCAGGAGACACCATTCTACAATACAAATTTGGTATTCTTAATTGATCCTTTAATTGATGCCAAGATTCATGATTTAAGATCCACATGCACCTTTTAATGAGCAAATGTGCATGATCCATTTCTGTGACATCATCTGGTCATTAGTAGCTTGGTCCTCCGTAACAAACTTCAAAGCAGCAATTAGTTTCTTTGATTGACATATTTTTGGCTGGGATCTCTATACACCAGGTCAGTTCTGAGTGTATAATGATTTCTCTTTTAGGCAAACAGTCTTTTTGCCCTAAGCTCAATAACTCTCTACAGCAGAGCTTAAAACTGCTAAAGCTGTTGCTTTTACAAACATATTTTCTTTAAAACATTATATAGGATTCTAAAACAGTCAGATCAAGAGAAGGAATTTCTCTCTGTTACAGTATATAGCTGTCCTTTTTCACTCAGTTAGACTCTTCCTTTTGAGGTACAAGATGGAACAATTGGCAGTGGTGCAAGCTTTCCCAATTAGCATTACATCAATTCATTCTATTATTCCAGTTAGAAATGCAACCATAGTCTTTTCTTCTTTATGTTGCGAAATCCCAAACCTAAAGAGTACTGGGATAGTTTGGGTTTCCCTAAAGCTCACAAACCACTGTAATAAACATAAGCTTTCATTCTCAGCTATAGACATTAAGATATTTACTCAGCTTATTGTCTATAGAAAATACAATTGCATTTTATTTAACCTTATTAATTTTGGCATCCTTAAAGGAGCTTGATTCTTGCCAGACTAATTTTAAGGATATAAAAACAGCTTGAGCAATTATTTGTTAGGTCTTTTTGAGGTAAAGGACCAATTATCCATCTGATTTGACAACCAATTATCATGGTGCTTTTCCTGTTATTCTCATTACTTCTGGCATTATACCAATTAAGTTCATGTAACTTTTTATACAGAGCAACAGAGTCTTTTTTATTGAGAATAATAATAATAATCTGCATAAAGCTAAAGGTAACATATAGGTTTTGCTTATTGATACGTTAAAAGCACTTACTCAAAACTACTAATAGATCAATATTGATATGTTAAAACATGTGAGAAAGAACAGCACTATAATTTTCTCTTGCTGAAATGAACTTCTGACCTCATTCTCTTGAAGTAGAGAAGTCCTCATAAACCTCCATTTTTGACAGGTCTTGGTCCAGTTAAAAGATGACGTAATAACACCTGTTCACTCAAAATAATTCTAGTTAGGAAAAACTTCATGTCAATTAAAAAACATTTAAACACTTCCTCTTTACAACTGTTCTTAGTGTTATAAACTGTTTGCTAATTTTCCAGGAAAGCCCCAAATAATTTCTCCTAAAGGTTTCTGTAAAACAGCAGAAAATCAATAGAAAATCACTTGAACCCTGGGCACACCCTACATCATCTTGCAGGGGACAGTTTCCAGAGTGTGATAATGTGTTATTTGGATGGCCAAAGCTTGTTTTGTGGGTGCAGCCTGGCCCCTGTGTCTACCTGTGTGACTGCCCTGGGGGCACTGCACTTTGGAGCAGTTGGCATAAGAACTGTGCTTTGGACCAGGACACAGCATATGTCCCCTCAAAGTAGAGAGTCTGCTGAACATGAGGGTGTATGAAGTGAGGGGGTTCAAACCAAATTTTGGGTGAAGAGGGCACTTCCTTATTCAAATCTCCTTTAGGTTACGGGTTTGGGAGTGCTCCTGGATCCCTCCTTAACTATGGAGGCCCAGGTAGCAGCCACTGCCAAGTCGGCCTTTTACCACCTTCGGCTGGCCCAGCAGTTGGTTCACTTCCTTGGCCATGAGGACCTGGCTACAGTGATCCACGCAATGGTCACCTCGAGGCTAGACTACTATAATGCTCTCTACATGGGGCTGCCCTTGGTGCAAATCTGGAAGCTGCAGCTGGTGCAAAATGCCGTGGCCAGGCTATTGAAGGGTCTCGCTAAATGGGACCATATCCGGCCTGTGCTGGCAGCATTGCACTGGCTGCCTATAGCATACCAAATTCACTTCAAGGTGCTGGTGCTTACCTTTAAAGCCCTATATGGCCAGGGTCCAACATACCTGAGGGACCGCCTTTCCCTACATATACCCCAGCGAGCACTTTGGTCGGGGTCGCAACATCAACTTCAGGTCCCGGGCCCTAAGGAGGCCAGGCTCGCAGGAACCAGGGCCAGGGCCTTCTCAGTGGTGGCTCCTACCTGGTGGAATGAGCTCCCAGAGGAGATCAGGGCCCTGTGGAATCTTATGCAATTCTGCAGGGCCTGCAAGATGGAACTCTTCCACCAGGCCTTTGATTAGGAGTCGCCACCACCTACCATCATTCACCATCAACCTTTGCTAGTACCATCAGCCCTGAAGGAAGCCGTGGCCGGGCGGAGGGCTGGAATGGGACTCTGATGCTTGCACGAAGTATTAGTCTTGTGAGCAAAAAATCTACTTTGTGAGCTACTGGCATTAAAGTTGTGAGTGAGCGATTTGGCTGCTGCATAAGTTAGTTTGCTCTGGAGCCCTTCTTCCTGCGGGAAGACAAAAATGTGTGCACCCGAGGGTAAAAAACTGTGAGCTAGCTCACACTCACTCAGCTTAGAGGGAACACTGGTCCAAACCTTATTTTGTGGTGTAAAGGGCAACTAGTTCCTTATTCAGATTTCTTTAGAAATAGCGGCCTTTTGTAGGCACTCCAAATAGATGCTTGTGGTGCCAGAACCAGTGTTTGGATCGGGCATCATGGTATGTCATCTTGTAGGGGACAGTCCCCAGAGCATGTTGATATGTCATTTGGGGTGGTCCAAAAATTTGGAGGGGGGGGGGGGTTGCAGCCTGGCTTAGTGGCTGCCTGTGTGATTGCCAAGGGGGCACTGTACTTTGGAGCAGCTGGCACAACATGGCACAACATACACTGAACATGGGGGTGTATGAACTGTGGGGGTCCAAACCTTATTTTGAATGCAAGGGGCACTTACTTTTTCAAATTTCCTTAGAAACAGAGGCCTCTTGGATTCACTCCAAATAGAAGCTTGTGGTGCCAGAACCAGTGTTTGGAGGCCATCACAGAAGGATTTAAACAGAGGCATGGTGATGTGTCATTTGGGGTGGTCAAATGATTGTTTTGGGGTGCAGCCTGGCTCTGGTTTCTGCCTGTGTGATTGTCCTGGGGGCACCACACTTTGGAGCAGCTGGCACAAGTACCGTGCTTTGGACCTGAACCAGGAGACAGCATATTTTCCCTCAAAGGGGAGAGTCTGCTGAACATGGGGGTGTATGAAGTGTAGGGGCCCAAACCTTATTTTGGGTGCAGAGGGCACTTCCTTATTCAAATTTCCTTAGAAATAGAGGCCTCTTGGATTCACTCCAAATAGAAACTCATGGTGCCAAAACCAGTGTTTGGACCGAGCATCACTGTATGTCACCTTGCAGGGGACAGTCTCCAGAGTGTGGTGATATGTCACTTGGGGAGGTCCAAAGGTTATTTTTGGGTGCAGCCTGTTCCCAGTGTCTGGCTGTTATTCTTTCTGAAAAGAGATACAGCAAGCATCAAAGCAACATGCCTCCCAGGCAAAAAATTGCATGTTTAGAGAGATTCTTCTTCAGGCAAAATTATTTTTCCTGGAAGTGGAGAAGCCTTCTGTAGAGTTGTTGACTTGTGCATTGTAGCATTGCAAGTTTTGGGTGAGTACAGGAAGCTAGCTCTTTTTTTTCCTGGTTACTATGTAAAGTATATTGTATTATATTGTATTTGTAATTCAGTTCCAGGAAAAATAATTTTGCCTGAAGAAGAATCACTTGAAACAGGCAATTTTTGCCTGGGAGGTGTGTTGCTTTGATGCTTGCTGTATCTCTTTTCGGAAAGCAAAACAGCCTACAACTTTGGTATTGACGACTGCTGCATCTCTCACCTGTCTCTCATCAGGAAGCAAGACAGTCTACAGCACTGAAATCTGTCTCCGTAGCTGTGGACTTTTCTACTAGATATATATTGCTCTTTGGATTGTACTATAATGAATATGGTACACTAGGGTCTCTATTGTATCTAAATATATGATGTAAATCAATATACGAAGACATAGTAGCTTATTAGTATTGTGTGTTTTGTTCTCACACTGTGTTTTCTATGTTTGCTCAACCTTGCCATGTTTCCTGTGTGTTTGTTGCTGTCCCCAGTGTCTGCCTGTGTGATTGCCCTGGGGGCACTGCACTTTGGAGCAGCTGGCACAAGAACCACACTTTGGAACAGGACACAGCATATGTCCCCTCGAAGGGGAGAGTCCTTGTGCGTGTAGCCGTATCTGCAGGACATTGGTTCAGCACCCTTTTCCCTGTGTGGTCACCTATCTCAGTAGGAACACATGCATATTTACCTAGAAGTGAGACCCTTCTCCACATTTTGACAAGTGCATCTCTATGACCAAAAGAGCTAGAAAATTTGGAAAAAAGGGGGGAAAGGGGGGAGAGAAAAACCGGTGGAATCAAATTTCTGACAATCTAAAGGCTGAGCTATAAATGTCTTTGGTCTGTATGCCCATGGTAGAATAAAAATAATAATGAAATACCATATTCTACCAGGACAAGACTGAAGAATGTTAAAATGGTGCCACTAAGTAGTGGGTTAATTTAAGAGGAATTCCATATAAGGCGTATTGCTCACAACAGCCTCTTGCTGGGGTTGAACGGCTGTGACATTGTCACACCCCGTAATAGTGGTTGGCGCATTAGACAACAGAACATTGCTGGTAATGGGGAAGGAAGAGGACAGAAAAGCCTCACCTATGGCCAAAGAGGGAGCAGGTAGTCAAGGGGATAAGCAGGGTCGCCAACAGGTAGGGAGAAAAATGTACTGTTCCTTTAATAGAGGCTTAATGTGTGGGAAATGGGCAGTTGAAGTTGTTCATGGCATAGAGGTCAGTAATACCCCATTAAGTCACTATTAAAGGGGCAGGACACTTTTCTCCTGGGTAGCTGGCAACCCTAGAGATGGGGTGGATCAACAGCCGTGCCAGGATTCCAAGAAACTCATGACAGGGTGGTGGGAAGCAATCCATATTTAAAATAAGCAGCCAAATCTACAGTTGTGGGTCTGTAGCCAAAAGATATTTTTCCCCCTCCCTGAAGGGGGGGGGGAGCACTTTCTGATTAAAGAAACTTCCTGTCAGTAATATACTGTTTTATTCACGAGGATGTCACATAAAAAAGGAATGAGCCTCTTCACACGCTAACATAATTAGTATCTCTAGTACCCAAACTGCATTTGCGTAGTTAAGGGACTCAGAGACCTACAAGTAGCAGCCATCATTTCTGGCGTGGAAATCTGAAACATTCTCATCAACTGCAGTTCTAAAAGTGGCATCTTGCTTCATGCTGTCCTTGGAAAAACCTTAACTTCAATGACAACAAAGCTACAATGTGAAGTACAATAGGGTGGGTGTTGTGAAAGGAGGGGGGGGGGAACCAGTGTAGTGTCTCTCCTTGCTAGGAAACTCCCTTAGACCAAGCGTCCCCCAGAAAATACACTAGTAATCAGCCACTGCCACTCAGGACCTCCTGAGAACATCTAGACTGACCCACTGAGAAGGTAGCCTTCAAACGCAGTACTAGAATAATAACAAAGTGACAGGGTAGAAACCCTAGAAAATACCTTATGACCAACTATTTAGCACCATCTGGTCTAGCAAGTAGGGGAGAGTTTCAGGGAAATGTCCCAGAGGAACAGATTGTATTAAGCAAAGCCAAAAAATGTTGTTATAAAAAGGTTGATTATAAAAAAGAGAAAAGGGAAAAGGTGGTTGGATTCAAAAAAAGTGGTGGAAAGGGGGCAAAATAAAATGCAAGGAAGGCACACAAAACATAGCACTGACATTATCCAATAAAAAGCAATAACATTGGGCAAACTCAGCTGAGCACGTTACCTACGCTCTGACAGGTTCCTCAGAGCATGTGCAGTTTCTTACAGTAACAAGAGTTTGGAGGAGCCTTTACCTTAACCCCTACTTGTGGGACCCAGTTTCTACTGAAGACTGAAAACTGAAAAGGGAAAGTCTCAAATGTCCAGATATTTATGGTCAATGGAACTGGACATAACCCAGCCTCCTTTCTAAGTGTGATGAGCTGATTCAGCAAATCCCATGCAAAGCCCCATCTCTGATGTCAGAGGCTACTGCTACCAATTAGAGGGTTACAAAATATAGCCCCAGGGACCCACACTGTCCTATTAAGATTCTAGGGTTTCTTGCCCTATTAAGATTTTAGGGTTTTTGTCACAGGGTATCTACACAATGTGCAGGGCGTGTATGTGTGAAAACTGTGGGAAATCTCTGGCACCAACACTTGCCTAGAGCAAAGGAAGGCTGAACCTTCACTTCCCCTCTGAGGTAACTGGGGTGGAGAATGGGAACAGACTCTGCTTCTGTTCAGCCCTGAGGCTAACTACTGAGGGGAGAAATTTGGGCTTACAGAACAGCACTCCCCTCCCATGATTGCTCTGGAGAAAAATGCCTTCCCTCGAACCCAAAACAAGGGATTTATGGAGCTCATTTCCCTCAGCCAATGCAGTTAACCACTCTGCTCAAGGCTGTGTGGTGCCCTCAGCTGCCGTGGGGATCCATGGGTGGAACTAGGTTTTGGGATAAGGCCAGGCTAGCCCGACCTTAAATAGCCCAGGCTAGCCCAGTCTCGTCAGATCTTGGAAACTAAGCAGGGTTGGCTCTGGTGAGTACTTCGATGGGAGACCACTAAAGAAGTTAAGGGTCACTATGCAGAAGCAAGGCAATAGCAAATCACTTCTGAATGTCTCTTGCCATGAAAAACAACAACCCATAAGTCAGAAATGACTTGATGGCAATAAATAAATAAAAGGGACTGTCCCGACACCCCCAGTATTTCAAACAAGGGCAGGGGGTATCAGGAAGCCTCCCCTGCCCCACCCCTGCTCCTAGCATACCCACACACTGTTTGGAAACGTTATCCTTTCGTGTTAAAACCGCAATGATCAACCCTTACAGTAGATCTCAAATGACTGGCTCTGGCCAGCTGGGCTTTTAATTTCAGATTGGATATGGAAGGAAATGTAGTGCAAGAGTGCCCCCTCTCGGTTGTCAAGTGACTCAACAGGAGCACACACACACACCGGCAAACTTTACTATATTTTGGAGGACACAGTTCCATCCTAATTCTGAATTTTGCAGTTGAGGTGCTTCATTCCTTTTTAAAAAGTGCCATGTTCTATGAAGCAGAAGCCAGTCCTTGGGAGTCGAGCTGTGAAATGAGTGCCAACAGCACATGGCAACGGAAGTGGGAAAGTGCCCGCAGGCAACACCCTTGGGACTGAAAGTCAAACCTGCTTTCTTCCAGCATTCATCCCAGAAGCCTGTACTCTTTGGAAAAGACGGGAGGCGAAAAGAAGAGGATCCTCATCTTAGAACCTAACTTGTCAGTTGTGTACTGGTGGCAATGGCCATGTCAGGATAGCTAATGTAGCAAAATGTGGAATCTTTCTGGGTGACTTCGAATGGATAAAATATTTGCATTCAGATTGCCAGTGGTTCTGTACTTAAAATGGCTTTATGCCACAGGACTCCCTCTCACAGGGGACCTCTGTTTTGGATCGCTGTCCACTTGCACATCTTCGGATGGGCCTAGCACTGAAAAATGGAGTCTGGATCAAACTGATTTCAAAGTGGCAGTGAGTCAAACCGAGGGGGTGCAAAGCAGAACTAGCAGAACACAATGGCAGAACAAGATGGCAACCAGTATGGGGCTCTGAGCTGAAGCGCCTGTCTGCAAGTTTAAAAATCACTGATTTACTAAGCAGCGAGCAAGTGTACCCTTGAGAGAACCAGCAAAAGGTAAGTACATCTAAAGGAGAGCTTATATTGGAAGAGCTTGTAGGGAGCAGTTCACTCTCCCTCCCATGAAGGACTGTTACATACATGAAGCTGCCTTATATCAAACCAGACTATCAGTCCATCAAGGCCAGTATTGCCTGCTCAGACTGGCAGCAGCTCTCCAGGGTCACAAGCAGAGGTTTTTCCACGTCACCTGCTGCCTGGGCCTTTTAACTGAAGATTCCAGGGACTGAACCTGGGACCTTCTGCATGCCAAGCAGATGCTCTACCACTGAGCCATGTTCCCTCCCATATGAAGCTCCCTTTTAGTGAGTTAGAACATTGGCCCATCTAGCTCTGCAGAGCTCCTCTGCTTCTTTGGGTCTTTCCCAGCACTCCTTTAGGGGGAAATGCTGGGGACTGAACCTGGAGCCTACATACTAGGCATATGCTGTACCTCTGGGCCACTGGGTAGCTAGAAGGAAGACTTTTATCCTTGACACAGCACCATCCCATCATATGTTTTCCGTAGGAATGAGTGGCAACCATTCCCTTGGAGAGGAGAAAGGGAAGGAGGCATCATGGAGATGGTGGTGGGATGGCCAGCCAGGCTTCTTCCTCTGGAAAATGTCAACAAGAAAAACCAGAACTTCCTCCATCTT
Source organism: Lepidodactylus listeri (assembly GCA_029233225.1). Lineage (NCBI taxonomy): Eukaryota > Metazoa > Chordata > Lepidosauria > Squamata > Gekkonidae > Lepidodactylus > Lepidodactylus listeri. The sequence continues at coordinate 9,901,279 of JARCFY010000017.1, read as the reverse complement.
GGATCCTGTTTCTCAAGCCCAGGTTGTAATGCTTTGCCAAGCCTGTCCCATTTCCGGTTGCAAGCTGTCCACATAGTATAGCCTATTGGAGGTTAGCGTCAGACTAGGATGAGAGGAGCCCTGGGCTCAAGTCCCCCCACAACGCCATGAGGCTTGCTGGATGACCTTGGACCAGTCACACACATGCAGCCTAACTATGTGGTGGGACAAAGTGTGGAAAGAAGGACCGTGGACACCATCCCAAGTGCCTCAGAACAAGGCTAGGCTAAAGACGTACTAGATGGACAAGGGTACGCATTGCAGTGATGGTCTGTGCACACAGGGAAATTGCGCGCCAAGGGAAACTGACAGTCCAGAGGCCTAGTGCTCTGTGTTTTGGCAGAGGTACATTCGCCTGACTACTGCTGCAAGTGGTGCAGGGCATGCACTGAACACAGGAGGAGGCCCGTGTGGGGTCTAAAGAGGAGGACCATGCTGGCCGGCTAGTTGTTGGGCTCTCTTTCGCCCCGTTGTCAGGATCAGCTGGGCAGGTGGGAAGATTCTACACCAAGAGATCATCATCATAGAAATGTTTAAGCCAGGACAACTTGGTCTCTGGAAGTCACTAAAAACATTTCAGTCTACCTTAAACTTCTTGTTTAAGATGGATTGTTCTCAATGATCCTCAGGTTTATAAAATCAAAGTCCTTTAAGAGCCATGTTGGGAGTAACAGGCAGACTTTTCTGCAAGCTGTTGTCTTGGCTTTTCCTGAGGCACTTCAATACTGCAGTTTGATCCCTTGGTCTGAAAAGTCCTTACTCAAAATTCTAAAAGGAGAGAAGACACCCCTTAAAGCTGACTTGCAACAGGGCAGAGGAACTTCTCATATACTTTGTATCACAAGTGCATAATTAACCTACAGTATTCACTACGACCAACAGTGGAGATATGCATTAGCTCAGTTTTTTTTAAAAAAAATCGATCCACTTTCCATGGCTCTTGCTGTGATAAATGGTGCTTTCTTGTCCAGTGGCTCAAACTAGCCCAATCTTGTCAGGACTTGGAAGCTAGGCTGGATTGTCCCTGGCTGGTACTTGGATGGGAGACTACCAAGGAAGTAAGTCCAGGGTCACCCCGCAGAGGCAGGCCATGGCCAACCACCTCTGTCCGTCTCTTTTATGTTGAAAACCCTACTGGGTCACCACAAGTCAGCTGCTTGACAGCACTTTCCACCCCCACTTCCCTGCTTAGGGGCAGTGGACCTCCTCAACACCAGACGCTGAAGCCAAACGGAGGGGGCTAGCCGTCACCTGCATACCCTGCCAGGTTTCCCAGAGACACTGACTGGCTGCTTTCCAAACTGAATGCTGGAACTACACAGACCTTTAAATCTGATCCAGTTAATTGTTCATGGTGTATTTTTTTTAAAAACTGCAAAAAAAAAAAAAAAAAGGTTAAATGTTAGTCATGGGTTAAAAAGAATCACCAGACGAATGGCCTTTAAAGTTTATTAAAAATCAAAGAATACAAAACTTCACATAAAAATATGTATTTTAGCTTTCCACATCGTTATACACACAAAAAGAATAACATGATATCTTAAACAGCTATCCACAGTGCTACTGAACATAACCCACGTGGTAGCCAGTGCAATTTATTGGTTCACCATGACTCTAATGGAACGTGATACCTGCTTCTCTTAAACCTATCCTGTTTTTAAAGATGGACACTATTTCATACACTGAGGTTTCTGTAATGGAGGCACATACATACTCAATATTGCTAGCATGTAAGAATGGTACAGATCTGTGTTATCAGCCCTTGAATACTGGTTTATTCAAGCTTCAATCTTTTCTTGTGCCAGCATCACGTTTAAATCCTTCTGTGAAGTTAAAGCAAGCAAGCAGTCAAGGCAAAAAAGACAGGCATCCAGGAGGACTGAGATCTTGGCAATAAATTCAGTCGCTGCTGATATGCTTACCAGTTGTTATTCATCTTCTAGAATATTTGTGGCATCTCTCCCAGGGAAGAACATGCAGTGCTGTATTTTCCTCTGGCTGCGGTGCCTTGAGCAGCTGTAATGCAGATATTGCCAAATGCAGGGTCCCTTGAAACCGCTTTTCAACAAGTCCTTTGGATCTGATGTTGTTATGTGCAGCCCTTAAGATCATAGCCCAGATGTTCAAGTGTTGTTCCCAGAGCAATTAACATCAGATAGCTCATGACTAGGTTTACTTCCCACTGCTCAACTGACACACTGTGCATTTGCAAAACTTCTGACTCTGTTCATTTTTGCCCGTCGAAGGAATTTTGTACTTGCAGACTTACCTTTCCCAACAGATGCTGGCACGGCTAAGTCATACACGTTATTCCTCTCCCATTATATTGAAATAGCAGCGTACATTCAACACTGATATGAATGCTCGTTAATGAACAGTTGTAGAATTTTAAAGTTGTAACTGTGATAAACTCTGAATCCAGATGAAGTGCAGATGTTGTGTGCTACTCTATAGTTTGGAATGTCACACCCTCCTCCTCTTATGGACCCAAAAGGTTCCGCGTTCCACTTTGACAGGTTTCTTTAGTGTGTGCCACATGCTGGCGTCCAAGGCAGATATTAAAGCTTACTTTCGCAGGAATAATTCCATCTCAAACATTCAAAGATCAGTTTTTATGAACATTTGTTTCTGCATTTCAGAAAGACAGAAGATGATCAAGATGATTCTCTGCTTAAATATTCTTCCCAAGCCCCTAGTTCAAACAGAACTACAGGTACAGTGCTCTGGAGATTTAAGAACGTTCATTTTTTTAAAAAACATGAAAAGATATGACCAATGGCAATGAGGTGCTTTTTAAAAACTCAGGACTATGAAGGACGTACAGGTTTTTTGCTTTAAAAAAAGGTTAAGAGTTGTCATGGCGATATACAGTTGCATAGTATACCTGTATGCATCGGAGAAAGAGTGTGACTGTGCGCATGCCCACAGAGCATGGAGGGCAGTGCCCTTTCTGCAAGACAACAAAGAGTTACTTTAAAAGCACAGAGAATCTGAAGTGTACATTGCAGGTAGTTGCTCCTGACACAAATAATGCACACCACAATACAGATTCCTCAGCAGAACCAGCATAATTCCTCTCTCCCCATTCCTTAGGTTGGATGTGTTAGTTGACAACATTGTTTGGACCCAATCAGAGTACAAATCATAACCAACCACTTGTCAAATATTTGGAACTTGCTTTGACCAAGAAAAACAAAATAAAAAAGGCCTTTTTCATAAACTGAAGGCACAACCTGGTGAGATGTTCTACTCTGCGATCCCCACTGAAGGGAAGAAGAGTTGTACAAGATCACGGGATTGTGCCTGATCTTCTTCGACAGAGCCAAACTGGTGCCAAATAATGAGTAAACTAAGAGGAAAGGTCAAAACACTTTGGGGCATAATACTTTTTGAAATAAAACTTTTAAGCAAAATTAGTAGTTCCACTGTAAGTTAAGAAACCTACAGTACCAGCAACGAGAAGGAGTTGCTTGGACAGCCCCTCCTGAACCATGAACCCAACTTAGAAAATGCAGTCTGGGAAAGAATCTGTGGAAGCAAAAGCAAAACTGAAGGAGCACCCCCCCCCCCACTACCCAAATCCTCCAACTCTTAAATGTAACTTAGTCATACCATTATGCAAGTTAAAATATTTTGAGTTATTGAACTTAAGTTATGTTTCAATACAGGTAAAGTGAACAAAGAAACTGGACCCCCAAAAAATAGGGGGGGGGGGGAAGCAGCGTACAAAGTGACAAAGATCTCCTACAAGAGAAAAGTAAAGTTCATTTTTTCTGATGAAACAAAGAAAACCCCACAACAAACAAGCGCAGCTACAGCACAAGTGCCATGGCGTTTATGGTCCTCACACAGTATTCACACCAGAGCTGCTTCGGCACTGTAGTCCGTCATGGATAGGGAGAAGACAAAACTTCCACACTGGATAAGGCTTCACAGATAAGCACAATAAATTTCTTTTTAGATGGACTCCACCATCACATAAAGAAACATGCAAATGTTGGATGCAGATATTTGGCAACACCCTCAAACCGATGCACTCGGCGCTGGTCTTGAGTCCGCCACCCCACCCCAGCCTGGCATCCCACCCCATGGCTTAGTCAAGAGCAGACACCCTGCCGTCGGCCACTATCTGCTAAGGCTAATGGGCAAACTGTCTCTATGCTTCTTTCTTCTCCAGATATTACGGTTATATTGGTGGTGACCTCTGTTGCCAACCGGCTGCCTCATGATCCCGTTGCTGGCAGAATTGTATTCACTGCATTGGCTATGACTGTGGGCACCTTTCAAGGAAAACTTCACTCCGCTGTGCTGCTGGAAGCATAAGAAGAGTTCAAGGTTATGGCCTGACAAAAACCCACACATCTCCCTAACTTTGCCCCCTACCCTTCATCAAGGGCAAGGTCATATCACCACTTCTCAGTGCACGTACTTACAAGTTCTGCCTTCACCCATACAAAGTTACAATGTGCTTCAAGGAAAAACAATCTAGGACACTTACTAAACAAGAGGAGCATAAACTTAATCCAAGTGTTCCTCCTGTTCCATGGTGACCACTATCAATTATCGGAGGACTCCATCGGACAGCACGTACCTGATTATTAGTTGCCACAATCAAGGTTCTTGCAGGCACAGATTGCGTTTTACCACTTGGTAGAGGCAACGTGGGCGGCAAACTGACCGTAAGCTGAGATGGTGCTTGCAGATTGAAGTGGTACACATTAGGAGTGGTGCAAGGTGGAGTATCCGAGTCCTTGTGACACAGAAAAGGGGGGAGGGATGGAAAACAAAGGAAACACAACGTTGGCCACTCATTTAAAAATAGCAGTGTATAAATTAACACTGAACTTCAGAAGACCAAGAAGTTGCCTCTTCTAACAGTCCTATCTTAACATTTGAACTCTTCCTCAAAAAAAAAAAACATGCATGCAATTATGATCACCTTCCCTTCTGAATAAATATTCTGGGACTTAGAAAAATAAGTCCGAAATACGTCTTGATTATTATTTGAACAGCACAGAACGCGACCAAGGGAGAAGCCTCTTGCTTCCTGCTTGAAGCTGGCTGATCCTGCACTGAATCCCTGCCACAGCAAGCAGGTCTCCAGAGCAGGACTAGAGGAAAATCAAGTTTTGAAAAAAGCCTGAGTTCTAGTCCTGCGTCTTGCAGTCTTGTGCTGTCTGAGGTCATCTGCTGGGCCACACTCAGCACACAGCATGCGCTCCTCTAGAAAGAGGGCACGGCTCAGAAAAAGGCACCTCCTGCATTACCAGGAAACAAAAAAGACTTACTTTCCAGGATGTCGGTTGACTGGCTAAGTGGCACCAGGCATTTTCCTTCATGATTTAGTTATGGGGGAAACACAGGCATTTTTTTAAAAAAAAATTTAATACTGTTTTATTAGATGTCTAAGCCACACTTCCTTGTGTAGGAAGGCTCAGCAAATTAAAACAACAGTCAGATTATTAAAAACAATTTCATACAATGATAATCAAAACTAAAATCAGACGGCGTCTTAGGCTCTGACCCCACAGTGTCCAGGTGGCGCTGTGCAGCCGTGTGGTTTATAGAGCTGGTGCACCGGGCAACGGGGAGTGAGATGGAGACGGAGGGGGAGGGCAGTCTAGAAGGGAGACCTCGCTGCCTCAACCGCATGCCTGGCGGAATACTTCCGTTTTACCGGTCCTGCGGAACCAAATCAGATTCCGCGGGGCCTGGCTCTCATCTGGAAGGGCACCCCACCAGGCTGGGGCCAGAGCTCAGAAGGCTCTGGCCTGGGTTGAGGCAGGACGGGTGCTTTTTGGGCTGGGGACTGCCGGAGGGTGGTTCTTCGTGGAGTGCAGTGCTTGGGGGGGGGGGGTGTACCAGGAGAGACAGTTTCGTAGATATGTTGGTCCCAGATCATGCAGGGCTCTGAAGGTTACAACCAAAACCTTGAATCTGATCTGGTGTTCAAGTTGGAGCCAGTGCAGCTGGCGGAGCACCAGTCGTATGTATGCTCTAAGACAGGAGTGGGCAATTGTTTTGGCTCGGGGGCCACTTTGTGGGAGCGGAGGTTAGCGGAGGGCCGCACCTTTTTAAATGATTGCATTCATTAGTTAACTTTGCATTTCAGAAAAGGTATAAATTGTATCATAAAAATCAATAAGTATAAATTAAATAAAATAGTGGTAGTTTTATTTGATTTATTTATTGTGCTAATTTCATATCATCTATAGCTGCAAGCACATTTAATTTTAGAATCAGTTTAATGAGACAAATGTACCCTATCACACCACGTGGCCGACTGTCTTGGCAGGCCGCAAAAAACTCTGTGGCGGGCCGCATGTGGCCCCCGGGCCGCTATTTGCCCACCCCTGCTCTAAGAGAAGTGCTTGTAAGCACACACACAGCCGCACTCTGGACCAATTGCAGTTTCCAGGTCAGTCTCAAGGGCAGCCCTGCATAAAGCAAATTACAGCAGTACAGCCTGTAGGTGACCACTACATGGATCACTGTGGCTAAGTCAGAGGGAAGACAGGAAGGGGACCAACTGCCGAACTTGGCGTAGTCGGGCAACATTTGTGATCTGGGCCTCCACTGAAAGGGAGGCATCCAGAATCACGCCTAAGCTCTTCATGAATGGACTTCTTGGAACTTCTGAGGGCACCTGGTGTTTTTGGCCACTGTGTGACAGAGTGTTGGACTGGATAGGCCACTGGCCTGATCCAACATTGGCTTCTCTTATGTTCTTACGACTTGGTGTCAATGGCTCACTGTCAAGGGCTGGAAGCTGGCATCCCAGCCTGGGATCTCCTCGGCTCAGCCACAGGATCTCAGTCTTTGATGGACTGTTTCAGCCGACTCTGCTTCAACCAACCAACCAACCAACCAACCAACCAACCAACCACAGCCTCTAGACCCCTGGGCAGATCGTCTGGGGTGGTATTCAGCCAGCTGCCCATCCACAGATATAGCTGGGTGCCATCAGCATACTGGTGACATCCCAGCCCAAAGCTCTGTATCAGCTGGGCGAGAGGGTGATGTAACATTGGGGAGAGGACTGCCCCCTGGGGCACACCACACACCAAAGGATGCCGCGTAGAAACCTTCTCTCTAAGTGCCACCCTGTGTCCCCAACCATGGAGAAATGAGAAAAAAACATTTTAAGGCTGTCCCACAAATCCCCACGTCAGCAAGGCAGTAGGTCATTAGATCATAATGGACTGTGTCAAATGTTGCTGTCAGGTCAAGCAAGAACAGCAGTGCTGACCCACCTTGGTTCAGTTGTCTATGGAGGTCATCCGTGAGGACAACCAACGCTGTCTCCATCCCATAGCCAGGGCAAAAGCCAGAATGGAAGGGATCAAAGACTGAGGTGTCATCCAATAATATCGGGAGCTGTTCGGCTGCTGCTCTCTCAACTACCTTACCCAGGAACGGAAGATTCGAAACTGGGCGGTGGTTGGATGGATCAGTAGGATCCAAAGATGGCTTCTTTATGAGTGGCCTCACCACTGCTCCCTTTAAAGCCCCTGGGAAGGTCCTTGAACTTAAGGATAGATTTATAATATTTGCCGGGGGGACTCAAGTTCTATCTCAACTGGCTTTCACCAGCCATGATGGACACGGGTCTAGGAGGCAGGTGGTGGGCTTAACAGCACCCAAAATTTATTCGACCCCGTCCTGGGAGAGTCAGCTGAATTGGTTCATTTCTAAATCCAAAGACAGCCAGGGGGCCTCCAGTTCATGTACTGTGGCAGGTCCTGGTGGAGTAACAAGGTTTTATCTGCAAAGAAGCTCCCAAAAGCCTTACAGCTAATTCCAAATTTCAAATTATTGGGGTTCCCTCTGAGAGGGAGGTTAATGATCTAATTACTCTAAATAATTGAACCAGGCAAAGCTAGCGGACGCAATGGAAGTTGCATAAAATTCTTTCTTTGTGGCTTTCACTGCCCCCTCATAGGCTTTCATAAATGTCCTATAAGATGTTCCTGCAGCTTCGTTACGAGTCCATCGCCAAACTCACTCTAGCTTTCATCCTCCTAAGCTCCAAGGTGTACCAAGGAGCCAATCTGGTGCAAGAGCGAAGAGGGCACTGGGGAGCAATCTCATTGATGGCTTCAGAAAGATGGCTATGCCAGTCTTCTACCAGCACTTCTAACGAGTCACTACAGGGCATCAGATCCTGCAAAGCATCCTGGAAGCCAACTGGATTTTAGAGAGCCTTCAGTCTTTTAAAACAACCAGGTTTTTAAGACAGTAAAAACTGTTTCAATTTTAGTTAATTGCAGCAAGATGAGTTACAGAAGTTGTATTACAATTTGTAGCCTTACACTAATATTGCATTACACTAAAATTAAGCTAGACCCAAGTAGAAAGTAGCTAGGAAGGGGAACTTACGATATCACTGCCAGAAAGAGATGACACTGAAGAGGCAGATGAACCTGACGACAACTGCTGGGTACCAATGAATGACAACGGCAAACGCTGGCCATACGACGATTCAGCATCTCTGTTCTGGACTACAGTGCACAGAGATATCGGCTCTACCTTTTTCATCTGGATATCTGCTAGCATGGACATTCAACAGTTAGTGCTGCATATAAAAGCATAATCTAAAACACTCTGTTTTAGGTAGGCAACATTAGGCAGTTACCACAAAGTGGCAATTGCACTGCATGGTTCACAACACACGGCTTAACCACAGCTTGGGGTAATGCCTGTGATAACAAACTACTGTTTGCAGTCCACCGGGACACAAGAAATGGAAACTATTTGCATTAAGTTTGCAAGCCACGATTTTTCAAAACTTGAATTTACAACCCATAGTTACGGTGCCACCTCTGGAGGCCACACTGTTCTTCAAAACTTAACTTCCTAAGCAGGTGGGAAAAGAATGCAAGCAGCGCTGACCTCTGATGAGAGAGATATCTGAACTGAGCCACTGGGTAACAAAAACGGGAGTGTAAGCAGGCTTTTCTAAATGAATCCCACCACTCACCAAGATCGGCTGACAGGTTAACTTTGCTCCCCCATTTCTTTTTAATCCAAGTTCTGTAATCAATCACTTCCTGCGTCACTTTGATGATTCTTCCTAAAGTGCTGGAAGAGAAATGTTGGCTGGTGTAAGATACCTGGGCACAAACACTGAAGCAGAATTCTTCTGCTTGAACAACTTTGATTCATGGAGGGATGGCTGCAACCAAGCAGCCTCTTTAGATGTGCAAAGGGCCTTGGGTGTCCTTCGTGGTGCTTCTGTCAGCTGCCCCCCCCCCCCATTTCTCTATGGCTGTATTACAAACCCCCAAAAGATTTTAAAAGGCAGCGCATAATGTGGAACAGAAAAACTGCCCTTCTTCTCTTTCTTTGGAGGTTTTCAAACAGAGGCTAGATGGCCCTCTGACAGCACTGCTGATTGTGTGAACTTAGGCAGATCATGAGAAGGGAGGGCAGGAAGGGTCGCCTCAGTGCTTAGTTCTTGTGGCCCTTTCTCACACATACACAGAAATGCTGATCGCCACAGGGTCAGAAAGCCATTATTCTCTGGGCCAGTTTGGCCAAGGATCCTGGAGGGCTCCCCCCCCCCCTTCTGGGCATAGAGCGGGGGTCACTGGGGGTGTGGGGGGAGGTATTTGCACATTTCCTGCATTGTGCAGGGGGTTGGACTAGATGACCCCGGAGGTCCCTTCCAACTCTATGATTCTATGCCCAATCTAGCCATGAAGTTCTCTGGGTGCAGTGCAGCACCTTGCTGCCATCAGTTACAGAACCAGTTAAAAGGACCATTAGTGCAGAAGTGCAAAGTCGAATCAGTGCACGTTCCCTAAGCAATGACCGACACCAAAACAGAAGGGAACAGGTTACCTTTCAGAATCTCTGTTAGGATACGATCTTGCAAGCGGAGACACGGCGTGGCTAAGTACAATGTAAGCATAATCAAAAACTTGTTTGACTTGCATGGCACCGTAAGAACTTCTGCCAACATCATTTCCTGTAACAAATTGAAAAACAGATGATAAGCTTCATCTCCATTCATCTTTCATTTTGGCAGTTGGCCTTTAACGTTTACTTCTGTGTTTGGAATTCCAGGGGGACAGCCACGTCAGTCTGTGGCAAACAGGAGTTTTGTGGCACTCAAAGACTAAGAACATTTTTAGTCCAGCATGTTGTGGAGTACAGCCCACAAAAAGCTAATGCTGGAATGGAACTTTATTAGTCTCACAGGGCCACAAGGTTACTTCTTTGGGTTGTTGCCATTGATCCTACATTAAAACCTGGAAGCATACAGCACCGGGGGGGGGGGGTGTGGCTTGCTTCCTCCACACAAGTGATTCCCCCCCCCCCCCAACAAACAAACACAGGCACTGACTGGCACTTTGCTTCCACCTGCTGTCTGCCACACACGACTGCTGGCCAGTGCAAACATACAATTTAACAGATATTTCATTTTCCACAGTGCCTCCCTGAAATAAGACAGAGCTCTGTTTATTCAGCAGAAGATCACCACAAGCTCCAAAGGCTCTCTAGTCAAACCTTGAGGCACAAAACCCAACAGTTCCTGACTGTGACAAGAGGGGCTGTGCTGTAAAGACACGGCTGACTTATGGCGACCCTGGAGGGTTTTCAAGGCACAAGATGAACAGATTAGGTTTGCCACTGCCTGCCTCTGCAGAGCAACCCTGGACTTCTTCAGTGGTCACCCATCCAAATACTATCAAACATTTTTGTATTCTACTTTTTATATCAGTGACAGTACAACATCCTGTCAACAATTCCTGAGTGCCCACAGTGGAGACAGAGCAAAGAAGAAGAAGAGCTGGGTTTTATGTCCTGCTTTTTTCTACCCTAAGGAGTCTCAAAGCGGCTTACAATGGCCTTCACTTTGTCTCCCCACAAAAGGCCCCTTGTGAGGCCGGTGGGGCTGAGAGAGTCCTGAGGGAATGGGGACTGGCCCAAGAAGGTCATCCAGCAGGCTTCGTGTGGAGGAGGAGTGGGGAATCCAACCCAGCTCTCCAGATTAGAGTCCGCCACTCTTAACCACGACAGCACACTGGGTCTCAAAGATTCTGATTCTGTAAAGAAGTCAAAGACTGAGGCAAGTTAAAGGGGCTGTTTTGAGATAACTATTTAAAAACAAGTGCCAGAAGTATACTCTGAAACCTGACTTCAAGCTCAGTGCAAAATCAGCTTTCTTAATGAAAAACATGGTAGCGGCCTCCATTCCCTCACCAGGCAAGAGAGGATCTTCGATACACAACATGGATGGGCGATAACCATAAGTCATGGCTTTCAGAATTTCTTCTTTGGCAACATAGGCACCTCCATTTTTTATCCTAATACCAGTTTTCAAGTAATTAAAATTTCTTCCATAGAGTTCAAAAAATTCTATTAGAAGCATTCCAAGATTTTCATCTGATCTCTTAGCATCAATTCGTGGGTGCAGCTGCAAAACAAACAAAAAGGTCTTATGGTGTTTGGGGGACAACCATTTGTACTTCTGCCAGTCTGTTGGCGGCATGGGGAAACGGTTAAGAGAACTCGACTATAAAGAGAACTGGGTTCAAATCCCACCTTCACCACAAAATTCACTAGTCTCTCTCAGACTTGGACTTGTTGTGAGAATAAAGAGGAGAGGACCATATATCCTGCCCTAAATCCATGGAAGAAGAGTGGGGGGGAAATATACCTAATAAAGACAAAATAATGGTTACAGATTTCTGTCATAACTATCAATAATCTGCCATTTTTCTTAATGTCCCTTAACAGCCTCTCCTCATATTGCAAAAGCGATGGCTCTTGCCAGCATGCTGCATCTCAGAACGCTGTTGCGTTACTTTTCTAGCAAATTACATATTAGCTATATTTAGGCAGAGGAAGGCCCTTAAGAAAAGAGAAATGTTACAGCCAGGAGAGACAGAAGACAGGCTGGACAGACGTTATGCAGCATCTACTTATTTGTATGGCTACAGCCAAAGCAGAGAGTTTTATCACTCCAGTACAAATGTAAGAATATGAACAATAGGTTCAATTTACATAGAAGTTTTACATTTGTGCAAAATTATTAAGAAGAACTCTCTAGGTTATTTTGGAGGGCATAGCTGTTCAAGTCAAAAATGTGAATGATGGAGATTGAGTCAGAGCAGGTGGAAGGAATGATCCCATGTATGGGGACACCTTCCTCCAGTGACTGAGAAGAGCTATGCCTAAGCTTTTCACTGGGGAGGCAGTTTTCTATGGCTCAAGACTAGTGTTCCACAGGAAAGTATCAGAGTCACCCGTAGGCAGTCTGACTTAATGAATTAGATGAACTCATTTATAAAAGCGGCAGATGTTCTGGATACAAACTCGTCAATTTACAGCCACATGAAAATGTAGGCAATATCAGGCTGTACAGATGAAACACCATCATGCAACGTGATTTTAACCATCCACAAAACAGTTGCCTGAGGAAGGAGGTTCACAAGACAAATCTTTACTCTCTGCATTGTGTTTACATCAGTCCTTTCATCTCCACCCCACTTCCATGTAGCCTTTTGTCTCCATGCTGAGCAGGCAGGACAAGGGACTAAGACAGATCTGCAGCTGATACAACAGGGGTCCCCAATGGCACCTTTGGAATCCTGACGTGGTGGGCACCACCGTAACATGGTTGCCACAGACCACACAGAGGAAACCCAAGTGCAGGGAACAAGAGCAGCAATTTTAAAAAGAGGGGATCCAGCCAATGTGCAGCGATGTCTCTACATTGTTGCCCACGTGACCAGGAAGTGATGTCATCACATCTGGGAAGTCAGGGCGGTGCTCTGGTATTTGGGCAAAAAATGTATGGCAGAAGCCAAATTCACCAGAGTTTTTGCCCAAATGTCACTTCCGGGTCATGTGGACAGTGGCGCAGACATGTCACTGTGTGTCGGATGGGCCGCCCTGCTGCTCTCACTCAGTCTCCCCCCCATCCCCGCCCTCACAAAGAATCGACATTAGCAGAAAAGGACTCACCTGTAAGAAGCTAATTGCCATTAAAATTAGGCTGTAAGAACTAATTCCACCAGTAAAAACTTCATTCAAATCCCTCTGAAGGAGAAACTGTTTTAATACTAAAATCAAGTACGGCAGCAAAGAGTATTTCTGCAAATGAAAAGAAAAAGCTTAAAGTGAAGTTAAGCAGAATGCAGCACTTCTATTAGCAACAAATAATCTTGTGACATTTTATTATTTACTGACTCTGTTACAGATTGACCTTAGAGCATTAAGGATTTCATATCAAAACAGAAGGCTTTACATATTGCTAGATACATGGTACCTAACTGGAAGCTGGTTAACATGCTGTAAACAAGACAATATATCCTTCACAGGCTCAGGGGTGATAAAACCATGGATGTGAAGGACTTCTATATATGAAAATATGAATTTCTGTTCATATAAAAACAGGTTGCTTACCTGTAACTGATGATCTTCGAGTGGTCATCTGTGGATTCACACCAGTGGGTTTCTGTGCCTGCGCCGAAACTCATCGATGTCTAGAAAACTAACGGATTTTCGCGCCCAGCTCCAAGGCGCATGCGCGGAGCGGCCACCGCGCATGCCCAGAGGAGCCAGCGCGGACATCCCGCCAGTTCCTTCTGACCGCTGCAACCAGAAGACAGAGGTCCGCCTGGCCGCAGAGGGGAAGGTGGGCGGGAGGTGTGAATCCACAGATGACCACTCAAAGATCATCAGTTACAGGTAAGCAACCTGTTTATCTTCGACATGGTCTCTGTGATTCACACCAGTGGGAGATTAGCGAGCAGTCCTACCTGGAGGTGGGTGCCGGCCAGCGGTCAATGAGATGCAGTCGACAGGATGGTTCTGCCCATAGCCGCCAGGCCCGATGCTCGGGTGTCGAGGGCGTAGTGTCGAATAAAGGTATTCGGTGAAGCCCAGGTGGCGGCCCTACAGATGTCCGATAGGGCAACACCGTGCAAAAAGGCCGTGGAGGTAGAGACGGCTCTAGTGGAATGTGCCCTCACCGGGCCCGGTAGTTGGACGCGGGCCAGTTTGTAACAGAGGGAAATAAGCTCCACTATCCAACGGGAGAGTCTGCGAGAGGTAATCGAGGTCCCCAGTCTGCCCGGTGCATAGGACACGAAAAGACGTGGTGAGCGTCTCGTCTCCCTGGTGCGTTGAAGGTAAAAGAGTATGGAGCGCTTGACATCGAGGGTGTGGAGTAGGCGCTCCTCCTCCGAGGAATAGTTCGGAAAGAAGCTAGGTAGAAACACCTCTGAGTGTAAGTGAAACTCAGAGATTACCTTAGGCAGGAATGAGGTGTCCGGGAGGAGGCGAACCCCATCAGGGGGAAACGATAGGTAGGGAGCGTCGTGCCTAAAAGCAAGAATTTCACCGACGCGACGTGCTGAAGTGATTGCGACCAGGAATGCGGTTTTCCACGCCAGGAGGCGGAGGTCGCACGTAGCAAGAGGTTCGAAAGGTGTCCTGGTAAGTTGGCAGAGTACCAGGGGGAGGTCCCAGAGGGGTGCCGGTGGTTTAGATGGTGGGAACAGGTGTAGCAGCCCCTTGAGGAAACGTTTGGAGAGGGGGTGAGTGAAGACCGTAAAATTGTCTATCCTGGAGTGAAAGGCCGAGATGGCCGCCAGGTACACTCTGATGGAAGAGTGGGAGAGGCCGGTGTCAGCCAAAGAGAGTAGAAAGTCATAGATTCGAGAGAGGCCAGCCGAAGAAGGGGAGGCGTCCGATGGGCGTAAGAACTGAACAAACCTTGCCCACTTATACGCGTAGGAGGAGCGCGTAGACGGTTTACGGGCATTCAGGAGGACGTGGGCGACTTTGGAGGAGAAGCCGAGGGGAAGAGTCTCCAAGCCGTCAATTTCAGATGGGGAATGTCGTGGTGGAGTAGCGGCGAGTTGGGGATGCTGAGAAGATGTGGGTTGGGCGGGAAGTGAATGAACCGTCCCTGTGCCAACGAGAGTAGCGGTGCGAACCAGGGTTGACGGGGCCATCAGGGCGCTATCAGGATGCAGTTGGCATGGTCCGCGTGGATTTTTGCCACCACTAGCGTGAGCAGGGGAAGCAGAGGGAAGAGATAGAGAAAGTGTTCCGTCCACGGGAGGAGGAGGCCGTCTCCCAGAGAGTCGGGATGCGTGCCCCCGCGGGAGCAGAAGTGGCGACATTTGGCGTTGGCCCTACTTGCGAAGACGTCTATGTCGGGTGTGCCCCAGCAGAGAAAGACGAGACGCAGATGGGTGTCGGACAATTCCCATTCGTGGGGAGAGACAAGCCCTCTGCTCAGTTGATCCGCCTTGGTGTTCTCGGAGCCTGGGATGTGAGTTGCTTGAGGATAGACGCCGTGCAGGAGACACCAGTCCCACAGGCGGAGGGAGAGGCGGCAGAGGGATCTGGATACCGTGCCGCCCTGTCGATTTATGTAGGCCACTGCTGTCGTGTTGTCTGACAGGATAGCCACGCAGTGGCCCCGTACAAGGTCTCTGAAGGTGTGAAGGGCCAGCAAAACAGCCAGGAGTTCCAGGTGATTGATGTGTTTGGAACTGTGTAGGGTGTCCCATGGGCCACCGGTGGTGTAGCCGGAGAGGTGGGCGCCCCATCCCCAGCGTGAGGCGTCCGTGGTGAGTGTCCTTGTGGGGGTTGGGAGATGAAATGGTGAGCCCTGGAGGAGGTTGGGGTGGTGGGTCCACCAGCGCAAGGAGTCTCGCACTCTTCGGGTGGGGTTCAGCATGGTCGATTGAGAGTCCTGGTTTGGGCGAAAGACGCTGAGGAACCAGAGCTGAACTGGCCGCATGCGTAGCTTTGCGATAGGGATGACTGCTGTGGTGGCAGCCATGAGGCCCAGCAGCCTTTGAAAGAGGAGGGCTGATGAAAGCGGTTTAAGAAGGATGTGCTGTGCTAGGGTTGTGAGGGTAGATGCTCTGTCGCGTGGCAGGAATGCCGTGAGATGGATGGCATCTAGTGATGCTCCGATGAACTGGACCCTTTGGGAGGGAAGGAGGTGCGACTTGTCCCAGTTGACCTGGAGGCCCAACCGTGCCAGGAGGTCGCAAGTGTGTGAGATGTGCCGGGCGAGGGTCTCCGGTGAGTCCGCCACCAGAAGCCAGTCGTCGATGTAGGGGTAAATGACGATTCCCTGTAGGCGAAGGTGTGCCACTACGGCTGCCATAGTTTTTGTAAAAACCCGGGGTGCTGTGGAGAGACCAAAGGGAAGGGCCTTGTATTGGAACTGATCCTTCCCCACAGCGAAGCGGAGGAACTTCCGATGTTGCGGAGCGATGGTTATGTGGAAGTAGGCATCCTGGAGGTCTAGAGTTGCCATCCAGGAGCCCCGCCGCAGGAGGGGAAGAAAGGAACGCAGGGTGATCATCCGGAAGTGTTTGTACTGGATGAAGGTGTTGAGATGCCGGAGGTCGAGAATGGGTCTCGTGCCTCCGTCGCATTTGGGAACTTGAAAGTAACGGGAGAAGAAGCCCGTCCCCTGATGGGATGGAGGGACCGGTTCTATGGCATCTTTGCGGGTCAAGGTGGCGATCTCCGCGAGCAGGGCGGGGGTCGGTTGGGTAGTAACCAGAGAGCGGTAGAATGGCGCTTGGAAGAACTCGATGCGGTAGCCCGTTGCAACTATAGAGTACCCAGTTGTCCGAAGTTATTTCGCGCCAGGTGTTGATGAACGGTGCAAGGCGCGTGGACAGTGCAGAGGAAGGGAGAGAGTCAAAGGCCCTGTTTGGGGCCCCTCGGAAATTTCTGGCGACCCTGAGTTTGGGTCGATGATGGACGCTGTTTGCCCTGATAAGGTTGCCGCTGTTGGGTGGGCGAGGGTCGTGGGCGCCATGAGCGGTCGGGGGAGGCCCTGGACGGTGGACGGCGGGACCACGGCCTGGACCAAGAGCGAGGTTTGAAGCTCCTCGAGGTGGAGGGAGATACGCCAAGGGTCCTGGAAGCTTTGATGCTTTTATCCAATTCCTGTAGGACCGTATCCGTAGAGGAATGGAACAACCCTAACCCATCGAAAGGAAGATCCTCGATGAGTGTCTTAGTGTCCTGCAGCAATGAGGTGTTGCGGAGCCAGGAGTGCCGGCGAAGGGCCACGGCTGCTGACATGGTCTTAGATGCAGCGTCCAATGAATGCTTGGCGGAGTTGACTTGCTGCTTAGCCAGCAAGAGGCCTTCCTTTTGTAACTTACGCATGGCTATGCGTGTGTCCTCCGGCAGGGTTTGGGTGAGGGCAGATACCTGCTCCCAGAGAGCATACTGATACCTGCCCATGCATGCCATGTAGTTTGCGGTTTTGATGCCCAGGGTTCCCGCAGAGTAGATCCAGCAGCCAAAAGCGTCCAAGCGACGGCTTTCCTTGTCGGGGGGGGGGGGTGGAGTGGGCTCGTTTAGAGCGAGTGGAAGAGCTAACCACCAGAGAGTTGGGCTTAGGGTGGGTCGTCAGAAAATCGATACCGTCCTCCTGGAGTTTGTACATATGGTCCAGACGACGTGAGGATACTGGAGCCGAAGCGGGTTTGTCCCATTGGGCTTTTGTGGCTTGAAGCAGGACGGCCGAGAGAGGCAGGGCCACTGATGGAGAAGTGTCCATTTGGACTATGTCGAAGACCGGATCCGAAACAGTTCGTGCAGGCTGAGCAATAGGGATGCCCAGGGACATAGCCATTCGCTTCACCAAGTCCCCATAGGACGAGACATCCTCTGATGGTGAGATAGGGAGGTTGTCTGATGTATCCGGTTGAGGCGACGGTCTATCCGGGGAGCTGGAGGAGGAATCGTCAACCTCGGAGTCGGCATCGGAAGGTTCCGATACCGACCGGGGGTCTGTGGGCTGGCGACGAGGTGTTGGAGGCTCCCGCGGTATCGGCTGGTGCGGGGGGGGGCGCTGGTACCGCAGTTGCTGGGCGGCGTGGAGCCTCGGGAGTGGGTCTCCGTGGAGGCAGTGCCGGTGAGCGGGATCGATAGCGGTCTCGGCGTCTGCCCTCGGTGTCGATGGGGTGAGGAGCAGGGTCGCGTCCATGCCGAATAGGCGATCGGGATCGGTGCGTAGTGGGATATTCCCATGCAGACCGGGAGGGAGAAAGCCAAGGTAGCGTCGACGACAATGGGTAGGCGCCGTAGGGGTAGTAGGCGCGCGGGACCCAGTGTGGGTAATCGTATCGAGGTGGAGCTCGAGGTCGTGCGGGGTCGCGCGGGCGACTCGGTTGCCGACGTGGAGGCGACTCCGGGTGAGGGGGGCTCTCGTAGTCGGGATGGGCGCGAGACCCCTCGGAGCCGGCCGGCGACATCGTGCGACGCGAGCCCGAATGGGAGGAGGGCGGCTGGGAGCAGTGTCCACAAGGCGAGTGGTACGCGGTGGAAACCAGATCTTGTGAGTGTAGGACAGCTTCAGGCAGATCTGGATCTGCATGGCGAAGCGGGGAGTCCAGCAGCTGGATGATCTCCGGTGGCGGTGGAGGTGGTAGGGAGGCATCGGGGTGGGCCATCGGTATGGGCGTCACTGAACCCCGGGGTCTGGTCTCCTGGACCGTGGCAGCTCGCGGCTCGCCCTTGTCGCGGGACTTACTAGCCAAACGCTGTTTTCGCTTTTCCGATTTATCCTTCTTCTTTTTCTTTGTAGGTGTAGAGGAAGAAGAATGAGGAGCTAGAGGCCGCTTCGGTGGACGATGGCCGGCATCGGAAGCCGCCTTCGGAATGGGGGGCTTCGATACCACCATCGGTGTCGGGGTCGACGTAGACGTCGAGGGAAGTGCCGAGTCCCGGGATGCCATAGAAGCCGGGCGGAGGGCCGACTCCAGGAGCGCAACTTTCAAACAGGCCGCTCGGTTTTTGGGGGTCTGGTTTGAAAATTTCGCGCAATGGATGCAGGACTCTGGCTTGTGGGATTCCCCTAAGCAAAGAATGCAGAGTGAGTGACCGTCCGGCGCTGCGAGCTTGCTACCGCAGGAGGTGCAGCGCTTGAAGCAGCCCCAACGCTGAGCCATACAGTGGGGCCGTCGAGCGGGGCAGGAGGGGAAGGGGAAGGGGAAAGGGGTCTTCCAGAGCCCCGGAGTAGCCGAAGAAAAGGTACCGACGTCCAAAAGGCAAAGAAGTCCAAAAAACAGTCCGTAGGTCAAGATATCCAAAGAGCTTTCCAGAAGTAGACGAAGTCAACGAACCGACGAGGGAGGCTGTTAGCCGAACGGCGGTCAGAAGAGAACTGGCGGGATGTCCGCGCCGGCTCCTCTGGGCATGCGTGGTGGCCGCTCCGCGCATGCGCCTTGGAGCTGGGCGCGAAAATCCGTTAGCTTTCTAGACACCGATGAGTTTCGGCGCAGGTGCAGAAACCCACTGGTGTGAATCACAGAGACCACGTCGAAGATAAATACAGATATTCACGATCACTGACACCTCTACGTCAATTAAGGCATGTGAAGCAACAGCCAAGCAAAGAACCATAAAGAAACCTATGTGTACTGTCTTTCTGTATGCAAGCATTACCAGACCTTAAAAAGGTCTACAAAGATGAACACTTGTTTTCTGTGAAAAATGGAGAGCCCAAATGTCATGCAAGACCTTTTTGACCAGCGATGTATGAAATCTCTCAAACAGTAATCTCATCACAACATGTGAGGGACATTCTTGCACGTTGGTGTGCATGGGGGGGGGGCATGCTTTTTGCAAGCCAATTTAGATTAAATACGTGCATATACATTCGCACTGTCCCTCGGGAACTGCAGGGCAAGACCTCCGTTACCTAGATGACCATGCAACATTCTATATGTCATAACTGGCTGCCAGGTGCCCATATTTATCGTTTGCCAAGCAACACAGGTGGCTTTCGAGCAAGGGAAACCTTTACTTTTTAATCCACCTTTGAGTCTCAGCAACAAAGGCAGGCTACAATTAAAGGAACATCTCTCCTAACAAAGATCCTAGACACACATTAGCATCTTTGGCTAAAGGGTTTTTCTCTCACAAGCTTCAACACTGGACATCCGAGAGCTCCTTCCAACCTCCCATAAGGAAACTACGATTGCCCCTAACACCACCTCCTCCCTGCCCCAAGACCTCCCTCTTCTTCTTCTGTTGACTGTACCTTCATGTAGTCTTTGATAAGTCGAGCTGCCTTCACACCGGTTTCCACATTAAAACTAATGTCAACTTTTACTTCTGTTTCCTGGTCAGTAAGCTTTATTATTGGTACCTGCAACAACAGTTAAACCAGTCAGTCAACAAAATCCCAACAAGCAGACATTTTTCAGCAGAGAGGTTTTCCAGCAGCCGATCAATTAAATTCATGAAGCTGCTAAAACGGTTATTTGTTTCTTGCTAAGCAAGGTAACCTGAACCAGCAGTGATGATAGTTTTACAGGTGGAAGGGTTCATGTGACTCTTGTCTAGCTTTAATGTTAGAAGAATGGTGAGATTTTACATGCAGGCTTAACATGCGATGTTGTGCTTTATCACAGCACACGGCTAAGGTGGCAGCACTCAGGCCTGGGTGTTCTTCTAACCTTGAGGGCTACCCAAAAATCTGAATTTGGGAAAAATGTCACACAACCAAAAGCAGCCTTTGCTGTATCATTCTGCCAAGCAACAAATGCAGAGACATGCACAGTACGCTACTGGGGTGCTGACTCTGTGGCAGACAATTGGTAAACTGCTCCGATAGTTTATGTGGGATGTTTTAATGTTACTGATTCACACAGTTGTGCATACTTGGTGAAGAATTATTTGTAGCAAAAAAGGAAATCTTAACTCTACACCAAGGAAGCTAAATTCTGATACCTGCACAGAATTCAGCTAACTTCCAAGGTCCATATATTAATTTTGTATCATTATCCTGTTTGTATTAGTTATGAAGATGCTGCCACAGGAAACAAAATCAAGACTTTGACTGCCTGCACGCTAGAAGCACTGCTCTCCCTTTCCACACTGCACCTGCTACCTGTCCTAGAAAGGGACATGGTACAAGATTCAGGACGACTGGGAAGAGTGAACCTTGTTTCTATGTGACATCTGGTCAATCCATCCTCTCTCCCAAGCCTCAAAGACAGGGAGAAGGAAAGAAAAGCAGCTCGCCAACTGGGAAATGTATTTGTTCAATGAGTTTTTTAAAAGTAAAGCTGTACTGCCAACGCTTTTACCTCTCTCGGTGAGCAGAGAGGGCTCACACAATGAGCCGAAGAAAAAGTAAAAACTGCCGTTCTGCCTGAAGGAGGAGAGAAGACAACGGGGCCAAGGTGAGCGCAGCCCCAACCTCCTGGTGGCAGAGAGGCAACAAAGGACCCCAAAAGAACAGGTCCCCGACCCTTAACATTCTCTCAGCTGCAAGGAGAACCCTGCTGGGTCAGGCCAGTGGCTCCGCTTTGTCCAGTGCCTTGTTTCACACAGCGGTCAACCAGCTGTCCTGGAGGGCCAACAAACAGGGCCTGGACACCAAGGCCTTCCTCTGATATGGCCTCCTAGCACTGGCATTCAGAGGCTTGCTGCCTCTGAATGTGGACGGCTGATTTGTCCAACTAACAGATCCTCGTGTGTGCCAGCAAACTGCCCATGTGTGGTTCGGGGGGCACTTTCTAACTTAAAAGAACCAGCAAGTGGCTTTCAAACAGGTCAGAGATTCCCAAGTTCAGTTCTCCACTCCGCCACGCAGTTCCCTAGCATTCTTGTACCAGTTACTACCTCTCATCCTAATCTACCTAACAGGGCTGTTGTGAGGATAAAACGGAGGGATGAAAGAAGAGAGAAAGCATGTACATTGCCCTGATCTCCTTGGAGGATGGAGTCAATATGAAGTTTAATAAAGTGGTGGTGGGGTGGGGAGAATCTGAAGGCAGATTGCATTTGGGGCAGGGGGAGTTTTAGAAGCCTGGAAAAAATTGTTTTAGTAGCTACATTAGAGAAGATTCTCATTCCAAATGCATGCCGTGCACCATGCCTCTGTGGGAAGCATACATGCCACACCTTTAAGCCCAGAGTTGTAAGTTGAGCTTATGTACTTTAACGGTTTTATCAACTCCAAAAGAAGCCAACATTCTAATGTATAAATGCCTGACATATTTGTTTCTGCTGCTGTGACAGGCAAAGAAAGCGCCTAGAGAACAGATTCCCTAGTAATAATTCTTTTTTTTTAATTTGTTTATTTGTAGTTTTCCAGAAAGGAATTGCATACAAGCATATTCACAAACATGTTCTGAGTCTATACAGGGTTCGTACCTAACCAATTATATACCACAGACCATCTCTCATTGAACCATGCCACGTCTTGATCATTTAGACTCATGCTAAGTTTATCTCTTTCTGCCAGGTCTAGAAATTTCTCGAGGGAATTTTATCCGTTTTCCATACTTTGGCTACCAAAATTCTTGCAGCCGTTAGTATATACACTAGCAGTGTAACTTCATTTTGTACAAAACCATTTGGAATTATGTTTAGAAGATATATCTCTGACTTCAATTCAAGGTTTATACTTAACATTTCTGCAATAATTCTCTGTATCTTTTCCCAGTATGTTTGCATCTTCAGGCATCTCCACCACATATGATAAAAAGTGCCAGTATTTGCTTTGCACTTCCAACATAATTTGGCAGCATTTTTATGACATTTGGCAATTTTATCGGGGGACCAGTGCCATCTATGAAACATCTTTAGTATATTTTCTTTATATGAGGTAGCCCTCACAAATTTAGCGGCTTTCCAAATTTTAGACCATTCCTCTACTTGAATAGTACATCTAAAGTCCCGCATCCACAATATCATAGTATTTTTGACTACTTCATCCTGCATAAAATCCTCTAATTAGAAATTTGTATATTTTTTGAACCAATTCCCCAGTAATTCTTCTGACAATGGAAAATGAATGGGTAAGATTATAGGGATATACAAACATGCCGGTTAATGTTTGTTTTGGTATGCTGTCTTTGTATTTATATTTGTATGTATATGTGAGCCGCTCTGAGCCTGCTTGGCGGGGAGAGCGGCATATAAGCCCGATAGATAGATAGATAGATAGATAGATAGATAGATAGATAGATAGTGAGCCTTTTATGTTTCACAGGTGATTAGTTTTATATGTAGCTTTATGCCGGACTAGGCATGCTTGTATTGACTTTTGTTGTTATGATTGTGGAAATTGTGTGTGCATGAAATCTGATCACACCCCCTAAGAAAAGCCTTTTTCTACGAGGTTTTTTGTCACTTTTTCTGGTGTAGAGCACCACCCCACTTGAAGCACCTATTAGAAATAACAAATACCTTAAATAATAAAAAAGAAATAACAAATAAATTCATCTATTCGATTTGGACATGGGAAGCATCAGGGCTTCAGTGCAGTCCACTCACATCCACAGCATTACCGCCAAAGCAAGCGCATTTACAACTGCAGCACCCAACACCACCCGCTCATTTATTGCAACGTCGTAGTCTAAAAACAGCAGGTATATCTGTTTATTGAGAGTTCGTGACTGACTAAGCTTTTCAACTCTTACCAGTTAGCGATATCAAAGACTGAAAGAAAACAGGGAAGTACATCCGCATAGCTTTTCAAATAGAATCAGGTACGAAAGCAAGCGCTGAAGCCCCCGAGCATACCATGAAAATAAAAGGCAGCCTGAATACTAGACACCATACAGAAATGTACATTCTAGTGCAAGTCTCCATTAGAGACCATGACTCATAAACTAAAGGGAGCCAAGCGTGTTCCCAGAAGAACTATCAAATGTCAGCAGCATGAAAGTTCGGGACAGCAGATAGACGGAACGCTTTTTCTCAGAGATGCTGTCAGGGCCTGACCGTGGGCGTTTAAAACAAAGTAGAAACAAACAAACAAACAAAAATTCTTCCCCACAGTACCTGAGGCTGGTACGAAGCAATGGAGCCTGGGGACAGCCCAACGGGGCAAGGAGGGGAAGTCAGGATGGGGGCCCATGTGTAACTAAAGAGCAGGGGGACTGAATGCCATTAGTAGCCCCACCCCCACCCCCCCAGGGCTCAGGTTGCCTTGGGAGTGGATACCTCCTTGGGAGTAAAGGCATGCTCAGTTGTATCCCAGGAGAACCAGGGAGTGAGCATGCCGGGGGGGGGGGGGGGGGGACACACCAGATCAGGAAGGAGGGAGGGAGGGAGGGAAGAGAGACTGCTGGCTGGCAAGGGCAGGAAGCCAGACAGGCGGCAAGGCCTGGGGCCTGTGGGACCAGTCCCTCCAGGGCTGAGGGAAGCAACAGGCTCCATCCTAGGAGCGCTGGGGCCCAGCTGCCTCTCAGCCGAATGCTGTAGTGGGAGGCTGCAACCGAAAGGCCCCTTGGCCGGATCTCAGGCAGAGGCCGTGAGGGGCAGGTGGACCTCCTGACTGTAACCTGGCACTCCAGGCCAGGACTCTGACAGAGCTCACTTGTAATACTGAACAAACAAGAACCGTCGTCATCCTCCTGGTCTCTGCTTGTCACTGGAGCGGCCAGAGGAGGACAGAACGCCCAAGTGGGGAAGAAGTAGCCCCTGGACCTAAACATCTTGAGACCAGGATATTTGAAGGAGAACCTGCTTCAATATACTCCTGCCTGCCAAGCAAGGTCTACCACAGACCCTGCCTTCTCTGCCATCTGCATCCTTAGCAGAAGTGAGGCAGACCACAGCAAGACGCAAGGCCTTCTGGGTCATGGCACCCCAGTTGTGGACACCACACCCCCTCAGCTGCTCAGCCTGGTGATGAAGCTTGTGAATTTCCAGCTTCAGATGAAAATGCATTTGTCCATCACCTTTTTATTTCGCCCCCCTTTGATTTTGGGGGGCTTGTTTTTGTATTATGTTTATTGTGTAATTTATATCCTAGTTTTCATTAGTTAATTCTGCTTCACAGCTCCATTAATATTTCTACTGCTCCGTTTTCTCATATGGGCCGATGAAGTTTGTTCTTTGTTTCTGTTGTGGTTTTTGAGATGAGCTTCCATACCCAACCGCTATGAACTTCCTTGAGAACCCTTGGGCTGAGGAGTGGAGTACGAATTTTCATTCATGAAGAAACAAAAATTATTTCGAAGAGAGCTACAGGTGACCAGAGACAGCATGTTCAAGATGGGAACTGGTAAGAAAATATCATGAAGGAAACAAAAACTATGTTTCCAAAAAGAAAGGCTGTCATTTATGGAGAAATTAGCAAAGATACAACCGCAAGCCATGGAAGTATAAGGCTAAAGAGAGCTTTAAGAAAAATGGCTATATAGAGATGCTATAGATCTGCAAGGAAGACACATCTAGAATTGTTACTGAACAATGTATTCAAAGCCTCTAGCTTGAGCTTAGAAGATTCGGTTACTGGGTAGACATCTGCTCAGTGTTCACATAAAAGACCTGAGGTGACCAAAACACCACATGAAACTGCCTTATACTGAATCAGACCCTTGGTCCATCAGAGTCAGGTACGAAATGACTGGCAGCAGCTCTCCAAGGTCTCAGGCAGAGCTCTTTCATGCCACCTCCTGCCGGGTCTTTTTTAACTGGAGGTGCTGGGGATTGAACCTGGGACCTTCTGCATGCCAAGCAGAGGCTCTACCACTGAACCACAGCCCTTCCACAAGCAAAACTCTTCATGTGTGAGGAAAAGGAGATCTAGAGCTGCAAAACTGATGCTGATAAATAGTAATTGTTATAATGATCATAGTTCAAATTTCAGTTAAACGCTATGGGATGGAGCCATCAAACTGAAAGCCATTCCTGCTACTGTCGCAACATCACTTCTCCCCACCAAAGGTTGAGGGAACATTGAGAAATGCACGGGGTATGGCACATTTCCCCCCTGGTGCAAGGAAGACTGCGCCTGCTTACCCAAGGACACATCTGCCTCAGAATCAATATACTTGAGTAACGGTTCTTCAGGAACATCTAACTACAAATGAAAACCTTGCAAACAAAACTGCAGGTGTCAGGCAATTATAAAGGGAGAATGCATGCCAGCTTGTGAGAAGACCATGATTCCATAAGTAAGGAGCACTAAACTAAACAGCGTTGGCTCTAAAGCTAAAGTAACCTGCATGCTCAAAAGCTTCTTAGCATTCAAAGGCTGCTGTTACAAACTAAAATCAAACAAGTCAGACCTTGGACCCCTTACCCTTCAAAGATTCATGAATGAGATTCAACAGTAAGTATACGAACGGCTACAGCCAAATAATTTTACCAAAACAAAAAGACGACTGAGCACAAAAGAACATTCTAAGAACTCTTTACACTAAATACTGTTCCTTTCTTACTTTAAGGCAAGCACAGTTCATTTCCCTACTCACCGTAGCTTTGTCAAGTACTTTAATTGAATATGGCTCAGCCACATTGTGTTTCCTTAGTGCTTGTTCCAGCAGTTGGAGAGGGGGGCTCTCCCATTTCCCAAAAACCACCAAATCAATATCACTATGGAGAATTAAAAACATACGCACATAATTTAATTAAAAACTTAGGCCTTGAACATAAGAGACATTTTCACACACTTAATTACTAGCTGGAAGAGTTAAATCCAGTTTTTGGCCTACTGACTGGGCTAGTTACCACCACCCCCGCCCCCCCCGGGATTGTCACAAATGAAAGGCTCTTACATATAATTTAACATACACAGGACAGACATGTCAAAATCTTAACCCAGGGTAATTTGCTCAGCTATTGCCTGGGAAAAGTAAATATATGTATTTTGGGACACAAGGTGGGATCCATTTCCACTGCAGGGAAGATCAATACAGGAGTCATAAAGCACAGGATTCCTCAGTTGGTAGAAGGGAACCAATGGAATCAAACCGCTGGCTTGGATCCTACAGGGCATATTTGTGAACAAGAACTCCAAGAGGGGGACTCTCACCTCCCCCTCCCACAGCAGGTCTCTGAGCCCCCAAGGTTTTGTTCTTGGAGGGCAGGGCGCCCTGTACACCATGGAGCGTGAAACAAAGGCATGCACAGAGGGACTGCCTCCTTCCACTAACAGAAATGCCTGCCCACTCCCAAAATTGGACTACAAGTCCGAGCCATTATGTTTTCAATAGGTCTAGTAGTTATCGACAGCCTGGAAAATCTACAACAACTAACCTTCTTTCTGCAGTTATAAACATACATAAGCTTTGGGTCATAAGAGTTAACGGCAGGTCTCCTGCTGTGTGTGCACATGGCTGTGTAACTTGCAATCCTCTAAAGTTAGCTATATTAGAATTTCTAACGGCACTGTAGTACTACGATGCGTTTAGTTTTTTATAAAGAAAAGCCACTGACAACTAAGTGTTCTCATTTTTTATGCATAAAAGCATACCCCTTATTATGCCCAGTATTTGTTCTACATGGAAAATCTAAGTATTTCATCTTTACATGTTAAGGTTGGGGATTCAGGGTCCCATATAACTCAGCTTATTTCTTTTCAATACCAACTTTAAGGAGTGAGTAAGAAATGCTGGCATGATCTCTTATTACAAAGAGCTACTAATACATCCTGTAGAGAAAAAATAGCATTAGCCAAAATCTCAGTACTTACCTAGTTGGCAAATAAAGCCCTGTACTGAAGCTCCCAAATATCTGAACCTGGAAGAGAGGTGCAAAGTCAGTATGTTACTGAGGGGCCACTGGACTGAAGAAATATCCCAAAGACACCCGCGTGATTTCCAGCTACAGAAAAGTAACACAAGGGCATTTGCTGACCTCGAATAGTCTGATCCAAAATAACTTTTGTCTTCCTTTGCTAGACAACCTCTTCCACTGAAGAACACTCTGGCCCACGTAACACACTGCCCAATCACCAAGCCATAGCCTGGCACGGAGCACTACCCCCCCCACCCCCCATGCTCTTTCCAGCCCAGGTCCGAACCCCCACTCTTCCATGCAGGGGTCATTTCATAGAAAAAGAGGTGCAGGAGCTCATTAGCATAACTTATTTGCACATGCCACATCCCCTGACATCACCAGAAGTATGTCAGAAGGCAAGAAAGAAATAAGAGAGAGAGAAGGAAGGAAGGAAGGAAGGAAGGAAGGAAGGGCTGGCAGAGAGGGGACAGCTACTAATCCAAGCCTCAGAAATACCACTCTTCTGGGAGGACAGCTTCAGTGGTGGCTGAAGCCTTCAGAAATCTGGTCGGAGGAACAAGGACCTTTCCAGGGGGCAGGGTCATTTTGCTGCAGCCATGACACAAGCAGGCATCCCCCCGCGGTTGGGGGGGACAGCTAGCACCAACTCCAGGAGCTGAGCTCCCCCCCGAGCTCCTGCTCAAAATGACCCCTGCTTCCATGGAAGCTCATTGGGTGACCTTAGGCCAGTCACATGGCCTAGCCTACCTCACAGGATTATTGTGAGCATAAAATGGAAGAAAGGAACATGACATAAGCCCCTTCTGGGTCCCACTGGGGAGAAAGGCTGAGTATCAATGAAAGGAAATAAAAATATAATAACATTACATCCTATTTAAGATGAGCTGAGTGGCGCTCAGGTGCAAACTTTTCATCCTCCTCCCTCCTGTGGCAGACTGCTGTGGAACCACAAATCACACAAAGTGCCTTCACCGACAGGACACACGACTGGAATCTTAAGTCTCTGTTGCCTTATCTTTAGTGTCTTCATTTTCTGCCCAGAATGGAAGGAGACACCACAATGCAGCATTTCCCCAGGTGAAGAGAATGGCCTGCTACGCCTGCAGTCCCTAGACTCTATGAGATTTAAGGCAAGGAGACACCAAGGCAGCCAGAAGAGCTACTCCTTGCCATACTGTTCTGCTACCGGTGCCGTAAATAAAGTTTTAAGACAAGGAACTTAAATCTGCCTTATAAATCACTGGCAATATGTTTTTATGGAAGTCACCAATTTTATGTAATTGCTTGGGGGGGTGGGGAGATTCTTTACACAACTTTGCATTGTGGTCCAGGCCAGCAGGCTTGGAAGGAGCTACACAATCACACTACTGCGTGTGTGTGTATTGGGGGGGGGGGGGGGGAGAAATAGAGAACAGAGCAAAGGATGATTTAATCAAAAATCCAATGAAAGACATACTCACATCAGCCGTAGGCCACAGGTCTTTGATAACGGTTTCTATTCTTTTCACTACCTCTCTTCTCATAATTTCTTCTTCAGGACGTGGGGACATGAAGTCATAAAAGTCCATTATTTCTTCATGGAGCCTGTTGTAGGGAAACACAAAGGCCAGCATCACCTGAAAGCTTACTAAAAGCATTTGTCATATGTTTTATAGACAGACTGATACAACTTGGATATGAACCTGTTTTTCCCATGAAGGCCAAAACTCAAGCCACTAGGCTGCAGCGAAGTTTCTCTCT
Organism: Lepidodactylus listeri; assembly: GCA_029233225.1. Lineage (NCBI taxonomy): Eukaryota > Metazoa > Chordata > Lepidosauria > Squamata > Gekkonidae > Lepidodactylus > Lepidodactylus listeri. Next base: position 9,872,002 of record JARCFY010000017.1, on the reverse strand, counting down.
GTAAACACCTGCTTTGTGGAAGAATAACACGACTGCAAATTACTTCGGCTACAGACGCCAGTATTTCTCCTATGGACCTTGCCACAGGATGATAAATTTCCATCCAGCCTGCCTGACCTACATGTATCGTTGTACGCCTGACACTTTTTCTTGATTTATCAGATAGATGAATACCATCTATACCAAGTCTTGTATGACTTTCTAGTACCTACTCCACACAAAGAAGAGTTGTGAGCAACAGAAAATGTATGGAAACATGAAACTGCCTTCCAGTAAACGAATACACTGCTCTAGCAGCAGCCACTCCCCAAGGCATCATCAAGGTTCTTCACCATGGCTCTGTCTTGGAGATGCAAAGGACTGGAACAGGACTTTCTGCCATCTGCAAAACATTGCGGGTTGGAGCAGAAAGTACACTTGGGACAAAGAAAAGTCACAACCATTGCAAAGGAAGGGATCTGTGAGTGTTGTAGATTTCCCACTAAAATTGGGGCCCATGCTGCTCTCAAACACCCTTCAGCCCTCAGAAACTACGTTCAGGTGGTATGGGAAGCTGGAGAAGATGAGAGGAAGAGCCACTCCATCAGCAGAGCTGTGTTTGTGGTTCTCTGGATCCAATGCAACGTGTTTTACTTAACCCCAAAAGTCAGGAAGGGATTTTAAGAAAATAGAACACTCAACGTTTAGGCATGAAGGCAAAGAATTCTGTAGCATCTTAATTGATTTATTGGAGCAACTACCTCTGAAGGCAAAATGGCAGGTATCTTCTCAACTGAATCCCTCAAAAGTGCCAGAATTCCAGCCGCCCAAGCTTTCTCTTCAGGTCTTGGCACACATTACATGGCAGAGTAAACCCAAGTTTGTCAACAAGTATACCCTGTTCAGGGAGCCTGCTGCCTATTGTGTTTTCTTGACAGGTATACTTGTGTGATACACATTTGCCATATTCAAGTTTCACATTTTAAGTGTCTACTTAAACGACAAGACTTAACATTTAAATAGCACGTAAGTATTCACTACACTTAACAGATATAGCGTTATAATAGATCAGAATTATCCTCTCCATATTCCAGACTGGGGGATGAGTCGAATCCAGATGAGGCCTTTCCCTAAGGCCACTTACTGAATTCACAGAGGCTAAATTTAAACCCACGACTTCCTGATTTGTAGCTCAAACTCAGCCATTATGCTACAGAGCAACTGAAGTACTGCATCCAATACACAAGTGCACAGAGTGGCACCTCCAGTCTACAGAGCCTGTTAGCCAAACATCTGTTCCAGGTAACTTGATGGGAAACCAACATTATGCCTCCATTTAATAAGGAAGGATTTTCCTGCGCAAAAGCCATACTGATTCTTTCTCAGTGGAAATGTCTTACTTGATAAACTATTTCTATTCCACCTTTCCAACCTCTAAATGGTGACCCCCAAAAGAGATTACATTGCCAAAGCTAATAAGCAGATACAATGAAGTCAACAATTATGCTGTTCTCATGGTCCTGTTTTATTTCTGTGTTTTAAGGGGGAGTAGTTTAAAATGCAGGCCTCTAGAGGAAGAAAGAGGGCGACTGGATGAATGCTTTGGAGTGTGTTATAACGGGATGGTGGGTGTACCTGAGGAGTCAGAATTTGTTCAGAGGATTTGTGAGAGGGGAGAAGAGTGAATGAGGAGGTTGAGTGAGGTGCTGTGGTGTGTGAGAGAAATCTGTGTTCTTTGTGGAAGTTATTTGTCTAAGTGGCAAGTGAAGAAAATCAGCCTTTGTGGCTAGGTCTACTTAAGGAACTTTTGAGAGAACGGAGAACTGTACCTTTCTGAAACCACTGCACTTATGAACTACAAAAAAACCATTAGTGTTATACTTCTAAATAAACTCTATGTTGAAGTGAAAACTGGCGTTTTATTTAAATGATCCCCTTTTACCTCAGAACCATTCCCCACGCGCTGACTGTTCTGCCATTCTACCGAATATAACTAAGCCATCCTGTTTTCTAGTAGCCCGTCTAGCCTCTCAGTGCTATTCAGTTCTCCACTGGGGTCCACTTGAATGGATCCATTTTTGAATCGGCACTGAAGCTAAAGTAGAACCCTTGCTGGTTGGGCCCGCTGGTTGGGGCCTTGTACTGAATTTGTGTTCCTCTAAAAAACCATTAAAGAGCCCGTCTCCTGATCTCTAAGAGAAGATCTTTTGGAGGCAATGGAAATAAGTAGGAACCACTCAGGAAGAAAAGGAGGCAGCACAACATGTCATCTCCAATTCTCCCTCTAAGCTGTGGAGCCTTGTGAGCAAAAATTCTACTTTGTGAGCTGCTGGCATTAAAGCCGTGAGCGAGCGATCTGGCTGCTGCATAAATTGGATTGCTCTGGAGCCATCCTTCCTGAGCGAAGAGAAAGATGTGTTAGCCGGAGGCTAAAAAATCGTGAGCTAGCTCACACTAACTCAGCTTAGAGGAACACTGGTCATCTCAGAAAACTACAGAGCGGTGCCATTGTGGGTGTGACATACAAAGGATCTTGGCCAGAAGCAAAATGTTACAAGAGTGCACATCAGTTTTGGAAGATGATGAAGCTTAAGGGGGAGAAGTATGATAGATGTTTATAGATTTATGATGTGAAAGAGGTACATACTCAGAAGTTTTTCTCCCTCTCTCCTAATACTAGAACTTAAGAAGCACCTTGACAAGCAGCAGATTTGGAAGAGATCTATATTCTAATTCCGAGAGGGTTTTTTTCTGTGTGGATACTTATATCTGCCAAAAGAGAGCTAACTCTCCCCCACAGCTTTTCCTACATAGTCAGGCCCCTTCCTCGGGCTCCAGAAAAATCTGAAAAGTCAAAAAAAAACTTCAGGGAGTGTTGAATTCCCCCCAGTAACTTTTGAAATGGCATCAGCTCCAGGCATCAACTGTGAGATTAGAATGTTTGGGGGAGGGGAGGAGATTCTAACTGTTTCTGTCAGTAAAAAGCAGGGTTTTTACTGGCAGCAGTCTAGCAGTCTACTGCCAAGTACCCCCCCCCTCCCTCCCGGGTCACCAGCAGATCCAAATCCAGGCTGGGAAACTCCTGGAGATTTGGAGGTGGAACTTGGGGAGGACAGGGACCTCAAGTGAGGTACAATGCCATAAACTCCACCCTCCAAAGCATCCATTTTCTCCATGGAAAGTTATCCCTGTAGTCTGGAGATGAGCAGTAACTCCAGGGCATCCCTAGGCAGCACCCTTCTGTGACTTGATTCCACCTGATTTGCATGACTTAATTAGGCCCAGCTGCTTTGCTACTGTTCATCAGCAGCCACCCTATGAAAGCCATTGTGATGTAACAGTTAGAGCTTCAGATTGGGATCTGCAAGACCCAGGTTCAGATCCCCATCTTGCGGGGGAAGCTGACTGGGAGATTTTGAACCAGTCACATACTTTCATCCTAACCAACCTCACAGGGTTGTTGTGCAGATAACAAGGAGGAAATAATAATGTAAGCTGCTTTAGTCCCCACTGTGGAGAAAGACTGTAATTTTTCTAGGTAGAGGCTGCGGGGGAGGGGGGTGGAGATGGAAAGCTGAAGACAGAGAAAGGCAGGTTGGCTGTTGGGTGGGAAGGAAATAGGGTTGCCAACTCCAGGTTGGGAAATTCCTGTACATTTGAGAGGTGGAGCCTGGGGAGGGTGGGATGAGGTGGGAGGCAGAAAGAGAAAGTGATGAGGTGGGGAGGCAGAAAACAAAGAGAATGATGACGGGTCAGAAAGAGAGAGGAAGTAACATACATGGAGGAGAGAGAGAAAGTAAGAAGGGGGGGCAGAAGAGAGAAAGAGTGTGAGAGAGATGGGGGGGGGGAAGGGAGGAAGCAAAGGTGTGAGGAATGGGATAATCATCCTGTAAGTTTCTTGCGGGTCTCCACTTGTAAAAGTCTATTCCTCAAACTTGTGAAATTTACTGCACAGTACATGGTGACAGCCGGTAACTTGGCTGTAAAAGGAGATTAGGAAAAGTCATAGAAGAGAAGAGATTGGATTTATACCCCACCCTTCACTTGCCAGAGTGGTTTACAAACTCATCCCCCTTCCTTTCCCCACAACAGACACCGTGTGAGGTAGGTGGGGCTGAGAGAGCTCTTTCCAGAACTATCCTTAAGAGAACAGTTGCATCAGAACTATGGCTTGCCCAAGGTCATCCAGCAGCTGCAAGTGGAGGAGCGGGGAATCAAACTCGGTTCTCCCAGATTAGAGTCCGCGCACTTAACCACTACGCCAAACTGGCAGCCATGTCAGTCTACCTGCAGCAGTAGAAAAGAGCAAGAGTCCAATAGCACCTTAAAGAAGTGAGCCGGCCGGTAACGCCTGAAAGCTCATACCCTGCCACAAATGTCTTCAAGGTGCTACTGGACTCCTGTTCATAGAAGATAAATCCGGAACGGCCGGATGCAACGTCTACATGATCCAGAGGCCTCCTTGCCCGGCCTGTAGGCCTTCCAGGGCATCTAGTCAGGCACAGCAGGAAGGACCCTGGACCGCGGGGCTCCTTTCCCCGGGCCTGGGGGGCAGCCCCCTCCCCTCCCCCCCCCCCCGGAAGCCAGGCCCGCCCGGGCTCCGCCGACCTCCCCGCTCCCCTGGATCCAGGCCCGCCCTGCTCCCCGGGAAACCTCGCCCGCGGGAAGGAATTCGCTCGCTCGCGCCCGCCCAGCCCAGCGCAGAGCAGCGCAGCGCAGGGCCCCTGCAGGCGGGAGGGAAGGCGGTTCCGCCCGGCTGTCTGGCTCACCCTGGGGTGCCCGGCGGGTAGGGCCTGGTCTTCCACGGCGTGCCGGGGGCCGGAGGGGCCGGAGAAGAGGCGGCGGCGGCGGCAGCGGGGGGCGGCGGGGGGGGTTCGGGTCCGCCCAGCCGCAGCAGGTGGCGGTTGATGCCGTAGGTGCTGGCCTTGTTCTCGCCTTTCCTGCGGCCCGGGTGGTACTGGCAAGGGGGCGGCGGTGGCGGCGGCTGCTGTCGCCTCGGGCACCCCTCGGCCTGCTCCTCCCTGCGGGCCCGGCCGGAAGAGGGCGAGGCGCCGCGGGGGCTGTCGAGGCCGGGCTCGGCGGGGGGCGGCAGGAGGAGCGGCGGCAGCGGGGCTGGGGGGGTCCGCCCGTCTGCAGCCGGCAGGAAGAGAACGGAGGGCGGCGGCGGCGAGGCGGGCTGCGGGGACGAGGCGAAGGAGGCCGGGTCCGAGCGAGGGGCGGCGGCGGCGGGGCTGAAGAGGCAGAGGGAATAGCGGGGCCGGCCGGGCGGCGAGGGCGGAGGGCTGCTACTGCTCCTGCTGCTCTGGGTGCCGCCGCCGCCTCTTCCTCCTCCTCCTCCGCAGCCTCCCCCCCCTCCTCCTCCTCCTCCTCCGGCCCGGCCCTGGGCCGTCTCCCAGATCTGCATCCAGAGCGCGTTGGCCGGGCCCTTCTGCTCGGGCTGGATCCAGGCCACGCGGGGATCCATCCATCCGGCCTCGCCGCTCCGCGCGGCTCCCTCCCGCCCTCCCTGCCTCTGCCGCCGGCCCGCCTGCCGTCACGGGGGGGGGAGGGGGAGGAGGAGGAGGGGCGGGGCTCACGGGCGGAGAGGCAGGCAGGCAGGCAGGCAGGCAGGGGCGGGGAGAGGGGACGGTCGCGCCTGCGCAATGGGACGGGCGGCTGGCCGCAAACTGAGGCTGCGTCCCGGAGACCCGCGCGGCGGGGGGCGGGGGCGATGTGGGCGTGGCGCCGGAGAGGTCGCCCTCGGGAGCTGACGGGGGGGGGGGGGGGGAGTCAGGCCGTGTGAGGCTGCGCAGGAAATAGAAGAAATAGAGGACGAAACGCTGTTTATATATGTACATATACAAGAAGGGGGGACGGGGGTGGGGGAGCTACTGCTGCTGCTGCTCTGGGTGCAGCCCCCGGTGAGCCTTCCCTTCGCCCGCCCAGCTCTCTCCAACCGCTGGGGCCACCCAGCCCTGAGCCCCCCCCCCCCCCCCCCCCGGCAGTAGAGGCGAGGCAGGGAACCGTCTTTGGGGGGATTAAAATATCCCCTGCATAGTTTTTTTAAATTTTAGGAATTTTCTTCACACCTGGGGAGTCCTCCAAATGTGCAGGAAAATCTCTCTCCCCCCCCCCCAAGTGCCCCAGATGTGCAGATTTAGATATCCGCATGCACGGGGGGGGGGGGGGCGGGGGGCACTTGGCTGTTAGATATGTGGATTTATTTTAGAAAGACAAGATATAAAAGGGATACAAAAGGAAAAGAAGGGTTATGCATCAAATTATATATATACACATCAGGTTATTATACTTTATAGAATATATAAAACAGAAAATATTTCTCAACATCCCCTTTATTATAATTCTAAGACATTTTCTATAAAATACATTAATCCTTACTTCAAACATCTTAATTTTCAAAGCTAATCTATGTTGCAATTATATTATTGATTTCATTGTTCTGCCTATTACAGCATTTCTACACACTAGCTACAGTTTTTAATATACCAAAATTTAAGGGAAAGTCTATTGTATATCTCACAATATAAATATAAGATACTTTTGTTCAAAATCCCTTTTCTTCTGTATTTATATTCAAAACTTGTTCTCATTCTGCTTCAACACTGTAATACATTTATATACACTTGCAATATATTTATGGACAATTGTTAAACTTTCTTATTCTGAGTCTGTCTCCTACTTGCATAATGAACACTCCATCTCTCCTCAGGTTTCAAAATTGATCTGTTTCTCAAGTTGTTAATTTTGCCATTATTGCATAATGGGCAAGATTTTTTCCCAATTCTTCAAAGCTTGGACAGATGTTTTATCTCCATTTTGCTGCATAAATTGTTCTAGCTGCTGTTACCATATATTTAAATATCTCTTCCAAAAATTTTGGTAATTTGTTAGTCAATATTCCTAAATTTTAATTTTAATATATTCTGCATTTTTCCATGTATTTCCTTCCAATATCTTTTGGCTTTTTTGCAAGTCCACCACATATGGTAAAAAGTTCCATCTATATCTTGACATTTCCAACATTTTCCTTTATAGTTTTTGTCTACTTTCTTAGTATCCTTTGGAGTAATATACCATCTGAAAAACATACCAATTTTCTCAACGGCTGGCTGGCTGGCTGGCTTGGTTGTAAACTTAATTTCTTTTTTGCATAACCAAATTCTGTGTCATCCACTTTTAAGTCTTTGATCCTTGTATCTTGCCTAATCTTTGTAGCCAAAGTCTCTAATGCTAGGATAAATAATACAGGTGACAGGGGCCATGTATGTCAATTTCCTGCTATCCACAGGTCTTACCAAATGTGTTAGTCCCAGGGGTCATTTCGTAGAAAAAGAGGTGCAGGAGCTCATTAGCATAACTCAGTAGCATAACTTATTTGCATATGCTAAACCATCTGACATCACCTGAAGTATAATATCTATGAGAACAACAGCTATGGAACAAGTTAAGAGCAGAGAATCATACAGCTGTGACAACACACTCTCCTATTAAAGCATATGCATCAAAAATTTCAAAAATATACAAAAATATTGCAAAATATGATTAATTTAATATAGTAGGTGATGGGGGTCCAAAGTCATCAACAACTAAACATCCGGTAGATACATTCGTTTCCAAAAGTCTTCATCAGGTGTGGACCAACAATTAGAATATCTTCAAATGTAATAAAAGTACCTCCACTATATCTGGTTGATTCAACAATGGCATTTTTTCAACTCACATCATGTCTGGAATACTCCTAAGTTAATGCATGTCACTCAAAGGCTTTACAGTGTCAGAAGGCAAGTATGTCAGAAGGCAAGAAGGAAAGGAGAGAGAGAGAGAGAGAGAGAGCAAGCAAGCAAGCAAGCTGGCAGAGAGGGGACAGCTACTAATCCAAGCCTCAGAAATACCACTATTCTGGGAGGATGGCTTCAGTGGTGGCTGAAGCCTTCAGAAGGCTGGTCGGAGGAACAAGGACCTTTCCAGGGGACAGGGTCATTTTGCTGCAGCCATGACACAAGCAGGCATTCCCCCGTGGGGGGGGGGGCTGGCACCAACTCCCGGAGCTGCACTCCCCCGAGCTCCTGCTTGAAATGACCCCTGATCTTGATTATGCCATAATGGCTTCCTCCATTTAAAGCTATTTTGTGAAGCATTTAGACAGGTTTCCATTGCAGGCTGAGTAAACCTGCTGGGTTAGAGCAGCTTCAACATGGAGATACATACTGTGTTGTAAACCTTATGCTATGCTATTATACTTAGGAGGGTGTCAGTCTGGACACTGCAGGCGGCTTCCTTGCGGCAGCGTGCAAACACCATGCAGCGGGGGCAATTCCCCCCGCCTTGTTCTGCCGTGCCGCGGAGGCGCAGCAGAACACGAGTCTGTCTGCAGCCTCAGTTTTATCTTCCATCTTTAGTGCCCTCTCACACTGGGATTTTAATGAGGTACTCACCAAGAAGGAAGAGGGATGATGATCTCATTGAAACAGCGACTGAATAACCGTCTTGCGAACCGCTATCACCTTCCTTAATTGCAGGTCCAATGTGTCATGTTTGACAAACATGTCCTCCTCACCTGCCCATGTTGTGGCCTTACAGATGTCCATGATCAGCACCTTGTGACGGAAAGCGGCTGAAGACCCTTGCACCCTGGTGGAGTGGGCCTTAATATCAAGTGACCGGGCTTACTAGAGGCCTCATAAGACTGGATGGCTGCTACAACCCACCTAGATATAGACTGAGGGGAAGCTGACCTATCCTTTTTAGGACCTCAGCAACAAATATCCTTTTGTCTAGTCGAAAAGGCTTTTTCCTGTCGATGTAGTACAGTAATGCCCTCCTGACATCTATAGAGTGCAGGGCTTTCTCTGCCTTGGAAGTAGGAGATGGGGAAAAACAGGCAGAACTACCTCCTGGGCCAAGTAGAACTTAGAAACCACCTAAGAAACTTAGGTTAAAAACTCCAAGCTTGGGTGTGGAATGACCCTCTCATTAAAAATCTTCAGGAAAGGTCCATTCTAAGGGCTGCCAGTTTACTCATCTGTTAGGCCTGGACCCCTCCTCCCTTGGAAGGACAAGCCTGGTGCCTATAAACATGTGACACAAGCAACCTTCCCTCTCTTAGCATCTCACAGGGTCACGCATTCAAGACTTCCCTGGTCTGCAAATAAGAGATCAAAGTAGGTTCTACAAGTCACGTAGAATGTGTGCCATCAAGTATTGACCAGAGGCCTGTCTGAAAAATTGATCCTAAAGATGCAAAGGTCTGGGTTTTGACAGTTCCCTCTTTAAATCCATCAGTGTCAAAGATTGATTTTACCAGAAAGGGCAATAGATCTAACCAACTTCCCCCCCCCTTCCCTTCTCTGGTTATCCTATGTGAGTCTATAGTCAAAACCATTTTAATCTCATGACACCCCTTTGTAATGATTTGCTGTCTTGGGCAATTCCTGGGAATGTTCCTTGCTCAGACAACATTGTTTCCTTCACACCATCACAACATTGTTCTAGGAACAATCACGTGGTGTTCCAAGGGGTATAACCAAACACACTTTGTTCAGTAATGTGTATGTGTAGCTGGACATCCACTAACTTACACCCCCAATGCAAAGGTTGGGTACACTGCCTGGAGTGAGATGCTGGTTTGTTTCACTCGTCCTACTTCTCAGATCTTTGTTCCTTGGATAGGTAAATATAGTCCCATAGAATAAGTTTCCTTCTTTGTCTCTATAAAGCTACTACCTTTATTTTGTGGACTTGAATGTGTGTTTATAGAGTGCTCTTCAATTTTTTTAAAATTCTTTAATTCATTAATCATGGCCTGGTTCACTTTGAGAGTTTTACTGAGGGGAAAATCCCCATAAACATAGGTGGAGATCCTGCTTGATCACCCCCTCTCACATTGTTTGGGTTTCCTGGCCAATTCCCCAACAAACTCAGGAAACCCTCACAACCACTTAGGGCAGCGGTTCTCAACCTGTGGGTCGGGACCCCTTTTGGGGTTGAACAACCATTTCACAGGGGTTGCCAGCTGGTGTCCGAGCCCACCCCGCCCCTCCCCGCCAGCAGGAAACGGCCCTGCGCTCAATCGAGTGCAAGGTCTGGCCTCCCGGTTCTTTGCCCTCAAAGGGAGCTTTCCCTTTAAGGGCAAAGAGCAGGAGTTGGTTGGGGCCGGAGCCCTGCCCCCTGCTTCCAGCAGCCCTTCCAGCAGGGGCCACGAGGAGGAAGAAGCCAGCAGGTAAGTCAATGGCCGGTTCCCCCCTCCCCACCACCACCTTTAGGGCGCTCTGCTGTTGCCTTCCCTGGGCTCCATGCCAAAGCGCAGAGCCCAGGAAAGGTGGCAAAAGCCCCCCTGCCTTCCCTAGGCTCCACACCGAAGCGCAGAGTCCAGGAAAGGCAGCAAAAGCCGCCCCCCCCCGCCTTCCCCAGGATCCGCGCCAAAGCGCAGAGCCCAGGAAAGGTGGCAAAAGCCCCCCCCCCCCGCTGCCTTCCCCAAGCTCCGCGCCAAAGCGCAGAGTCCAGGAAAGGCAGCAAAAGCCACCACCACCCCGCCGCCTTCCCCAGGCTCCGTGCCGAAGCGCAGAGCCCAGGAAAAGCGGCAAAAGCGCCCCCACCCATCTTCCTTCCTTCCCCCCCTCTCTCTCTCCCCCCTACCTGCAACAGCCTCTTCCCCCCCACCTATCTTCGTTTTCTCATGGCACCTTCTGTTGAAGAAAAGTAAGTCTGAAGCCTGAGTGTTTGTTGTGTCTTGTTGGGACTAGCTTGCAAATATATGTGTGTCTAAAGTCTGTATTAAAGTTGTTTGGTGCTAACTGCCATGCAAGAGAAAACATCTGAAAAAGTAGCTTCATTGTTGTGTGTGTTGGCAGAATTTTATGGTTGGGGGTCACCACAACATGAGGAACTGTATTAAAGGGTCGCGACATTAGAAAGGTTGAGAACCACTGACTTAGGGTAACCCATCCTTCTAGCAGACTTGACCGCTACAAGAAACACCACCTTCCTGAATAGCATGGCCAGCGGCCGTGTGGCCAAAGGCTCAAAAGGGGCTCCCATGAGATCTGCTAGAACTAGAGAGAGTATTGCCAGACAATGTTGGGAACTAGGGGGGGGGGGCATTAACTAGGCCCTTAAGGCCCTTAAGTCAGTGTTGGGACAACTTGCGGGCAAACAAGGAAGAGCCTTCAACCAGGTCATCGTGCAGACATCAACATTTCTCACCAAACATCAGCTTCAACAGAAAGCCAGTGGGTAACCTTGTATGACTTTCCAAAAGCAGAGAGTGAAGGTGCCCTCTGAACCTCTTCTGGAAGGTCATAAAGCGTCAAACTAACAACCGAGAAGGCTTTTAAGTGAGTGGAGGAAGAAGGAACAACTATATGAGAGGTCTCTGGGATAACTAAACAAGGTACCTTCTTTTCCTGTCAGAATTATGAAACCAGAACACTAACATGGAATGAAATGTTTAGGCCAAAGCTGGGGAAAACTTTTGCCGCTTAAATTATTTGCTATATAGAAATCCTTTGTTAACATCTCATTTCAGTGAAGATAAATTTGCTATAGATAAACATCATTAGGGATGGGCACAAACCTCATCACAAACCTAAATTCATCATGAAAATCGCCCAGTCGCAGCTCCATAGCCAAAAATGTTGTGTTGGTGGGTCATGGGGAAATTTTGTGGGGCAGCTGCATGCCTTCCCTGAACTCCAAGCAGCAAGTTTGTTGCTTGGAGTTCAGGAAAGGCATGTGGCCGACAGCCACACCTCTCTCTCACCTCCAAGATTTAAAGGGCCTGCTGATCAGCTGGAGGGCCCTTTAAATCTTGGAGGAGGGGAGGGAGAGGGGCGGCTGTAAGATTTAAAGGGCCCTCCAGCTGATTGGCAGGCTATGTGCTCCTGTCGATCAGCTGGAGGGCCCTTTTAATGTCACAGGTGGGGGAGAGGGGCAGCAGCTGTTTTTGGAAGTGATCACATCTGCAATGAACCCTCCCATGAATTGCCATGGTTTTCCCCGAGGCTTGTGCAGTTTATGTCAGTGGTTTGTGTGGGAGACATGCTGGCACCAATCAATTAATTCTCAAAGCAATGGGGATGGACTTCTGCAGCCCTGGAGACACCAATAGTGACCTCCAAAGCTCGACAGGCTTTGGGAGTCTGATCTATGGGAGTAGAATACGTCCAGTTCACACACAGCTGTTTTTACTTTGTAGCAGGCAATTAGGCAAAGAGAGAGGCAGACAGGAAAGGGAACTGTGAAACAGTGGGGTTGTGGAGGCTCGGTACTTACTCATGGCTCTGAGGCACCTGTCCTGCTCAAGCTGAGCAGAGGGGCTCAGCCAGTGGGTTTCTTGGCTGAGGACTCACACTCATCCTCAGTGGGATTTTGCATCCTCAATTTCTCCCCCCTTTACATTTCGGACCCTAGGATCCTCAACTTCTGTGCCTCTGGGCACCCCCTCCCCCCCGCCAGGCTTAACATCATCAGCTGTTCTTGCTGGGCCTGCCCGTCATCTTTGTTTTCCAACTCTCCGCCCCCCCCCCCCTCCTGTGCTATACCTCCTGTTAGATCCTCCCTTTTGCATTTTGGACTCTAGGATCCTTGACTTCTGCGCCTCTGGGCATCCCCCCCCACACACACACACCGGGCTTAACATCATCAGCTGCCCTTGCTGTGCCTGCCCCTCATCTTGGTTTTTCAACTCTCCACTCACCCTCCTGCACCAGACCTCCCATTGGGTCCCCCCTTTTTGCACTTCCAATGTTCCCTCTAAGCTGTCAACTCTTGTGAGCAAAAATTCTACTTCATGAACCAAAAGATCTATGAGCATAAAAGTTGTGAGCAAGCCTAATTTTTCTTAAAATTTTAGTTTACAAACATACAAACCGGAAGAAAGAGGGAGGGAGGGAAAGAGGAAGGAAGGAAGGAAGGGAAGGGAGGAAGGGAGGAAGGAAGGAAGAGAAAAAGAAAGAAAGAAAGAAAGAAAGAAAGAAAGAAAGAAAGAAAGAAAGAAAGAAAGAAAGAGGCTCTCTGGTTTCAAGTATTCTTTTCTCATTCAGATAGAACATATGGAAAAGACTTTTGGTACAGAGCTGTATTTTTGGCCTTCTTTCAGTAGAAGGCAATTGTTTATTAATGCAAACATTTATAGCCTGCATTTTTGCCAAAGCTCCAAGTAAAGCTGCCAATTCCCAGCTGGGAAATTCCTGGAGATTGTAGGGGTTGAAGAAGGGAAGGATCTCAGCAGGGACATGATGCCATAGAGTCAACCATCTAATTGTAATTCCAGGAGATCTCCCCTCCATGTAGCCTCAAGGGTAGCAACCCTTGCCCCAAGGTAGCTTACAGTATTTTTAAAGCAACAATAAAATCAAGACAGCACAACAAAGAAAATGTATAAAAGAGCCATGAACAATTAAGTTTTAAAAAGAACAACAGGCTATAAAAACATCCAGACCAGCTGCAGCTAAAAATTACATCCCAAATGCTCTATGAAATAGTTAGTGTTGCCAACTCTGGGTTGGGAAATGTAAAAAAAAATAAAAATCATTTGACTTGGAAGCACAGAAGCTTTATGCAGTATCCCCAATCCTCCATGTTTCCCAGTATCCCCAATCCTCCATGTTTCCCAGTTCAGGAGAAAATGCTGTTCAAACCAGTTACAAAGATGACCTGACTCCAATGGTAACATGAGAAAGAAATTTTACTTACAAAAATAGAAGCACATCTTACATGACATATTCATGTAGATACATTTAACTTATTGCGAGCAGATTAACTTCAAAAAGGTTAACTTGGTACAGCTCCAAGCCCAGGTAACAGAGAGAAGGGAGGCAAGCAATGGCCAAAGAGGCTCAGCATCTAACCAATGAGAGTGTGGGGCCAACTGCCAAGTGTACCCAATTCTCTTAACCCTTTCCCTCCCAGATCCTCTTGCATGCAGTTACAATATCCAACAGGGAAATACCTGGTGATTTTGGAGGTGGAATCTGAGGAGGGAGGGATTTGGGGAGGGGAGGGAGTACAATGCTGTCGAATTCACCCTCCAAAGCAGCCATTCTCTTCAGGGAAGCTGATCTCTGTTGCCTCAAAATCAGTTCTAATTCTGGGATATCTTGAGGCCCCACCTGGAGGTTGGCTACTCTAGTTAACTTCCATCTTTGTCATCTAAAGGCCACAGAGGGGACCAAGCAACCATTTGCAGGATGGGTATTGTAAAGTTTCAATGCCACTACTGAAAAGGCCCCGCTGTGTGTAAACCATCCAATGTAACAGGTCATGGGGCCGGTTCCCATGACGTGGCCTGTGAGGAAAATGTGAAATCTGAGGTAGGTTCATAAAGATATTGAAGAGATTTTCTAGACCGTAACACCTAACATAGGGGTGGCTATGAAAAACTCTTTGCTGAAAGAGACAAACATCATTCATAACTCCCTTGGCAGCACAAAAATGGAAAATAAATTTACTGTGGTTAGCGGAAACCATCTTATCTAGTGATATTAAGGCCAGCCCATCTTCTGATGATTTTATAACTGGTTGTTTTAAATTTTAAAACATGTAGCTGATTTTAGTCTGCAAGTCTACATCCCCCCTCCCCCCATGGCCATGACCAATGGTCACAAACAAATAAATGATGCCATGCCCCTATTGGGTGTATGGAGTCTGCGTTCCTGAAACTTTATTAGGTTCACCAACCAAGACTTCATCAGTATGGAGCTTCAAGTAAACAACGGCCAACCAAACACGTTGTTGTTACATCATTTGACAGAATCTCTGCATCAATAAGAGTTCCCCTGGAGCACCAGAATGTAGAAGAACCCATTAACCAACGTTTATTAGTCAGAACAGCTGCCACTCCGAAAGAGAAATTATTCAGAATTAGCCAAGAATGTGAGGAAGCACTTAGTACACAAATGGAATCAGAATCTTCCTGGATTGTGGGTAGTTTTCAAACTTTTCAAGGTACCATCTGAAGAAGAACAAGAAAAGGATCAACGTGAGCTGTATGACTTGGCTCCATTTTCAATATAGCTAGAAACATTCAGTATTTTATATATTTGGGCTAATGTCCACACACGACATGGGACAATTTGTTCTTATGCTTCTGTTAGTAATTTAATCAGATTCCGCAGTTCATATTTCTTAAGTGCCTTGGTGACAGCAAAAATATGCTGAATTCATATTATTCATTCATTCATAGACCTTTATCGGCATATCATCAGTCGTAACGTGTATAAAACATTGTACCGTAAAATTAAACTCTAAGATTCCATATAACTTAAGTACAATCAAAGTAGTACTATCTAAAATTTTGTACTTAAGAACTTCTGTAAGAAACTTGGCAACATCGTTAGTGATCTCAGGGATCGGATCATTCAAGAGACATTTTGACTTATTAATCAAATAACTTTTGGGATGAAGCCAAGTTAGAAGGAATTTTCCGCAAGGTAGCTCACACAGGGGGCATTCAACAATTATGTGCTCAATTGTGTCCTGGGAGTTAAAACCACAGGGGCACAGCGGTTCTTGTCTTGGGATTTGATGGTATCTGCCATAGAGTATTCTAGAGGGAAATGCGTTAACCCTGGCCAGAAGAAAAACTCTACAATGAAGAGGGATATCAAGATTATAAAAATATTGGGGCATTTTGCCTGAAGAATTCATATTAGAACTTTGAACTGTCCATGATTCTCTAAGCTGAAGGAGAGACATTTATTTATTTAGGATATCTGAATGCTGCCTCTTCAGAGTCCTGCTTGAAGCAGCTTACAATTAAAACAATGCTACAATATAAAAAACAAGCCACCGGACATAAACAGCATAACAAATATTCATAAAACAGAAGCAGACCATTTAAAAAGCTGGGAAAACACCTAATTTAACTTTTGAGTAAAAAGATGTGTTTTGTCCTTGTGCTTAAGTGAAAACAATGTTTGTGTGTGAGCACCAACATCCACTTCAAAAACTGTCTTACTTTATAAGAGAGAGAACCTAAAAAGTGACTTAATACATGCCCAAATAGTTCAGTAACCAGATAAAAATTGTTTCTCTTATGCGCTGTACTTTATTATATCCCTTGCAGCAGTGTTGAATATTCACCTGGGTGTTGAGAAAGTGCTACCTGCTTGGGGAATTTTCACCAGATTCTCAGATTTTAGAGTATCATCCCAGGCCTAATACTGAGAAATTGCTTTTATAAGAGCTGATGTTCTCCAACATTTGAACCCCAGAAGCAATGAAGATAAATTCTAGTAGGCAGACATATAAAAACTTGTGCATGAACTATCATTTTTAAATGCTCACATAAGAGATTTGCTGAAGAAGTTCTGAGCGGTGATTTCCAAACTATGTGTCAGGACTAGGGTTGCCAAGTCCTACTTACCTAATGGCGGGGGGAAGTCCTCCTTGGCCCAGGAGCTCCCTCGGCGCGCGCACTTTGCGTGCGCGCCCAGTGACGTCACCCAGAAGTGATGTCACCACGTTGGGGGCGATTGCCAGAGCATTGCCCTGGCAACGCCCCCAACGTGATGACGTCACTTCCGGGCGACGTCGTTACGTTGGGGAAAGTCGTCCTGGCAGGATGACTTCGGGGGTGGGGTTCCGGCAGATTGGGAGCCCTAGTCAGGACCCCAAAGTGGGTCTTGACTCTCTTGCAGGTGGAGGAACAGGCTCGGTAACTAATTTGGGGTTGCCTCTGCCGAATGCGCGGAATGGCCATTAACTACAGCATGTTGCCTGGCGATACTATATCTATATGTATCAGTCCGGTGGCGCCTTTAAGACCAACAAAGTTTAATTCCTGGTATCAGCTCTTGCGTGCATGCACAAAGCGTATACCCAGAGTTCAACTTTGTCGGTCTTAAAGGCGCCACCGGACTCAAACTTTGTTTTATTGCTTCAGACCAAGACGGCTGCCCCACCTGGATCTATACGTATGTATAAATGCCACGCATGAAAAATAAAATACAGACTTATTCTGTGTTAATGGATTTACACGTTTTATGTTGGACAAGAGGAGCACAAAGTTATTTTGCAATAGTTCAGTAAATTTAGAGGAGGATCCAGAAAAGTACCGTAAGTTTAGAAGAGTTTCCTGTGTCAAAACAATCTGAGAACCAGCACTTTACCGCATATGAAAGATCATTTGAGCAGGAAGGCAATAAACAGGAGTTCTGAAATGGAGCAATATGTTTAGTATTTAGCTTCTGTTTGTCAGGGGTTTCCTTCCTTTAGAGATCTGGATTATGAACACAAACAACTAGCTAAACCAAGCGAGGCGGGAGAATCGAAATGGGTTTGACCAAAGATATCGACAGAATTTAAGAGAACGTCTTATCAATTCAGCTCAAAACACATGACAGGAACGGTAGAGACTAAACACTTACTGGTGATGCTGCTGGGCTCGAGTGCTCAAGATCAAAAAGGTGCTGAAGGCAAAAACGGCGCTTTCCACGGTACAACACGCAAGAGCAAACCCAGACCATTCGATGATCTCTCCGAAGAAGTTTGCTCCACTCACATATTCAAACATTCCTCCTAGACAACAAACAGTGGTTGTGTGACAACTTAGCAATCAATTCGGTATAGTTTTGCTCCCGAACCAGAAAGCTTCTGGAGTCCTTTGAAAACCCAGTTCTTGAAGTTTCAAGTTGCATCTGACCACCTGAATGTTACATAAAATCAAACTGTGGTGTTTCCAACTATGTGTGGCCACATCCCTTGGGAAGACAAAAGCGTAAATAGCCTTCACAGAAGTTTTAAGAAATCATGTCATGGGCTGACGTTTAGTCAAGAAGTAGTAACTCAGATGGAAAATTACCTGGTTTTGTTTACTTTCGAATGTCTGTCTCAAGCATTAATCAAATTTACTGCTCCACAGAAGTCACTGGCTTTGATCCAGACTAAATTGGCAATTTTTGCTGATCTCCTTCTTGCTGCAGACGCCCCTTCTGTCATTCCTTAGGGTCCTGTGTCCCCCAGAAGCAGCATTTCATGGAGAACAGTGAGTTATGGGCAGGCCTCATTTCGTAGCAGGGGCTCCTCTGCATATTAGGCCACACACCCCTGATGTAGCCAATCTTCCAAGAGCTTACAGTGGCCCCTGTAAGAAGAGCTCTGTAAGCGTTTGGAGAACTGGCTGCATTAGAGGGGTGTGGCCTAATATGCAAAGGAGTTCCCGCTTACAAAATGAGCCCTGGTTATGGGGGGGGGGGGGGACACAGAAAATTTCCGTTCTGCCTCTGGAATATTTAGTCTCAATTGGAGATACCAGCCTCCAGGTGGGACCTGGGAATCCCCTGGAATTACAGCTCATCTCGAGACTACAGAGATCAGTTACCTGGAGAAAATGGATGCTCTGGAGGGGGCACCCACTGAGGTTCCTGTTCTACCCAGGCTCCACCCCCAAAATTTCCAAGAGTTTCCCAGCCTGGAGCATGCAACCCTACCCCCCCCCATATCCCCCACCAGTGGCCGGGGAGAACTGGCAGCCCTAGACTCCGGATTTGGCCCCGGTGGGAGGTAGGAGCACAAAGGCAGGGGAAGGGGGGGGGGAGCCAGAGCATGCTTGTTCTTGGTCTTTGCAGACATGGCCTCGGCTCTCTCGAAAGAATCTCCATTCTTTTGCTGCCGGGGGTGGGGTGGGGTGGGTGGGCATGAGGACAAAATATACCCCTCATTAGCAAAGAAGAGGCTCAACCAGTGTTCCCGCTCAGCTGAGATAGTGTGAGCTAGCTCACAGTTTTTTAGCCTCCAGCTTACACATTTTTGTCTTAGCTCAGGAAGGAGGGCTCCAGAACAAACTAATTTATGCAGTAGACAAATTGCTCACTCACAACTTTAATGCCAGTAGCTCACAAAACAGAATTTTTGCTCACAAGACTCCACAGCTTAGAGGGAGAAGGTTCAGTCCAGACCTTCCAGCTCAACATTCACTATTTGTCTCCCTACCACTACTCTCTCCTAGAACAGGACTTGGCGTGTGGGCACACTGGGACACCAATGTCTACTACAGAGTCATGCAAACAAGGAACGATGGTGGTTTCTCTCCTGCTCATCATGCACTGAGGAAGAAAATGGGGAGAATGGGCACTCATGGCCATGGACACCAAACACACCTCGCCCACTGACATTATTGCCCAAGCAGTATTCGAGAAGACGCAGCCACGTCCCTCAGCTGGATGACTTGTGCAGTATGGATACCCCCAAACACACACACACAGAGCAATTGTGTGTCGTACTGAAATTTTGACTGCAGAAATGTTCAGGCTTGGAGGGGGTTTGGCCAGCTCCCTTGGAAGCGCAGCCTCATCTCTTGAAATTTCTCACAAAGCCTCCTCATCCCACTGCAGGAACCAGACAGGGTGTCCTCTGCCTGCAACCCTCCAGGGTCATTATTTGCAAGGGGGGGGGGGGGAAGGACTGGTTTAAACATTGCCAGTATTGCAGCCAGAAAGTTGCTGCCTATTGCTTGGTGTTTTCCATGTACAGTTGTGAGTAGACTATGAAGCAGATCCCAACAGTTGAACACTTGAACATATATTTATTTATTTATTTATTTATTCCTTCGGTTTTTAGGCCACTCTCCCCACACAGTAGGCTCAGAGCGGTTTACATAATTAGGTGAACCACGTTCACGATAAAAACAATTAAAACAGTTAAAATTAGTCATTAATTAAACAATACAATTATTAAAGTGCTCAGTGCTTTTGATGGCATAAAATCTGACGTTCTTATACATACTAATATACAGCTGCCTTCTACTGCATCAGATCATTGTCTACCCAGACTAGTGTCTCCAGGGTCTCAGGCAGAGGTCTTTCACATCACCAATCACCTGATCATTTTAGGTGGAGATTCCACGGACTTAACCTAAGACCTTCTGCATGCCAATTTATTTATTTATTTATTTATTTTTTCGTATTTATATATTTATATATTTATATCGTATTTATATCCCGCCCTCCCCGCGTGCGGGCTCAGATGCCAAGCAGATGCCCTCCCACTGAGCCACAGCTCTTCCCTAAAGTTGCTAAAGACTTGCTGTTTCTGCATTTATTTTTCTTTGAACGTTATAGGGTTACTGCTTGCCTAATCACAGAATAAACCACCTTGTCTTGCAATGGTATAAGAAAGACCTGCAGTAGCCACCTAGCCCAAATAATAAAATTAGGTTGCCAGAGTTAACCCAACCTTCAGTCCCATGGAAAGAAATGGGATGTAGGCATAGGTATCTGGGTGCAGGACTGCATGCAGCCGTAGCGTTTCTAGCTGCTGTAGAACACAGCAAGTTCTCTAAGCAACCAACAAATAAATTAACTTTGCAAACAGAAAGGATCATTGCCCATTTTAATATAAAAGTAAGGTGTGCATGAGGCCAGGAACCCACTGTAAATATATGGCACTTCAGCACCTATCTAATCAGCATGCTGGAATGCAAAATTACTAAATTTCTATGAAACACGGGTAATGCTAGGTTTGTATGGGACATTACTCACCTGTCGGTATTTTATAGCCTGTCTCCCCTGGTTTCCTGAGATTTATTAAAATATGATCTGAATGTATGTTAATCAGTAGGCCACTGATCCACCCTGCAATACCTGCAGTGACAACATTAAAATCCTGGTTGAAAAAAGATACATTTTACACAAGAAAATAACTCTACTAAGTACACAGCTGGTAGTACGCCTTTGTACCTTAAAACAGTTGCTTACACATTTTTCTATGCAAGGCTGCTTTTGAGACTCCTAATTTACTTATATTTTATTTATTTTAATTGACGTGTCGCTATAAAGGCATGGCGCCTGCTTGGAAGACTACAAAACAAGCCATTTCACAACTGAGACCACTTTTTCCAGAGTATAAAGCTCCAACAGGCTTAGCTTCACGAGAAACATTAAGCAATGTTAACCAAGCACAGCGGTGACTTCTGAATTTCAAAAGTACCAAAATGCCTGCATTGATATTGCGACAAAAGGCTTTCTTGGCAACAAAAGGAATCTTTCAAGGAAGAGTCTTTGGTAATACTACTATTGCTCCCTTGCTTCCTAATATGCAGCATGCACACACGCACAACCACTACAGTGAAGAAGGATTCTGTATCACAAGCATCAGTAACAACAACAAACCAAGTTAAAACCAGTGCAAGTACATTCAAAGATACCCAGAGTGATAGCGGATGCTCTTATCTTGAAAATACAACTGATAAGGACTTAATTAAATCTTTTTCGAACTTACCACAAGAGGAGCAATCAGAAATAATATCAAGACTGGACTGGTTGAAAACTGAGCTTTTAAAAACTAAGGACGGTGAGGAACTTCAAACATTTCCCTCCTGCCCAGAAAGCAACATAAAGGCAACGAACTTGACTATAACAACAGCAAACTCTCTGTTATATATTAAGCCTGACCTATTTACAAAAGGACTGAGCTTGGGATGCATAACAATGGATCACTAGGATCCTAGAGTGGACCAATAGGGAAACAAGGATCCTACAGTAAACCAACAGAAGAGCCATGCAATGTGAGCGGGATGTGTTTGGGGTGTAACCTTTTGCATGTATTAAATGCCCGGCTCGGGTCAGGCATTTCCAGCCTTCTTCTCCTCCTCCTCGCTGTAATCACTAAATAAACTATGAGCTGATCACATCTGAACTCAGTATATTTCACTCTCCAACTAGGAACACAGAGGACAACTCTAAAGGCCCTCAGAGACAATATTCCAGCTGGTCACTGGTGACTGATTGTGTGTACCCATATGAGCCAGAACTTTTGGCTCAGGGAGACCAGTATAAAAATGGGTGTGTCTTTCATGACTCAAAAGGAGATTTAGAAAAAATTCTGAAAGACGACTGACTTGTTTATAGCCTGCCTTTCTCACTGAGATTCAAGGTGGATTACAGAATAGAAAAACAATGCAATCAGACAGCATAAGATGTCTGATCTGTTCTTAAAACAAAGCCAGATAATGTCCGGTTCTTGTTATTTCCAAAGGGAGAATGGCCCTTACTTCTTCAATCCAGCATGCTCTGGTGCAACCGCTCTCTGGTGCATGGACTTTCAAGAGTACACACACACTGGCTGTACCTCGTGCCAACCGCCACTTCACTATGCCCTCTGCCCCTGTCATCATCACAGGTTGCTGGTATCTGCTCAGAACAAACCACCACAGCAGTTCAGAAACTTCAGCAAAAGGGGTGGGGTGTACGTTTTCCTTCTATAGGGGTTGCTTTTTTATTGGAAGGAGGATGCGTTTAACTTCAGCAGGATAGAAGGTGGCATCTCAGCCCGAAAGCAGGAGAGTGCAAAGCTTTTCCATTGCAGCACAATATGACATGTCTACGGACAGAATGCAGAAGAGCAAATGTAACCTGACGAGAACCAACTGTGACACAGACTTGAGAACCTGCAACCCGCTGCATACTTGACGTAAATTCACCTAGAATGAAACGTGGCTCTTTCAGCCAGCTTGTTGGGTATTCTGCGTAGTTACTCAAACTCCGGCCTTGCAAGTATCCATTACAGCAGCAGAAGGCAAAGGCTAGTACACAAGTAATGATCGGTGTTGGCTTTCCTCCACGAATTAAGAAAGGGAAGACGAATGCCCTAGAATGAATAAAAAAAGGTAAGGTTTTCATTTTGGTATGGTTGAATATTACAGATATATACAACAGAGATTTAACTGTCCCAGCTATGTGGTGGTTGTGCACTGAAGACATTACGCTCTGGAACACAGTTAAAACCATTAACAACATGCTTGGAACAAGCTTCCACCAGGTTCAGGGTTTTTTTGCAAAGTTTTACTGCAAATTTTCAAGATTTGTTTTTGTTAGAATAGCTGCTGCACACTTGGGGAGGGATGCCCAATATTGCAAAGGGCTTTAAAAAACAAACCTTATTAAACAAGAATGATTTTGTAAGCTCTGGGACAGATTAACAATCACAAAACTGGCTGCACATTTGAGATCTGATGTGAAGCAGAGAAAATTTCATAAAAATATGAATAATTTTTGGAATTACCTTCCAAATAACAAAGTGAATACTGAATGGCTACACTTGGTATGATTATCTGTTGGCATATGACTTCTTATTTTAATTATCTGTATGTGTTCTGATACATTTAAGTCAAATACGTGTTTTATACATACAGACTGCCTTGCACTGAATCACATTCTTAGTCCATTAAGGTCATGATTGTTTAATCAAGACTGACAACAGCTCTCCAAGGTCTCGGGCAGAGGGCTTTCACATCACCTATTATCCAGTCCCCTTATCTGAACTACTGGAGATTGAACTTGGACCTTCTCCATGCCAAGCAGAGGCTCTTCCACTCAACCGCACCCCCCCCCCCACACACACACATAGATTTTAAAACTATGAGAACAACTTCACACGCCCAAAGTCAAAGCAAATTGAGCCATATGTATCAGATGCAGTTCTAAGCAGCTCAGTTTATTGAAATTAGGCTTAACAATAATGGCTTGGATCCAGTGATGTGCAAGCGGGAACATAGATGGAACATGTGCAAAGCCTAGTATTTTCCTCCGTTTCTAATGCCCAGAAATTGCTTGCACAGTGTCTTATGCAAGCAGAAAAACAGGATACAAGCAAAATTTGAGTCTCGTGGCACCTTTAAGACCAACAAAGTTTATTGTCTAAATTGGCAACTAGTGTGGGTCTTGCTGGCTTATAGTATTACATAGACTATAGTCCTTGAATTAGCTGTAGGTAGCAGAAAGCACGTGTGTATATGGGTGTGGGAAGGGGGGTAGAGTGCAGCATCAAATCATGGAGGACAATTATACTTTAACAACATACCAGTGTCTTTCTAAAACATTTAATAAACAGCTGTGCCAGTACAGCGGCTCAGAGGACTGGGATTTTAGCCAGCTCTGCTGGAAGGGCAGGGTAAAAGTTTAATAAAATGAAATAAAATAAATACTGAATTCACAGAGAAGATCATAATTTATTTTTATAGTAATAAGAATTTTAGAAGTTTGCCACAAGGACTGCCAAGTGTTGGTAAAATTTGCTATTTTAACTAAAGTTCAGCTGTATATAAGAATGTGTCTTGTAGTGTAATCCCTAGAGAATTACACCCTTTGAATGCAGTTGACGTCAAGGTACTTAAAAGAACATATGTTTGTTTAGGATTGTCCTGACAATAAGAAATTTGTTTCTATGCAGTATAGTGACTAGGCTGTGATCCTAAACATACTTCCCTACAAGTAAGTAGCGTTAAAATCAGTGGGATATAACTCAGAGTAAACATGGACAGGACCAATCTGTGTATCACTTAATCACCATGGAAATAAGCAGAGTACAATCTAACATATAATTAGAAATCCTATCTCTTTGCGGCTGAAGAGGATTAGATTAAGCAAGGTAGACCTGTGTGTTGCTTCATACAGCAAGCACCCTTAGAACACAAAAAGCAGAATTTACATGCAAAATCTGAAGCATGCACTTATGCCCATGCGAAATGGGTTTCATAATCCCTGCGCCTATCGGTGTACGCTTTTTTCCCCTTCCCCTCATTTCCCAGAGAAAGAAGGATATACATTCTAAGTGCCACATTCCAAAACTGAGCAAACATCTATCCTGTTACTTCAGAATGAAACAATATTTACACATCAATAGAAAACAGAATTTCCACTACAGCTTCTACTTTATGCTCTTTATGAGGGAAGAGACTAGAGATTACTCACACTGTCCTCCTGCAACCCACTTTATGCCAATCCACCACAAGGTAAACATAGTGAAATGGTGATAGATATGAAGGAAACTGATTTGGTTAAACTTCTTTCTTAGGATGAAAAATACTGTGTCCAGATATTGGTCTGAAGCAGTAGAACAAAGTTTGAGTCCCATGGGGCACCTTTAAGACCAACAAAAGTTTATTCAAGGTATGAGCTTTCGTGTGCATGCACACTTCCTTAGGTACATCAAAATGGAAGTTAACAGTCCATGCCTATAGGCAGAGGGTGAACAGCAAATTTGCATCTGTTAAACCGTCATTATGTTGTATGCTAATTTGCTGTTCACCCTCTACCTACACATATGGATTGGTGACATCTATTTCAATATATCTGAGGAAGCGTGCATGCACACCGACGCTTATACCTTGAATAAAACTCTGTTGGTCTTAAAGGTACCCCATGGGACTCAAACTTTGTTCTTCTTTCGACCAACACGGCCACCCCACCTGAATCTATGATTTTTCAAAGAAAACTAATATCAGGTCCACAGGGCAGTTTGAGTACATGGAAACAGTGCATGCGGAAGTCTGAAGCCACTTATCACCCTGTGCCATAGCCTCAAGGAGAAAAGGGCACACCTAAGTCTGGGGGTGTCCGTGTGCACAAAATTCTTGTTTTGCATCTGATGCAAGTGTTTAACAACAAGAGGCTTTTGTGTCGGGTGCAGTGGCCCTCAATATAAAGCAGCTTTGTGTATTCATGCGTATCCTGCCTTGTCGCCCAGTGGAGTACATGGCTCTTCTGGCATTGATTTTATCCTCACAATCACAACACTCTACTTAGAGCCAGTTTGGTGTAGTGGTTAAGTGCGTGGACTCTAATCTGGGAGAACCGGGTTTGATTCCCCCACTCCTCCACTTGCACCTGGCTGGATGACCTTGGGCAAGCCATAGCTCTGTACCAGCTGTTCTCTCAAGGACAGCTTGGGAAAGAGTTCTCTCAGCCCCACCTACCTCACAGGGTGTCTGTTGTGGGGAGGGGAAGGGAGGGGAAAGGAGTTTGAAGCCACTCTGAGACTCCAAGTGAGTGAAGGGCGGGGTATAAATCTAATCTCTTCTTCTTCTTCTTACTGCACCACACTGGCTTTCTGCTTAGTCTTCCAGGTACCACAAGATTCTTGGTTGTTGCTAACACCTTCCTTTGTAAGCAGGAGTCTTATGGCACCTCAACAACTAAATCACTGCACACATGACCATTTTGCACACAGACTGAATGCCTGTCCATGCCTACGCACCTTCCCCATGATCGGGGACACTACCTGTGAATGCTGCCAATCATGAGGAGCGTAACAAAGGTTGAGTCCAAGGGCACCTTTAAGACCAACAATGCTTTATTCAGAGTATAAGCTTTCATGTGCATGCACACTTCTTCAGATACAGTGAAACAAAACCTCTTCAACCAGTTAGTTGCTAGTTGCCAGGAAGGGCTAGTGAAAGTCAAGTTGCGTAAGTAACCTGGCAATTATAGCTGAGACTGGATTAAGGCAGTTGGTAAGATCTGTCAATAAAGTTTGAGTCCCGTGGGGCACCTTTGAGACCAACAAAGTTTAATTCTTGGTATGCGCTTAAGTGTGCGTGCACACTTAAACGCATACCAAGAATTAAACTTTGTTGGGGACTCAAACTTTGAGTCCCACGGGACTCAAACTTTGTTCTACTGCTTCAGACCAACACGGCTGCCCACCTGGATCTAGTTCAGGATACGCTGTTTAACTTACTGCAAGGCGCTAAAATGATTGTTTCACAATTTTCTTGTGCAAGGGAAAATACTGCGAGTGGGAAAATATTCTAGGGGATCCAAACCAATATGCATAAAGTCCATTTCAAGCGCTCAAAGCTGTTTTATGCATATTATTTCAATGATCCTTTAATAATCCAATAACAATAGCAGTTACCATGGGTGAAATATTGCCAGGAGATGGGGAGGGGGCTGGCACTGAGGCGATGCTTGCTGGCGTGAGGCTGCCTCATTGGTGGGGAAAGTGGGGAGTGTGTCACACTGTTGTCTTGCAGGGCTGCCACCTCTGGTTTGGGGAATTCTTGGGAGGTTTGGGGGCACTGCTGGGGGAACTGTTCTCAGTTAGCTGGTGATCTCCTGAAATTCCAGGAGAACACCAGGCCCTACCTGGAGGTTGACCACAGAAAGAAAAATGCCGAGAACAAACCATCAAAACTGCAAACAAACCGATAAGCATTAAAATATTATTATTATTTTAATCTCAGTGTCTTCAATATTACTCCAAGCCAACTTTGCTGTGTGAACTATGTTTAAAATATTCACTATGTTTAAAGTATTTGCTTGAACTCCTCCGGCAAAGTTGATAATACTGAAGACACTGAGATTAATATAATAATAATATTTTTAATGCTTATCGGTTTGTTTACAGTTTTGACGGTTTGTTCTCGGCGTTTTTCTCTCTTTGCTCCGCCCCACACACTGTGAGTCCCATTTCGGTCTCCTGCCTGGAGGTCTGCAACCCCAATTCAGTATCATAGCTGAGGGTCCGCTTCCTCTATCAGATGACTGCCCCGAAAGCAAGGAGGAGTCCTGGACACTAACACTGATGACGGACAATTTTTAAAAGTTTATTCATTTAGAATAAAGTGGTTTTTTGCCCACTTGTGAGCTCTGATGCCAGCATTCTCTGATACTGGAGAAGCCATCAACCAACTGTGGACAGATTTACAGGTTGATTCAGGCACCATTTCTGACATAGAAAGCATGAAAAAGGAGGTTTTGGCCCAATCAATAGTGCTGCATCAAGTATATAGAGTTAACATGGTGTAGCGATCACAATGTTGTCTGAGGATCTG
This sequence comes from Lepidodactylus listeri, assembly GCA_029233225.1. Classification (NCBI taxonomy): domain Eukaryota; kingdom Metazoa; phylum Chordata; class Lepidosauria; order Squamata; family Gekkonidae; genus Lepidodactylus; species Lepidodactylus listeri. Next base: position 9,844,473 of record JARCFY010000017.1, on the reverse strand, counting down.
GGAAATCCTGCTTCGAATCCCTGCTCTGCTATGGAGGCTTGCGGGATGACCTTGGGCCCACCAGCATTTACCCCCAGAATTGTTGGTACAATGACTGTCAAGGAATTCCTTTACTTTCCACCTTATAAGGGACCTGGTGCTGGAGAGATTAAAGGAAGACTGTTGGCCTTTGTCATTCCAGTGGACAAACACTTATTTGTTTCCCCCCTCTTTCTTGCCTTGCGGAACTTTAGTGCAGGCCTTGACAAATTTACTTTTGCTGTTGGAGTTGCCCAAAATTTGAGGTGCCAGACTCATTTTTCAGCCTTCAGGGTTTTCTGTTTCAATGACAATATTTTCTAATTATTGCTACCACCAAACCTATTAGAAAACCACTTGGTCTAGGAATGTGAGCCACCTTCTGCGCTGAAAAAGTTTCTTATGATTTTGATAATGTATCAAAAGCGCTGTAGTATGAATACAAAAATGGGGGCAACCCTGGCTGTCACCATAATAAAAACTTCATTACACATCACTGCTGAAAATACTAGGGGCTGAAGCGAAATTTCTAGGTACCACAGCAACCGGATGCGGGGCATTTTGTTGAGCCCTACTTTCGTGCAATCTTACATCAATGCCCCCCAAGTGGTACTCCTTGCCCTGGCATTCAGCCCAGAGACGCTGGGGCAAGGCGGCCTTTAAAATCACGGTCTTTGTCTATGCAGCCTTTTCTGGAATGTATTTTAGAAATATTTGTAACAGCAGTATTTTTATATGCAGAAATAAGTGTGCATATGTCAACACTGGGGCTGAAAACCTGGTTTGTGATATTTCTGTCCATCACTGGAAAAAAAGTATAAAGAAAGGCACAGTGATGTTAAGCAATTTAATGCCTATAGAGTCTGGGGAAATGGTCACACTTGTCGAAAAGGTAGCCCTTAGGACACAAACCAGTGACTTGGACTGTCCACTGCATTCCTAGTATTAGGTGGAAATGCATGCGAGAGATGACATGTAAACGCCAATAATAAACCATAAATGACCTCTGGATGATCTAAGGAACAACTCAGAACACCATCAGTACAGCCTCTTTCTTATCAGGATGACTTGCCCATCCCAGCATCCCAGATTATTTATGCAGTTGATTTTATGTAGATATTAAACATCTACATGATCGCATGAAGCTGCCTTATACTGAACCAGACCCTTGGTCCATCAAAGTTAGTATTGTCAACTCAGCGGCTCTCCAGGGTCTCAGACAGGGGTCTTTCCCATCACCTCCTGCCTGGTCCTTTTAACTGGAGATGCCGGGGATTGAACCTGGGACCTTCTGCACGCCAAGCAGAGGCTCTACCAGTGAGCCAGGGCCCCTCTTTACAGTTCTCCAGGGTATCAAGCAAAGGTCTTTCCCATCACCTCCTGCCTGGTCCTTTTAACTGGAGATGCCAGGGATTGAACCTGGGACCTTCTGCATGCCGAGTAGAGGCTCTACCACTGAGCTACGATCCCTCCGCCCCCCGCCCCCGTCTTTGGAGACAAGAAGGAATCTTGTAGAACCCCACAAGACAATGTTCGTAGAGCAGCAGCCTCTAATACTACCTTCTGAGACCAACCTTCCAGAAAGGAAAGTACTCACTTCCAAACAAAGCCACCCATACCCAGTATGACCAAACTGACCAGAAAGTCATTAGTATCAGACACTGCCAAGATGGCCAGGGGAGCCAACATGGATGCGCTCCCCCTTGTCCATCTCCCAGGATAACTGAGGCCATCTCTGTTCCAAAACCAGGTTGGAAACCAGAGTGAAACACAATCAGTAACCTCCAGACATCTCTGGAACCTCACTGCCACCTCACACTCAGGAAACATGCCCAAGAATGGATTTTTCTTTCTTTTTTTCTTTTTGTCATCAAATTGCAGGGCTGTTGATGCCGAACTTAGTGCGGACACCCGATCAGCATAGCCCACTGCAGCCCATGACCGAATATTGATGATGAGAATAGCAGATGGAAAGGAGATGTTCAGAGGTGGCTTGCTACAGCTTGCCTCTGCAAAACAGCCCTAGACTGCTTTGGTGGTCTTCAGTTCAAGTACTAGCCAGGTTGAAAGGAGTTATGCACGTCTCCCCAGAGTCCCCAGCACATTAAAAGAGGATATGATGAAACACCAATTGGAAAAAAAAAAGCCCTCTCTTGATCTTTCGTCTTGACAACTTCCATCAAGTTTCCAAGAATAGAGTACTGGACACTAGATGGATCCAGAGCGGTTTTTGTTTTCCCCAACAGGTGCTTCATCATATCTTCTTCCAATGGGTGAGGGACTCTGACAACCATCCAGTCCCCTTCTGGGAGTTCTAATCAGAGGAGAGGAGGAGGAGATTGGATTTATACCTAGCTCTTCACTTGGAGTCTCAGAGCGGCTTACAAATCCTTTCCCTTCCCCTTCCCACAACAGAAACCCTGTGAGGTGGGTGGGGCTGAGAGAGCTCTGACAGAACTGTCCTTGAGAGAACAGCTCTGACAGAACTATGGCTTGCCCAAGGTCAGGGGTCCGTTGGAGCGGGAGCGCACAGGAGCGCAGCTCCGGGAGTGAGGAGCCCAGGGGGCGGGCACATGACCAAGCCCCACCCCCTCCTTGGCTTCCCCGAGCAGTGCAGAGGCGCAGCTCCCCGGGGAAAGCCCTGCTAGGGCCTTTATTGTTTTTAATGTTTTGTTTTAATATTGATAATTTTATCATTGTTCCTTTTAGGACTGTGTGCTGCTTTTCCAGAGACTTGCTCAAGGTGGCATATAAATTTTCTAAGTATACCATTTTTTATCTGGGCACATGGCACATAAGTACTGGAGAAATTTCACCAACCCTTCAGCAGCTTCCACCCCATCAGTTTGGTGTAGTGGTCAGGAGTTGGACTTCAGTCTGGGAGAACCGGGTTTGATTCCCCACTCCTCCTCCACATGCAGCTGCTGGTGTGACCTTGGGCCAGTCACAAGTTCTCTCAGAGCTGTTCTCTCATGAGCAGTTCTCAAAAGACCTCTCTCAGCCCCACCTGCCTCACAGGGTGTCTTGTTGTGGGGTGGGGAAGGGGAAGGGATGGGTGGTGCACATGTCCTGGGTATCTCAAGTCTACTTGAAACCTGGTGGTTTCAAGGGAGCAGGAAGAGAATGAGGGTGTGTTCTTTACGCTTATTTTTATTGCACAAAGTATTGGATGGGGAAGGGAATGGAGGAAGAGCAGGTCAGTTTCACTCACCTGTGGAGTGGAGCCTGAGGGGTGGGTGTTGCCTTCTGACACACTTTCGGTATGTTAGGGGGTGTGGTATATGCAAATGAGTTATGCTAATGAGCTCCTGCACCTCTTTTTCTACGAAATGACCCCTGCCCAAGGTCATCCAGCAGCTGCAGGTGGAGGAGTGGGGAATCAAACCCAGTTGTCCCATAGTAGAGTCCGCACACTTGACCACTACACCAAACTGGCTAGGAAGGACACCAAACCACTACACCAAGCCACGCACTTAACCACTACACCAAATCAGCTAGGAAGGACAAGGTTCGAGCACAGGATGGCAGTGTATCAGTAGCCAGGATCCTGTTTAGGGTTGCCCAGGTGGGGGGGGGGGGGCTGAGTATCTCCTGGGCTTACTGCTGATTCTCAGGGGACGGAGATCAGTTCAGCTGGAGGAAATGGCTGCTTTGGAGGGTGAACTCTATGGCGTGATGATACCCCAGTAGGGCTGCCAGGTCCCCCCCCCCCCCCCGGCCACCAGTGGGGAATGGGAGGCATAGAGTTGCCAGCCCCAGGTTGGGAAACCACTGGGGATTTGGGGGTGGAGCCTGGGGAGGACAGGGACGTCTGTGGGGTGCAATGCCACAGAGTCCGCCCTCCGAAGCACCCACTGTCACCAGAGGAACGGAGCTCTGTAGCCCTGTCATGATGCCCCGTAATCCCGGGGGACCCACAGCCAGGCCCTGCTTGGAGGCTGGCATCCCTCTACCCCAAGTCCCCCCAAACCCCGCCCTCCTCAGGCGCCGCCACCCCCCACCCCCACATCTCCGGGTATTAATCCCCCCACCCAGGGCTGGCAACCAACTGCTGCCGCCGCCGCCACCCAAAGGCGACCCTTCCCAGGCGGCTCCCGGAGAGAAGGTGCTGCAGAGCGCCTGACCTGCCTGGCCCGCCCGGGACACCCGCCCCCCCCGGTGCCCTGGGGCGCACCTGTAGGCGTAGTGGGCGAGGAAGAGGGCCAGGAGGAGGCGGTTGGGCCAGCGGTGGAGCTGGGCGCCGTCGCTGCGGAGGACGAGCAGGAGCGGCAGCAGGAAGGAGGGCGCCTCCTGCACCACCCAGGCCAGGCGGGCCGGCGCCGAGCCGCCCAGCAGCGCCACCGAGTAGCGCCCGTAGGGCACGCGGATGGTGCGCCCCAGCACCGCCGCCACCGCCATGCAGCCCGCCAGCCCGTAGCTCAGCAGCTCCAGCGCCCGCTGCTCCTCCGGCCCGGACAGGCGCCGCCAGAAGGCCGCCGACCACACCTCCATCGCCGCCCGCGGACCCGTCACTCGCAGCCAGGCAGGCAGGCAGGCAAGGCGACCGGCCTCCCGCCGCCGCGCCAGCACCAGGCCGGCCCCTCGCCTCGCCCCACAGCGCAGTAGCCGCGGCTTGAGCCGCGCCCAACGGCCGCCCTGCCAACGGGGGAGAGAGGGAGGGAGGGAGGCGGCCTGGCAGCCGCGAGGCCCCGCGCCGCCGAGAGGAGGAGGAGGAGGAGGAGGGAGCGGGAGCCGGGGACAGTCCCCAGAGGCAGCTCGCCTCGCCCGCCCGCCGCCCAGGTCCGTATCGGGGCGCGCTTCAGCCCTGCGCAAAGTTAGGCTAGAGGTGGTCCGTTCCTTGCATTCATGTTAGGTCCAGGTGGTGGGTAGCCGCGCTGGCCTGAAGCAGCAGAACAAAGTCTGAGTCGTGCACAGACGCAGGGAAGCTTCTACCCAGAAGTAAACTTTGTTGGTCTGAAAGGCGCTACTGGACGCAAACCTTTGTTCTGTTCCCCTTAGGTGAACCTCTTTTCCTAGCAGGATTGTCTTTGCCGGTTAGTCTTGTCTTCTCATGATGTGACTGCAGTAGGATAGCCTCTGTTGAGGCATTTTAGCTTCTAGGGAGTGTTCAGGCTTGGGTTTCAGCCAGAATCCACTTGTTTGTCTTTTGGGCGGTCTGTGGTATCCATAAAACTCTCCTCCAGCACCACATCATTTCTTTCCCTCAGACCATCTGATTTCAGTGCAATCCTGTGTGAAATTAGGTTAGGTCCATTCATTTCAGTGCAATCTTCTACAGACTCTCCCCGCCCCCTTTGGCTCGCTGGCAAGGCGGGATATAAATCGAAATAAATAAATAAATAAATCATATATGATATGTTGTTTCTCTCTTTCTCTCTCTTTGCACTTATGGCTGGTTTTAAAAGAAATTGGTGTGCCACTGCATTTGATTGTTTTGATGCTCAACCCCTGCACTCTGGACTACTATTAGGTCAGAATGGTTTCCAATTAGCAAAAGTGTCAGACAAGGATGTATTTTATCTCCCTGTTTCTTCAACATATCACAAGGAAAAATGGATTAGATTTAGATGTAGGTGGAGTGAAAGTTGATGGAAGGAATAATAACAATTTAAGTTTTTTAGATGACACTATATTACTGGGAGAAGATAGTAAAGACTTGCGACTACTGATGAAGGTTAAAGCAGAACAAGCCTAAACAGGATTACAGTTGAACATCAAAAAGACAGAAGTTATGACTGTTGGGGAATTACTCAGCTTCAAGGTTGATGATACTGAAGTTGTTAAAGATTTTCTATTTTTTGGCTCCATCATCAACCAAAAGGGAGACTGCGACCAAGATATCAGAAGGAAACTGGGACTGGGACTGGGAAAGGCAGCCATTAAAAGAGTCGTAAGTGTAAGGATGTGACGCTGGCGACCAAGGTCAAGTTAATTCATACCATATTATTCCCCATTCCTCTGTATGGGGGTGAAAGTTGGACAATGAAGAAAGTTGATTCATTTTGGAGAGACTTTTATGGATACCGTGGACTGCCGAAAAAGACAAATAAGTGGGTTTTGGATCAAACCAAGCCTGAACTCTCCCTAGAAGCTAAAATGACCAAACTGAGGCTATCATACTTTGGTCATAGAACAAAGTTTGGCTCTAGTGGCACCTTTAAGACTGACAAAGTTTTATTCAAGGTGTGAGCCTTTGTGTGCATACACATTTCCTCAGATACTTTGTTTGTCTTCAAGGTGCCACTGGACCCAAACTTGTTCTACTGCTTCAGACCAACACGGCTGCCCACCTGAATCTATACTTTGGTCATGTTATGAGAAGGCAAGAATCACTAGAAGAGACAATAATACTAGGAAAATTTGAAGGCAGGAGGAAAAGAGGAAGACCCAGCATGAGATGGATTGATTCAATCAAGGAAGCCACAGAGGCCCTCAGTTTGCAAGACCCAGGCAAGGCTGTTAATGACAGGACATTTTGGAGGTCATGCATTTATAAAGTCGCCATGGGTTGGAAGCAATTTGAAGGCACTTTAAACACACATACTCATTGTTTACATCTGTGTAATTCACCTGACGTCTCAGGAAAAAGGCTAGCTATAAAATAAATAATAATATAAGTGCAACCCCCTGCTGAATTAATTTAGACCCTTTGAGTGCAGTGCAATCCTGTACAGAGTTACTCCAGTCTGAGTCCACTGATTTCCGCAAAATGCTTTCTGTGGATTACTTCCTATTTAGATGCACTGATTCCAGTGGGTTAACTGAAGTAACTTCTCACAGGATTGGACTGTAAGGCTTGGTTTACATAATGCTGGAGAATTATATGGTAGAATGTTGAAAGTGGTATAATGGTCTACTAAATTAGGACTGCGGGTTGTGGGTCTCACTTTTGAATGCCCCTTCACATTAAAAAAACAAACCTTAACAGAAAAGCGGTCTGCTTGCTGTGTTGACTTTCTATTTGCAAGGAGGTTTTTCAAAAATAAAAAAATACTGGGACTTTTTAATTGTGTGTGTTATGTGCCAGCAAGTCACTTCTGACGTGTGGCAATCCTATGAGATAATGATCTCCAAGATAGCCTGTTGTTAACAGCCTTGCTCAAGTCTTGCAAACTGAATGTCGGGGCCTCCTTGATTGAGTCCATCCATCTCATGCTGGGTCTTCTTCCCTCTTTATTTAGTGCATTTTATCCCGCCCTTCCTCCAGGGATGCATACATGGTTCCTCCCACTTCCATTTTATCCTCACAAGAAGTTCTCTTAAAGGACTGGCTCAAGGTCACCCAGTAAGTTTTTGGATAAGCAGGGATTTGAACCTGGGTGGTCCTGTTCTGGCACTAACTGCTACACACTCCACCTATAGTCTGAAATGGTGCAGTCTATTTCTACCACCTCAGCATTTTACCGGTGCATGTGCAAATCAGGCCCAACAGGGCTATTCTTGCATTTGCTTTTATGTAACAGAACACACTTCCTTGCTTCATTTGCGTGGAGGTGAGCGTCAGATGCCTGAAACATATTTCCAGTTGGCAGACAATAGCGTTTACTGGCCTGTTGACCGCACTATAGACATGTCCTTCTCCACACACAGTGAGGTCAGCCGGCCAATAAATTAAATGAAGATTTGCCACCTACACAAAGTTTGCGTGTGTACAAGATCATGTTTCCAATAGGGTGGGCACTGATTTGTGCCAGTTGATGCCTCCTTAAGTCGTTAGTCCTTAAGATATCACAAAATGTATTCATTCCAGAAGGGCAGCCGTGCTAGTCCGCTTCAGCCAAAAGGTCAAGTAGACTTACGGCACCCTTAAAGACTAACAAGATTTTCTTCTGGCATGAGTGCCAAACTGGTCAAAAAATTATGCCAGAATAAAATTTTGTTAACCTCATCTACAGATGCAGCCAAATTAGGGAGTTATGAGATGGCCGGTTGCCAAGGTGGTAGACCGGACTGCGCCACTTCATATCGTGGGAGGGAAGGATTGCGCTTTTGAAAGTTCCCCACCCCCCCATATTAATATTCTTATTACTAGTAAGTGGAAAACTAGCACAGCATGAAGAGGCCTGGGTGAGAACTTTTCTCCCCAATGGGCTTGTTTTATTTGTGGGGTGTTTCTACCAGAGACAGCACGGAAAACAAGATCCTCCTCCTGCATTCCACAGTGGGCCAGCCCACTCTGATGAGGCCAGGCCATAGCCTTTTAAGAGACCTCCTCACAGGTTTATTTTCACCTTTAGCTATGGAGATCAGGCGGGGTGACCAGCTGCATGCAGGGGTCTTTTCCTAGCTTGGAGATGTTAAATCAGCACCTGTAGTGGGGAGAGGAGCCCTGGGCCATGGCCAAGCCCTTGGGGGACAGAACCAAGCACAGATGCCAAGCGACAGGGACACAACAAGCCAATGTGGTGCAGTGATTAGAGTGGCATTGGACTAAGATTTGGGAAACCCAGGTTTGAGTCCCCATTTGTGCCATGGAAGCTTGCTGGGCGCCCTTGGGCCCATCACACTCGGCCTAACCTACCATGCAGGGGTGTGAAGATGAAATGGAGGAGAACAATGGAGGCCACTTTGGTTCCCAACTGGGGATAGGGGTGGGGTATAAATGAAGTAAAAATAAGTGAAGTAATGCACACCCCCAGATTGCTGCTATAACTTAGTATCTCTGTCTCTTTTAGAGCAGTAGAAGTTCAACCAAGTCTGTATCCAGCCAAGAGTTGGCATTAATGTGGAGATGCGATAGAGGCAGCAGATGACTTTTGCCTTCCAGAGGTGTGGGGCTTCTTTCCTTGCACTGCCTGTTTTTCACATGATTTTATGACGACACCAACACTCAAAATATTTGTATCTCCTCTTATGTAACCACTCTGTTACCTGCCTGTGTTTGGATATATAATACACAGTATGTGCTGGGTAGGACTGCAGAGCAAATCTGCTGTATTTTACCCATAAAAATCAATGGGTGATTTTTAAAAAACTTTTATTGGAGAGTCATTGTGAACCATCAAATATCAGTCTACAGAGCAAACTGTGTTCCTCTTGCTTCTGTCACCGCCTGCCAATGGGGAAAGCCTTCCATGTCTTGCACCAGAAGAGAATATTTGTCCATTTCATACTGGAAATGTCGCCATCCCACTGTACCACTACGTTTTCACACTGGGATGTTATTCCAGTGTGAAGCAAGGATTAGATTGTCAGCCTACACTCTGGGATTCAAGTACACACCCTACCATGAAACTTGCTGGGTGCCCTTAAGCCCAAATGACACATTCCTTTTAATGACACAACATTACTTCATGCATTTAAACTAGTTATGGCTTTTCTTTGATATTTTCAGGCCTAAACAGGCTTTTACCGACTAGCCAGGAGGTAGGACCCTCTCCTTTCAGAGGGGGGATGGAATGTTGGAGGGGAGCACCAGCCGGGGGGGGGGGGGTCCAGTTCTGGCTCAGGGCGAGGGCAGAGTCTCCCCAAAGCCATCACTCCTTTAAATGTGCCTCAGCCAGTTTCTCCTTTGTCTACCTAGAAACCTGTGCTTGCTTGTCTGTTCTTTTAAACTAACTTGTAAATGAATCAATTTTCTTTAATGTTAATATACAATTCCTGCCTCAGTGATCTCCATGATCTACTTGCTCACCGCAAAACTTACTTCACAGCAGCAAACCCAAAGCCTAGACACTCGCTGGTACCAGAGGGGAAGGTTTATAGTTTAAAACAAACGTGGTTCTCCCCCCCCCCCCCCCAAGGCTGTGTGGGTCCCCTCAGTAGAAAAGAAAAAAGAGGGCTGTGGCTGTCACAGTCTCTGCTGGGCTTTCACCCAGAAATGCTATTACAGCATTAGCAGTTCTGTTTTGCAAGGGGCCTGCCCTGCCCATAAAAGTTCCCAGTGGTTGCTGGCAGTGGGTGAGCAACCCTACCAGTCCCTGTTGGGTCATGAGTTAAATCATATGTAACATGTAATTTGGGCCTCAGTCTAACATACCTGGGGATAAATGACAGTAAGGACAATGCCTGCTTCCCTGAACTCCTTGGTAGGAAAGAGCAGGATAAAAACAGGCTGTATGTGCAGGAACCCTCAAAAGTGCATCTTCTCTCCTTTACCTTAAGTGGCACAGCAAAAAAACCCAGTGCATTCCTTTTTTTTTTGTATGATATTTTTTCAAATCTTTGCATACATAATAATACCAACAACTTTCCATTAAAGAGACACGCTCTAAACAAATATCTCTTAACTGGGCTCATACACTGAAACATTTTATAAATCACTTTCACCAATCTAACATAATCCGGAAATAATACTACCATTATGTTGTTTAATGACAGTGCATTCCTTTGCACCTTGACCTGAGAGTAGGCCCCAGGGAATATAGTGGGACTGACTTCTGCCTAAAACTGCCTAGGAATCGGATCCCACTTCACACAGCTTATCTTTCTTCTGCAGAAAGCCGTGGAGAAGAGCGAGAGTCCGGCAGCTCCTGCGCCCTTCCTCTTTTCTGCTGCTGCAGACGGACGGACGGACGGACACGGCTCTCCGTCTCGATCTACCCGCGTGCGGACCGCACACAGCAGCAGCAGCAGCCTTTGCGGTGCGGTGATCCGGGACAGGGTTCATCTCCGCGGGCTCATCAGGCAGGCGCCGCGGCCCAGGGTCGAGCCGCGGCCGCCGTCCGAGAGGGAGACTCCCCGCCGGCCTTGAGCAAAACTCCACAGCGCGACCGGTCCCTCTGTTTCCCACAGCGAGCGAGCGGGCGAGCGAGGGAGCGAGCGGGCTAGGAGAGCCCGGCCACAGTCAGGGGCAGCGGGGCGGCAGCGAGGGAGGCGAGCGCCGTTCAGTTCTTCTCGCGAGGGCAGAGCTCCGGCTCCGCCCGGAAGGGGCCGGCGGCGGCGGCGGCGTGGTCTGCGGGGCGCAGGCGCCGAGGTGAGCGGCGGGGCTGGCGCCGGCTTGGTGCGCGTTTCGTGGCGGGGCGGGCGGCCTGGTGCGCGCCATGGGTCGCAGGCAGCGCCACAAGCAGCAGCAGCAGCAGCAGCCGCCGCCGGGGCGCGAGAGGGGGCGGCCGGGGGTGAGTGCTCGAGGGCGGCGCGGCGCGGCCTGGCCTGGCCGAGGCCCGGGTCTCCTTCCCTGCCCGACGGGCCGGGCCGGGCGTGCTGGGGGGGGGGGGGGGGCGGCGGTCACGGGGGCTTCCCTTCCCCGGGGGGTGGGGGGAGCAGGCCCCCTCAGAGAGAGCCCCGTGGTAGGGCCGGGCCCGGCTTGACGGCCTCTCCTCCTCCTCCTCCTCTTCCTCCCCCGGCGGCGGCGGCGGCGGCAGGGCTGGCCCGAGGGCGGCTACCCGGAGATCGTGAAGGAGAACGCGCTGTTCGAGCGCTACTACACGGAGCTGGGCCTGGTGCCCGACGGGGAGTGGGGGCGCTTCATGGCCGCCCTGCGGGAGCCCCTCCCCGCCACCCTCCGCATCACCGGCTACAAAAGGTGAGTTGCCCGGGGTGGGGGCGGGGGGCGCGCGTGACCCTGCCGGAGGACTCCAGCTGCTGGAGTCGGGGGTCGCCGGCGGGGCGGGAGGAGGAATGCCGCCCGTTTAACAGACGTTGCTTTTTGTTAGTAGGTTTTTTGTTTCGCTTTTGCTGCACGTTTGTCTCCAGCGGGGCCTACGGTGCTCTCCCCTCCCCTCCCCTCTCCCGTTTTATCCTCGCAGCATCCCTCTGGGTTTATGTCATTGCCGTCTTTCCAGTTTTATCCTCAGAACAACAGGGTGAGGTAGGTTAGGCTGAATGTGTGACTGGGCCCAAGCTGTCGCCCAGCAAGCTTCCAGTGCAGAGTAGGGATTCGAACCTGGGTCTCTCGGATCCTCTTCTGATGTTCAGACCGCTGCACCAGACTGGTTCTCCATTTCTAATCAGTGGAAATGGGCAGCTGAAGCTTTCTCGTGGCATGGAGGTATGTAATGTCATCTGGCAAATAGCATTATGTTACATCCCTGTTAAAGGGTTGAGGCATTTTTGCCAGCTTGGTTGGCAACACCAGGAATGGGGGAAAACCCTGAAGCCCTTTGGGGACCCACTATTAGCTTTAAGAGATACTACTGAAATTTGATAGTACTGAAATATGATGGACCCCTGTTATCTCCCCAGCTGTCTGGCAGGTTTTTCCCACCAGAATTTCAGTTCCCCTCAGTGTCTGAGTTGCCTTACAGTAGCATGTATATATTCTTTCCCCCTTTTATATAAACTTGAAACTGTCTCACCCTTTGTTTAGATATTGGTTTGAGGCTTTAGATCCATTGCAGGAATTTGAGGGAAAGACAGGAGCCATCCTGTTGTGTAAACCCTTCTTAGAACATTCAAGAGACTGTATTTGTAGTTTTGTTTCAAAGTTTTCTAGTTCTTTCTTTGAGAGATACTTTGATTAGTATATTTCAGCTCTGACACAGTTCTTATTAATGATTCTTCTTGAGGACAGCATTTGTTTAAAGTTTCTAAATTTCTTCCTTCAGAATTCTAGGTTTTTTCTTTAGACATTACAGCTTTTCACTAACTCCTGAGGTGTGTGAGCTTCTCTTTATCATAGATCAGGGTTCTCTTCCCAACCCCTTTCGCTGGCAGGAAGTTATTCTCCTTGTCCCTAAGAAGCAGTAACTCCTTTTCCTATTTGGCTTGTCTGGGAGTTCTCTCTAACTACCCAGACCTTCTGCCCAATCCTTCTCCAGCATCCATTGTCTGTATAAAGCTGTTCTGTAGCTTTCCTGACTGAGAATCTGAATTCTCTCTCTGAGCAGTTCTAATATATTTAAGACAATGGGGTCCTTATTCTTCTCTCTATAGAAGTAGTTTTCTGATAATTCTCTGACAGAAATCACTAACTCCCAAATTTCTCTTCCCTCAGAAGCCAAACCCTCTGCCTACTGATACAGACATTAGATTTCAAACAGAGACCAAAAGGCGAAAGGCCTCTTTTTCCTCCAGATCAGCTGTTTTATTTCCTCCCTTAGGTTATGCTGGCCAATCAAAGAGTGGGTAGAGCAGCACAATCTTCTCTGACAGGCGCAGCATTTTTAAAAGCCTGCTGTTCTGTGCTATCCATCCCAGCAGCTTACTGATCTGACATGGTACAGGCTTCTTGTGTTCATCTTTAGATTACATTTAGAAATGGAAAACTATGAGGAAAAGGACTTTAGATCATGGCCTGAGAGATCTTGAGGGCATTGGCCATGGCTCAGGCGATCTGCTTTGCATGCAGAACGTCCCAAGTTCTAGCAACAGTTAAAAGCTAAATGCAAGGGATGTGAAAGACCTTCACCTGGGACCCTGGAGAGCCGCTGCCCGTCTGAGTAGACGGTATTAACCTTGATAGATCAGGGATTTGACTTGGGTGAAGGCAGCTTCATGTATTAATTTTGCTGTGTTGTGGCCCATCTGTAATAACTAATTCTCTTGAGAGAGTTTGAGTTTTTGAGCAGTTCGTAGTCTCAGCTGTATAAATTGAGTCTTACGGCAGCTCAAAGGTAACAATTTTATTTGAGCATAAACTTGACCTGAACTTGACACCACGCCTTCAGATGCTTATTCGCTTATGAGAATGAAATGAAGTGGGGTAGGCAGCAGGAGCAGGAGGCCAAGTGGGCTCCAGTCCGCAAAAGCTTAGCCTGGAATGAAGCTGCTAGTTGTAAATGCCTTGGAAGTCCTCCCCACCCCCCACCCCTGCTGTAACAGACCTAACCCAGGTAACATTCTGGAATGACAAGGGGAGACCTGCAAGAAACCTCCGGGGAGGGGGCATTTCCCCCATCTCACCGACCCGCCACTCGCCCCCTCCCCCCCCACAGGCTCCCGGCAGTAAGATACTCGCGGGGGGGGGGCATTTGAGCCTCTCTCTCCTCCCTCCCTGAAAACGGTGGCGGTGGCCGTGCACCAAGCCTCCTCCCCTCCTTCCCCCCTCCCCTCCCAAAAATTGGCGGCGGGTGCACGCCGAGCCACCTCTCCTCCCTTCCTCCCCCCTCCCTCCCTGGAAAGCGGCGGCAGCGGTGGCCACACGCTGAGCCTCCTCTCCTCCCTCTGTCTCTCCCCCTCCCCTCCCCTGCCCTCCCAAAAATCGGCGGTGACTGCCACACGCCGAGCCTCTTCTCCTCCCTCCCTCCCCCCTCCCTCCCCGGAAATCGGCAGTGGCGGTGGCCGTGCACCGAGCCTCGTCCCCCCTCCCTCCCCGAAATAGTGGCGGTGGCGTGGCCTGCCGCCTGCCGAGCCCTCCTCCCACCCAAAGCGTTCTCTGCGCCTGCGCAGAGAACACTTTTACTTTTGAGGGGATTTAAATTTCCCCCCAAAAATTGTTTTTAACATTTAGGATTTTTCTGCACACGGGGGGAGTGCCCCCTGTGTGTAGAAAAAACCTCCCTCCCCCCAAGTGCCCCTCCGCACGGATTTAGGTATCTGCACGCGGGGGGGGGGGCACTTGGGAATTAGATATATAGATTATGCTATAATTCTTATGACATCCTAGCAAGCAATATTATTCCTGCACTTTGAATGGGCTGAGGAGCTGAAAGGGCATGGCTTATCTATAGCCCTCTAGTGAGTTCATTACCAACGAATGATGCATACTGGGGACTGCCTAGTAGATAGTTCAGACTCTCAGGCATTACACACGTGTATATTGGGAGTGGAGGGATAGGAATCCTCCATTTTAACGTTGGTGCATCCATGAGTGCTTTGAAAGCAACTGTGACTTTTCTAAATCAATAACAGAGGCCCAATAGGAAGGGAGGGCTCCTGCACTGGGACTTCTTGCTGCTGGGGGGGAAACAGACAATTTTTCTACTTTGGATTTTTTTTAAAAAGGAAGGATGTCGGGTCATAAGACCGCGATTGGTTGCTTGGAACAGAAGTCCTTGGGAGCCCTTGTCCCCCTTTATGGTTATCAATTATATTGAAGAGGCTAGAAATGGCTGTTTCCCACCAGAAAGCTGAAAGTAGTGTGATACAGCTATTATTGCTTGTCATGTCATTTTTCATCTTTCTGATAGTTTTAACAAACAAGGTTGGAAGCCCTACCTATTAGATATATTGGAGACAAAAAGAAATCAGCGTAGACACCGTGGACGGTGATTTTTCTCTCTTGCCATTTTCAGTTGGTTTCAGTCCTGATCCCATACGTGAGCTGACTCTGGCTGTTTAGAGTCAACTTGTCCTTGGCTTTATGTGGCAGATGTGCCCGTGTAGGCGCTGATGCAGGCAGTTGCAGATTAGGACCCATCAACCCTGGTGTAATGCTGCAGCTGCTGCTGCTTATGGAAAACATATAAATGAATCTTTGCAGCCCCATAACAGTTTTTGTGAGTGGCTATGCTTTAAAACCGATCACATGTCACTCAATTCATGCATAAAACCTTTTTAAAAAATAACTATGCAGGTAAGCTTTCAGAAATAAGAATGTTTTTCAGGTGCCTTGTAGATTAGCAGCATATTCCGTGCCTCATACATACATGCAATACAGCACAGATTGCTGTATATCTCCTAAAATGTATGTGCTGCTTTTCTAATAGCCTGCCTGCAAACATGATAAAGAATTAACAGCAGTTTGCAAATCAAAAAGGCAGCATTTGCCCTTGGATTCTATGCAGGGCATCCTACACCTGGCACTTAAAAGATGGCAGAGATGCCCCGAACAAACATCTCCCAGAAGGTTCAACAGATGAGATGTGTGTGTATTGGCGCATGCATCTAAATGATCAGCTGTCAAGAATATTCTTCTGCCTCTGAATAATAAGGTCATGGTGAGCCATTGTGGATGATAGAGCTGTTGGTGAGAAGAGGAGAAAATAGCTGGCAAAAAGTTGTGGCTGAAAGAGATTTGTTTTACAGCCATTCTTGAACATGCTTCACTTAAATAAACCTCATGGAAACAATATAATGTGGATCTAGTGAGCTTGGTGTGAACTTGCCTACTGATCAGTTTCAAGCAGCCATTAAAATGGTTGGTGGCCGCATAAGAATTTTGGTTATCATAGAAAGAGATTTGTATCAAGAATGCTGGGACTCAGCTACTAGGTTGAGGAGGAATGTCATGAGAGTTGAAAAAATGTTCTGATAAAACACGTGCAGTTTTGACAGACTGATCTGTTTTCTCTTTTCTCAGCCATGCCAAAGAAATTCTCCATTGTTTGAAGAATAAATATTTCAAGGAGCTTGAAAATCAGGTGGTAGATGGTCAAAAAATTGAAATGCCACAACCATTAAGCTGGTAAGGTCACTTTGCATAGTAGGCATCAATCAGTGTGTTTAACTTGCTTTGCTGTTTAACAGTAATTGTTAGTGAAGGCATCTTAGATCATTACATACTCCGACAGACAGCAGTTCTCCAGGGTTTCCAGTGGTGGCTGCTTGCATCACCCACTTCTTGATCCTTTTAGCTGGAGATGTGTGTGGGGGGTTGAGATCCTGGGCCCTCCCATCCAGTGTTCCCTCCACAGTGTTGTGAGCAGAATTAAAGTTGTGAGTGAGTCTAAATTTAAAAAAAAAACAACAACAGAAAAATACAAAATGGAAAAGAAAGAAATATCAGTACTTCATCTACCATTAAAGGGCTCACATAGATCTCACCAAGATTAAAGACACAGGAATGGCAAATATAATTTAAAAGTATGCCATTTAACTATAAAATACATATCAACATATGTTAAACATAACAATGATATAATTCCTTTGGAATTTCCTTCTGATTAGAAAGATAAGATTGGTGACCAAATTTTCTTAAACTCTAAGAGGCCTCCAGTGGATGTTTTCTGCTTCAAATTAAAAGTAAGTCTAGCTAAAACATAGTGGTTCCATAGTCAAGTAGGCCACATCTGTAGAGTCAGGGTAGTGGAGATTTTCCAACAAGAAGCTATGGCGAGTTTAGTGGCTGATAAAAGGATTGCAATAACATTAGTTATCAACCGAGGTTGATCTTTATTCCAGTTTGCTCCTAATAAGAGGCATTCTGGAGTAAATTCTAGTGTCACCCCCATCATTGATGTAACTGTCTCCAAAATTGCTTGCCAAATTTGACTATTGCAGAAATTAGTTTTTTTAGAAGATTACTTCCATAACCTTATAAAAATCTCAAAGTAAATTCTTTTAAATTATATTTAAACTATAGTTTAAAAATAATTTAAACATTATAAGAGGAAACAGAATCAAGTCAGATTTCACCCACCCCTTTTCACTATATTGGTAGACCTGGCCTCCGGAGAACAGGTCTTCCCACCCCCATGCCACTCTATTGGAAGATGAGGCCTTGCACCATCGCTTTATGCTGAGCCTTAGAAAATGTACCAGCACTTTGTGGGGGGGACGACTCTTGCAGTCTACTTTGGCTCTTTTAGTGAAATATGACAAGCAGCATTACAGGTCAAGTATAACAGAGGAGGAACAGTCACTGTCAGAATGCTGCCTAACCTAACAAATAGAAAGTTGCTTAAATGTTATCAACCTGCCCAAACTACTTATTTATTCAAATATTCTAATCCCACTTTTCCCTGTGACTCAAGGCAGCTTACAAATCATACTGAAAAGCACAATAGGGGTGTGCAAAACCCCCCATTTTTTTCTGGCTCCATTGTAGCCTATGCGGACCATTATAGTTAATAGGCTCCATCAGCTATAATGGAGAATCAATCTGGGATTCGGGGGGGCGGGGCGGCTTTTTTTAGGTAGAGGCAACCCCTCCCAAAGTTTAAAAAAAATGTACCAGGGGGTCTAATTCTGTGGGCCCCAGAAGGAGGTACCCCCCATCCTCCATTGTTTCTAATAGAGAGGGAAAATGCCTTGTGAGCAGAAGCAGAAACCCCTGAGCTGCCTGTTTAAGTTTTGTGCGCCAGCATCCCCTAGCGCAGCTTAAAGGGAACTATGCTCTCATCTACAGCAATACTGTTATTACTGCACTGTAGTATCCTCAGGGAGTCTTGCAATTATCATGGGGAAGAACCTCTGTAGCAACATGAAGTTTGAAAGGGTTACAGTTAAAATACAGAATTCACTACATATAGGAGTTTTGTTTCTTTTACAATTTTGTCAGCACCAGTGATTGGAGGAGGATGCTTGCAGCTTTATGGCAGAGCCCATAGAAGTTTGAAGGATCTTTCTCTGTCAGCTTCAGGGGAAAGCATTGGAAGTAACATGACTGAAGCAGAAGCCTTGCAGCTCACCTCTTGGAAAACTGCTGTCAGTTTTGCAGTTCTAAGCTTGATCCATGAGTGGTCTGATTTGGTTTGAGGCGGCTGTTCACATCTTTAAATACCTGATCTGCAAATAAGATTACTTTGGAAGAGTTTGTGGGAAATGCTGCTACAAGGAGTGTGCAAAAAAAAAAAATCATTTTTTCCCAGATTCAGGTATATTAGATCCCAATTTTTTCAGGATTCCTGAAAAAAACCAAATATCTATATTAGTATAGTGGCAAAATCTGAGTTTTTTCGGGATTCCCAAATTTTTCGGGTCCGTTATACCCTATAGAGCCATTGTAATCAATGGCAAAAAAAATTCTGAAAAGTTTCCAGGGGGCTGGGGGGAGGGGGTTTGAGGTAGAGGCTTCAAATTTGGACAGTAGCTGCTGAAGCCTCTCCCCAAAGGACCCACAAAGTTTGGAAAATATTGGACCAGGGGGTCCAATTCCAGGGGCATCCGAAGAGGGGTGTCCTCATTCTCCATTGTTTCCTACGGGAAAAACTAAAGGCAGGCAGCAGACAGTGTCTCCCCAAGAATCTGTCCAAGAAAGTAATTGAGGTGGTGAGGGGCATGTTTGCCAGGCCAGCAGCAGAACCTGTGCAATCTGCCCCCCAGAAACAGTGCCACTGTGCCAGTCAGTACCCACCCCTGAGGACTCCAGGTCAAACCAGAGAATCTCTGCAGCATAACCAGACTGAGGGAGCATGTTTGCCAGCCTGGCCAGCAGCAGAACCTGTGTGCAAGCTGCCCCCAGAAGACCCTCTGCCACTGTGACAGTCAGTGCCCAAACCCCACAGGGCTCACTCAGGTCAAACCAGAGAATCCCTGCAGCATGACCAGTCTGAGGGAGCATGTTTGCCAGCCGGGCCAGCAGCAGAACCTGTGCAATCTGCCCCCCAGAAACAGTGCCACTGTGCCGGTCAGTGCCCAAACTCAACAGAACTCAGATGATCTCTGCAGCATAAACTGAGGAAGCTGGAAGATGTAGGACTAGCCTCTCCTACAATGATGTGCCCGAATCGTGGCTTGCTGTGAAGTGAACTCTGACGAATGGCATGAACATCCACTTCTTGTTAGATCTGAAGGTGGGTCTTCATGCCTCCAGCCAAGCAAGTGCTTCCTCAGTTTAGGTTTATACTGTCACAATGGGGTTAGGTTTATACTGTCACTGTCGTATTTTAAATTATTGCTATTTTTGATAGCATTTTTAAAAGATGTTTATTGATTAAGGTGCTTGAATCACTTGTAGTAATTTGAATTCCTGTATCTTCCATATACAAAATGAATCCATCAGCCTACTGATACAATTGCAATGGGGTGTTTTATTATGCCTCTTCAGATTTTTGAAGACACTATGCAGAGCATCTGTTTTTTCTTCAGGTATCCAGAAGAGTTAGCGTGGCACACAAACCTAAGTAGAAAAGTCCTGCGTAAGTCTCCACAGCTAGAAAAATTTCATCACTTTCTCGTTAGTGAAACAGAATGTGTAAGTACATCATTATATTACTCAGGTTTTTCACCTTTTGCCTTACTGGGCCCACTCTTCGCTTCAAGAAGTCTTCCCATCACGGGTTTGCTGCAGCAGCGGTCTTCAACCCATGGGGTCATGCAACCCAGCCTGCTGAGTCGTAACCCTTGTAGGGCCTCCCCTTTTTTTCTTTTGCTGCCCTCTGGTAACCCCTGATGCTACCAGCCACTGCATGCAGAGCAAAGGCATCATACCGATTGCCACTCTCTGCGCACACACGACAGGAAGACCAACAGGGTGGCAAGGCAAGGGCACTCGGTGGTGGAGAGGGTTCCTTCATAGCTCTGAGCTTTAACCTGTTCCTTACTGGGATATAAGCTTAGCCTAGGATTCTTTTCCACAGGTCTCTTGGTTCACTAGCCACAATCCTAACATTGATCCTAGTGAAGTCATAACTCCGGCTTCTCTTCTGCCTGTCAGATAGTGACCCTGATGTTACATGCTTGCAGATCAGTGGATCCTAGCATTTGGTTTATCCAAAAAAAAAACACAGGAAAAATACCTTACTGGTATATTTTGCATTTTATTACTGGTATTTTTTGGGTTTTTTAAAAAACTGAATCAGATAGTTGAGTCTGAATAAAAACCAATGCTGCAAATTTGGTGCCTCTACTTCAAAAAACCAGGCCCCCCATCCCTAAATACCATTGCATTAGTTCTCCTTTATGCCCTGTGGGGACCAGGAATGAAGCCGAAAAAAATTGGGCTTCCTGAATCTGCATACCATGCCAGAGTTAGAATGCGGGAATATCGGGAAATGTCATTTTTGGGGTTCAATATACCAAAACCTGAAAAATACCAGGTTTTTTCCCCCCTGTACACCCCTGGATCCTAGACCTGGAAAGGTTGAAGCCAATGTGCTATAGCAGTGCTGGCAAACCTATGGCACGCGTGCCAGAGGCGGCACTCAGAGCCCTCTCTGTGGGCACGCACGCAGTTTGGGCACTCAGTCTCTAAAAGGAAAAAGACGACACAGACTCGAGGCTGGGCTGCTCTCAAACTTACAAACTATGAGCCAAGGTTAGACAAATTACCAGCATGCATACAACAGCAAAAATCACATTAATTGTTCAAAAGCATGCCAAATGCAACCTTTTACCTTTCAGTAAAAAGTTGTTTGTATAATTGAAAGCTCTGTTATTGTGTTTTTCTTTTAAGACAAAAGATGTTAATGCATTCTTTTTTCTAAACTAAAACCTCAGTATTCAGGTTAAATTGTCGTGCTGGCACTTTGCGATGAATAAGTGGGTTTTGGGTTGCAGTTTGGGCACTTGGTCTCTAAAAGGTTTGCCATCACTGTGCTATAGTATGATGAATAATTTGTTGCATAGGAGAGGCTTGTACTGAAGGGTTAATGGCATTTTTTGTGAAGAGACTTTGGGAACACAGGTGAGTTTTTTCATCTAGCTGGATAGGATGGGGATCTGATTGTATGTTACTGTCCCAGCAGCAAATGATTTTACTTACTCATTTCAGTCTTATGAAGAATTACTTTACTCTTCATTGAGCAGTGCCACTGCCTCTGAACATTAGATTTTGCTCTTTATTTGGGGCGTACCGTCATTGATACTGGTTAATAAGTGACTTTTTCATGACCGTAAAGTTGGCCTATAGACCCCTGGACAATGGGGGCTTCGTCATAAATTTGTCTGCCTCTTACTCCATCAGTAGTTCTTCTGTGAAGCACCCCTTATTTTAGAAGCTAGGAAGATGGTCAGGGCCTTTTCTGCAGTGATGCCCCAGTTATACAGCTTTCTCCCTTACCAGATTTGCCTAAGTTAACATCATTTAGGCACAAAGCAAAATCTGTGGTGTTCTTAGAGATTAAGAGCAGCTGCTTTTTAAAGATCATTTTCAGGTTTTTTTCCTGCCTCAGTTTTAGTTGAATGTTGCTGGTTTATTGCTTTGGATTGTTGATAGCCACTTGCAGAAAAGTGAGAAAGATACGATTTAATCCATAGATAATTATATGCCAGAATTTTTAGGTTCGTGCCCATCCCTACTTGTTATGATACAATTCTGAGATGGTTCTACATCCTATAAGAGATCCATGCTTTTAAGTGGGTTAGCTGGGTGGTTGAAAAGCATAGCAGTTGAATCCCTTGTGGTACCCAAGGGACATAAATTACAGCTGTTTTTGCCGACTTCATGCAGGACGGAGGTCAGACAGGATGTACACCAAGGAAGACTCATAAGGAGTCTAGATTAAATCTATTGTCTAATGCTGTAATCTTTCTGAGGTCACGTGGCACAGAAAAAACACTTGCAATTTAGAAAACGGACCAACTGATGAAGAGGTGAAGAAGACAGCAAAGAAAATGTGTTGTAAACTTGATATAGCAACTTGCTGGGTAAAGTGTCAATATTTATAGCAGACAGTAGATCTGAAGGAGCTCACAAAGAAGGCCAGTTGTTAAACGGATTATATGAAAAATCAAGGGAACGAAAGGGTTATTTCTAATAATCCAAGAATCAGAAAGTATTGTGAGAAGTCACAGAAATGGTCAGGCAATCTCTGGTAAATTAACGTATACCCACAGAAAGAGCTCAAATGGGAAGGGCTTAAGAATCATTGGATTACTGAGCAGACAATGTGGACAGATAACTGTCCACTCTGTACAATAAATAACTGGTGTACACCAAATCAGGAGGAAGCCAAGAAATGGGAAGGCATGGAAAACGCTTCAGGTTAACTGAAATTAAATCAGCAGCCAAGACCAAGAACAGCCGTGCTTATTAGCCAGTTTCCCCAAGGTATCCTTGTCTCCAGAAGTTAAGTTTTCACTGGTGAGTCACTTTGGTATCAAGATCTTGACAGAAATTCATGAAGCTTTTGGAAAGTACATGTTGCTGTCCCAAAGTTCTAGACACACAGAACAAGCTAATCGCCCGGGGAGTTTGTAAGTCACCAGTAGAAAGACTGGAATAAACGACTCCCTTTTGTCTGAATGGCTTCAACAATCTGCAGTTGGTAGATGTACCCTGAGGCTGTCATGACTGAAAGGTAGATACAGTTATGTGGACAGCTAGAAGAGCCTCTAAGGATCTCAGTAGCTGACTAAGGAATGGATTAAGAAACTTGTTTTCTGTTAGTTTAATGATGGTGAAACAGTTGGGAAGAAACATAAGAAAACACCAGAGTTACTAAGTACTGCGTAGATCAGTGTGAAATAGGTTGTGTGTCACACTAAGTTTCCTTACTAAAATAGTATTAGAAGGGAAACTCCTTAATTAAAAGCCTGGGTGAACATGAACATTTTGGCCTGGTGCCTAGAAGAAAGCAGTGTAGGTGCTAGGCAAGCCTGTACGGGAAGGGCATTCCATAAGCTGGGTGCCACCACTGAAAATGTCCTGACTCTTTTTGCCATTCACCTCACTTCTGGTGGTGGTGGTGCAGAGAACAGGGCTTGTGAGGGAGATCTTAACTGGCAGGTTGGATGGTATGGGAGTAGTCTTTGAAGTACCCTGGCCCCAAGCCATGTAGGGCTTTAAAGCTAAGAACCAGTGCTTTGAATAGGGCCCAGAAATAAATGGGCAGGCAGTGCATATCTTTCAGTGCCTGAGTGATACGTTCCCTGTATTGCACCCCTGACAATAAGGATGAGCTGAAGTTTCCAGACTCTTTTCAAAGGCAGCCCCGTGTAAAGCACATTATGGGAATCCAGCCTTGGTGTAATCAGAGCATGGATCATTGTGGCCAGATTCTGCTTCTGAAGGAATGGCCGTGGCTGGTGTGTCAGCTTCAGCTGGTAAAAGACACATCAGCTACAGAGGAGGTCTGGGCCTTCAACCCTAGGCCAAGATCTAGCAGTAGCCCCAGGCTATGAAGCTGTTCCTTCAGGGAGAATGCAACCCCTGTCCAGAACAGGCTGGCCCAGCAATCCTCTAGCAGTTTTGTCATTGACCCTTGAATACCTCTTGTCTAGACTGAGCTTCAGTTTATTGGCCCTCGTCCATCCCATTACTATCTCCAGGCACCTCTTCAGGACCTGAAGCAGCTGTGAAGGAGAAGTAGAGCTGGGTGTCATCCATATACCAGTGACGACTTACTCCAGATCCCCTGATGATCTCTCCCAGTTGCTTCAGTTTGGTGTAGTGGTTAAGTGCGTGGACTCTAATCTGGGAGAACCGGGTTTGATCCCCCACTCCTCCACTTGCACCTGGCTGGATGACCTTGGGCAAGCCATAGCTCTGCACCAGCTGTTCCCTCAAGGACAGCTTGGAAAAGAGCTCTCTCTGCCCCACCTACCTCACAGGGTGTCTGTTGTGGGGAGGGGAAGGGAAAAGGAGTTTGTAAGCCGCTCTGAGACTCCCTTGGGGAGTGGAGGGCGGGGTATAAATCCAATCTCCTCTTCTTCTTCATGTAAATGTTAAGCAGCATGGGAGACAAGATGGAATCTGATGGCACCCCACAGCATATGCTATGGGGCTGAGCAGGGCCCCCCCCCCCCCCGCACCTAATGAAGTCCTCAGGATCAAGCCTTTTTCTCAGTTTGTGAGCAAACGCATTCCTTGTGGCCGTGAAGTTGCACTTTCTCTGCCAGAGACTGGCTACAGGGTCCATATTTGTAAGTCTTCTTAGTTTGTATACCTTGTAGACTCCCTTGGATTGTCAAACACGTTTTTTGCCTTCTTCCATCTGCTTGCCAACCTTTGCACACATCCTGCCTCTTGATTTGTACCATGCCAACCCACCTGAATTCTTTTTCTGGGACAAAAGGTTAACCTGCATACTGTGTTCCCATTACTAAGTAGTACTGGTTGGCTGAACTCTTTAAAAAGAACTCAAGTGTCTGAAATCTGATCCCCCCTGGAAGACAGGTTTTGCATCGTTGAGTGAAAGAGAGGCTCTTACATGTGGATGTAACACAAACTGCAGTGTAACAAAGTTTAAGTCCAGTGGCACTTTTAAGACCAACAAAGTGTAATGATGGGTAGAAGCTTCCGTGTGCATACACCAAGTGCCACTGGCTTCAAAGGTGCCACTGGTCTCCAACTTGGTTCTGTTGTTTCAGACCAACATGGCTCGCACATTATGGCCCAGACGCTCCTATGCTAAAGCACCTTAGATGACTTACTTACCTTCCTGTATTTTTCATATGTCTGGTTTTTAAAGTGTATTTTCTGTTCTGTGTTCCTAATTATAAAGTGGAAATGAACCTACTTATGCAGTTTTCCTGTTTTTGCTTTAGGGGAACATTAGTCGTCAGGAAGCGGTCAGCATGATTCCTCCCCTGCTGCTGAGTGTTCAGCCTCATCATAAGGTTAGTCCTTCCACTACTGTGCAGTCCTGAAACACTGTTGGGGAAACAAAACAGTTGACACACACCAGTGGCTTCATATTGTCGGTTTGTGTTGCATTTTCTATTCAGCTGATTAGCAATGAGTCCAGTAGATGAGGACTGGGAACCTGGATGGTGTTTAGTTAAAATACTGCTTCATGTGTCCCAAGTGCGAAGCATGATTTGCTACAACCAGCTTGTATTCAGTGACCATCTCTCTCATTTAGTGGCTTGTCCAAAATCGTCATTCTTCTGTCCTGATATTGTCATGATGTATCCTGTGTACATGTATGCATACATGTCCTGTGTACATGCATTGCGTTCCCTTCCCCATATGACCTGTCTGTCTCTCCTTATGTACCTAAGAATATATTAACAGCTGGTAAACAAATGTTATGTTACCGCTTTTAAATAATACTCAGCAGTGTGTTTGATTTTTTTTTTTTTTGTAATTTTTCTCTTGACAGATTCTAGACATGTGTGCTGCTCCTGGGTCTAAGACCGCCCAGCTTATTGAAATGTTGCATGCAGACATGAGTATTCCTTTCCCAGGTACATGAGCAATAGGGCTAAAGTAGAGATTTTAATCATAGTTTATTTGAGGAACTGAAACACCCTGTCTTAAGGTAAGTCTTCTTGAATTAACTGGTGACTTCTTCAAAAATATGTTTTGCTTCTAGAGGGATTTGTAATTGCAAATGATGTTGACAACAAGCGCTGCTATTTGCTGGTTCACCAGGCCAAGAGGTTGAACAGCCCTTGCATCATGGTCGTAAATCATGACGCCTCCAGCATCCCTAATTTACAAATAACCGTAAATGGAAATAAGGAGATCCTTTTTTATGACAGGATACTATGTGATGTCCCATGCAGGTATTTTATGTTTTTTAAATATTAATTTGTGTCATCTTCAGCCTATTTAACTACTGTATTATATTTTTTGTTGCAGCTAGAGACCTAATGTGATATACAGGGTAGAAGAGTAAGATTTGTATTGGAGACCTGGTTAAAATAGGTTTCTGCCATGAAGCTCATTTGACCAGTTAGTCTCCCAGCCTAGTCAAACTGAGAGGGTGATGGTTAGGGTAAATGAGCAACACTGCCTACCAGAGAAGAAGAGCACTGCGTTAGACATGTCTGAATTTATTTACGATATTTATAGTCAGCCTTTGTCACTGAGACTCCAGGTAGATTATGTGTATGTCAATACAGTCAACACGTTGGTATATCCAACAAACAGGGCAATGGGATTTGTTTTCTGTAAGTGTGAAACAGAGCTGAAAATGAAGCATAAGCGTTAATGTGATATGTTAATGCAGACATTACGTAGTAGGAATCATATTTACCGCAGTGGGCAATCCATATTATGTACAAAATGTGCATTTGTTTAGGCCAGCTTGAATGAAAAGCTACTTGATATGGCTCAGAGCCGAACTTTCAGGTATCCCTGAAATAACATACAAAAATGTCTTTTGCAGTGGAGATGGAACCATGAGAAAAAACATTGATGTGTGGAAAAAGTGGACTACTCAAAATAGCTTGCAACTGCATGGGTAAGAAAGGATTTACTGTTTTTTTTCAGCTCTCTTCTGTTGCATGAGCTACGCCAGCTTCATGACCATGACTGTTGCTTTGCAAGAATGTGGGAGGGCAGTTTTGCCTTTGTCCTCCACCATCCCGCCCGGTGCTGTATTGCTCAGGAGTGTCGATCGACACCTGGTGTGACATTTTGCGTACCCGGAGCCACTTCATTCCAACCCTTGATGGGTCTAACAGAGTGGGCTCTGGCTCACAAAAGTTTTGCCTTCCAGGAGCCACAGGGCTTTGTTTTACGTATTACGTTTGCATTCTGCCATTTCTCCTTAGGGTAAGTCTTTTATTTTCGTTATTAGTTCCTTGCCATAGCCTCAACAGTGGGGTGATTTTTTCTCTGTCCATATAGGAGCTAGATGTTTTCGTTCAAAGGAGAAAAGCAAGCTTTGGCTGGGACTCATCTAGGAGATTCCTTCCTCTTCCTTACCACGGCCAGTTTGTCTCTTGTCTTTGCAGTGAAAGGTCATGGTTCCAGTGTGATCTCTACCACTGGTCCACACCACCAGACTTCTTCCCGGCCTTGTTGCAGTTATTTAGAAAGCCGAAAAAGTGACAGTGGGGAGATCGAGCCACAACAACGTAGGTGGAGAAAAATCTCTTTTCTGTGGCTCCAGGATGGTTCAGGATTCAGTCAAATCTGGAGGGTTCTCAGAATCCTTACCTGGCAAGCAAGTCAGAACACCAGAGTGTTTTTTCCCTGAACTGGTCTTCTTTAAGTTCTAACCCGTAGTTTTGCGTGCATTGTCCCGTCCCCCTCCCCCCCCCAGGTTTGATTACTCTGACATAACTGGTGAGTAGCCCAGACTAGCCCGAGCTCGTTAGATCTTGGAAGCTGAGCAGGGTCAGCCCTGGTTAGTACTCAGATGGGAGACACCCCCCAGGGAAGTCCAGATTTGCTCCACAGAGGCAGGCAGTGGCAGAACCACCTCCAAAGGTCCGTTGCCTTTGAAAACCTCTCGGAGTCATAGCAAAACTTGATAGCAAAAAAGAAAAAGGTGTGGTGCCATAATGCAGGAAATGTCTTAGGCTGGTCCTAAAAACGGTCTGCTTTGGGTCCAGGGAAAGACATTCTGCAGACATTTCCTTGGTTAATGAATTAACTTTATTTATACACGCCATTCTCACCAGGCCCTTAGTAAACCATAACAAAAAAGGCCCAGTCCCTCCTGGCCACCCAGCTCACTTCCGAAGCCTGGAGAGACTTGAAGTACACCCTGTAATGACAAAGCATCCCTGTTAATAGGGGGAGGCTGTAATGGCCATTCTCAGTCCCTGAGTGGCTGGCCTTGCAGAGGACCCACCTTTTTGCCTGATCAGCCGAGTACTTGATGCGTAGCACTCTTGGCTCTTGGGGAGCAGGTGCATTCCCTCGAGGCTAGGATTGCCACCCTGGAGATGCTGAGGCAGGGAGAGAGAATTGGAGATGACAGCTTTTCTGCTGTTGTGGAGAGTGAGAGTCTCAAAGTCAGAGGGCGTCATTTTGGGGGTGAGGGATGTGATCCTTTAGAAGGGACCCTTTCCTTGAGTGACGCCCCCTTTGGGGTTGGGAGGAGGGGGCCTTTCAGCACTGGGTGATTTGGTTATTAAGAATAGAGAGAGAGAGGTGTCTTCGACAAGTGTTTTGTGTGCATAGCCACTTGCCTGCCTGGTGTGAAGGTTGTGGACATCATGCGTTGCCTCGTTAAGTTGATAAATAGTGCTGGGCCGGAGTCAGCAGTCATGGTGCACGTTCCCAAGAGTGTTGCCTGCTTTCTATCAATACTTGACCATGCAGGTAACTCCCCAGAACTCTCAGGACCACTCTAACGGATAGTACTGCTCGGAGTACCACTCTAGTACCATTGATAGTACCACTCTCAGTACCACTCTAATTGATATTTAGAAAGGTTACCTAATGGTCAAAGATACCATTCTTTGACCGTTAAGTAACCTTTCTCAATTGTGATGGCTGGTGTGGAGCCCATTGTCTTACATACCATATGAAGGAATTCTCCTTTGCTGTTATACATGCAAGCAAGCAGTGGAATATTTCGGTTGAGCTATTCTTATTTCTAACCAGAAACCCAAAATGGGAGTTCCTTTGGTCCTTGTACGACATAACCATTTGAATTGTTTTACTTAGCTAAAACACTAACATTATATAGCATATGTATTCTTGTATTTGCGTAAATATCCATGAGGATACACTCACAAAGATCTCAAGATTTCTGGAGTATTCTGCTTTAAAGTTTCACATTCATTGATAGTGCTTGCCCCTCCATCTCACACTTAGCCCTTAACATCTCATCCAAAGGATGAGCAATTAGGGGTGTGCATTCGGTTTATCTGAGCCAACCCCCCCCCCCCCCAAATACCTTACTAGTATTCAGCTTTTATTTGGGCTCAGCTATATTGGTAGCCAAATCAGAGACTCTTTAAATGCCTTTTTCTCCTCCATTGAAAGCAATGGAGGATGGGGGCACCTTCTTTTGGGGACCATAGAATTGGACCTCCGGTCCAGTCTTTTTAAAACTTGGGGGTGGGGGTTGAGGAGAGGCACCAGCAGCTACACTGCAAATTTGGTGCCTCTACCTCAAAAAGAAGGCCCCCCCCAGCCCCAAATACACCCAAATCAATTCTCCATTGTGCCCTAGGGGGACAGTCCCCATAGGATATAATGGAGCCAAATAAATTTGGGCTTCCCAAATATTTACTTGAATTCCAATACCATACCGATATTGGGATTCAGGAATATTGAGAAATACCAATATTTTTTGGGCCCAACAGACCAGAATCTGAAAAAAAGCGTGAATTTTTTTCATGCATATCCCTACGAACAATCTTAAATTTATTGAACTTCTCGAAACTGTGTTTAAGAGAAAAGGGGTTGATTCAGTGTGCGTAGAGATGACCAATAGGTCTGAGGCCTCTTAACTCTCTCTGTTTATTTTATAACATTTTTTCCTGTGAAGAAGATGCGTATTATCTCTGCAGACACAAATTCACAGTTTTGAGAATTGCAAAACCAAGCATCTGTAATAATATCTTATAGAAAAATTGTCCCCAAAAATCTTACAGAAACCTCTGGAAGTGCATGATATCGTGAATGAATTAATGGAATTCTTTACCAAAAAATTTAAACATTGCATGAATATACAGCCTCATTCTACATAATTAAAAACTAATCCATATATCATGATAAATAACCTTTGGACTATAAATATTCTATTAAAAATCCTTTTTAAAAAATCATTGATTTTTATCCACCCTGCTCAGTTCTTTGTACTGCTATCAGATGAATAAGTCGAGGGAGAATTCTCCATTCTTTATACTAAGTCGTTCTGTATTTGGTGCTTTAAGCAGTCTGGCTGACTTGTTGTCTAGGCAGAAAAAATCGAGCTGTCTTTCCACCCTGCTTTCGCTGTTGCAATGTAACAAGAAAGCTTAGTGTGGGTTTGCTTGCTTTGGAATCATTAGGCAGCCTGTCTTGCGCAGAGTTGGTGAGGTGCCGAGCAGCACGCTAAAAGCATTTCCTTGTGCAGGCTGCAGTTAAGAATTGCTACCCGTGGAGTGGAACAGCTGGCAGAAGGAGGCCGAATGGTATACTCCACGTGTTCCTTGAACCCGGTTGAAAATGAAGCTGTTGTTGCCTCTCTGCTGGAAAAAAGTGAAGGTAAGCATAACTGCTTCGGGTTGTAATAGTCAAAACAGAAGTTAACAACAGGATCATACTGATGGAGAAGGGAGTTTCCGCACTAATGTAACAGTATATGGATGATGGGTAAAAACGCTTTGGTTTCAGCTGTCTTTGATCACCCTCCTTATTACAGCCCCCACCACAGCGTCCCATGATCCCCGGTGTTACCATTTTGCTTCCTCTGTGGAAAAACTGGTTGGATTCAGCCCCTGTGAATCCTCCATTGCACTGTTGCATCTCACGGCTGTGCTACTGAGCCTTCCTTCAAGGGCAAAAGACTTCCTACAATGGAGAATGACTTTTTTTTTTTCCCTGATAAACGCTTCTCTGTTGGAAGAAGACTTGGGGTTGAAAGGGAGCCTTAGGATCCAACCTGCTCTGTCACTTAACACCTTTCTGGTCAGAATTCCAGTTCCAGATTGGGTACTCCTATTTCTTTTTTTCTTGACGAAGGTTGCAGCAGTGTCAAACACAGTCTATTTGAGAACATAAGAATATTCCAATTCATTTGGGTTACTTGGGAGACCTTGTTCCCCAATAAGAAAACACATTCTGTAGGATGGTGTGCTCCGGAGAGGCTTTGGCACTCATTTCAGGTTCTTTTCCTTTAAAAAGCCTTCATGGTGATACGTGACCTTGGAACCGGTCCACACGTGGGATACAGTTTTTGGAACCTGCACACAAAGTTGTTGTCTACTGAGGATATTTTACCCCTACATTCCTTGTTATCATGGATTTCTGTTATGTCTTATGATTGTGCATTGCACCCGAGTCTACCAGTTCCATCTGTTAGCATATTACTATGATACAATATATTGGCTTTTTGCCTTTTGTATTTATTTAAGTGATTTTGCATTTGTTGTTTACATTCCCAGTACACAGTTCATCTTTTGCTTTGTCTAATGATATATGACATTTAAAATAGTCCACTAGTGTGGTTGAGGCACCGGGCTAAGGGCTGTCTCCTCCTAGAGGCAGCAATAGAGCAAGGGCATTATTGATCCTGGCTAGGGAGAAACTGGGGGTGTGCAAATTCAAAATGCTGTTTTAATTCTGCAAATTATGTATTGGGAAGGGCCTTATTGTTTTATTGGGAGTATTGTTATAGTTCCAGAAAGTCTTTATTGGGAAAAACGTTGGTTTTTAATAAATACCAGTACTCCCAATGTAATGAAAATGGTAATCGTGCCCTTTCTGAACTTACCAAAGGAAATGAAAATCATAATTTTGAAAGTGTCTTCTCTACCTCGGCCCAGGGAGGGGGAGGTGTGGGTTGTGCAGCCTGGCCTCCGATGATCTGTTGTGCGACTGGGGCATGGGCCAGCTGAGGTATGCTCCTTCCTCCCCAGCACAATTCCCAATTCCTGGGAATCATTGGAATGACTTTTCCAAAATCAGATATTACATAGCCAATGCCAGAAAAACCGGGCGTTGTGTCAGGTCAGTAATGTGATGTCAAGGGAAGCGTGAGGGCTGATGTGAAGAGCATGTCGAACTGAAAGAGATAACTACTTTGAAAACGGGGCTCTCCTGCCCTCCGATTATCTGTCAGCTGTGGTAATGTGTGATCACTGAAAATGTGTAAAACATGGGGTGTATTTACCATGAAGGGGACCGCAGTGGCTTAGAGGTTAAGATGCTGAGCTGCAGACTGGAAGGTCGGTAGCTCGGCAGTTTGAGACCCGAGTGCCGTCTGATGGAGTGAGCTCCCGTCTCTGGCCCCAGCTCCTGCCAAGCTAGCTGTTCAAAAGTAAGAAATTGCAAGAGATAAGTAGGTACTGCTTTAGTGGGAAGGTAATAGCATTCCATGCGCCTCGGTGTTTAGTTATGAACATAAAGAGAAGCCAATGTTGGACCAGGCCAATGGCCCTTCCAGTCCAACCCTGAGAATGTTGTGGCTGACATGCTAAGCAGAGACTCAGTGGAAAACCATGAACGGTCCTTAAGTGATCAATACCTGATTCTTGTTTGAAGACTGGGAATTTCTGGACATAGACCTCTTTGCCACAGTGAGTAATGCAGATTGTCCACTGCTACTGAAGGCTGACTCCACCAGAACACCGGCCTCCTTGGCTGCCTTCACTACCACTGTCGACATGCAAGACATCTGCAAGGCCGTGACATGGTTGTTTTCACCTACCTTTGTCAAGCACTGTTCAGTTGATGTGGAGTCTGGAAAAGAGCGCAGTTGGGAGAGCAGTATTACAGCCACTTCTCCGATGTCAGCCCACACCCACCTCCATCAGTGAGTGAGCCTGTGACTCTCCCATGTGGGGACTGCACAGTAGACGCGACAGTGAAAACAGGGTTGCACTACCTGTAGCTGTTGTTCATCAAGTGTCTTCTGTCCCTCCTTCCCCTCCCTCCTTCCCCACTGTGGGCTGTAGTTGTTGTCCAGGGGCTGTATCTCCACAGCAGTGAATGGAGAACTGAGAGAGGAGGACTCTCCCCACCTCCATCACATGGCCATTTGGACGAGAAGACTCTCTTGAGGGAGAGGGGAGGGGGAGTGCTCTGAGGCTTCTCGAAACTGCTGAAGACCTGCAGGAAGAACCTCCGTGGCTGGCCTGTGCACACCCAGTCCCGCGTGTGCTTGCACAGAAGACACTCGGTGAATGGTAGCTGCAGATAAATGCAGCCCTGTTTTTTTTTCTCTGCAGCTTAGATGTTTCCTCAGAATTTCAAAGTCAGAATATTCAGGTTGCTCAGATTTGCATAACTTCCTTTGGTGATTTTTTTAAATAGTAGTTTTACTTATTGTTCAAAGGTGCCTTAGAACTTGCTGATGTCTCTTTGGAACTGCCTGGCCTAAAGAGGATGCCAGGGGTCACGCAGTGGAAGGTAACTCTCTCTCTCTTCAAAAAAGTATGCTATAATACAACAAGTGGGGGGACGGGACACCCCAATGACTTGTGAGTGGGCACCTCATTTTTACCCTTTATCTCCTTCCCCACGTTATTTGTTCTTTTACTTCTCCTTGCAAGCCCTGTATCCTCACTGTTCTCTGCTTCCCTCTCTCCTTCCCACCCCCCACTCATGAACCAACCCCCCCCCAGTCTTCAGCGTTACTTGTTATTTCATTTATGCCTTGCCTTTCTCCACAGCTTACATAATTTTCCTCACTTCCACTTGATCCTCACAACAACCCTGTAAGGTTAGCTGGGCTGAAAATGTGTAACTGGCCCAAGGTCGCCCAGTGAGCTTCCACAGGAGAGTGGTGACTTGAACCTAGGTCTCCCAGATGCTAGTCTGAAGCTAACCACTGTACCACACTGGCTTTCATGTGGTGGTTGCTGGTGAACAGGAGTGAGCCGCTAGGCCTGCCTGTGTTGCCTCCAGGCCTGTCCCCGTGAGTCTCCTCCAAAGGCCCAAACAGACCTGGAAAGGGCCCTGCCCCCCTCCCTCTGGTCTCTATGGACTGAAACCAAGGCTCAGATGCTACCACTGCTGTGTGCTTGTTTAAGACGTACTATTTTCATGTCTGCTGAAGAAGATGTTTCAGTATCTGTCTGCTGAAATGGAGTACAGTGTCACTGTTGGGTGGGCAATGTCAGTTTAAGATGTGTTCACATTTTCCAATCCAGGTAATGACGAAAGATGGGCAGTGGTTTGAAGACTGGAAAGCTGTGCCTCCCAACAGGCACACCCAAATACGGCCCACCATGTTCCCCTTGACAGATGAAGCAAAGCTTAAAGCCTTGAATTTGGAGCGCTGGTATGTGTTCTTGCTCTATTGGGAAGCTTAAGTACTTGACATTCTTTTCCGGTAGTTGGTCTGTAGCAGGACTCCTTTTGGAGTTCTTCATTTTGTAGTTTCTTGGTTCCCCAGTGCTGCTCGTCGGATGGTTCCCATATAGTTCTCTCAGGATGTAAGCTGTTCCAAAGACCAGGTTCATATAAATGGCATCAGTATGGACTTTTTTCTAGAGAGATACAAAAATAGTTAAAATTATTGCTTGGATAGTAGGATGAAACATTTGTAGGGGTGCTGAGGATGGTTGGATGCTTAAGTGGATATGTTTAAAGTCAGGCTTTAATTTTTATTTTTGATAAACCGCTGTGATACAAAATGACCCTGTAGCATAGGAGGCATTTTAGACACTGAGATAATTAGACAGATATGTGCATCCTTTTCTGTAGTCACATATCCTTCCCATTTTAGTCATTGTAGATTAGGAGTCTGGAGTTATTTCCCCTTTTGTTGGTGCGAGATGGGTGAAATGGGTGGGAGTGGGTGGGAGAGGGCTTTGTGCTGATTGGAAGAGTGGAAGCAGCTTTGTGGCGAGTGTGCAGGAGGGAGACGTGTGAGTGCACAGAGAGCCACTCCGTTGCTAGTCACATAAAAAGCAGCCTCCTAATAAAAACACCGAAACCAGCTTTTTGCAGATGTCTGTGATTGGGGACTTGAAAACCAAACTTATTGTGGGCAGTTACGGTGCTGGAAATGATTCTGAATTCATGTCCAGAGAGATTTTTCTATTGAATGCAGTTGAGCAAAATTCTGATCCTAACATGTATAATCATTTTGGGTGGGTATATGAATAAAGTATTAATCGTTCTGGTCTTATATTACTAAATATTTTAAAGCACTAGAATACAAGGAAATGTAAAAGCCTTCTGAATAGGTCTGAATTCTTGGTTTGGTGCAGGGGTCATTTTGAGGGGGAACGAACAGGAATGGTGTCCCGGGAGTACCAAGCCCAGGGCTAGAGCGTCACAGGCTCACTTCAGAGCCCAGTTCCCTCTATGGTACGTGCTGGCGCGTGGCAATAATTTCTCCTGCTGCCAGCGCAGCTCCAGCGCACCCTGGACTCCAGCTCCGAGTCTGAGGCGTGAGTGCTGGGCTTGGGCAGCAACCCTGCCCCCTCGTTAGTAGCCTCCTGGCACCCCACTCCCAGCAGCCCTCAGTTGTGGCGACACATGGGGGTCTGCTGCTTGTTCTTGCTGTCCTCTGTGTCGTCCCTCCATGCCTCAGCCCTCTGAGCAGCCAGCTGTGCTGCTCGCCAGCACTTCGGAGCTGCCAAGTCAGGACTCGGGACGGGAGCCTCACCGATTTGTAGCCCATTCTCTCCGCCCCCCCCAGCACCCTGCCTCTCCAGGGATGATAGGCTGGAATCCCTATTGCCCCTTTTGGCTAGCTTTGCGGGGCTGGTGTGCATTTTGGAGATGCTGAACTTTACAGGGCAGCCGGGCAAAGCTGGGGGCGTCGTATTGGCTCCAGTGTCCAGCCTGTGCAGAACTTTGTCTCTGACTTTCTCAAATATAAGTTTCTTGGGGTGTTAGCAAAAGCTTAAAGCAGTTGTACGGGGGACACACATTATTTTGCAAGCTCAAGTTGGACTGGGAGAGGCAGCTTTGAAGCTATCCCATATATCTCCATCTTTCTCTAAGCAGCATCCTTTGGGGCAGGAACTAAGGGGGCATTCCCTTGGAATTGAGGCTGGTGCCTGCTGAAGGGCACTGTGTGTGCGCAGACACACTCACCCTGTGCGCCAAGGCTGCCTCTTGGGGCTGCACCTCAGTGCATCCCTGCACCCAATTCCACCTTCTTCTCTTCCCCACAACCGTTTCCAGCATCGAGTATCTCGTCTGCTATCCCTCCCCCCTCAATTTCATCCCCAGCCATTGCTGTTCCCCCCCCCCCCCATCACTCTCCTTTCCCCTTCAGCACTTCTTTGGAATGGCTGCTTGATCCGGGTCTGTTTTCTCCCCCCTGTACCTAGTCCTTGGAGGCAGTGGGTTGAGTCTCCGCCTTTCCAGGGTCTGCCAGGGCTTCCCAGGGTTGCCAGCTCTGGGTTGGAGATACCTGGGGATTTTGGGGTAAGGTTTGGGGAGGGAAGGGGGTGAGACTTCAGTGGGCAAGAGAGCGAGTTTGGTGTAGTGGTTAAGTGTGCAGACTCTAATCTGGGAGAACCAGGTATGATTCTCCACTCTTCCTCCACATTCAGCTGCTGGGGTGACCTTGGATCAGTCGCAGGTTCTCTCAGAGCTGTTGTTGAGAGAGCTCTCTCAGCCCCACCTACCTCACAGGGTGCCTGTTGTGGGGAGGGGAAGGGAAAGGGATCGTAAGCCATTCAGAGACTCCTTTGGGTACCGAAGGATGGGGTATAAATCCAGTCTCCTCTTCTTCTATAATGCCAATGAGTCCATCCTCCAAAGCATCCATTTTCTCCAGGGGAACTGATCTCTGTCAATTGTAGAGTTGTTGATTTTATAATAAATGTTTGTTATACTGAAACCAATTAACTTCTTGGCTATTTTCTTTGTGCTTTTGAAGCAGTTTTTCTCCAGGTAGGTTCGCCAGCTCTGAGTTGGGAAATACCTGGGGATTTTTGGGGTGGTGCCTGAGGGGGGGGGGGGGGGTTCTTGCCTTCTGACACACTTCTGGTGTTAGGGGGTGTGGCATATGCAAATGAGTTATGCTAATGAG
This sequence comes from Lepidodactylus listeri, assembly GCA_029233225.1. Classification (NCBI taxonomy): domain Eukaryota; kingdom Metazoa; phylum Chordata; class Lepidosauria; order Squamata; family Gekkonidae; genus Lepidodactylus; species Lepidodactylus listeri. The sequence goes on along the minus strand of JARCFY010000017.1, from coordinate 9,807,757 downwards.
TTATGCTAATTGAACTGCACCTCTTTTTCTACGAAATAACCCATGTATTAATATTCAGGTAATGATTTTTTTTTTTTAATTTTGAGAATGTCAGGTGGTTTTAATCTGTATTTACCTGGGAGACTATAAAAATGTGCGTGTTGATACTGATACAACACTTGTTGTTTATCTAGCCTTAGAATTTTGCCACACCACCAAAATACTGGAGGATTCTTTGTAGCTGTACTAATTAAAAAATCTCCTATGCCATGGAACAAACGTCCACCTAAGGTAATATCTGCTTTGTGTAAGAAATTGATGTTGTTAATGGCATAGATAAAAAGTAAATACAAGTCATGGTATTTGTGTTTCATGACTCGGGTATTTTTTCGGTTCAGCTGTAGCCATATGCACACCCCTAGTATAGATACTGCTTCAGGAGTTACCACAGTGAGGAAAGTGGGTGACTTTGCCCCGGAAACAGGAAGTCCAGAAGAATTTTAGTCTTGCCTCCTTGGTGGGTTGATGGGAATCCTCCATGCCCAAACGCCCTCTCTTCCTCTGAGCAGGAGGAGCCCTCAGTGTAAGTGCCAGCGTTCTTTTCTGTACGCGTCTCCTCAAGGAAATCTACTGGGCATGATCCAGCAAACCTCAGTTAGAGATCTGCTTGTAGAACATTCCCACTCCCTTTCTTCTGCTGCGTCTCCCTGCTCCCCCCAGGAAAACCCTCCCGGGGTCAGTGGGGTGTCTTGGGAACGGCACAGGACAGAGCGCCAGGGAATGCAGCGGGAGGGAGTCTGTGGCAGTGGTGGACTCCCCTCCACCTGCAGGAGAGGAAATGCTGTAGGTCAGGTTGAGAGTTTGGGACAGGCCCAAGGTCACCCACCGTTCTGTCCACTGCACCCCACTGGCTCTCTAGTGTTTAGTGACACCCTGTAGGAACACCTGGATTTCCACCGAAATCCACTTTTGAATGCTCAGTTTCAGAGGGTATTCATGCTGGTCTTCATTAAAAGACTGTTAGATGCTCACAAGATCTTTGGGAGACAAGCTTTTGAGATCCAAAGTTCCCTTTGTCAGATGTCTCGGTCATTGTTCTTAATACTTGAATAAAGGCTGGTGTCCTAGAGAACACTTTAGTGGTGTTTAGAGTTCTGTTAGAAAAGTAAATTGAACTTGTTGATACTGTAATGACTTCCAAGGAGATACTTCGTCTATGGTGCACATGCTATCTATTTTGAATATTTTAATTGAAGCAGAATTTAAACAGGTAGAAAACGGTGCCTATTATAACCACTAAATGCCTTTTCTTCTTCCTTGAAACATGGGCCTTCTGTTTTGGAACAGCTCCCACTGTCACAGAAGACAGAACGTGTCGCACAGCCTTCGGAGGCTGTATCTTTAGGAACGGTTGAAGGTGATGTGGCCCCAGAGGCAAGAGGGGAAGATTCCTTGGTGAAGGAGAGCCCCGAGAGCAAGAAGCATGGAGTCTGTGGGTAAGGACCTGAAAACTAAGCCAAGCATTGCCGGCACTTGATAGCTGACTTGATGGTGCCTGTAGCTGGGGCTTCCTTGCACGGGAAAGAGTTCTCAGGGTGACTTTTTTGCTTTCAGAGCAGGTCTCGTGATAAAAGGCAAAATACCTTCATGTATTCTTCTTTTCCTATAGCAGCTGTCACTTCACCGCAGAACAGGGGCTTGGCACTGAAATAATGAATTCTGTACACAGAAAACACACACTTTTACAACTGAAGGGACTTAAGGAAGCTCGTTTATGTACAACTTGCATGCTTTATTTGGCTTGCAGGTTCTGCAAAATTTAGCTTCAGCATTGCGCTACAATCCTGTCATTAGAAAGGACCCGAAAACAATCTAGTGTCAGCCCCCTGGCTGAAGACTGTGGCTCAGTTGGTGTAACCTTAGTGCTGTTTTCGCTTGCACAGTATCTTATGCAACACTGAGTGTCTTCATCCCTCTATGTTGTGGTGCCTGGAAATCAGTTGCGCACGATCTTGCACGCACGTGCATGCAAGGGAGTGTATAATAAGTTTGAGTCAACACAAGTGGCTACTGCATTGTCTTATGTTTCCACTTGTAGTACAAGAGCTCTGGTGCAGGCACTGGTTCCAAGCTGAATGTTGAATTTCCTGCTTGTCTTCCCAAGAGTCTTGGCACAGTTAAAGGGAATGTCAAACGAGGCACTCCCCATAGGTCAGATAAGCTGTCCGGATAAGCCTTGATCAGAATCACCGGTCTGCTGTGTGTCTCAAGTGCTGGGCACTGCACAACTCATCCACTGAGCTTCCCTAACAAAACCAGCTCTGAGGGCCACTCAGTATGTGAATGTGCGTAGTGTTCGACACAGGTGTAGGGAAAATCTTTTACAAAATATTTATACTGCACAAGAATAGAACTGGTTTCTGTTACTGGCAAGACTTCTCTAATGTGAGTAGTGCCACAAAACAGACATTTGTGTGACTTCCACTCAGCAGTAGTTTTCCAGCCTAGAAGAAGAAGGTCACTGGCAGAGCATCCCGGTGACTGATGGTGGGTGGGGGAGGCCATCACCTCCCGTGCTTGAGGAACTGGTGTCCCGCCATGTCTTAAGAGTATGAACCAGGAAACTGGGTTCTGTGCTTGAGCCTGGGCTTATTAGCTGGCCTTCCTTGGGGATTATGATTATTTATCAAATTTATATCACACTCCCTCTCCTCCAAATGGGACTCAGGGTGGTTAGCAGCATATAAAATACACCTGATAAAAACACTACAAAAGGTACAATAAATAAATTTTAAAAATATAAAACAATTAAAAATCTATCCTCATTAGAATCTATATATCCACTATCATTCTTCCCCCTCTCTCTGATGTCTTGCTATCTAATGTTTCAGTGCTCTTTTTCAAGTATCAGTTGATGCAGGATTCAGAAACCATTTTTGAGGCATTCTTTTTTATAAATAACTGCAGCTAGTCATTACCGTAAGCAAAATAATAATAATTTCAGTCGCCGCATTGATTGAGTTCAATATATGCACTTTTCTTCTAGGCCACCACCAACTAAAAAAATGAAGCTTTTTGGTTTTAAAGAAGATCCATTTGTATTTCTTTCTGAAGAAGACCCGTTATTTTCACCTATTCAGTAAGACGTGCTCTTTGCTTCTATCTTCCTAATGGAATCCATTAGAACTCCCAGTACTCTGTGTGTGAATTAGTGCGGTTCCAGTTGCTTTACACCTTTTGAAAATGAAAAGCAAAAGTACACATGTAGAGCTTTTATGCTTCATAATAGTCAGGTTTAAAATGAAACATGAACAAATGCTCACAGTTGGCTATGGGAACACTTTTAGCAGTAGAACTGAACGTAGACTTATATTATTAAAATGAATATAATTAAAATCAACGGAGTGAAGAGTAAGAACAGCTACTTTAAAAAATTAAAAGTGTAGTTTTACGTATCTGTTTCTAAAATGCAAATACAAAATTCTGTTTAACATTATAAGAACTTGAATGCCTTATAACTACTATTTCTAGAGCTTTTTATGCATTGGATCCTTCATTCCCGAGGATGAATTTGTTAACTCGCACTCAGGAAGGAAAGAAGAAGCAGCTATACATGGTTTCCAAGGAGATAAGGGACGTACTACTAAACAACAGCGAGAAGCTGAAGGTTTGACTTGTCCTTTTGGTTTCAGTGTGGAAGCCCATCTGTGTTACAGTCCTGCAGGGATTACTTTTCTGTCCATAGCAAAAAGCACCATCGTTGACTGCTGGGGGGTGGGGTGGGGGGGGCTGCACAGCTTTCCTTATCCGTTTTAGTACCAGCGAGTAGTGTGGTGACCGGCTCCTTCCCAAAGGAGACATACAGCATTGACGTAATAGGAGAGAATAATACTTTGAAAATGCAGATTGTGCCGAGGATTTCTCTGGTCTGATCGCTGCTGCTGTTTCTGTGCTGGGGGAGAGGATGGATTCTTCCCAGCTTTTTAACACAAGGAAGGACTCCAAGCAAAGTCTTCCCCTGGGCCCTTCTTGCAGTACTCAGGGGTTCTTTGTAAATAACCGAGAGACTCTTCTTTTTTAGCTGTGTTGGTGGTAAAAATCAACAGTGGTATCTTTAAAAAAATTTTAAAGGATTTTCCCCCCTCAAAAAGTATCCTGAACTAAATACATGCATGTGATCTCTCAAAGCAAAATGCATAACTCTTAGGAAACCATGAGCTGCTGCTGCTTTTCTTGGCAAGGAAACAATCTGTCATTGTTACCATGAAACACAATAGTGCATGTATTATGGCTCGATATTAGGGGCCCTGGACTGGCCAGTTGTCATAGATTCGTCCACTCGTCTACCTGGCTGGCTTTTGACTCCTGTTCTCTGCATCTGGCTTTCCTGTTCTAGTTATATTTATTGAGTCTACCCACCAAAGAAAATAGATGTTTATTTTCCTTCTCCCCCTTTGCTTCTGGTTGAGGTTTTGTGGAGTGGGGCAGTGCAGATGTGTGACAAAAAAGCCGCACACGGAAGCAGAAACCTCACTGGAAGGATGTCTGGCTGCCTTGTGTTGGAGTCCAGCCAGCCAAAAGGCCTGTTAGGGTTGCAGACTGGAAAAGAGATTCGTTTTGGAAAATTTTTTTGCATTATTTCGTCTAATGTCTGCCAAAAGGCCTGTTAGGGTTGCAGACTGGAAAAGAGATTCGTTTTGGAAAATTTTTTTGCATTATTTCGTCTAATGTAAGGAATTATATAATGTTCTTTAAATAGGGTAAATATTTAAGAAATGACTAATGCTACCTCTGAGGGTGTATAAAAGTTCTGTTCATTTTTAAACCGACATGTTCAGATGGTTGCAGCAAACAGTTGATTTGCACGTTTAGTTAGAACGGATCTAAATGGTAATAGTAAATTTGATTTAGATTGGCCTCTTTTAGTCAGTGATTCAAAGCAAGGTGCCCTTGTTTTCCTTCCACCCTTTTCCCCTCTTGGAACTCTGTGTTCACTCCGGGTGAGGATTGCTACGAGTGTCGTGTTTTGCTCATTTCCCGGAGTCGGTTGCATTTTCCCTCAGGGTCTTTAAACTCTAACGGAGCTCCTGTTCCCGCTTGCGTATGCAAAGCTGAGAAAGGCGTTTGCCTGGCGTTCTTTTTGGGCCCCTTTGCCTTAGTGCCCTTCGGTGTGTTGGGGCGGATCAGGCATTCAGCATTTATTAAATGTCTTTTGGAGTAAAGTGGCTGTGCCCTTCTGTGTATTTTATCGATTTCAGATAAACGGTTGGAACACTAGACGCGTTAAAATGTGTTTTACCCATTTTCAGGTGATTAACACGGGAATCAAAGTGTGGTGCCGCAATAGTGATGGAGAACAATTTGGCTGTGCCTTCCGATTAGCGCAAGAGGTAACAATGATGCTGTTGTTTCTGTCATGGGTAGCTGTGTCCTGGATTTCTAGTGAACGAGCAAGTCCAGTTGGGAGTCTCTGAGTAAAAATAAAAGGAGTAATGAATAATAGTGATATCACGGTGGGGGCCTGCTGTAGACCACCAAGTTAGGCAGAGGGTTTAGATGAGACACTCCTAGAACAGATTACAAAGTTCTCAAAGAGAAGGGACACGATGGTCATGGGAGACTTCAATTATCTGGGTATCTGTTGGAAGTCCAACTCTGCTAAAAATGAAAGGTCCAATAAATTCCTGACTTGTCTGCTGACAACTTCATTTTCCAGAAAGTGGAGAGGGAACCAAGGGGATCTGCTATCTTGGACTTGATTCTTACCAACAGGGAAGAACTGGTTGACAAGGTGGAAGTAGTGGGAACCCTGGGTAGTAGTGACCATGTCATTTTGGAATTTACAGTCTTGGGCAAGGGGAAAGCTGTATGTAGTCAGACATAAAGGTTGGACTTCAGGAAAGCAAATTTTGACAAATTTAAAGTTATGCTGGGTAGAATCCCATGGTCAGAAAGAGAAGGGAGTCCAAAAGGGATGGGAGTTTCTTAAAAGTGAAATACTGAAGGCACAATCACAAACAATTCCTATGAGAAGGGGAAAAATGGGCGGAGCCTAAAGAAGCCAAGGTGGCTCCATAAGCAGTTTTCTAAAGACTTGTGAAATAAAAAGACTCTTTCAGAAAGTGGAAGGAGGGCCTTATAACCAAGGATGAATATAAACAAATAACCTGTGCTTGTAGAGAGAGTGTTAGGAAAGCTAAAGCTCAGTATGAGCTTAGGCTAGCAAGAGATGCTAAAAACAACAAAAAAGGGGTTCTTTTCGTATCTTCAAAGTAAGAAAAAGAGCAAGGACATGGTAGGCCCGTTGTGGGGACAGGAAAGTGAAATTGTAACAGGTGATGAAGAGAGGGCAGAACTGCTCAATTCCTACTTTTTCCTCAGTCTTCTCTTGCAAGGGAAACGGTGCTCAACATAGCAAAAACAGAACACATGATGAGGGAAGGGAGTTGCAGCTTAGGATGGGCATAGGGGTAGTACGTAAATGCCTTGTTTCTTTAAATGAAACTAAGTCCTCAGAGCCAGATGAGCTGCATCCAAGGGTACTAAAAGAACTCACAGGTGTAATTTCTGAGCCTCTGTCCATTATTGAGAATTCTTGAACAGGGGAGGTGCCAGAAGATTGGAGGTGGGCAAATGTTGCCCCCGTCTCCAGGAAGGGGGGAAAGGAGGATCTGGGTAACTACCGACCCGTCATCTTTGACATCTGTACCTGGGGAAGTTTTAGAACAAATCATCAAACAGACCGTCCTTGAACATTTAGAAAGGACGGCTGTGATTACTAAGGGCCAATGCAGGCTTCTCAAGAACCAGTCATATCAGACTAGCCCTATCTCTTTTTTTGAGAAAGTTACTACCTTGCTGGATTAGGGGGATTATTTATCTTGATTTCAGTAAGACTTTTGATAAGGTTCCACTTAATATACTTGTTGACAAATTGTTAAAATGTGATTTGGATCCTAGGACTGTTAGGTGGAGCTGTAACTGATTGATAGATCACACCTAAAGAGTGCTTGTGAATGGTTCCTCATCTTCTTGGAGAGAAATGACACGTGGAGGGCCTCAAGGATCTGTCCTGGGACCTGTTTTGTTCAACATCTTTTTCAGTGATTTGGATGAAGGGACAGAGGGAATGCTTATTACATTTGCAGATGATACTAAATTGGGAGGGGTGGCAAAGCCTGGAGAGTAGAAGACAGAGTCAGGATACAGGATGATCTTGACAGGTTGGTAAACTGGGCTAATTTGATGAATCTCAGTGGGGATAAATGTAAAGTTCTGCATTTAGGTAGGAAAAATCAAATGCATAATTATAGGTTAGGGGAGACTTGTCTTGGCAGTATTATGTGCGAAAAGGATCTAGGGGTCTTAGGAGACCAGACACTGAACATGAGTCAGCAGTGTGATGCGGTTGCTAAAAAGGCAAATAGGATTTGGGGCTGTATGAACAGAAGTGTAGTGTCCAGATCATGCAAAGTGGTGGTATCGCTTTACTCTGCTCTGGTTAGACCTCACCTAGAGTATTGTGTTCAGTTTGGGTGCCACAATTTAAGAAGAATATAGACAAGCTGGAACGTGTTCAGAGGAAAGCAACAAAGATGTTGAGGGGTCTGAAGACCAAGTCCTATGAGGAAGGGTTGAAGGAGCTGGATATGTTTAGCCTGGAGAGAAGACTGAGAGGTGATGTGATCACCATCTTCAAGTATTTAAAGGGCTGTCATATAGAGGATGGGGTGAAGTTGTTTTCTGTTGCCCCAGAAGGTTGGACCAGAACCAACAGGTCGAAATTAAATCAGAAGAGTTTTCAGCTAAACATCAGGAAGAACTTCCTGACAGAGCGGTTCCTCAGTGGAACAGGCTTCCTTGGGAGGTGGTGGCGGGTTCTGCTTCTTTGGAGGTTTTCAAATAGAGGCTAGATGGCCATCTGACAGTAATGCTGATTGTGTGAACTCAGGCAGATCATGAGAAGGGAGGGCAGGAGGGGGTGCTTAGTTCTTGTGGCCCTTTCTTACACACCCAGGGAAATGCTGTTTTTTTTGTCATCTGGGCGTGGAACAGCGGTCACTGCGGATGTGGAGGAGGGAGGTATTTGTGAATTTCCTGTATTGTGCAGGGGGTATGACTAGACGACCCGGGAGGTCCCTTCCAACTCTATGATTCTGTGACTCTGTGTCAGTCCTGTGACTGGCATGGCTTTTCCCTTTGGTCAGAGAGCGCTTGTTACTATGTAAGGGTCAGAGTGCTGAATCAGGGCCAGGGAGGACCAGGCTTCAGATCCCCCGTGCAGCTGTGAAACTCACTGAGTGACTTGGACCACGGCAGTCTCCTCTCAGCCGTACTTCATGGGGGGGGGGGGAGCCATGAGCGGCTCAGAGGACGCCTGGGTAAGAATTAAGAGCACTGTAATACAGTTCTTTGGGCATTAATTTAGAACAAGATGTTTTTTTTTTCATGGGTTTTTGGTATGGTCAAATGGCCAACTCTGTTTAGGTTGGGAAGCAAGGATGGCCATTAAAAACTTGCTGTGTTTCACTTCCAGGGAATATATACACTGTACCCTTTTATTAATGCAAGAATTGTTGTCATCAGCTTGGGAGATGTTAAAGTGCTGCTGACAGAAGAAAACCCATTCTTCAATAAACTCGGGAATGAGGTCCAAAGTCAAGTCAAAGAAATGGGTGAGTATTTGCTGCTGGGGGCTCTAATGTTGCCTGAGGCTTTAGGCAGGCCCGGCCTTTTCTGGCAGCTGAAGCTTCATCTGCCGCTTCCACCACTGCCCGTCCCACAGCCAGGCAGGCAACATTTGCACCTCCTGTCGGAGGAGACGGCAGCCCTGGGAATTGCAGAGATCCCTGGCTGATTCTACAGCTGGCGGCTTTGGTTCTGGCCCTTTCCTTTTCTGTAGGCAGCAGCAATTAAAATGGAACTTAATATTTGGTTCAGTGAGTAACCTGCTGCTGCTTGAAGCTTTCCATTTTGTTCCTTTTTGTTTTTATAGTCAACTTAGTTACTTCCTGTTTTTCCCATGGCTGGCTACAGCATTCATAGAACATAGAATCACTGAGTTAGAAGGGGCCATCCAGTTCAACCCCCTGCTCAATGCAGGATCAGCCTAGAGTGTCCCTGACAAGTGTTCATTCAGCTGCTGCTTAAAGACTCCCAGAGAGGGGGAGCGCATCACCTCCCTAGGCAGCTGATTCCACTGTGGCAGAACTCTTACTGTAAAAAAGTTTTCCCTAACAGTCCTCAAAAGAGCTCTCTCAGCCCCACCTACCTCACAGGGTGTCTGTTGTGGGGAGGGGAAGGGAAAGGTGTTTGTACGCCACCCTGAGACTCCCAAGTGAAGGGCCGGGTATAAATCCAATCTCTTCCTCAATCTCTCTTTTCTAATATCCAGCCAGTGCCTTCCCACCCTTCATTTAAGCCCATTATTTCGAGTCCTTTCCTTTGCTGCCAACCGGAACAGCTCCCTGCCCTCCTCCAAGTGACACAGCCCTTCAGATACTTCAAGAGAGCCCTCCTGTCCCCTCTCAGCCCCCTCTTCTCCAGACTGAACATTCCCAAGAAGTCCCTCAGCCTTTCCGTTAAGGGAGGGAATTGTTACTTTTTTCTCTTGGGAGCCAATCCCATTGCTCTCTTCTTAAGATTGTGATTTTGTGAATGGTTGTGTCCACAAAGTGATAACTAGAGGTTGATAGATAAATGTCAAACCTGGTAGAAAAGAGAAGTTCCAGGAAGTAGTTAAGTTGGAAGCTGAAGGAAAAGAGGAAGATTTTCAGACCCAGTAGCCCCGAGAAAGTTCAGTGGGGACTTCAGCAATTCCAGCCTGAAACACCCTAGTCTGGAAGCAGTCTGAATTCTGAGAGTGCATATGTGTTCAGCTGTGTTGAGAACACCTCCGCTTATCATTTTATAACTGTTGTCCAAGCCTATTCTGGGATAATGAGGCAAGGGTTTTTAGATCACATGGTGTAGATTCCAAGAAGCTTTTTCTAGCAGCTCATTTTTAGAAATCTAGTAGTAGTAAAGATTATTCAAAATGTAACTGTAATAAGTGTTGTGGTTCAGTAGCACAGTCGAGTCCGATTCTTTGCGACCCCATGAACACAGCACGCCAGGCCCTCCTTCAAAGGAATCTGTTTAGAACATAAGAGAAGCCACTGTTGGATCAGGCCAGTGGCCCATCCAGTCCAACACTCTGTGTCACACAGTGGCCAAAAACACCAGGTGCCCTCAGGAGGTCCAGCAGTGGGGCCAGGACACTAGAAGCCCTCTTACTGTCCCCACCCCCCCTACAAGCACCAAGAATACAGTGCACCACTGACCCCAGACTGAGAGTTCCTATCTATTCTTTGTGGCTAATAGCCACTGATGGACCTCTATTCTTCAGCGCTCGGCCTTCCTTATAGTCCAGCTCTCGCAGCCATACTTTACTATTGGGAATACCATGGCTTTGACCATACAGACTTTTGATGGCAGGGTGATATCTCTATTTTTTATTATGCTGTCTAGGTTTGCCATCGCTTTCCTCCCAAGGAGCAGGCATCTTTTAATTTCATGGCTGCAGTCACCGTCTGCAGTGATCTTGGACCCCAGGAACATGAAGTCTGTCACTGCTTCCACAACTTCCCCTTCTATTTGCCAAGGAGTGATGGGGCTGGATGCCATGAGCTTAGTTTTTTGATGTTGAGTTTCAAGCCAATTTTTACGCTCTCCTCTTTCATTCTTAGCAAGAGGCTCTTGAGCTCCTCTTCACTTTCTGCCATTAGAGTGGTATCGTCTGCATATCTGAGGTTGTTGATGTTTTTCCCGGCAATCTTAATTCCAGCTTGTGATTCATCCAGGCCGGCATTTCGCATGATGTACTCTGCATATAAATTAAATAAGCAAGGTGACAATATACATCCTTGTCCTACTCCTTTTCCAATGCTAAACCAATCAATGGTTTCATATCCGATTCTAACTGTTGCTTCTTGACCCTTATACAGGTTTCTCAAGAGACATGTGAGGTGGTCTGGTACTCCCATCTCTTTAAGGACTTGCCATAGTTTGTTGTGATCCACACAATCAAAGGCTTTAGCGTAGTCAATGAAGCAGATGTTTTTTCTGATACTCTCTTGCTTTCTCCATAATCCAGCGAATGTTGGCAATTTGATCTCTAGTTCCTCTACCTCTTCGAAACCCAGCTTGTACTTCTGGCAGTTCTCTATCCGCATACTGCTGAAGCCTAGCTTGTAGGATCTTGAGCATGACCTTGCTAGTGCGTGAAATAAGTGCAATTGTGTGATAGTTTGAACATTCCTTGGCATTGCCCTTTTTTGGGATTGGAATGTAAACTGACCTTTTCCAATCCTGTGGCCACTGTTGTGTTTTCCAAATTTGCTGAATTATTGAGTGCAGCACTTTAACAGCATCATCTTTTAAGACTTTGAATAGCTCAGCTGGGATACTATCACCTCCGCTAGCTTTGTTGTTAGTAATGCTTTCTAAGGCCCATTTGACTTCACATTCCAGGATGTTTGGCTCGAGGTCAGTGATTACACCATCGTGGTTTTTAAGGACATTGAGGTCCTCCTTGTACAGTTCTTCTGTGTATTCTTGCCATCTTTTCCTAATGTCTTCTGTTTCTGATAGGTCCTTGCCATTTTTGTCCTTTATCATGGTCAGCTTTGCATGGAACGTTCCCTTGGTTTCTCCAATTTTCTTGACGAGATCTCTAGTCCTTCCCATTCCGTTGTTTTCTTCTATTACTCTACATTGTTCATTCATGAAAGCCTCCTTATTTCTCCTTGCTGTTCTCTGGGAATCTGCATTCAGTTGGGTAAATCTTTCCTTTTCACCTTTGCCTTTCACTTTCCTCGGCTATTTGTAAAGCCTCATCAGACAGCCACTTTGCTTTCATGCATTTCTTTTTCTTTGGGATGGAAGTAATTGCTGCATCCTATACAATGTCACGAACCTCCGTCCATAGTTCTTCAGGCACTCTGTCTATCAAATCTATTCTCTTAAACCTATTCTTCACCTCCACTGTATATTCATCATGGATGCTATCTAGGTCAAATCTGAATGGCCTAGTGGTTTTCCCAACTTTCTTCAGTTTAAGTCTGAATTTTGCAATGCGGAGCTCATGATCTGAGCCACAGTCAGCACCTGGTCTTGTTTTTACTGACTGTTATAGAGCTTCTCCATCTCTGACTGCAAATGATATAATCAGTCTGATTTCGGTGTTGCCCGTCTGGTGATGTCCATGTGTAGAGTTGCCTCTTAGGTTGTTGGAAGAGGGTGTTCGCTAGGACCAGCGTGTTCTCTTGACAAAACTCTGTTAGCCTTTGCCCGGCTTCATTTTGTTCTCCGAGGCCAAACTTGTCTGTTATTCTGGTTACCTTTTGACTTCCTGCTTTAGCATTCCAGTCCCCTGTGATGATGAGGACATCTTTTTTTGGTGTTAGTTCTGTGAGGTGTTGTAGGTCTTCATGGAATCGGTCCACTTCAGCCTCTTCTGCGTCAGTGGCTGGGGCGTAGACTTGGATTACTGTAATAAGTAGATCAGTGCAAAATTGTTGATGTGAGATGAGTTGCATTTTGCAGTTGTTCTGTGTAATGCTTCGTTCCTTCTTTCTTGCAGCTATGGGGAGCATAGTGCTGAAATATGAACCAGATCCCAAGTAAGTAATCTCAATGAAGTCCCTTTGCGTACTTTATGTACTTAAAACCTTTGAACAGCTCTTGTGCTAAAGATCAATCTGTTCCTCCCTAAATTACTCTTGAAGCACCAGTTGGGGTCCTACTTATTTGGGCAGAACTCATTTACTGTTTGGGCCTTCCGTCAAATTCAGTTGGTGCAGAATGCCGCAGCTCGGCCGTTATTGGGAGCCAGGTGGGGGCAAGCACATCGCTCCCGTCCCGCAGCCACTCCTCTGGCTGCCCATCAGTTACCGGGCTCAGTGTAAAGGACTGGCTATCGCATACAAAGCCCTTCGTGGCCTTGGACCCTCATACCTGCAAGACAGTCTCTCTCCTCCTCCTCTGCCACGACAGCTGTGCTCACCTGAACAGGGCTTTCTGCAGGTACCAGCCTGCAAATGGGCAAAATCAACAGGTGCCTTCTCTGTGGTGGCCCCAACCTTGTGGAATGGCCTGCCCGAGGAACTCTCCTGGCTTCCTGCTAACTATGTCAAACTGAGTTGTTCAAGAGGGCTTTTCCTTGCAGGCAATGGGGCGGCATTAAATAAGTTACTGGGGGCTGTGGTCTGTACTACTGCGTATCGCTTGCTATGGGTTGGATCCAGTTGTGTAATTTTGCATCATTTAATGCGCCTTGTGCTTTGATTCAGTTCTGTCTTTAGACTTCTGTTTGGTTCTACAACCCAAATCCTATTGTTTATTGAATGCTTATTTTATTGTTTATTGAATGCTAATTTAATGTCCCATCTTGTTGATCTTATTGGCTCACTCTGTGTGATGCAACCTGAGTCCGCATGAGGAAGGCGGACTATAAATAACATAGATAAAATTAAGTCCTAGTGGCTTCAGTGGGAGAATTAAGCTTAAATCCTTTCCTGTTAAAATCGGCAGTAACTCACAGTACTTGAGGGATCGTGATCTTACCTTTTAGTCACCAGGTAGCTCAGGCTTTCAGCCTCTTCCTCTGCCTGCCCTGGGTTTTCTTCTCTCCCCCCACACCTTAATAACAAAGTGTGTGACGGCCACATCTCAAAAGCCCATCGTGTCTTCAAGAAACAAGTAGAAGGGAGGAGCTGTCTATCAGTCCTAATTTCTGGTTTCTTCAGACGACTTGGAAGTAGCTATCCCAGATCTTGTTCTTCTCACTACAGTTTTGGGGGGAAATATGAAAACTTCTTCTCCTAGAGAACTGTAGATGTTTTTCTTTAAAGCTGAGGGTTCTGAGCACTCTGTCTGGGAGGCAGGTCCTCTGAAGCCTGGGAGGGCTTGGCTTCCATGTGCGCATGCTGAGGAACAGGCCTCTGAGAACCCACAGGAATTCCCATTTGGGCTTAGAGACTGGGCTGCAGTTGGCATGATATGCTTCTCCTTGGTCAGACTTGCCCAGCTGTGACCCATCAATGGCAGGGACTTGCCTGCTCTGGCTTCCTGACGAGGACTCTTTAAATGGCAGGGGAAGGAGGTCGTTGTGTACCTGGCGGGCTGCAGGACACGACCAGAGCGTGATGTTCAGATCATTGGGCTGCCAGCTGTGTAGGCCTGCTGTAGAGTGAGTGGTGGGTTGCTTTTTTGTTGTTCTTCTTTTTATAAATGGCTGGATGGAAAGGGCTGGAGATCATTCCAGAACGCCACACAGCATGGTGGCCATTTACCGTCTCCTGCCCGCCTTCCTGTGGGAGTCTCTAGCAATGGCTGTCTGTCTACCCACCATTGCTGCACACTGAGTGGACTTGAAATGCATTCTGGATTGGAGGCCAAGCCCAGTGGAAGCTGCTCCTTGCTGCCCTTCTTTAAGGTTTCTGCTTTTTGGATCCTTACACAGTATCAGAATTTTGTAGAATTGCCTAGTCAAAAAAGGGTTATGCTTCCATTCAGCTTGGTTCATTCACTTCCTCAAGCCTGTGGCTGCAGTGGGACATCTCGGGGCTGGGCCCCCTGACTTAACCGCCCGGGCCTCCCGACTTCCCACCCAGCCGGTCCATTTTACTTAATTTTGTGTGCATGCCTTGGCCCCGCCAAGTCGTCGCCCTGCCCTGCCTGCTGGCAGTGGACCTCTGGCTGGCTGCGGGCGAGGCACCCCACAGGGCACATCTGATCCCTGCTCCAGGGCGCTCCCCCCCAGGTCGCTTTTAAAAAACGTTTACTCTCCCGTTGCTCCTGACACAGTGCCCCCCAGCTTATTTAAATACCCCCCAAAGTCAAAAATCTTGGTCAGGGCCCTGCATTTCCTTTATTACAGCCCAAGACCATCCAACAGCTTTGGGTCTTTGGATTTTTTTTCCCAACCTCAGCTGAGATTTTAATTTGGAACCTTCTGCACGGCCGTGTTTAAAAACAACCAGCCGCAGTGTACAAAACCACTAATGCAGAAGCAGAATTGGTGCTTCATTGACAGTCAAAGCCATATCATGCTAAAACCGTTTATATCTTTAGGTAGATATTCAGGTTTGTTAATTTTCTTGAAACGCTAACAGTCTGTCTGTTTGTAGTCAGCCAGAAACCCTTCAGTGTTCAATTGTGCTTTGTGGCTGGCTGGGCAAGACTTCCATTCGTGCGTTTGTGCCCAAAAACGAGAGGCTGCACTACCTCAGGATGATGGGAGTGGAGGTGTTCCGAGCAAAGAGGAAAGAAGATGGAGAAGGTAAAACGGAAGTGGAAACCACAGAGCAGGAAGTGGAAGACTTGGGGTGTGAAACCAAGGAGTCTGCGCAAATGGAAGAGCAATCGAATGGTCAGCCTGCACAGGAATCCATCAGACCCATTGGAGTAGAGCTGGGAAATAATGGGGAAGGTCACCTTTCTTCCAGTGACAGAAGTGAGAGCACCCAAAATATGGAAAGTCAAGGCAGTGCTAATCTTAGTGATATACAAGGCTAAAAAAATGGACTTTTACGGACAGGGAATGTGCATCATTTTGGATATTTACGCTGATGCTAGGAAGCTTGAAGCAAATTTTATTAAAAGGCTTTTCAGTTTCTTGGGGAAATGTGCTATGGGAGCAGTTTCACGAATGTTCCATCCTGTTATAAAATATTTTTTTCCATCTTTGTCTTGTTTTAACATGCAAACTCCATGAGGATAATTATGTTTAGTCTGTTGCTGGCAATGGACTTCGTGCCATTCAAATAACTCCTGTCAGCTTCAAGGTTAAATAAACTATTCCTATGTGGATATAATTTGTAAAACTGGGCTGAGAAACTGCTTTGTCATTTAAAAAGGATTCTGTCTGTCACACGTCTCACTCCTTTGTGTTTGCCTTGCATTTACTTCTTTCGAACTATTTCACAACATGAACATGACCAGATAACCTGATACTGAGTGTGTAGAACCTTACATTTAATCTTGTTACACATTTGGTTGTATTTTGTGGTGCAGTCTCTAATTTATAATCCCTGTTCTTGTATTAACAATAATGGTTCCTGGTCTCACTTGTTTGGGCAAGGGAGTTCACGTCTATAGTGCTGGCTGAGGATCAGTTAATAGAAATATCCTTTATATTCGTGTAAGAGGAGGCTGGGCACTGTTTGGATTTTTGAAAAAGCCACCACGACCTATTTTCTTTGCATCGGTGGTGCAAGTCCACTAATTCCAGTTATAGATGTACTCTTATGAGGACCAGGGTAAGATCAGGAAACCACATCTATTTTTGCCTCAAAGTGAAAAGAACAAGTCCCTCAGGCTATATTGATTTCTGGGTTTTGTGCGTGTATCTGGGAGCGGCAGTTGCTTGCATATTTTGCATGCAGAAGGTTCAGTCATTGAAATCGCCAGTGAAAAGGCTCAAGTAGCAGGACTAGGAAAAGAGCTTCCTCTGTCTTAAGACTGCGGAGAGCTTGTCGTTTGCATGGCTTTTAATCTTCTGCAAGGAATTCATCCCTGGAGCCAGTGTTATCCACATGATTAGCTGTGATTTGAAGAAATTCTATGCTAGCTGATCAAGTGGCACCTTGAATTTTGGTAGTTCTGTAGTGTGATCTCTCAAGTGGTCTTTCAAGGAGTAATTGGCCTTCCCTTTGTAAGTACCTTGAGTCATGCCATCACTATGAAGGGGGGGGGGGACTACTCCTGCACTGCCAGCCAAACCCTGCATGTGGCCTGTGTGGTTCCTCTGCAGGTGTGATGGTAGCGATGCCAAACTGTTCATGTGTTGGGCCAGGCCAAGAGGTTTGTGTCACATCTCCAGGTTGCTTGCTGGAAAAGGAAATGGGCTGCAGTCATTTGGTTTTGCTCCTGACTGGCCAGGAGGATGCCCATTTACAGTCGTGCTGACAGATTCCACAATTGCCAAGCATACAGGCTCCCAGTATTCTCCACTAGAGGTGGCCTGGAAGCAGGAAGGCTTAGGCTAGTCTGCTGGAGGAGAGTATGAACCCTGTTGCCTTCAGGCAGGGCCAGTTCCAGGTTTTGGGTTCCCTCTCCTCTCCAGCCCACCTACATCCCCACCTGCTGTCAAAAGTCCCACAGAATCAGTCCCAACAACGTTACTTAACCAGAAGTAGTTTATTGAGATAGTAGCAGGTCGTCTGCACACGTTCTGTGTCCGTAATGGCGAGGGACGCCGAGAGAGAAACAGTTATACAGAATTCAACGCAAAAACCCACCAGAGCCCCAATCCCAATACACTAGCAAAGCACCTAAAATAACGGTTCTGTGTTCCCAAAGGAAGAAGCAGCACCAGGCACCAAGGTCAGAGCTAGGCGGTGAGCGATAAGGCAGCTGGAAAAGAAAAGAAACTCAGCATTCCACCTGAGTGACGTGGGCAGCGGAGGGATGGTGACTCCCACCCGGGAACCAGGGCAGCATTAGCTGACATTTTGCAGCCCCCTTCCCCTGAAAACAAACTTCCCCCTGGTTTGTCCGGGTAATGTTTGTGGAAGGCACAAAGCAATGCAGGAGCATTTACATATGAGCATTCTACCCATTCATTTCCCCCCACCCCAAAGTCTGCCCATTCAACTAAATAAGACAGGTGGCCCCTTCAAAGTTTGGAATCCAGGATGTGGGAGACTTCAAAATGCGGTTCACCAGAGGAGGAGGAGGAGGAGGGGCTGGCTGATGGGGTCGTCACACATTCAGCCCAGGGTAGGCTGCAATGGAAAATGACTTCAGCGATTTAGGCGATTGAAGTTCAACAGTTACTTCATTGATCTTACGCACTACAGGAACAGGTCCCACATATTTCCACCCCAATCAACTGACACCTGCCTGTGCTTCCTTCCCCCTCCATTTGGGGAACTGCACGTCCCCTGTCCCCGTCCCCCTGTGCTGAGTGGTGTGTGCAGAAAGGAAAACTCAGTGAGCCCACCAAGAGTGCCACCGTTCCTTCCCTGGCAGCACATGGCTGAGGGGCTCTGCAGCAGTGGGCCTGCCAGAAAACCTGGGCCCTGGCGGCTTGCCTCGCCTCCGGGTATATGCTGATGCCTTCCAAAAACGTCACAGAGGAACTGGCTGGCTTGTCTACCCGTCCCTGTTTCCTTGGGCGAGAGCTACGATCCCTAGGCCCTCACTAAAGACAATGGAGACAACTGAGCGATGATTCTGTGCATACAGCATGGGACTGAAGATCAAAATCTACATTGGTAATAAACAGCTTGTTCTTAAGGAAGTGTCTTTTAGTTCCCAACTTGGTTTGCTTTCTAAAGATAACCTGCCTCACGGTGAATGGAGATGAAAGGACTGCAGATTCTGGACTGTGGCTAGGACCAAGCAGAAGGAACATCCAAAAGTAAAAAAAAATTCTGTTTCTTAAAAATGCTGGTGATGCTATGTGAAAGCTGACCATACGCTCAGTGCATTTTACATCCCCCTCTGCTTTTTGACAAAATTCCCAATTTTTTAGATATTTCACCCACACTAAATGGTGAAACTAAAGGCAAGCAAATTTACTCATTTAACAGGTTGCTTTGAATGTAGAATTTGGTTTCCATTGACACAGCACGTGCCATGTTTGTGTAGCCTTTGGGTAGACAACTTCTCTGTTTCCATTATTAGCATGTTCAGGTGTGAGAGTCCAAGGTATTCAGTCAGCAACAGGTGTTCTTTATTGCAAACAGGTCCACTGGTCATCTACACGTCTTGTGTAAGTAATAACAAGCATTCAAACAGCCAGGACAGATATACATTATTCAAACGGTTAGTTCATAGTCAAGCCTCCAATCCCAGAATAGATAAAAAGGCACAAGAATATACTGGCTACTTGTTCTCATAGTAAAAGCGGGGGGGGGGGGGGGGGGGGGACATTTTGCACCTGAAAGGAAACAGCAGCTGGGAGCCAGAGACCCAAGGTCAGTAATACACAAGAAGCGATAAGCTTGCTACGAGAAAAGGGGGAGCAGCTGAGACATCCAGAGACATGAGGCCTCACCACCACACGGGAACCACCTCCTGCCGGGGGGATGGCAGCATTAGCTGACATCGGGTGGGTAGCCGTGTTGGTCTGAAGCAACAGAACAAAGTTTGAGTCCAGTGTCACCCTTTAAGACCAACAAAGTTGAACTCTGGGTATAAGCTTTCATGTGCATGCCACTGGACTCAAACTTTATTATTACCATGTGATTGATGTTTGGCACCAGAAGGTAACTCTTAGGAATAGCTTTGTTCTGGTAACAATTTTAAAATGGGCAAAGTTGTTTCATGTAGTTGAATTGGCTCAGGCGGGGTCTAGATTTTTATGGTGTGCTGGTGCTAAGATGTTTGGTGGAGAACACTGAAAGCCTCCCCTGAGTGAGAAGATTAGCAATGGTAGCAGGGCTGGTTTTGAGTTTGGGTGTGTTGTGGCAGATAGTATTCAGGGCGCCCCCGTGCCCCCTTGTGCATTCTTCCCCTGCCTACTCACAAGCTCTCCCACTGCTGCAGTCGCAGCTGCCCCTGCAATCCGCATGCCCTTTTCCTGATGGTGCTCGGCAGCGGGGGCTCCCGCCATGGCCACCGGGGGGCACTGTTGCCGTGCACCATTCATATATATCTGCAATTAATGCAGATTTACAAATGAAAACATATTACAATAATCAATTAAAATCCATAAAATCATTGGCCTTAATTCAATAAAATCATCAGCATTTAAAACAACAACGTGCCTCAACGGCAGATAGTGTGGTCCCAGTCTGGCGATTGAGAGCATGGGTAACAAAGCACTTGCAAGCAGGTGGTGAGGGCAGGCATCAGAGGAGGTTACATGGGCAGACCCTGGTGTCCCCCCCCCCCCCCGGGTATGTTGACGCTGGCCCTGGATGGTAGACATGTTTCTGGGAAAATTCGCATGGCCCCTGGCAACCAGTCCCTGCATTGCGCAGTTGCAGAACAGTTTGAGGTATGCTAAATCCCCACAAGACAACAAGGGTAGCCCACAGACCTGCTGAAACCCCCACATGAAACAGAAAGTCCTCAGTGTCAACATGTAGGGATTTCTTGGCAGACAAATTCATGTGAAAAGTGGGAAAATGTGTTTGAAAGCAATTCTTACGTTTTGAAGCAAATGAAAGTGGATGTTGGCGCTCATACACTCACTGATTTTAGAGCAGTGCATCTGAAATCCCCCCCCCCCCTTGATTGGCGCATGACCTGGCCCAGGCCCACGGTGGATTTGATTTAAATCAAAACAATTTAAATCATGATTTAAACCACTAGTCAGTAAGACTAGATTTAAATCACGGTTTTCTACAAAAAGGCTTATCCTTGCTGGTATAATCTTATATTTGCAACCACATGAAGGTTTCAGTTTTAGAATAACTTTTCAGATTATTTTTAGTTATATCAAAAAATTACTTGATTTGGTTATACTATTAGAAACACATCATAGATAGATAATTACAAAATTATTGCAAGGGGAACTATCTCCAGTTTAATAGGTTAATCATTCATGATTTGGACAACTTTTCTGCTGTACTTTATTGGAAGGAGAAAAACAATCATTATCTTAATAATAATTGAAATAGTTTTATTTAATTAAAACAGTAACATTATAGCACATATATTCTTGTATTTGCTTAAACAGCTGTGTTTTTAAAGTGATATGGTTAAACAAAATATCTTTTAAAAACATGGACAACTTAAAATACTGTCCCCTGTAGCTCACTCATCTTCATCTTCTTGTTTGTTGATAATTTGGAAATATTATTTCTATGCCAGCCGAAGAAGCTACTGCTGTTGAAAGTAAAATCACTATTTAGGTTGTGTTCACACGGCCAATTTGATCCGTTGTCGTTGCTGTTCTTTATGGATTTAAAATGCACGATGAGACAGCAGCCTCTGTCTGTCGTGCCCCAGTCGTCTGAGTTCCATTCCCCCCTCCCCTTGCCCCGTGTTTCTTTGAGACCTGAGAAAGTCCAGTCCTGTTGCTCTGAGCCGCTTCCAAAATGGATTTCCTGTCATCTGGTCACTCTGTTGCGCACTCAAGGCGTCAGGCAGGTCTCACTGATCGCTTGTTTTCCAGCCGCCATTCCCCCTCCCCGTTAGTGAGGATCACATGACTGTAGATACACACCTCTCCCCCCCAGGGGGGGGGGCTGCTCAAAACCTTGTTTTCTTTTGAAAAACTCTCAAAGAAAGACACCCCTGTTCTGCAGCTTTTTAATATCGTTTGGGGAAGGGGTAAATTGAAAAGATAAGAGGAAGGACGGCAGTGAACTCCATTTCCCAGCAGTCTCTTCACTGTTTGTGCGCTTGCTCTATGGACTAACTTTAAAAAGAAAATGGCCGACAGCCCCATGAACTCCATATCCCAGCATGCTCATGAGTGCTTCTGGGCATGCTCGAAGGACACACTTTTGAAAAAATGGCCGACAGGCTGACTCCCTGCTTGCTGCCATCTGGTCAGGCAAGGAGGAGTAAAAGGGCATTGAAGTGTGCTAAAAGGGACAAGTCTGGTCAGGATTCTCTGTCACAAAATAACCTGGCTTAATTTGAGGTGGGGCAACAGCGGATTGAACTGCCCATCTGATCGCGACCTTAGTCTCTAAATCCATGTGCTTAAGTGACTTCCACCAGTTCACTGATGTGACTTTCTTTAAAACATCATCAGCAAAACAAACGTGTATTTCTTGAATGGTCCCCCCTTAGCTCTGAAGTTTATTATAGGTGGCATTACAGATGAATGATTGCTGGATACCCATGTCATGGCTAACTTCTCTTCCTCAGCACTTAAGGTTTGACCCTGGTACTGGATATTGACAATATTTGTGAGAAAATGAGCCAGAGACAGTGTTTGTCCCATTCGTTTTTTAATGCTTGTAATTTGATTCTGTCAGTGTGTAGTTCTATTTTTAAGTGCTCACTCAGTTCCTTCCAAATTTCAACAGCATAAGTAATAAAACAGCTATTTTTCTGTATTTTGTTTAAAGCTTCAGAAATGGGGTTCAGGACGCTTTGCATATGTTCAACATTTCTCTTAAGCCCAATGTTAAGGATTTTGGATGTGACAGTGCCATCTATTTTCTCTTGATTTTGTTCACAAACTGCCAACAGAATAGGCAAGTTCTTTATATACTGTTCAAAACAGTCCACTACAAAGTTCTACCATTTTGTGGGAGTGTTAGCTTGGTTTTACCCATTCTTTTCAGAGCTGCTGCTGCAAAATGATTGTTATGGAGGTGTTTAGCAAGTTCAATGACATTAGTCTTTATTTCTGGAACACTGAAGTTTTTGTCTAAGAGGTGCAGCAAATGACCACTGCAACCAAATATTATTAGCTTTGTATTCCCTTCCTGCTCTTCTAAATTTCTTCTAATCTGTGACCAAACTGCATACTAGACATTTGCATTTTTGTTCACATTATGATAGCTTTTGCTGCCACTCCTTGTAAGTATTCTGCTGTGTGTGCATTTCCTGATGTATCAATGGTTTGTGCAAGGACGATATTCCCTTTTTCTGTTGTTACACAAGCACATACAACAGGATCACTGTGAACATTACTCCACCCATCAAGACTTAGGTTAATTCAGTTCAGTTCTTTATTGTTACAGTCATTTGACCATACTTAGGTTAACAATTTTACCCTCTAGAGCTGTTACACATTGTTCCATTTCTCTGTCATATACTTTATCCAGCAGTTTGTGCTGGGTGGGCTGTATCCTGGTCTCAGTGACTGAACCATATGAATGAAGTGTGGGTTTTCAATCAGACGGAAAGGTTTGTTCCATAATAAAACTGGGAATTTTTTCATCAATTAACTCTTTTTCTAATCTGCTGGTTTTTATCACAAACTTATCTATGGTGGTTCTTGGATGGTTGGCTTTGTTCTTTCTTTTAGGTGATATCCTGTGGATGTGTGATGTACATGATGTGACTGAAACACTGTCCTGGACAGATTGCCCTGAAACTGTAGAACAGGAGGATGGTGATCTCGAAGGTGGATAGTTTCCAGAATCCTTTATGTTGATGATAGATTCCCCTAAACAAAAAAGGCAATGCTGTTATTTTATTATTTATACCATTTCTGCTTATTTAGTATTATTCATTGTATTCAGTGCCACTCAGTACTGCCCAAAAAAGGAATATTTGCTTGTTTCAGCTTTATTTCTTCATAAACTGCATCAAAATGACAGCAACATGCAGTAATAATAACAGCAAATATAATTTTGTTCAAACATGGCAGTTCCTCAAGGCAGTCTTTAAGAAATATGATGAAATCAAAACGTTTACCAACCTGAAGATCCTGCCTGTTCAAACATGTTCCTTTTGTCATCTTCATCACAGCACTTCTCATGATGTTGTTTCATTCAGGCCACCAAGCCTTACATTTCTTTGTTGCAGTGTTTGCATTTTGTACGCATGCCTACCTTACCCACAGGCAGAGGAACTTCATTAAAATATTCCCAAACTGGGTCTCTTTTACAGTCTGCTGCCATTATAGGTTTTCTCTTCCAGGGAAAGAATAGTATGATCAACCTCAGGCTATACACACAAAGATCCAAAGACTTGTGGAGTATTCTGCTCAAAAGGTTTCACTTTCATTTTTACTGCTTGCCCCTCCTTCCTCATACCTAGCTTTTTGTGCAGATCGGTTCCACCCCCAACAACCTTCTATTCATTGATTTTTTTGAAACTGAGCACTTAAGAGGTAAGGGGTTGAATCTGTGTACATAGATTCACAAAGGAACAATGGGATCATGGGCGTCAACTACGGGGGGGCTCGAGGGCTTGAGCCTCCCCCGAAATTTTCCGGGGGGGGGGGCTCAGCCACCCCTGGCAAAATGGAGTGCTCGCCGGTGGTGGCGCTGCTGCTCCTGCTCCTCATTCTGCTGCTGCTGCTGCTGCTACCACCACCGGGCTCGAGGCGGCCAGCCAGCCAGCCGGCGAATCGTCGTTGTCGTCGTCCCTCTTCCACCTCACTCACGCTCGCCGGGGGCCAGCCTGCCCGCCGCCTGCCTGCTCGTCCAGTCGTCCTCTCAGCGCGGCGCCGCCACAGCAGCCACGCCGCCTCAGAGTCCCTCTGCTGGGGGGGGGGATTTCTGAGGGAGAGTTTTTTTATTTGATTTTTTTTTTTAAGCAGCCACTCCTCACAAGGTGGCGGAGGGAGAAGGGGTGGTGTCGGGGAGACCGCCTCAGGCGCGCGTCTCTCGCTCGTTCTCCCTCGTCCCGGTGGCCAGTCAGCCGGCCAGCTGGCCGTCGCCGCCGCTCCTTCCCCCCCACCCCCGGCCTGCCCTCCTGCCTCCCTGGGGCCGGGGGGGGGGAGGAGTGGCGGGGACATGGTCCTGTGCGCGCGAGTGCACGAGAAAGCCCCCCCCCCCCGGAGATTTGGAAACTCTACGCCTCTGAATGGGATTAAGGTCTTCTTCTCAATTCTGTATGTTATTTTATAACAGTTTTGCTGTGAAGAAGATTGTGATCTCTGCAGACACAGATTCACAGTTTTGAGAGCAGTAAAGCCTCTGTGATAATATCCTCTAGTAGGGAAACTGCCCAGTAATCTTAGAGAAACCTCTGGAAGAGCATGACATTGTGAATGAATTAATGGAATTCATTTACCAAAAAAATTAAACATTTTATGAATACACAGCTTCATGCTATATAATTAAAAACTAATCCTTATTTCATGATGAATAACCTCTGGACTATAATGTATCTTAAACAAAAAACTATCTAGATAGATTTTTCCTCAAAAAGCATTTTATTTTTTAAAACCCAATTTAAATTTTTAAAAATCTGATTTAAATTTTAAAAATCAGACTTTTTAAAAAAATTTCAAATGGTCATAATCCACCCTGCTCAGGCCTCAGAATTCTCTGCGGTGTTCTGGGGCTCTTTACCACAGTCAATGGGGAAGGAAAGGCTTCCATGGAATTTTTTTCTTTCTGAATTCAGGATGGCCCAGCAGGGGGCAGCAAAGGCATTGTAGGAAAGCATTGTTTGGGCATGTGTGCCCCTAGATGGTGGGTTTCTTCTCATTGCAGTGTGTTCAGAGAGCTCCAGTGAGAGTCGTTGGCGTGAAGGTCAGCGCCAGTTCAAGGTATTTTGCCACAGCAAGCAAGGTACCCCCATTCCTTTCTTGGCATGTGCTGTGACATCATACAGTAATGCCAGTTCCCTACACGCTGTTGGCGGCCTGACGGAGCTGAACCCCTGTGGCACATTCATGTCTCCAGGCAGTCTGTTTGGGTTGCTGGGTGGGGAACAGGCCCTGGTGAAAGCTCTGGTGTAAACACAGTGGACGAGAGGAGAACATTGTAAGCTGCTTTTGGTCCCCATTGGAGAGGTAAATCAATGGGCAAGGACTGGCTGGTGCACTTGGATGTTTCTGTCAACTACTTTGTGAGCTCAGAAAGCTGCCTGCATTGCTTGGGCCTCTACCATGCCATCAATGTATGTGACATTATACTGTTTCATAGCAAAACCTAACATGGTCTATTGCCAAGGCAGTTACATTTTGGAAAAGTCGAGAACCTTTGGCTGAAATTCTCAGGCTATAGAATCAAGAGTTCTGGGGACCGCCCGAAGGCCAGAGGCCGAGACAGGTTTTCAAGGATCTCGAGGGCAGTGTCATGAAATCATCATTGTCTGTGGTGATACACAATCTCGTTTTCCATCCCACTGTGGTAGAAAGCAGCACAGGTTTGGCAGGCTTCTGCAGCGCTGGTTCTCAGTCTGCCTCAATCTGTGTTATGAATGTATGCCTTAAAGAGAGGGCAGACACGTCCAGAAGACAAAAGGGTTTTTCCTTCACCGCTATTACATACATTCTGCACACTGGAGCTCGATTTTCTAATCTGTAGTTAAGGTAGTGCTACATCCTGGCATTTGATTGCATTTCACAGTAGGAAGAGAAGCTATCTAAGACCACTCTCTCCCCTCCCTGTCTTTATTTAGCAAAGCAATTTCTGCCTGACGAAGGTCATGGCAGTGTGTGGTCCCCCCTGGCCCCGTGGTAACAGAACATCTATTTATAAATAATGATTACATGAAAGCATTTGTGGGGCAGAAGGCAGGGAAAATCAACTGTCTGCTTGTGACTGTACTGCAGTGAAGATTGCTGGTGAAGTTCTGGTCTCAGCTGAGGAGGTGGAAAATAGGAGGTGGGTGGAGGAAAACCAAGAGGATGAGAAAGATGGAGAGAGATGGTTTGTTTTTTTAACAAACTGCCATCTCTCTTGGTCTTTTCCTCTCAAGTGGGGCTGCTGTAAGTTGGTGTTAAAAATGGGCATCGATGTGGAAAGACTACTGACTTAAGACAAACCAGATCACCCTGAGGCACAGCAGCAAGCAAGTTCACACTCAAAAGCCCTGACTGAGCCGAATGGCTCTAAATGACTCAGCGTAGCAGGGCCTCTGCGGAAGGAAGATGCCCTGCAGGCTCCTAATCCGGTTGGGGGGGAGGATATAAACTTTCCCCAAGTCCCAAGTAACTTGTATTTTATTTATTAAAACATTTATGTCCTGATTTCCTCTTGGCTCAATGTGGCTAGCACCAACATCTTATTCTATGTGCAGCATTTTATGGGAACCACTGGGTCACTGTCGGTGTTTCACATGTACACTTGCCAGATGCACTGGAATTTAAAAGGAAATGGGTCTTGTTTACAAAGACCTTCAGGCAGTTGTTCCAATAAAAAATGCTAGAAAATCTAGTTTATCTATTTGGTTCAGTGAACTACTTAGGCCCTGCCTTTCCTCTTGGCTCATGGCAACTCCTGCTGTGTTCCGCACGCTGCGAGATATACCCTGCTGAGTGCCAAAGAATGTTTTTGTCTATATTTTACTTTTCTCAGGTTCGTATCTCTCATTTGAACATTAGCCTGAGTTTGAGCCAAGCTGGTTTTGCTGTTTGACTTTTTTCAATTAATCAGAAAGTGAAAATCTACAACAAACTCACCAAAAAGCTCGGTTCTGACAATTCTACAAAAATATGAAATGAGTGAGGGAAAAGAATTCTAAAGAAAAACGGGAGGGCTGTGTGGTTGTATCTGGGCACCAGCTGCCCCTCCTCCTGGGACAGAAGTGTGGGTGTGGAGGAAGCGGTAGTTGTGTGGGTGGGTCTTGCTGACAGTCCAAGTTGTTGGCCGGGGGGGGGGGGGGGGGGGCTCTGACCCTTTTGAGGTGCCTCCCCCAATAGGACTAGCAGTGGACTATCTCTGTCTGATATCGAAACTTTGCTTTTTAGCATTTCAAAAGCAATTACAGCTCAAATGAAAATGCCCGCCGGTGGATTTAATTTTGGCTTCTGCAAAAGGAGAGCAGCTCTGTTGTCCTGGCGGTTCTTGCTGAGTATCCCTAAGAAAGGAGAGCAGTAAATGGCTGTTCCCTGACCTTGGGGGAAAGGCTTGATGGGTCTCTAAGAATAAGTGTCCTTAATTAGGCAGCCTCTGTGCTGCCAGGGAAGCAGCGGAGCTCGGTGAGAAGAGGCTCTGTGATGCAGAACAGGCGGCCTGAACTTTGCTTCAGGGATGAAAGCAGCTTTCTGACAGTCACGAATGTGCTTGAGACAATCACACCCACCCACACCATAAGCCCACAATGCAGATTGACAGCCCCCCAAGTCTTCCTGCCTCTGTAGCCTGAAGGCAAAAGAAAGAACGAAAAGGGCTTTCCAACAGGTGTGCACAATGCTGATCTTAGCACAGAGGAAGTGTCAAGCGTCAGTGGGCCATGGGTGATATCTGCGTTGCTCTTGGATATCCTTGCAGATTCTGTGTATCACCAAAGGCAAACATCTGGGGGTTCTGCTGCAGCTTCCTTTCCATGCTGGCTAGGGCACACAGAGAGCTCTGTGTTAAACGAACCAAAATCAAAATTCTGCGCTGAAAAAACACTGAATTCTGTTACTTGGGTAAAGAGTACAAAGGAAAAAGGCTTGTTTTGCAGAATTTTTATTCTGCAGCTTCTAGTGAAGCAAGGAATTCTGCAAGACCGCTTCCCACCCGTGACCCCTAGAAGGCATTGTCCTTATTCAGCCACAGCTTAACAGCAGATGTCACCCACTTAGATAGCCGCTGAGCAGAAATCCTCCGACTCATAGAGGGATTGCCACAGGCCATGAATAAATGAGGGTCCTTCCAGAAAGGGGGAGCCCTAGAAAGGCAGAAGGACAGTGCCCGGAGGACATCTAGGGTATGTGATGCTCGTTGGCTGTCATCCGTATGCTCCAAAAAGGACATAGGGAGGACCATAGGTTGGGACAGGTGGAAGGAGGAAGCCACCTTTGGCAGGAAGGCAGGGGCTGGTCAGAGCACGACTTTTTCCTTATGAAAAATGGTATAAGGTTGGGCAGAACGAAAAGCATGGAGGACCCGTGCTCTCGTTACTGATGTAACCGACCAGGAAGGCCATTTTCCATGACAAGAAGTGAACAGGTGTGGCCGCCAAGGGCTCAAAGGGCTTACCCTTGAGCTTGGAGAGGACACGGGGCAGACTGCCGCCGGGCACCAGGGGTTTCACTGGCAGGTGTGGCTTGAGTGTCCCTGTCACGGGCAGCGGCTAGGAAGGTTCACTACTGGCTGCCACCACTCTGGTCTGGGTCTCCTTGGGAGGGTCCAGAGCACCCACCTGACTCCTTTTAACAGGACTTTTACAACAGGTCTCCCCTTGTACGTGACCAGATGAGGCGTGAAGACCCAGGCAGAGTAACGGACTAGTTTTATTAAGAGATTTAACAACAACAACTGTGGATCAATAGCAAGTAGGGAAGATGAGCCAAGTAAAGGCAGGAAAAGCAGCAAAATAACAAACCCTCACACGTCTGTCAGCCCAGTCCTGACCTTCCCTAGGAGCCTGTTCACAGTCCCAACTCACCCCCTCTTTGGATGAGGGATCCCTCCACCTGCGGCACCTCCACACCAGCCTTACTCCCCGGGAGAGAGAGAGAGAGAGAGAGAGAGAGAACCCCCTCCTTCCCCTCCGGGCGAGGCCCTTTATTTCCTCCTCCCAGGCACTGCCCTCTGCCCCCCTGTTTCCCTCCAGAACCTCCCGTCACCCAGTCACAGGGTCCAGAGGGAACCTGGGAAATGTAGGCCTTGATGATTTCTCCTATGCAGGCTTCCCTGGAGCCACTAGCCTGTAGGCTGCCCCACATTAAGCCCAGGATCATTACAGTCCCTTTCAGAAAGGATTTTCTGACATGATGCGAAAAGACTGTTCTGCTGTCTATCAGGTCGTGGAAAGCCAATATTGCCAAGAGATGCACCTTTAGAGAGGAGAAACCTAGACCTGAGTCCTGCAGGGAAACCAAGTAGGAAAAAACTTCAGGAAGAAGGACTTTGGTATGTTTTCTTATTGAGTTATGCATTGCTTTGTCGGGGTTCTGGTATTACAATCCCCTCATTCTTATTGGCTGCCGAATAAAGACTTCACGTTGGTCCTGAAGCCAATCCAGGGAACCAGTCACAGAGCCCTGCTTAGGTCCAGTGAAATTGAGTCTTCACGGTTACATTGTATATAGTTATTTGTTGGAACACTGTAAGTTGAGTGCCGCTCTTACCAGAGCTGTCCCTGAGCTGAACGATGTTTTGAATTAAAGCCTGCATTTGATTTATCGTCTCCTGACTCAATATTTAATAGACCTCCTTCAGGTCCATCTGGTGGTGCACATCGTATATGGAGAAATGTTTGCATTTTGCTTGATAGGAGCAACGGGTGGCTGGTTTTCTCGCATTCAGCAGAACATGCTGGACTTCAGGAGGAAAGTTTAAGACAGTCAATTGGGAAAGGGTTGGGTTGCGGTGCAACACTCTCCCCTGATGCTGTGATAATAGATCGGGAACCGGCAGGAAATGAAGTGAAGTGCTGCAAGACAGGTGAAGCAGACTCGTCACAAACCACGGTTGTCTGGGCCACCAAGGTATCACAAGTATACAATTGATACAGTCACGGATGATCTTCTGGATGGCATGAGTGATGAGAGGAAAGGGTGGGAACATATAGAAGAGTGTCCCTGTCCAACGGTGTAAAAAGTAATCTCCGGACAATCCAAGGGCCAGCGGTCCTCTGCTGTAGAAGGCTATGCATTTTGTATTGTCCTCAGTCACGAAGGCATCCGCACACAAGGATGGCCAAAGGTGCAAAACACAGGAGCCAAGGATGCATGATTCAGGGACCACTCGGGTACCTTGGATCTGGTTTGACTGAGGAGACCTGCCTGGGAATTCAGAACACCGGGCACATGCACAGCTGTCAGATGTATGCTGTAATCTCTGCACCAGTTCCAGAGGGTCAGGGCCTCTGCAGAGTTCCACTGATACTGTTCCACCCTGTTTGTTGATATAATAAATGGTCGCAGTGCTGTCCAAGGCAACTCAGATGGACAGAAGAAAAGACTTTAGTGCCTGATGGACTGCCAAACAATTGATGTGGAGACATCTGTCCTGTTCTGACCATTGACCCTGCACTTTGAGTGTCCCACAGCAAAGTTAAAATGGCATCAGGAAGGAGCAGCTGGAAAGGCAAACCAGAAAGCAGGTTCTTATCCTTGGTCCACCACTGGAGAGTTGAAGCAACAGCAGGGGGGATCAGTGAACAGGGTCAGCTGGGTCAGCAACGGTACTTTACATCTGCCTGGCACCCTCCCCCCCATGACTGAATGCGAGCCTGGTCATCTTGTTTTTAAGATGTTTAAATGTCCATTGGTTGAAGGAAGCTTCACTCCACAATTCTAGCACTTTTGAAAATGGTTTTTTCCTTTCCTGCACCCCACTACGGGAGAACAGCTGGTACAGAGCTATGGCTTGCCCAAGGTCATCCAGCCAGGTGCAAGTGGAGGAGTGGGGAATCAAACCCGGTTCTCCCAGATTAGAGTCCACGCACTTAACCACTACACCAAACTGGTTTAGATCCCGTGTTTCTTTTCTGTCCCCAAATGTGCCAGGGAGGGCCAAATCTCAGGAAGATCTGAGTTTTCGGGGGCTCATTTCAGAGCCTGGACAGTTCCTCCTCAAGCAACCAGATCCGATAGTTGTGATCCTCTTGAAGACATTACAAAATGCACCAAAGGAAACTGCCACTCTGTTTACTATTCATCCATAAACCTTGTATGACAGACCCCGTCAAGGGCGTAGACTTTCCAGTTTCCGGGGTGGGGGGCGCTGGGGCTGGGCCAGAGACATTACAGGCCATTGTCTCCAGGGGAGGCTCAGCATGTCCTGGAAATGTTCGGGGGGGGGGGGCTCCAGCTCCCCAGCCCCCCTGAAGTTGATGCCTATGGACCCCGTCCACTTCCCTCCCTCAGAGGCTAGATTTTCCTTCCATTTTTCTGTTCTGTTCACTGACTAAGCAACTCTGGTAACATGCACTCTTCTCTCCTGAAGAAAACTTTGGCTGTCCCACCCTGTGTCAGTAAGACATAACGGCTGTTGACTCAACCCAAGAACCTGAAGGAAGGGGTAGGATAGCCCTTTTCCTTAAACCATTGGAAATGACACTTGAAGTGCTTTTAAAATTCAAAAATAACAACAGATTTTATGTAACATCAAGGAAAAGGTCAGGTGAAATCGGGGGTTGAAATTAGTAAAGTAAAAACAGTGCACGCACAGGTTTTTGTTCTTATATACCATATTTTTCGCTCCATAAGACGCACCTGATCATAAGACACACCTTGTTTTTAGAGGAGGAAAACAGGAAAAAATGAAACAGAAAGAAAGAGAGAGAGAGAGAGATAAAGGAAGGAAGGAGGAGGAGAGAGAGAGAGAGAGAAAGAAAGGAAGAAAGAAAGGTGGGGACAGAGAGAGAGACAGAAAGACAGACAGAAAAAAGGAAAGGAAGGAAGGAAGGAAGAAAGATAGAGAAAGGAAAGAAGAGAGACGTCGGCATGCCATGCAAAGCCAGGCCTTTCTGTGCAAAGTAGCCACGGAGCTTAATCTGTGGGCGGGGCTTTCTGCTGCTGGCTGTCTTAAAGGGGAAAAGCACTTAAAGGGAAAGAGTACTTAGCCTGGTGGGGTTTTTCCTGCCGTTTCCCTTTTCAGTCTTAACAGCTCAGGCCCAGCAGGGAGGGGCGGGGAAGGCTGGGATGCCAGCCTGAATGGCATTCCCCTGCGTTCCTGCTGAAGAAAGAGCCCTGTTATAGGTAAGAAAAGCTCCATATTCGCTCCATAAGATGCACACACTTTCCCCCCCACTTTTTTGGGGAGGAAAAGTGCGTCTTATGAAGCGAAAAATACGGTACTAGGCTAATGAGAGGTTCTTAAATTATTCAGTTACTTAGATCTTTATATTGAGAGGCTTTTGTTCTTGTGTTTTCTCAAACACTTCAGCACACTTTATTTGTATAATTGCTGACTCTTTTGGTGCCCAGAAGGCTAGTACCCTCTGCCCAGTACCCAACCCCCCTTCTCTTGGAGCACGAGTACACTTCTTAAGTTGTTAACAGACTTTTAGGTTCCTAAAAGCAGTTTCTAGTCACACCAGACCAGGGATCTCTGTACTCCTCAGAGATAAGTGTCCCTGTTTGACTAGGTAGGGATTCTTCTCTCTCTAGAAGATCTATCCCCTTTCCTTTAGCATAAATGAGAGTCTCCTCTACTATATTCAGTCACAGCTGAAATCTGACTGTGTCAGCACTAAACCCTTTGTCAGGGCTATTTCCAGGCAGTCTCTGTATCCCTGTCCCACTGGGCCTCCTCAGGGGAGCAGCGGGGATGCCATGGCAGCCCACTCCCCACCCAACGACCCTTCCCCCCTGCAACACTCACCAGGAGCCGGAGGACCGGAGCAGCAGCCAAGAGAGCAGCCGAGAGGCAAATGGAGGCTGTGGCATCGGTGGAGGGCCCAGGAGGTGGCCCAGACTCAGTGTCCCACAGCAGCGTCAGTCAGGCGCTGGCTGGGGGTAGGCCTGGGGCCTGTGACATCAGGAACTCTGGCGACCGGGGAGAGTGAGGCTACCAGAGGCTGAAGGGGGCTGAGAGCCTTCTCTCCCCTCTCAAGCCTCCCTCCCCACCCCCTATTTGGAACCTTGTGAGCCTGAGAGCCATAACCCCTGCGTGGACAAGGACAACCGGCCAGAAGAGAGGGAGCTGCTGGCAGTCAGAACACGACGGCAACTGGAGGGTAAGCGAAGGCGGGCGCCAGGGAGCGTGACACCCGTGGGTGGTGACCTCCGCAGCACAGGCTGGATGCAGCCCAGCAGGGCGACCCGGCAAGCCCAGAGGCACCATTCACCGAGTCATTAGGATCAGAGA
The DNA here is from genome assembly GCA_029233225.1 of Lepidodactylus listeri. NCBI lineage: Eukaryota > Metazoa > Chordata > Lepidosauria > Squamata > Gekkonidae > Lepidodactylus > Lepidodactylus listeri. The sequence continues at coordinate 9,774,503 of JARCFY010000017.1, read as the reverse complement.
GCAGTCAAGAATCAGTGTAGCTTAGGCCACCCACGGTGTCCACAGACACCCCCCCACACTATGGATCTCACCCAATTTGGCCAGTGGTTGGCCAAACACCAGGCTCAGCTCCTGAGGGATGTCACACAGCAACAACAGCAGACTCAAGCTTCCCTGATGAGGGACTTTCAGCAGGCTCTAGTGGTGGCTGGACAAGCCGTGGCTGGGGGAGGAATAAACCCCCAGCTGCCAAGGGGGCCATGGCCCTTGCTGATGAAATTAGGCCCTGAGGATGAGATTGAGGCCTTTTTGGAAGAATTCGAGCAAGCAGCACTTGACAGGTGAATCCCAGGAGGCTATGCGAGCATTGGAGAAGGCTGAAGCAGCAGACTACAAGAAACTGAAGGCTGCCATCCTGGATCGGTCTGGGGTAACCCCAGAGGCATATCGACAGAAGTTCAGGACTTTGACGCTGGCACCCTCAGGATGCCCCCATGCTACTATTATGGCCCTGAAGGACCTGGACACCCAGTGGCTGAACCCGACGACGGAAGACGGACAGCATATCATGGAACAAATAGTCACTGACCAATTGCTGCAAATCCTCCCGCCACGGACCCACCACTGGGTGGCCTCTTGGAAGCCTACCTGGCTAGCTGAAGCCCAAAAATTGTGGGGAAACTTCCAAGCGGCCGATGGCTGAGATGTGGGAACCCGAGGGGAAGGCGGAAGAGGTGGGAAGGTCCCAATGACGGGTGGGGGAAGAGGCACCCTTATAGCAGGAGGCCACCCTCCCAAGGTCCTGGGGAAGGCCGGCACTGCCACTCGAACAATCAATGGATGGGGCCAGGGCCATTATCTCCCTGAGGGCTGGCCAGAGGTCCGCCAGCCAGAGGCGGCATCCCACAAAGGTAGTTCCAAGGCCCGGCCACTGGGATCGCCCCTGACCACTGACATAGGGCCCTGTTTCACCTACAGACAATGGGGCCACTTAAAGAGAGTGTCCACTGATGAAGTGTGACCTCAGCAAAGAGTACTCCATGCAGGCTGCCAAAACTCATATATGCCCGCCCACCTGGACGATCCAGTGAGATTAGCAGGGCACCAGATCAATGCGTTACTGGACAGTGGAAGTTCCATATACATGATCCTGACCCAATTGCTGCCCCCAAACCTGCCTGTCAGCCATGTGGCAATGATTGTGTCTTTCCATGGGCATGCGGAATGCTGTCCAGTGGTGGTGTCCCACTCCGGTACCTGGGCCAAACCAACGAAGTTCATCTAGCCCACATGGAAAAGCTGCCCTGCAGAATCCTGTTAGGATGGGATGCCCCTGGCATCATGGAAGCCATTAAACAATACCAATGAATGACTCTAGCTGGGGCCGACCCCCAGGCCGCAGATGAAGGACTGATTGCTACCACAGAAGAGGAGGAAGAAGGCCAATGTAACACAGACCCTGGAGACGAGGACCCAGAGGACCCCAGTGAGGGACCCTCAACCCAAACCCTCTCGGAGGCTATCCCAGAGGAAAGTGGGAGGTCAATCCCCATTTTGTGCAAGCCCAGCAGTGCGACGAGAGCCTGGACAAGCAACGCCGTCAGGTTGCACTCCAGGAGGGCACGGTGGTAGGCCTACAGTGGGGACAATGCCTAACCCAGATAGCACAGGTAAACAGGATATAGTACAGACAGGCGAAGAGAAGGTTGGGGCCCTGGGACCAATTACTGCTACCCATGCAATATAGGGAGGAGGTGATGGAACAGGCCCACGACCCATCGTAGGCTGGCCACCAAGGGTTTAAGAGCACCATCTCCTGGGTCCTCGCCCATTTATTCTGGCCTTCAGTAGCACGGGATGTTCATGCCTTTTGCCGCTTGTGTGATGTCTGCCAGTGCATGACCACCCGGGCAGCCCCCAGGGGCCCTCTTTCCCCCATCCAGGTTGATGGGTCCCTGTTTGACTGGATTACGATGGATTTCATGGGCCCGTTGCCACAGATGCCATTACATATTGGTCATAATGGATTATGCCACCCGCTACCCGGAAGCCGTTGCCCTCCCAAGCCTAAAGAGTGTGGGGGTAGCCAAGGCTCTGCTACATTTCTTCACCCATGTGGGACTGCCCCAGGAAATCCTGACTGATTGGGGATCCCTCTTTACGGCACACCTTATGAGATAGGTGTGCGACACCCTACACATAAAGCAACTCTTCACATTGGTTCATCGTCCCCAAACCGACGGGCTTGTGGAGAAAATGAATCAGACCATCAAGAACATGTTGTGGAAGGTCTTGCGTGACCAACTTACATCCTGGGACCTGCTGGTGGATCCCCTCTTGTTTGCAATCTGGGAGAACCCCCCCCCCCCCAGGGTCCACGGGGTTTACATCCTTTGAGTTGCTCTACAGCCGAATCCCGCAGGGGATTTTGGGGCTCGTAGAAGAGCAATAGGCCAGAGACGTCTTGGCAGATACCAAGGAAGTAGGGGGCTGTGTGGTGAAGCTGAGGGAACGATTGGAGAGAGTATGGGTGGAGGCCTGGGACAACCTGCAGCAAGCCCAGCAGAAGCAGAAGAACAATACAATCGGACCATCAGGCTAGTATCCCAACAAGCCCTGGAATGGCTGCATGGGGACCCCTGGCAGGGGCCCTTTACACTGACCCACATGCTGGGTCCACTCTCCTATGAAGTCCACTGTGGGGCACAGCCCCGCACCACAAAGCACCTCCATGTGAATGACCTCAAGGACTGCCCGGGGGCCAAGACGAGTTGTTTGGCAACCAATCCAACAACCATGCAAGAGGGACATCTGCCACGGACGGCAATTGGAGAAGAACCGGGTCTTCCAGCCCTCAACCCTGGCCTGATAGAAGAACAACAGGCCCAGGTCCGAGGGATGTTGGATCATGTCCCTGGTGTCTTTGACACAACCCCAGGTACACTCACCTAGTCACACATCATATTTCCACAGTCCCCAGCAAAGTAGCCCGTGCCAGATGGTGCCCGGTACCTCGTAAGTGGTGGGAGCTGATAGGGAGAGAGGTGGATGACATGCTACACATGGGGGTCATCAAACCCTCGCAGAGGGGGGCGTGGCCTAGCAGCTGGAGAAGACGGACGCCTAACGAGAGAGCTCTTCCCCCCCACCAGGTTCTTTATCTTCAAACCTCTTACAAAACCTACTACTTTAGACTTTTTGTTACTCTACTTGGAATGGGAAAGTCGGGTGCTTCCAAAAACCGCAAAACGGCTCCTGTGCCACAACAGCTCACCCAATTCTTTTCCAAAGAAGACGTTAGGCCTACCCGCGAAGGATCAATTTCGGCGGCTTCCAAAATGGCCGACGCAACCCAGGACTCCACCAGCGATGCCAAGGAAACAACTATCTTGCGCCATGAATTCTTTGCAACGATTAATCATCTTGAACAAACGATCACAGAGCAAATCCATGCACCAATAAAACCTCTCTCGGACGAATTAAAGTCCATTACTGAAACTCTCTCCGAGGTAGCCCAAGCGGCCGAATCAGCTCTGGAGAACTCAATCTCCTCTCAAGACGACATCAGACAACTGCAATCCTACAAAGCATGGTCAAAGAATAAAATAATGACCCTTGAAAACAAAATCAAAGAACGCAACCTTAAACTTCGTGGTATGCCAGAACTCTGTGAAGGTGAGTCCGATTTAAAACTTTTTATTTCGTCATGGTTGACCGAGTCCCTCGAATTAAAAGCACCTCCAATTAACCTAATAGTGACAACATTTAGTTCAATTGCTGACAAGATATCAGTGAGTCATGGACCATGTGTTAGATCCTGCTGATCTAGTTTGACAGCTGGGGAAGTCATATGACCAGAATGATATTGGATTTTTGCACACACTCATCATGACTCAGCTATCAGAGGTGCAACCTGATTGGTTGGTACTAGTATATATTGCAGACAGTTCATTGCTCTTTGCTCTCTCGTGGAGTACAGCTGTCTGCGTAGCACTCTGTCCGGTTGAACCCAGAAATTGCTACTAAAAGTACTGTATATAGTTCCAGTTGTTCAGTGTAAATAAATGTAAATACTCTGTATATATGAAACAGAGTCACTCTGCTATTTTTGCGGCGTCATCAGACCGTCAAATAGAACAGGCATACCGCATCGGTTCTGCCTCGGGCCGCCCTGACTCATTTGTGCGGGACATTGTCATCACCCTCCGAGACACATCCCTAAGGGCTACAATCCTAAATAAATCCCAAAAAAACGGAGGCCTCTCCTTTCAAAACCGCAAAGTGCAAATACTACTGGACCTCTCCCAGGAAACTCTCCAGCATAGGCGCAGTCTGAAGCCGATTACCCAAACATTATCAGACCACAACTTATGCTTTCGTTGGATCTCACTGGCTGAAATCCTGGTAGTTCACCAAGGCCTGCACCTTACCGCATCAGACCTCACAAGCGGCCATAAACTTCTCATGTTGCTGAATATTTCCTTTGACACCCCCTCCTCGCCTACCCACCCCACCTTCGAAGACTCCGACCGTCCAGCCCCTGAGAGATTCAAACACCGCTGGAATAGAGTCCATAGGCGTACAAAAGACCTTCTATGATTATTTCTTTTTTACCTGCCGAAAGCAACTTCCGGATCACACAAAAATCCTTTACCAGGAAGCCACTGGATTGTGACTCCTCTTGCAATAGAAAATATTTTTTCCACCACAAATCCAACCCTGACCAAAAGGTCTTATGATGAGGCATAGACCTAGGTCACTGAGAATGACTCCTACCTTTGGTACCCTATGGTGAAGTTAACCTGTTTTTCTTTTCCTTAAGCTGTGATAACAACAGTTAAACTAATTCCTTTTATTTTAAGTTATATAAATAATTTTCTTACTTGAAAACGATTTTAGCCTTTCCAACTTGGCAACTGAACCTTAGCTATATCAAGCAAGGTTAATTCATTTACAGTATAGTTCATGTTATATGGTCCTGAAGTAAGGCATAATATTGATTTTTACTATAGTTCAAGACTTTAATTTCTGAAAAGAGGTATAACTTTGGTTGATTTGAAGACTATTAAGCCTTTTCCTGAAGTAAGGCTTTATTTTGGTTTTTATCACAGTTTAAGACATAAAGTCTTGAAGTATGGTGTAACTGTGATATTATATGATAATAGCACCTTTAAAATCTGAATAACTTATTTCTTTCTTTACCTTTCTAAGAAATGGTAAGTGAATAATGATATGTTGTATTACTTTCGTGATTTGATTACAGGACGCAACCTGATTTATAGCCATACACCAATATACTGTCTAATACTAAGAGGTTAAAATATCAAACTATAATGCAATAAACCTGGGAGGGGGGGGGACAAATGGAATATCTTCCCCCCCATATTTGTTTAGTGAATTGTGAATATAACAGTTCACTAGCTCTACACCTAGTTTACTAGGAAGAGCTCTAGTACATAATTTTTATTATAAGTTTGTTAGTGTTAATGATTCAGAGTTTGTTTGATATGTTCTTTGAGCAGCTTGTGATAAAATATATTGCTTTGTCTATTTTCTTTAGATACTTGGAAATGACCAATATCTATATTTTTTATACAGTGAGGCCGGTAAGATCATATCTTAGGAAGACTCTTTCTTATCTGTTCTGTAATGGGGAGTAATGCTTTGAATATTATCTCTCTAAACACCAGAGGTTTGAACAATTGTTCCAAACGTAAAAGGCTGGCCACTGCTTTAGCTAAGCTACAATTTGATATTTTATTTTTGCAAGAAATCCACCAGAAAAACTCATCCCACCAATTGTTCAACCACAAGCGGTTTGGCCTACAAGTTCAAGCCCCTGGTACTTCGAAGTCTAGGGGAGTCGCAATTTTATTTTCTAAGCATGTTAAATTTATTAAACAAGCCCAAATAACTGATCCACAGGGTAGATACTTATTTATTAAGGGCTCATTGGAAGACAAAACCTTTACCCTGGCATCGATTTACGCCCCAAATAACAATCAGGAGGCATTTTTGAATGACACTTTAGCGCAATTGGATCTCTTTCGGGAAGGCCATCTTTTGATTGGCAGAGATTTTAATTTGATTTCTGATCCTTTTTGGGATCGCTCTTTTAAGCCAAGTCTCACTAGATTACGAAACCCCTTACACAATCCTCCATCAGCCCTACAAAAAATTCGATTACAATTTAACCTACAAGGTATTTGGAGAATTCAGCACCCAGGTGTCAAAGACTATTCGTATTATTCACCCAGACACGATGTTTTTACTAGAATAGACGCTATACTAGTTTCCCCCTCTTTAGTCAATCAAATTTGTACCTCCGACATAGGTCTAAGGACATTGTCAGACCATGCCTGGACTGAATGCCAGTTAAACCTAAATCCAGAAATAATTCCCACGAGATAATGGTCACTTAACAAACATATTTTATTTAGCCAAAAATTTAACGAAGACATAGAACAAACAATTGAAGAATATTTCAAACTCAACTCCTCTTGCGGTGTCCCTACACATACTGTGTGGGACGCCATGAAAGCCGTCTTGAGGGGAAAATTGATTTCCATCTCCGCTTCCTATAATAAAAGTAGAAAACAAGCAGAAACGGAAATATTAGCAAAAATCAAAGATTTGGAACAAAAACACAAATCGACTTGTTAAAAAAAAACGTATAAACTCCTTTTAGAAGAAAGGAAAAAACCTGAGACTTTAGAAACATCTAGGACACAGAAAAACCTCCTGTATCTAAAACACAAATACTGGTTTCGTCATCCCAGATCTTTAAAACTACTATCTTGGAAACTGAAAAAGCAACAATCCTCCAAAAATATAAATGTGATTTTAGACCATTTAGGGAACAAGGTTTCGTCCACCAAAGATATTCTAAAAATTTTTCAAAACTTTTATCAGTCCCTCTACTCCTCCCAACTTCCTAATAAAGATAAGATAGAACAGTATTTAGAGACTAACAAGTTATGTCGGACCTTGGTTCCTGAACACAGGGACCTTCTAGAAGAACCTATTTCAACCGATGAGATCTCAACAGCACTAAAACAAATCAAAACTGATAAAGCACCAGGCAGGGATGGTTTCCCTATCGAATTTTATAAGCGTTTTGCAAACCATTTAATTACTCCCTTTCAGGCCCTCAGTAATTCGATACTTACCACAGGAACCATGCCAGGTACATGGTCACAAGCTAAGATAGTAGTAATCCCAAAAAAAGGCCCCGAATCATTAACCCCCCAACAATTTCGACCTATATCACTATTAAACAGTGATTACAAATTATTTTCTACTATTTTGACTAACAGATTAAATAAATTTATAAATATTTATATTAATTTAGACCAAACTGGTTTTATTCCAGGCAGGGATATTGCAGATAATATTCGAAAGACACTAGGAATTATCTACACCGGCTTGACACAATCTACTGATCTTTGTATATTGGCCCTCGACATTGAAAAGGCCTTTGACAAAGTCGAGCCCCTATTTTTACAATCTGTATTAAAGAAAATGGGCTTTGGCCCTAATTTCGAACGGGTGATACGAGCTCTATATGCCTCCCCCAGGGCCCATATAGCACTAAATAACGTAGTTTCCGACGAAATTCACTTGACCAGGGGTACTAGACAAGGATGCCCTTTGTCCCCCTTGCTGTTTGCTCTTTGTATCAAACCCCTGGCCAACAGGATTCGTCAATTGAACTCTATTAGTGGGCTGCAGATAGGTCAACAGACATTCAAAATAAGTCTGTTTGCAGACGACTTTGTTCTGTACATTTCTAACCCGCAAACTTCACTACCCTCAATAGAATCTTCTCTTACAGAATTTGCCACCCTGTCAGGCCTTAGAGTCAACCAATCAAAATCGATACTATACCCAGTTAATTTGTCCAAATCTACAAAAGCCTTTATTAAATCCCGTTACCCATATCAATGGGTAACTAAATCATGGGCTTACTTGGGAATAAGAATTCCCATCAACATCAAAGACTTATTTAAAATTAACTACTTGGAAACTATTGAATCTATTAAAAAAACTCAAGAACAATGGCATTCACAACAATTAAGTTGGCTAGAGAGGATAACTTCGATTAAAACTTTTTTGTTTCCAAAACTTTTGTATCTTTTTCGAGTGTTACCACTTTTGATCCCTAAAACTTTTTTCAACGCCTGGCAGAAGGGATGGTCAGCTTTCATCTGGAATTTCCATAAACCTCGGATTAGTTTAAAAACCTTATTGCGCCCTTCCAAATTGGGTGGTACTGCCCTTCCTGACCTTTTTAAATACTACGAGGCAGCTATACTTACGTCAGTAGTACGAATTCTTCGAGCAGACTGCCCACCTCAATGGGTCGAAATCGAGGAGCAGTTCCTGAAAAACAAAAACTATCGCACTTCAATTTGGCCTTTGCCAAACTTCCTAATTTTACAGCCCACCCATTTATGACAGCATTGATTAAAGTTTGGAGATCAAACCGTAACCACCTAGCCCCCGGTATTTCCTTACTTTCTCATTATAGAGACCAGGAATGGTTTCCCCAGCACAACATCCAGCCACCTTTTCACGTTGGGCTTCAGCCAAATTGTATACTCTCCACAATCTAACCTGTAAAAACAAACTATTGGAAAAATCCAAATTAGATAAGAAAGCTAAAACTCTTCTCCCCTGGTTTGAATATTTCCAGTTCCAACATTTATTTAATTCTGTCACTCTCCAGGAGACGTGTTCTAGACCTCTCACTGTTTTTGAAAAAATTATGTTATCCTATGGTGGTCCCCAAAAGGGTTTGATCTCCAAAATTTATAAAATACTCATAGACCCCGACCCCTCTATCCTTCCTTCTTACGTCCAATCCTGGAAATCCGACCTTCAAACGGAATTTACAGAGGACTTTTGGCGCTCAGTGTGGTCTTCATATGCCGCAACATCTAAATCTATAAATATACAACAACAAAATTTAAAACTGTTAACTAGATGGTATATGACACCACTGAAACTCCATAAAATTAATTCCACCCTATCCCCTAAGTGTTGGAAAAATTGTGGTAAAATTGGGTCTTACATACATTGTTGGTGGGACTGTGAAGTGGTAACCCAATTCTGGAGTAGGGTTTTATTGGAAATAGAAAGGTTGACAAACTATGTAATCCCTAAGAAACCAGAAATCATACTACTTAATTGCTGGAACGAGGTCAACTTCCCTAAATACGTGATAGAACTACTCACCTTGCTTCTGTCAGCAGCTAAGACTACGCTAGCGTCCAACTGGAACAACGACCGACCGCTTTCTTTGGAGTCATGGTATGCGAAAATTTGGGACCACTTTTTAATGGACAAAATATCAGATGGACTCTCAACATTGGACTCCCATAAAGACATTTACTCTTTCTATGGTCGGTGGCATACCATTTTAGAAAAGCTTGACTACTTTACAGATAAAGCAACTCCACTACAGCGATCCAACTTCGACAATTTTATTCGGAAATATTGGATCTTGTGATGGTTATCTTTGTAACTGCTCATGTATGTTTTGTTTACAGTTAAAAATTTAATAAAAATTTGTTATAAAAAAACAACCCTCGCAGAGTGCCTGCCAGGAGGAAAACAAGTTATCTCAATTTGATGCATACCCCATGCCACAAGCCAACATTCTGATAGACCAGCTTGGTCAGGCATGCTACCTATCTGCCATCAACCTGACCAAGGTATATTGGCAAGTCCCGGTCCACCTACCAGACCGGGAGAAAACAGCATTTGTGACACCTCAGGGGCTCTTTCAGTTTCGAAGAATGCCATTTGGCCTGCAGGGCACCACAGCAACATTCCAACGCCTTGTAGACCGGGCCCTCTCCCAGTGTGAGGGGTCTGCCCGAGCAGACATAGATGATATTATTATACGCAGTCCGGACTGGCCAACACATTTAGACCATCTTAAAAGAGTACTGCAGGCCTTAAAAGAAGTAGGCTTACATGTGAACCCAAAGAAGAGCAAAATTCGGTTCCAGGAACTGCGAAACCTGGGATTCCTCGTTGGTCGAGGGCACTTGTGGCCCCTGCCAGAGAAAGTAGTGACAGTCGAGCAACACCCCCGGCCATCCACCAAACAACAGATGAGGCAGTTTCTGGGGGTGGTAGGATACTACAGCAAGTTCATCCTGCACTATGCCACCATAGCCTGCCCCCTCTCGGATTGTTTAAAGAAGTCACAGCCCAGTGCCATCCGTTGGACTGACACTCAAGGCTTTCTGGCTCTGTGAAGGATTAACCCTTCACAGTCCTTTTGCTGTTGGTACAGCACTCCTAATCCTCTTAAAAAGTGCAATCTGTCACACCTTGCAAAAGAAGGACTTAATGAGCAGGCAAAACAACAAAAGAGAACAGGCTTTGCATTCCTCTGCAAGAAGAGAGTGTCCAAGGAAGAATTCACTTAAGAGGTTCTTTGAGTCCCTGAACTAATAAGCAGCTGTCATTAACTTTTCTTGTGAGACTCCAGCTGTCTTTTGTGAGTGATGTGCTTTATTGTGAATGGGGATTGTGTAAATGCTCTGCAAGGCTACAATGAATTGAAGTGTCCCAACATGGCAGTGCTGGGAAAGTACCAGCCATTTCTGGGTGGAGTAATTAAAAATGCATATTAATCAGTAAATCATTGCCTGGCCTGGAATCCACTCCCCTGGCAGACAATTAGCATTTTATTAATAAGAGACAATAAATAGTGGATATATAATTATATCTATACTATCACTCTACATGGTACTTGAAAGTGTAGCATAAACAGAAAATTCATTCTCCAGAGGTCCAGGGTGGGGTGGTCATAACCAATGGGAAGAAGCTCCTCCCTGGAGGCAGGCAGGGTCATCAGTCTTCTGCCAACTCCTAGTGGTGGTGGGGCTTCTCCCTCGGTCTCCCAATTGTGGCCTTGTCTGGCTTGCACACAGGTGGTTGCTCCTCTGCACTTGTGAAAGAGCACCTCGACTCCTTTATCTCCAGTCTTTTTTGTTTTCTCTGTCCCCCCCACCTTTTTTGAGGGGCTTCTGCTACTGTTACTGGAGGAGCAGGATAGGGGTTGACTTGTAGGCATTCCCCCCATCACTTGAAAGTTCTGTCCCAGAGAGAGGAGGGACACAGCAAGGACACCATACCTCAACCAGAAGCTTCCCCAGTTGGAGAGGTGTCGATCGCCACAGCTGAGACACCCATCCCTCCAGTCCAGTTGGAATACTGCTCATTCCTCCTGACCCAAGGCTTGAAAAGTAAGGCTCAAAGCCCCACGACACTCACCTCATCACCCCATCTTCTTGGGAGCCTGTGGCCGAGCCTCCCTCTCACCTCAGTCATCCAAACTGGTAAGGCAGGAAAAGGGTGGGCAAGATGGCGGCACATGCTAGCCTGGCAGATTTTGCAGGAGGAAGGAGGGCCATCTTCTTTCCAGTTGGGCCCCTCCCAGGGAACAGGACTGCATTTCTCTAGCCAAGAAGGGATGGAGGACTCCCCAGGGCCTGATCTCTCAGGCAAAAACACACAGACTAACTTCCTGGCTTGAATTAAGGGAGAGATGCAGAGGGGGATTAGCTCCTCTGTCAGTGCCACTCTAGGAGTGGGTACAATGCCCTGGGGCAAAATGCAAGCACAAGTTTAGAAGCAGAAGCCAGTCCCATTCCATCTCCCAGTCAGCCAGGAAAGGCAGAGAGGAGGGGCATTTTCTCAGACATGGCAGCCCACTTCAGGGGTATAGAGTTTAAAAACTCCGGGGGGGGGGCTCTTCCGTGTGCGTGTGCGAAGTGCGTGTGCCCCCGCCGGGACCATGTCCCCGCTGCCGCCACCTCCCCCCCGCCTGACCACTCCTGCTTCCATCCCTCCATCCGTCCAGGGGCCAGCTGGGCATTTGCTTAGCTGGCCCCTGGACGGACAGAGGGAGGGTCGGAGTGGCCAGGCGGGGGGGGGGAGAGATGGCGGTGGCCCTAGGAAGGGCCGAGGGAGGTGTGGCAGAGGGCGCACCGTTTTCCCGGGGGGGGGCTCAGTCCCCCCCGGAAAATTTTGGGGGTGGCTCAAGCCCTCGAGCCCCCCCATAGTTGACGTCTATGGCCTACTTTCCCCAGTCAAGAGTTCTTTCTCATGGCAAGGAGGTTCTCTTCCTGGGCTCATCATAGACAACACAGCTCATTGCTGGACCCAGACTAGGAAGTCTCAGAGCAGTCAGATGCCTCCTCAGCCAGGGAGGTGGGTGAACTCTCCAAGGAAGAAAAGCCACTGGTTATAACCATGCAGACACTTTTTTTAAAACTCAGAACATCCGAAACTGCTGCCCAAGGTTCTCCATAGCCGAGAGAATTCCATACAGCAAGAAAGAACCAGAAGAACCAGATCCTGCTATCCCTGCAGGCTCAGCAAAGGCCTCCCGGTGCACGGAGGCTCTCTCCTGAGAACTTTCCTTCCTATTGGCTTTTGACAAAGTTGCCATGGTGGACTGGGAGTCCCCCACAAAAGCCAAAGCCAACCATCAGATCATCTCGTGGCTCTATTCTTTGGTTCTTGAGGTGGTGGAGCAGTTCAAACTTCAGTGGTGGACCTGTCCTCTCGCTCAGACATCTTGGCAGGTTCCAACGGTTTTCCTAGGAATCCCTGTGATAAGAGGACTGACTTGGTTCTCCAAAAGAACTTTGAGATCATCACCAGCTCTCTGGGCTTCCTCAGTGGGCTCCTTGTTTACCAGAGCGACCTCTGCGCTTCAGACCTTTCCACCACCAGGCACTGAAAGACAATCTGAAGAAAATCTCCTTGGCAGCAGCCTTCTCAGCAAACATACCTCTGGATGCAGTCCAGCTGTCAGCTAGTGCAATGTCTTCCAATATCACAATATGCTTCAGTACCTGACTGTGCAGTTGAGAAGTAGACTCCCACCTCCCAGGACAGGGTGACCAGCATCCCATTTAAAGAGGTCTGCCTCTTTGGGGATGCTGTGAACAAATATCTAGTGGAGGACAAGAAAAAAGCACTTCTGAGCCACAGAAGGGAGAGCAAGTTTAAGGAGAGGTTTGAGCCCTTTCATGTCTCCTGGCACAAACCCAGTCTTAGATCCTTCAGGGCTAAAGGAAAGCAGCAACAATCCAAGCCCTCAGCAAGTTTCAGTAAGCACTCCTTCCAGCACAGGCAAGAAGGAAAGAAACCCTCTCCAGCCTGATGCCAAACCCCCTGTGTCTCCCACCCTTCTGACACTGGGGGCTGCCTGTTGCACCTTGTATACATATAGCAACTCTCCATTCATGACTGATGGGTATTGGACACAGGCTCCAAAGACTGTTCCCTGAAGCTAAAATGTCTGTCTCCAAATAAATGCATTCAAGTTCCCAGGTACCACTGCCTGGCCAATCATCACCTCATTCTCCAAGCCACAAAAAGTCCTCCAAACAGAGGCAATCAAATCGGTCCCTAAGGACCAGAGGAGATCAGGGGTCTGTTCTGTTTCCCAAGAAAAATGGAGACCAACCCTCAAGAAATGCTGGCGGCAAAGCATTATGGCGTACGACTGTAAAAGTTCTCCTAGATCTAAAGTGAAATGTGAACAAGACCTATGGGCCACAGCGCATATATTGTGGTCATCTGTATTGCAGGTCCTTTGGTTGACTGGCCCTCTTCAGCTTAAGCAAAAGTTCCAAAGAACTTATAGCGGCTTACAAATTCCTTTCTCTTCCCCTCCCCACAACAGACACCCTGTGAAGTAGGTGGAGCTGAGAGAGCTATGAGACAACTGTCCTTGAGAGAACAGCTGGTACAGAGCTATGGCTTTTCCAAGGTCATCTAGCAGGTGCAAGTAGAGGAGTAGGGAATCAAACCCAATTTTCCCAGATTAGAGTCTGCACACTTAACCACTACACCAAAGTGGCTAAATTTAGTTGGATGAAGTGCTGTGGATTGCTGTCAAGTTGCAGTAGATTTCTTTTCCACTGTACAACTGCTCTACATATTCTTATCAGCCTCAACTGCTCGGTGGAGAATTCTCAAAGATTGCATTGGAAATGAAAAAGTATTGAAATCACTTTCAGACACCAGATGGGAAGCACATGCTGTGGCAACTGCAGCAATTATCAACTCTTTCTTCAAGATTCTGGAAGCTTTGGAAGATTTATCAGATGACCAGTTGCAAAAAGGTGACACTAGAAGGGAAGCAAAGAATAGATGCAAGAACTGGAATTTGTGTTAATGCTGAATTTTTGGAATAAAACTTTAGAAAAGTTTCATAGAACAAGTCAACTTCTTCAAAGTGAAAATGTGATCTTGCAAACATGTGCAGATTTGTATTCATCATTGGCAGACCAGTTGCACACATCAAGAGATGAGTTTGAGAGATTTGAATCACTTGCAAAAGACATGCTCCCTGATGTAGAATACAGAGCAACTCAAACACATAAGTGTATAAGAAAGAGAATGCCCAATGATGGAAATGCACCAGAGGTCATTCTCAGTGCCAGAGACAAATTCCATATCTTCACTTTTTATGTAATTGTTGAAAAGTTAGAAACGGAAATGAGGAGGAGACGAAAGGTGTACACTGAAATAGCAGACAGATTCTCTTGTCTGACAGATATTCCTAATGCCACCCAACAAGGTTCTAATCCCCAATTATCGGAAAGTGAAAGGTACTTGTCAGACACTGATTGATGCTTATCCAGATGACATGAACAACACTTTGTCTACAGAGCTTCAGCAGTTCCATTCATATGTTCTTCATAAGTTTAAAACAACCAAGAAAACATCTTTCACTCACATGGAACTTTACAACACGATTACAGAAGACAAACTAGAGAGTGCCTTTCCAAATGTTGAAATTGCCTTAAGAATATTTTTAACATAAATGGTCTCCAACTGCACAATAAAGCGGTCTTTCTCACAACTGAAATGTGTAAAAAACCCAAATAGATCAGTTATGCTTCAAGAAAGACTCAACTCACTGTGTATATTAACAATTGAATCAGACATTCTGAGAAGTATTAGTTTCAAGGATGTTATCAGTGATTTTACGAAAATGAAATGTAGAAAAATGCCTTTCAGGTCATGAATATTAGAACTTTGATACATTTAACTTGTGAAATATTAAAATAGATGTTGTATTGCATTTTTGTAGAACTTTATGTAGCCCAAGCTTGGCTAAGTTTGTATAGTATATTGTGTTATCATATGGATAAATTTTTGTATTGCTGCAACCTGCATTGTATATCTGGTCAGACAGGTCAACAGCTAAAATGGACTGGGTCAGTGTGGAAAGGAGGGGGGCACCAAGATTGGTCAGTGCTTAGGGCACCAGTGAGCCTTAATCCGCCCCTGCTGTCAATATTAATATTATTCCCATTAGACATATGCAGTTTAATTCTCATTAAGTTCTCCAAGTGATCTGTATCTAGCCGATTTCTAATCATAGTTTTAATGGCATTCATGAAGCTAAAACCTCTCTCGCAATTAGCACTTGAGGCTTGAAAAGTTCCACAAACATCTAGAAGATTTAGTTCACTGAATTGTTTTTGTTGTCGTGTAAGTGTTAGTATGTTCTGAGAGGTTTTCATTGCTCCAGCTTTTATCTTCTCTGCAGTGATTAATTTGAAGTCTGAATACTCTTTATTAAATTCCTTATCATACGATTGTTCATCTTTCTGGAACAAAATGCAGGAACACTTAACTAATCTTGAAAGCTCTTGATTCCCAAAGGAAAACTCATCCAGGGTGGAGGGGTTTAATATTGTCAAATACACACCAATCCTGAAATTCATTCACTGGAAATCTTTTATCCATGTGGTCACAAGTTTGCCTAATAAAATGGAGAATGACATCAATATTTATTGTAGAATTGTAAGATGAAATTAGATTTTGTACAGTTTCACTGAAATAGACTTTGTATCCCAGATACTGAGATCTAATTTTCCTGCGTTTGGCTTTGGTGGAATGAAATCCAATAATGGAATCCAATCCAAGTGTTCTAATTCCTAGGGTCTTTTTGAAAGAAAATAAAATCCCAGATAGGCACAGAGAAATCTAATCTAAAAAAAATTCAAAATAAGCCAAAATAATTTCCTTTTAATTCTCCTTTCCCCTTATCTCAACACATCTCTTTGCCATGTTCCTTCCCCTCTCTGTGTGTGTATGTGTGTGTGTGTGTGTGAGAGAGAGAGAGAGAAAACGATTGTCTCAAAGCAGAGCAAGGTGATCTCAATGTAAGTTGTTCTTGTCAGAAGAACCCCCCTCCCTCCCCCCTTCTGAAGTGTGCATGCACACAAAAGCTTATACCGTGAATAAAGCTTTGTTGGTCTTAAAGGTGTCATGGGACTCCAGCTTTGTTCTTTCTTGCATGTGGATACTCTTGCTCTTTTCATCCCCCTTCTTTCCTCCCCAAAGGAGGAGAGGAGACCTCAGCCAATGGAGGGAAGAGAGGCTTGGCTTTGTAATTCCCTAACATGGTTGAGGGGACCAAGTGAAAGCAAGCTGCAATGCAGCAGCAACCCCAGAGAAAGAAGCAGGAGAGAATTTTGTTGCCCTGCACTAAGCCAAAAATCTGTGCGCTAAGGGCTAAAAAAAATTATTTTAAAAAATATAATTAGTCCCCTTCTTCCAAAAATCTGGGAGGAAGTGCAAATACTTTCTCAGCTCTAGCTCACAGTGGTAGCGTAGTGATTTGAAAATTACGAGTCTTCTACTGAACTGACTCTCTTCTCCTTTTAACACATTTGCCTCCTCACTCTCTATATTTATAAATCCCAGAGGAAAGGCAGGGCAGAGAGGAGGATGAATAACTTCCAATCCCAAAACTGTCTGAGAGAAAAGACTGTTTGCATACCCTGTGCCTCTGGGAGCAGTCTGCAGGCACCAGGTCTCGGTCAGGCAGGGCTATCTGAGAGTCCCATTTTGAGACATAAAAGATGGCAATTGCTCCCCAAGTTCTGTGCCTGCTTCGTGGGGGCTGGGACTTGCTCATGATGTACATGCAATACATGTGTTCAGGCTGGGAGTCAGGAGGGCAGATAAAGGGGTGGTGGTGGCGGCAATTGGATTCAGCAGGGCCAGCCAGCCCTTGTGAACATTGCACTGTAGTGGCTTGTGTGAATGCCACTGCATCAGTGTGTCAGATGTGGCACATTATGTCAAACTGGCAAACTTTGAGACACTACCCTATTGCATTCTTCCTTCCTGGAGTTTTTGTATAGTAGCTCTGTATCAAATGTCTCAGTTAAGTAAACCATTAGATTTTGAATATTTAATGCTAAGGCGATTGGCAAGTGGTCACTATCTTCGCAGGTCCCGACTCTTAAGTAATCCACATAATCTAAGTTTGCGAGAAGCTAGGACAAAACCAGTGGTGCCAGCTCCTTGGCTTGACCAGAATGTGTACTCACCAGGAATACCACCCTGACTGCACCATTCAAAAGAAACAAATCTAATCTGCTTGCTAATTGCGCTCAGCGAAATCCTTTCCAGTTTGCTTTAACATCTTTGAATGGTCGGGGTGGGTAAGGAAAATGCTGACTCATCTGAAGGGGGTGGCACTGTTGCTTCTATACAACATTTCATCAGAGGTGCCGGCTCTGGCATTAGAATCACCAGCTACCGAAACAAGAGCATCCGGGAGCTTCGGTAGGAGATGCTCCAGATTTCCGGTACCCAAAGCACTTGAGGCACTATGTATAACTAAATAACTAAAAGGCAGAATCTATTGGACTGCACAGCTACAGCCTGTGCATATTGGGCATTTGGCCCTAATTTTATTACTGTGGCCTGAAGTTTTGTAGAGACTAGAATAGCCAGGCCTCCCCTGGGTCTGCCCCTTTTCTCCACAGCAGAGGCATATCATTCACACATGGAGAATCCATCTGATGTCATGGGCACTTGAGTCCAGGTCTCATGAAGAATAACAGTGTCAGACAAGGACATGTAGGATCGAGAAAGAAAGGATCAGCTCTCTTGGATGTCCAGCCAGCAAAGTTCCAGGAGAGGATTTGGATGTTGCCATGATGCTGCAGTGATCAATCTGAGTGGCCCATAAGATTTTCCTCCCTTGGTGTATAGCAGCATAGCATTCCTTCATGTCATTTCTAGAGGAATGTATTTTTATCCTTTCCACATTACCAGATGGGTAGCACTGAGTTAAGTGGCTGTGTGATCCAGAATCTGAGGTAAGTGGCAGGGAAAGGATTCATTATTACAAAATTTGAAACTTTTTAAAAATAATAATAAAGAGAAATTGTTCTCCTCCGGAGAACAGGTCTACCCACCCCTTTCCTCTATATTGGTAGGCCTGTCCTCCGGATAACAGGTCTACCCAGCCCTTTCCACTCTATTGGTAGACCTGGCCTCGGACTGTCGCCCTGTGTTGAGCTTTAGAAAACATACAAGCACTTGGGGTGTGTGTGTGTGTGTGTGTTCTTGCAGTCTACTTTTTAAAAAAAAACCTGAAATATGACAAGCAGCATTACAGGGCAAGTATAACAGAGGGACAATAATTGTCAGAATCCTGCCTAACCTAACAAACAGGAAGTTGCATAAATGTTATCAACCTGCCCAAACTACTTATTTATTCAAATATTTATATCCTACTTTTCCCTGTGACTCAAGGCAGCTTACAAATCATACTGAAAAGTATAATAGGTAAAGGTAAAGGTTTCCCTTGCTTGAAAGCCAGTTGAATACGACTCTAGGGATGTGGTGCTCATCTCCATTTCCAAACCGAAGAGCCAGCGCTGTCCAGAGACGTTTCCGTGATCATGTAGCCGGCATGCCTAGACACTGAGGCGCACAGAACACTGTTACCTTCCCACCGAAGTGGTACCTATTAATCTACTTGCAATTTCTTGCTTTCGAACTGCTAGGTTGGCAGGAGCTGGGACCAGAGATGGGAGTTCACTCTGTCATGCAGCACTCGGGTCTTGAACTGCTGAACTACCGACCTTCCGGTCAGTAGTTCAACATCTTAACCACCTGAGTCACTGCAACCCTGAACAGTATAATAGGGGTGTGCAAAAAACCAAAATCGTTCCCCCCCCCCCCGCTCCATTGTAGCCTATGGAGACCATTATAGTCAGTGGGCCTCATAGGCTATAATGGAGAATTGATCTGCGGGTATCTGGGGCTCGAGGGGGCTGGTTTTTTAGGTAGAGGCACCAAATTTGCAGCATAGCTGCTGGTGCCTCTCCTAAAAAAACACTTGTTTCAAAAAGATTGGACCAGGGAGTCGAATTCTATGGGACCAAGGAGATGCCCTATGAAACCAAGGAGATGCCCCCATCCTCCATTGTTTCCAAATGAGGGGGAAAATGCCTTGTGGGCTGAAACAGAAATCCCTGTGCTGCCTGTTAAAATTTTGTGCACCAGCACCCCCTAGCACAGCTTAGAGGGGATCTATGCACCAGACATGAGCTGGTAACTGCAAACATGCTGCTGTTTCAGTTTTGATTACAAGGAAACAGAGTCCATGGTTTATAGGAAAACAAGAAGAGTTCTGCAGGATCAGACCAGTGGTCCATCTGGTCCAGTATCTTCCAATTCCTCTAGAGGGCCAACAAGGTCTTCTCCTGATGGTGGTATTCAAAAGTTTACCACCTCTGAATGTGGAGGTTCCCTTTAGTCACCATGGTTAGCAACTGCTGATAGACCTCTCCTCCATGTGTCTGTCTAATCACCTGCTAAAGCTTTAGATGCAAAGTTTAATTGGTATATTAATAAATTAATTTAATTTAAAGCCGAGGTATGGCCAGAGACATGACCCAAAGGGATCTGGGCCCTTGGGTGCATGGCCCAAGTTTCCCACTGTTTCCTCCCCCCAGACTATGGACCTCTCTTGAACCCCAGCCATGGGGCCCACATCTATTTTTTCAAACATATAGGTCTGCCCTCTCTTCCTCTCCCCCCTTCCCCTTCTCTTAAAATATTTAAACTGTTGGCCAGGCTGTTGGTGTGACCCACCTTCCATAGAGCATAGTTCCTTGCGTGACACCCCCCCCCCCCGAAGAGCCAAGAGGGAGGGCGGTGGATATACCACTCAGTTATTGATCCACTGATTTACTCTTCTTTTCCTCATTACTCCTGACAGTATTCTGGTAAATGGTAGCCCAAAGTGCTTTTAATTAACTAATGAAGAGAGGTATTTGTGTCATTGAGGAAGCTACCTATTTTCTGCCTGAATGCCAAAGGTGAAGAGCCTGTGGGTGTTCCTGGAGGCCTCGTTGACTATGGAGGCCCAGGTCTGCCTTTTTTCATCTGAGACAGATCAGGCAGCTGGCCCCATACCTCACCCACCACGATCTGGCTGCAGTGACCCACGCAATGGTCACTTCCAGATTAGATTATTGTAATTCTCTTCACACGGGGCTTCCAGAAGTTACAGCTAGTGCAGGACACTGTGACATGGGTGTTGATGTTGCTGCCTGTGCGGGCACATATCCGCCCGGTGCTGTGTGACCTGCATTGGCTGCCTATTGAATACCAGATGCATTTCAGGGTGTTGGTGCTTACCTTTAAAGCCCTACACAGCCAGGGGCCTGCATACCCTTGAGACTGTCTCTCCCCATAGGAGCCCCGTAGAGCTCCTGGTAGTCCCTGGCCCCAGGGATGTCTGACTTGCCTCAACTAGGGCCAGGGCCTTTTCGGCTCTAGCCTTTGCCTGGTGAAATGAGCTACCTTATGAAATCAGGGCCCTGCAGGGCCTTTTACAGTTTCACAGGGCATGCAAAACGGAGCTCTCCCACCAGGCCTTTAGTTGAGGGAGTGGGCATCCACTTTGATTTGGCCTCCCCTCCACTGACCACAGATCCTAGAAGCTGATTGGGTCCACAGTACTACCTGTTGAGGCACCCTGTTGTTTTAGTGTATTGAGATTTTACTGATTTTAATGGATTGTTGTAATATGTTTTGAATTATAAATCTGCATTAATTGTAGACTTATATGTTGGTACCCACCCTGAGCCTACAATGTAGGAAGGGCGGGATAGAAGTCCATAAAAATAAATAAAATACTCATGTACCATGTTTAGCAAATGATCCTCTACCAATGCTTTTATATGTTGATGATTTAGTTTTCCTCACTCAAACCCCAACTCGCTTGAAGAAACTCATGAACGATTTGTCTTTTGTACTCAAGAGTTGTCGACAATTAATTTTGCCAAAACAAAGTCCTCTAAGTCACGATGTTTGAAGGAACATCCCTGGCAAATTAATGGAGAAACGATTGAAGAAGTTAGACAATTTAAATATCTCGGTGTTTTGTGTAGTTATGATTTATCCTGGAACTCTCATAAAATCTGAGATGAAGGGGTATTTTAGTAGAAACCCCCCCCCCCCCGAAACCCTTCTGTACTTACTGTGAAGATCAAGTTGACTCAATTGCCCGCATCTTTTCTAGCTGCCGTTATATCTTAATTCCTAACCAATACATTACTCCCTGGACTGTCTAGAGAACATTTCAGAACAACAGACACTAAAGCTTTTACTGTTAGGCAAGGTTAAAAAGTGCTCATGTGATTTAGTCATATCTATCTATGCCATAGTGGCTCAGAGGTTAAGACGCTGAGCTGCAGACCGGAAGGTCAATAGCTCAGCAATTCGAGACCCAAGTGCCATGTGACGGAGTGAGCTCCTGTCTGTGGCCCCAGCTCCTGCCAACCTAGCAGTCCAAAAGCAAGAAATTGTAAGTAGATAAATAGGTACCGCTTCGCTGGGAAGGTAACAGCATTCCGTGCGCCTTGGCATTTACTCATGCCAGCCACATGACCACGGAAAAGTCTTTGGACAGCACTGGCTATTTGGCTTGGAAACAGAGATGAGCACCGCCCCCTAGAGTCAGATTCAACTGCCTTTTGAACAAGGGAAACCCATCTATGCAATTAAAAATTACTTATAAAATACTTCGACATATGCTTGTAGGCTGTTTAGTTACAGGAAAAGTATAGGATCTCGTGCAAATGAAACCAGGAACTGGGACCAGGATGCAAAGGAGCAAGCAAAGTTTAGCTGGAGTTCTGGTTGCTCATAACAATCACAGCCATCTTCTTCCTACTGGAGAGCAGTGTTTCCTCTAAGCTGAGCTAGTGTGAGCTAGCTCAGTTTTTTAGCCTCCAGCTTACACATTTTTGTCTTAGCTCAGGAAGGAGGGCTCCAGACTCCAGAGCAAACTAATTTATGCAGTAGCCAAATCGCTCGCTCACAGCTTTAATGCCAGTAGTTCACAAAGTAGAATTTTTGCTCACAAGACTCCAGAGCTTAGAGGGAGCATTATTGGAGAGCCAAGTCACTTTAAAAATCGGTCAGCGGCTTGCCTCTTTGAAAGCAGTGGCCATAACAACAAATCAAATTCTACATGTGCTGGGCAGGGCAGACTGAGAAGGAAAAACAGCTCTGGACAGGGCCCTACCACCGGCCCCAGACCCTAGACTGCGGGGAGGAAAGGAACAAAAGCCGGACTGTTTGTGGTGGCTGCTGCTCCCCCCCCCCCACCCAGTGCAGCTGGCTTGCTCACAGTGGCAGCTACTTGCCCAGCCCGAATGGGGCAAGCCTCCCCCCCCCCCCCCCCGTTTGCTGCAGCAGCAGCAGCTATGAGCTACCCCTTGCTTGAAATCAGGGTGGCCCTGGTAGGGTGGGGGCATCAGCCCACCAAGACTTTTCCTGGTGGCCGCAATGGCCAATCCACCTCCGGGTGGTGTTTCTCTCTCACACAGATGCTCTGATCACTAAAGCCTGATCTTGCTTTTCTGCAGGGTGGAAAAAAACTTTTTCGATAAACTCTGGTCTCAGTCTCATCCACACAATCACACACTTGTCCTACAGACCTCTGGGAGGAGTCATGCTTAAGATGTGCTGTAACTTTTTGAATGTAATTGTATTTTATGATCAAAGATGCTCCAGTGTATACTATACATTATATGACTTTTAAGATTTCTAGTGTTTTGCAGTGGCCCTTCCAAAGAATGACCAAAAAGGCAGGCAGATGGTTTGGTTGATTTTATTCAGAATGTGTTCAACACAGTCAGGTTTCACATTTCCAAGCTCATCCTTTGTGTTCGTAGGAACATTATATGAAGTCTTAAAAACCTGTCGAGTAGAAGGGGGAACATGAATCCTTAGCAACCCTCCTGGGCCTTTATATAGGAGTCGATTCTCTCCGACATGGGGCTGGAAGGACGTAATGTCTCTATCATGTTGGGGTGGGGGGAGAATTCAGGCATGCAAATAGTCATAGAAAGGCCTTAAAAAAATCAGACTTAACTTTTGTAACTGGTCCATCTTTTTTTTATATATAGTTGAGTACTGTCAGTTTAGTTCTTTATTTTGTCCCATTTTATTTTGTTTGGCAGTTGCGGAGGCTGACAGATAAATATGCATTTCTTAAGAGTACCCCATTCTACTAGGAAGATAGAAGCTATCTGGGTCACCAGCCCCTTGCTGCCCCATATGAATCTGGTTCCCAAACCATTTTGACCTCCACATGATCATGAATTTTTTGTTCTTGCCCTGAGCAGCTGCACACCACAGTGTCACCAGAGCTAGCACCCTTTTGACCAGCTGGGTACTTTTCTTCCCTTTTTCAACACTAGAGCTTGTGTCTTTGCTAGAATCCTGTCCTTCTGTTTTTTAAGGAAACCAAAGGTCATGTCACATAGCACAAATGGGGCCTGAATTTCAGCCACGGCAGACCACAGCTCCACACAAAAGAAACACATCTTCAAAGTTAGGTTGACCTGTTTGGAAACACAAATTTTTAAAAACAGCACAGCAAAAATGAATCTGCAATGCACTTGCTCCCCTATTTAAATACTAACAGCTTCATTTTTTTGTTAACATATAAACAAACGGAATGATGGCGGATGGAAATCCCAGCAGGGCTGGTCGGTGCTGCTGAGCCAGGGGAAGAATCGGCAGGAGCAGCGACAGGAGCGGGGCTCGGGTGGGGAAGGGGCGGAGGCAACACAATCGCAACGTCTGTTCTAAAGTGACTCAAAAGGTGATCAATCCGATCATTTTGCCAGTTTTAAAATATAATCTTATACAGCATTTTCCCTCCCCTCCCCCTGTAAACAGATCTGTTCATAAATAATTTGGACGTCTCCGTGACATTCATGACATCTAACAGAAGCTGAAGTAGAAAAAGGATGGATGGATGTTTATGCATTGAGAAGATGTCAGAGTACTTCGCTTTTAGTTGGTGTCTCGTTTAGCGTCTGATGGGTGGATCACAAGCAGCATCAGCCGTCGGACACCGGAGGAGTGACCCACCCATATTTTTCATGGGTCTTCACTAGACTCTTAAATGTTGCTTCGGCTTCTTTACGGCTGAAGGACTTTTTTGACTTCCCGGCTTTTCTGCAGATGCGGCCCTGCATAAGTCAGAAGAAGAAAATCAGAATTCAGCATCCTTGGGTTTAAGAAATCCCATCTGTCGCCAGAGTGAGGTCCTACCTGCCTAGGCAAAGCCAGGTTGGGCTGACCTTTTGGACAATTTGCTGTGAATATAGATCAGTGAGGCATCGAACACAGAATACAAAGATATAAAGGAATGGCCTTTGCAAATAAAGTCTGAAAAATGTGACGGGGGAGTGAATGAAGAGTGCCTTGCAGGCTCTAGAAACATCAGCTGGCATCCATGCTATCAAACAGGGACCTTTCAGCTGCCAGGCTGTGCAAAAAGCCTAATGAGATGGTCATCACTTTACTGCAGTGTGCACAGGGAATGCCAAAGCAGTAACATTATGTACTTTTTGCTTCACAAGTATTGGGGGGGGAAATGTGCCTCGTGTAATGACACGGTTTAAGTGCCTTTATGACTCCAGAGTCACACGTCATACACTCACACCACCATTCATACATTGGCTCAGGCACTTCTTTTCACCTGTAAGTGTGAAGTGGTCTCATGACACTCAGCAGCGTTGTGCAAAAGGCAGTATTTTACTACAGGGACAAGATATTAAATAAAGTTAAGTTTCTTTTCAAACAATTCTTTTCATTTTTTTCCAGCCTGCTGTGTTTTAAAGATCTGTATGTTTCCATACTTCTAATCTCTCTCTCTCTCTCTCTCTCTCTCACACACACACACACACAAACACTACACCCCTTCCCATCCCAGTTTCTGTCCTCACTCCTCTGCAATATTGCTTTTCTGTCTTGGGTGTGCAGAAATTAAGGCTGTGCCTGGAAAAGACCTCCCACCCTCCTCCCTCCCAAATTCAGGGTCCTGTTTCAGGAGGTGGGGAGAGTGCTGGAGACATCCTGCCCTCTTTTTCATCTCCCTGCCTGAAGCTAGAACCTACGGGGAGAGGCATTTATTCAACTTTATTTACCCCTGTTTATTTTATATGCTTCCTCTCCAGAGACCTGCTGGAGATGTTTTACAACTAAGATGATAAACCCAATATAACACAGCCATTAAAAACAAAACCACTAACAACCCCTTTTTAAAAATCACAAAAACCCAGCCAGTGCCACTAAAACAAGCCGGACACAACAGCAGCACAAGCTACTATCTTCTTGTCTTCAGCTTCCGAATTCCTGCAGTTGAGAACTCTCACTCAGAAGACAGACTTACTCAAACTTTGTTCTATTGCTTCAGACCAACCTGCCTACCCACCTGAATCTGTTGTTCTCTGAGTGTTTTCTACGCAGGCACACCTTAGGACTGCACAGGCCGCAGAGAAGAATCTTCTGGCTTACAGGAACTGAGGAGGTCCCCTCCCCTTTGACATGCAAGGCACCATTTTCCTGGCGAAACCGTCACACACAGTGAGGGAGGGGAGGGGTGCCGGCAGAAACCCAGGAGGACCCATGGCAGGGTAGGGGTGAGAGAGAGCACTCAAGGAACAACAGAGAAAGGTAAGTTTTGCCATCTTGTATTGTGATTTTAAATTGTGTATGTTTTTATATGTTGGTTGTTTTTATGGAATTTTATATGAACCTGTTGGTAGCCACCCTGAGCCTGCCGTATGGCAGGGAGGGTGGGATAGAAATCTAAATAAATAGGTGCACCCCGGTTTTCATAATCGTTCCTCTGTGCAGGCCCACACTGGGAGAAAAACAGGTTGCTTACCTGTAACTTATGATCTTCGAGTGGTCATCTGTGCATTCACACCTATGGGTTACTGCACCTGTGCTGGAATCCATCGGTACTGTAGAAAGCTTAACAGATTTTCGCGCCCAGCGCCTCCGGGCATGCGCAGGGGCCCCAGCACACATGCCCAGAGGAGCAGGGCATGGACATCCTGCCAGTTCCTTCTGACCGCTGCAAACCAGACTAGATAAGAGATGAGGACCAAGCTTGGCAGCAGAGGGGAAGGATGGGCGGGTGGTGTGAATGCACAGATGACCACTCGAAGATCATCAGTTACAGGTAAGCAACCTGTTTATCTTCGATGTGGTCTCTGTGCTTCACACGTATGGGAGATTAGCATGTGGTGGCCTACCTGGAGGAGGGTGCAGGCAGGCTGTCACTGAGAGGCGGCAGAAAGGATGAGGCGGCCCATTGCTGTGCATCGGGAGGCATGGATGTCAAGGGTGTGGTGTTTGATGAAAGTGTTAGACGTGGCCTATGTAGCCGCTTTGCAGATGTCAACCAGGGAGACACCTTTGAGGAATGCAGTAGATGTCGCCATAGCCCTGGTGGAGTGGGCTCGGAGTGGACCTGGGAGCGGAGTCTGGGCCAGGAGGTAGGAGAGATGGATAAGCTCAACGATCCACGTTGAGAGCCGCTGAGCCGTAATTTTTGTCCCCAGTTTATTGGGCGCATAGGAGACGAAGAGATGGGGGCTTCGTCTAGTCAGCTTCGTTCGTGCCAGGTAAAACAATAGAGCATGTTTGCATCCAGAGTATGTGAAAGACATTCTTCCTCTGATGTACAATTAGGGAAGAAATCCAGAAGGAAACTCTGAGTGAAGATGGAACTCAGAGAGAATTTTGGGAAGAAAAGTTATGTCAGGAACCAGGCGAACTCCATTCGGCTGAAAACACAGGTACGAAGGGTTGTGCCTGCAGGCCAGGATCTCTCCGACTCTCCTAGCCGAGGTGATGGCAACCAAGAAGGCCATTTTCCATGAGAGGTGTTTTAAGTCACAGGTTGCGAGGGGCTCGGAGGGTTTCCTGGTAAGTTGACGGAGAACCAAGGGGAGATCCCACAACTGAGGGGGTTCTTTACTGGAGAATACAAATGTAGAAGGCCCTGCAAAAAGTGTCTGGAGAGCAGGTGGCCAAACATGGAAAAATTATCTATCCTAACATGAAATGCAGAGATGGCCGACAAATACACTCGTAGAGATGAGTGAGAGATATCAGCATCCACCAAGGAGAGAAGAAAGTCAAAAACTGATGGCAGTCCCACAGCAGAAGGGGAGGCGTGAGCCCGGCCGAGGAAGGAACAGACTCTCGACCACTTGTAGGCATAAGACTTGCATGTGGAAGCCTTATGCGAGTTTAAGAGAACCCCTGCTACATGTGAGAAGATGGGGGGAGGAGTCTCCATGCCACGAGTTTCAACCATGGGACGTCATGGTAGAGAAGTGGCCTGTCGGATAGACAGAGCAAGTCCAGATTCAGAGGGAAGTGGTAGTAATGTCTCCCGGCTAGGGAAAGTAGGACTGGGAACCAGGGCTGCCTGGGCCACCATGGGGCCACCAGGATGCAGTTCGCCCCATCCTGGAGTACCTTGCAAACCACATGAGTTACTAACGGCAGTGGGGGGAAGATGCAGAGGAATCTGTGAGACCATGGGTAAGAGAAAGGGGGTTGACTCCCCTCGACTGCAGAACAGGGGGCATTTCCTGTTGCTCCTGGTTGCGAAGACGTCCACTTTGGGATATCCCCAGCAGCGGAATACAGGTAGTAAGTGTGTCCAGGTGAGTTCCCGGTCGTGAAGGCAAACGTGCCCTCTGCTGAGAAGATCCGCTTGAACGTTCATGGAGCCCGGGATGTGTGTGGCACATAGGAAGATCCCATTTTCAATACACCAATCCTAGAGCTGAAGAGCCAGGTGGCAGAGACGTCGGGAGACTGTTACTCCCTGGCAGTTGACACAGCTCAGGGCGGTTGTGTTGTCAGTGAGGACTGCTATGCATCTTCCTTTGACAAGTGGTAGGAAGGCACGTAGGGCATATTGTATGGCCAAAAGTTTCAAATAGTTGATGTCATCAGTCTCCCATTCTCTGCCTGAGCTGAAGCCGCAGAGGTGTGCTCCCCAGGCCCAACGGGATACGTCCGTAGTCAGCGTCAACTTTGGGGTGGGGTGATGGAACGGTGCTCCCCCGGAGGAGGTTTGATGGTAGAGTCCACCATATGAGGGAGTCCCTGACGGTGTGGGGGAGGGGGCGAGAAGAGGGTTGATTGTTGCTGGGATTCCAGGCTGAAAGATTGGAGACACCACAGCTGCAGAGGTCACATTCTTAGTTTTGTGAAGACTAGAACTGCAGTTGTTACCGCCATAAGGCCCAGCAAACGTTGTATGTCTAGTGCCGGGGAGAAAGGTAGGGATCTGATTTTTTGGGAGAGGGAAATACTGGGCAATGCCTTGTCTTCTGGAAGATAAGCGCGAAGGGCCACAGAGTCGAGTTCGGCTCCAATGTATTGGACCTCTTGAGACGGTTGAAGGTGGAACTTGTCCTCGTTGATCTGGAGACCCAGATCGTTCAGCAAGGATCGTGTTAGCTCTATGCTGTGAAGGAGAGTGTCCCAGGACTCTGCCACTAGTAACCAATTGTCTATTTATGGGAAGACGATGAGACCCTGAAAACGGAGAAAGGCTGCAACCACTACCATGGTCTTTGTGAAGACTCTCGGGGCAGTAGAGAGGCCAAATGAAAGCACCTTGTACTGGCAGTGGCTTTGGCCAATTGAAAAACGGAGGTATTTGTGATGGCAAGGACATATGTTTAAATAAAAATAGGCACCCTGGATGTCGAGGGTGGCCATCCAAGCATTCCTGCAAAGGAGGGGAAGAATAGAGTGAAGTGTGACTATGCGGAAGTGACGGTATTCTATGAAGTGGTTCAGCCCCCGGAGGTCTAGGATAGGTCTGGTGCTGCCGTCCCTCTTGGGTACCACAAAGTAGCGGGAGTAGAAGCCCGACCGTTGTTGTTGGGCGGGAACGTATTCTATTGCATCCTTGGACAGCAGGGTGGTTACCTCCTGAACCAAGGTGTCTGACGGCTGGGTGGAAATGAACACTTCAAGAGGGGGCTGGACAAACTCTATAGAATACCCCCGTGAGATGATGGAGAGGACCCACAAGTCTGTTGTAATCAGCTGCCAGGTATGGAAGAAGGGCCCAAATGGGTGGTTGGAACAAGTGGCGGAGGGAAGTCAAAAGACCCTGCTTAGGGGGTCTTGAAGCCTTGAATCTAGTCAAACTGCTGGGCAGGTGAGTACTTTTGTTTTGGCACATAAGGGGGCTGTTGTGAGCCTGGGGACATACGTGGACACCAGGGGCAGTCTGGAGAGCTCCTGCTGGAGGACCATCGAGCCCATGGCCTGGACCATGTGCAGTGTTTGGATGGCCTCGTAGGAGCAGATACACCCAAGGTCCAAGAGTCTTTTATGTTCTTGTCCATCTCCTGTAATACATTGTCTGTGGTGGAGTGGAACAAGCCTAGGCTGTCAAAGGGGAGGTCTTCGATGAAGGTCCTGGTATTCATCTGCAGGTTGGTCGTGCGAAGCCAGAAGTGGCAACGCAGAGCAATGGAAGATGTCATCGTCTTGGAGAAGGTATCCAAGGCATGTTTTGAAGGGTTGATTCGTTGTTTTTCAAATGTAAGTCACTCCTTTTGAATCCTTCTGGCTGTCAAGCGTTTGTCTTCCGGGAGAGAAGCTCCAGAGTCCTGAACCCTGTACATGTGGTCAAGGCGGCGAGAAGAGACTGGGGCAGAGGAAGGTTTGTCCCAAGGAGACTTGGCCACCTGCAGCAGTACCGAGGACATGGGTAAAGCTGTAGAGATTGACATGTCCAGCTGGACAATATCAAAGACCGCATCAGTGACAATGGGTTTTGGTTGGGTGACAGGCAGGCCAAGAGAGTGGGCCATTCTTTTGATCAGATCCCGATATGAAGAGAGGTCCTCAGAAGGGGAGATAGGCAAGTCGTCTGCAACATCTGGTTTACGCGATGGGTCGCCAGGAGAACTATGGGCATCGGAGGCCTCGCCTTCAGACTCCCTGTCAGAAGAGTCGGAGGAATCAGAGGGTGGATGTTGAATCAGGCATCCAGCCTCCTGCCTTGTCTGTTGAGGTGGGGGAAGCAGTGTTGATGCTTGGGAGGTATTGGAGAAGCTCGGCAACGTCGACAACCCGTCGATATCAGAGCTGCCATAGGTGCCGATATGATTGGTGTTGGCGGTGGTGGTGAATGGTGCCATGAATCTGAAGCACAGGATTCAGGAGGCCTGGAGAGAGAGGCAGAAGGGGGCACACGAGATGACCTCAGGGAGCAGGACCTGCGGGTTGACAAGTGGTCCCAATCTGAGTGGGCAGTGGGGGTCAACCAAGGCATAGTGGCGGACAGTGGGTAAGCCCCATAGGGGTAGTGGGAGTGTTGCTGGTCCCATGGAGCCATAGAATGAGGTGGAGGCGGATAGCCCCAATGAGCTGGGATCAGTGACCTGTGTCTGGGTGATCGATCTCGACACTTCAAGACCGCCTCCTCTATCCAGGGGTGCATGGTAGGACGGAGGCTCGTCAACATTGAA
The DNA here is from genome assembly GCA_029233225.1 of Lepidodactylus listeri. Lineage (NCBI taxonomy): Eukaryota > Metazoa > Chordata > Lepidosauria > Squamata > Gekkonidae > Lepidodactylus > Lepidodactylus listeri. The sequence continues at coordinate 9,743,829 of JARCFY010000017.1, read as the reverse complement.
GGGTCGATGTCAAGGGCAGCAGAACCCTGTGCCAAGAGGGGAGTAAGAGCGTTTGGAGAATGGTGACCGAGGCAGAGGGCGATCTCGACGGGGCGAATGAGTAACAGCGGAAGGGCGCTCAATGTTAGCCGCCCCTGAGCCCACTTGCGGGGAGGGCGGGGTATAAAACTAAAGAATAAATAAAAAATAAAAAAAATGTTGGAGAACTGCTGAGTTTCAAGGATCTGGTCCGGCATCGGAAGATCCAGCTGGCGAATCGGAGAGTCCAGCAAGTGGATGATAGGTGGAACGACCATCAGTGGTTGAACTTCCGTAGTCACCGTCTCCAGAGTAGGTGGCATGGCGGTGGCCTCAGGCAACACAGTAGCCACTGGTCCAGGCACCATGCCCTTCTTTGGGGGCTTACTGATGGTGGACGTTGAGGTCTTGTGCTTTTTCTCTGGCTTGTCCTTCTTCTTCACTGGTGTCGAAGAAGCAAACTGAGTCGGTGCCGGGCACTTCGGTGTAGGGCGAGCGATGTCGGAGGCTGCCATCGACATCAATGCCGTCAATGGATCTGTTGTCAATGTGGACGGGAGTGCGGTGGTCGGCGTAGAGGACATAGGTCCAGCGTCCAACTCCAGGGGATCAGCAGCCGAGATGTTAGAAGGCAGGAGAGCCGATTCAAAGAGGCGAGCCGCCCGATTCTTACGCAGTTGATTCAAAAACTTCGAACAATGCACGCCCGACTCCGGACGATGTGACTCACCCAGGCAGAAAATACACAATGAGTGGCCATCCAGTGGGGCAAGTTTGCTGCCTTAGGAGGTGCAACATTTGAAAAATCCCCACTTCTTAGTCATACAGCGGAAGTCTGAAGGAAGAAGGGAAAAGGGAGAGGGGGGTTTGCCCGAAGGGCAGGAAATCAAAATTTCCCCTCAAACAACCCCCCCCCCCTTTTGTAACTCAGAGAAACAAGAAGGAAAAAAACAAACTAAAACAAAGAACTATATATAGGAGCTTCCACAGGGAATGAGCTTTCCACAAGAGTAGCCAACCGACAGAGAGCTGTTAACAGCGTGGCGGTCAGAAGAGAACTGGCGGGATGTCTGCACCCTGCTCCTCTGGGCATGTGCACTGGGGGCCCCACACATGTCTGGAGGTGATGGGTGCGAAAATTCGTTAAGCTTTCTATGATACTGATGGATTCCAGTGCAAGCGCAGTAAATACAGGTTGCTTACCTGTAATTGGAGATCTTCGAGTGGTCATCTGTGCATTCACACCTCTGGGATTAAGTGCGCCTGCGCCGATCCCGATCGGTAATCTTCAAAGCCTAACGGATCTTCGCGCCAGCTCCCCGGTCACGTGCACGTCCCACTGCGCATGACCCGGGGAGGGGCACGAGGATCCCGCCAGTTCCTTCTGACCGCTGCTACCACCCCCAAAGAAAAGTGAGGGAGACCGAAAGCAGAGGGGAAGGAGGGCGGGTGGTGTGAATGCACAGATGACCACTCGAAGATCTCCAATTACAGGTAAGCAACCTGTATATCTTCTTCGTGGTCTCTGTGCATCACACCTCTGGGAGAATAGCGAGCAATAAACACACCACATACCTGGAGGGGGGTGCTGGAGGTCTCACATCTGAGCTGCTTGTAGAACTGCACGGCCCACCACAGTACGCTGATGGACACGGACATCTAGGGCGTAGTGTTTCACAAACATGTGAGGGGACGCCCATGTTGCAGCATTACAGATGTCTCCCAGGGGAATGCCCTTGAGAAAAGCTGTGGAAGTAGCCACGGCTCGAGTGGAGTGTGCCCGGAGGGACGCCGGTAATGGCCTCTTGGCCAGGAGGTAGGCGAGTTTTATCGTCTCTACTATCCACTTCGAGAGTCTTTGAGACGATAGTTTCTGTCCCTGTCTGGGCAAGGCATAAGAAATGAAGAGAGCTGGAGACTTGCGAAAGGATTTTGTCCGGTGCAAGTAGAAGGACAGGGCTCTCTTGACATCTAAAGTGTGCAAACTACGCTGCGTTGGGTCCTGGGGACCAGGAAAAAACACCGGCAACGTGATGTCCGCCCCTATGTGAAAGTCCGAGACTATCTTAGGCAGGAAGGCGACATCGGGAGCCAGAGTAACAGCATTATGGTGGAATGTGAGGTATGGTGGGTCGCAACGAAGCGCCGAATAGACGTGATGGCTACTAAAAACGCAACCTTCCACGACAGAAGTTGAAGGCTGCATGAGGCCATGGGTTCAAAAGGTTTTCCCATTAATTTAGTGAGAACCAGGGGCAAGTCCCATGCCGGGACTGGTGTCCGCACTGGAGGATAAAGACGATTCATTCCCTTGAGGAATTGCTTCGTTGTTGGATGGGAAAACACCGAGTAGCCATCAATCTTAGGATGATTGACTGAGATGGCCGACAAATAAACCCGGATAGATGAGTGACACAATCCCCTGTCCTTACATGACAGGAGGAAACCAAACACATCCTTAAGCGTAGCGGGGACGGAGGGCCGTCCAACAGACGCCAGGAAGGCTAAAAATTTAGTCCATTTTGACTCATATGAACGTCGTGTGGAGAGCTTGCGTGAGTTCAGTAGGACTTGAGCAATTCGTGAATCCAATCCTAAGGTTGGATCAGCCAAGCTGTTAGTTTCAGTCTGGGCACATCGTGGTGCAGTACCCGGCCCCCATACATCCCGAGGAGATCTGGGTCCGTCGGGAGGTGGAGATATATCCCTCTTGAGAAGCTGAGGAGTGTGGGGAACCAGGGTTGTCTCGGCCATCATGGGGTGACGAGAATCGCCCACGGTCGCTCTGACATTAGTTTGTGGACTACTCTTGGTATTAAAGGAATCGGGGGGAATAGGTACAGTCGCCTCCCTGTCCACAGGAGAAGGAGGCCGTCCCCGAGAGAGGTTGGATCCGCACCTGCTCTGGAGCAGAATAGGTGACACTTCTTGTTCTCCCGAGAGGCGAATACATCCACGGATGGGTGCCCCCAACGATCAAAGATCGGAGTCAGGTAGAGGGGGTTCAGTTCCCACTCGTGCAGGGACGCTCCTCCCCTGCTCAGGAAGTCCGCTTAGACGTTGAGTAGCCCTGGGAGGTGAGTTGCTACCAGGTGAATGTCTAGTGTCTGGCACTCGTCCCAAAGTTCTATCGCTAGGCGACAAAGTCCACGGGAGACCGTCCCACCCTGACGGTTGATGTAAAACATGGTGGTAGTGTTGTTCGTTAGCACAGCTACCGTCTTTCCCAACAGGGATTGGCGGAAAGATCTCACTGCGTAGAGAACTGCTAACAGCTCCAGGAAGTTGATATGGTTGTGGGCCACAGAGGGATGCCATCTGTCGCCCACACCTACACCATCCAAGTGAGCTCCCCAGCCCCATAGGGAGGCATCTGTGGTGACGGTCGCCGAGGGGGGGGGGAGTCGGAAAGGTGCACCCGAATGTAAGTTCTGGGGCACAAGCCACCAAGTCAGGGTCTCCAGGACCTGGATTGACATCCGAAAACGTTTAGAGAGGGAATGGATGCTGGGGCGGAATCGCCTCAAAAACCACAACTGAAGGTCTCATCCGCAATTTGGCGAAGGGGATCACTGCCATCGTTGCGGCCATCAGGCCTAGTAGGTGAAGGATTTGTTTGGCTGTAGCCTCCTTGTTCTCCCGGATGGACAGGAGAAGGGAGACTATATCCGATGCTCTGTTGGGGGGTAGGAACGCTCTGCATTGCAGGGAGTCCAGAATAGCTCCAATAAATTGTACCCGTCTGGAAGGGGTGAGCATGGACTTTTTGAGATTTATCGTCAGCCCTAGTAACTCTAGGGTTCGAAGGGTGATAGAAATGTGGTTCTGTAGTTCCGTGGTAGAGGGAGCAACCAGAAGCCAGTCGTCCAGGTAAGGATAAAGGTGGACACCTTGAAGCCGCAGATGTGCCGCTACTACTGCCATAAGCTTCGTGAAGACACGAGGAGCTGTAGAAAGGCCAAAAGGTAGAGCCTTGTATTGGAAGTGACGCGGACCGACCGCAAAGCATAGGTACGGTCTGTGTGACGGGTGGATCGTCACATGGAAGTAAGCATCCTTTAAGTCCAGCGTCACCATCCATGCGTTGGCCTCTAGTAGCGGTAGGATGGTCTGGAGGGTGGTCATACGGAACTTCTTGTAGGTGATGAATGCATTGAGGTTCCGAAGATCTAGTATGGGACGAAGTCCGCCATCCTTTTTTGGAACCGTGAAGTAGCGGGAGTAGAATCCCCGCTGTAGGTGGTTTGTTGGCACCGGTTCTATGGCATCTTTTGACAGGAGGGCTTCGACTTCCGACGATAGTGTGTCGGAGGGGGGGTGGGTGGTTACGAAGTACGATTCTTGTGGAATCTGAAAAAATTCTATTCTGTAGCCTTCTGCTACAACCGATAGGGCCCATTTGTCTGACGTTATGCGTTGCCATGCGGGTAGAAAGGGTGACAGACGGGTGGGGAGACCGGAGCGGATGGGAGAGTCAAAGACTCTGCTTGTTCAGCTTAGGAGGTTTGGCCTTGGAAGCGGAAGCGGATGGAAACCGTGGTTTGTGGCCGTAAGGTTTCTGCTGATAAGCAGTAGACGATGGCCTCTGCCATTGGGGTTCAGTGGGAGATCGTTGCGGTTGCTTCTTGGACCAGGATCTCTGCCACGCTTTTTGCTTCTGCTGTCTCGGTTGCAAGACACCCAGGTTACGAGATGTCTTTATGCTCTTGTCTAAGTCATGAAGAACTGTGTCCGTGGTGGAGCTGAACAGTCCTTCACCCTCAAAGGAGAGATCTTCCACCAGGGATTTAGTATCATGTGGAAGTGAAGTCGACCTCAGCCAGGCGTGACGGCGAAGGGCAACTGCCGAAGTGAGTGTCTTGGAGGTGACATCCGCAGCATGCTTCGATGCGTTAAGCTGGTGTTTTGCTAGCACCATGCCTTCCTTCTGGATCTTCCTGGCAAGGCGTTGTTTATCCTCAGGAAGGTGGGCCAGAAGTGGTGTCATCTGCTCCCATAGGGAGTATTGATATCTGCTCATGCAGGCTGTATAGTTTGCAGTTTTTATGCCCAGTGCACCAGCTGAATAAAAACGTCTCCCAAAAGAGTCCCGTTTCCGTCCCTCCTTATCTAGGGGGGAGGAATGTCCGCTACGGCCTCTGGCCGAGGGGGTTACCACAACCGAATTAGGTTTGGGGTGGATGAATAAGAACTCTGCCCCTGGCTCTTGGAGCCTGTACATGTGGTCCAATCTCTTGCTGGAGATTGGGGTTGAGGAAGGATGCCCCCAGGATTCCTTGGCGGTGTTCAAGAGGACCGATATGAGTGGTAGGGCTACCACGGTGGATGTATCCATCTGTACGATGTCGAAGATGGCATCGGTAGCGGTGGGGGCTGGCTGGACCGTGGCGAGTGCCAGGGAGTGGGCCATTCGTTTGATGAGCTCTCCATAGGATTTCATGTCCTCAGAGGGAGAGATTGGTACATTTTCAGCCACATCAGGAGATGGTGACGGTTGGATGGGAGATTCCTCGTCGGAAGATGCGGAAGATTCAGGTATCGACTGGTCGGAACGTTCGGAGGGAGACATAGGGGTCGACGGATCTGGTTGGTAGGGAGGGAGGTCGATGTCGGGCGGAGTTTGTACCGGTATCGGTGGTTTCGGTATCAGTTTCGGAGTCGGTGTCAGTCTCGGGGCCGGGGGATCTCGGCATCGGGAGACTCTTGACGACGTCGACTGGCGATCCCACTCCGCCGGGTACCACTGCGGGGGTGGAGGGTAGGAGGGACCATACAGGTATCGCCATTGACGGACGTCCCACGGCACCGAAGACGGAGGCAGGCGCCAGTCTCGCTCGCCTCTTGGTGTCGGTTGCGGGTCGGGCCTGGTCTCGGGACTGCTGTGAGGGATCTGTGTCAGCTCTATGTTGGGTTCCAAATCTGTGAGCTGGATGGGTCGCAGCATCGGGGAGGCGGAGCTGCCCCGGGATCCTCGCACCCTGGAGGGTCGAGCTGCGGGGACCCATGCTGGGTCATGTCAGACGCGGGCTGCGTCGACAAAGCACCGGAGGCTGTCTTGTGCTTCAGCTTGCCCTTACCCTCTTTGTCCTCCCTGCGCTTCTTAGCGGGGGTTCCTGGCAGTGAGAGGGGTCTTTTCGGTGCCGACTTCTCGGTACCAGAGGGACTTCGCACCGGTGACGACATCGGGCCCTTCGGTGCCGATGAGGATGCTACCGAGGCGTCGGCTGCGGACATCTTCGGGGACAACGCTGCTTCCAGAAGCGCCACTCTGAGTCAGGCCGCCCGGTTCTTCTGAGTTTGTTTGGAGAACGTGGCGCAACTCGAGCAGGAATCGACACGATGCGACTCGCCTGGGCACAACAAGCAAAGGGAATGCTTGTCTGGTGGAGCGATTTTACTCCCACAATCAAGGCAATGTTTAAAGAAACCCCACCCCTGGGCCATAGGCCGAGCGGGGAGTAGGAGGAGGAAAAACCGAAAAACGAGTCCAGAAAAACAGTCCGTAGGTCAAGAAAACAGGAAAATCAGTCCGAAAGGCCTTTCCAAATGGAAAAACGAAAGCTAGCTACCGACCGAAGCGGAGAGGGGATCCTCACGACGCGGCAGTCAGAAGAGAACTGGCGGGATCCTCGTGCCCCTCCCCGGGTCATGCGCAGTGGGACGTGCACGTGACTGGGGAGCTGGCGCGAAAATCCATTAGGCTTTGAAGATTACCGATCGGGATCGGCGCAGGCGCACTTAATCCCAGAGGTCTGATGCACAGAGACCACGAAGAAGATCCCATAGGTGTGACTGCACAGAGACCATGTCGAAGATTAGCGAGCTCCTCACCAAGGAAGCAGGGTCAGCCAAGGGATGCCAGACCCCTTGGTGTGGGCGGGGGTCCCCCAGTTTCTGGGGCTTCCCCCCAGTGCCGGCCAGCAGGGGAGAATTGCCCCCCTCAATAGAAAAGCAGGAGGAAATAAATGTGACATGCCTGGAAGTGACCTTGGCGTGTCTGTCACATTGGGAGCAATGCTCTGGTTTTGGGACAAACTCCTATGACAGACTTTACTTGAGAGTAAGAACCTAAAGAGGTCAGTCAAACAGAGTACAGGGCCAACAATTAAAACTTAATATATATAATATAAAAATACATGCATTTATTAGAGAAGAATTTAAAAAACATAAAGGCAGGCCAACTTCGCGGCTTAGATTGACGAGGGGCGGAAGAGACCCCCAGTGTGCGCGAGGCCTTGATTTGAACGTAGAAAAGAGAAAGAAAGGAGAAGAAACGATTCGGAGAGAGAGCTTCCCTCAAAGGACTCCACTGAACGGCAGAAGCTGTTAACAGCGCGGCGGTCAGAAGAGAACTGGCGGGATGTCCGCGCCCGCTCCTCTGGGCATGCGCGGTGGGGGTTCCGCGCATGCCCAGAGGTGCTGGGCGCGAAAATCCTTAGAAAGAGCTTTCTACTATACCGAAGGATTCCTGCGCAGGCGCAGAAACCCCATCAGTGTGAAGCACAGAGACTGTCGCCCCCCCCTTTCCATCCCATCCTTTTGTATATTCTTGGAATATCCTGATGGAGTGTCTTGCATGCCCCTTCAGTGAGGATCTGCATATGTAAATCAGATGTGCATCTGAACACAGATGATGTTTATTTATTTATTTTTTATTTATTTTTTCGTATTTATATCCCGCCCTCCCCGCGTGCGGGCTCAGGGCGGCTTACATGGGCCAAAGGCCTATTTGGTACATTGACCTATAAAATTGATTAAAACATTACAATAAAACAATAAATAACATACAGCAATAAATACTCTTAAAAGCTTCCTTAAAACAGCGTTCGATGGCGACCAAGTGGCAGATCTACCTCCCCCCCTCGGCCACCGCTGAGACCATGTTGGCCCGTATTAGACCAGGGCACATCGAGATGGTTACCTAGTGTCGTCGGTGGCGGCTCCTATTCAAAAGCCTGGCGGAAGAGCTCCGTCTTGCAGGCCCTGCGGAACTGCATCAGGTCCCGCAGGGCCCTGATCCCCTCCAGGAGCTCGTTCCACCAGATAGGAGCCGCCACCGAGAAAGCCCTGGTCCTCGTTCTGGCCAGCCTGGCGTCTCTGGGGCCAGGAACACGTAGCCTGTGTTCAGACCCCGACCGTAGTGCTCTCTGGGGTTGATATGGAGATTTGTTCAGATTTGTTCAGAAAAATGTTCAGATTTTATCAATGGAATCTGAGCCTGGATGTGCAAGCCCATTCTTAGCTTGAGCAGGTATTTGTACATCCAGCCATCAATTTTGTTTGTGCTGACAAGTAAGTTGCACGGAGTTGGCCAGAAAATGGATTCAGGGTAATTGTTCCCACAAGACAAACTGAAGTACCCATGTCAGACATCAAGCCTGCCAGATTACTGTAACTGACCTAATAGCAGTCTCTGTGTCCAAGAGTGAAGTCAGGGCCCCTGCGCGCAAACGCAACACAGGCTGAAATGAAAGTGAGGGAGGACTCTATGAACTCGGAGAAGCCCCCATAAAATATTACTTCCCCCCATCAACTGCACACTGAGGAGGGGAAAAATGCCAAAACAGGATGACTGCTGTTTCTGCATGCAGGTGAGAGACTGCCCAATCTGATGAGGTTTCTCAGATGCCCAAAATGTCACCCTCACTCTTATGAGTGAGTTTTAGGCACCACTTTGGTTGCCCCAGGAACCTTGTGGGTGGGCAGGGGCTCCAGCTCATGTGACTTCTCTGCTGAGGCCCTGCCATGGACTCTGGGGCCCTGCCACCCAGCTCAAGTCCCACGACCAGGATGTGGCCAGAGACAGGAATGACTCCCGCTGCGGAGACCCTGGGGCAGAGTGCTGGGCAGATAGTTCGGTGTCCAGCAAGGTTGCTGAGGCAACCAGAACCACGTCCAGTTTCTCACAAGAGTTCAACTGCTGTTTTAGTTGCCTTGGCAACCTGCACAGCCCATGCGGCGTCCACCACATGTTCTGCAGTGGCGCCTCAGCAGAGATCATGGGAGCCTTGAAAAGCAAGGAGGCATTGCCAGCGCTGGGCAGAGGGGATGCGAAAGGGGGAGTGAAGGGGTGAAGGACTGAGGTGTGTGTGTGTGGGGGGGGGGGGGTTGCCCTGAGCCTGGGGCAGGTGGAGGGCGAGGAAGACAGGGAAGGAGTGGGGGTGATGGACAGCCTCCACTTCCACCCACCAGGCCTCACAGCAATTCCCTGCCTACAGGGGGAGTATGCAGATATTCTGCAGCATCAGCCAAGAGAGGCTGGGGGACCTGGGGAGGGGGGGGTAGGGGAAGTGGGGAGCAGAGTAAAGTGGAGGGAGAGTCCATCATCAACCTCAGAACTGCAGTGACAGAGAAACAGGGAGATGAGTGCGGTGAAGGAAGAGAACTCACTCGGAGACATCTCCAGCACAGGGGGGCTCAGGGGACAAGGAACAGGCAGGAACAGAGCAGGTATCCTGTGCTGGCGAAAGAGTGGGCTAGTGACTTGCGAGGAAACGGAGGGAGATTTATTTATTCGTTTATTATTTGGACTTTTAGGCCACAGAGCAGCTCACATCAGAACAGAACAATAAATAACCCAGATTAAGTTGAAACCAGTAATAAAATACAGCACAAACAATAAACAAACAGGCTATTCCAAGAGGGGCCAGAAATTCCAACAAAAACTGCCACCTCCCGTGGGCTCCTGAGAGCAGGCGAGGGGGAGCCGGAGACCGGAGAGCACTGTCCTCGACCACAGGCCTGGCGGAACGTCTCTGCCTTACAAGCCCTGCGGAAAGTCAGTAAATCCCACAGGGCACGGATGTCCTCCGGCAGAGAGTGCCACCGGGGGGGGGGCCAGCCACCCCCCCCCCCCCGAATAGCCTGTCGTTTCTGTACAGCTCTCTCTGTGTGTGTTTGTGTGTGTGTGAAATTGTAATTTTTTCTAGAGCAGAGCTTCTACTCTCTCTTACTTTAGATAGCTGGTACCTTATTACACTCCTTGACTTACCCACTAAACCACTAAGCATCAGCCTTCCTAAAGAAGAGACAATAAATGTATTTGTGAGTGTGTATGTTGTGAAAAGGGCCGCAGTGGCTCGGAGTTAAGATGCTGAGCTGAGGACCGGAAGGTCGGTAGTTCAGCCGTTCGAGACCCGGGTGCCGCGTGACGGAGTGAGCTCCCATCTCTGGCCCCAGCTCCTGCCAGCCTAGCAGTTGGAAAGCAAGAAATTGCAAGTAGATAAAGAGGGACCGCTTCGGTGGGAAGGTAACAGTGTTCCATGCGCCTCGGCGTCTAGTCATGCCGGCCACATGACCACGGAGATGTCTTTGGACAGCGCTGGCTCTTTGGCTTGGAAAGGGAGATGAGCACCACCCCCTAGAGTCGAATTCGACTGGCTTTCAAGCAAGGGAAACCTTGACCTTTACTCTATTGGGAAAAGAAGGTATCGGTGTAAATCACTCCAAGAGGAGGGGAGGGGGAACGCCAAAGAAATGGCCGCAGGCCCCTGCTCTGCCTCCTCAGGCTTCCTCTGCAATAGTGGCAGGTAGTCTATTTGCTCGCACTGCCTGACCACTCGCCCCCCCATCACAACCAAGAAACAGTCCCAACGGCTACAGGAAGGCGTGAGGTGGGCTTGTGGGGACCTGAGGAAAGTGGCCAGCCAACACAGAGGGTTAGAGGCCAAGGTTGGGGAATTTGGGGGGGGGGAGGCAATTAAGAGGGTGATGGGGGAGAGTAGATAGAAAGGGAGGGGGTGCTGGGGGAAGAAAGGATGGGGGAGATCAAAAGGTATAGGCAGGGTGGTGGGTGTAAAGAAAATAGGAGGAGACCAGAAGGTTGCAAGGGAATGGAAAGCTCTGGGGGGAAGGAGGCACAGGAAATGCTTTGAGAAAGTGGGGGAGAAAAAGGGGGAGGAGAGATCTAGTTTTCAGCTTGTCCCCCATCAGCCTCCTGATTCACACCATGTAGTACAGTTGGGGCTGAGTTTAAGGGAGTGCCCGTGGAGCATACAAAAAACCCAGTCCCAGACAGTAGCTTGTTATGGATTCTGGCACCTTTTACAGACTACAGTTCCCAGAGTTCCATGGAGAGAGGGAATGAGTATTATACATAGACAAGTGTAGGCCTGTGGTATTCATGGGGAAGAAATTTACTCCCCCCCCCCACTTTTTTTTTGCTGGGTCCACACTGGGCACAACTCCCAGGCCTGCCTCTCCATTGCCAGTGGGACCAGCACAACTCCCAGGCTGTGCTGGCAGCTCTTACTGGGCCCATTGAGGAGCCCTGGGCTGCGTGGACACTGCCACTCGGCCCCGTCCAGAGCCCTGGGCTGCACAGCTGCTGGAACACACCGCGTGGCTCCCTGGCGCCACCACTGCTGGCCTGCCGGAGGGAAGTGGGTTCTCTGAGCTTTCAGATTTTGAGTGATCATGAGTAGGTAAACTTTGGTCTGATCCAGCAATGAAGGTCTTATGTTCCTCAGCAAAATAAGCACCACCTTAACTGGACCCCGGTCGGCTTTCTTTGCAAGGATGCAACTAACCAGCAGGCACCCGGAGCATTGTCAAGTGGTCCAATGGTGGAATTGATCATGGTTCACCTTCTGCCCACCTCTGGTCTACAGTTCTGAAGGATCACAGGGTTGTTTGGATGATGTTTGGATGGAGAGAATGATAAAAGAGCTAATCCCATTTTTAAGGGGGGAGAGATTTCAGACAAGGAACTCCTCCTTCCCATAAGGATACAGGGTTCCTCACAAACATCCCATTTGTCATCAGTATAACTGTGCCATCGTGGATATGATCAACAGTACGACAAAATGGAGCTTGGGACAGACCAGGGGGATTTCTCTATATACCTGAAGGAAGTCCAAGGATTGCAATAAAATCTGAAATGTTAAAACACACACACACACAGAGGGAGATTAAAACCCCCCAAAATAACAGAAACAACACCTGTAGCTTTCAGGAAAGAACTGAACTGAACTCTCACTAACTGCAGGAGGGCTGCTAAGCAACCACAACAATACTGCCAGCCTTCCAGTAAAGCAAGTCTGTGTGGGTGGGGGAGGGGGAGGGGGAGTGGGCTGGGAGGCTGAAAACTACCCAGGGAAAGGTCTCTCCCCCCCCCTCCTCACTGTCCTGTTCCCTGATGGCAGAGGAGGCACAAGGGACAGGGACAGAGATGGCTACTGTAAAATCACTCATATCCAAATGACTGCCTGACTCACGGTGGAAGTAGCCACTGCACAACTCAGCCCAGCATTAAAAGGGGTCACAGAGCAACTGGGGCTAGGGTTGCTAGCTCTGGGCTGGGAAATACCTGAAGATTTCGGACCTGGGGAGGGGAGAGACCTTGGGACAATCTAATGCAATAGAATCCTCCCTCCCAAGCAGCCATTTTCTCCCGGAGAATTGATCTGGGTTGTCTGGAGATCAACTGTAATCGTGGGCGATCTCCAGGCTCTACCTGGAGCTTGCCATCCCAACAGCCGCAACACAACTACTAGTGCCCAGCACTGGAGGCCACTGCACAACTTGGCCAAACTTTTCCTGAGGTGAGGTTGCCAAGGGTAAGAAAACAGAGAAAGCTGAAGACAAGGGGTAGATAAAGGTAGAAGAAGCAGGAAAAGGGAAATGCTATAGGGGCTGCCAGGGAAAGAAAGAAGAAATAATGGCGGAGTGGACACAAGGAAAATAAGATGCCCCCAAAAGTCCTTGTACGTCCTCAGTTGATGGCCCAGCACCCATTAGGAGGACCGTGAAAGGGGGGCAACCACAGACAGCGGGGAGGGGGTGGACTTCCCAGGTATGCAGTCTAAAATTGGTTTACATCCACGGGAGAATTTCCATGTGTGCAAGCGTGGAATGTTTTTTACTGAATCCCCCCTCCTGCAGCTCATCTCTAATGCCCACCCTTCTGTTCCTAGGAGTCCCGTCCCCCCCACACCCCAGAGTAGCCCTTTGGGACTGCAGGAGGAGAGAGAGGATGGGGAAACCATGCTTCGTGGGGTGGAAATCCCCTCCGTTCACACACACCTTCTGGTGGGTCCAAAATATTAATTTGTAAATTAAACCAAAAGACCCCCTCCCTAAAAGAAGCCAAACTCTGTCTTGATGAACACTGTATGCAAAAGAAAGGGGAAATTGGCCTGCTCAGGTTTCTAATAGCTTATGATAACCTAGTTTAGAGGGAGATGTTGGGATAAGATAGGCATGCAGTGAGTCTAGGAACTTCTAAGAGCCTTGATCCCTTTGAGTCTAGGAGGGTTCAAGGTCAGGGCATCAACTGGGATTGGAGGAAAACGGCCTCCTGATTAACTTCACCCTAAGGACTTTTTATGCCATGAAGGAAAAGGAACTCCTGACAGTCAATGTTGCCCTGGAATGTGTGTGTGGGGGGGGATTTCCCCCCCTCCACACACAGTTATTTGCTGAAAAACATTTCCAGGTGGTTTATGATTTACCATGTTTTGCTCTGGTTCTGGCAAGCCTCCACCTGACAGTTACTTGGTAAATATGGAAACAGCAATGGAAAATCCTTGTTTTGAAATTTGAGATCCAAGGTGAAAGTCTGCAATATCGACCAGCAGGTCTACATTTTTCGCTTTTAAGTAGACAACAGACATCCACAATTAGACGCACCAGAAAAGAAGACAAAGAGCCACAGACTTTCAAAAAGAGGGGGAAAGAGTATCGAGATATTCTGCTAGCAGAGGTGGATCTTTCCCTTCCTTCCCCTTCCTCCCAGAAGTCTTCTGTGACCACTGAAAAGACAATGTGGAAACCAATGTGGGCCAGGGAGTTGCAGAGAAAATCATCTCTCTTCTATCTGCGGACTGTCCTTAGCGTGCAACCACATGAACCAAAACAAACCCAAGACTTCCATTCCTCCTTCCTATGCACAACAACTAAAACGTGTTTGAATCTCCAACAAGGAGTAGATAACAGGACTCCAGGTCATTTGGGTCCCCCCACCCCCAGACAAAATGTATAGGAAAGCGGCTCTAGACCTTTTCTAGAACTTCTGAGTCATTCGGTGTTCAAGAGGGGAGGGTTATATACATTTACTCAACGGAAACCCTCTGCCTCAGACTCGGGCTGTTTTTGTCTCGTAGAACATTCTGCCACCACAGGTATGTTTGTTTTGTTACCAGAACACAGTGAAATTTTGTCCTGGGTAGAAATTCAGCCTCAATGGCAACGTCTGCAATTTTTATTTTTAGGGGATTTGAAGGCTTAAAGCATTTAAAATGCTTTACAACATAAAGGGAAAGGACGGGATGGAGATTATGAATGAAAGGGTGAGCTGCTAGACTTAGCAGGCAGCTACAAACAGACTAACTGCCTATGCTGCATCAGACCAAAGGTCTACTTAAGCCAGCGCTGTCTTCAACAGTGGACAGTTAGAAGCCCTTGGGACCCTAACAAGCAGAGCAAGATAAGACAGCATTCCTTTGTTGCTTGCCCCCAGGCATCTGATAACCTCAGGATATTGCTTAAAGGACACCTGGAGGTTGCCCTTGGCCATCAGCCACAGATGGGCCAATCCTCCAAGAACGCCTTCGGCCTTGACAATGCAGGTGCCTTTGTCAGGTCTGGATTCTCTGGTTTGATCCAGATTTTCTGGCTGTCACTGTACGTGTCACATTTTTTGTCACTGTTATTTTTCCAACTGAGTTGGCGTCATGTGTCAAAACATTCTGTAGCAATACTGCAGGATCCTGTCCCCCTGACAGTGAATGAACTGCGGCACTACCAGAGTGTTACAGTGGAGAAAAGGCCAGTCCTCTGGTCTCCAGTATGGATCCTCTGCTGGTCACAGAAAGAGAATTCTGGAGGAGCAGAGTCATGAATACCAGGGTGCTTCTCAAGCTCAAAGATGTGTGGTGGTTTTGTGTTCACACATCCTCACACTAACCCTTGCACAAACTAAATGCACAATGAGCTTTGTGGCTCCAGCCTGATTTCACACAGTTCTGCTATGAATTGTGCAAAACCAGCTGTTCCAGATGCAGAAGTTTCTCTGGACTGCAGCTTCTGTTTTGTTGCAGCTCTTTAGGTCCATGTGACCTTGCTCCCTTGTTTGGACACTCTATGGCAGGGGTGTCGAACATGCGGCCTGGGGGCTGGATCAGGCCCCCGGAGGGCTTCTATCAGGCCCGCACTGGATCTGGCTATCTCCTGCTTCCAGTTCTGTTGCACTGGATCTGGCCAGTAGAGAACCATATAAGCCTCCCTGAGCTCCTTGGATAAAAAAATGTGATCGCTAACCTGTCTGCAGGCAAAACTGAGGGCAAATGGGATTTCTCTTGCTGGGAAGCCCTAAACCAACCTGGACTCCATTTTCTTCTCCATATCTCCTTGTGACTTCCAAGAGTATCCTCTTCAGAAGAACATCAAGGTGACCAGGGGCAATTTTAGATGGATAGAGCCATTTCCAATGGTTTAGGGCCAAACTAGTTGCAGTGGTGTCCCTGGGGTTGACCTTTGGCCCTCGGAGACTTGCCAAAGCGTGGCTGGAAGAACCTGTTTGGGTTAGCTGTCAGCGAGGAGGAGAGGTGTCTTACAGAGTCAGAGTTGCTGATGTTTTTTAAAAGAATATTGTAAGCTAAGGCTTGCAGTTGCAACCTTTCAGAAGTTGGACTGTCAGGAATTTAATACATGAAGATTTTTCTGGCTAGAGATGCCATGGCTCGATGGGGGAGAACAAACCTTGCACAGGTGATGTCCCAGGTCGGACCCTGAAGGAGTACCAGAAGAGATCTTTCACGGAGGCCTCAGGGAGCTGCAGCTAGTCTGCGGTGTGAGGCTAGCGGGTCTCAGAACAAGGCAGCTTCTTGTGTTCCAACGTGATGGGGGAAACTCGGTCTGCGTGACAGGCTGGTGGTGGAGGGACAGCTAAGCTTGTGGGAAATCTGGTTATAAAGCAAAGTGAGCATTCACGATAGGCTGAGATTCAAAATGGAGAATTCTAGGAATTCTGAAACCATAAAATGGCCCAGGCGAGCCCAATCTGGCTCATGCTTGGATGAGAAACCACCATGGAAGTCCGGGGTTGCTACACAGAGGCAGGCAAGAGCAAACCACCTGTGGGGTCCCCATAAGTTGGCTGCAGCTTGACAGCATAAAAAAAGCATGTGTGTGTGGTGGGGGGGAAACCTAAACATATGCAGTTTGGTGTAGTGGTCAGGAGTGCAGACTCTAATCTGGGAGAGCTGGGTTTGATTCCCCACTCCTCCACATGCAGCTGCTGGTGTGACCTTGGGACAGTCACAGTTCTCTCAGAGCTGTCCTCTCAAGAGCAGTCCTCGAAAGAGCTCTCTCAGCCCCCCCTACCTCCCAGGGTGTCTGTTGTGGGGAGGGGAAGGGAAAGGAGATTGTAAGCTGCTCTGAGACTCCTTTGGGTAGTGAAGGGCGGGGTATAAATCCAATCTCTTCTCTTCTTCTCTACTTCCTTGTGAAGCTTAAAGTAATCTTACTGTTTCACCAACATAAAATGCTCCATTCACGTCTTGACCACTGCAACGCCGCCTCCCACCACTGAGCCCAACACTGTGTTTGTGTGGGGATGGCCCACCCCTCTGCTCCCCGGCTCCACGGTCCCCGGCAGGCAACAGGGAAAGATCCCATGAAAGTTTACTGGGGAAGCGGCCAAGGTGGGGGGGATGCCTTCAGCTCCACGCTGGGCTGTTAGTTCATTCCTTCGTCAGGGTCCCTCCGGAGGAGACTCTGGGTCCCACCCTTTCCCACAGCCCTGCTGGTATCTGATAAGCCGCACTCCTGCCTAGCGCATGCAAGCCCCCTGGTTCCAGGGGAGGGGTGGGGTGGCGTCCTGTCCAGAATGACGGATACCTGGGGCAGTCTGTCAGCTGGCCTTCCTGTGCCCCCTTTTGCTGTTTGCAGGGCAAAAGGCCAGCCTGGGCACTTTTGCCCACCTCTCCCTTCTCCCCATATGGGAATCGGACCAGGAGCTCTGCTCCTGCTGTCGCAGGACCTTTCCACTGAGCCATGCCCACCTGTGCAATATCCTCTGCCTGGCCCCATGTGGGCGGTGGTGCTGCCAGGGCCGCAGTGGGGTGCCTCGTGCCTGCTGGAATGTTTCCTGGGACCCTGCCCACCTGGCCCGGGGGCTAGGGGCTGGTCTGGAGTGCTGAGGGCCACAGGCCGGGCCTCGGTCTTGTCTTGTCTCTTTCTGTTTTTACTTTTCTGGGGGCAAAGCTGGAGATCTTGGAGCAAAGATATACATGTGGGTGGCTCTACTGCTTGCCAGGGAAGGGGTGGGCATCTGCGCTGAGCTGGAGAGGGGGCCTCTTGAGCCACGTGTCTCTGCTGGGGGGCCACTGTTGCAGGGTCTTTCCCCGGTCTGCTGGCGCTCCGTGGGGGGTTGGTGTAAGAATGTGCCAATAGATACAGTCCCCAACAGGTCTCCTTAAGCAGAAAGTCCTTTATTTGTAGAGAAGATCATGTTGGTCAAACACTTTTCCTGTTAGTCATGCCCAAGCTTAGAAATGCAACTACAATTATACTTGATATGAAATATGGCCCCTCTACCATCTACCAGTCAATAGTGAGAATTATTGGCGCCCAAATACACTGGCTCCCTGTTCCCAAGGAAAGCGCGGCAAAACAGGTTCTCAGGGAAAAACACTATTGAAGGTTTTTGGAGAAGATGTTCCCAAGGAAAACTAAGCAAAGGAACACATAACAACTGTGATTCTTGTAACACATACCAGGAGGCTTTTCTGCTCAAAGCTGTTAGCCAAGGAATAGCCAGCTAGAGATAAGAGGGGAGGAAAAGCAAACGAGTAATGAGCGTGCGCAAAGCGAAGCCGGCAAGCAAGGCTCGCATTCCAAAGGTGGGAGTCGGGTCCCCGATGCTACTTCCTGAGCGGGATGTAAGAGGGTCGGGGAAAACCTTGGAACACAAAGCAATGTTAATAGGTCATCAACCCCGACTGTAAAACAGCAAGCATTGACACATTTAATAGGTTCAGCAGCCTTATTGATCATGACAAGACCCATATCGGTGGCAGTGCTAACTGACAGTTGGGAGCAGTTTCAGGGGCAGTGGCTGGATCGACAGCCGTCGGGCTGCTCCTGTGTGTGCCGCTCACTGGGGCATCGTGGGCTGCCACTGTGTGATTGGTAGTCTGCCCATGGTTTCTATGGACACCAGGGCATTCCCTATGCCATCTGTGCCTGGATGGGGCTGCATGTTGTTGTTCACCTCTGCAGAATGACCACAGGGAATTGACTAGAGACCCAGTTTGGTGTCGTGGTTAAGAGTGCAGACTAATCTGGGAGACCTGGGTTTGATTCCCCACTCCTCCACCTGCAGCTGCTGGTGTGACCTTGGGTCAGACACAAGTTCTTTCAGAGCTGTTCTCTCATGAGCGGTTCTCAAAAGAGCTCTCTCAGCCCCACCTACCTCACAGGGTGTCTGTGGTGGGGAGGGGAAGGGCAAGGAGACTGTAAGCCATTCTGAGACTCCGAGTGAAGGGCGGGGGATAAATCCAATCTCTTCTTCTTCTCGTCTAGTGATGCCATGATTACAGACGCCTCTGCCCTGGGGGCCCTTGGGATTCCACTGCCTGTTTTCTACGATCAAAACTGCCAACGCACCCAATGCTAAACAGATGCAGAGAGAGTGTGTCCAACTGCTGCACTCACTGCTACCTTTGCCCAGGTATCTTAGTTTTAGGCATCTGGCATGTTGGAGAAAAGTAAAGGCTGAAATTGGGAAGGAGGGGAGTGTTGTAGCAAAGAAAAGATAGTGTATTATTTGGACAAAAACAATCACATGCAATTACAACAGGACTACCGGCATACCTGGGACAGCAAGTTAAGTTTGTATACCAGCTCAAGCTTTTTCAAGGAAGGGAGGAATAGAAATGTACAAGAGAAATAGAGAAATTCGTACAGTAACTCAGCAGGTTGAAAGCCAAAGCTTTGCTATCTCCCCTCTCCATTTCCTTTTTCTGCATGTTAGGAAAAGTGGCATGGAAGGATTAGAACCTGCTTTGTTCAGGACAACCAGAATTGTAGCTGAGTTTTTGCTGTGTCGCGATCTTTATCAGAGATAGCCCATATGTCACTCTCTCATTTCCACTCTTCCCTCCAAGTGCAAGGATGTTGCTTTCGGGGAACTAGCTCAATAACCTAAATGGCTGGGCGAAGGCTTGAATGGCAGATCCATTCTATTTCCTTGCAAAGTCACCTTTCAGAAATTAAAATTCCAAAGCCGGGGGGGGGGGGGGGGGGGCAGGATACCACTAAGCATCCACAGCACAAACGTGTGTGAACCTGAAGAGGTCGGGGGGCACCCAGCATTTAGTTCTAAGATTTTTACCTTGCTCTTCTACTGGGAAGAAAGCATCAAGGACAACTTACAGAGGCTGTCAAGTTCCAACTGACTAACAGAAACCCCAGCCAGGGGCTTCCAAGTGAAGCGGGAGGCAGAGATGGCTGGCCATGGCCTTCCTGGGCAGAGCCTTCCTCGGGGGGTCTCCCATCCAAGTGCCGCCATCTGAAGAGACTGGGGCTTTACCATTCTGCCTTCCCTCCCAAGGACAGCTCACAACAAGCAGAAATTAAAAATCAATGACTTTCACATACAAATAAAACTAAACCATAAAATGTAAAGCAAAATAATAAAAACAAACAGTAATTTAAAAGATTTACTAAGGCTTAGCCCTGCTTAACCAACACTGCACTTTTACAGAGAATCAAACCCTTCCAAACCAATTGAAGTCAATGGGCTTAGAAGGGTATAAGCTTAGGACTGCCCTGCAATCCTGAACGTAAAAAGCAGCAATATACAACTGCCCTCAACACTGCCCCACAAATCAAAAGCCCCCCCCCCAATAGAACTATTAACAAACAAGTGAACTTTAGGATAATTCAGCCCCTTCAACCCCCCCGCCCCCCCGAACTGTTTTAACTCCTCTCCAGAAGACTACCCATGAGGTGGTCATCTGGTTCTCCAGAGGGTATTTCCGGAGTCTGGGAGCCACCATGGAGAAGGCACTCCCCTGGGAAGCCACCCTCCCCTCCTGCTGAGTCACCACACACAGAGAAGGCCAGCCCCCAAAGACCTTAAGCTATGGGCCAGCTTGTATGGGCAATAAGAAAGCAGAGATACAACAGAATTTAAGTGGTCCTCCTCGTTCCCACCCTATTGTCCTCCAGCAGGGAAAGGAGGAGGAGGAATGGCTGATGCTTGAGAATACTGAGCTCTTATCTCTGAGCTCCTGCCCCAGCCGCCAGGTTTCTGCCAACAATACAGCAGCCTGTGAGTGCATCCTGAGATACGTCATCTAAAAGAGCCAGTTTGGTGTAGTGGTTAAGTGGGCGGACTCTAATCTGGGAGAACTGGGTTTGATTCCCCACTCCTCCACTTGCACCTGGCTGGATGACCTTGGGCAAGCCATAGCTCTGGACCAGCTGTTGTCTCAGAGCTCTCTCAGCCCCACCTACCTCACAGGGTGCCTGTTGTGGGGAGGGGAGGGGAAAGGAGTTTGTAAGCCGCTCTGAGACTCTAAAGTGAGTGGAGGGCGGGGTATAAATCCAATCTCTTCTCTTCTAAAAATGTAGCAAGCAATCACTTTTATGGGGAAAAAATGTGTGTGAAAAATACAAGCTCTTGACATGGCGTCAACAACACACTGATTTGCAACCAATCAACTTCTCATACTGCCCAGCTGTTGACAAAAAACTCAATTTGGATAAGAAAGATTCACAAATCTTGGCTCACTGTTCAATACGCAATTGAACTAAAAATGACTATGACAATCTGTCCTGCAATTAACCATTTAAACGCATCTAAAGAGAATGGGGGGGGGGTGCGTGGGGCCTACTCAATCAGGGTGCTACAAGTGAGTAACGTCTACAAGTGAGTAACGTCTTCGTAACACCCACCTGTCCTGCTGGGGTGGGATGGGTGGGTTTCCCCACGTGCAACCCAATCCCATGCATATTTATGCTATGCCTATATGTACATACATGGCCGTCCATTCCATCCTCCAGTGAGCTCAAGGTAGTAAACAGGAGGGTGCCCCCCTACTTTATCCCCACAACCACCCTGTGAGGTTAGTCAGGCTGAGTGAGAGACTAACTCATCCGGTGGGCTTTCTGGCAGAGTGGGGACCTGCACCCAGGTCTCCCAGATCCAGTCCAGCTGGCTAACCATTACACCAGACTGCCTCGCCACGCTTCGAAGTTTGTCCCACTGTTCTCACTGCTCTCAAACAAGGGAGAATAAGATGATGGTAATTGACTTCAGTGATACGCCTTTCTCTCCAACGGGGACCCAAAGCAGCTTACATCGTTCTCCTCTCCTCCACTGTATCCTCACAACAGCCCTGTGAGGGAGTGTGTGACTGGCCCAAGGTCACCCACTGTGTTTCCCTGGAAGATGGGGATTTAGTCCGAGGTCTCCTAGATCCCAGTCCGATGCTCTGACCACTGCCTCTCAGTGTAGCTCTCAGAACCGCACCAGGGTAAAGGCAGATGCAGGGTGCTTAATCATTCTCCCACTCTTGTTCCCACACAGCCAACCCCCCGCCCCCCCACAGATCTTTTCTCATCCTGGGGGCTCCAAACACATTTGCTGCAGCACTGGGAAAAAATAACCAGGGGGTTGTCAAGGAGAAACAACCACGTGTGGGAGAATGCCTTCCCTCCTGGCCACATTTCTGCACAGTAAAACACCCCCCCACACACACACCTGTTATTGCTTTGATGAATATCCTCCACTTGGGTTTATTGCTAAATAAGCATTTCTGGTCTAAGGATCTACCTGGAGTATCCTATGGGATCAAGAAAAGTCAGGACTCACCTGCCTGGCCCACAACCTTTCACAAAACAGGTGAGGGAGCATTGGGGGTGCTCTCCTCCTTCAGAGCAAGGGCAGATACCTTTTCGGATTGAATGACACAACATCCTACAGTCACAGTTGCCTTTGACATAACTGAAGCAGACCCACAGAGGCTAAAATGTTCTGCCTGTATTATGGATGTACTAATCAAATAATGTCTGTTCAGAGTTGCCTAGGTCCATACCATTGGAAGGTCCATATGCTTGTACCTGCTATTCAGCTGTCTTGACACAGACAAATTCAATTATCGTTCTGCAATCCCTCGGTTAAGAATATGTTAGTATCAGGGATGCAACCTTTGATTAGTAGGTCAATCAAACTAAGCTTTAATTGATTGATCGCTGGAAGCCAATGGTAAATGGTGATAGCCAATTTTAGTCAGAGAGTTACAGACCTGAGGGGACAGAAGATCTAGGGCAGTGGTTTCCAAAAAAATGGGGGGGGCGCTGCCCCCTTGGTTCCATAAACACCTCCCCAGTGCCCCCTACCATATAAAAATCAGTATTCAGAATAGTGGTTTGCACAACTCACTAAGGAAGGTAATAACAATATAATTCAAAATAGTAACAATTATTCAACAGATCTGATGAACTTGATCCAGTGATGCCAGCTTTTCAAAGTCTGATGGTCTGATGGCCATTTAGCAAGAATATTAGATATCACATGTAGGGACTACTTCATTGCTCAGTAAATTCTTTATACAGGCTTGATGAAGAAAAAGAAGAAGAGAAGAGATTGGATTTATACCCCGCCCTTCACTCACTTGGAGTCTCAGAGCAGCTTACACACTCCTTTCCCTTCCCCTCCCCACAACAGGCACCCTGTGAGGTAGGTGGGGCTGAGAGAGCTCTGAGACAACTGTCCTTGAGAGAACAGCTGGTACAGAGCTATAGCTTGCCCAAGGTCATCCAGCCAGGTGCAAGTGGAGGAGTGGGGAATCAAACCCGGATCTCCCAGATTAGAGTCCGCGCACTTAACCACGACACCAAACTGGCTCTCGTATCAACCACGACACCAGACTGGCTCTCGTATCAAACTGGCCTCTCACTGAAGTGATACGAGTTTCCCAATGTCTGGTTTAAAGCCACTGAAGAAGAGAAACCACCACATTTAGCAATCTGGAGTCAATATATAACTACTTACAAAACATGCATAAACCTTCACCTATCACAGATATACAGTAATTAATTTATAAGGAAACCAATACCGAAACCAATAATTGGCTATCTTGTGACAACTCAGAATTGTAATTACAAAGAAATGTGACCAAAGAAAGTAACTTTGAAAGCAATAAGAGCAGAAAAACTTTAAAGACAAAGAATGGAAAGTGTTTCACTTGTGGCGTGTCCCTCATAAGTAAGTGAACAGCATGGTCGAAGTGGCCCACTTCCAGCACCTGCTGGCCACCCCCCAGTCTCTTAGCACCCCCTAGGACAGGTAATCCCACCCCAGGGGGCCGTACCACCCACTTAGGGAACCACTGATCTAGGGGTCTGTCTGAAGCTATTTTGGTATCTTATAGTACACAGCTCAACAAATTGCGGGTGACAGGTTGCCATGGCACCTAGAAATTTCATGGTGCTATCTAGTATTTTCTGCAATAGCAATCATTAGAAAATATAGTGGTATATGATGAGCCTGGGTCCTAAATTTTTGATCCGGCTTCGAGAACCAAAGGAAATTTGTTCTAGAACTAAAGGAAATTTTCTAGAACCAAAGGAAATTTGTCTACTATAAGGCCTCTTATAGTAGCAGAAAATTTAGGCAGCAGGACATGAAAACATTAAAGATGATCTTTCCCCCCTAAGACAAACACTTTTGTTCACTGGAAATGCTGGCGGGGAACAACTTCCCTCTCCTGATCCTGCCATTTATCCTCCTGCAGCCCAAGAGACCCTCAGGACGGGTGTGTGGGGCAAAGTGTGTGACTGCAACGGGGGGGGGGGGGGGCGGAGAACTGGCAAAGATTGCCCTCCCTTCCACCAACAGAACTGCTGTTCCATGGATTCGCCCCGTAGTCACATCTCTCCCACATCCCATCCCTGTCCCATAGGGGTCCCTTTAATACTACAATGTTCATTTAATTTCTTAGCAAAATGCCAAACATTTTCTGCAAAGTGTGTCATTACATCCTACTGAGGAATCAATCTTGGCTGGGCCACTGGGATGGAATTTTTTTCTCCTCACGTTGCTACGTTCTCCATAGCAGACATGCTTTTACACAGGAGATCATCAAGAGAGACACATTGGGACGCCACTGAAGGCGGCGGGGGGGGGGGGGGGGCTCACCCTGCTCCCTTGCACCTAAAGACTCCCGCCATTGAACACCAAAGCCTCCTTGTTCTCATTTGCATGGCCCTGCTCTTTCATTAGCATAACTCTCCCCTGGCTTCCCTCTGTTCAACATGCAAGAACATGACGACGGAGTGTTGGCAGCTGGCATTTACACAGAAGGATTCCGTGCTGATCCATTGTGGGGTGTTTGAAAGACTTGAAATCCTATTCTAAGCTCCAGAAACATTTCTCATTTTATCTGGAAATTCTCAGCAAGTGTTTACTCTGCTTTGAGGTCTGTTCAAATGTTTCAGTGACTTCTGAAATGATAGCATT
Organism: Lepidodactylus listeri; assembly: GCA_029233225.1. NCBI lineage: Eukaryota > Metazoa > Chordata > Lepidosauria > Squamata > Gekkonidae > Lepidodactylus > Lepidodactylus listeri. Next base: position 9,719,339 of record JARCFY010000017.1, on the reverse strand, counting down.
TGCCTGGGAGGCTGAGTAGAAGAGAACTGATGTGCTTACAGTAGAAGAAAACGGAGCGCTTATCTGGTCATGCACAAATGCTTATCTCGTTCATCATCAAGTAAAGGTGTGCTGCAGCTGGCATTCCATATTCACACTTTCATCTTCAGATCATGGGAAATGTGCCATTTTTTGTTTAAATGAGACTGGAGATCAGCACATCATGATTTATGAACATTTGTGTTTAATATCTCTGCAACTTTGCTGGTCATCACATTTTATAATGGCATAACAGCATACTGGCAGGTAGAACCTATCTTATAGCACAGGCTAGCCTGATCTCATCAGAGCTTGGGAGCTAAGTAGTATTAGCTCTGCCTAGTATTTGGATGGGAGACCTCCAAGGAATACCAGGATTGTAACACCGAGGCAGGCAATGGCAAATCACCTCTGCCTTGAAAACATTCTACCATGGACCTCTTGCAGGGTATCCTGGGACACATTCTGGGAGCACTTTCAGTTCATGCACGGCATGGTCAATCTATTCAGTCTCATTATTGATCCACAGGTATTGAGAATGGCCAATATGTTGGCCACCTGACTTGTTGGGTGCTACTGCATGTTAGAAAGGAAGACCCATCTTGGAGCACAAGGATCCTTCATGAAAGCTTGATGGACATTAGTGACATTCTTAGTGAGGAACCCCAATAAATTTATAACGTATTCTAAGGCCAATCTTGTTGGGTCTTCATCTGATAGCTCGTAACCCATAAATGTGTCCAGATATGACCTGTGGTTTGAGAAAGATGGGTTACATCAGAGTGATGTGCTACCTCTGTATTTTGGAAAACAACAGAAAACAAAAATACAGTACTGTATAAAAGAATTAGATAGTGAGAAGGAGAAAGAGGGAAAGAAAGAAGAGACCCAGTCTGGATAGAAGAAGAAGAAGAGATTGGATTTATCCCCCGCCCTTCACTTGGAGTCTCAGAGCAGCCTACAGTCTCCTTTCCCTTCCCCTCCCCACAACAGACACCCTGTGAGGTGGGTGGGGCTGAGAGAGCTCTTTCCAAAGCTGTCCTTGAGAGAACAGCTGTGCCAGAATTATGGCTTGCCCAAGGTCATCCAGCAGGTGCAAGTGGAGGAGTGAGGAATCAAACCCGGTTCTCCCAGATTAGAGTCCGCGCACTTAACCACTACACCATTCATAGAATGAATGACTAAAAGAATAACATAAAAGGTAAAAGAACTAAAAGTAGCCATCTTGCAAGATGGACTTTACAGGAGAACCTGAATCTGGAAATATTGAAGGCCGCTACCCTATCCCAACTGGCCATCGGGCGATTCTGGACTCTGGATGCTAAGTAGGGTGGCTGGGGGGGGGGGGGGAGGAATCCACTGTTGAACTGAATATGCTCCCTATCGTTGCAGCAAACATCTGACTGCCCCCAAAGCAGTTAAATCAAATGTTCTAATCAATCGGTTAAGACTGCAGGCTGGGGGGTCTACAAAAGCCAATGCCAGTTTTAAAAATAGATTTTTACAAACCCATACGGAAACAGTCTCCTGAAAATACCAACCACTTCCCGTGTGGTGTAGTCGTTAAAGTGTTGGACTGAGATCTGGGAGACCTATTTTTTAATCCTCATTCTGCCATGGAAGCTGACTAAGTGACCTTGGGCCAGCCACACGCTCTCAACCTAACCTACCATGCAGGGTTGTCGTGAGGATAAAATGGAGGAGAGGAGAATGACGTATTCCTGTTTAAGTCACTATTGGAGAGGAAGGTGGGTATAAATAACATAAATAAAATTTATCAGCCATGAATAATAGTCTAAAAAACCTCTGTGCCAAGACATTCTCCTCTGTGAATCACACTTCACAGAGGTTTCCAAAATTATGGCTACTGAGGCAAACAGATAGAGAGAAAACTTTCCCCGTGTCCCACTGTAGCTAGAACTCAGGGTCACCCAGTGAAGTTGGTAATAGGGTCAGAAATGTCAAAAAGGAAACATGTGGAATTTCCCACAAGACACAGTGATGGCCACTCGCCTACACAGCTTGAAGACTGGACAGATTCAGGGGGGATGGGTCGATCAATAACTATTACAGCTACATGGAACCTCAATGTTCAGATACACGGAACCTCTGGATACCACTCTTGGGAAGCGAACAGCGGGGAGGGGAGGCTGCTGGTTCCCAGAAGCATCTGTCTGGCTATCATTTTTAAAAAATATGGTGGGCTAGATGGACCCTCGGTCTGATCCAGTGGGGCTCTGTCTTACGTTCTTATCTGTTTCGGGAACGCAAGATCAAGGTCACCTAATTAAACAAGCATAAGTCATCCAAAGGTACACCTTGGTTCTGATCAAGCAGTGCAAGGTCGCCATCACGATGGCTTTCAACAGTTTCACAGAATCAGTGGCTGTCTTTTGAACATCTCACCTTCTGGATAGGAAGCATTTTTGCCTGGGGCATGCACTTAAATGACCTGTTCAGGAAGGCTGGCTCTGCAAATGGAATCAAGATGCTCAAGTGTCTCTACTAGCTGGAGCTGCTATATACCCGCCTTATGCAACAGAACCACCAGGGTTATATAATGCAACTCATATTACACAGTGGCGAGTCGGACTCCCTGATAGCAGTTTCCGAGCAAGCACTGAGCACACTTTGCAATATGCACTGCGTTACCTTTGCTGGTTTACAAGAGCAAGCCATTCTGGGAACCATTTAACTCCTTCATTCCCAACAATATACATACGAGTATTTAATTTCCTATTCAGTCTAAGAATACAAAACCGTGGCAGGATTCCCATGAAAATATGCATTTGTGAACAACTAGTAGATCAAGAAAACCCTCTCTAATACCTAAACAAGGTATTTCCCTAGAAAAATTGTACCCCCTTTCATTTCTGCCCCTGCCCCCCATCTGATTAAAGAAAGAGGTATTAAATAAGAAGACCCCATGTTGAAGTCATGATTCACTTAAGAACTGGATTTAAACTGGTGTGTTATTTGGGGTGGCGACATCAGGAGAGATTAAACTGGCTTCATAGATTTTTATAAACCTCCTTCCTTATTCAAGAGCAGTGTGAAATACAAGCCTCTGTCAGGGACCGGAATAGCAACAGGAAAGAAAAACACGCCATTACAGCTTCCAATATATTGCTGAAATGTCTTTTTTCTTCTCTTAGCTGTCTGCCTAAACCTCAAGGTGTTGACCTCTTTGGACAACTGCACAGCCTGATTTGATGCAAATAACAGGTACAAGGGTCATCGGTTAGGGCAGAGGGGATAAAACTAGCTCATCTTGAAGATCCCAGAGGATTCTTTGGTGTCGTAGTTAAGTGCGCGGACTCTAATCTGGGAGAACCGGGTTTGATTCCTCACTCCTCCACTTGCAGCTGCTGGATGACCTTGGGCAAGCCATAGTTCTGGCACAGCTGTTCTCTCAAGGACAGCTTGGGAAAGAGCCCTCTCAGCCCCACCCACCTCGCAGAGTGTCTGTTGTGGGGAGGGGAAGGGAGAGGAGTTTGTAAGCCGCTCTGAGATTCCAAGTGAGTGAAGGGCGGGGTATAAATCCAATCTCTTCTTCTTCTTTGTCTGATTCTAAGAGGAGTCTTGTGGCACTTTAAAAAACTAACAGTTTTGACCTGACCTGGATAGCCCAGGCAAGCCCCATCTTGTCAGATCTCGGAAGCTAAGCAGGGCTGACCCTGGCTAGTATTTGGACGGGAGACCTCCAAAGAATACCCGGGCCAGGAGGCAGAGGCAGGCTATCAAGTCTTTTCTCTGAATGTTCTCCATGCCCCAGTGGGAGTTGCCAGAGGTCGCCATGACTTCCAGACACTGACACACACACAAAAATACTGTTGTTTTATTCCAGCACTCGCTTTTGTGGGCTAGTGCCCCCTTCTTCAGGAGCTTATTAGGGGTGTCTCCTAACCAGGCAGTCACTTTAGGTGGGAATGGAAAATAAACAAACAGGAGGGTCACACAGAGCAATTTAATAAAAACCTTTTTTGGGGGGAAGCATGTAGAAACAGGAATACAAGCATTTGCTCACATCAGGTCAGAAATGATGTGAATTCCTTGCAGGAGTAACAAAAGGGATGATATGACTAAAAAACCAAAAAGAGATGCATCATCTGGGCTTACAACATTAAGCAATACACTCTTTTAATGAAGCGCGCCACTGCTTTTCCGGAATTCTTAATCCCAAAGTGAGCCATCAAGGTATTTGCAAAGTGGATTTCAAGGATAAAAATCATGTGGTATCAATGACTGGCAAATCTGGGGGGAGAGCAAGATAAAAGGGAAGGCAAAATTGCAAAGACACAATTTGGGAATCACAGATTTGCTCATAGACTGCATCTTTCCAATATCTGAGCATCTTTTCCTAAGGCAAAGCAGGACAGAAGCTGATGAAAACAGCCATTGTCCTTTCTTGTCTGAAACAAAATGCAGGTGTCAAGCTATCATCTGAAATCTTCATCTCTGTCCACTGGACAAGAAATTTCCCCCCCTTGGGAAACTGGCACCTAACGGAACACAGACAACTAGACTGTATTGAGTGAGATGACAAAGTCAGAAGCTAACTGGGAGAGTGAAGAGGCCTGCAAAGGTTAAAATCAAACCGTAAATTTCCTAAATTTATGTGCAGAAGCTTTTGTTTTTTAAGCAAAAATGGAAAGCCCAGTCTCGCAGGGCACTTTCCCACACTGGGGGACATCCCACTTCATGGTGCCTCAAAACCACAAGGGAGCTGCAATGACTAGCGCACACGCCATCGCTCCTGGCAATGCGGTGGTTTGAAAAAGGAAAAAGGTCTGGAATCTATGAAGTATATCGTAACACAGGGTTGTCCATGCAAAATCACTGTGAGCAAATGTGGGCCACAATCAAGGAGGTACAGTTTAATCAGCAGCAGGTTTTTAAAAAGGAGCATGACCATAATGGGGAGCTCCATAGGCTATGACTCTCAGACCATTACCAGCTCCTGCCCCCCCCCCTTCCTGCCTGAGTTCCTACCAGCAAGGCCATTCAGGAGATGAAAGGATTAAGATCCATTCTCTTCACCCCCTCCCATGCTGTGACCCCAAACAGTCAGGGTGTGTGTGCGTGCCTGCAGCAGTAATTTCTCTTTAATAATGCTGGGTAGATCTGTTCAGGGATCTCCCCTATGCTTTGATCTGTGACCAGAGTGGATGTCTCACGGGGAGGAAGAGGCAGGAAGCCCGTGAAGGCCCTTGATGCCATCCTCCACACAGATTCTGCAGCGAGAGCCACTGAACCTCTTATTCCAAAAGGGAGGGGAAGAGGTTGGCTTCTAGACTTATTCCTCCCCAGATGCCTACGACTGCCTCAGGAAATGACCTTGGGGGATAAAATACATCTTCACACCAGAATGAACTGAATCAATGGCGCTGATGGAGCGGTCTCCATGCAAATACGTGTCTGACTTGGTTGCCATCTTTGGTTGTAAATTCTTTGGCGTAACAGCATATGATGCTGAGTGCACACGTGTGGAGTTGGGAGAGGGTTCTCCTCAGTAACCCTGATTAGTCATCAGGACACAGCCACAAAAACAGTAAGTAATACTGCAATGGGAAAAAAAACCCTTTATTTTAGGAGGCAGGTTTCCTCAGGATGAGCAGCAATCAAAGCTCTTAGTCTGAGGCAGACCTTTAGATTTCAGCACAGCTCCAGGGCTCCTTTTATCCTACACATCCTTATAATCTCGGGGGGGCGACCCTGTAGAATCTCTCCTTTGAGACCACAAATCTTTGTTCTGCGACATCTTACCTCCACATATCACCACAAAGCCCCACAGCAAAAGCCTTTCCAAATGGGACCACTGCGGAGTGGAAGAATTACTGTGCTGGACATCCGTGGCCCGCCAGAGGCTTATATAATAGAGATGACCATCACTCAATTCACCGTCCAGGAGAAGGTGATACCCACCTGAGAAATATGGTGGCCTCGTTTCCTTTTCTCATCACCTATTGCCAGTACACTGGTGACTCCAGGATTCAGTGGACTGTCCCCCAAGATTTTGTTTTGATTTCTTTGTCCTTTCAGCTTTTTTAGTTAGCTCATGCCCTTCCCATCTTGAGGCATGAGAGCTGCCCAAGTTTTATCATACTTATTCCTCTTAGCCAATTTCATTGGATTCAAATTCTAGAGTTCTGGGAGATGGTCGCGAGTGGGAAAACTCGCTCCTGAAAATCTCCCAATATAATATTATGATGTGGAAAAATTTTTATTTCTAAAAATGAATTAGTAACATAATGAACGGATACAATAACAGCAAACTGGGGAGGTGAACATTAAAACTCCACGCCACTGATGTAAATTGATGGATGTCAAGAGCATATCCTACCCAATTCCAGGAAGTGCTAAATTTGGTAAGTTAACACTTTCCATCTTTTTGTTTCTGAAAAATTTAAATGACATTAGGGAAGCGTATGCTATTAAGTTGTCATGTCTTAAAATTGTAGGAAGAATTCTAATAAAAATAACATCTAAGTAAAACTGAATTTATTGGATGATAGTCCATATTATTAAACCACATTAAGAATGGTAATCAGATATTTCAGTTTAATGCCATTTGAATGTCGGAAAAACCTCTAAAAAATAAAATTAACACATTACACTTTTAAATTTTTATCATTCAAAGAAAAATGCTAAATAGGATGTTGAAAATTTTCCAGTGCTTGTTTCCCAACAGAAAAATGTTTAATGTAGAATTTTCTGATAGTGCATATCAATTATTTTATCTTTTTTTCTTCTTTCCATATATTTATGTTCCCACAGAAAGTCATGTTTCCTTAAATGGAAGGCTGTACAGAGTTCCATTAACTGGGAAATCAATACAGCAGTCATCCTTTCCTGCCTGCACAAATATGTACTCTTTCCCCCTTTCTTCACAGACCCCACATTCAGAACTTGAAAGGCTACAAAAAGTGCTCCTTTTATGTGCCACATTATGTGGTTCAGTTCTCAGAAGGGTTCAACAGCCAGACAGCATGGAGAGACAAAATGTTATCTGAGTGTGCCTGGAAACCTCCTTTGACTGATGCAGAACTGACTTGTGGGATGTGGGATTTTCAGAAGTGGGGAAGAAGCAGCATGCAGCCCAAGAGAGGCATCTGGGATCCCTTGCAATGTCACAGCAGAGGATGCCAGGACCTGACTGGGCATGATCACAGCATCCTATGCAGCGTAATGAGGGGTGCACCTCTAGCACAGTGCAGTTCCATGGCTGGGACAATGGAAGGCAACAAAAATATCTTGGGGAGAAGGGGGGGTGGGGCTGTAGCCTGGCTGAGCACCAGACATTTTCTGAACACCAAGGAATCACCAAAACAAGCAAGAACACTTCTACCTGCATTCTAAGTGCTTTTCCTTCAGCACAAATGTAAGAAGCAGCAAGATATTCTCTGGGGAAGGGCTTCCCAGCAAGGATGGGTCAAACCAGGGGTGGTCCTCCTCGGGCCAGGCCACCTATGCAAGAGGAGGGCACAAGAGGAGGGTTTCGCAGGCTCCCAGCCAACTGCAGCAAGGGAGGTGAACCGCACCCTCCCCGGGCCCAGGCTGCCGGCAGTCAGGTCCAAACCAGGCCTCGGATCCGGCCCACTTCAGCGGAGCGGGCGGGCGGGGGTGCTGGGAAGGGATGGGCATAGGGCCCCCCTGGCTTACCTGGCCCTTGACGAGGCTGGCGGCGAACTGGCGCATGACGGCCTCGACGGTGTAGGCGCTGGACCAGCCGCGGGGGGTGAGCAGCTCCATGCAGATGGCCCCGCCGTCCAGGACGTAGCCGTTCTCCAGGCGGGGGCTGAGGACGCGCATGAAGGGCGGGGCGAAGGGGAAGTTGTCCGGGAAGGTGAGGTTGAGGAGGATGAACTCGGTGTTGGTCTCCTTCATGTCCTGCCACAGCACCGAGTCCTTGTCCACCTGGTGCAGCTTGACGTTCCAGTCGAAGAGGCTCTCGTCCACCAGCTCCACCGAGATGAAGCGGTCGCTCAGGCGGGCGATGTCCTGCAGCTCCTTCATCAGCCGCCGGGTGCGCACTTGCGTGCAGTGCGCCTGCCGGCCGGCCGGCACCAACGCCGAGGGCGCCAAGGCCGAGCCGGGCCCCGCGCGGCCGCCCCCCGACGGCTGCTCCCGGCCCGAGCCCGCCTCCTTGGCCCCGGGGGCGGCGGGGGGCGGCGGCGGCGGCGGTTTCCTGGCCAGCTCCAGCACCCGGCGGGGCTTGTTGCGCGCGGCCGGGCTGCTGCCGCGGCTGCTGCTGCAACTCTCTTTGCTGGGGCTGCCGCAGCCGCTGGCCGGCGTGCCTTGCAGGGGGGGAGGAGGCGGCGGCGGCGGCTGCTGCTGCTGCTGCGCCTTGTTCCTCTGGTTGCTTTTGCCGCGCAGCGACGAGCCCTGCTGGAAGCTGCCGCGGGGGTGGTGGTGGTGCTTGGGGTCCTCCGTATCGCGGTTGTGCAGGCGGATCAGCCCGATCTTCCGCAGCAGAGTAGCCATCTTCCGAGCGGCCTCCTTCTTCTTTTGGGGGGCGGGGGGAGCGTCACTGACTGATCGCCCTCGGCGGGGCGGGGGGGGGGGGGGATCCGCCGCTCGCACCTCCCGGCGCGGAGAGAAAAGGCAGCGAGGCGGCGCGGAGGATGCGCTCCAGGAGGGCAGAGCCTGTCCAGCCGCGCTCAGACGCCGCTTCTCAGCAGAACCGTCGGGGACGCTGCCGCGGGCGGCATTGCGGCATTCGAGCCGCCTCTGCCGGAGGCGTCAGAGCTCCGCAGCCGGAGCCATGCAACCCCGCGCGGGGGAAAGACCGCCCCCTCCTCCTCCCGCAGACGCCGCCGCCGCCGCTGCTGCTACAGGCCACGGTCCCCGCCGGCGCCCGCAACGCTCGGGATCTGCGGGGAGGGAGGGGGGGAGGGAGGGATCGCCGCGCCTGGCCCCCGCTCCCCTCCTCGCTCCGCCTCCGGGGGCTACAGGCGCGCCCCTCCTCTCCCCCCCAGCCAGCCAGCCAGCCAGCCGGCGCCTTTGCCCGGGCTTCCCCGCGTCTCCTTCGCGCGTCCTTTGTTCCGGGCAGCCGGGCAGGGGCGATTCTGGACGGCGGAGCTCCGGGCGCGGGAAGAAAAGGCGCCCTCCTCCCGCGGTGGTGGCGGCGGCGGGCGGGCGGGCGATGGGGGCCCGGCCTGACCTTTCACTCACCCGCTCCCGCCCGCGGCGGCGCCTCCGGGAGTGCCAGCCGGCCAGCCAGCCACCCGCGCGGCGCCTTCTCCCTCGCGGGCTGCCGGGCGCTTCTGCGGCGGCTCTGACATGCCCGGGGGGCGGGAGGAGGAGCCGGCGCCGAGCCCGGCCGGCCCCCGGCTTGCCTTGCGCAGGAGGAGGAGGGAGGAGGAGGGGGGGGGCTGAGGCGGCTGCTGCTCACGTGCCGCTCGCCTGGGCCCCGACTGGCTGCACCGGGGCGGGGGGGGGGGGGGGAAGCGCGGCCGGGGGCGCGTCGGGGAGGCGCGTGCGGGAGAGGGGGCGGCTCTTTCCGCGCCCTCCTCCCGATCCTGGAACAAGCAGCTGAGAAGGGGCGAGAAGCCTCCCATCCCATCCCCGCTCCCGCTCGCCCTACCCCTCGGGCGGGCGGGCGTCCCCGTTGCTGCCCCTCCCTCCCTCCCTCCCTCCCTCGCAGCCTGGGGCAAAGCGTCACCGAGTCCCGGGCCCCCCAGCCTCGCTCGCTGGGTTACAGGCGGGACCAGGGGGGCGAGCGGGGCTCTGCGCCGGCCCACCACAGGACGCCGCGTGCGGGAGAAGGGCAAGCCCCCCCCCCCCCCGGCAAAGGAAAGGGGAAGCCCTCCCCAGCTCGTGCTGCGCCCCAGGCAAGGCTGCGACTTCGGGCCCCCCCTGTGCTTTCACCACCGGAGAGTTATTTTGGTAGCAATATGGTAAATGTGTAAGTAACAAGAAGAACAACAACATAATGCTAATTTTATTAATCATGAGCTCTGCATACACCATCGACTAATGCATAAGTGACTATTTAACTTACTGTTTAAAAATACAAAATTAAACTGCATCAGGGACAACAGGAGTTTTAACAATAAACAAAATTAATAAGATTTTATTTTTAAAGTCTACTTATTGCCAGGCGACCAGAAACATAAAAACACCAGGTGCCCAGCACAGATGACTTGAACTATACATTTATTTCCTTCATTGTGTCCTGTCTCTCCGCCCCCCCCCCAATTAAACCCAAACAAATGGTGACCTTATAAACTTAGCTTGTTATTCCTGCTTGGTCCTTACATCTGTTAAATACCTATGTAGATTATGTTGAATGCTCATTTGCTACTCACCCTCTACCATGTGTGTGGACTGCTAATTTTTATTTCAGTGTATCTGAAGAAGTGCGCCTGCGCAGAAAAGCTCACACCTTGAATAAAACTTTGTTGGTCTTAAAGATGCCGCTGGACTCGAACTTTGCTCTGCTGCTTCAGATCATCAAGGCTGCCTGCCTGAATCTATCTGAACTGTTTCTATTTTGAACTTTCTCTGATGCCACAAAGCAACTGACCGCTGTTCTCAAAAAGCCTGGCGATAGTGGAGGAGCGGGCACCACGGTGCCATGAGCACACAGCATGCTGTGCAGAGTCCGAAATTCACAACACTTTGTGGCATTGGTGGCGGGTGCCCAGTGGGGGCAGGTAGGATTAACTGATGTTTTGCCCCCTGAACACTAAGAACAGCCAAGCACTGTAACTGGTGTCTTAACAGACAACCTGCCAATGCATTTAAGGAGAGTCTCTTACCTGGGCTCAGGAGGCTGAAGGAGAAAGTGATCTCTGCCTCCACAGTCCCTGCCGCCCTGTCTAACCGCCTGTATACACAACCAGCCCTCTAACCACTTCCTTGGGCTTCTCTCTCAATGTTGTAATGAATTGCTTTTATACATCTAGTAGTAATGACCGTTGTAAATAAAAACCTGATACATGCTGTGTTAAGTGCCCTCAAGTCACTTCTGACTTCTGGCAACACTGTGAATTAATGATCTCCTCCAGAATGTCCTACAAACTTGCTCAGGGCTTGCAGACCTTTGTGGCTTCCCGGATGGAGTCAATCCGTCTCATGTTGGGCCTTCCTCTTTTCCTGCTGCCTTCAGCTTGTCCTAGCATGATTGTCTTTTCCAGTGACTCTCATCTTCTCGTCATGTGACCATAGCCTCAGTTTGGTCATTTTAGCTTTTAAGGAGAGTTCAGGCTTGATGTGATCTAGAACCCACTGATTTGTCTTTTTAAGAGGTCCACAGTATCCGTAAAACTCTCCTCCCCCTCTCCTTCAAATGCATCAACCCTCTTCCTGTCGGCTTGCTTCATGGTCCAACTTTCACACCCATGTATATAGTAATGGCGACTACTCTGGCACGAATCAACTACCTCTTGGTCACCAGCGACACATCCTTACCCCCAAGGAGCTTTCCTAGCTCCTTCGGAGCTGTCCTCCCCAGTCTCCATCTCCTTCTGACTTCTTGGTTGACGATGGAGCCAAGGCATAGAAAATCTTGAACCATTCCAGTTTCTTCATCGTCAGCCTTATGGTTGTGTAATTCCCCAGTTGCCCCATGACTTTTGTCTTCTTGATGTTCTGCAAACCGGCCGTCCAGTGGCATCCGAAAGTCTTAGCAGTTATTGGGCCACACGCATCGAAGTATCCTCTGTCAGGTGTTGTAGGATTATTGGCCAGCTGTGCTACAGCAACCAAACAGGATATTTCTCAGACAGACAGATACGAGTAATCTCAGTGGTATGGTGAGTATTAGTACAAATAATTTATAAAGCACTATACAAAGCAGAAACTGACACAGAAGCTTTCTGGGTAAGGTTGCCAACTCATGGCTGGGAAATTCCTGGATATTTGGGGGTGGAGCCTGAGGAGGGTGTGGTTGGGGGGGACATCAGTAGGGTATAATGCCATAAAGCCCACCCTCCAAAGCACCCATTTTCTCCAGGGAAACGGATCTCTGTTGTCTGGGGATCAGTTGTCATTTCGGGAGATGGAGGTTGGCAACCCTATTGCTGGGTGATCTTCGGCCAGTCGCGCATTCTCAGCCTAGCCTCCCTCACGGGGCTGTGGAGAGATGAGGAAGAAGTCAGCTGCTTTGGGTTCCCAGTGAGGAGAAAGGCGACATATAAACAGATTAAATAAATAATCAGCTTGGGCTCATTCACTGTCTGCCATGTTCTGGCTCCGTCCTCGAAGGAGCTTGCAGGGCTCAGGCCACACGAGGCATCCCTGATTTGACAAGAGGGTCACTGGTGTGAATCCTTAGCAGAGGAGGGCCGGTCCTCCTTCTCTAGTACACTGTGCGAAATGGAGAGAGGAGCGGTCTCTGCCCCGGGGATTTTACAGTATGCATTTAAACAGTGGGGAAGAGCACAGAAGCCGGAGGGGGAAGGAAAGCACAAGTGGAGCAGTGAAAAAAGGCAAGGCAGTGTGGGATAGAGGTTAGAGTGTTGGGCTGGGATGTGGGAGACCCGAGTTCAAATTCCAGCTCTGCCGTGATGCTCACTGGGTGTCCTTGGCCAAGCCACAGACTCTCCGCCTAACATACCTCCAGGGGACGTTGTGAGCATGAAATGTGCTGTCCTGACCTCCTTGGAGGGAGCGGTGATGGCGGCAAGATATGCTAGGTAACGACTGTGCACCAGCCAGTATGGTGTAGCCATTAAGAGTGTCGGGCTAGGATCTGGGAGACCTCTTTTCGAATCCCTTCTCTGCCATGGAAGCTCGCTGGGGGACCTTGGGCTAGTCACATGGTCTCAACCTAACCTACTTCACAGGGGTGTTGTGGGGATAAAACGAGGCGGGGGAGAACGTTGTAAGCTACTTTTGGTCCCCACTGGGGAGAAAACGATGGTTAAAATGAATTAATTGAATAAGTCCAGTTATTCATGCCAAGGCTTCCTTTCCACTGGGGGTTACACCAGAGTCATCACCAAAGAGAGCAGGAGAAATGGCCCCTCTCTTTGTGGTGCCCTGTGAAAGGGGGGCCTCTCTCGTCTGCCGTTTTTTCCTTCCCTGCATTTATTGAGCAAAATCACTGCTTTGGGGTTGTTCTGTTACTCTCTATTCTGTGCAGAATGAAGCTATTGGCCCAGTTCCCCAGGGATCTCTAGTAGCTTTGAGTAAGGTCAGTTTCACACATAAAACTTAAATCAATTTGTGCTTTAATCGATCTCTGGTGCAAACCGTCTGGAATTTATCTATTAGGGTCCTCTCTTTTCACAGCTTGCCCTTTTCCAGCTGTCCTGCCGGAACCACTTTGCCCTGTGGGTGAATCCCGTCCTGCTGCTTCTCTGGGAGGGACCCACATAACTGGCCCTGCCAGCATCATTGCAGGTCTTTAAACATCAGAGGCGCTCCCATGACACTACCATGTACATTTAACGTAGTTATGAAAATGACACCTACCCCATTTTTCCAATGAAAGGATTTGCAGCATCCTGGTCAACTTTGCATGTGAGCATTTTAGGGCTGGTTTACATATGCAAACGCATGCACTTCTCCTCCTGTGACTGCCACAGAAACTGATAAAGAGTCAGGTGGGTAGCCATGTTGGTCTGAAGCAACAGAACAAAGTTTGGGTCCAGTGGTACCTTTAAAACCAACCAAGTTTAATTCTGAGTATAAATTTAATCCTTATAAGAATTAAAAGAATTATTCTTATATTCTTATAAAAATTATAACAATTATTATTCTTATACCCAGAATGTAAGAATTCTTATTCTTATACCCAGAATTAAACTTTGTTGCATGCACACGAAAGCTTATACCCAGAATTAAACTTGGTTGGTCTTAAAGGGTGTCACTGAACATAATATGATGTTTTTGTGAATTTGCTGTGCAGATGACAGAGAGAACTTTTATACTACCTTACGTGAACTTGAGCACAATACTTTTCTATAGGTCAGTGTAATGCTAAGCTTACTCTGGGAGAAGTGTGAAAAATCACACTAATTCTATCTGGGGGAATATTTACTTCTCCAAGTCAAATTCTAATATCACACAAAAACATCTGGTTTTGTGATGGATGAAGTGAGTGTATTCGGCAATACCCAGAGTGTGGTTTAAACCACCCAGAGCTTGTTTCAGACCTGTTGTTATTAATTGTACTTGACGATTGACTTTTGATTATTTTCCTGCTCCAAGCCAATATGTATCTGTGGTGAGATAAATATTTACCAGTAACTGAACCTTACGTCAGCGCTTCACTGGATCACTTTTCCTTTACAAAAACTCAAGGGACATCTTTTATCCCAATTTGTTACATTGGCTGGGACAAGAAAAGTCAAAATCTGACAGGTTGTTTTCAGTCCCACATGCTTTTCTGTTTCTGGAATGAAACTATAATGGGTAAGTGGCAGCCCTTCAGGGACTTGTTTACTCATGTGCAGCTGACAGTGTCCTAGGACCTGTAAAGACGATGCTGTTGAATCACTTCCTCGTGCATTCTGCAGAAAAAAAAAGTAAATTATGTCTGGCAATCTGGGAGACCCAGGTTTGAATCCCCACTCATGCCATGGAAGCTCGCTGGGTGACCCTGGGCCAGTCACACTCTCTCAGACTAACCTACCTCACAGCATTGTTGTGAGGATAAAATGGAGGAGAGGAGAATAATGTAAACTGCTTTGGGTCCCCATTGAGGAAAAAGGTGGCATGGAAATGAATTAAATAAATAATAAAGTTAAATAAATTGTCAACCAAACAGAACCCATGGAATTCCACTGCATGCCTCTGTTTTAAAAGGGGGAAGACAAGAATTTCTCTCCTCAGATAGGCACTCAGTTAAGAGGATCAGATTAGATATGATTTTTATTTGGCTTCTTTAGGTAAGGTGACTTGACTTAGGGAAGAAAGCTTGTTTTTAGGTGATAAATAAACATTCTGGTAGAAGTCAGAAGCACCATACTGGGTGGTTTCTGAGAACCAGAGACTGTGAGGTGAAAGGGTAAATCTACACCTTTGAAAGAACCTGTGTATTGGTAACCAGGTCCAGTAACTCTCCTGACCTGAGGTAAATATTGTGCAAGAATCTCACCTCAGTGTCGAGTTCTTGTCCTTTGGCCCAGTTGTAAAGCATTCAGTACCTGTTGGGTCCCAGCTGAGAGTCATTTTACCCATTTAAACTGAAACTTCCCACACCTAACACGTAGTCTGGTTGAATACCTTGTTGTTTTCTGTTAAATAAAATGTGTTGTTTTGCCTTCACCTGTGCTTTATCTGTCTAGTTGTAATGTATGCAATGGTGGTCGCCATGTGCTCCCCGTAATGGCGACTGCTATGTGGCCAAACAGACATGGCCAGGCCAGCTACCTGAGCTTGGGTCAGGAGGAACTATAGCTGGCCGGATCGTAACTCGCCGCCATTCTGGTGCTTAGGATCCTCTAGGGAACCTATGATCTGTAACTACAGTCTTAAGGTCCTATCGGGACATTTGGGCGAGGTCGGAGGTGTGGCTCCAGCCAGAATAAAAGAGGGCCCTGAGCCCTGGATGTCATGCTTCATCTTGACCAGCTAATAAACATGCTTGCTGATTTCACTCCAACGTGTCTCCGAATCCAGTACTTTCCACTAGTCAAATATATAGAAAAAGGGGACTAAATTACTCCATAAACACATCCAGTATTGCTATAAGAGTATCCGAATAAGAGACTCGTGGGAGCGCCTGTTCTCATGAATGTGGGTGGCTGGCTAGTGTGAGGAAGGGGCTGTTTTAGGAAGCTTCCAGTCAGCTTCAGAGGATCTGGAGGTGGTGCAATACAGAATAACCCTAAACATAATAAAGCCTTGAGGTCAGGATCCAGTTGCCTCAGAGTTTCATTGTCCTTAGCCGCCTCCTGTAACCACTACAGGGTGACTTTTTAACCCCAGAGTTTTGCATAGATAAGGGTTTTAAATTGGGGATTATGGATTTTTTAAAGTTCCCATTTTGAAATCCATATATTTCTTAAACAAGCATGCATGCTAACCAGTTTCCAAAGGAATTAAAGCATGCTGGGTTGTGACTAGGATCTGATACAGATTTCGTGCACCTCAGGGACCCAGTCTGAGGACTGAATCCCAACAGCAGTGAGCAAAACAAAGCCTGCAGAGGGCAACTTTCTGCCCCCCAGTACAGTCCACTAAGCCCCTCCCAGTTCTACTCCTGGGGGCCCAGAGACCCCCCCCCCCCGCCCAAGTAGTGTGTGTTGCAGTGGAGGGAGGCGAGGTCTTGGCAAGAATCCTGCTCCCCCCCCCCCAGTGCCAGCAGGGCAGCACCTGGGGATCCAAGTCCAAATTTGTGGTGAGGCATCATGCAGCCCACATGAACTACAGAGTCACAACAGCTTAGATTCAAAAGACAGATACCTATTTGGTCTCTCTTAACATATGCAAGGATACTTACAGTACAATCCCTTCTAAACCTGTTGGCTTCAATGGGCTTAAAAGGGTTAATTCTATTTAGGACTGTACTGTAAGATCAGGCTTCAATACTATGCATGCACGCTATTGAATGCACACTCATTTGGAAGTAAATTCCATCGTTTAAGGTAAAAGTAAACATCCCTAGCGTTTGACTGCAAGTGTCCAAGGTTATCTGTCAACAAGGGCTAGTAGGCACAAGAGCATTTTCCAACCAGATGGAAAATAAATATACATTCTTTTAGGTAAGTAGAGTGATAAATATTCATAATTTGAGAACTGAAACGTTGCAGAACTGAAGTAGCTGACAGAAAAACAGAGAGGTATTATATGCACCGAATTCCCCGAGTAGTAAGCCGTTAGTAACACATGACTTAATAATGCTTTCAGCTGAAAAGGGGTCTAACCTCAAAAGTGAAACACTTTATTTTTTTGCATGGGTATAGCCTTTAGCATAATTTGTTCGATACATTCAGTTTTAAGAGTTTATAGGTACAAGTTTGTATTAATGTCAAATTTTGTCTTAAAACAGAAGCCCAGTGGCACGTAAATAAAATTTATTCCAGCAAAAAGTTTGGTGAGTCAGAGCTCCCTTTACCAGTGCCACTGGACCTTGGTTTTGTTTGTCTGCATTGGACTGACATAGTATAAAGTGCCCTCTGGTATTTTACACCATATTATTTATTTATTTTTTAAAACCCAGTAACTTAAATGTTAACTAAAAATAAATTCCAATAAATTAGATTATTTAAAAATTATTTTGTCCCCTTTTTATGGGGGGTGGTAGATGGCAATTAGCTGAGAGTTATCTCTCTATATCTGCTGGTGACCTCCTCTTCCCCAGTTCAGCCTCCTGAAATGCCCCCTGAATACCTCTTTTAAGACTCCCTCCTTTTTAAGACTCCTTTGCTCTTTTAAGACTCTCTCACTTTTCTCTTGGTTTTTCTTAACCGCTGTAATTCCTTCCCACATGGTGCCACCTCTCTCTCCTCATGCCATGCTGACTTCCTCTCCTTTCAGCTCCTCCTCCGCGCTCATCTTTTCCATGAAGCCCAGGACTTCACCCTGACTTCCACATCAAACAAAAAACAAAGTACTGCAACTACATTTGCATATATTGGTCCCCTGTTGCCCTTCGCTCATGTGCTCCCCTTTGAACCCCATCGGTGGTGGAAAGTGCCGTCAAGTTGCCCCTCTGTTATGTATTGACCATGCGGTCGCCATGTGCTCTCTTCATTGCGACCGCATGGCCAGAGCACATGGCCAGAGCATGGCCAGAGCACATGGCCAGGAAACTACCTGAGCTTCAGTCAGGTAGAACAAAGGCCAGGTGGATTCAAACCGGCCACCAATCCTGTACCTAGGTTTCTCCCAGGGAACCTATGAAATGTAAATAGACTGATAAGAGCCTATCAGGCCAGTTGGGTGAGGTCAGGGGATTGTCCCTGACCAGCATAAAAGGAGGGCTTGGAGCCCTGGGTTGTATGCTTCATCCGGACCAGCAATAAAGATCTAGCTGTTTCACTATTCCATGGACTCCCAACTCCAATACTTATCAGTGGCGACGAGGATGGGATCCCGATGAGCGACTCTCCAGCAGACCACAGCAGCACAGCGAGCTCCGTCCTGCCGGCCGCAGGCATCTCCGAGCTCCAGCGCTCCAACGCCTCGCCGCAAGCCGCTCTGAGCCCAATCCTCCGGCACTAGCCAGCGCCAAGCCTCAGCGCTCCCCGGCACCGCCGCAAGACACGAGGACATCGCTCAAACAGCCGCCGCCGCTCCTGCTCTGGTAAATATGGCAAACGCTCCGGGACCAATTACCCCTTTCAATACGTCTCGCCCCGAGACGTGGGAGTCCTGGCTCAAGACGCTGGGTTGTGCCTTTAAGGTCCGCGGAATCACAGATGCGGACCTGAAGAGTGCCTGGCTCTTGAGTTCCGGAGGGGTGGAGGTCATGCGGGTGGCCCAGAACCTACTAGCCCCGCAAGACCCCACCGAGGTGTCTTACGACGTGCTCACCAAGACCCTCGGCGATTACTTCGCCCCGAAGCCATCAAAACTGGCCAGGCGCTGGGAGTTCATACAGCGCCAGCAGCAGCCGGGGGAGTCAGCCGCCACTTTCCTGGCTGAACTCCGTCGACTAGCCGTGGGCTGCGAATTCCGCCACATGGATGACCATGTGGAGACCGCCTTCATGGGAGGGGTCCGGGAAGCCAAGCTCCGCCGGCGCCTCATTGCAATGCCGGAGCCAACCTTGGAGAAGATGCTCGAAACTGCGGCAGCCTTCGAGACAACGCAAAAGGACAAGGCAGCCACCAAAGTCCACCAGGCGGCTCCTCCCGAACCCGACTCAAGCGAAGAAGAGGACGTCCACCGGATGCAACCACGCTCGAAGAAGGGTGAGCCCGGCGTCCCCAGGCCCAAGGGCCGGCGCCCAGCATCTGTCTCTGTTCCCTCTCCTGCTTCCCTCAACAGGCAGGCCCCAACGTGCGCCAGCTGTGGGGACCCCCACGACAGACGGACATGCCGCTTCCGTGATGCCATCTGCCGCGCCTGCGGGAAAGCAGGACATCTCGCCCGGGCCTGCCGCCTGAGGAACAGCCACCGTGCCCCAGCAGCGAACTTCGAAGAAGTGGGTAGTGTCGTTCCCACGGCCACGGTAATGAACTTGCCTCAGCCCATCCCGGGCGCAATTTCCGTGTCTCTCCGAATAGAGGGAGTTCCTTGCTCCATGGAACTGGACTCAGGGTCAGCATATTCAATTGTGTCCGCAGCTACGTTCCGCCGCCTCTGCCCGAAGGGGGCACGCTGGCTGCGGCTGCCGGCTGGGTTGGTCCTCCGGGACTTCCAGAAAAACCCAGTGGCTATTAAGGGGCTAGCCAGGGTCCGGGTCCAGTACCATGCCTTTAATGGCCTGCTGGACCTTCTCGTGGTGGAGCGCAATCTAACCAGTCTCCTAGGTCGCGCCTGGTTCAAGCCGCTCGGAGTGCAGTGGACCGGAATACACCGCATGGGCTGTACTGACTTCTCATCCATATGCGAGGAATTTCCCGCCGTTTTCGATGGCTCATTGGGCTGCTACAAAGGACCCCCGGTTTCCTTCGACCTGGACCCGGCAGTCCGGCCCATCCGCGTGGCCGTCCGCCGGCCACCACTCGCCTTCCAGCCCAAAGTGGAGGCAGAGTTGGAAAAGCTCGTGGCACAAGGGGTGCTCGAGCCGGTCTCCCACGCCAAGTGGGAGACTCCCATTGTGACCCCCCTCAAAGCTAACGGGGAAGTCCGCATCTGCGCGGATTACAAATGTACAATTAATAAGGCATTACAGGACCACGCGTACCCGGTACCGGTGGTCAGCCATGTTCTGGCCTCCCTCGCGGGTGCCAAAATATTTGGAAAATTAGACTTGGCCCAAGCCTATCAGCAGCTTCCCGTAGACGAAGCAACGGCCGAGGCACAAACGATTGTGACTCACAAGGGAGCGTTCAAGGTAAAACGCCTCCAATTTGGGGTCAGCGTAGCACCCGGAATCTTTCAAAATCTAATGGATTCTCTCCTAAAAGATGTTCCAGGAGTGAAGCCGTTCTTCGACGACGTCCTCATCGCCGCCCCGGACGCCGAGACGTTCGCAGCTCGCCTCCGGATGGTGCTGCAAAGGTTCCAGGACGCGGGTCTCAAGGTTCGAAAAGACAAGTGCACCCTGGGAGTCTCCTCGGTGACCTTCTTGGGGTTCCAAGTCACCGCAGACGGCATTCACCCTACAAAGGAGAAGGTAGTGGCAATTACAGGTGCACCCCGCCCGTCCTCAAAGGCGGAACTCCAGGCATTCTTGGGACTTGTGAACTTCTACCACGCCTTCCTTCCGCACAAGGCGGCGGTCGCTGAACCCCTGCATCGTCTCCTGGACAAGGGAGCGGCTTGGGCCTGGGGTCCCAAGCATGATGCAGCCTTCCGGGCCGTCAGAGACTTATTAATTTCAAATGCGGTCTTAGCGCATTTCGATGAGAGGCTCCCTGTCATCCTGGCCTGCGACGCATCCCCCTACGGCGTTGGGGCGGTCTTGGGACACCGGCTACCCAACGGAAAGGAGGTACCAGTTGCCTACTACTCCAGGACCCTGTCGTCGGCAGAACGGAACTACGCCCAGATCGACAAGGAGGCCCTAGCAATCGTAGCTGGCGTCAGGAAATTTCACGACTATCTCTACGGACGGTCGTTCACCGTGGCCACAGATCACAAGCCGCTGCTGGGTCTCCTTGCCCCCCACAGGCAGACCCCTCACATGCTGTCCCCGCGGGTCCTGCGGTGGTCAATTTTTTTGTCAGGCTACTCCTACGAATTGGTACATCGCCCGGGGAAGGCGATGGGTCATGCAGACGCCCTCAGCCGTCTTCCCCTCCCGTCCTGCGACCCTGATCCGGCTCCCGCTTTCCACGTTGCGCTCCTAGAGGATCTACCGGAGCGCCCCGTACAGGTATCAGATGTGGCCCGTCGCACGCGGCGGGACCGCATCCTTTCCCGTGTCTCGGACTGGGTGGGAAGGGGGTGGCCGGAAAAACCGGGACCAGATTTTGCCGCTTTCACGGCACGCAGGCACGAACTATCGGCCCACAAGGGATGCCTGCTATGGGGATCTCGAGTGGTGATCCCCGGGCCCCTGCGGCCCCGAGTGCTAGAGGCCCTCCACGAGGCTCACCCGGGAATTGTGCGCATGAAAGCTCTGGCCCGGAGTTACGTATGGTGGCCAGGCCTGGACAAAGACATTGAGGGGCGGGTCCAGAAGTGTACCAAATGCCAGGAGTCACGGCCAGATCCGCCACACGCTCCTGTCCGATCCTGGGAATCTACTAACAAGCCCTGGTCCCGCCTGCACCTAGACTTCGCGGGACCGGTCCAGGGCCGGTTGTTTCTTATCGTTGTTGACAGCTACAGCAAGTGGCTTGAGGTAGTGCCGGTAGCTTCGACCTCCACCAACGCTGCCTTAAGAAGTCTCTGGCCGATCTTCGCGACACACGGAATGCCAGAAACTCTCGTGACCGACAACGGGACCGCCTTCACCTCCGGCGAGTTTCAACGGTTTGTGGAAGCCTGCGGTCTGCGCCACATCCGCTCCGCTCCGTTCCACCCCGCAACCAATGGCCAGGCCGAGCGCATGGTGAGGACAACGAAGGACGCGTTAAAGAAGATGGAGCATGGCGACTGGGAAGAGCAGCTGTACAAGTTCCTGTTCTGCCAACGGAACACACCCCACTCAGGGACCGGGCGCCGGCCAGCCGAACTTCTGATGGGAAGACGACTGGGAACCGTCTTGGACCGCCTACATCCCGACCGAGCAATCGAGGGGAACCCGACAATGGAGGACCGGCCAGCTGCCCGAGGATTTGCTCCCGAAGACCCCGTATATGCAAAGAACTTCGCGCGGGGTCCAACATGGCTCCCCGCGAGGATCGTCCGAGTCACAGGGCCTTATTCCTATGAGGTCCTTACGGAAGATGGCGTAGTCTGGAAACGGCACATTGACCAGATTCGACGCCGTACCCAGAACCACGATGATACCCAGGCCCCCGAACTCCCTGCACCAACAGACCGTGACATCGACACGACTCCAGAAGCAGCGCCAGACCCTGATCCGGAGACTGCGGAGATGCCGCTCCTGCCCGCGGACGAAGCAGTCGCACCATCCACACCTGAACAACCCCCGAGCAGACAGGCCCCGCCAGCAGAACAACTACCCACACCGCAACCTGCCGACACTAGCAACACGCCCCGCCTTACAACCCCCCGGCGCTCGGGACGTGAGCGCAGACGCCCGGACTATCTCAAAGACTATGTGTGCAGAGGGGTTCTGGACTATGGGGGGAGGGGTGTTATGTATTGACCATGCGGTCGCCATGTGCTCTCTTCATTGCGACCGCATGGCCAGAGCACATGGCCAGAGCATGGCCAGAGCACATGGCCAGGAAACTACCTGAGCTTCAGTCAGGTAGAACAAAGGCCAGGTGGATTCAAACCGGCCACCAATCCTGTACCTAGGTTTCTCCCAGGGAACCTATGAAATGTAAATAGACTGATAAGAGCCTATCAGGCCAGTTGGGTGAGGTCAGGGGATTGTCCCTGACCAGCATAAAAGGAGGGCTTGGAGCCCTGGGTTGTATGCTTCATCCGGACCAGCAATAAAGATCTAGCTGTTTCACTATTCCATGGACTCCCAACTCCAATACTTATCACCCTCCCTCACGGTGACCCTGCGGGGTTTTCAAGGGAAGAGACTATCAGTGGGGGTTTGCCACTGCCTGCCCCTTCTTTGCAACCCTCCCATCCACGTACTGATCAGGGCCAACCCTGTTTAGCTTCTGAGATCTGACAAGATCAGGCCAACACCATCTATATAACTAATTCCCAAGGCGCCCCCTGTGTGTGGATACCTAGATCTGCACAGGGGGGAGGGCACCTGGGGGGGCAGGGAGATTTTTCTGGACACTTGGGAGACTCCCCAGGTGTGCACAAAAATCCTAAAAGTAAAAAAAAAACTTTTGGGGGGATATTTAACCCCCCCAAAAGTAAAAGTGTTCTCTGTGCATGCACAGAGAACACTTTGGCTGCTGTTGGGAAGGGGGTGGGAGGTGGCTCAGCGGGCCTCGGGCCTTGTTGCACCACCATCTGCTGAACAGGGGAGTGGGTGGGAGGCAGCTCGGCAGGCCTCAGGCCTCACCGTGCCACTGTCTGCTAAATGGGGGGGAGGTGGGCATTGGGCTGAACGGGGTATGGAGGGGGGAGGCGGCTCGGTGGGCCTTGGGCTTTGCCACACCGCTATTGGGTGGATGGGGGAGGGGGTGGAGGGCAGGAATACTCCCCCCCGCGAGTATCGCAGGTTCCCCTCTTGTTACTACTAATCAGGGCTCATTTCGTAGCAGGAGCTCCTTTGCATATTAGGCCACACACCCCTCATGTAGCCAATCCTCCAAGAGCTTACAGTAGCCCCTGTAAGAGGAGCTCTGTAAGCTCTTGGAGGATTGGCTATATTAGCGGTGTGTGGCCTAATATGCCAAGGAGCTCCTGCTATGAAATGAGCCCTGCTACTAATCCTATATATATAATTCCCCTAACATGTTGGCCATTTCCAACTCTCCCATTGGCTGTGCACTGCACTCCGTCAGCCATTGGCCCATCAACCACCATTCAAGAGTACTAGCATGCCATTGGCTGGAGGCTGGGGCTTCTCCTCTCCCCCGCCCACTGCCAGCCTGGAGACTCTTCCCTCACAGAATTAACTGCCTAAACAGCTGTCTCCCCTGATGAAGACACTTCTCCTGCTTGGCTCCTGTGGGACTAACTTTTCCCTCAGTGGCTGTTGCTAGGCAACCAAGCTTGGTTCTGTCAGTAAAAAGGCAAAGGCAGAATGCCCTTTACAGGCCTTTGTGGGGAATTCATTGGGACCAGTCCTGACTAGAGTTGTCAGCTGTCAGAATCTGCTGATTCAGACAAATGTATCTTGCTACTTACAGCCATGCTCCATTTTGTATTTGCTGCTTTGCTTTTTTATAGTACTGTATGTATGCCTTCATCAACACCTGTCATGTACCCCTCATCCTGGCCAGTATGTATTAGCATGTATGTAGAATGTGTAACCCCAGGTTTATGACCCTGACCGGCCTGGTTTGTGTAACTGTCAAAGCGGGAGGATGTCAGCTTCAAAGCTTGGGAACAATGGGCCTCTCACACTCCTACCTCCGCATTCCATTCATCTCGGCTGAGACTCTAAGGGAGGACAAGTCCCATCTCTTATCAATGTGCGAAAGCCTTGAGGCCATGGATTGTTATGTGAACTGGTAACATCTGAAGGGTCTGGTTGGGAAGGGGAAATTTACAACTTGACACCTCACTTTCTTTCCTGTGGGAAGCAAACGGCCAGAGCCCCGTTTTGCCCGCCGTTTTTCCCTTGTAGTGATTGGCTACCTATGGGTAATTCAAACTGCTTAGAAAAGTATAATAGACCTGGTTTGGCCATCTGTGTCATCTCTGACAATAATCCGAGAAGCTGTACCAATGTAGAGATTGGAAATAAAGAACTATGTTTCATCAACAAAGATCTGATCCTTGACTACTTTGAGCAGAAGTCTCACAGATTGTCAGAGATCTGTGACTGGGACTTGGCCGTTCCTGACCATGTCGGATGACGGTACTATTCCCATCCCTACTACTCCGGAAGACACACCGACCACCCCTGGGGACCAGGGAGCCGGTGGTGGAGGCGGCGGAGGGGAGCCCGAAGTGCCAGTGACTACGATTCAAGGGGCTCACTACATCCTGCGCCCACCTCCTCTTCAGAGCGGGACCCCGAGGTACTCATGGAGCAATTTTGGTCGCGGGACCGTGGACTCCTGGGTGCACGATCGGAAAGGGGCCCGAGTCTCGGTCCAGGGAGACCACCTTGACCGGGGGAAGCCGAGTTTCCTGGGAGACGAACGCGACACCACCTACGACGGAGATTCGCGTCTCCAGTCCCTGGACGGAGAGAGAATGGGACCCTACGGGCCCGATCCCTACCGAGAAGACCAGACTCAAGCCCTCGACCGGATGATGGGAGATTTGCAGTTCCAGCTTACCACCGAGTTGCGAGAGCTGGCCCTCGATCTCCAATATCAGTTCCGGGACGCCCTCGCGGCTATGCAAGCGGCTCAGCCGGCACCAGCCGCGGTCGGAGTCCAGCAGCCGGTGGTGCCTCCCGGGGGAGTCCCCGCCCCGGTGCAGCCGCCCGCGCAGCAGCCAGTGGCGCCGCAGGTCCCCCCTGCCGTTCCTCGCCCAGTGCCCGCGCCTCCACCTGTGCCGGGTCCCGTGCCGGCAGGGCCAGTGGTTCGCCCGGCCCCCGCCGACCCGTTGACGGCTACTTTCAATGGGGACCCCGAGAAGCTGCGCTTCTTCCTGCTGGAGATCGAGCGGTTCCTAGACACCTGGGGACATCTCTACCCCACCGAGAGGGACCGGATTGGCTACATCGGGTCCAAGCTGAAGGACACCGCCAGCGATTGGTATGTGAGCCTGCACAACGCCCCCGGGCCTGAGCTGCGTTCGCTGAACAACTTTATGTGGGCCCTCCGACACCACTATGAGGACCCCTTGGGGGAAGAAAAAGCCCGGAACCAACTACGGAAGCTGACCCAAGGGCGGTCCTCGGTGAGGGACTACACCGACAAGTTCCGGCGCATCTCAGCCAAGATTCGCGGCTGGACGCAGGACCTGCTCATCGAAAAGTATCGAGAGGGGCTGAGTTACGAGGTGTACGAGGCGATCCTGCGAGCGGGAAGGCCAGGGTCGTTGGGCGCTTGGATGAGGGCAGCCGCAGACGTGGAAGAGCGCTTCACCCTCATCAAGATGGGAGCTTCATCGACGGGCCCTAGCAAGGCGATGCAGAAGGCAAAGGCCAAGCCCAACATGCAAGAAATCCGAGATGTCCGGTTCAAGCAGGGGCTCTGCATGAGGTGCGGGGAGAGCGGCCACTTCGCCTCAGCGTGCCCGAAGGGAGGGGGAAAGATCCCGAAGACCTCCACCCCGGTAGCCGGGAGCACTCCCAGTCGAGGAAAGACCTCGTTCAAACCCCGGGCTTTGCAGCTGGAAGGGGCAGCGAGCGAGCAAGGAGAGCTGGAGCTGACGGAAGCGCAGATGTCAGGAAACTCCAATGGCCTGCAGTGAGCGGCGCAGAACTGCAGGTCCCTCGCCATGACGCGCCATCTCCGGTGAGCATCCCCGGCCCCTTGTTGTATATGGTAGTGACTGTAATGACCCCCGGGACTGGGACCCACGTCCGAGTCCGCGCCCTAATTGACTCTGGGTGCGCTAGAGACTTGATTAGCCCACTAGTGGTGGAAGGGCTGGGACCCAAAGTCACCCCATTGGGGGAGCCACTCAAATTCACGCAAATGGACGGTTCAGAGATGAAGGAGGTGTGTGTGGCAGAGACTGAGGGACTTATTGTGGGCACGGGGGAGCATTGGGAGAAGAGGGCCTTTGTCATCACCCCAAATACCCAATTCCCCATGGTGCTGGGGAGCCCCTGGCTAAGCTCCCACGATCCCTATATTAAATGGAGTGAAGGGAAAATCTCCTGGGTGGACGACAAGTGCCAGGGCCATAAGTGGGATGCCAGGTGGGGACCAGGACCCCCGATGCCGCTCCGACCGCTGGCCCTCACCCTAGTACCCTCAACTGTCCCCCGGGAGTATCGTGACCTACTGGAAGTGTTCAGTGAGACCGAGGCAGACGAATTGCCCCCCCACCGACTGTCGGATTGTGCTATAGAGCTGATCCCGGGCGAGAAGCTCCCCAAAGGAAAGCTCTACTCGATGAGCCCCCCGGAGCGGGAGGAGCTAAGGAAGTTCCTAGACAAGAACTTGGAGCGCGGGTTCATTCGCCCTGCTAAATCCCCCTTCGCGGCCCCCGTTCTGTTCCGGAAAAAGAAAGATGGGGGGTTGCGGTTGTGCACGGACTACAGAGGATTAAATGCGGTTTCTGCTTCCAACGCCTACCCCCTCCCCCTTATTAAAGACTTGTTGATGGAGGCGGCAAAGGGAAAAGTGTTCACTAAACTAGATCTCAGAGACGCTTATTTCCGAGTGCGCATAAGGGAGGGGGATGAGTTCAAGACTGCCTTCAACACCCCGTTGGGACAGTTCGAATACCTGGTGATGCCGTTCGGTTTGAGTGGCGCGCCGGGGGTCTTTATGAGCTTGATAAACGAAGTGTTGCACAAGCATTTATTTAAGGGGGTGTTATGTTACTTAGATGATATCTTGATCTACTCCACTGATAAGAAAGAACACGTGAAATTGGCCCGGGAAGTCCTTTCCACGTTGTTAAAAAACCAGCTGTATGCGAAGCTGTCTAAATGTGAGTTCCATCGAGATTCCGTGGACTTTTTAGGGTACCGCATTTCGCAGAAGGGGCTAGAGATGGACCCAGCCAAGGTAGAGGCGGTGGTCCAATGGGAAGCCCCCAAAACAAGGAAACAGCTCCAGAGCCTATTGGGATTTTGCAACTTCTACCGCACCTTCATAAAAGACTTTGCCACCGTCACCCTCCCGTTGACTGAGTTGCTAAAAACTAAGGGGAGGGGCCCGGAAGTGGGGAAGCCCGGGGAGAGAATTGCCTGGAATGGGGAATGCCAGAAGGCGTTTGAGACTCTTAAAACTCTCTTTACCTCGGAACCCATTCTAGCCCATCCAGACGAAACTAAGGAATTTGTAATCCATGTAGACGCGTCGGATGTGGCTATGGAGGGGGGCCATTTTGCAACAAGGTTCAGACGGGAAGTTGCACCCCCTCGCTTACATCTCGAAAAAATTTAATGAAACGGAAAGGAACTGGTCAGTCTGGGATAAAGAAGCCGCAGCTATCCGGCTAGCCCTCACTACGTGGCGGCATTGGTTGGAGGGGGCGCAAACCCCTTTTGAAATATGGACAGACCACAAAAATCTAGAAGCGCTGCGCACCCAGAGGTCCCTGAATGCAAAGCAACTCCGTTGGGCGGATTTTTTCTCAAAATTTAATTTTCAACACCTCCCTGGGAAAGCCAATTCGCTAGCTGACGCGCTCTCCCGTTTGCCCCAGCATGAGAGTTTAAAGGAGGAGGTATTTGATTCTATGTTCTCCCCCCAGCAATTGGGAGGAGCAGTGACCACCCGGAGCCAAAGTAAGCGAGCAACAGTGGAATCGGAGGTGTGCGATTGGGGGGGGGGGACTATTCGCCAGAAGAAATTGAGGAGTTGGAGGCCCTGGCAGACTGCTCCCCCAGGGAAAATAAGTGCTGGTATCATGGAGACAAATTGGTGGTGCCCCGCAGCAAGAGAAAGGACATATTGCTAGCCTGCCACTCCTCTAAATTGGCAGGTCATTTTGGATTTCTAAAAACACTCAATTTAATTCAGAGGCAATTCTGGTGGCCACGCATGCGCAGGGATGTTTCGGACTTTGTCTCTGCCTGCCAGACCTGCTTGATGTGCAAAAGGAGGGGGGGAAAGTCCCGGGACTCCTCCACCCTCTACCCACTCCTTCTCGCCCTTGGGAGGCAATAGCTATGGACTTCATTACAAACCTGCCACCCTCAAAGGGAAAGACTGTAATTTGGGTAGTAGTGGACATGTTTTCTAAGCAAGCCCATTTCACTCCTTTCAAGCAGCTGCCTACAGCTAAAGGGATGGCCAAGGCTTTTTTCAATCACGTGATCAAATTACACGCTTTTCCCAAACGCGTGGTATCCGACAGGGGCAGTCAGTTCGTTGCCAACTTCTGGCGGGAGCTCCTGAAATTTATGGACATAGAGCCTGCTCTAAGCTCTGGTTACCATCCAGAGACCGATGGGCAGTCCGAACGAACTAATCAAATTCTGGAACAATTCTTGAGGTGTTACACTAACTACCACCAGGACAATTGGGTGGAGTTGCTGCCATTTGCAGAATATAGTTACAACAATGCAGTGCATTCGTCTACGGGCGTTTCCCCATTTATGGCGGTGGGGGGCTTCGAGGGGAAACCTTTGCCCACATTGGAAAATGCCTCGGATGCTTCCCCCACCGACTTTAAACGATGGTGGGCGACCCTGCAAGAGTCGTGGCCTCTAATAGCCAAAACGCTTGATCAAGCCAAAGAGGATTACAAAAAGTATGCAGATCGTGGTCGTGCTGAGGGCTGGGACCTCCAGCCTGGAGACTCTGTCTACCTGTCTACCAAAAACATACACGGACTGCAACCCAGTAGGAAACTGGGGTGGAAATTTGTGGGCCCTTACAAGGTGTTGCGCAAAATCTCTGATGTGTCTTTTGAATTAGAATTGCCCAAATCACTGAGTTCTGTGCATCCTGTTTTTCATTTCAGCTTACTGAAGAAGAATCCTGGGCCGAATACATGGCATCCAGTTCCTCCGACACCTCCTCCACTGATGAAGGGGGAGGCACCCCACTTTGAAATTTCTGAGATTCTTGATTCTAAGCTGCGTAGGGGCCACTTATATTATTTAGTTAGATGGCTTGACTTTGGCCCTGAACAAAACGAGTGGGTTCATTCTGAAAATGTGCATGCTCCTAAACTAGTTAAAGCTTTCCATAAAAGGTTCCCAGACAAGCCCGGATAGATGTATTTTTGGGGTGCCAGAGTGTCAGAATCTGCTGATTCAGACAAATGTATCTTGCTACTTACAGCCATGCTCCATTTTGTATTTGCTGCTTTGCTTTTTTATAGTACTGTATGTATGCCTTCATCAACACCTGTCATGTACCCCTCATCCTGGCCAGTATGTATTAGCATGTATGTAGAATGTGTAACCCCAGGTTTATGACCCTGACCGGCCTGGTTTGTGTAACTGTCAAAGCGGGAGGATGTCAGCTTCAAAGCTTGGGAACAATGGGCCTCTCACACTCCTACCTCCGCATTCCATTCATCTCGGCTGAGACTCTAAGGGAGGACAAGTCCCATCTCTTATCAATGTGTGAAAGCCTTGAGGCCATGGATTGTTATGTGAACTGGTAACATCTGAAGGGTCTGGTTGGGAAGGGGAAATTTACAACGTGACACCTCACTTTCTTTCCTGTGGGAAGCAAATGGCCAGAGCCCCGTTTTGCCCGCCGTTTTTCCCTTGTAGTGATTGGCTACCTATGGGTAATTCAAACTGCTTAGAAAAGTATAATAGACCTGGTTTGGCCATCTGTGTCATCTCTGACAATAATCCGAGAAGCTGTACCAATGTAGAGATTGGAAATAAAGAACTATGTTTCATCAACAAAGATCTGATCCTTGGCTACTTTGAGCAGAAGTCTCACATCAGCTCCGGGTTGGGAAATTCCTAGATATTTTGTGGTAGAGTCTATGGAAGCCAGAGTTTGGGAAGGGGAGAGGCCTCGGCTGAATAGAATGCCATGGAGCCCACCTTCCAAAGAAGTTATATTCTCCAGGGGAGAGAGATCTGTTGTCTGGAGTTCAGTTGTGATACCCGGTGATCTTCAGGCAGCTCCACCTGGACGTTGGCTACCCTAGGCGTAGCACTCAGTGCTTCATGCAGGGTCTGCTAGATCCAGGTTCTTGCTGTAAAAGCTGAGTGGGTGTTTTTGGACCAGTCACAGACTTTCAGCCTAACCTACCTCACAGGGTTGTTGTGCAGATCAAAAGGGGAAGAGGAGAATGATGTGAGCTGCTTTGGTCCCCACTGTGGAGAAAGACTGTACATTTCCTCATGGGGAACCATTGCGGCCAGGTGAGGGCTGGAGATCACTCAGAATTACAGCTGCTCTTCAGATGGCAGAGATAAGCTACCCTGGAGAAAAGGGCTGCTTTGCAGGGTGTACTCTGAGTCATTATACCCTGCTGAGGTCGCTTCCCTCATGCTTGGGTCCCCACTGCAGAGAAAGACAGTATTTTCCTAGGTAGAGGCTGCAAGGGGGAGGGAGGTGGAAAACTGAAGTCAGAGGAGCAGATAAAGGTAGGTTGATGGTTGGCTGGGAAGGAGATAGGGTTGCCACCTACAGGTTGGGAAATTCCTGGAAATTTGAGGGATGGAGCCTGGAGAGGGTGGGGTTTGTGGAGAGATGGGACCTCAAACAGGTACAGTGCCACAGACTCCATCCTCCAAACCAGCCATTTCCTCCTGAGGAACCATTGCTGCTAATCTCCAGGTGAAGGCTGGAGATCACTCCAAATTACAACTGCTCTCCAGATGGCTAAGATCAGTTCCCCTGGAGAAAATGGTGGTCTCTGTGTCATTATACCCTGCTGAGGTGGCCCTCCCATGACAGCCAGTGTGATGTAGCAGTTAGTGCTTCAGAGCAGGGTCTGCCAGACCCAAGTTCTTTCTGTGGAAGCTGATTGAGTGATTTCGGACCAGTCACAGACTTTCAGCCTAACCTACCTCACAGGGTTGTGCAGATCAAAAGGGGGAGAGGAGAATGATGTGAGTTGCTTTGGTCCCCACTGTGGGGAAAGACTGTACTTTTCCTAGGTAAGGGCTGCAAGGAGGGGAAAGGAGACGGAAACCTGAAGTCAGAGGGGCAGATGAAGTTCCGTTGATGGTTGGCTGGGAAAGAGGTAGGGTTCCCACCTCCAGGTTGGGAAATTCCTGGAGATTCAAGGGGTGGACCCTGGAGAGGGTGGGGTTTGACAAGGTGTGGATCCTCAGACAGGTACGATGCCATAGACTCTACCCTCCAAACCAGCCATTTCCTCATGGGGAACCATTGTTGTCAATCCCCAGGAGAGGTTCTGGAGACCACACAGAATTACAACTGCTCTTCAGATGGCAGAGATCAGTTCCCCTGGAGAAGATGGTGAGCTCTGTGTCATTATACCCTGCTGAGGTCGCCACAGCAAATTGATGCTGAGTGCCCAATGTCAGGGCATCCACTTAGAGCCTCTTTCTAGAGTCCGTTGTACTTATTTCCACATTGGGCCTTATTCCTAGTAATAATATAATGCTGATCATGATCTGCGCACTCATGCAGTGATTAAGAACATAAGAGAAGCCAATCTTGGATCAGGCCAATGGCCCATCCAGTTCAACACTGTCACATAGTGGCCAAAAACACCAGGTGCCCTCAGGAGGTCCATCAGTAGGGGCAGGAAGCCCTCCAATTGTTGCCCCCCCCCCAAGCACAAAGAATATAGAGCATCACTTGCCCCAGACTGAGAGTTCCTATCTATACCTTGTGGCTAATAGCCACTGATGGACCTCTGCTCCATATGTTTATCTAATTCCCTCTTGAAGCCGTCCATGCTTGTAGCCGCCACCACCTCCTGTGGCAGTGAATTCCATGTATTAATCACTCTTTGGGTGAAGAAGGACTTCCTTTTATCCATTCTAACCCAACTGCTTGGCAATTTCATGGAGTGCCCACAAGTTCTTGTATTGTGAGAAAGGGAGAAAATGACTTCTTTCTCTACCTGCTCTATCCCATGCATAATCTTATAAACCTCGATCATGTCACCCCTCAGCCGTCGTTTCTCCAAGCTAAAGAGCCCCAAGCACTTCAACCTTTCTTCATAGAGAAAGTGTTCCAGCCTTTTTATCATTCTAGTTGCCCTTTTCTGCACTTTTCCCAATACTATAATATCCTTTCTGAGGTGTGGTGACCAGAATTGCACACAGTATTCCAAATGAGGTCGCACCATTGATTTATACAGGGGCATTATGATACTGGCTGATTTGTTTTTAATTCCCTTCCTAATAATCCCCAGCACAGCACTTGGACTTGTATGCCTCAACCAGGAGTTCCATATGACCAAGTGAAAGTACCTGATCCTGCTCAATAAATAGAGGAGACGTCAGCAGGACTTAGGGGTTGACAGTACAGTGGCAGTAAGTATGATCTTCATGGGGCATGTGAGGATCGCTTACGTGATTGCTCTCCCCAAAGAAACCAGAAGAAAAGGCCTATCAGGGAGAACTGGGTGAATCCCACCTGCCACTTGATGTGGGGAAAAGAACATTGTGTTCCTATTGTCACCTCAGTTAAAGCTGCCGTCCAGCGTCCTGACTCTACTTTCCTGGGCTATCATTCCATGTTAGGGTCTGCCATTTCACTTGTACCCCCCCCACACACACACACACACAATTTTTCACTCCTTGGATCTTATCTCCTTGGGTTCCCATGGCAACGTCCATCTTCATTCTGTCTGTTCCTGGCAGCAGCTGAGTCTTCCTTTTCTCTTCCAGGGCTCCATCCTTTCTGTCTCTTGGACCTTCATGGCATTCTGTGTTGCTGTCTTCCCACGTACCTGCCTCACCTCAGTTTGGCTGCAGAGACTACATCCTGAAAAAGCTGAGAGCCAGTTTGATGTAGTGGTTAAGAGTGGCGGACTCTAATATGGAGAACCCTGTTTGATTCCCCACTCCTCCACATACAGCCAGCTGGGTGACCTTGGGTCAGTCACAGTTCTCTCAGAGCTGTTCTCTCAAGGGCAGTTCTTGAAAGAGCTCTCTCAGCCCCACCTACCACAGGGTGTCTGTTGTGGGGAGGGGAAGGGAAGGTGATTGTAAGCCGCTCTGAGACTCCGAGTGAAGGGCGAAGTATAAATCCAATCTCTTCTCTTCTGCCCACCCGATACCATGGCTATCTGTGGCATTCAAATTGTTATCAGTGAACCCAATGGAAATATAGTTTGGGCTTTGACTGAGGGCATAGAATCCCCACACAGAGACATATACCAAATGCCACCCTAATGCTTAACAAATGTATAGCACTTTTTGAACATAGAGAGTGTTTTGTTGTCTCAGAAATCTATCCCACAGCTATGTAAGGTTGATCAGTAGTATGATCTACACAAGTGATTCTGGTAAGGAATGGGGGGGGGGTGGTTTGGAAAAGGCTGCCCTCAAAATCTCCTTTTCCAGGATTATCCGAGAAAGGGTCTGCAGGAGGCTGATTTCAGCTCACATCTTCTCTTTAATTGATTCTCAGCTGCTTTTCAAAACTCCTCCTTCCTGAAGCACACTCTCTTCTCATCATGGTGGTTTTAAAACATTCTCTTAGTGAATTTACAAAAAAGAAGAAGAAGAAATCCTGCATACCTGTGCTGTCTCCTGAGTATGTGGAGACCCACCACTTGGCCTGGTTTCGCTGTCCTGGTTTTTGGGGGGGGGGGGGGGAGGAGCCAGGTTACTCTTTGAAATGATGACGATATTACAGATGTAGAGCTGGGGAAGAGAAACATATATTGCAGTGATTTTCAAACACAACTGAGATTTGAACCAGAAACTTCTGGATAGCCCTAAGCTGGTACTCCCTTTGCCATGTGGAGCATTGTCTTCTTTTAATCATCACTGCAATGGTGATTTCAGTAATAGAACCCACCCTCCAGAAGCAGCCCTTTACTCCAGAAGAACTGGTCTCTGTAGTTTGGAGATCAATATTAATTCTGGGATATCCCCAGGCTCCAACTGGAGATTGGCAACCCTAGCTTCCTCTCCACTTCCAGCCCAAATGGAAAGGGTGCCAGTCTGCTTGGAGGGCTGGTGGTGCAGAAAGAGCACGGTCTCTGTGCCGACCTCTTTCAGGCTCCATCCAGCAACTTCCAGGTCCTGTTGCCATGACAACAGCAGATGCTAGGAGGCCCAGGATCCGTCTGCACTCGCTCCCCCAGCTCGCTGTTTCCAGAACCATTGCTGTTGGGACTGCACCTCTCGACCGGTGGTAGCAATGGGTGTTTGTTTGTTTATTTTAAAATCAGTATCTTCTGTGACCGTGGGTTGCAAGCAAGGCAGGAACACTGAACGGGGTATTAGTGGTCATTCTTGTGGAATTGTCATTCATCCGCTGTTCATCCAAGTCTGGCGTAACTGTTTGTTTTAATGGGATTTAAGACAATGAAGGGTACAGAAAACTGAAGCTGCCTTATACCGAATCAGACCCCTGGTCCATCAAGGCCAGTATTGTCTGCTCTGACTGGCAGTGACTCTCCAGCGTCTCAGGGGGAGGTCTTTCACATCACCTACCATGTGGTCCTGTAAGGTGGAGGTGCCAGGGTTTAACCGGGGATCTTCTGCATGCCAAGCAGAGGGTCTTCCACTGAGCCACAGCCCCTTCTTCGTGTATTAGATGATACTGACAGACACAAGGTTGTTGACCTGATTACCATGAGGTATTATATGGAAATACTCTTAAAAGGGCTATATCAGTGCTAAGGGCAGGTTAGGTTCAAGCCGACAAAAGAAAGTGCTGCACACTTCACATGGGATTTGCTGTGACAGGGTGACTGGGAATGGCCACTGGCTAAGACAAACTTATTGGTGGGGGATCAGCATAGCCAAAGGTATCAGCTAGAGTTGCCAAGTTTGGGTTGGGAATTAACTGGAAATTGGCGGAGGTGAACCCTGGGGAGGGTGGGGTTTGCAATGGGGAGAAACTTCTGCTGGGTATAGTACCATCGATTCCAACCTTGAAAGCAGCCATTTTCTCCAAGGGAGCTGTGTAGTCTAAAGATCAGTTGTAATTCCAGGAGATCTCTAGGCCCCACTTGGAGAGTGGCAACCCTAGTCTTAGCTCAGTTCTCTAGATGGAACCTCCAGATTCAGAGACAGTGTACCTCTTAATGTTGTATTCCTGGGAGGCAGACAATATGGAGAAAGCTTCCCTACAACATCTTGCTGGACTAGATGGACCTTTGGTCTAAGGTTGCCAACTCCAGGTTAGGGAATTCTGGGAGGGGTGGTGTTTGAGGAAGGGAGAGACCCGAGCCAGGTAAGATACCCAGACTCCATCTTCCAAAGCAGCCATTTTCTCCAGGGGAATGGAGATCCAGAGGAATCTGGAGTTGAGTTGTAATCCTAAAAGATCTCCAGCCACCAACTGGAGGTTGAAAACCACAAGAAAAACAACTGTGTAACTAACCACTTCAACCTATTCTCCTATAAACTAGAAGCCTCGATTGATGCAATGAATTGTTTCATTGCATTCAGCATACAACAAATTCTAGTGGTACAGTACCCGCAATACAATACAATACAATTCTTATATTATACTACATACATTCGAAAAATAGTGATGCAATAAAGAACTATGTATACAGTTCATGCCATCTCCCACCAGGAAAAAAGAATTTGACTAACAATTCCGCTACTGATGTGGGTCTGGTTCCAGTGACTGACTATCTCTTTTGTGCACTATAAGCATAGTAAAGTTCCTTAGGTTTTGCGCCAATTAATCCTGAAAAAATGATTCAAACCACATTGTGTAGAAGCTGGGGACTAAATGCTGTCTTCCAAAAATGAGTAATATCTTCCAACAGGTTTGCCAGCTATAAACCCTGTTTCACCAAAATGCTTTATCAAGAACTCTTATTTTTCCAGTGCTGTATAGTCACAATGAAGTAAGGGAGTCAACAGACCTCTGCAGCACTTATTTACTTGATTTAGAAAGGAACATGGACAATGTTTCCCACCACTTTCTAGAGTGAAAAGTTTGCTGTTGCTGTGTTATATGTGTGTTATTCAGACTCCTTGGGAGAAGAAGACTGCTTGGGAGAAGAGGAACCCTGTGGAACCAACCTTGACTCAACAGAAGCTGACCAGCAGGAAACTGAGCTGCAGTCTTGCAAGGATTCACAGTGTCAAGATTCACAGCTGACAGCTGGTGCAGAGCCACCAACACCCTGGTTCAGCAGGTGAACTTCAGTTGGCTGTTGCCAGCCCACCAGTATCACACCCTTAGAGCAATGCAGATGAAGGCTGAGAGCAGAGCTACAGACAAGATGACAGAATGCATGTCTCCTGGCCCGACACCAGCTGCTTGCTGATAACAAGTAGTTGCAGGATTACTTCTGAGCAGCTAGCTACAAGCCTGACTCTTAGGTGGGTGGCTGTAAAACGAGCAAAGAAAGACTGTTAGGCATGGATGCAATGCATACGTTAGACACTAAGCCACTGTCTCTGCTTTGCCTGATTCTTAGAACCTGACCTCTGACTGAATAACTCTGCCTTCTGGAGCATTGACCTTGGACTGAATACCTCAACCTTGCCTGATTTCTGAAATCCTGGCCATGGATTGATTGGCCATGGATTGCTTGGCCCTGCCTCGCCTGACCCCCTAGCATCTGCTACTCAGAGCCTGCAAGCCAGTACACAGGGTGACATATTTATAGGGCAAAATGTATCATGAGGCACGTTGACTCATGCCAGAGGACAATGAATGGACCATTCTATTGGAGGTAGGCAAAGGGGTGGGAGGCCCTACAAGCACCAGGTAGGAAGGTGAATAGACTTAAGTGTTGCTTGAGTGGTGCTTAATCAAGGATAAAGGGGGGAAGGGGAAGTCAGACTTGGGTGTTGAAGGGATCATGCCTGAGTGTATCAATCGATCCTGGGTGACCTATTGTTTTGAGCCATGCCTGTCTCCAGGACGAGGAGGGGAGAGTAGCCAGCCAGCCTCTCTGATGCCTCTCTTTCACAGGCCACTGCCTGACTGGTATCCATTTTGGCCTGCTGAAGGTTTTAGGGCAATGTACAGAGGAGTGCTTTTGTCATAAGCTGCTCCTCAGCGGGAGAAGGGGCCAGACTGCTAACAGTTGTGCCACCTTAAAGGGCCAGGTGATAACAAGCACATAGCAGCACCACAGAAGCCTCTCTCCTTCCATCCAGAGACATCTGAAATGCCTATATCGAGGCATTTTTATAGAAAAATAGTCATAGCTTATGTCAATCTCTTCTTAGTTAAACATGTTATTATCTTCTAAATAAACAATTAGCTCTTAACTATTGATGAGATAATCAAATAGGTCCATCTAAGATTACATCTGGTATGTGCTCATCGTCTTGCCTAAAGCAGGTCAGAAGGCCAATCTTAACTCTTAATCTCTATTAAAAGGAAGAAAATCTAGTATTTCTGTAACTGTTTTAATTAGCTGTCAAAGATTTTTTTAAAAATCTTAGGCAGTCAGAGTTCACCAATAGTTGAACCTAGTATGAGCTTGCAGCACAGGATAGCAAGAAATAGCACATGGTAGCAAGAAAAGTGATATAATCAAAATACTGCTACAACCCACTGGTTTAGGTTCCATACTGGAACTTCAGTATGATCTGACAACAAACAGGGTACACCCCCTGGACTTGTAGCGAGAGATTCCCTTCGGCATCCAGCCAGCGAATCTGAACTTGACACTTCTTTGCAGCTCTGCCTGCATGAAATATTTAGCACAGAGTTCTCCTGGAGTTCTCTTATTAAAGGGTAATTAATAAGAGAAAGGCAGATTCAAAGACAGGACTATCAGCCATGTTTACGTTTGAATACCAGAGGGACGATAATAGGGGAGGTTTTCAGACTCTTCTGTTGTGAGCTTCTAGAGGCATCTGGCTGGCCACTGTGTGAAAAGAAGATGCTGGACTAGATGGCCCCCTTCATTTGATCCAGTGCCACTCTTTCCATACTTTATCTTACAACAACCCTGGAAGGCAGGACAATATAATTACCTTTATCTTGTAAGAACTGCTCACCTAAGGACAGTCAGCTACCAAGTCTGTGTCAAATTCAAAGTGACAATTTTCGATCACTACGCTGGCACAGCACATAGTCTGGCTCAGCCGCCAGCAGCAGGCGTGTCTGAATAGGGCGTGGGGGTTTCACACCAGTGC
This sequence comes from Lepidodactylus listeri, assembly GCA_029233225.1. NCBI lineage: Eukaryota > Metazoa > Chordata > Lepidosauria > Squamata > Gekkonidae > Lepidodactylus > Lepidodactylus listeri. The sequence continues at coordinate 9,680,812 of JARCFY010000017.1, read as the reverse complement.
TTGATGTCGGAAGTGAGCCAGAGGTTGGTGGAAGCGAAGGCTTCTCAGGGGAGGAGAGGGCCCGGTGTGGCTAGCCCACAGCAAAGAGCAGTAGAGCAGCAGGGGGATGAGCTTCAGCAGAGCCCTCTCCGCCCTCCAGCTCTAATCTGGCAGCCGAAGGCCAGCCAGCTGTTCCCACTTCTTCAGGGTCACCAGAGCCCTTGGAGCCTTGCAGGAAAAGGTTTAGGCTGGCCTTAAAGACTTGGCCTATGAGTGCAACGCCTTGCAGCCCATCGCCAACTACCAGCTGACGCTTATGAGTCATTGCAGGAGCTGGTTATGTGCAATGCCAGCGGGGGAACTCCTTGGTGTGAACACAACATCTTCCTAAATGCCGAAGTGCTGCTACTGACAGGACAATTCCTTGGTAATGTGACTCCTGGACTGCTTCTCGACAACCTGCTTTCTGAACTCTCCATTTCTGGTCTTGTTCTTTTGGACACAGTTTTCCTGGTTGCTCTGACTTCTGGACTGGTATCTGACACCGAGTTCTCTGCATCTCCTTTCCCTGGCTTTGCCCTGCTGGTCAGCTGCAGATGCTGAAATCCAGCACCGGAGACCTGCAGTCTGACTCAGGAAAGGCTGTGAACTTCTGGGAGGAATCTGTCAGGGGCTCCATCTGCGATATTCCCTAATGCTGAGGTCACCGCTCATTCCAAAGGATTCTATTTAAAGGAAGAAATGTTAAATTTTTGTCATATAACGTTATTGACTGTGGGCGTATGGGGCTGAGGCTATGGGGTTTTATGAAAATCTACCACCATATCCCTTGCTACTGGTGTACAAACATGGCAGGATTTCCTTCCTTCAGCAAAACTGCAAGTTCTGGGCTTCCTTCCTGCCAATCAGAAGTAGATTCTTAGTTTTCATTCTTTCATATTCTAAAAAGTAAACCTTTTCAGGCGTTAAAAGCAAAGGTTGCTTCCAGGGGTCCTTTCGTAAAAAAAGAGGTGCAGGAGCTCATTAGCATAACTCATTTGCATATACCACACCCCCTGACGTCACCAGAAGTGTCAAAAGGCCACACATCCCTGACGTCATGGGCAGTGTGTCAGAAGGCAAGACGGGAGGGAGGGAGGGGGAAGGAAGGAAGGAAGGGGGGAGAGAAGGAGGAAGGGGGGAAGGAAGGAACGGGAAGGTAGGTAGGTAGTTGGGGGGGAGAGAGAGAAGGAAGGAAGGAAGGAAGGGGGGAGAGAGGGAGGAAGGGGGGGAAGGAAGGAACAGGAAGGTAGGTAGGTAGTTGGGGGGGAGAGAGAGAAGGAAGGAAGGAAGGAAGGGGGGAGAGAGGGAGGAAGGGGGGGAAGGAAGGAACAGGAAGGTAGGTAGGTAGTTGGGGGGGAGAGAGAGAAGGAAGGAAGGAAGGAAGGGGGGAGAGAGGGAGGAAGGGGGGGAAGGAAGGAACAGGAAGGTAGGTAGGTAGTTGGGGGGAGAGAGAGAAGGAAGGAAGGGAGGGAGGGAGGGAGGAAGGGGAGAGAGAGGGAGGAAGGGAGAGGGGAAGGAAGGAACAGGTAGGTAGGTGGGGGGAGAGAGGGAAGGAAGGGAGGGGCGCTTCTCCCCCCCACTGAGGCTGGCATTTCCCCCCCCCCTTCCTTGGGCCTGAGTGGCGTTAAGCCACTCAGGCCCGGCTTCCCCCTCCCGGGAGGCGGGATGGGGCTTCCTCGGCGGGGCCGGCGGCGGCCAGCCGCGGCCCCGCAGAAGGCGACGGGGGGCGGGATGGGGCTTCTCGGCGGGGCCGGCAGCGGCCAGCCGCGGCCCCAGAGAAGGCGACGGGGGCGGGACGGGGCTTCCCCGGCGGGGCCGGCGGCGGCCAGCCGCGGCCCCGGAGAAGGCGACGGGGGGCGGGACGGGGCTTCTCGGCGGGGCCGGTGGCGGCCAGCCGCGGCCCCGGAGAAGGCGACGGGGGGCGGGACGGGGCTTCTCGGCGGGGCCGGCGGCGGCCAGCCGCGGCCCCGCAGAAGGCGACGGGGGGCGGGACGGGGCTTCTCGGCGGGGCCGGCGGCGGCCAGTCGTGGCCCCGCAGAAGGCAACTGGGGCCAGGACGGGGCCCCCCCGGCCCCACCCCCCGGCCCCTTCTCTCCCGGAGCGGCGCTCCGGCTCGCTCCGGCCCCAACGGAGCCCTGGTTGCTTCCAGTTTTAGTTCAGGGAAAAAAACCCTATACCTCAGCTATATCAAAATTTTGGGAACACTTTGTTATAAACGTGTACTTCCATGGTGTTTTTCAGCGTCAAGCAACTGTACACATTTAAATTCATGAATCCAATTAAGGTAATCTAATTAAGCCCCGGTATAAACTAAATTTTGACAATTGGCTTTCCAGTTCTGGATGACAGATGCTTTAATTGATCTACATTTGGCAACAGTTGGGTGCCAAATTGTCTTGAGGCCAGAAATAATCAGAAGGAACAAAGCCAGCCAAGGAAGCATAATGTAACAAGCTGAGCGCCTTCTAATTCTTCATGCTGGTAAGTGGATGCATGGCAGTAACACCCCTGCTTAGCACCGACACTGTGCTTCAGCAGGATCAAAGCAGTCCACGTGCACTGAGGAGTGATCCGTTCGTGGCTCTCCCCAGCATTCTGAAGCAAAACGAGTGGCATGGCCATGACCTGGATTGTGGAAATGGGGCCCAAGCTTGACTGACTGGTAGTGACGCTCCCACACACCCTCTGCACTTCTCTTCACTCCAGGAGAGGGAGGAAAAGCACCAAGAACAGCTCAGGGGATCAGTCTTGATGGCTAAAGACATGCAGCAGGAAGAGCGAAACCCTTCCTCTTCCACCGAAGACAGCCCTGTTGTGAGTCAGGGCAGTCTCACTTAGCCACCATTTCCCCTTTTAATACACTGGCCTCCCAGCATCATGTCGTGCTCAGCCCTCAGTAGCCCTTGCTCAAGTCTTGTGAAACAGTCAGGATTATGATCCCAGAACCCGTTCAGGCAGTTCTCCCCTCTGCCCGCAAGGCACCCCCCGTTCCCAGCTGGACCAAGCCAACCAGGGTCTGTGCAGGGTCTGAGGAAGATGCTGCTGGCCCCCACCGGGGCCACGGAGGGCTGTGAGTCAGGCCCGGCCCCTGTTCCTTTGTGCTGCCCTAAGCAGTCACGGGGGGGGGGGGGGGTCTGGTTCAAGAAACCAGTCCAATAATGCACAAGGTGGCGGCGCGGGGGGGGGGGGAGGTTCTAAGGTTGAGAAGGAATGTCGCGCTTAGAGCCACCTCAAGAATCCATGGGAAAGGTGAGTTTTGAACCAAAGTCTCCTCACCCTCGTAGCTGCCCCATTACACTGTCAAGTAGGGGTGCCAACCTCCAGGCCGTTGCTGGAGATCTCCTGGGGTTACAACTGATCTCCAAGTGACAGAAGTCAGTTCACCAGAAGAAAATGGCTGCTTTGGAAGGTGGCGTTATACCCTGCTGAGGTCCCTCCCCTCCCCAAACCCCATCCTCCGTAGGCTCCACCCCCAAAATCTCCAGATATTTCCCAACCTGGAGCTGGCAGCCCTAGTCAATCAGCTGTGTGTTTATATGGTCCTGTCATGAAATTATACTGCTTCTTTGCACATGTGTGTGTTTATGTCACATTTTGTTGTAATCCCTTGGGGGAAAATATATGACTTACACAGCTGCATGGAAACTGAGGAAGACAAAAAGAGGAGATGCTCATAATTGCGTGCAAATGCCAGGGGTGGTTGCTAGGTGACCATTCTATTTGGAATGAATGTTTGCCCATGAAGGGTTCATACTTTCAATGTCATCCTCCTAAAATGTTCTAACTGACAGGAAGCCCAAAAGTCAGCAGTCTTGAAATGATTTGCTCTGGCCCGGTGAGGCCAACACTGGGGCCGTCTGGCAACGCAAGCACAGTCAACAATTCATTTATTTCTGTTATTTATAGCGTGCCTTTCTTACTGAGACTCGAGGTGAATCATACAGTGTAAGTCAATGCCGTCAATCAGAGGAGACAGCTAATAAGCAATGTAACAGCACTGGGATTGCAGAACTCTGAAACGAAGCAGGAACCTGAATAAAATGCAAGTATTATATGACACATTAAATGAGCAGCAAATGGTGTATAAAAAGTAGAAATCCAAATGGCAAAATCTGAGATGGGTCCATGTTAGTCGTCCCCTAATTTAGACTGTAGAAGAAAGATCCATAGCTTCCAACAGCTACCAACATAAGTTGGTCGAGCTGATTCAAATCCATCTTGTCAAGTGGGGAAAATGTGGAGAAATAGGGACATATGCACATTGCTGGTGGCAATGTGTGAAAATCAAACATTTCTGGCAATTGGTATTGGATGAGATACAGTTAATTACTGGGTATGTTGTGCCTTTGACACCTGAAGTATTGTTTTTAAATTATTGGTTGGATGATTCAATTCCTCAAGGTAGGAAAAAACTAATTGAGATCCTTTTAATAGTGGCTGAAACATCAATAGCCACAACTTGGAAATGCCCAAATGCACTAACACTTGCTTTGTGGCACTGAAAGTTATGGGAAATGTATAAAAGATTACTTATCAAGTAAATCAATATGAATCCCATCAATCTTGATTGTTCAGATTTTGTTGAAGTTTGGCTCATTGTGTTAAGAGTGTTTGACACAACTTGAAGTGGTTCCAAATAACTTAAAATCTTTAATTTTAGTATAATTGTGTAAAATGTATAAGATGCAATGTCTGGTATTGCTTTGTTCCTATAGATTTGGTGTTTGTTGACTTGTAATGATAATATGTAAAGTAAGTAGAATGTATCGTATGCATTGTTTTTAAAATGTTGAATAAAAAAAATAATTTAATTGAAAAGTCTTTCTCTTTCCCTGTATTGTCAGATGTGTGAAAGATGTGATTTCCCTTGCCTAGCACCTTCAGTACCATTTTAAAGCATTAGAACAAAGCTTGAGTCCAGTGGCACCTTTAAGACGAACAAAGTTTAATACTAGGTATAAGCTTTTGTGTGCATGCACAAAGTTGGTCTTAAAGGTGCCACTAAACTCAAACTTTGTTCGAGTAACTGTGAAAGTTGGTGGGAGAGATTCTTCCTGATCTTGATAGGTACATTCAGCCATCCATTAAAAGGACAGAATGGATGAATAGTTTAGAATTACCTCCCTCCCCTGCTCTTGAGGTCAGTGATTACACCATCGTGATTGTCAAGGACACTGAGATCCTTCTTGTATAGTTCTTCTATGTATTCTTGCCATATCTTCCTAATTTCTTCTGCTTCTGTTAGGTCCCTACCATTTTTGTGCTTTATAATAGAAAGTGAAGAGGACCACAAGAGCCTCTTGGTAAGGATGAAAGAGGAGAGTGCAAAAGTTTGCTTGAAACTCAACATCAAAAAAAACTAAGATCACGGCATCCGGCCCCATCACTCCTTGGCAAATAGACGGGAAAGTCATGGAAGCAGTGACAGACTTCATGTTCCTGGGATCCAAGATCACTGCAGATGGTGACTGCAGCCAGGAAATTAAAAGACACCTGCTCCTTGGGAGGAAAGCGATGGCAAACCTAGACAGCATAATAAAAAGTAGAGACATCACTCTGCCAACAAAAGTCCATATAGTCAAAGCAATGGTATTCCCAGTAGTAATTGTATGGCTGCGAGAGTTGGACCATAAGGAAGGCCGAGCGCTGAAGAATAGATGCTTTTGAATGATGGTGCTGGAGAAGACTCATGAGAGTCCCTTGGACTGCAAGGAGATCAAATCAGTCAATCCTAAAAGAAATCAACCCTGACTGTTCCCTGGAAGGCCAGATCCTGAAGCTGAAGCTCAAATACTTTGGCCACCAAATGAGACGGGAACACTCACTGGAGAAGACCCTGATGCTTGAAGGTAAAAGGTTTGAGATTGAAGGTAAAAGAAGAAGGGGACGGCAAAGGAGGAGGTGGTTAGACAGTGTTATTGATATAACGAACATGAAATTAAGCAAATTCTGGAGCGTGACAGAAGACAGGCGGTCCTGGAATGATGTGGTCCATGGGGTCGCGAAGAGTTGGACTTGACTGTGCAACTGAACAACAACAACCCTCCCCTGAATTTCTACTGATGGTGACCCAATGTTCCCTCTAAGCTGAGTTAGTGTGAGCTAGCTCACAGCTTTTTAGCCTCCTGCTCACACATTTTTGTCTTAGTTCAGGAAGGATAGCTCCAGAGCAAACTAATTTATGCAGCAGCCAAATCGCTTGCTCACAACTTTAATGCCAGTAGCTCACCAAGTAGAGTTTTTGCTCACAAGACTCCACAGCTTAGAGGGAGCATTGATGGTGACTGGCTGTCTTAGCTCTTTCCCTCACTGGTTAAAAAGACACCATTACCAACCAATCCAACCAGAGGGATTCGAATTGCTATAAAATGCATAATTTGGCTTTCTGGTTACCTGTGACAAAGGAAGAAGACATGGGGCAGAGTGGGACAGTGCAAAATACATTGAGTTGGTAACTACAGAGTGACCACCAGTGCTGCTTGGTGCTTGTCGAGAACCGGGCCCAATAAACCGGGCTTCAGGGAATTTTTTTATTTTTTTAAAGAGGTGCTGGAACTCTCAAGAGGGAAAATGAAATTTTCAATCTGTATACTGAATACTCATGAACTTTTAAGCATTTTAAAAAGAATTTTGTCAAAGAGGTTCCGGAACTCTGTTCCAGCACGTTGCCCCAGAAAAAAAAAACCCTGGGTAGCTTTGTGTTTTTGCCAGGCTGCACGCCATTGTGACCTCTGTTCTATGGGGCTAAATCAGGAACAGAACTTGCACAAAAGTGTAATTTAAATAATTTTTTCTGTTAGTCAAAACTTCCAAAATACAGAACAACAATAGGTGTAACAGAGAACATCTTTGAATGCAGCTGCTGGTGTGACCTTGGGTCAGACACAGTTATCTCAGAGCTGTTCTCTCAAGGACAGTTGTCTCAGAGCTCTCTCAGCCCCACCTCCCTCACAGGGTGTCTGTTGTGGGGAGAGGAAGGGAAGGAGTCTGTGAGCCGCTCTGAGTGAAGGAAGGGTGGGGTATAAATCCAATCTCTTCTTCTGTTGTTCTCCTTTCAATCCACCAAGGATCAGAGTCTTCCAAGGCTCTCCTCTTGCAAGTGGGCTTCACAGAAACCAGGCTACAGTCTTCCACTTGAATAAAATCAGCCTGCAATAACAATATGATTACAATAACAATACTCTTTAGCAACTGCGAGTGGACTCTACGGCATTATACTGACTAAGATCCCTTTCCAGGCTCCATCCCCAAATCTCCAGGAATCCCCCAACCCAGAACTGGCAAACCGAAGCCCTAGAAATCTTATCTTGCTCCCTAGAAACAGCCTCTCCTTCTGCGATTAAACCACAGTTCACTGGCTCTGCCCTTCCTGGGCTAACCAAAGTAGTTCTCGAGGATCAAATCATCTTTTTCTACTCTCGTTCTGCCATTTTTTTAAAAAATCCTTGCTTTGTTCACTGGAATGTCGGTGCATGTCAACAGCAAACAATTTGCTCTGACATTTTGTTCTCTGCTTTCTGTGTGGGTGCTTGAATACTTAATTGCTGTTTTCTCCTAAAGAAGGCCAATCGAATGTTCAACTCTGAATGTGAATTTTATTTTTTAACCGGGATGAGGGATAACCACTAACACGCTACCCGGTTCTAGCTGTGCAAGAGCAATTCTGGAAATGGGAAGAGGGTGAACGTAAAAGGGGACAGAATCCAATGGCGATGTGCAAGGAACAGAATGAAATGCAAAAGAATCGTGCACAAGAGATGCTGAAGGGCCCTTTCTGCAGAAGCATCTCCTGGTTGAGCCTGGTCATAAACTAGGGTTGCCAGCCTCCAGGTGGGGCCTGGGGATCTCCCACTTTTACAGCTGATCCCCAGCTGACTGAGATCAGCTCCCCTGGAGAAAATGGCAGCTTTGGAGGGCAGACTATATGGCATTGTTATGTCCTGGATGCAATTCCACAGACAACCAGGCTGCGATTCTCTGTGTGTACACTTGTATGATCGTTTGATGTGAACAAACATGTAATGTTGCCAGCCATGTGGTCTGATCGCATGGCCCGGAAAAGGTACAAGCTTGAGGTAAAAGAACAATAGCACCCAAGCTCCTAAAGATCCACCTATCAGGGGCTTAGCATATTCAAATGAACCAATGTAAATCTCTGGCGGGAAGATTAACCTATCCCGGGGTGTGGGTGTGGATGGGGGCGAGGCTTTTCTGTGCATATAAGCAGACCCCCGGGCCACCTCAGGCATGCTTGTTCCTGACCTACCATAAACTTGATCATGCTGAAACTCACTCCCCTGGCCTCCAGACTCCAGTACTTTTCAGTGGCAATGAAGATGGGATCCCGATGAGCGACTCATCAGCTGAACCGAGCAGCGAAGCACCGAGCACCGATCCGCCGGCACCAGGCATTGCCGAGCCCCTGCGCTCCGAGGAAACACTGCAAACCCCTGAGGACATCGCTCACCATGCCACTCCTGCTCCAGTAACTATGGCTGCTGCCGTGGGACAAATCCCTCCCTTTGACCCCTCTAAACCCAAGACCTGAGACGAATGGTCCAGGCAACTAGGGTTCCTTCTGATCGTGCATGGGGTCACCGAGGCCGACATGAAGTGAGCCTGGCTATTGGGCCACTGCGGCATAGAAACCATGCGCCTTGCCCACAGCCTAATGTCTCCCCGAGACCTGCTGGATCTCACCTACGAGGAACTCCTCAAGCAGCTCGGGGACTACTTCGCGCCAAAACCTTCCATGCTGGCGCTCAGACTACAGTTCCTCCAGAGGACCCAACAGACGGGTGAGAGTGCTGCCGCGTTCCTCACTGACCTCCACCGGCTGTCAGTCGGGTGTGAGTACCAACACGTGGAGGGCCATTTGTTGGGCAGTTTTGTGGCCGGGGTGCATGAGGCCAAGCTCCAGCGGTGGCTGATCACACTCTTGGAACCAACCCTGGAGAAGGTGCTGCAGATGCCGATCGTGTTTGAAAGGATCGCACGGCCACCCAATGCGACCCCGGAATCGGATGTTTCGGAGGAGGAAAACGTCTGCCAGCTGCGCCCTCGCTCTCAAAAATGTGCATTCTGTTCCTCCGGTTCCCGCTCCCGACGCACAGCCCAGGCCTCTGCCCCCACTCCTATTTCTCGGCACAGGCCGCCCCCATCGTGCACTAGCTGTGGAAACCCCGACGAGCACCATTCCTGCCGGTTTTGTGAGGCGACGTGCCGTACCTGCGGAAAGACAGGACACATCGCCAAGGCCTGCCACTCCAAGGACAGCTGCCGCTCCCCAGCCACGCACTACGAGGTGGTGGACAGCATCTCAGCGACAGCATATAACCAGGTACTAAGCTTGCCCCAGCCTGGAAAGTCCACGTTTGGATTGAAGGCCCCCTCTGTTCCATGGAACTAGACACCGAGTCCTCATACTTGATAATTTTGGCTGCAATCTTCAGGCAGCTCTGCCCGCAGGGGGGACCCAGGTTGCACAAACCCACAGGACTGACGCTCCGGGATTTCCAGAAGAACCCGGTGGTGATTAAGGGGCTGGGCAAATTCAGGGTCTAGTACCAGGACTTTAGCAGGCTCCTAGACCTCCTGGTGGTGGAGAGAGACCTCATCAACCTTTTGGGACTTCCATGGTTCCAGCCCCTGGGCCTAGAAGTCAGGGGGGTGCGCCGCATGGGCTCCGCAGACTTCGAGTTGCTCTGCGCAGAATTTCCCGCAGTTTTTGATGGAGCACTAGGCTCCTTTCCGGGGTCCCCCGTCTCCTTGGCTCTGGATCCCTCTGTCCAACCCATCCGGGTCCCAGCCTGCCGGCCTCCGCTCGCTAGGCAGCCCAAAGTAGAAAAGGAGCTAGACAAACTCGTAGCTCAAGGGGTGCTGGAGCTGGTGTCACATGCCAAATGGGAGGCTCCCATTGTGACCCCACTTCAGCCCAATGGGGAGGCCCGCATATGCGCAGACTATAAGTGCACGCTAAACAAGGCACTTCAAGCTCACGCCTATCCGGCACCAGTAATCAGCCATGGGCTGGCCACTCTGGCGGGGGCCAAGATCTTCGGCAAATTGGACTTGGCTCAAGCTTACCAGCAGCTGCCGGTGAACGAAGCCACGGCAGAGGCCCAAACAATAGTGACTCACAAGGGGGCGTTCAAGGTGAAACAGCTCCAGTTTGGGGTCAGCGTGGCCCCAGGGATCTTCCAGGAGTTAATGGACCGTTTGTTAAAAGGGTTACCAGGTGTCCAGCCCTTTTTCGATGACATCTTGATAGCGGCACTGGATGCCCAGACCTTCAGGACACGACTCCAGGCAGTCCTTCAATGTTTCCAGGATGCAGGGCTGAAGGTCAAGACAGAGAAATGTCTTCTGGGCGTGCCATCAGTGGAGTTCCTGGGGTTTACCGTGGACGCCCAAGGAATCCACCCCACACCGGACAAGGTAAAAGTGATCCATGAGGCTCCGGCTCCCACGTGGAAAGCCAAGCTTCAGTCTTTTCTGGGACTCCTGAATTTCTGTCATAATTTCCTTCTGCATAAGGCTGCAGTGGCTGAGCCGCTACATAGACTATTGGACAAATCTGCTAAATGGGAATGGGGCCCCTGGCATGCGGCCGCCTTCAAAGCCATGAAAGCTCTTCTGACCTCTAATGCGGTCCTTGCCCACTTCGATGAGTCCCTCCCTGTGGTGCTGGCATCCCCTTACGGAGTGGGGGCTGTCTTGGGGCACTGCCTGCCCGACAGCCGGGAGATCCCCGTCGCTTACTATTCAAGGACCTTGACATCTGCAGAAGGGAACTACACACAGATAAACAAGGAGGGTCTCGCTATCGTGGCGGGGGTAAAAAAGTTCCACGATTACCTCTATGGCCAGGACTTCACGATTGCCACCAATCACAAACCCCTGCTGGGGCTCCTTGCCTCTGACTGCCAGATCCCTCATATGCTGTCTCCTCGGGTTCTACGGTGGTCCATTTTCCTCTCTGGCTACCAGTACTCCCTGGTCTACTGCCCCGGCAAATCCATGGGGCACACAGATGCTTTGAGCCACCTTCCGCTGCCCGACTGCGACCATGACCCTGCTCCCACCCACCTCATCATGCTCCTGGAGGAGCTTCTGGACCAGCCCATCCAGGTAACAGACGTCTCCCGGTGCACAGCCCGGGATCGCATGCTCTCCCGTGTTCTTGACTGGGTGGGAAGGGGGTGGCCCACATCTCCCGGGCCAGAATTCACTGCATTCACAGCCCAGCGCAGTGAGCTGTCAAGCCACAAGGGGTGCCTACTATGGGGATCCAGGGTGGTGATTCCAGAGCCCCTCCATGCCAGGGTGCTCAGCGCTCTTCATGAGCACCACCCTGGGGTCATCCGGATGAAAGCCCTGGCCCGCAGCTATGTATGGTGGCCCAGGCTGGATAAAGACATTGAGGCCAGGGTCCGGGCCTGTGTGAAATACCAGGAGTCACATCCTGACCCTCCCCATGCACCAGTCTGCCCTTGGGAGTCGGCTCAAGGCCCATGGTCCCGGCTCCACATAGACTTTGCAGGGCCTGTCCATGGGCAGTTGTTTTTCATTCTCGTTGACAGCTTCAGCAAGTGGCTGGAGGTTGTTCCGGTAAAGTCTACATCATCCGAGGCCACCATCCGGGCAATGTAGTACATATTCAGTACGCATGGCCTGCCAGACACGTTGGTCTCTGACAACGGTACAGTGTTCACCTCCTCAGAGTTCCTGCGATTCACGGAGCTACATGGCATACGACACGTAAGGTCTGCTCCTTTCCATCCAGCTACAAACGGGCAAACCGAGAGGATGGTTCGCACAATCAAGGAGGTGCTGTGGAGAATGGACCAAGGGGACTGGGAGTACAAGTTGACAGCCTTCCTCTTTGGTCAGCACGCAACGCCCCACACAGCCACCGGCTGCAGCCCAGTGGAGGTGCTCATGAGATGCTGGCTTATGTCTCAGTTAGACCATCTACACCCGGACAGGGCCCCGCACCAATCCAAGGAACCTGACACACCCCGAGCTCTGAGAGGATTCTTCCTGGAAGACCTTGTGTACATTAGGAACTATGCACAGGGTCCCCTCTGGGTACCAGGTAGAGTCACCAGACCCCTCTCTTATGAGGTCACTACAGAGGACGGCTGAGTATATTGACATCATGTAGATCAGTTGTGATGCCAGTCGAGCTCCAGCCATCCAGGAACCACAGACCAACCAGGACCTGGCATCCACGACCCCAGCATGGACGAGGAGGACCAAAGGGAGGCTGATCCAGACCCGATCACTGTACCCCAGGAATTTCCATGGAACTTGGCCCCGGAAACAAGCCAGGAAGAAGTCGTTCCTGAGATCCCGACTTCAGTTGCTCTGGTTCCCAAGGTAGAGACCGCAGTCCCGGGTCCACCCACTCCAACACTCCGTTGGTCGGACAGAGAGCGGAGAAGGCTGACCTATCTCAAAGACTTTGTGTGCTAGGGGGTGTGCCTGAACTATGGGGGGAGGGGTGTTATGTCCTGGACGCAATTCCACAGACAACCAGGCTGTGATTCTCTATGTGTACACTTGTATGATTCTTTGATGTGACCAAACATGTAATGGCACCGGCCATGCGGTCTGACTGCATGGCCTGGAAAAGGTACAAGCTTGAGGTAAAAAAACAATAGCACCCAAGCTCCTAAAGATCCACCTGTCAGGGGCTTAGCATATTCAAATGAACCAATATAAATCTCTGGCAGGAAGATTAACCTATCCTGGGGTGTGGGTGTGGACGGGGGGCAAGGCGTTTCTGTGTATATAAGCGGACCCCCGGGCCACCTCAGGCATGCTTATTCCTGACCTACAATAAACTTGATCATGCTGAAACTCACTCCACCGGCCTCCAGACTCCAGTACTTTTCAGCATTGTACCCTGCTGAGGCCCTTCCCCTCCCCTCCCCAAACCCCACCCTCTCCTGGATCCACCCCCAAAGTCTCCAGGTATTTTCCAACCCATACCTGGCAACCCTACCATAAACACATAAAACGTTCACGAAATAGTGCCAGAGTTTATCAGTTAAACAAGCATGGCAGTCCAGAGCAGCTGTGTCCATAATTCTTCCCTGGAGGAGGGACACTGCAGCAGAGGCAAAGGGGATGCCTGCTCAGAAACTTTACCCGTGCTGTAATGCTGTTTGCAGACTGAACAGGGCTGTTAGCCAAACCCGGGTTGGCTAATCTTGTATAAGGCAACGCAAATACGCAAGCAAACGTGATCTCGTTATGGGCCCCGGTTGTCTGTTATTTAAAAGCTCTCCTTCCTTTCAGCTTAGCCACTAAAATAAAGGCTCATCAGGGGGCAGTCAAAAGCAGTGATGGTTGTCCCCCACCCACCTGCCTAGGTAGGAGACTTTGAGCTGGAGAAAAACAGTCTGTTTGAATTTTGGCGGGGGCCCTTTCTGCACTCTCCTTTTAATCAGTGTTCACTATGGTGTCCTCCAAGCAATTCTGCACCAAGATCGAGTTCAACCTTCTTTTTATTCTGCGTCCCTGCCCCCCCCTTCTGTATCCCATTCCCTCCCTTCAGTGGCCGGCCTGGTTTCCACCTGCTGTTGTCCCAGGTTATTTGGATGCTGTTTTGCTGAGGACTTAAATTGCCTCAATTCCAACACTGAGAACACTCAGAGCAGCAGACAAACATGGAAAGGACCAGGGAGGGAGAAAAAAGTCTGAGGGTTTTTGTTTCTTACAGCTGGGAAGACGGAGTGGCTGTGAATGGGCCATTGGGGTTGGTTTAGGGGACTGATATAGGCCTGCCATCCCTTTCTGCAGACCTTTAAGGCAGAAAGGTCTTTCTGGAGGGCCCTTTAAACCTAGCTAGAGGGAGGGAGGTCTTTTTGTGAGCAGGGTGGGGGCCGCGGTGTATAAGGGTCTTTTTGTGAGCCGAGCATGTGGCCCGCGACTGCCCCCCCCTCCTGCTAGATTTAAAAGGCCTTCCAGGTGGTCAGAGGGCCATGTGCAGTGCTCCCCGCCAATCAGCTGAAGCCCTTTAAATTGGGCAGGAGGGGAGGGAGAGAGGTGGCTGGGTGGGTGGCTGCGCTTGGGTTTGGGGCTTGGGGGCATCCCTGCCCACCCCAGAACACCCTTCAAATCCCCCCACCAGAGCAACAAGGGGACCTGGCAATCCTAGACATGGCGGAGAGGTGGGACACAATGACATCTCTCCCCCAATCCATTTTGTCTCCTGTTTCAAATGTGAGACTCAAGTTGCACGACAAGAGAAAAGCACAGTCCTGGCTATACATGCTAAGCTGCTATTCTTGCCATTTTTCACAGGTTCCAGTTGCTTTCTCTTTAAATCTGCCCAGGTTTGCACATGCACACTCTGAACTGGAGTCACCATGTGGCTGAGGAGCCACGTGGTTAAAGAAATCACAGTCAGTTTAATAAATGCATGTCCAGAGATGCTGCCGGACTGAGGACCAGACCCTCCTCTCACACTTTAGGAGACACACATCCCGGTGGTGCCACCCCTACCGAAAGAGAGCCCAAAGGCCTCCTGGGCCCTAATCTGGCACCAGGACGAAGCAGAAGAACCAGCTGGGGCCCAACCGGGGTTGCCAAACCCTGTAGAGGCAGGGGTCCCCCACTGTGAGGCCCTGCCACCCAGCCACTGATCAGCTGGCTGGTGGGGGGACTTAGCAGGAGAAAGAGGAAGGCCCAGGCCACGTAGCCAGCACTGTACAGGAAGTGATGTCATCACGCCAGTGACATTTCGGTGATGCTCTGGTATTTGAGCAAAGACTCTATAGTAGAAGCTGTTTTTGCCATTGAGTTTTTGTCCAATGTTAGGGTGTCACAGTGGTGTTGCAGCATGATGACATCACTTCCTATGCGATGCTAGTGACGTGACATGGGCATTCCACGTTCTCCTGGTAAGTCCCCCTATCCCCTGCTGGTTGCCTGGCAACCCTAGGCCTAACACTGAAGTGACCCAGAAAGGCCTGCCAAAGGCAAGCCAGAGCAGAAGCCAGGATGGGGCCAGAGGAGCATGCATGAGGTCAAGTAAGCCCAACAGCAGCCCAGGCTTAGAGGCCTTGACTTGGGAAGGCCAGTGGAAAGCAGGGGTGAGGACTGAGGGCCACCAGCCTCCCCCAGCCAAGCCCCCAGCATAGCCGAGGGGGCAGGACAGAGGGCACCCGGGGGGGGGGAGCCCTCCAGCAACCCAGTAGGAGGGACGGGGGAGGAATTAATCGCCACCCTCCCTCAGGGAAAGGCCAGGTATGGCTGCAGAAGAGGCCGGGCTATCTGGACCTCTACAGGCAGGTTCCTAGGAAAGGCTAAGGAGGAGAGAAGGATGTAGCTCTGGTGTGGAAGGACAGGTTGGGTTCCCAGGTGGGTTCTGGTGTGGTCCTGGGGACAGGTTGGGTTCCCAGACCCCTGCCAGTAGTGGGAGGTCCCCCGCTTTAGGGCTCCTGGTGGGTGGCAGGGGGACTTAGCAGCAGGAGACTGAGGCCTAGGCCTCTTTCACCAGTGATGTCATTTCCAGTGCACCTTGAAAGTGACACCAACGTGTCATTTCCAGTGCACCTTGAAAGTGACACCCGTGTCATTTCCAGTGCACCTTGAAAGTGACACCAACGTGTCATTTCCAGTGCACCTTGAAAGTGACACCAACGTGTCAATGCCAATGGAAACAGCTTCTGCCATAAAGCTTTTGCCCAAATACTAGAGTGCCCCATGTCACTGGGGATGTGATGACATCACTTCTGGTGAGTGCCAGAAGTTATGTTGATACATCACAGGCAACAGAGGCCTAGGCCTCAGTTTGCTGCTGGTAAGTTCTAAGGTTGCCAACCTGCAGGTAGGGCCTAGAGATCCCTGGTATTACAATTGATCTCCAGCTCATATCAGTTCCCCTAAAAAAAATGGCTGCTTTGGAGGGTGGACTCTGGCATTATACCCACTGAGGTTTCCTTCCCCTCCTCAGACCCTGCCCTTCCCAGGCTCTACTCCCAAAATCTCCAGGTATTTCCCAAACCACAGCTGGAAACCCTAGGTAAGTTGCCCGCCCCCCCCCCCCACTCCTGCTGGGGGGCACCTGGCAATCCTAGAGACAGGAGAAGGAATAGGGTGATACAGCCCCTGTTGTGTACTAAGACCACGACCACATGGTCTCCCGTAATGGTGACCACCATGCGGTCAGCGCACATGGTCAGAATCTACCTGAGCTTCAGCCAGGTAGAACAATAGCCAGTTGGATCCTGAGTGACCACCAATTATGAGCCTAGGTCTCCTGCTGGGGGACCTATGAACTACAACCACGGACTTAAGGTCCTATCAGGAATTGTGGGCGAGGTCAGGGCATTGTCTCCGGCCGGCATAAAAGAGGGCTCTGAGCCCGGGGTTCCCCATGTTCCATCTGACCCTCAATAAAGAGCTTCACTATGAAATCACTACCACTCGCCTCCCGACTCCAATACTTTCCAGCCCCCTTCCCTTCTGAGGCCTGGGGAGACCTGCGACTGAGGGCCAGCCATGGGAGCTGGAGAGGGTGGCGCTTCACACTGTGAAAGAGTAGGACAACTGTTCTGGTGGGAGGGAGACAGCCACACTTAAAAATTAAATCTTGAAGCAAACATTTTTAACTGACCAATAAGGTCACTCATTTTACAGCCCTGTAGTGACTTCCAGTTAAGAATGGAATAGACCTGTGTTTTCAGGATGTGTGAACCTAACATATGAAGTTTCCTTATTCCAAGATTACTGGTTCATCAAGGTCAGTACTGTTTGGTCAGAAAAACATCTTCCCCTCTGTGTGTGCAGCGTTTCCATCTCTGTTTTGTGGGGCTCTTAAAGATACTTTATTTACCTTGATTTATTAATTGACTTGAATATCATGAAATAATACACACACACACACACACAGGCACAGAGATTCACATGACACTAAAGGACTTTGAGCTTGCTATAAACCTAAAGCAAAAAAGGTTAGGCTGGTCTTTTGGGACACAAGAACTGACGTCAACCAGGGACCAGACTGAAGGGAAACATTTGAGACTTGGTTCCCAGTGGTTCGTAGCCATGCCATGGAGAAGAGTGTTGGCTTGTTACTTCTTGTAGTGTTTATCAGAAATGTTATCTTCTTTGTTTTGCAACTGTATTCAATATTCTGTTCAGCCAATTGTCATGCAAATATGTCTATGTGCTTGTAACACACTGACACACCCAAAGTGGGGATTTCCACAGACACTGTTACAGGATTTTGTTTCTTGAATGACCACTGAAGTGTTCCGGTATCTTTGTAATGTGTCTTTTGTTTAAACATACAGAACAGGTTCATAGTGGAAACAAATGCATTCCAATAACTGCTCAAGATTTCCAGAGGGCCTAAATGGCACCCCCACCCAAACTCTACCCCACACTTTCCAGCTGACAATAGGGCTGCCAAGTCAGCCCGGGGGGCGGGGGGATCCCCTGCTATAGGGGTTCCTGATCCGCCGGCCGGCATTTGGCTGGCGGGGGGAACCCCGCCCCAGAAGTCGTCCGGTGAGGACAACTTCCCCCGTGTAATGACGTCACCCGGAGGTGATGTCATCACGTTGGGGGCATTGCCAGGGCAACGCCCCCAACGTGATGACGTCACCTCCGGGTGACATCATTACGTCACCGGCACGTGCGCAAAAGTGCACGCGCCAGAAGAGCTCCCAGGGGGAGAACAACTCCCCCCTGCCGGTAAGTCGCTGGCACTTGGCAGCCCTAGCTGACAACAACCACAAACTGTCTGCCATCCTTCCCAAATGCAAAATGGCCGAACTGGCTTCCAAACTAGCTGGAGACTATCACCTGCCCAAACTCTCGTTGGGTATTACATTTGAAAGGTTGCGGTCACACACACCAGAAAACCTGGGGGTGGGGGTGGGGCGAGGCTATTTCTTCTGGAGGAATTTGACCCACAATTGCAGGATCACACCTCCCTTTGAAGCTGCTGGCACAGTCCGTCAGTGTGTGATCAAATGCAACTGCGGGAGGGTCGTCTTTTTTTGTGCCGCTTTCTCCCCATGCGCTTAAATGAAGGATCAATTAATTGCACCTCCACACTGAGGGCTCTCTATGGAGTTTGCGATGATGCGCATACTGCGAAGGGGGAGGGACAACAGCACAGGATCAGGCCACCCCGACGTCGTGGGGGGGGGCAACAGTGGGAGGGCTTCTAGTGTCCTGGCCCCACTGGTGGACCTCCTGAGGGCACCTGGTGTTTTTGGCCACTGTGTGACAGAGTGTTGGACTGGATGGGCCACTGGCCTGATCCAACACTGGCTTCTCTTATGTTCTTATGAGAGCGCGCTGGAGCGATCAGACACAGGGAAGTCTGTCCATGGCCTGTCAGAACCTGTTTCCTACCAGATTTTCCTCGGTGTCTTTTAACTCCACTTCTGTGACAGAGCAGAACAGGTTGCGGACAGCTGTGGAGCTGTCCACCCGGCATTCGCATCTATGTCGGGTCTAATTGTGCGTGTGATCGCAGCCAAAATCTGGATAGAGATTGCCAGTTATGTTAGCCATCTGTGGCAGAACCAGCCTTCTCTGGCCTGCAGATCCCATTCCGCCCTGCCCTCCTTTGGGTTCCCAACTCCCTGGAGGGGCTTTTCTTTCACTTTCGAGTAGCCGTTATCACCACCTGATCAAAATAGGGATTTCCCACTGAGGGGACCAGGGATCCCAGCTCCCTTTCCCAGTTCTGAGGTCTGGCCTCTGTGCTTCCCGCTGCCCAATGCCTGCTGCCACAGGGACAGTTTCATGCCTTGGGCACCCCTGGGGTAACAGCCGATTGCCAACTGCTTGCCTTCCCCCTTCCTGGGGCCTCCTTTTAAAATAGAGTGTCTGAGACGGTGGAGGTCTATGTGATGCAGAGAACCACTGTCGGAATTAAAAGTTATAAAGTATTTATTGAAATAATTTTTTGTACCTGCATACTTTTAGAAAGTTGCCATTACCTTCAGGCTTCTGTCAGATGCTCAGAGAGACCACATGGCCAATGGCCACCTGTTTGGAGGAGAGGTCTGCCCCTCTGTCTATCATCGCGGCATCCCAGGAAAAAAGTGACTTTCTCGTGCAAGGAAGTTTTATCATCTCCCTGTCTCCTCCCACTTGACCCAGTCACGCCAGGTCAAAGAGGCATTTCCTGGAGAAGCTCTAAAATTCTATTCCTCCAGTCTCTATTCCCTGCCTGGGGGGGGGGGGGGACTTGCCCATTTCATTGTCTAGATCAGGGGTGGGCAATTGTTTTGGCTCGGGGGCCACTTTGTGGGAGCGGAGGTTAGTGGAGGGCCGCACCTTTTAAAAATGATTGCATTCATTAGTTAACTCTGCATTTCAGAAAAAGTATAAATTGTATCATAAAAATCAATAAATATAAATTAAATAAAATAGTGGTTTTATTAAATTTATTTATTGTGCTAATTTCATATCATCTATAGCTGCGAGCACATTTAATCTTAGAATCAGTTTAATGAGACAAATGTACTCTATCACACCACGTGGCCGACTGTCTTGGCGGGCCGCAAAAAACTCTGTGGCGGGCCGCATGTGGCCCCCGGGCCGCAATTTGCCCACCCCTGGTCTAGACCCATTAGCATTTCTTAAGAAAGAGCTGAGGTGACCCTGAAATGCCATGGGCTATTTCCTCCCCTCTCCTGCTTGTTCTTAGTTCAGAAAAAGATGTTCAAAATGCACAGTAGAGATCTTGCTCATTGCCAGCCTCCCAGGAAATAAGGCATTTCTTCACACCATCTATCATTCACCATGGTCAAAATGGCCAAAATCATAAGAAGACATAATAGTCCAGGGGTGGCCAAACTGCGGCTCAGGAGCCACATGCGGTTCTTTCACACGCATTGGGCAGCTGGGGAAGCGAAAGGGAGGTGTGCTTTTTCTCTCTATTTCCCTCCCTCCCTCCGTCCCTCCCTTCCCCCCTCCCATCTATTTGCTTTCTTTGTCTCTCTCTCTCTCTCTCTTTGTATCTCTTTCTTTCCACCTTTCATTCTTTCTTTCCACCTCTCTCTCTCTTTCTCTCTCTTAGACAAATAAATATCATTAGCAAACAAAACAGTGCACCTCAGCATCTAGTCATGCGGGTCATGTGACCACGGAGATGACTTTGGACAGTGCTGCCTCTTCGGCTTGGAAACGGAGAGGAGCACCGCATCCCTAGAGTCGTAATTGACAGGCTTTCGAGCAAGGGAAACCTTTACCGTATCTTTTACCTAAATATCATTATCAATATCTGTTTTTACCCCTTTTGTTTTTATTTTTGGCATTCTCATTTAATGTTAATAAATGGCAAATCTGCATGTTTTTAAATAAAAACATGTGTGTGATATTTGTTCACGTCTTGTGGTTTATTCTATGTGGCTCTTACACTGAGCAAGTTTGGCCACCCCTGCAATAGTTGGTTTCATTCAGGGCATAATCAAGGAGAAAAGAATGAATGGAATAATTCAGGAAAACTTGAGACATTCTCAGGAGCTGAGAGTTGTGGAGATGCCAAGGTGAAAGGCATGAACAGGAAATGGAAAGGATTTTGTCTTTTGCATTAAAACGTGTAACATTTTGGCTTCTGTTTAATAATCTGGCGGGGCATCCCTGCTTTTTACCATATACAAGGGTCCCTGAAGATCAAGCCTAGAAAGAAGTCATTTATTATCTTCCTGCTCCTGCCCGTTTTCAGATGGACCTTTTCTTTCCACAGCACGGAAGTAGTTAGAAGTAGATTGCCAGACAGGCTTACTCATTAATGTGGAGCATTATCCTAGAGGACATTAGATTCAGTCAACAACTGCTTGCATATTTATTGTTGTTATTATTTATATGTGCATGCCACGTTATCCATTTGGGTAACCAAGCAAACAAGGAAAATCTAATTGTGTGCCTCCAAGAGGTATCTATATATCTAATAGCCAAGGTGCCCCCCGCGTGTGGATATCTAAATCCGCACAGCGGGTACACCTAGGGGGCAAAGATATTTTCCTGCACACTTGGGGCACAAAAATCTGAAAAGTTAAAAAAGATATTCAGGGGATATTTGAATCCCCCCAAAAGTAAAAGAGCATTCCCTGCGCATGTGCAGAGAACGCTCTGGGAACTGTCTGTTGCTGTCGCTGCTGGGGGCGGGGAGAGAAGGCTTGGCGGGCCGGCAGCTGTGAGCCACTCAGGCCTTGCCATGGCTGCCACTGGAGGGGGGGAGAAGGCTTGGCAGGCTGGCCTCGCTGCAGCCGCTGGGGGGAGGGAGAAGGCTTGGCAAGCCAACCTCCCCGCTGGGGGGGGGGAAGGGAGAAGGGCTCACCTGCTGCCACTTCCTCCTCCAGCTTCAGCATGCCCTGAACTGTGGGGAATACTCCCCCCCCCCCCCGCGAGTATTGCGGGTCCCACTTCTTGTTACAATCTATATTTCAACAGTGAGAGGTCAAGGGGGGTGGGGGTGTTACAATCCAGAAAGAGGGAACGGTGGAGCATAGGTGACATGGAGTGCACAGCTGAAGCCTGCAGACGGAATGAATGCCCTGTGAGGAGTCCAAGGTTTCACAGAAAAGATGGATTTTGTGGAGGGATGTCAAAGGGGAACTATGGCTCCAGGTGGGCATTCTAAAAAAGGGCTCTGAGCACAAAGGAAGCAAAGAAAAATGGATAGAACCACTGAAGAAAACCTGCAAGCATTGGGGGGGGGGGTGTTCAGGGGGGCAGAGCTGCAGGAGCGATGGCTGTGGACCGAGATGTCTCAAGAAACAAGGACAGAATGACAGGGCCTGGAGAGCAAGACGTTGGTGGGGGGACAAGAAGCCAATCTAGGGGCCTGGTAAGTCCCAGCCAAGCCTTGACAAACCAGTAATGTATTTCTGGAGAGGAAGATGCCTAGCTGTACGCAGTCAGGGCTGCTCTCGGCCGGATCGGGTTTTCAAGGGCATCCTTAATGAGGAGAGCATAGAGCTTACTCAAGTACATCGGTGTTCAGCACATGGCAGTGGTATTTCACAGTGTGGGTTTTGAGCAATTTCATTTGCCAGCCTCATTAATATGCCTCAGATATGTACTAATTAAAGTAGAGGGAAGTCTTGGAAAACAGATGGGAGCGTATGAATCAACGGTGCCTCCTTCAAATCCCTGGTGTCATTTTAACGCTCATGTCTATAAATTACCAAAGCATCAACTGCCATTCTGCCAGGCAGAATGGCTGCTTTTCCGAAGCACAAGGATTTGCAGGGAAACCATGTGTGGTATTTTTCTCTTTCTTTCTCCCCCAGGGCTCATGCAAAGCACGTACCTTGCCCTTCCTTGCTGTGTCAGGATTGTTGCATCGAGAGGGTAGAAATTCTGAGTCTTTCTGTGCACAGAAAGCTTTGTGCACAGTACTGGCACTTCATTCATGAATAAATTAATTGGGGGAAGGGTGTTCATTATGATCTGGGATGAACATATATGGGATAGATTGGGTTTCCTCCTATAGGCTCAGTGTGCAATTTGAGCACAGTCTTGGAGCCGGAGCTACACTTATGGTTGCCAACATGGGGTTAGGGAATTTCTGGAGATTTGGGGGTGGAGCCTGGGGAGGGAAGGGACCTTAGCAGGGTCTAATGCCATAGAGTCCACCCTCCAAAGGAGCCATTTTTCTCTGTAATCTGGAGATCAGTTGTAATTCTCCAGGCACCATTAGGAGGCTGGCCACCCCATCTGCAACTGTTGGGGAAACATGGGCACTGTTCTAAGCATGCCAGCAGCACTCTAAAGGGGCAGAAGGAGGCACCGTGGGGGTTGGTGAGGGCATGGCAGAAGTAGTTAGGAGGAAGGACAACCAGGGCCAGTTTGCAAGGAGAAAAGACCTCCTTAAGAGCAAAGTGCTCCATGGGAGAAAAGACCTACTTAAAACCATGGACAGCTCCCAAGGAGAAAAGACCTACTTGTACTTGGCTGGGACCTGCTACCAATTGGGAAGATGAGTAGCCACCCTGGCCCAACCCCTCTACAGTGGGTAGAGAAACAGGACTTCCCTGGATGAGGAAACAGCATTCCTGGCCAGAAGGCCACAACTACCGCTGGGCGTTGCCTGGTGTGAGGCTTCTGCTCAAAGTAGTCAAGGATCAGATCTTTGTTGATGAAACACAGTTCTTTATTTCCAATCACTACATTACTACAGGTCCTCGGATTATTTTCAGAGATAAAGCATACAATAGAAGCAGGACTAATATACCCTCTAGTACAATTTGAATTACCCATAGGTAACCAATCACAAGGAGGGAAAAACCACGGGCTAAAAGGTCCTTTGACCGTTTGCTTCCCACAGGAAAAAGGTTAGGTGTGAAGCTGTAAATTTCCCTTCTTAAACCAGACCCCTTAGATGTATCCATCTTCTGCATAACAAATAACTTTTCCCAAGGTCTTCACACGTTGATAAGAAACTGGTCCCCGTCTTCCCCAGCAGGGAGGAAAGGAATGCGGAGGCGAGGAGGTGAGACGCCGATTGTTCTCATGCTCTGGAGTCGCCACCCTCCCGGACAAATGGTTACATTGACCAGACCCAGCCTGAGCCATAACCCCAGGGTCATAAAGAAAGTCAAAAAAGGAACATTACATAGTGAATTGAGGGGCAGGTTACAGGTCAAAGCAGGCAAGCAGCAAACATAGGTTGCATAGCAAATACAGGGACAGGTTACATGAGTGGGGGAGATTGTATACAGCATTAAACACCACAAAAACCTTTGTTAGAATCCGTAGATTCTGACACCTGGGTGGACTAGCTATTGCCAGCATTAACCCTGCCAGAAGATAAGGTGGCCAGAGCTAAGAGCTACCAAGATCAGGTGCAGGACCTCAGCAGAGGAAGCAGACCTAGGAACCTGGGTGGAAGCAGGTGGAGGTCAATCAGGGACAAACCGGCCAGGCTGCTGGGTGACCGTTAAACTTGGAAACTGGCGAATGGAACTGAGCTACTCAGTAACAAGGGCCACCATGGCATCTCTTGAGTGTTGACTCATCTTTGACAACGCACAAACACCATGGTGTATCCCTGGGGGGATGGGGCCCCTGGTTTGGGGGTATCACAGAGGGGGAGGGAGCTCTGTGTGATACCACAAAGGCCGCCCTCTGAAGGGAACTGATTTCTGTGGTCTGAAGATCAGTTGAAATTCCAGGGGAAACTCCCAGCCTCACCTAGAAATTGGGAACTATAACTGTTAGGGTTGCCAGCTCTAGTTTGGGAAATGCTAGAATGTGGGGCTAATGAGCAATAGATTCAGGACGGAGAAAAGGAAGCACTTCTTTACTCACTGAGTGATTAATCTGTGGAATTCACAGCCTTCGGAAGTCATGATGGCCACGAGTATGGATGGCTTCAAAAGGGGCTTCGATAGATTCATGTCTATCAATTGCTACTAGCTGTGATGACTCAAAGGAACTTTCCTACCGAGAGCCAGTAAACCTCTGAGTACCAGAGACAACATTAAGGGAAGGCCTTGCCCTCTATTCCCTATTTATCGACCCACCAAGCTGAACAAATAGCCGGATTCAACAGGGCATCCCTTACATTCTGATGTCCTTACTAAAGAAAACATCTCAAAGGGTCCTAAAACAAGAAATGCTGCCTTTTATGAAGAACTTTTGGAGGAGATAGCGCAACTCATCTGGTAAGAAAGCATCAGCTTCCTCGATATCATAAGAGAGTTTGGGAGTTGGAGAAGTTGGTCTCCCAGGAATATGAGAAACATCTTCTGATCTAATCATTTTAGATGATGCCCTGGCAAAGTTTTATTGTGAAGAAAGCTGATAACAGAGAGCCTGCTTGTTACTGACAGAAGACGGCAGAAATACAGAAATTCATTTTTAGAAAAGTAATAAGAACACACCAGAAGCACAAAGGCAATCAGAGGTACCAGAAGGAGCTCCTGAGCTATGCATACAAAGGCTGGGGGCAGGGGAGGCATTGTAAAACCGTAAGCACCTGGCATTTGCAAATGATTTCAATTATTATAAAGCATTGATTTCCCTTCAGGATAATAAAGTACTTCTGAATATTGATATTTATTTGAAAGATACCACAGGCTCAAAATCTCTGCACTTTCTGGAGCATAAGATTTATAGGGCCTGCTTTTGTCCAGAGCTGTTTTTGCATCTGTTATTGCAATCTCAGCCTTTCTTGGGTTGCAGAAGGTACAGCCCTTATAATTAATCACACAAAGAAAGCTAGACTAAGCTTTCCTGAAAGAGCTGTCTTGTGATTAGATCCACATGACTCTGGGCGGCCAAGCCTGCTTCAGGAGGTCACAATGGATTGGAACAGCTATTGGGCAGGGATTCTCCACCTCGTTGAACTGGTGGGCGCATTTAGAATTTTGAAAAGAAACAAGAGGTGCTACAACAAAATGGCTGCCATGGTAGCAGGGCCAATCAGACAATCAGAAAATGGCTGACATAGGGGCTAGGTGCAATCACTAAATGTTTGGAGGCTCCAGGGGAGGCAGCTGTTTGCAAAACGTGATGTCGTAGGGCTGCCAAGCCCTCACTAGGGGTGGGGGATTCTTTGCCCTGGCTCCTCTTTCCCACCTCAGGTGCCACTGGGAGAAAAATAATCTCAAAATGTTGCTTGCTGTTGGGCTACTGTGTGACATCACTTGCAGGAACAAAGCAAAAGTGATGTCAGTCCTCTATAGGAACTGCAGAAACTTTATGGTTTTACCATAGAGTTCCCACCGATTCCTAGGGAGGTGTGGCATCACTTCTGGGTATTCCCTGAAAGTGATGTCATACCCTTGCTGCTGGTGCCCCCATGTCTCTTTGTGTTGCCAGCCCCCATTTTCGTATTTTCATCTGTGTACCCTGCCCCCAGCATGAATGTTTGTACTGTGTGTGTAACACCGTGAGCAAGTCCCAGCCCCTGCACGGCAAGCACAGAGCAGGGGCAGAAATCACCCTATTTTGTGTCTGAAGATGGATCTTGCAGCAAAGGATAGCTTTTGAAGAAGAAGCCTTTTGGCAGGAGAGACTGGGGAGTGCAAGTATGCCAACAGGACGAAAGCAGTTATGCCACAGTAGGCTGGAAGACAAAGATGCCTCTTCTCTGCATTGTCTTTTACATGGCATGCGATCCCTCACCAGCAACACAATTTGGATGTTAAGTGCCCTGTTGCAGCCCAGAACCTCCAATGCAAACCTCCAATTCAAACGGTCTCAAGGTTCCTGTTGAATGTATGACTCAGCACCATACCTTCTGTTTTGTAACTCTGTGTTGTAATTCAATCAAAAACTTCCCTTCTCGCCACCCAAGTCCCCAGTAATTCAATGTTGTATGGTTTTATCTAGATAAGTTGCCTAACTCGCAAGTTATTCTTGATGCAATTCTTTGTTTTCTGAAAAGAACCCATGTCATCCAATGGGCCCCAAACACAGTATAACTAGCCTGGCTTTAAAGCCAGAAATCTGAGTCTGACCTGCGCTACAACTTGGACTGCAACACAGGCACCCCAAAGACCACTGGATCCCTCCTTCTTCCATCTTGATTTCTACCCAGACTAGGAAAGGTATACTTTTGCTTCCTGTTTTCATCCGTCTCCCTTATTTATTTATTTATACATTCGATTTATTGATCACTGCTTCCCACACGCAGGCAGGCTCGCAGCGATCTACAATTTTGTTGAAGACAAGGGACTAACAATTCAGTGGGGGAAGGGAAGACAACACACATAACTGAGTCTTTCTGTTGGCTTTTTGACGAGTCATGTTCCGGGCTCAGTGTTCATTCCGTTCCTTCTCAGCTCCACACCGCCACCATTTCCAGCCACACCACACTGGACAAGGGAGCTGGCACTTTGCTCTTCTCTGCTGTTTAGGTCTCGCACCTGGAAGACGTTTGTCCCAATGGATTCCATGTCCTCTGCCCTATTCCCCATTTGCCCTACGTTTACACCTCTAGCCTAAGAGTACCTCTTGCTCCAAACTGGAGTGGCTCTGGTTGATCTCTGCTTGTTCCCACATACTGGCCATCTGCCTCCCACATACTGGCCATCTGCCTTCTTACTTATCAGCCCTCCATGCCCCTCACCTGCGCCGAGCATTTGCACTTGCTCGATGTAACGCCATTCCATCGGCTGTCACTCATGGTAGATATAGAGGGGTTCCATACTCAGCAAGACTCTGTGCGTGTAGTCTAAATCAGGTCGATTCAGTTCTCCATGTTCTCCTATACTGTCCCTGGTATGACGGTATACGTTTTACTCTTTTAGACCCAATTCTATCTAACATGACAGGTTGCCCAGATGTTTTGAAGGTGCGCTGTCTCCTGAACAACCTGTCACCCGAATTAACTGAAAAGGTTGCTCTATTTTTAAGTTTGGTAATTAAGGATCGTTTGCACAACGCATAGCTACATATGATTAACTTATTTTTCCCTGTTACCTTTCTTTCCGATTATGTCTCTTTCTGTAACCTGTTTTATGCCAATAAAGGTATATGTATGTACGTATGATTTCTGCTTGTTGTGATTCTTGTTTGTGTTTGGTTAGCAATCTGCTATGCTAATGATTTAGTATTTGCTTAGGATAATTTCCCCCCTTCCTAATATTGTACCAAATGCCCAATACATTCTTTTAAACATTTAATCTTGTCTCCGTCAACCTTTTTCCTACTGAACATGCTACTCACATGGTTTTCTGCTCCCTGTGCAAACATGCAAGCTAATGTCCCATGTCAGTCTGAACCAGTGTTCCCTCTAAGCTGAGTTAGTGTGAGCTAGCTCACAGTTTTTTAGCCTCTGGCTCACACGTTTGTCTTTGAACAGTACCAGAGTCGGGAGACCAGTGGAAGTGATTTCATAGCAAGCTCTTTATTTGGTGGTCAGATGAGGCATGTTGACCTGGGCTCAGGGGCCCTCTTTTATTCCGGTTGGAGCCACACCTCCGACTTCGCCCAAATGTCTCGTCAGGACCTTAAGGTTGCGATTACGTATCACAGGATCCTTGCAGGAACCTAGGCACTAGATTGGTGGCCAGTTACAATCCGGCCAGCTATTGTTCCCCTGGGCTAGGACAGGACAGAGGAGTACAGATACCACTGGGTTGGGGGCAGGCCCATAGCTACCGGGGGGCCCTGGGGGCAATGCCCCCTCACACATGTGCCCAGCCTCCTACTCCCCCGGTCCCCTCTCCCCTCCCAAGGGAGACTTGGTGCTGGTTCCAGATGTGCCATTCTCTGCATGCAGCTCCTCCAGAAGCACGACTCTTTGCGGAGGACACCGAGCACAGCCCACCACTGGCCCTTCCTGCCCTGCGCTGCAAGTGGTCCTGCAGGCCAGTTCCAGCCTGGCTCCTGGTCCACCTCAGCAGGCAGTGGAAGAAAACCAAAGGGGCCGGCTTCGCTCCTTTCAGTTCTGCGGTGCCTGGAAGGCAGCCCCCAGATCCCCCCAGGTGGGGAAGGTGAAGGTCATCCACAGCTGTCGGGTCAAGGCCTGCTTGCCTCGGAGATGGCAGTTTGAGGGTGTGGCTCTCAGTGGAAGCGGAAGGCGGCCACCTTCTCACCCCAGGGGGAGTCTGGGGCTGGCTCGGCCACCCTTGGGAACCCCAGGCTGTAGTTGGCATGTCCGGGAGGGCTGCCAGTGCTCTCAGCCAGCCTTGCCTTGCCCCTGAGCTAGAGAGGAGAGATGCAGGGGCTCCTGGCTGTCCAGAAGCGCTGGCAAAAAGAGGCTCCCCCATCCCGGGCTGCTTGGCGCCTGCACTGGTCTTGCAGGCCCCCTCCTTCAGTTCCCCCCAGGACAGGGCTTCAGCTGGGCTGGAAGGTCGTTGTCTGCCTGCCTTCTGGGCAACTTGCAGCCAGCCTGCTTTTCCCTACCTCTGCTGTGCCAGAGCGCCACTTGCCAGGGGAACAAAAGACTTCGCAGCGAGGCTGGCTGGAAAGGCAGGATGGAGGCAGTGAGAGCCTCTCTCTCTCTCTTAATTAGGCCACCACGAATTCGTCACTAATTAGCACCAGCTCATCTGCAATTTCTGATGCCTCAGTGGCATCTTTTGGCTTTTTGTCCTTTACCAGACATTTTAGCTCCTTGGGGAGTTTAGAATAAAATTGGTTTAGCACCACTAACTGGAATAAAGCCTCAAAGTCCCCTGCCTTTGCTTCCTCCTTCTCATCGCCTCCCCATTTCACTCATTTTCATCACACACTCCAAATAGGTTTTATATTGCTGTGGGGGGGGGGGTCTCCCACTGCCCAGCACCTGGTCACCACAGGGACAATTCACTGCCTTGGGCACCCCTGGAGGAACGGCCACTTGCCAAGTGCCGGCTTTCCTCTTGGTGTGCCTTTTAAAATATTGTCTGAGATGGTGGAGGTCTGTGTGGTACAGAGAACCACGGCCACAAAACCCCCTCTGTCCCTCTCTCTATACATGCCTTATCAGATGTTAAAATAGGACAGGCCCCCATTCCTTAAGAAGTTACAGATCCCTATAGAGTTTCGTGTATCTTAAAGCTTGCTCTAGCTCTTGAGGCAAGCATATGATTAATGGCTGCCTTGCTGGTGGAGAAGTCTCTGTGTGCTCATAGACACGGCACCCAAGGGAAAGAGAACTTGTGACGGAAAGGCCTGCTCTGACTTACAGACCCAGTTCTGTCTGCCCCCTCCAATTCCTGGAAGGTGCTATTCCACTTCTTGCCACTAGGGCACGCTGCCATCACCTGCTCGGTTTAGGGGTCCCGAATGAGAAGAACAGGACTCTCAGTCCCCCTTCCCAGTTCTGAGGCCCGGCCTCAAGGTCTCATGCTACCCAGCACCTGGTTACCACCGGGACCAAATGCAACTTTGGTTTTCCCCTGGAGGGTTGGCAACAGGTGCCTTGACTGCTTCCCTTCCAATCTGGGAAATTAATAGCGTATCCAAGTGGTTGGAGGACTATGTAGTACAGAAACTTAGGGCCACATCCAATATTTAAAAGGATTTATTAAAAAGAAAGTAAGTTCAAGCACGCTGAATCACAACAGATTAGCACGCAGAAGAACAGAGAAAAGTTGGTTATAAACGCATCCCTCTTTCCCTGGATCTAAAACAACTAGATGGCACAATTAGAGTGGGTAGGTACAAACTGAGATAGTTACACAAGGTTCTAAAGATGTCCCATTACCTTGGGTTCCCTGCAGCCAGCAGGCCAGGCCCCATGGCCACGGTGGCTCCTGGGCTGCAGAACAGAGCTCAGCAGTCTGTCCTCTCCCAAGGACCAGCACTAAGAGACTCCTGGGAGCAAGCACTTCGATTCAACCTTTGACGCCAACCATTTTTACATCACTCTCGCCACCCCTTTTGACCTGGTCCTCCCAGGTCACACAGGTGGACCTTGGAACAGCCAGGTGCATCCTGAGAGCCCTCCTGGAAGGCATTCTGGGAAATCTCCAGGAGTCCCCTCGAAATTCCTAACACGGTATTCTTCAGTAACCTTGCACGCCAAGTCATTTGCATAACTATAGCTGGTGACTGACCTAGCTTCCTGCCCTTCCAGAGAGAAGAGTGGGGAAAAACAGGAACACTTTAAAAACTCAGAAGGGGGGGGGGGATTTCTCCACAGAGCTCTTTCCTGTTGGAAGGAGATTTTATCATACCTTCCCCCCCCCACCCACTGACCAAGTCATACCAGGTCAAAGAGGCATTTCCTGGAGATCTCCAGAAATCTCTTTCCTGGAAACCTTCTAGCATTCCATTCCTCCAAAACTCTCTGTTCCCTGCTTGACGGATGGGGTCGGGGGGGGGGGGGAGAGCTTGGTCATCCCATTGTCTCTACCTAGACCTATGTTGTGTTCTAATGGCGACTGCCATGCGGTCCAGCCATGCGGTCCGGGGCAAGCACATGGCCGGGCGCAGACAGAGCTTCGCTCCAGAACACAATAGAGTGGCCGGATTGGGATTTAGACCTATCGGTCAGCCAGGATGCAAATAGGGACCAATGACTTGGGGAGACTTAATTGTAATCCTATCAAAGCGTGTGGGCGAGGCCGGGGGCATGGTTTAGATGTGCACATAAGCAGACCCCCGAGCCCAGCTCAGACATGTGTTCCAGAACTTCCTAATAAACCATGAGCTGATTTCACTTGAACGCGTCTCTGGACTGAGTACTTTGTACTGGCGATGAGGATGGGATCCCACTGAGCGACACCAGCGCCAACTCCAGGGCAGCATCGAGCTATGATTCAACGGCAACTGGCAGCAGGCTCCAGCACCACCCTGCACCGCCAACCGCCCCAGAGGACATTCACCACTCCTGAGAGGATGGCAGCCGCTCTGGGACAGCTCTTCGCATTCAACCCCACTCGCCCCAAGCTTTGGGAAGCTTGGGTGCAAACCCTGAAGTACTTCTTCCTAGTCCAGGAGACAGACGATGCTGAGAAGAAGAAGACTTGGCTGATCAGCTCTTGCGGCGTCTCCACGGTCTGCCTGGTCTACAGCTTAATCGCTCCCAGGATGCTGGATGATGCCAGCTACGAGGAACTCATGGTGCTGACCGCCTACTTCACACCAAAACCGTCTAAGATGGCGCTGCGGATGGACTTCTGCTCCTGCACACAGAAGATTAGTGAGTCAGCTGCCAACTACGCGGCAGACCTCAAGCGGCTAGCCGTTGGGTGCGAATTCCCCTCAGTTGAGGACACACTTTTAACCCAGTTTGTCTGGGGGGGTCCGCGAGCCAAAGCTCCAGGGGAAGCTCGTGGCCACCGACGAACTGCAGCTGGACATGGCGTACAAAACTGCAGCCACATTCAAAAAGGCGCAACAGGACCGCCAGGGGCCCACCACTTTGGTGTAGTGGTGAAGTGCGCGGACTCTAATCTGGGAGAACTGGGTTTGATTCCCCACTCCTCCACTTGCACCTGCTGGATGACCTTGGTCAAGTTGTCTGAGAGCTCTCTCAGCCCCACCCACCTCCCAGGGTGTCTGTGGTGGGGAGGGGAAGGGGAAGGAGTTTGTAAGCCGCTCTGAGATTACAAGTGAAGGGTGGGGTATAAATCCAACTTCCTCCTTCCCCATGCAGTGCCTGTCAACTACCCACCGCCCCGCCAAAATGTCTGATGACGAGGAGGACGTCCTGCAGCCCCGAAGGACTGACCGAAGGGGACAACCGAAACCCGCTGCTGCCTCACCGCAGGTCACCTCGAAGACCTCTGCATCCCCAAGGACGACGTGTGCCAGCTGCGGTGATCACCATGACCACTGGACCGGCCGCTTTCGCAATGCAGCATGCCATTCCTGTGGCAAGATGGGCCACATCGCCCGGGTTTTTCACTCCCGGGCCTCCCGACGCTCCCGAGCCGCGCACCTCGAGTTGGCCGATCTACACTCCACATCGTCGAATCAGGGACTAGACTTGCCCCAAGACACCCCCAACAAAATCTTTGTTCCCGTGGTCATAGAGGGGTCCCCCTGCCAGACGGAATTGGACACAGGGTCCACGTACTCCATTATTTCCATGGATACCCTTAAGAGACTCTGCCCACAGTGGTGGGGCACTGCAAAAGCCACTGGGACTCAAGTTCCAAGACTTTCAGAAGAACCTGGTAGTGATCAAGGGGTGGGGAAGTTTCAGAGTCCAATTCAAGGACTTTTGCGGACAATTGGACTTCTTAGTGGTTGAAGGAAAGCTGTCTAGCCTGCTAGGGTTATCATGGTTTAGGCCCCTAGGACTGGGAGTAACAGGTGTCAACCAACTCTGCAGTGCAGACTTTCAGGCAGTCTGTGTCGATTTTCCAGCAGTCTTCGATGGAAAACTCAGAGAGTACACAAGCCCACCAGTAACGCTGGAACTGGACCCAGCCATTCGGCTGATACGGATGCCAGCGAGGGGACCTCCCCTGGCGGTCCGGCCCAAAACAGACAAAGAGCTCAACCAGCTAGTTGAGCAAGGGGTCCTGGAGCCCATCCCACATGGCAAGTGGGAGACTCCTATAGTCACCCCCATAAAGCCAAATGGGGACATATGCATTTGTGCAGATTACAAATGCACCCTCAACCAGGCACTCCAGGACCATGCGTATCCAGGGCCAGTGGTGAGCCAAGTCCTCGCCTCCCTGGCAGGTGCAAGGATAGTTGGAAAGCTGGATCTGGCGCGGGCCTACCAGCAGCTCCTGGTGGACGAGGCCACGGCAGAGGCCCAGACCATCGTCACACACCAAGGAGCGTTCAAGGTCCGGTGCCTCCAGTTCAGGGTCAGCGTCACTCCTGGGATATTTCAGGAACTAATGGACACCTTGCTTAAAGGTATTCCCGGGGTCCAGCCATTTCTCAACGACATTCTGATCGCCGCACCAGATGTCAAGACCTTTACGGCCTGGCTCCGCTCTGTCCTCCAACACTTCAGTGACGCAGGCCTTAAGGTCAAGAAAGAAAAGTGCCAGCTGGGAGTTCTGTCTGTTGAGTTCCTTGGCTTCACTGTGGATGCCCAGGGCATACACCCGGCCGCTGCCAAGATTCACACCATCACGGAGGCCCCCACACCCACTTCCAAATCGGAGCTACAGGCATTTTTAGGACGCTTACACTTTTACCACACCTTCCTTCCCCACAAGGTGGTGGTAGCAGAGCCCCTCCATCGGCTCCTGGACAAGAACGCCCATTGGTCCTGGGGTCCTCACCATGCAGCAGCATTCCGGGCCGTCTTGGGGCTGACTTCCAACACAGTCCTGGCCCACTTTGATGAATACCTCCCAGTAATCCTTGGCTGCGATGTTTCACCCTGCGGTGTGGGGGCTGTCCTGGGAAACCGCCTGGTGGACAGGAGAGAGGTGCCCGTCGCCTATTATTTCCGCACCTTGTCGGCAGCCGAGTGCAACTATGTGCAAATAGACAAGGAAGCCCTGGTGATCGTAGCAGGTATTTAAAAATTCCATAGTTACCGGTATGGCCGGCCCTTCATGGTGGCGACGGACCACAAGCCATTCCTGGGGCTCCTGGCTCCGGACTGTCAAACCTCCAGATGCTCTCGCCAAGGCTGCTGCACTCGTCCATCTTGCTGGTCGGCTACCAGTATGAGCTGGTCCACCACCCAAGGAAGGCCATGGGACATGCGGATGCCCTCAGCTGCTTGCCGCTCCTGTCCTGCAACCCCAATCCTGCTCCAGCGCACCACATTGCTCTGCCGGAAGACCTGCCGGATGGGCTGGTTCAGGTAACTGTGGTCTCCCGGCTCACCGCCCGGGATTGCACCCTTTCCCGTATTTTGGACTGGGTGGGAAGGGGGTGGCCCAGCGTGCCTGGGGCAGAATTTGCAGCTTTCACGGCCTGGCTCAATGAACTGTTAGCACACAAGGGGTGTGTGCTACGGGGAGTGCGAGTGGTAATCCCTGGACCGCTGCACAAATGGGCACTGACCGCACTCCATGACACACATCCAGGCATCATCTGGATGAAGGCCCTGGCCCGGAGCTATGTGTGGTGGCCAGGACTAGATCGAGAGGTAGAGAAATTGGTCCACAAGTGCCACAAATGCCAGGAATCGTGGCCTGATCCACCACAAGCACCAGTGTGCCCTTGGGAGTCGGCCCATAAGCCATGGAACCGGCTCCACCTAGATTTTGCGGGGCCGTTTCAGGGCCAACTCTTTTTTATACTGGTAGATAGCTGCACCAAGTGGCTGGAGGTGGCACCAGTATCCGCTTCTTCCTCACAGGAAGCCATCCGGGCCATGTGACGCATTTTCAGCACACATGGCATCCCCGACACCCTCATGACCAACAACGGCTCGGCCTTCACGACAGGGAAGTTTCAGGCATTCGTGGACTACTACAGCATCTGGCACATCTGCTCTGCCCCATTCCATCCAGCCACCAATGGTTAGACCGAGCACATGGGGCACACGACCAAGGAAGCCCTGCAACGCCTGGATGCAGGCGACTGGAACTACAGGCTGGCTGCGTTCCTGTTTGGCCAACGAACAACACCCCACACCGCAACCGGGCACAGTCCTGCAGAATTGCTCATGGGTCAGTGGCTCACAACCAGACCGGACCGCCTGCATCCTGACCACGCTCCAGAACATAGGACGGGCCTGGAACAGCAGAAGGCTCCCCAAGGGTTCTTTCTGGAGGACCCGGTCTATGTTAAGAACTATGCCAAGGGTCTGGCCTGGGTGCCAGGACGGATAGTGTGTAACAGGGCCTCTATCCTATGAGGTCGCTGGGGAAGAAGGCCAACTTTGGAAATGCCACATGGACCAACTGCGCTGCCAGCTCCTGACTCCTGCAATGGACAGAACAGAGGCGAGCGAGGACGAGACCCCCACTCCTGAGCCTACACCAGCAACAGAGTTTCGCCAGCCTCACCCGACAGCTGACACTCACACCACCCTGTCTCCTACACCAGCCTCTGCGGGAGAACCAGGTCCGTCCCCGGAACCAGTCGTGGCGACTCTCAAGCAACCCGCTGGAGACACAGCTGTACGCCGTTTGACCAGGGAATGGCAAAGACCAACCTACCTCAAAGACTTTTTTGTGTTAGGAGGGTCTGAACTATGGGGGGAGGGGTGTTGTGTTCTAATGGCAATCACCATGCGGTCCGGGGCAAGCACATGGCCGGGGGCAGACAGAGCTTCACTCCAGAACACAATAGACTGGCCGGATTGTGATTTAGACCTATCGGTCAGCCAGGATGCAAACAGGGACCAATGATCTGGGGAGACTTAATTGTAATCCTATCACAGTGTGTGGGTGACGCCAGGGGCGCGGTTTAGATGCGCATATAAGCAGACCCCCAAGCCCAGCTCAGACACGTGTTCCAGAACCTTCTAATAAACCATGAGCTGATTTCACTTGAACGCGTCTTTGGACTGAGTACTTTATAACCTATTTAGCATTTCTTAAGAGGTAGCTGAGGATATGCTGGAAAGCCATTGACCCACTTCCTCCTTCCCAGCCTGGTCTCTGCCCAGGGAAATCCCTCCCCCCTCCCATGTTAAAATGCACGGTTGAGGTTTTTGGTCTTCTCAAATCTCCCAGGCAAAAATGCATTCTTCACACAGCTGGATGGAATCGACTAACTCCACTACTAACTTCAGCAAATGCAACAACTACAATACTGCAGTAGTCCACATCAGTTGTACTAGTGCTTTCACTCCTTTTTGAACAAATAAACTGCCACAAACCAAAGCATGAAAGAAATCAGGTCAGTGTGAGGAAAACAGTGACAAGCAACCCACCAGGACGCAATGCATTTTAAGGGC
The DNA here is from genome assembly GCA_029233225.1 of Lepidodactylus listeri. Taxonomy (NCBI): domain Eukaryota; kingdom Metazoa; phylum Chordata; class Lepidosauria; order Squamata; family Gekkonidae; genus Lepidodactylus; species Lepidodactylus listeri. Next base: position 9,644,586 of record JARCFY010000017.1, on the reverse strand, counting down.
TGAGGGAACCCAGTGCGACAATAAAAGGAGAAAAAAATATTGCTCCTCCTGGCAGCATCAGCTGAGAAGGTGCATTTTATTTGTCCCTGGAGTGCTGGTTCCCCAAAGAGCTGTGTGGCCTGGAGGCGTCTAGTGACTCGAAGTTGTTTGGTATTTTATTGGAGGCGAAGAGAGTCCATTTTCCAATGCTGATCGTAATTAAAACCATCATTCACGTCATTGATGTCAAGATTATTAACACAAATTACTATTATTATTAACACCACATGCTCTTATCCCCCTCCCTCCCTCCCTCCCCGAGGCATAATCACTTTGCTAATATCAGGTGCTGGTCTCATCATTTTAGTTGTATTAAAAATACAGCCTCATCATCATCATCAATTTTTAAAAAGTATTAAATAGGGTTACCAGACATCCTCGTTTTAGACGACATGTCCTGGTTTTTTGGGGGGCGGGGGGCCTATCCTCTTTTGGGCTGTTTTTAAAAAACTGAGGAAAATGTCCTCTTTTTGGGTTTGAAAGTCAGGAGTCTTCCTAGAACAATGTTTGAGTCCCGGGACACCTTTAAGAGCAGCGAAGGTTTATTCATAGGGTTGCCAGCCTCCAGGTGGGGCCTGGGGATCTCCCGCTTTTACAGCTGATCCCCAGCTGACAGAGATCAGCTCCCCTGGAGAAAATGGCTGCTCTGGAGGGTGGGCTCTGTGGCATTGTACCATGCTGAGGCCCCTCCCCTCCCCAAACCCCGCCCTCTTCCGGCTCCACCCCCAAAGTCCCCAGGTGTTTTCCAACCCGGACTTGGCAACCCTATTTATTCAAGGCGTGACCCTTCGTTGGTCTCCCAACAGACCCGTGGCTACAGTGGGGCATTCCGGGGCCGGCGCCCCCCCCCCCAGGCGCTCCGGGCCGCCCGGAGGACTCCCCACCACCGCCCCTTCCCCACGGAGGCAGGAGGCAGCAGGGGGTGGGGTTCGTCAGCGGGGCCTCCTTCCCTTGGCTGAGGCAGCCAGCCGGGAGGAGCCTCTCCTCGCTTCTCTGCTTTTCCAAACACGGCAACAGGCAGCCCTGAGTGAAAGACCCTCCCCTGCCGAAGGCGGCCGGCGGCCAAGGACCACGTGACAGCGCATGCGCCCAACGGCCGCTCTTCTCTCGCTCCCAGGAGCCGAACCAGCTCCGCGTCCAATTCGAGACGCAGAGAAGCAGCCCAGGGCGGGGCGAAAATGTAGCCGCGCCCCTCGCTCGGCCGCGAAACGGAGATCGAAATCTGCGCATGCGTGAGATCCCCCCCTCCCTTCCCCCGCCCGGGTCCTTTTAAAATCACGGCGGGGCGGAGCCTGAAGGAAAGGCGTAGCCGGCGTTCATTGGGCCGCTGTGTCTCTGGGGCGGGCTTCGAGGACAGGCTGGACGCCGGAAGTGGGAAGGGGAGCGGGGTCCGTCGCGTGTCGCGCCGGCCTGAGCAACAGGGTCGGCGGCGATGGCGGAGAAGTTCGACTCCCTGGAGGAGCACCTGGAGAAGTTCGTGGAGAACATCCGGCAGCTGGGCATCATCGTCAGCGACTTCCAGCCGAGCAGCCAGGCGGGCCTCAACCAGAAGCTGTGAGCAGCGGCGGCGCCTCCTTGTCCGCTCCCCCCCACCCCACCCCGGCCCTCTGGCGCGGAGGGACCGCCCCCCCGTGGATGGGGGGCGGGCGGGGGGCGTGGCAGCGGCGCCCTGCGGGGCGGGGCAGGCCGGGGGGGGATTTGAACCCAGGGCTCCGCTGAGCCCCGCCGTTAGCTCCCGCGGCAGGGAAGAGGCGGGGGGAGGCTCCCGAGATTTGCGGCAGGGGAGGAGCTTTGTGTCCCCCGCGCGAGCCCCTCCCCTGCCCCGAGATCTCCCGGCCTTCCAGGGGCTCCCGGACCCCGCCGCCGGGTGGGTGGCCCCCCCCCCCCCCAATCTCCGTCCCGTGTCTTTTGGTCTCGGGGCGAAACGGGGGGTTTGGAACGCGCCTGGTCCAGGTGTGCATAGGGCTTATTTGCCTTCTTTTGCTTGGGTTTAAGTTTTGCTGCCCCTGTGTCAGTGCTTAAACTATTGGTTTGAATTTCCCCAGAAAACCCACAGCCCTGCTCTAGTTATCTGTTCACCCTTCCAAAGTGGCATGAGTGTTGTCGTTCTTAAAAAGAGAGTCCGTAATGGCTCCTTTTCTGGATCTGACAGAGTGGGCAAGATGTGCCGTTTAGGCTTTCCTCTGTTTGTAAACCCAGCACTTGACATTCATAGATATATAGCTGCCCCTGAATGCAGAACTTCTCAGCTGTCGTGGCTAAGACATGTGTGGTTAGATGTGTCCTTCGTGGATTTGGCCAGCCCTTTTAAGGTGTTGTCTAAATGTGTGATTTCTGCTCAGGAAGAGAGGAAGGCTTCATGTGTATATTTTCCTCTGTCTCTTACATTGTGTTTTAGAGTTTTAGTAACTGCCATTGTTTCTGAGGAGACTGTATGGGGGTGAACAAGATTGGTTTATGAAGCAAACCTCCTCTCCCTTCAGGCACACTGACTTTGGTGATGCTAACAAGTGTCTGTTTTTGCCTAGGAATTTTATGGTTTCTGGTTTGCAAGATATTGACAAGTGCCGACAGCAACTTCATGATATCAGTGTCCCTCTGGAAGTCTTTGAGTAAGTGTATGGCATTGTTCTAGCCAATAGCGAGGTTGGTAGTGTTCAGGGAAGCACAGAAAGCATCATCTTTTTAAAACGGGTAATATGAGCATAACTGCAGGCCAGTGCATATTTCCAGTCCCAAAAGGCAACATATTGTGTGAAAACGGTTGACATGGGGCTCTCAACTTTCTGCGAACAACTTCTCAATTACAGCTCCTTTCCCTAGTTCTCTTGACAGCAGATACACTTTTGGAGGCAGTATCATTTTTGATTTTTTGTTTCTCTATGAAATTTTCACTTCCAGCTATATATATTTTCACTGAAAAACAGTACCTTTCTGGAGGCCCAGAGAGTTTGGTGCTCACACTGAGCTGGTTATCTTAATTTCTGGTAGCTTACACATATATTGGATGATCAGTGCCAATGTAAGAAAATACTAGCATAATGTTCTTAATCTTGCTGGTCTAAACCATTCCTTGCATTCATGTGCATGTTCCAGAAAGCTGATATAGATAGATGGCCCAAACACCTATATTACAACAACTTGGACTGCTAAGAAAGGATAATCATACTTACAAATTTGGTTTTATTTCTATAGGTACATAGATCAAGGCCGCAATCCCCAACTGTATACTAAAGAATGTTTGGAAAGGGCTTTGGCTAAAAATGAGCAGGTGAAAGGCAAAATTGATACCATGAAGGTAAGGTGGACATTCTGCATAATGTTAAAGGTGATATTTATATCTAAATGAAAGGACTTTATATGGTTCTGTTGGTGAATAAAGAGAGTCTTCTTAATTTATGGTTGAAGTCTCAAATTCTGAGACAAAATCTAAAGAAAACCCTTTGGGTTCTCAGAAGTTTACCGGTTGCAGTTTGTTTGCCGTGGCCCAGTTCTGCAAACAGTTGTGGTTTCGTACCTTTCTAAGCCTCCTGATGGCCCATCCCACAATTTGTTGATCCTGCAGAGAAGTAATTGGGATGTGGGATATTCATTGTACCAGAATGCCCACAACAGCATTGGAGTGATGTTGGCATTGCACACAACTTTTATGATTGCTTTCTAATCAGAACATTTCAAACATTAAAAGTGCTAGCTCTTAAGTCATGCTTGTGAAAGAAAATCCAACTTTTGGTCAGTAATATACTCAGGTGATGTCCCATCTTGTTGGAGTAAAACCTTAGAGAACAGCTAGATCAGAGTAAAATGCTGTGTTGATCACTGTCCCGTAGTCTGGTGAAAGATCTGAATGTTAAGATTGATCTGATAGGTTTGCATTCGAAGAAGAAGAGGAGATTGGATTTATACCCCTCCCTTCACTACCCAAAGGAGTCTCAGAGCGGCTTACAATCTCCTTTCCCTCCCCCTCCCCACAACAGACACCCTGTGAGGTGGGTGGGGCTGAGAGAGCTCTGACAGAAACTGCTCTTTTTCAAGAACAGCTGTGCCAGAACTATGGCTTGCCCAAGGTCATCCAGCAGGTGCAAGTGGAGGAGTGGGGACTCAAACCCGGTTCTCCCAGATTAGAGCCTATGCACTTAACCTCCACACCAAACTAGCTTCTTAGTATGAGGCCATCAGTTTGGCTGTGGATTTACTTTGGTGATCGTGCCAGCCATTAACTGTCTTGTGTTTGCATCTTGGGGGTGTTTACTGGTCATGTTTTTATACCTCTAAAAATGCTCACTCGCCTGTGCATGGTTTGGTGAGAGAAGCATGCATGCACGCAGAAGGTCCTGGTGCAATCCCTATTCAGGCAACAGGTGATGCGACAGACCTCTGCTTGAGAGTGAAGCCCCTGCCAGTCTGAGTAGTCAGCACTGACCTTGAAGGACCAAATGGGCTGTTTTAGTAGAAGGCAGTTTTGTGTAGTGATCGATTTTGGTCTGCAGGTAACTCCTTTAACTGTTTCCAGATGTATCCCCCCGTTGTCTGTGTAAATACCCAAGTACTGAGTGTGTCCTTTATTACCATGTCCCATAAATTGACCCTGCTCTCAAATGTGCAATCCTCTCTTCCTTCTAGAAATTCAAAAGCTTGTTGATTCAAGAGCTGACAAAAGTGTTCCCGGAGGACATGTCCAAGTACAAAGCTATTCGAGGTGAAGATCCTTCTCCTTGAGTGTTAGTGACATTTTCCATTATTGCACATTCTTCTCTGGGAACTACAGATAAGCTATTGGACAATATTGACTATTTCAGAGGAATGAAGAAATCCAACTTTCCTGCTGGATGATGTTTTGCTGATGTTTTGTTCCTTGGCCAGAAAGCAGGCTGATTCCCGTGGTGGCTGATTAGGAAACCTTAATGGCTTCAAGACTCTTGGTTTCAGCAGCTGGCTTCATTTGCTGTTTGTCAGCTCTGCCGTTTTTCTAATATGCCGTTCAAGCTTTTCAACATATCCTGCCCTGTGTGACAGGCTGGGTGTCAGTTGTTCTTGGTGCAACACACCTAAAAAAATGAAGAAGTAGAATAAATGTTCACTGTTACCTTTTGCGAGAAAATTTAAAGCCTTGTGTTTTTCATTACACTGAAGGGCAGTTGGAATAGTAGAAGTTTTTCTGTGCTTTCTGTATAAAAAGAACAAGCCAAACTACACACAACAAACTTTTTAGATTTCTCACTTTTATATGTAATAGCAGCCTGCGCTGCCATGTTTGGGCATCAACTGCAGTTTAATTCATAATCTTGTTGGGTTACCTTGGATAGCAAAGGTCTTTTGAGTTTTTCGCATTTTGTGTGGTTCCTTGGAGTTTTGTACAGTACCTGTACTGATGAAGGACACTCACAGTGATGGCAAATACGAATGTTGAAGATGGAAGGGCTTTAAAACATGGTAATTAGGGGGTGGCTCATTTCACTGCAGCATCCAGTGATAACTTGTGCATGTGTGAATGACCCCTAATTCCAGTCTGAAGCTTGTGTTTTCTCTGATTCCCCTATCTTCCTTAAGCCCCCCCCCCGAGCTTGGATCCAATCCAGAGCATGTCCCAGGGGACTGTTTGGGAAGTCCTTGTTACTAAATCACTGTCGATGTGGATCTTGTCATAGTGGTCTTGAAGATAGCTTTTATATCCAAAGTACTGTGAAGTTTCCAGCAGCTTATTTAAACAAATGAAATTGTTTTCGTGTTAGCTGAAAGAAAAATAAAATCCCTTACTTACAAATGAGATTTTCAGTGGCTCACATGCTTATTGTGGTGTGCGTTACTCTCTAAAATGTTACTCTTCTTTTGGTGTAAACCTGATCAGAAAGAGTGCATCTGACTAGAAGAGAGTCTCTAACTATAGTCCAGCTACCAGTGAAGAAAGTAAGATCAATATTTGGCGCTTCAGTCAAGAAAAGTTACACTTTCATTTAACAGGAGTCCAAAGCAAATAGGGCAGTAGCCTTGTAGCAGGATGAATTAAGATGAAACTTTTGAGAATTTTGGATTGCAGTCATGAGACCCTTGGTCCATAGACTGTTCCTACTCAGATGCAGCTCTGTGTATTTTTTAAAAAAGGTCTGCTTGTTGCTACTGCCTCCTGTGGGAGCACTGTTTGTGCAGGATGGTCACTTGTTAAGAGTGTGTGCTTTGCAGCTGTAAAACAGGCATTCAATCTGAAAAGAAAGTGTTAACCTGACCTTTAGTACCTGTTCTGCACTCAAGGCAAGAGAGCCTTTGCTTCACAGAAAAGCAAAGATGATGTTGCTCGTTGGAAACAGCAAACTGGAGACTCAGTGCTATGGGCTGCATTATCCTCACCTGCTGAAGCCATGTAAGTGCAGTGTCAAACTGTGGAACCTTCTGCCACAGGATATGATGGCCGCCAACTGAGAAGGCTTTACAAAGGGAGTGGACAAACTGACAGAAGGTGGGTGCTAGTCTTGATGGGTATCTGCTCCCCCCCGCAGTGCCAGAGGCTCTGTGTCCCACTGCGTCAGTTGCTGGGCAGCACAGGCGGGAGCTGTGGGCTTCCTAGAGCCAGCTGGGTGGCCACTGTGGGCAGGAAAGGCTGGCCTTGGCGGGCCTTTGGCCTGATCCAGCATGGCTCTTCTTATGTTTTTAACTTGCCAAAGCAGGGCTTATACACAGGTATGTTGAAAATGTAGTGCATACAATGCAGACAAAAGCAAATAAGTGTCCCTTCTAAGCAGGGAGGGTATGATAATATGTCCATATACCACAGTGGAGTGTCTTCCATGTTTGCAAAGGTTGAATGCAAACCCATCCACCAGCCTGTCCAGGAATGCCTTGCAGTTTCCTGCTCAAAATGAGCTTTGAAGATGGCTGGAAAAATTAATGTTTCAGAATGTTTTAAATTTTACTAGTTTGAGTGATATAATACACCTTTAAAATACAAGCACCACTTTTCAGCCTCTTTGACACCCACTTGGTGTTAATTGTTTGAATCTTTCATCACCAGAGGTAGAAGAGCACTGACAGTAATAAATATTTGTGTGGAGGTCTCATGTGCTTGAGGGGCCGTGGTGGCTCAGAGGTTAAGATGTTGAGCTGCAGACCGGAAGGTCAGTAGCTTGGCAGTTCGAGACCGGAGTGCTGCGTGATGGAGTGAGCTCCCGTCTCTGGCCCCAGCTCCTGCCAACCTAGCAGTTCGAAAGCAAGAAATTGCAAGTAGATAAATAGGTACCGCTTCGGTGGGAAGGTAAACAAGCCTTCTGTGTACCTCGGCGTTTAGTCATTCCAGCTACATGACCACGGAGAAGTCTTCTGCTTGGAAAGGGAGATAAGCACCGCTGCTTCCTAGAGTTGGATTTCACTGGCTTTCGAGCAAGGGAAACCTTTACCCTTCACTTTTGCTTATGTGCTTAAACCAACATTTTCTTCTCTTTACAGCATCCCTGTGATGCATGCCAGTATTAGAAAAATGGGTCCAGGTTGAAAGAATTTAAAATTATCAGGGATTTAAAATTATCAGGTGAGTTTGTGGTAAAATGAGATTTGGACTAATTTATTTTTATTGTGGCTCTTATTTTCTCTTTCACCTTGAGGAAGGGTGGGGCTCAGTGGTAGAGCCTCTGCGTAGCGTGCGAAAGCTCCCAGGCTCACTCCCCTGTGGCATCTCCAGTTGAAAAGACAGGCAGTGGGTGATGGGAAAGACCTCTGCCTGAGACCCTGGAGAGTCAACGCGGCTGGTCAGAGCGGACTACAATGACCTTGGCTTGCCTCTCTATAAGGCAGTTTTATTAGGCTCTTTGATGTGCTTTATAATTAAGAGGGCCCCCCCATCTGTTTTGGTTCCAGTTTGCAACTAAGTTACATCATAACTTTAAAAAAAGAAGAAGCTATTTTGTTGTTAGTGCAGTCATGACGGCAGCCAGGTAACATTACTCGTGAAAACAATGGTTTGTGCTAATTAAAATGGCTGCAGCTAATCTGCATCAGCTGTTGGTGAGTAACCATCACTGTATCTTTTGGCAGGAAATTCCGCAAACCACTTATGCATTCAGAGAATAAGTCTTTTTGTTCCAAAAACCCACATCAAGTTGAATGACCTTGAGATCTAATATGAAGCTATGTTCCTTTTCTTCCTATCTACTCTCGTGACGGTGTTCTGTAATTTTTTCTCTCTTCTGTTGATTTTCCCCTGAACCAAGTGGCCCAAATTTCTTTCAGCCCCTTGATTGTTTTATTATTGTGTACTCACAATTTCCTTTCTGAGATAAAGTGACTGGAATTGTATGCTGAATATGGACTTGTCAAATGCTTTATCACGGTGTTCTAAATTATAATACATTTGACATAAATTAAGACCTGTAACAAATTTTGATGAAAAAGCTGTGTTTGACAATGTTATCTGTAATTCTGACTGCTGTCAGAGGGAGCTGACCTTTCAGCCATATTTGTTTTGTAAATGTGTGTGAGGCTTCTGCTCAAAGTAGTCAAGGATCAGATCTTTGTTGATGAAACACAGTTCTTTATTTCCAATTTCTACATTGGTACAGGTCCTCGGATTATTGTCAGAGATAATGCATACAATGGAAGCAGGTCTAATATACTCTCCAGCACAATTTGAATTGCCCATAGGTAACCAATCAACAAGGGGGGAAAAATCGCGGGCAAAAGGTTCTCTGGCCGTTTGCTTCCCACAGGAAAGAAAGCGAGGTGTGAAGCAGTAAATCTCCCTTCCCAAACCAGACCCCTCAGATGTAACCATATTCACATAACAAATGCCTTCCCCAAGGCTTTCGCACGTTGATAAGAAACGGTCCCTGTCCTCCCCTGTCTTCCCAGCCGGGATGAATGGAATGCGGAGGCAGGAGTGTGAGAGGCCCATTGTTCCCATGCTTTGAAGTTGTCATTCTCCCGGGCAAACAGATACATAGACCAGGCCTGGTCAAAGCCATAAACCTGGGGTCACATAAGATACATTCACAATGGTCAATAGGCCCTAGGCATGATTACATAGTGGGTGCAGGAACAGCTAATAGCAATAGGCATGATTACATAGTGGGTGCAGGAACAGCTAATAGCAATAGGCATGATTACATAGTGGGTGCAGGAACAGTTAATAGCAATAGGCATGATTACTTAGTGGGTACAGGAACAGGTTACAATATCTAGCATGAGATCCCAAAAATCCTTGTCTGAATCTGCAGATTCTGACAATGTGCCATGCTTATTGGCAATTTTAGAAAACCAGTATTTCAGAACAACTCCTGACCACTCTGTTGCCTGGTGTGTATACCTGTGCCCCGCCTTATGTCACCCACCAATATCCTCTTGAGAAGTCCAGTTGAAATTTGGGCCTTCTGAGGCATGGCTTCCCAGCTGTGGAATGACTTTCCAGAAGCTATGCACTTCCACATTCTGCTTGTCTTTCTAAGACCTACCTGTTCCAGAAAGCTTTCTGTTCATGCTGGAAAAATGACCAAATTTATTTTATGTGGAGTTTTTGTAAGCACTGGTGTGCAGCGTAACACCTGAGTGTGTCGGAAAATGGGCTCAGCTCTTAACTCTGTGGCTTCAATTTTTAGGATAGTGCTGGTTTGTTTGCTTTTTTAAGCTACCCCGACAGGGTAGGGCAGGATTAAAATATTTTAATGGTTGTATGGCTATCACTTTTCTTGACATATAATGAGTTGGAAAAACTGGTCGCACGCGCTTAGTGTTTTGAGATATAAATGATATTCTCTTGCCAAATCTCTATCCTAACTTTAGCTTTCAGGTTCTAAGATCTGGGTGGGATTTTGTTTTTTTTGGCCTCTTGTTTATTTCCTGCACAGAATAGTTCCTGGAGGTGCTGAATCTCACCAACATTCCCCTGTCCCGGTGCTGTACAATGGCTAGAATTTGGGTTTGAGTTCTGTTGATTGCTTTCTAATTCTATAAGGAAGCTAAATTGGAGACTCTTTTGTAGCTACTGTTATCCTGCTCAGTGGATTCTAGATTCAAAGGAAGAACTTTCCCTGCTCACTTGAGATCCTTCGGTCACCTGGTCTAGTCAGTGCCCCAGCTGGGTCTCAGCAGGCTAGAGCTACGCTCCTCTTTCCCTACTATCCCCCGCCCCCCATTTGACCCATGTGGTAGAATTTCTGCATTTAATCATCTGAAGAGGTGAGCAGGGGGCTACCTCACTGTCCAGGGTGGGTTTGGCTTGAAAGCTGCAGCCAGGCAAACTTGTGCAAAACGGATTTGTTTTTCTTTCAGTTTCTTTCCTCCAGCTGCCTGTGCTTTGAAGCCCTTCACCTGTGCGTGGTGCAGACTGGTACCCAGTGCAGGCTCAGATGGGGCGTGTTCCCAGCTGTTCACTATTTTGGGAGGGCCAGGACTGAGGGTTGGCGGATCCCAGCTTGGAGAGGTTAGGGCAGAGGCGTCAAACTCATCTGTGTCAAGAGAGCTGGATCTGACATGAATGTCACTTTGTCAGGCTGGGCCATGTCTGCCATAAAACACAATGCCAGGTACTGGAGACATAAACTTTATAAATGACAACAGACAAACCCAGTTAACGATATTATTTTTTACTCAAAACACAAACAAAAGCAATCGATTCCTAGGAGTGAAAGCAATTGTTTTACAGGGGAATCTACAAAAGCCCCCATAAATGTGTTTAAACATATGCAAGACTAGTTTCCCCCCCCCCCCAAGGGATACCATACCTGCCCCCCTTTCATTTCTTGACAGCTTTGACCACACACACACCTCACTGTGTGCAGCTGTGTGGCCTCTGCCCCCCCCCCCCCCCGCAGCCTCCAGCCTTCCCTTCCTTGCACCAGTCACTTGCAGACTGGATAAGAGCCCTGGATGGGCCAGTTTGGGCTGTATGTTTGACACCCCTGGGCTAGAGGTTGCAGGCCCTGTCCTGAGCATACACCCTCCTTTAATAGCCCCCACTAGGCTGCACTCTGTGTTGGGGGAAATAAGTAATCATTTGGTAAATCTTTGAAGGCCGAGTAGAGGTGATGTTGGGGCTTGTGTCGAGGCCAGTATAAGGAGGAGAGGAATAAAGGTGCGGGCCCTGTATCAGTCCCCACATGTCTCCTCAATGGCAGATCATGGCTGTCTGTGGCCATTTCAGCTCAAAAAAAAGCAAACAAACCCCCCAAGGAGGTGTAACCCCCACCCCGTCTGCTTGAGCCGTGGCTCCCAACACGCTCTCATCTGCCTAATAGCTGGATTTTTTAAAAAAGGAGTGAGGCCCTTTCACAGAGCTCAGTGTCTCCTCTGGTTTGGTCTTGGGGCAGAGCCCTGAGAATTGGTTTAAATCAGAATGCACAAGATCCTCTGTAAAAGGTGGAGGGTAAGTAGAACGATCTGTGACAACAGCTAGCTGCTTCTTGGTAGGTCTGGTTTTTTCCTTCGAGGTCTCCCCAGCCACTGCCGCTTGCATGCATTCGGAGTGTCCCAGCCTTCTTGGACGTGTTCCTTTTGTTAGCCTGACCTGTGTCACTTTCTCCTGCTTTGAGTCTGTCAGTATGGTCTCTTCCAAGCCCCCCTCCTTTGAAAAGATGCCAGCCAAAGAGGTATAGAACGAGGCGGCCTCTCTGTGTTGTTATCTGTCAGCATTTGTCCTTGGATTGAACTTGAGTCCCATCTGTTACGATGCTTCCTTTGCAAGGTTTCTCTGCCTTTCAGAGCCTTTGTAAGGTCCCTGTTGCAGACTCATCAGTCTTTCCATTCTTTCCATTCTGGTGCCACATGGTGCTATTTTATTTGCTGGCTGGGGTCCGAAATAGTAGCAATGATACTGATGTATTTATTTAGAACACTTATTAACATCCTCTTTGAAAAAAGCATTCTTGATGTGTCTTACAGTAGGATCAAAATAATTGTAAAATATATATTTCTTTTAACAAGCTGCTTGAAGTTGGTGTCAATAAAATAAATGAAAGCTAGTAAAAGCAGCAAAATGAAATTGTGCAACGTAGTAATTCAGCAAAAGCCGTTGGTAAAATTAAACAGCAGCAACAAAAAGAAAGGCAGATACCGCTGCACGGTGGAATGGGGCTATCGCTTAGAGGTAGAAAAATCCGTTCAACCCGCAGAATGTCCTGGCATGTTCAATCCCTGGCATCTCCATTTTAAAGGACCGAGTAGAAGGTGATGTGAGAGATCCAGAGAGCCTCTACTAGTCCCAGCAGACAACCCTGGCCTGGATAGAGCAAGGCTCTGACTCGGCAGAATGCAGCTTCACCTCATATGAGCACCTTTGCTTGGGCAAATAAAAGGCTTTCATCTGGCGCTTAAAAATGAAAAGGCTACAGTGAGGAAGGATGTTTTAGGGAAGGCCCTGCCCCTCATAGCCCCCTCCCTATCTTCAGAAAGTGTTCTAAAATAATTTGCCTTTGAATGTCACTAGATACTGGGGACAGAAATGAGAAGATGGGCCTTGTGGCTCGGGAGTAAGGCATTGGCTTGGAACACAGAAGTGCCCAGGTTTGATCCCCAGCCTCTCCGGTGGAAAAGGATCGGGTAGTCAGTGGTATGAAAGCCCCCCGCCTGAGACCCTGGAGAGCCATTGCCAGTCTGAGCAGACAGTCTCACCTCGACGGACCAAGGTCCGATTCAGTCTAAGGAAGCTTTATGTATGGGAACAGCTTGCCTTCATGCCTTGCTTGCTACCTTGTCAACTGAGTCTGGCTGGCCCTTGCTGGCAATGTCCTGGTGAGCTGAGCGGGCCTCGGCCGGATCTAGAGTGGCCATCCTTTTGCAGTGGGCAAGTTCAGTGGGCAGCTGAGCGTGCAGAAACCACCCCAAGATGGTGTCGCCCTGCTACTCTGTAGAACTCTGCAGGGTCTCTGCAGTCTGGAAAGTAGCCAGAGGTAGTTTATGGCAAAACAGTGAACGCAGTTCAGAATTTTCAGTATCTTTTGTGGCATTTCCTCCCACCCCACCCTGATTCATTCAGTGCCACATCACTAATCCAGCTCTGGGGGAAGTTACCATCTGGACAATCTCTTAGTAATTCAATTGAGTTTTTTCGAGTGGTTCAAGACAAGTATTTGGATGACTCAGCACCTCTTTGCTAGCACCAAAGATGGTCTTTTGGATAATACATGCTTGGCAGGGAACTCCGCTCAGTTGTCTTCTATATATCCAGAGTGTCAGTCAGTGGGAATTTTTCCAGATTCAGCGACATCCGGGAGGAAAGATGTATCTGCTATGGCAAATGGCATAAACTTGGCTATCTTAATGCTTATTGGTAATACTTAAGATTTTTAGAGGTCAGCAAAACACTTCAGAGTAACTTATCAATTAAAGCCAATTAAGTGCCTTTGATCGATGACCAGATTTCATCCTTATTTCTCCATTCTGATGAATGTGGCCCTTTCAGTAAAGGCACTTACTTGCAGATAATGGAAATTAAGATGAAACATCACTTAACCGAAAGGCGTTTGGTCGATCTTGAGGCTTGGGCGGGGGTGGGGGGGGCAGGAAAACTTCCTTGTGTTGGATCCAGCCCGCTGTAATCAGGCAAACACTGCTTAGGAGAGAACAGAGCATGTGAATGCTGGTGTTCTTTTGAGTTCTGATTTTGCTTCTGACCAAGGTTTAGCTAAGTCACTGCAAGTGGTTCTGGTCTCTCACATGTGGTGTTGAGCAAGTCCCTTCTGCATTGCCCATCTCGACTGTCCCTAGAGGCTTGTGGCTGAATCTTAACGAACACAAAAACACATATATTATTTCCTGCATTTATAACCTGGCCTTTCTCCACCACTGTGCCATAAAATGCTCTGCCATTTCCGCAGCATTCCCATGGAGCCCAAGTCCTTCACGAGCTGGGCTGCCGTGTCCCGTACCAGCCGATGCTTGTACAGAGGATGTGGGACTAAGGGTGAAACTAGAGGAGACATTTGGTGTGTGTTGTTCACCAGAGCAACTGCGAGCCATGTGCCAGCGTGCACCCCTCCCCCCCACTACAAAGGCCTGATTCTGGTTGATGCTCGGGTGTGGGAGGGAGGGCCCATTCTTTCCTCCCAAGCTGTTTTCCCGACCCAAAGCCGTGCTGTGCAGGTGCTGTTAGGGTGGCTTTACATGCAGCACCTCCTGTCCCTGTGGCATGTTTCCGAGGAGCTGCCACCAGGAACTGTTACATACTGATGGCACACTCTCCCTGCCAGGGCAATTCTATTTGCACTTTTAGGACCTAACCTGGGAGGTCTATGGTATCTCCTGTTCATACAACAGCTTCTAACACAAGGCCAGATATATTTGTGGCCCAAAATAATAATTTTTTGGTGTGTCAGTCAATTCCTTATTGGAACATTCCAATTCTGGTCCTATTTTATTTATTGTATATTTATTGTCAGTTGCCTTCCATGTGCTACAGGGACCCTGTTGCTTGTTATAGCTTGCACCATTTGACCTCTGAAGAAGGCTCTCTCGTAAGCCGAAACGCGTCAGGTCATATACTGTTCTCCTTTGTGTATGTTTGCACCTTGGTACATTTTATGAGGCTTTATTTGGGCCCCTCACAGGTTTTTATATGTCTTTGTAACAAACGCTCTTCCGCACACTTCCTGATGTTTTTAACGTTTGGCCTTCAATTTGTTTTCTAAACTTCCTTTGGAGGTTTGTGCTTTGTTGGTTTAGATTCCCCTCCCCCTCTTTTTTTATGTATGGTGAACATGTGACAGATGTCATGTCTGGTTTGTCCCTCACAGATCCTGAGGAAGACGTTTCAGAGCTTCTAAATGTCAACCAAGTGATTCCTGCAAATCTTCCTGATGGTGCTGCAGTTGTCTGGGCTGTAGCGAGCACTGCCTCTGGGCTGCCCACAAGGCTGTGAGATTAGGAGAATGGCTTGGACGCAGGCCAGGCTGGGCGACGGGGGTGCCTGTGTGGTTCTTTTGAGCCCGTTCAGTTGTTTCTCACTCTTGGCTGTTAGACTGGTAGGGAGGTTTGCTAACAAACCTGGCGGAAAATGCCCTGCTCCTTTACGGAGAGAGGATTGTTGTGTGGAAATGGGCAGCTGGCGCACTTCGTGGCAGGGAGGAGGGCGGCAGCACCTGGTAAATCGCGTCCAATCAAACCTTTATTAAAGGGACAAGACAATTTCCACTCTGTGCCAGTTAGCAGCCCTGGATGGAGGTTATTACTCCTTTTACCCTTTACCACAAACATGATTGTTAGTGTCTTTAATTTTTGTAATTGCAAGTAAGAAATTACTGTAATGGAAAAATAAAAATTAATAGGCGCAGTTTTCAGCCAAGGAGAACAGCAGCCATGAAAGCCTTCTGCCTCCCCGCTGTCCGTTTAAATCCCCCCTGGCCTCTGTCTTAAAGCGCCCTCAGCTTTTTTGTGGGGCTTAAATCCTTTTTGTGAGGGGTCTTGGCATGCCTGGGTGGATTCTTGATCAGTTCCTTATATCTGGGAGGAGGGCGTGAAGAAGAGAAAAGCTGCTGCTGTTCATCTTTGCTGCAAAGTGTGTTCATTTTTAGATTTTTTTCTGACCATAATTTTGTAACTGTGCACTTAAAACGATGAAAAGATGGGGGGGGGGGGAGAAAACTCTCGTCTGTTGGGAGGGAGGGGTGTGTGAAAAAGGAGGAATGAAAGCCTCCCCCCCCCCAGTCCTGGAGGAAAGGCACTGATGGAGGATCCAGCGGGGGACGCCAGGGCCGGGCACTGGGCCCCACCAGGAAGCCACGTCATGAGGCATGGAAGAGCACAGAGGCTGGACCCATAAGACCACGGGACAACTGTCGGGAGAGCTGTGCTGAATGGGGCCGTCTTCCAAATAAGCCTGTTGAGAGCCTGTCCTTGGGGGCCAGTTGTCGCCGGGTTTTCACTTGTTTATGGAGAGTATAATGCTTGGCCCAGCGTGGTGAAGTGGTTAGATCATTAGACAACAACTGGGGAGACCCGGATAGCCCAGGCTAGCCCAGTCTGATCAGATGGGAGACCACCAAGGAAGTCCAGGGTCATGACACAGAGGCAGCTGATGGTAAACCACCCCTGAACATCTCTTGCCTCACCCACGGGGCTACCATAAGTTGTTGGAAGCCGAGTTGGGTCGGCCCTGGTTAGTATTTGGATGTGAGACTACCAAGGAATACCAGGGTTGTGACACAGAGGCAGGCAATGGCAAACTGCCTCGGAACATCTCTGACCTTGAAAACCACATGGGGTCACCATAAGTCAATAGTGACTTGACAGCAAAAAAAGGAAGGTTCAAATCCCCAGCCACCCACGAAGTTTAAGGGGTAATCTGGAGTCATTCTTTCTCAGTCTAGCCTACTTCACAGGATTATTGCTAGGGTAACAATGGGGGGGACGACACACCACACACAGACTCCTTGGAGGAAGGGGGGGTGTCAAAGTGCTGCTGAAGGCTTTGTTTTAGTTCTATTTGCATGTGGGAAAGGAACATTTTAGCAGCACTGAAAAGTCATTGTATGCCATTGCCCACATCGCTCTATCAGTGGATGCTGGGGGGGGAGGGTGCCTTCGGCCCAATCCTAAATCTACTGTTGTTTTTTTTAGTGTACCTTGACACATATTTCCAGTTAGGCAGCAAGTAGGTTAGAGTGATGGACCTGATTTCTCCACCCCCCCCCCCCCGCCTCCCCTGCCAATTATTTGTGTAATCTACTAAGGCTATCTCTCTCCTGAGGCCCTTTAAAATGGTTGGGAAAGAACACTTGAGTGTTTCATTTTTGTTTTCATTGTAGTTCGCATAGGAGAGCTTCCTATACCACAGAAGCACTACTTGGATTGTAATTTTTTATTTATTAAAACTTTTATATCCTGCCTTTCCTTGTGGTTCAAGGTGGCTAACAATAATAGTTAAAAACATTTCCAGTTAAAGCCAAAAGTAAAATAGCAAATTCCTGATCTCTTCCCCCCCTTAAAAGATGCCTGCTGTTCCAACCCCCTCAAAAGCCCGGGCAGACAGGCAGGCCTTGGGTTGCCAGGTCCCTTCTGGAGTGTGGCCAGATTCAGGCTGGGAAACGCCTGAAGATTTGGGGGTGGAGCCTGGGGAGGACAGGAACTTCAGTGGGCCATAGAATCCATCCTCCAAAACATCTGTTTTCTCCAGGGGAACTGATCTCAGTAGTCTGGAGATGACCTGTAATTCCAGAGGATCCCCAGGTCCCACCTGGAGGCTGACACTAAGTGAGCAGCGACTCACGAAAGCTCCTCCCCTGCCACATATTTTGTATGTCTTTCAGGTGCTCCTGGACTCTTGCTCTTTTCTCCTGCTACAGATAGACTAACACGGCTACCCACCTTGATCTAAGATCCAATCAAAAGAGAATTTGGTTCACCTTGAGCAGTGGTTCCCAACGTTTTTGAGCATGAGAACCCTTTTTTGGCACTAAAAAATTTCAGGCACTGCACATGATAGTAATTTGTTCTACTATTAGTATCTGTTGATTGAGAAAATACCTAATGATAAAGAGATCAAAATGACAGTGTTTAGTGTGCATATGGATTTTGGGCTCCTTGCACTAACTCTGCAGCCCCCTCTCCCCGGTCCCTCCCTGGCCCCCAGGCTGGGAATCACTGACCTTGTGGGTGTGTCCATCCAACAACAGCAGAACAAGAAAAAGCATCGACTCTAGTGTAGGAGGAAGTCATCCAACTGATTAATCAACTAGACCTTGCAGATTACATAAAGACGGCGCCACTTTTGTGCCTGATGAAAGAATTTCAAGAGGTACCCTTGAGGTGGAAATTTCTGTTCTTACAATCAACGTGTGTATGGGAACTTGAATTCTGAGACAGTGTTTAAAAATACAAGCTGATTTTGCTTTTTTTGAAAACCCTTTGTTGCATTTTTCATTCGTGAGCATGCAAACGAAGCCACTGTTCACTGTTCAAAATGTTGGCCAGTATCCAGCCAGATGGGCCACTGGAGTGACCTCCCGGAGAAAGACTTCCCCCCAGCATCTCTCTCCTGTTGCAGCTCACAGAGCAACTCACATTTTGGGGGGGGGGGGAATGGAGAGATCTGCGGTGGGAAGGGGACTCAGTGGAACTCAGCCACCCCCTGCACACACAACAGTCTGTTGTAAAAAACAAGTTGTGGGATACAAGCTATTGATTCCTTCCCCAAATATTTTTTTAGTCCCTTCTTTTGTGACTGATTTTTACTTATTGTAAAATCTGCATCTGTCTGATGGTGATCTTTTTTTAAAATCCCGGAACGACGAGAACCAATCCCAATAGGATGAATTTGTTTTTTTCTTCTGGGCTGACATCTGCTGGTGGGCTTGGAGCTGAACAGGGGAGAGAGGGGGCTGTGGCGTTCTCTCCCTCTCCCCACAGGGGGCACCTTGTGAGGTAGGTGGGGCTGAAGGAGTTCAGGGAGAACTGAGATTGGCCCAAGGTCACCTAGCGGGCCTCAGGTGGAAGAGGAATGGGGAATCAAACCCGGCTCTCCAGATTAGAGTCCGCTGCTCTTACCCACGACACCGCACTGGCTCAGTGTGCTGGGAATCCTGCTCAGGTCTACTCCGTGGGGCTGGTTTCCAGGGAAGTGGTCTTAGGCGTGTGCAGTTAGTGCGTTGAGTGAATCGCTATTTCCAAGTCTAACAAAAGCAGCATATAAACAAATGTAAATAAATGTAAAAGCCCGTACTGAAAAAGGAATGGAGGTATTCAGCGGAACAAGAGCTGGTTTTCAATGGCTCACACTTCCATTTTAATGTGTTCTCCCCTCTGCTAATTCCCTCCCCCCTTCTTCATTTGATTATAGCACTGATTCACTGATGCAGAAGCAAATTAGATTTTCCAATTGGCTTTAATGCTTTGCAATAATGAAATCCATGGCTTCCAACCTTATTGGCTGACATCACCTGGATACTGGCGGCAGAGTGCTCAAGGCTAGGTGCTTGCTTACCTCACGGGGGCTGGTTTTCCTGCCTGTGAAAGAGCGAGGCAGCGCCTGTGTTTGCTGTTCCTGTTACTTTAGCTCAGAGATGCTGAATAAATGCCCAGAAGACCACCCAAGCCTAGTTTAATGTCCCTGTATAGCTCTATGGTGTGGCCTCATTTGGAATACTGTGTACAGTTCTGGTCAGTCTCAGAAAGGAAATCATGGAATTGAAAAAGTACAGAGGAGGGCGACCAAGATGATTTGGGAGCTGGAGCACTTTCCCCTAGGAGGAAAGGCTGAAGAGTCTGAGATTTATCAGTTCAGAAAACAGACAACTAAGGGGGGAAATGATAGAGGTTTATGAAATTATGCAAGGGGTGGAGAGAGCTGACACAGAGAACTTTTTCTCCATCTCCCAAAGTACCAGAACTTTGGGCAGTAGATTTCAGGATGGACAAAAGGAAATACAGTGGGTGATTAGAATGTGGAATTCACTTGCCAGAGGATGTCGTGATGGCCACAGGCATAGACGGCTTTAAAGGGGGATTATGGAGGATTCATGGAGGATAGATTCATGGAGGATAGGTCTATCAGTGGCTACTAGCCAGGGCTCATTTCGTAGCAGGAGCTCCTCTGCATATTAGGCCACACCCCCCTGATGTAGCCAATCCTCCAAGAGTTTACAGTAGCCCCTGTAAGAAGAGCTCTGAGGAAGTGGTTGGCCACTATGTGAGACAGGATGCTGAACTAGATGGACCCTCACTGGTCTGATCCAGCAGGACTCTTTTTATGTTCTAAAGTATGCTGGGAGTTTCCTGCTTGGAACTTAATTTCCAGGCCACATGGGCTTGGTTTGGATCAGCACTGCAACATCCAAGGAGGGCCTTAAAACTCCTCCACATGTTGTTTTCTAACCTGAAAAGCCACTATAATGTGTAGTCCAGATGTGCAGGGCAAATGGCGACTCCCCAGGGCTGTTTCAGGTTGGGAAACAGGGAAGGGGGAACACTTACACCCCTGTAGGCTGCAGTCCCAGTCCCAACCAGTCCCCTCTGCTCCTGGGAATTAAATTCCAAGCACAAATCTGTCATATTGCATCTGTTGACAGGACATGTGGAGGTCACCAGGGTTTTGTAATGTGTGCCTTGGCCCTAACCAAATACGGTTGAAGAATATTAACATTTCAAGGGAGGGGCTTTGGCTCTGTAGCAGAGCATCTGCTTGGCGTGCAGAAAGTCCCAGGTTCAATCCCTGGCATCTCCAGTTACAAAGTATTAGGTAGGAGGTGATGAGAAAGACTCTCTGCTTGAGGTCCTGGGGAGCTTCCATCAGCCTGAGCAGACTGTACGGACCTTGAGGGACCAAGGGTCTCATTCAGCATGAGGCAGCTTCAGGTGTGCCCAGGTGTTTTGGGGCAAAGCGTCCTGATTTGAGGAACGATATATCCGTAACATGTTGCCAGACTTTTCCAGGAATCTAGGTGTCTTAAACTACAGGTATATCAAATTTCTATTTTCTCACTTGTCTAGATGTAAGATTTAGCATTTTAGGTGTACAGTTCTAGTTCCTGGTTCCTGACAGAGACATACAAATGTTCCATTTTCAGATCCCCTCCCCCACCCCCCGGTGATCAGGCTGCCTTGGACTATACAAGGACCAGGTAGACACACAGTCACACGGCTGGTCACTATATAGTCCAACACAGCCTTGGATCCAGTAACTGGGGGAAATTTAGTTTGGTGTAGTTAAGCTTACAGTTGTGATGAGATGTGACATATCTCTTCCTATAAACAAAGATGATTTGGGCTGAGAGCATCACTATGGAAATGCTCACGCTCACATTTGCAGTTATTTAAATATTGACCCATTGATGTCAGTGCAGGTGTGTGATGGCAGTTAGAGCAAGCACACGTGCAGAAGTGCTGAGATTCAGTTGCAGAAATATGAGGACCCACTGGCTTTATTGAAACCTCTTGAAGGGTAAATGATACTCTCTCTGTGTGTGTGTGTGGGGGGGGAGATAATGCAATGAAGAAGCCAAGTTGGAACAAAAATGTGATGCAGAAAATCTCTTGGTTAGCCAAGTTGCAAGATCAAGTGCCATCAGGAACTACTGGGACTTGAATCCAGAACCTCAGGAATAGGGGTGTGCAGGGGGAAAATTCAGCTTTTGGGGGATTTGGGTATAATGAAGCTGATTTTTTTTTGGTATTCCCGAATATGCCCAAATACCAATACCAGTAATGTACTGGTATCCAGAAATATTCAGGAATACCCAAAAAATTCAGCTCCATTATATCCTATGGGGCCATTGTAGTCAATGGCAAAATCTTCTAGGGAGTATTCAGTGGGCCGGGGTGGGAAGGGGTTTGAGGTAGAGGCACCAAATTCATGCTGTAGCTGCTGGAGCCTCTCCCCCAAAATAACCCCCAAGTTTGGAAAAGATTGGACCAGAGGGTCCAATTCTAGGGGCATCCAAAGAGGGTGCCCTCATCCTCTATTGTTTCCAATGGTGGAAGAAAAGGCAGGCAGATAAAACAACAGCCCAGTAGTTTCTCCCAGAGAATATCCTGCAGTAGAAACTATGTGATGTGTGGGGTGGTGTTTGCAAGGCCAGCAGCAGAACCAGTGCAATGTTCTTCTGCTGTCCTTTTCATCAAGTTTATAGGGTCAAGTTTATTTCCCCCTCTTAGATAGACCAGCACTCGATGCAGATAGTGCTGATCTAGAGAGACTTTTGAAAGAGGAAAATCAGCAAAACTCCAGACAAATAGCTAAGTTATGCTTACAACTGGTAAAATTCCACAATAAGAAGCAGATCAAGTATAACCCTCCTTTACCTTGTGTGTGACTCATAATTAGTTATGTTTTAGACTTCTTATAATTATCTTGATACAATGGATTGTTAAACTTTCTCTTT
Source organism: Lepidodactylus listeri (assembly GCA_029233225.1). Lineage (NCBI taxonomy): Eukaryota > Metazoa > Chordata > Lepidosauria > Squamata > Gekkonidae > Lepidodactylus > Lepidodactylus listeri. The sequence continues at coordinate 9,622,759 of JARCFY010000017.1, read as the reverse complement.
AACATTTTAAAGATGACTGAATATATATTTTTGGAGTTTATTTTATTTATTTATTTATTTATATTTGTTTTTATACCCCGCCCTCCCCGCAAGTGGGCTCAGGGCGGCTTACAAGGGCATAACGCCAGTTAAAACATCATAAACAGTTTAAAATCAACAATAACAATAATTAACAATAAAATTCCAGATTACCAATATATTACAGTAAGTTACCAGTAAAGTGCCTGCTAATTTCAATAAAATGCTTCCAGTCTTATTGATCCAATGGCGTCCTATCAGGTTAGGGACCCCCCAACCATGCCCATCAGGTCTGGACTGCGTCCAGGGCCGGTTCACACAATGGGTGTTGCTGCTGTTGTTATTGATGTTGTTATTGGTGGCGGCTCCTAGTTAAAGGCCTGGCGGAAGAGCTCCGTCTTGCAGGCCCTGCGGAACTGCAACAAGTCCCGCAGGGCCCTGATCTCCTCCGGGAGCTCATTCCACCAGGTTGGAGCCGCCACTGAAAAGGCCCTGGCCCTGGTCCCAGTAAGCTTGGCCTCCCTAGGGCCTTAATGAACTTCATGAACATGTATATTTTGATCAATGGTCTTTGACCATAAATAAACATAGTTCATTCATTCAGAACCAGTGCAATGTACCCACCAAAACCACCCCCAGGCCCCAACCCAACAACAAAGTGAGAGAAGTTTTTAAAAACTGGCCTAAATCAGTCAAACCAGTGGATGTCTTCAGTCTTCTGTTCTCCAGCAGGCAGGATCTTGAGCCAAAGTAGTCCAAGTTAGACTCTCAGGCAGCAGGAAAATCAGGCTCAGAGCAGTAGCTAACACAGAAGCCAGCCACACAATCCCCAACCAAAGCTCTCCCAGCAGGAATGGAGTCAGACAGCCAGAGACCCCTGCTTTTATGTTCTCTGGCCATACACAGAAGAATTTCAAAAAAGAACAAACTTCTGTGATTGGCCAAAGAGCACTGTGCTCACCTTTACCTGTAATCCTATTGGCCAGTGCTCCTCTCCCCTCCTGTCCCAGGGAAAGCAAGCTAGTAGTTGGGCTTCAAGTTTGAAGCCAGCAACAACAGCAGCTTTGCAAGCTGGCATTTTTGGCCACTGTGTGACAGAGTGTTGGACTGGATGGGCCATTGGCCTTATCCAACATTGGCTTCTCTTACGTTCTTATGTTATGTTCTTAAGCTGCAATGGCATTTGCAAATGCATTGCAGTGACTGGCTGTATGTAAAGTCCCTCTTTCCCTTTCCCTCCTGGAAAGCAGAGCAAAGGGCAGGAAAGAGACGGAAAGGGCAGGAAAGAGAAAGTAAATGCAGCCTTTTAAAGTTTAACCTCCCCTGAGCCTGTATTTGGCAGTGCTGAATACTGCTGAAGAAAAGCCATAGTTTTGGCTTTTATTTGGCATTCCATGTTCGGCAGCCGAATTAGATCGGAGATTCTGATTGCTGAATACATAAAAAATGCTGAAAAGGCATTTTTCATGTTTTTTTCAGTTTGGCTTTACCAAATGCACACCCCTACTCGGGATCCGAGGTAGAGACACAACTTAGAACAGAAATACTCAAATTCACCATAGGACTTACTTTTGTGGCTAATTGCATGCTTTTGAAGCGTTTCCATACTGCCCTTCACTGTGGTTTGTCTGGCCTGGCTGTTGAGCTTTCCTTTCTATTGGTGATGGTGATGACTGACATTTTATTGACATTATTTATGAATAGCCATGGTATTTCCCCCACCCCCTTCTCAGTACAGTGGGGAAACTGTGCACAAAAGAAAAAGTATCCGGAAAGTGCGTCCAAGCCACTCATTATCAAGACTTCCTCAATTAATTATTTTTGAGTCCCCTCCATGGAATAGGTAGTGTAGTGTCCGTGTCTCATGAGAATTTATGTTAATGGCAAGATGGAAGAGGGATATTCTCCTTATCAGTTTGGGCAGATGGTCCTTCTGACTGCTTAGATTGAGTCTAAAAATAAGACTGGAATGTGGATTGATTCTAAAATAGGACAGGGATGTAAAGAGGAGGGGAGGCTCCCAGTGAGGGGAGGAGAATGAAGTTTGGGAAGAATGAAGTTTCTTCCAGTGTCTTCATAAAGTCACCTAGTTTGCTTACACTTGAAGATTCTGAGCTTGTCCACAGGATTTATATTTATTTATGACAAATGAGCTTGTCAAAACCAGCACATTCAACTTAAATATAGCTAACATCAAAACCACAGTTAATACACACTTTAAATAAGATGTTAAATGCCATAAAATAGGATGTAAGGATGTACAAAATCAGAAAAGCAGTACATAGAAACCATAATAACAACAGCAATACAGCCTGAGAGACTGAATCTTGAGTTTCCAATGGATCAATCGTTATCTTCTTTATGTCCTCTCTATGCTCATGTGCTCACATGCATACGTTGTTGCTGGATAGGGCCAGACAGAGAAATAAAGGGGACCTCCCCTCCCTTTCCCTTGTCTAATTTGCTATCTGGAAGGTTCTGTTTTCTGCTTTCTCCTGACAGGCATTAGGCCTTTGCAGTGGCCAAGGTTACTGCTGCCCTTGAAGACACCATAGACCAGGGAGTAGGTGAATAACGGCCACAGCTGCTGGGAGGCCGTGCAAGACTGTCCAGGTGGCCTTCCAAATAGGACCTGGTTGCAGCCACTGGCCACAGATGATCCCAAATCCAGCGGCCTTGTAACAGCCGCCACAAAAGAGGCTGGCCATCAGAGAAGGACAAATTCATTTCACAGTTCCCTTTTGGCCAACAACTCTTTCAACAAGGCCAAGTTGTGTCAGTTCCTCAGAACAAACAAGGAAAAATGAAGCCCTTTCCCAGAGACCTATATCAAAATTAATAGGAAACAAACATACAGACTTCCACATTGATAATGGGATGGATCCCACTGGATCCCTTCTGCAAGCAGCAGCACTTTCTTCCAGCATAAGGAACCCCTTGTGCCAGAGAGAAGCGCTGTCACCACTGGGTTAGGTCCCTGGGATTCATCCCGAAGTCTGTAAGCCTGGAGTGCTACCATGAAATATGATGAAGCCTGTTTTCCTGTATTGTTATGTTTAAATATACACAGAGAGAGCTACTGCTTGTGTGGTCAACCCCATTTGGAAGCACATCCGCCATGTTTGGTTTGGTTTTTGCCCTCAAGTCACAGCTGACTTATGGTGACCCCTGGTGGGGTTTTCAAGGCAAGAGGCACTGAGAGGTGGTTTGCTGTTGCCTGCCTCTTCATCACGGCCCTGGTATTTCTTGATGGTGGTTTCTCTTCGAAATACTGATCAGCACCGACCCTGCTTAGCCTCTGAGATCTGATGAGATCGAGACAGCCTGGCCCACCCACGTCAGGGCACCAGGCTGCATACGGATGTGCACTTCCATGCCCAAGACTGAGCTGAGAGGAATCTGCGCGTTTTTAACAGAAGCTGGTGCTGCACAGAATGGACTGGCCAGTGCTTGGAATGTGACAAATTCACCTCCCCTTTATTTTGGAGTGGGTTTCCAATTTTTTTCACTGTGGGTTTTCCTTTTACAACAGTCAATAAGTAGAGGGACAAATATTTCAGTGTGGAAATGTTCACATTGTGTTTTAAAATAAAGTAAAAATAAAGTGAAGAGTTAGGGCAAGTGCCCACTTTTAGGGTTGCCAAGTCCCCACTGGCCAGCGGGGTTGCCCAGATCCGGCTTGGGAAACTCCTGGCGATTTGGAGGTGGAGCCTGGGGAGGACAGGGACCTCAGTTGTGTTCCGTGTCATAGAATCCACTCTCCAAAACATCCATTTTCCCCAGGGGAACTGTGGTCTGGAGATGAGCTGTAATTCCAGGGGATCCCCTGGTCCCACCTGGAAGCTGGCATCCCAACCCACTTGTGGCATATCCCCTGCTTCTTCCCGTTTTTTCAGAGCTGCTGCTCGTTATCCAGTTGCCTTGAAAATCCAGGCTGTTGTGGATCCCTCCATGTCCGATTCATTTATACCCTGCCTGTCTCTCCAGTGGGAGCCCAGAGCAGCTGACATCATTCACCCTGCCTCCATTTTAACTTCACAACATCCCTGTGAGGGAGGGAGGTTAGGCTTACAGTTTGTTACTGGCTCAAGGTCACCCATGGCAGAGTGGGGATTCAAAGCTGGGTGTCCCGGATCCTAGTCCAACGCTTGGAGTCCCTCCCCCTGCATGTTTAGTCCTGGAGGAGGGATTGATAACATCCACTGTATTCACTCAGCGTTTTTTCTAAGTAGCCCAATGGCTTTATATCCATTATTTAATAAAATCTATTATCTGTTATTATTGTTGAAATAATGTAGGGGAGGGGACGTGAACATTTGGAATTACTTTAAAAAACTGATAGACTGCCTTTCTGCCCAACAAAATTTCTGAGGCAGCTAACGGTAGGAAAAGATGTGACAAAGCTAGATATAACAATCACAGAAAAGGCCAGTAAAGGAACCCAACCCAATTCCTTTTTAATCCAAGTTTGCAAGTGGTTTGGGATGGATGTGAAAAGATGCTCATGCTTGTAACTGATTGCGCTTGTCTCAGTGTCCAGCTCAGGAGTGCCGTGCCGGTCTCTGGACAAACGGGACATTCATAGGACACCAAGGCAGAGCAAAGCCAGCTGGCGGCTGCTAGGAGTTAGGGACCTTTCCCAGATGAAATGACCAGAGTGGCCTTTAAAGGCCCACAGTAGATTACCTGCAAATGACAACAGTCCCATTTGGGAGGGATTCTCGTTTTTGAACAGCCTGTAACCCAGTCTGCTTTCATTTGAGTTTGGCTGATGACGAAGTTGCCTTGGCACAGTTTCAAAAAATATCCATGCTGAATGTCCCTCTCATTGGTGACAGCACGTTGGACAGCAGAGCTGATGTGCAATCTAGGAGAGAAGGGCTCTCCCGGCATCAACGCAATTACTTCACTCTAGAACATCTGGAGAGTTGCCATCACCTGGTTTTAATATAGAAGGGGCAGCAATGGACAAGAGCCCTGCCGCTGGCTGCCATAAAACAAGCTGCTGAGCTGTCTGTTACTCAGGCAGCCCAAACCAATTTTTCACTCTGTTTTGTCAGGTCTAATTTCTCCCAGGAGTCCAGACTGCATATTTAGTACTCATCAGACTTAGGTAGGAGGCAGACTTTTATTATTTTAAGTTGATGCATTCATTTCTCTCTCTCTCTCTGTCGTCTCTTCCCATTAAAAAAAAAATCCTTCATGCTGGTTTATTTCTGTAAATAATATTCCTGAGGAAGTCACAAATGGAAGACACAGATTGGAATGCTTTTAAAAGCCTGGTATAAAATTAGAAATTAGCCAGTACTTGTGACTACAATGAGATGCTTAGGGTACCTGCCCTGGCCATGGAAGACCAAGCATTATATTGTGTTAGTTAGTAAATAATGTTCAGTTATGCAATGTTTTCCTTTCAGAACACAGTAAGTGTGTTTTTACGGCAGTGATTGGCTGAAATATCCCAATGTCTCGATGCTGGGATTTCTGTGAACAGAGCTTCCACTTAAAAATTACTTATTTTCTTATTTCCTGCCTTTGTACAGTGCCTTTCTTCCATAAGCAGCTTATGTCAGTCTCCTCTCATCTATCCGTACAACAACCCTGTGAGGTATGTTAGGCTGAGAGTGTATGACTGGCCCAAGGTTACCCAGCAGGCTTCCCTGGCAGGGTAGGAATGCGAACCTGAGTCTCCCGGATCCTAGTCTGACACTGTAACCCAGGGAGTATCAAACATGTGCCTATAGGCTGAATCAGGCCCTTGGAAGGCTCCTATCCAGCCTGCAAGGAACTGGCTGCCTCCTGCTTCTTTCTCCAGTTCTGCTGCTGCTGCATTGCATCTTGCTTTACCAGACTCTCTCAGTCACACAGGAGAGATCGATAGGCAAGCTTCTGTTCCCAGCATTAGCTGGGGCTCCTCCCCCTCCTCCTCTGGGTGGGGAGGGAGGAATGAGCCAGAGCTTTCTTCCTGGCCAGGCTGCCTCAACTGCACAGGAGACCCTCCATTGACTGAGGCTCCTCCCCTTCCTCCTGCCTTGCCTTGCTCAGCTGCCTCAATCGCACAGGAAAAATACAAAGCTAGGGATACAGAGCTATGCTGGGGATTATTAGGAAGGGAACTGAAAACAGATTAGCCAGTATCATAATGCCTCTGTATAAATTGATGGTGCAACCTCATTTGGAGTACTGTGTACAGTTCTGGTCACCACACCTCAAAAAAGATATTATAGCATTGGAAAAAGTGCAGAAAAGGGCAACTAGAATGATAAAAGGGTTAGAACACTTTCCCTACGAAGAAAGGTTATAGCACTTGGTGCTCTTTAGCTTGGAGAAACGACAGCTGAGGGGTGATATGACTGAGGTTTACAAGATTATATATGGGATAGAGCGGGTAGAGAAAGAAGTCCTTTTCTCCCTTTCTCACAATACAAGAACTTGTGGGCACTCCATGAAATTGCTGAGCATTCGGGTTAGAACGGATAAAAGGAAGTACTTCTTCACCCAAAGAGTGATTAACACGTGGAATTCACTGCCACAGGAGGAGGAGGCGGCAACTAGCATGGACGGCTTCAAGAGGGAATTGAATAAACATATGGAGCAGAGGTCCATCAGTGGCTATTAGCCACAAGGTATAGATAGGAACTCTGAATCTGGGGCAAGTGATGCACTGTATTCTTGGTGCTTGGGGGGGGGGCAGTGGGAAGGCTTCTAGTATCCTGACCTCACTGGTGGGCCTCCTGATGGCACCTGGTGTTTTTGGCCACTTTGTGACAATGTTGGACTGGATGGGCCATTGGCCTGATCCAGCATTGGCTTATTTTATGTTCTTATGTAAAGCACCTTTAAGACCAAATTTTTTAAATTCAAGGTATGAGCTTTTGTGTGCCTTGCTACAGTGTGTGTTTTGTTGGGCTCGTTATGTCAGGGCTCTCCTGGGTGCAACTGGGTTCCCTCCCCCTTTTCATTGTAATCATGCCCTCAAGATCCAGTCTTCCTCAGTAGGAAAGCAATATGAACTATTTAGACGAGAAATACCAAGCCAGTGAGGTGGATTAGGCTGAGTGTGTGTGTCCAGACCAAGTTCACCCAGCACATTTTCTTTGTAGACTGAGGATTTTGAACTTAGACTTTCCAGATAGTAGGCTGATACTGACCACTATACATTGCTGTCTCTCTGTTCTTGCACTGTCTCATAGGAGTTGTAGTTATTTCTCTGGGAAAGATTAGTTTTGTAGACAAACACATAGCCCTCAGTCTGTGTCAGGATGCCTTCTCATGTTTTTGACCAGTACATGAAGCAATTTATGTACAAAAGTTCGCAATGCGTTGGTCCTAGTCTCAGAACACTGAGCATGAGATTTCTGTAATGAATGTCAATAAATCAAAAGGAGATTTGCAGCTTACAGATACACACCTGAACAGCAGACTCAAGATTGTAACAGCACAGACATTTTGATGCAGTAATTCAGAGCAAGAGGCGTCAGTTATCAGAGATTGTTAAATAAACAAAATATTGCAAAAGTGTTAATGTTTTAAGCATGTTTTAAGTAAAAAAAATCTTTAATTGCATTTGTGTCCTTTATAAAGTTTATATCTCCACTATCTGGCATTACATTTTATGACCCACATGGCCTGGCCCAACAAGGTCCCATTTATGTCAGAACCGGCCCTCATAACAAATGAGTTTGACACCCCTGCTCTAACCATTGCATTGCACTGTTTCTCCCATAAGGATATTATTGTTATTATATATTCAGGAGCCTGATTTCAACTGGGACCACAGCACAAGGGAAGGGAGGGTTAAGCTTTTCCTCCCCCCCCTTGCACCATTTTTCCAACCTGAAACCATTCTGGTGAACCATTGTGTTCTAATAGCCATGTCTGGTTTGGCCCTCAGACTGGGAAGCAGGACAAACAGAAATTGGGCTGCTCATTGCCTGCTGCCACTCAAAGTGCTTGCCATGACATCACTTCTGGGGAAAACCAAGAAGTGATGTAGGGTAGCTTTAGGAATGGCCAGAAACTCTGTGGTTTTACCATAGAGTTTTCAGCAATTCCCAGAGCTGCCCTACATCAAGTCCAGGTTTTCTCTGGAAGTGACATTGCGGCACACATGACTCTGCAGCCCCAAGTCCTCATCCCTGACTCTCCTGCCAGTTGGTCTCTGGCTACCATTGGCTACCAGTAAAGGAGGAATAGGGAACAGGGAGGGATCTAGGAAGTCAGCTGGCAAAATGAAGAAGGGGTGGGACGTAGAAGAGGGAGTAGCCTAGAGCAGTGGTCTTCACCCTGTTCCTCACTACGGTTCACCACCTCAAGTTTGCCTTGTTGCCCTGTCCCTGTCCACCTGGTCTTCAAGGGGAGGCCTGGGGCTCAAGAGGCTGAAGGTTGTTGGTGTGGAGGAAACTGGGAAAGAAAGATGACCAGAGAGCGGAATCTCAGAGTGCAGGAGATGCAAAGGTGATGAATTTCATACAGATCTGCAATAACCATTCAACCCTCTGTATGTCTGTAATCTTTTATGAAAACCCTGTAAAAAGGAGAAAAAAACATTTTTGTTAAATGTTAGTGTAAAATGGCATTCTAGCTGCTAACCAACCTGGGGGGAAATGCCCTAGTTTTTTTTTCCTTTGGGGCCCAAATATGAAGGGGCAAAGCCAGGGTTACCAGGATGGTCTGGCAACCAGCAGGAGACTTATGAGAGAGAGGGGGCTTGCCAGCTATGCAGTGGCATTGCCAGCGATGTGCTGACATCACTCCCCTCTGTGCCCAGAAGTGATGTGTCAGTGCATTGCTGGGAAAACTCTATGATTTTACAATAGAGTTTTTGCAGAAGGGCAGAGCATTCTGTGTCGCTTACGTTTAGCCCAGAAGTAACATGGTCGTGCCAGGGCGCTACTGGGATGCTAGCCCCATCCCCCGTCCTCCCACCGATGCCAAAGGCACTTTCGGGCATCAAAGATAATGATCAGGAGGGCTAGTAGCCCTAGGCAAGGCCAGTTTTTGTTCAGCTCAGACGTTTTTAGAACTTTATAACCCCTTGGGAACTGGACAGCCTGCATGCTGAGTCCATGCCCAGACCTGCCAAGGACCACTGGGCTTAGTCCCCCATGACCACTCCTGGAACCAGACCGAACCCTGCCTCTCATTCATTCCAGAGGGCTCTACGGCCAAACTCATCCAGGAACAAGAATTTAATTTTTTTTAATGACTACTCGCTCAAATTCAGTCACCAATTAAAAGTGGAATATGTAAATGATTGGGGGGAGGGGACGGCCACTTTTGGGTTAGGTGGGCAGGGTTGCCAACCTGCAGGTGGGGGCTGGAACTGATCTCAGGAGAATGGCCGAGACCAGTGGCCCCGGAGGAAATGGCAGTGGTGGAGAGCAGACTGGGAGAGAGGAAAGTCCCTCGCCAGGTACCAGCCCCACATCTTCAGGCATCTCTCAAGCCAGAGTTGGCAACTCGGCTTTTGGGGAGTGACTTCCAAATGGGACAGTAAATACTTTGCTCTTGCACATACTCACTACTGTTATAACATATGTTCAGGGAAAGGCGCTGCCTTGCTGAGGCATCAGTGTGACGCCCCCTGAGCTTGCTGACACTTTGTCCCTGGACTGGAGGGAGGCCGGGTGTTAGTTTCGCCTCCCTCGTGGCCTCTTGGACAAGAGCTGGCCAGGGAGTTAGGCTCCCAGAGAGCCAGGGAGAGGTGGAGAAGAGGCTGGAAGCGACCCTTCCTTCTGGCAATAGAGAGCAGGGGGCAGAGTCCCTGTGTGTGTGTGCAGGCCAGTGGCACAGGGGCAGGGAGAAGGTTGGGTCTAGGGTTGCTGGAGAGCTCCCAAAATCACAAATGATCTCCAGACGACCAAGATCAGTTCCCCTGAAGAAAATGGCTGCTTTGTACAGTGAACTCGATGGCACTGTGCCCCACTGAAGTCACCCCCCCCCCATCTCCAGTAATTTTCTGAACTGGAGGTGGCAACCGTAACTGGCCCATGCCCACTCTCCCCCCCCCCCTCCATCCGCTCCCCTAACTTGACATTCAGGAACAGAGACGTCTAAAATGAGAATGTCTGAAATCAGGTACTGTATCAGGTGGTGGGGCCCTGAACCGGCACACTCTGCAGCGGATTTCACTGTCGTCCATCCCGGGGGGAGTCAACGCAAAAGATTCCAGATAAGCCCCTTTCCAATGAGGTAATGTAATCTTTCTGCCAAAAAATATCTTGTATCATACCCTTGGCAAATCTGAATAAAATGCACCTTGTGCGACTTACATGGTTCACATCGTTTCTCCAGATTAGCTGGGTGGTTCACACCTGCTTGTGGTTCACACCTGCTTGTGGAAACTCCATTAATCACGGCAGCAGAGGCTGCATTTTTCAAAATAGGCTACTCTTTTAGAGAACCAAATGTAATTGCCGGTTTTGTGACTCATTTGGGCCGGCAGCGTGAATTAGCATAATTGATAGACTGACGGATGAATAAATCATGGATTTCAAATGGGATTTTTAATCAGCACTGTCCCTTCAGAAAGGATACCTTCCATGCCAATCACAGTGTCCTCAGTTATTTGTATGCACTGCTTACTCTGAGGACGCATCAGAGATTGTTTTAGCAATTATTTTAGAGAAGCTGGTATCACTAATTACCTACCAAATACCACTGGAACTGAGGCACCGTATTTATTTAGTTAATGGATTCAATGGCTGACACATCAGAGTTAATAAGTGAAAAAATACTCTAAACAACCTGTTCTCAGTATTCTGTCCCATGAGTCAGCTGTGCTGAACAACAACGATTTATTTCCAGATCAAAGATATTAAATCCTTCAGTGGGGGGTGTATAAATGAGCAACTGTTGATTGTGTCGGCTTCTGTATTTTCAGCGACAGAATGCTGAGCTTGAATCGGTGAGCAATTGTCCAAAACAGAATTAGCCACTTGGTTATCTACAGGGTCTACTTGATCATCTTTGGCTCCCAGCAGCCCACCCAATTGTGATCAAGTGATGATGAAAATTTCAACAGGAAAAGAGCAAAAGGAAACAAGAAATAATGTCATGTTGTAATAGTTTCAGCAGCAGTGGGTTGTATTGTGCTGTGTTCCATCGTGCAAAAGGCAGGTCCCGCTGACGGGAACGGGATGTGACGCATGCCAACACGGCACCCCTTGCAGCACCAATGGGCTACACCACTCTTCATCTGAGTGGAGCATCCGGCGGCAGCTCAGAGACATTCCACACCGATTGGCCACCGTTTCATTTGCTCATCAAGCATTCCGTGTGTTCATATGCAAGATGGTAACGCTGTTGAACACCGAGATACTGAAATGAGATTTGGTAGATTTGTTCAGGGCACAGTTCTACATTGTATGCTCAAATGCCAACTTGAACCCTGCCTCACCCATTTTCAAACCAGGGGGGAAAGCACAAAATGCAGTGTAATGAAATACTGGGACCTACACTTTCTCCACATACGTGGTCTGAGCAACATATCCCTAACAACAGGGGTCCCCAACCTTTTTGAGCCTGCAGGAACATTTGGAATTGGGACACAGCTTGGGGGGGGGCATAACAACAAAATGGCTGCCCCAGGAGGCGGAGCTAGCCACAAAATGGCTGCCATGGCTTATCTTCAGTCACACAGTGAGTATCTTTGTGCTGTGGTGGCAGCTGCTGCCAAAGCAACATATAAGAAATCTGCGCAGTCAGTCAGAAGCTTTGCTGGGCAAAAGCCCTACCTGGCTCCACCCACTTCCTAAAAACACTTGGTGGGCACCAGAAAAAGCATTGGCAGGCACCAGGGCACCCACAGGCACTGTGTTGGAGACCCCTGCCCAACAGAGTCTGCGTCCACGCTGCACCCAGTAACATCAGAAGGAAATGGATAGCACGGACAGGGCAAGCAACACGTTAGTCCCTTGTCAGCACTGCAGGTCCCCAGGGTGGGCGGATGCTGGCAGGGCAGGTAACTAAGTTGCCATGCTGACATCACTGGCTTTTTTTGAGCACTGCCAGACCTGGCGTAGAAGCAGCCATGCCACAGTGGTGGTGTAGCACCGCTGGCAATACCTGCAGCAGCAGACAGACAGATGCGTGCTTCTACAAACACACACGCACGCACGCACAGAGCGAGCCGGGCCAGTTTTCCATTTCACTAATTTTATGCTACGTTCCCAGAGTTCTAGACCATCATTTATACATTATAAAGTATTGTATTCATTATGCCAGTGGAACAGCAACGGTGGGGATTGTTCTCAGAGAAACGACATCAATCACACACTCCCAAGAGCCTTTGTGCCAGAAAAGGACTGCGGCATGAATTCACAACAATGAAACGAACAGTTAACGGCTTTTTTTTTTTTTTTTAAAGGTAGCAAAACATAGCTTGCTACTAAACCAAGTTAGAATCATAAATCTTGATCTAGCTATGTAGGTATGTATTTGGGGGTGCCGATGCATATGCCAAATTCCTCAGAAGAAGGGAATTCTGCACTAGATGAAATATACTAATAAAGATCCATCATAAACCATGACCCGGCTTCGATTCGGAATTATTCTTGATGTTAGAGAACAGCTAGAAACCTTCCAGTCTTGCCGCGAATTATGGCACCACACGGTTTGCTTTCTGTTTCCTGGCAGTGGGAGGCAGGTTTGGGGCAGTGAGGGAAGATGACAACTCAGCACCAGGACGTAAGTGTCCCGTCAACATTTCCACTTTCCGCCAATCACTGTATCAGCAGCCTGGGGGGAGGGCTTTGAAAGTTTGCTGACTCAGCATTAGCTGAAGAGGCAATGCAATTCCCCCCCCCCCCAATACTCTTGCTTTGCACATGCTGTATTTTCACTTAGTCAAGGGAGAGGAGCTTGCTTTGTTTCCTGCAACAAGTAGTGACTGAGTTGTGTGTGTGTGTGTGTGTGTGTGTGTGAGAGAGAGAGATCAGTCGGACTGATGGTGAAGTTCTCTCCGGCCAGTCCTCGTTGCTCCTACTAGTAGTTTGCATTGCATTGCTTGATTATTTGCAGTGGGCACAGTTCAGATACACTGTGAATAATGCAACGTGCTCATCACACAGTGCCTAACTGGCGTATGCACACATATCACTGTTATCAATAAACAGCACGCCTGTCTTTCTGAGCATGTCTCTTACTGTCCTATACACTTGCAACAAGCATTTGGCCACGAGCAAAAGCCACGCTGAGAACAGAAGCCGGCCTCTGCCTTCCGCCGCAGCAGTAAGTTGCCTTCAGGCTCCCAGGCACAAGGTGCTGTCCTTGGTCCTGAATGTGTAGCGCTCCTCTCCCAGGCAGTGCAGGCAGAACCCCCGCTCCCTCAGCCCGTGACTGCCGGCCGGCCAGCTTTGAGGTCTGCAGCCACTAGGCCCACCTGCCCTGCGGTGCTGGGGTTGTCCAGTCCTTTCCTGGGCCTCCCTGATGTGTGGGAATGTTAATGGCCTATGAAGTGGAGGTCCTTTGTCTCATGGGCCTGAAATGCTGGCAGCAGTTTCCCTTAGACAAGGGGTTTCCCTCTCCCCAGCCTCTCTCCAGCCCATGGAGGAAGTGGTAGCTCGGGGGGGGGGGGGGCTCAGGCATCACGTCCCTGCAGAGCTCCTACCCTAGGCACCGCCCTCAAGTCTCCCAGGATCTCCCAAGCTGCAATGGGCAACCCTGCTTCTGCTGCTGCCTGGCTCCAGCTCCAAGACAGCAGCAGTGGGGGCAGGTGGCCTACTCCCACCAATGGACCCTCCTTTGGCCCACTAGAACCGGGTGGAAACAGCACAGGGGGAGGCCCATGACCTTCACTTGCTTGTGCTGCCCCGGATCCAGCGCATTGCTAAGATGCTCTGCAGCCTGCCGGAGTAATGAGGGAGCGTGCTTCTCTGCCTGTCCTCCTTCAGGTCTGGACCGCAGAGAGACCTGCCTGGGAGGCGATGGCAGTCGCAAGCCACACCTCTTGCCTCCTCCCACCTGGCCTCCCCTCCGGCCCGCTTAGGAAACGAACTGACCCTGTGAGTGCAGTGTGGTCATCAGACCAGGATCTGGGAGGCCCAGGTTCAACTACGTCCCCTGCCACGGAAGCTTGCTGGGTGAGCCCTCTCGGCCTTACCTACCTCACAGGGTTGTTGTGAAGATAAAATGGAGGAGAGGTGAATGATGTACACCATATTGGGTTCCTATGAGGGAGGAAGGTGGACTATATGTGAAGCAAATACATATTTTAAAAGGAAAAATGCATTGGCGATCTGGTGTTGTTTGGCCCTACATGTCATTTATAGCTATTACAGTATTAACAAGTTGGGACCCGTGATACTTGGGTGTGTGTGTGTGGGGGAATCCCTCCATCACTGCTGCGTGCCCAAACTTGATTGCTTTCTTACCGGGGGGTGGGGGAAGAGGAGACTCGGGTGGAGGGAAATTGCATAGCCCCCGCATGGCCAAGCCTGGCACAGCTCCAGCCCCCCCCCCCCCCAACTGTTGAGCCCGTCATCCTTCTCTGCTGCAGCTGAGCCTGGCATGGCTGCTGTGTCCTCTGCGGCAGCCAGCCCTGTACCTCTGCCGGTGTCCTCCTCCACTGCAGCCAGGTGTGGCTGCCAGCGTCTGTCATGGCCAGGCTCAGTGTGGTTACCGGTGGTTGCTGCAGGCAGGCCTGGTGGGGCTGCTGGTGTCATCCTCCAGCTGCAGGCATTCCCCTCCACCGCAGCAAACCCCGGCATGGCTCCCGGCTTCCTCCACCACAGTTGGGATGGGCAGAGCTTCTGACCTTCTCCTCCACCATTGCTGTCCTGTGAGACTGAGGCTGGACCTCAAGCATCTGTCAGCATCTGCTGCCAGACTGGGCTCTGTTCTCATCGGTCAAGAGTGTTCTCTGCACTTTTATATTTTGCCCAACTGTATTTTTGGGGAATTTAAATCTCCTTTTGCATTTTTTTTTTGTTGGTTTAAGATTTTTCTGGAGTTTTCCAAGTGTGCAGAAAAATCTTTTTAGCTCCATATGACCATAATCCGTGGATTTAGCTATCCGTAGATGGAGGTCACAGGTGGCTATTAGAATATAAAATATAATGAATATAATATTAATATAATACTAATATAACCATGAAAAACTGCAAAATGTAATGCACGCTTCTTTATGCATTAGGTAGCAAAACATGAGAATCTAAGAAGAATCTAACAATAAGAATCTAGGTCAAGATTTCACTGGAACAACAAAGATAAGGAGTGTGGCCTTTAAGTGTAATTTGTCATCTGCCCCATATGATAAATGGGAGAGAGGCTGTTCTGTTTTCTTTTCCCACAAAGCAATGACATTGGTATATTACAGATGTCCTCCTCTTGCATGCTGGCCATTTCTGCCAAGACAGAGATGCATTGGGAGAGACTGATAGTGACAAAGTGTCCTCTAGGCACCCGTGTTTCTGCATGGCACCTTTTCTTCCCATATGCCTTTTCTAACAGCAAGCTCTTCCTTGAACTGTGAAGGTTGCCTGGCTGTTCAAAGGGAGCTAAGGAAGCCTGAAGCCAACTCACAAACCAAGACAAACCAGATAAGGGCTGAGGAGCGAAGATACCAATAAAAATCAAGTCTGCTCTTTGAAACTGTAAATCCATGGTTCACTGTAGGAACTTCCCACAAATTATAGATATGTTTATTTACTGAAGGATATCTGTATACTATTAGCCACCCGTGGCCACCATCTGCAGATATCTAAATCCATGGATCAGGGCCACACACTGGCGAAACTGATCTTTCCACAAACTTAGGGCACTCCCCAGGTTTGCAGAAAAAAACCTGAAATTAAAAAAAAACATGGGGGGTTTTAACCCCCCCCCCCCTAAAAAAGAGCAGCAAATGTGCTTTCTTTCTTACATGGGAGGAGTGGAGCCTGGGAGCTGTGGTGGGCTGCTTTAATTTGTTTAGGTTGTACTGGTTGAGATGAGTGGATTTGATTTTTACTGATATTTTTGCTCCTCAGCCTTCTTCTGGTTTGACTTGGTTGCCAAATGGTTTCCATTACAGGTTTCCTCTGCTTATAAATACTATACAGAGCCATGAAAACATTCATGTAGCTTACAGCAAAATCTATATTCTAATTCTGAGAGGGTTTTTTTCTGTGTGGATGCTTATATCTGCCAAAAGAGAGCTCACTCAACAGCTTTTCCTACATAGTCTTCCCTTCCTCAGTTTGCAGAAAAATCCAAAGTTAAAAAGAAACCATTCAGGGACCATTGAATTTCCCCCAATACCTTTTGAAATGGCATCAGCTCCAGGCATCAACTGTGAGGAGATTAGAATGTTTGGGGGAGGGGGTGAGGTTCTAACTGTTTCTGTCAGTAAAAAGCAGGGTTTTTACTGGCAGCTGTCTAGGGTTGCCAAGTACCCCCCCTCCAGTCACCACCAGCAGATCCAGATCCAGGCTGGGAAACTCCTGGAGATTTGGAGGTGGAACTTGGGGAGGACAGGGATCTCAGTGAGGTACAATGCCATAAACTCCACCCTCCAAAGCATCCATTTTCTCCATGGAAAGTTATCCCTGTAGTCTGGAGATGAGCAGTAACTCCAGGGGATTCCCAGGTCCCACCTGGAGGCTGGCATCCCTAGGCAGCACCCTCCATGTGACTTGATTCCACCTGATTTGCATGACTTAATTAGGCCCAGCTGCTTTGCTGCTGTTCATCAGCAGCCACCCTATGAAAGCCATTGTGATGTAACAGTTAGAGCTTCAGACTGAGATCTGCAAGACCCAGGTTCAGATCCCCATCTTGCGGTGGAAGCTGACTGGGAGATTTTGGACCAGTCACATACTTTCAGCCTAACCAACCTCACAGGATTGTTGTGCAGACAACAAGGAGGAAATAATAATGTAAGCTGCTTTAGTCCCCACTGTGGAGAAATGTTGTAATTTTCCTAGGTAGAGGCTGCAGGGGGGGGGGGGTGGAGATGGAAAGCTGAAGACAGATAAAGATAGGTTGGCTGTTGGGTGGGAAGGAAATAGGATTGCCAACTCCAGGTTGGGAAATTCCTGGACATTTGAGAGGTGGAGCCTGGGGAGGGTGGGATTTGAGGTTGAAGGCATAAAGAAGAAGAAGAAGAGATTGGATTTATACCCCGCCCTTCATTCACTTGGAGTCTCAGAGCGGCTTACAAACTCCTTCCCCTCCCCACAACAGACACCCTGTGAGGTGGGTGGGGCTGAGAAAGCTCTTTCCCAAGCTGTCCTTGAGAGAACAGCTGGTACAGAGCTATGGCTTGCCCAAGGTCATCCAGCCAAGTGCAAGTGGAGGAGCGGGGAATCAAACCCGGTTCTCCCAGATTAGAGTCCGCACACTTAATCACTACACCAAACTGGCTCTCAAGAGAGAAAGCGTGATGAGGTGGGGAGGCAGAAAAACAAAGAGAATGATGATGGGTCAGAAAGAGAGAGGAAGTAACATACATGGAGGAGAGAGAGAGAGAGTAAGAAAGGGGGGCAGAAGGGAGAAAGAGTGTGAGAGAGGTAGGGGGAGAAGGGAGGTGTGAGACTGTCCCAATAGATAGTCCACAACAGGTTTCCTTAAACAGATAGCCCTTTATTTGTAGAAAAGATCATGTTGGTCAGACACTTCTCCTGTTAGTAATGCTTAAGCCTGAAATTACAATCATAATTATACTGGATATGAAATATGGCCCAACTACCCTCTACCAATCACTACAAGAATTTTTGGCGCCCAAGTATACTGTCCCAGTGTTCCCAAGGAAAGCATGGCAAAATGAGTTCTCAGGGAGATATACTGTTGAGCATTTTGGAAGAACAGTTCCAGAGAAATTAAGAAAACAGAATACATAACACCTGTGGTTCTTGCAACCCATAACAGGAGGCACTTCCTTTCAAGGTCGTTAGCTGAGGAGGCTAGAGATAAAAGCAAATGAGTAATGAGCATGCGCAAAGCAAGGCAAAGCGAGCGAGGCGAAGCGAGGCATGCATTCCAGTGGTGGGGGTCAGGCCCCTGATGCTATCTCCCGGTCAGGACCTACAAGCATGGAATAAAACATTCATAACCAAAACAATGCAAGTTAAACAGAAAGGCTTAGCCAGATGTAACACTGGAAATGCAGTCAGGCCACCCCAGTCTATGGCAGTTCACTGACAGGAGGAAGCAAAAGTGTGAGGAATGGGATAACCATCCCACAAGTTTCTTGCGGGTCTCCACTTGTCCTATCTAGAATTGTGCCTGGATTGAGGAGGTGAACACTCCATAACATTCCATAACTTCCACTTAGTATTTATGTAAGTATTCAAGCATGTAGACAGCAGTGATCCCTAGGAGACATGATATACTTGGACTTTCAAAAGGCTTTTGACAAGGTACATCACAAAAGACTCCTGAGTAAACTCAGCAGTCAGGGGATAAGAGGATGGGTTTTCTTTTGGACTAAAAATGGGTTAAATGACAGTAAACAAAGAACAGGAATAAACAGACAGTTCTCACAATGGAGGGAAGTAAGCAGTGGGATCCCACAAGGGCCGGTAGTGGGGCCAGTACGATCTAATTTATTCATACGTGACCTGGAACTGGGGGTGAGTAGCGAAGGAGCCAAGTTTGCAGATGGCACAAAATCATTCAAGATGGTGAAAACCAAAGTTGACTGTGAACAGCTCCAAAAGAGGACCTCCACAGACTGGGTGAGTGGGCGACCATGTGGCAAATGAAGTTCAGTGTTGGTAAGTGAAAGGTGATGCACACTGGGACAAAAAGAAATCCCCACTTCAAGTCTAGGCTAATGGGGGTCTGAACTTGCTCTCAGGCAATAGATAACTTGTTGAGACTCAGAGGGAAAAAGATTTTGGGATTGTAGTGGATACTGGATAGCTCAATGTAAGTGTCAACCCAGTGAGCTGCCGCAGTGAAAAAAGCAAACTCTGTGTTGAGATTATTAGGAAAGGGATTGAGAATAAAATGACTGATATTGTAATGGCCCATATAGATCTATGGGGCAGCTGCATTTAGAATACTGTGTGCTGTTCTAGTCACTGTACCTCAAAAAGGACATTGCAGAGCTGGAAAAAGTAAAGAGGAGGGCAACCAAGATTATTAGGGGCTTGGAGCGCCTTAGTGATGAGGAAAGGCCAAAGAGTCTGGGACTTTTAAGTTTAGAAAAGCAAGTACTAAGGAGAGAGATGTTAGAGGTTTATGAAGATGGAGAGAGCTCACAAAGATATCTTTTTCTCCCTCTCCCAAAATACTTGAACTTGAGGGCATCTAATGTAGCTGATGGGCAGTAGATTCATTACAGACAAAAGAAAATACTACTTTACCCAGAGAGTGATTAAAATGTGGACTTCGCTGCCAGAGGATGTAGTGATGGCCACACGAATAAAAAGCTTTAAAAGGAGATTAGGTAGATTCATGGACGATAAGTCTATCAATGGCTGCTCGCCATGGTGACTGAGATGAATCTTCACATTCCAGAGCCAGGAGGCAACATCAGGGCAAGACCTCAGCCTCCAGAAGAATTGGTTGGCTACTGTGTGAGATGAGATGCTGGACTAGATGGACCACTGGTCTGATCCAGCAGGGCTCTTCTGATGTTCTTATGAAGGCCTCAGCCTCTATTGCCCTGTTGCTGGCCTGCAGAGGAACTGGTTGGCTACTGTGTGAGATGGGATTCTGGACTAGATGGACCACTGGTCTGATCCAGCAGGGCTCTTCTGATGTTCTTATGAAGGCCTCTGCCTCTATTGCCCTGTTGCTGGCCCTCCAGAGGAACTGGTTGGTCACTGTGTGAGATGGGATGCTGGACTAGATGGACCACTGGTTTGATCCAGCAGGGCTCTTCTGATGTTCTTATGAAGGCCTCGGCCTCTATTGCCCTGTTGCTGGCCCTCCAGAGGAACTGGTTGGCTACTGTGTGAGATGGGATGCTGGACTAGATGGACCACTGGTCTGATCCAGCAGGGCTCTTCTGATGTTCTTATGAAGACTTCAGCCTCTATTGCCCTGTTGCTGGCCCTCCAGAGGAACTGGTTGGCCACTGTGTAAGATGGGATGCTGGGCTAGATGGACCACTAGTCGGATCCAGCAGGGCTCTTCTGATGTTCTGGTATCACTGTTCTATAGTTGCAAGGTGATATCTCCTGCTATTCACAGATTAAGCAGAGCTTTTTCTCATCTCTAAAAATAAGACTCCAAGGTGGGAGGGGAGGAATTCCCACTCCTCAGACCTGAGGCTTCTTCACTTGTTAACACTGGAACCCAAAAGACTAGGTTGGTAAAGATACCTGCAAGGTTTTTTTTTTCTCTTGACAGAAGTATCTGCAGGTTTTTTCCAGTGCCTAAACTACCTCCATCCCAGAATTAGCTGAAGCAATCAATGTGCATTTTTCATCCTGTCACTTTTTATGTTCACCATGGTGCAATCACATATTTCTATCCTTTCTCATTCTAACCGCATGATGGCTTCCAGCTGGATCACAGGAACTCCCAGAAGTTCTTTCATCCTTCTGACTCCCTCATTCCTGGCCTGTCAAGGCCAACCGGCCACAGTTCCATCCTCCTGGACAGTTACAGAACAGCAGGCTGAGAAAAAGTGGTGCATGTATTCAGCCTTTTTAATTATTTCCCTGCTTTCTGTAAAATACAGTTTGGGGGAGATTTTGCACATGCTCAGAGTCACTTTTCCAAACATGGATAATTATTAAAGCTGATTCCCATCAGAGAGGAAAGGCACTATGCACTATGCATGTTGAGCCAGGGTCATCTAGTCCAACCCCTGCACAATGCAAGAACTTTACAACTACCTCCCCTCCACACCCCCAGTGACCCCTGCTCCATGCCCAGAAGATGGCAAAAAGCCAAAAAAGCTCTCCAAGATCCTTGGCCAAACATTCCCCTGGGCATGTAAGAAAGGGCCACAAGGACTAAGCACTGAGGCAACCCTGCCTACCCTCCCTCTCATGATCCTCCTAAGTTCACAGAACCAGCATTGCTGTCGTATGGCCATCTAGCCTCAGCTTTCAAACCTCCAAAGGAGGAGAGCCCACCACCTCCCAAGGAAGCCTGTCCCACTGAGGAACTGCTCTAACTGTCAGGAAGGTCTTCCTAATGTTTAGCTGAAAACTCTGGTCTGACCTTCTAGAGCAACAGAAAACAACTCCACACCGTCCTCTATAGGACAGCCCTTCAAGTACTTGAAGATGGTGATCATATCACCTCTCGGTTGTCTCCTCTCCAGGCTAAACATACCCAGAGCTCCTTCAGCCTTTCCTCATAGGACTTGGTCTCCAGACCCCTCACCATCTTTGCTGCCATCCTCTGGACATGTTCCAGCTTGTCTATCTCCTTCTTAAATTGTGGTGCCCAAAACTGAACACAATACTCTTAAGTGAGGTCTAACCAGAGCAGAGTAAAGCGATACCATCACTTTGCGTGATCTGGATGCTATACTCAGGGGTCCTTTCATAGAAAAAGAGGTGCAGGAGCTCATTAGCATAACTCATTAGCATATGCCACGTCCCCTGACATCACCAGAAGTGTGTCAGAAAGGGAATGTCAGTTTCAGCCCCATTATACCCTATGGGCCATTGAAATCAATGGCAAAAACTCATATACCCATAGGGTATATGAGGGGCTGGAGGAAAGGGAGTTTGAGGGAGAGGCTCCAAACTTGCAAGGTAGCTGCTGGGGCCTCTCCTCAAAATACCCACTAAGTTTCAAGAAGATTGGACCACGGGGTCCAATTCTATGGGCCCCCGAACAGATTGTCCCATCCCCTCCATTGTTCTCTATGGTGGGAAAAAATGTTAACTTTTTTCCTACCATAGAGAACAATGGAGGGAATGGGGTCAACCTGTTTGCGGGCCTGTAGAATTGGACCCCCTGGTCCAATCCTCTTGAAACTTGGTGGGTATTTTGAGGAGAGGCCCCAGCAGCTACCCTGCAAGTTTGGAGCCTCTCCCTCAAACCCCCTCCCCTCCAGTGGCTTTTAAATTTGCCGCCGAATTTCAGATTAGAGAATCTGAATCAGATTAGAGAATCTGATTCAGCTCGTGGCTGCCCTACTGGCCAGTCCTGAACTGGCGGAGCTTTGCTCTGCCTCGCTCTGGCCCCAATGGACCCCTGGCTATACTTCTGTTGATACAGCCAAAAATTGAATTTGCCTTTTTAGCTACAGTATCACACTGCTGACTCATGTTCAGTGTATGGTCTCCTAAGACCCCGAGATCCTTTTTGCACATTCTACTGCCAAGACAAGTCTCCCCCATCCTATAATTATGCATTTGATTTTTCCTGCTTGAATGCAGAACTTTACATTTATCCCCACTGAACTGTGTAGTTAGGTCCATCTTCAAATCAGAATTTGGTTCTGTTCACAAAGGAAGTATGTTTTTCACATGTCTAGAAGCACTTTGGGAGAGGTGTCATGGCTCAGTGGCAGAACGTCTCCTTTGCATGCAGAAGGTCCCAGGTTCAATCCCCGCCATCTTCAGTAATCATAAAAGCCTGTATCAGGCAGTGGGTGTTTATGAAAGGACCCCACAGAGCCACTGCCAGTCTGAGTAGACAAGACTGACCTTAATCGACCAGGCGTATCATTCAGGATAAGGCAGCTTCAGTAGCCAAGCATCAGCTTTGCATGCAGAAAGTCCCAGTTTCAATCCTCGGCATCTCCAGGTAAAAGGACCAGACTGTAGATGATGTGGTGTCAAAGGCTCCAGTTCACTGTGTTGCTGTAGTTCTTTATTCTTGCCATCTTGGTTCACTGTTCGCCTTGCCATGCTTTGGGGGGAGGGAATTCCTGAGGGGAGAGTGTGAGTGTGTGAGTGCCTTCCACTGTAGCCATCCCTATTTCTCCCAAGTTGTGCACCTTGGCTTTCTCATGAGAATGGCCTTGGAGATGCTTTCACCAAGCTACCGTGAATAAGACACCATGTATCTGCCATGGTTGTCATAGCAACCCTAGGGCAGAGTGCTGATGTATGTTTGTGCGGCGTGGGGAGTTACTGAACCTTACCTATAACTTTTGGGTTTCGCGGGCTTTCTTTATTTCTGACAAGGAAGTAGTTCCACAGTAAATAATAGCATTTCTAAATAAAGCATTTCAATAAAGAAGCTGTGGAGAGTGCCACAACTGGGGATCTGATATGTGGTTAGCTAGTACAAACAAATCTGATTGGATCTCTATAAGAAGGGGTTCAAATCCACCTGATGTTTCTGGACTGAGTCCTGGGTTTAGGGTGCACGAAGAAGCTCTTATACTGAGTCAGGCCAATGGTTCATCTTTCCTATTGTTGTCTTTAGCAGTTTATTTTATTTACTTCATTTAAAATAAGCCTTTATCCCTCATGGGAACCCAAAGCAGCTTAAATTGTCCTTTTCTCCTCCCTCTTGTATCTTCACAACAACCCTGTGAGGTAGGTGAGGCTGAGGGTTTGTGACGGGCCCAAGGTCACCCAGCGAGCTTCCACGGTGGAGTGGGGATTTGAAAAGGGGTCCAACACTTTGAACACTACGCCACACCAGTTCGCCCCAGTCTGGCTACTAGAAATCTTTAAAACTAGCAGTGCCATGGATTGAACCTGTCTATGGATGCAGAAGAGAAGCGACCACGGAGCTGTGGCCAGTTGCTTGCCATTAACTCCTGCTGGACATCTCCAAAGTGCAGGGCACTTATTTTCATATCCCGTTAGCAGATGAAGAAAACCTGAGACCCACAAGGGAAAAGAGCACTGTTGGGCCGGCCCTCCCTCCCTCCCTGGCTCACTGATATAATCAAATTAGCTTTATCCTGTCCATCTTCTCAAAGGCTTGCATGGGAGGGGGGAAAGCTACTCTTTCTGCCTGTTTTTCTTGAAAAGCTCCTGAAATTCAGGACTGGTTTTTCAGCAATGGCTCCTGGATGGCTGCTTAGGGTACAATAATGGGGAGGGCACCCTCTCCCAGCAGGGGTTCAGCTCCCTCCCAACCACCCACTGTGAGGGCACAGACCTGGCGTCCCCTCCTGGGCCATGCTGCTGCTGGGTGGGACCACACCAAGCCCTTGCAAGGCAGGCTCACGGCGGCATGTGTGTACACAACAGCAAAATACCTTAAATGGTGCTGCTTCCTTGGTATTTTTTAAATTATCCCCAGGTGACTCTGGGATTGTGAATCACCTACTAGCTCCAAAGGCAGGCACTACATTCCTTGCTGGTAAACAGGGCCTTTTCTGTGGCCACGCCTCACCTTTGGAATGCCCTCCCCCTTGAGGCTCACCTGGCGCCTACTTTATTTTCTTCCAGAGACCAGGCTGGACGTGTCTTTTTACAAGGGTCGCCAGCTCTGAGTTGAGAAATACCTGGAGATTTGGGGGGCAGAGCTGAGGACGGTGGGGTTTCGGAGGGGGAGGGACTTCAGTGTGGTGTAATGCCACAAAGTCCGCCCTCCAAAGTGGCCATTTTCTCCAGAGGGAACTGATCTCGGTCCCCTGGAGGCCAGCTGTAATCCCCGGAGATCTCCAGCCACCTGGAGGTTGGCAACACTGCTTTTTAAACAGGCAGCCAAGAAATATTCTAAACAAGCAAGGTCTGGGGAGGGCAATAATTGGGGGAGGGGACGTGATGCCAATTGGGGGAGGGGAGGTGAAGCGGCTGCCGTTTCCTCGGGGGAACCGACCGCTGTGGTTTGGCCATCAGCTGTAATTCTGGGAGAACTCCAGGCCACGCCTGGAGGCTGGAAACCCTAATCCCCTCTAGTAATTAATGCGTGTCTTGCACGCACTTGTTGTTGTAAGATAACAGCGTGGAGGTCTTTATGGGAGATGAAGGGTCGCATCGACCCAGGGTGGCATTTTAATTTCCTTTCTGCAGAAGAGGTGGGTGGCTGCAGCGCCTTGACTGATGCATCTCATTTGCAAGGTGACCCCCCCCCCCCCCCCCCCCCGGCTCAGCAGAAAGCGGCTTAATTAACCTGGAAATCTTGCCGGCTCTGCAGAACGCCCGCGTCAGCCCTTTCCCTGTCTGGAGCTCTCGGTTGCTATAGAGGTCCTTTCAAACAATGGATTTGATATTGCGGGAGGAGGGTGGCGGGGTGAGGGGCCCCCACAATAAATATGCATGAGGATGGGTCTGAGAGGTTCAATGCAGGGCTGTCGAGAGGCCTAATTATTCATGGTCCGCTTAAAAGGCAAGGAGGAGACCCCCCCCCCCCCCCCCGCTTTGCAAATACTACAGTAACACCTACCGATAGGCAAGGACGGCCCTGACCCTTCCGCCCGGCGTTCTGGAGATTGACCGGTGACCTCCTGCGCTAGCAAACAGCAGGGCAGCTTCACTGACGCAAGCAAAGATCGATCCACCCGGGGGGGGGGGGGCTGGCGATGCATCTCGTCTGGGACACCGTTTAGCAGCGCGGAGCGCCAAAAGAGATGGATGGACGTCTCTTTGTTACGGTTGAATCTACTTATAGCGCAGATTAATATAGGATGGTGTGACACCCCCCCCCCCCCCGCTCCCACTTTTAGCTGAAAACCAGGTGACTCTGCGGCGCCCACAGGATGTCCTTGTGGGGTGAGAGCCGAGAAGAAGCCCCCGGAAGCTCTCCGCCACACTGTCATCACCTTCCCACTCTTTCTTGCCAGATCTGGAGGCCTTTTCTGGCTTAAGGCGTCGACCTCCAATTCATGCCGCCGCTGGGAGCGCCACCTCCCTCGGAGGAAACGTCCTTCGGCTGGATGAAGGTTTCAGACTGGGCTGAGCCGAGTGGGAGGAGACAAGCCCTGGCTGAACAGGAACTGCGGGGTCTTGGCGGAGAGGAAAGAGGCACAACTCCTCCTCCCGCGCCCCTTTTGTGACCTCAGAAAGCACACCCCCCCCAGCACCTATTTGTCCCGCCCGGGGGGGGGGGGTGGAATGCAGGTCAGCGGTAACCTAGGGAGAAAGTAGCAGGGCATGAAAGCGTCACAGTTTCTCTCCTGCCGCTCCCTGTTCTGCCTTCTTTGATAAAGCAATCCCAGAGGCTGCTGTTGGAAAAGAAAAAGAGTATCCTTCCTACATATATATTTCCCTTACCATTTCCAGCTCTCCCATTGGCTGTGCTGTGCACTCCATCAGCCATTGGCCCATCAACTGCCACTCAAGAGTATTTGTGTGCCATTGGCTGGGTCATAGGCGTCAACTACAGGGGGGCTCAAGGGGTTGAGCCAGGCCTGGGGGGGGGGGGAGGGAGGGAGGGGTTGAGCCCGGGGGGGGGGAGGGAGGGGTTGAGCCAGGCCTGGGGGGGGGAGAGGGGGGAGAGAGGCGGCGGGGACATGGTCCTGGCATGCGTGCGTGCAAAGCGCGCGCACACATAAGAGCCCCCGCCCCCCCGGGATTTCTAAAGTTGACGCCTCTGGGCTGGGTGCTGGGTCCACTCCTCTGCCCTGCCCACTGCTGGCTTGGCCAATTTCCTGTCGGAATAAACTGCAAAAACAGCAGGCTCTCCTGCTTGGCTCTGACCTGGCTGGCTGGCTGGCTACTGAGGTGGGCCAGCGGCCATCAAACCATTCTCTTCATTCTCCCACTGTGCGACTGACTTTCCCCTAGGATTGCCAATCTCCAGGTGGGACCTGAAGATCTCCCACTGTTACAGTTACTCTCCAGATGGCAGAGATCAGTTCCCCTGGCTGCTTCGGAGGGTAGACCCTATGGCATTATACCCTGCTAGTCCTTCCCCTCCTCAAACGCTGCCCTCCACAGGATCCACCCCCCAAATCTCCAGGTATTTCTCTATTCAGAGCTGGCAACTCTACTTTCCCCTCAGTGCCTGTTGCTAGGCAGCCAAGCTTGGTTCTGTCAGTAAAAGGCAGGGGGAGGAGACCCTTTCCACACCTATTTTGGTCTTTGAGAGAAAACTCATTGAGGCCAGTCCTGACTAGGGTTGCCTGCTCCAGGTTGGGAAATTTTGTGGTGGAGTCTATGGAAGCCAGAGTTTACAGAGGGGAGTGGACTCAGCTGAACAGAATGCCATAAAGTCCACCCTCCAAAGCAGTTATTTTCTCCAGGGAAAGAGAAAGATCTGTTTTCTGGAGTTCAGTTGTGATACCAGGCGATACCACTGCCAGTATGGCATAGCAATTAGTGCTACAGAGCACGGTCTGCCAGACCCAGGTTCTTGCTGTGGAAGGTGAGTGGGTGATTTTGGACCAGTCACAGACTTGCAGCCTAACCTACCTCACAGGGTTGTTGTGCAAGTCAAAAGGGGGAAAGAAGAATGATGTAAGCTGCTTTGATCCCCACTGCAAAGAAAGACTACTTTTCCTCCTGGGGAACCAGTGTTGCCAATCTTCAGGTGAGAGCTGGAGATCACTCAGAATTACAACTGCTCTCCAGATGGCAGAGATCAGTTCCCCTGGAGAAAATGTTGGACTCTGTGTCCTTATATCCTGTTGAGATGGCCCCCCTATGTCAGCCAGTGTGACGTAGCAGTCAGGGCTTCAGAGCAGGGTAGAGGCTGCCGGGGGGTGGGGGGGGAGAGATGGAAAGCTGAAGTCAGAGGGGCAAATAAAGATAGGTTGATGATTGGCTGGGAAGGAGATAGGGTTGCCAACTCCAGGTTGGAAAATTCCTGAAGTTTTGAGGGATGGAGCCTGGAGAGGGTGGGGTTTGAGGAGGGGTGGGACCTCAGACAGGTACAAAGCCATAGACTCCACCCTCCAAACCAGCCATTTCCTCCTGAGGAACATTGTTGCCAATCTCCAGGGGAGGGCTGAAGATCACTCAGAATTACCACTGCTCTTCAGATGGCAGAGATCAGTTCCTCTGGAGAAAATGGTAACCTCTATGTCATTATACCCTGCTGAGGTCACCACAGCAAATTGGCGCTGAGTGCCCAAGGCCAGGGCACCCGCCCAGAGCCTCTTTCTAGAGCCTGTTGTATTTATTTCCACAATTATTCCTAGTTTAAAATAAACAAGGAAGAAACTGTGACATGATATTGAGCCCTGTGTGATGTTACCAGGTGTGTGTGTGGGGCGGGGGGGGGGGGGCAAACAGTGGGGTAGGCCTGATTCTTAATACCCTGTTTGTGTGCTTTCCCACAAGCACCTGGTTGACGACTGGTGGAAATAGGATTCTGGATGAGATACAGTCCAGAAGGACTTCTTATATATTTCCGTCTTCTTAAGTGGTGTGGCTCAGTGACCTAGAAGCACAGGGATGTGCCCCTGAGGATTCCAAATGCTCTAGACAGACTGAATGATACCGTCCTCAGGCTACTGTCTTTGTCCCCAACTGAGGAATCCCAGAAGGAACTATGCAATCCACTAAAGAAACATACACACCCCAGGAACCTTGACCAGGATCTTTTATTTGCTGCTCAAGTCACAAAGTCGGTATACTGGATGCCTTTGGTGTCTGGTCCTCTCTTCTGGCGTTTCCATAAGTCCAAAATAGAGGCAACTGCCTTTTGTATGTGGCAGGAAAGAAGAATCAAGCAGGATCGGAGAGAAAGAGTTCAGTGCCTGCTGGGTGATGTCCAGAGGGGTCAGAGCTGTATCACCGTGTTTTCCAAAATTGTTGTCAGTTATATGTATGACTGTTATTTCTGTTTCCATTCCATTGTGTCTGAAGCTGTGTGCGGGCACTCGAAAGCTAACCTCAAATAAAACTTTGTTGGTCTTAAAGGTGCCCCACGGGACTCAAACTTTGTTCTGCTGCTTCAGACCAACACCAGATTCAACCGTTCAACAATGGCAGTCTATTTTCTGCCAACTTGTCTAAGGGGTGGGTGAATATTTTCTCTGACATATTTCTTCCCCACCCTGATAATACTGATGATGGAAGTCAGTCATAGCCAAATTTAACAAAAGTCAGCTCAACTAGGAACCTCAGCAGCAGGTGTTCTTCTGCCACCAGGGAAGTCAAGAAAGTCAAACAGCAGTATCCGAACCTATAATCTTCTTATAACTTATCAGGTGGGTCGCTTTGGAACTTTGTCATCAGAACAACCGTGTAAACAGACAGCATTTGATTACAGAGCAGCAGCTGTCACTTGAAAGAGGTGAGAGTCTGTTTCTCTGGAGCCACGCAGCATAAGCAGGAAGGCTGCAGAATAATTTAGGGGCCCTTCAGGAGCAGCCTGACAGGTACCAATTAAGAATGTAAAGTTTCCCATCAAATTTACCACTGTCCAAGAAAAAAACACTGGTTAAATGTCTGCATGTCAAACTGTAGTTAAGGGTGCAGGATCCGAGCAGTAAAAACACAGTAATTGAATCCAAACAGGAGCACACTGTCATGGCTTTTCCCCATATGATGGTGGTAGCTGAATCTGTTCAGAAATGTGGACTGGCATGCCTAGTGTAATTTTTCTCGATCCACACATAGACTATAGCACTGTTTCCATGTTACAATGAAAATGTATGTACAATCCACATAATGCCGATCGCCACTTTGGGATCAGGAAGGAATTTCCTCCAGGCCAGTTTAGACCAGGGATCCTAGAGGGCTTTTTCCCCTTCCCCTGGGCATAGAGCAAGGGGTCACTAAGGGGGGCAGGTAGTTGTGAATTTCCTGCATTGTGTAGGGGGTTGGACTAGATGACCCTTGCGACCCCTTCCAGTTCTATGATTCTATGTTTTTATGTACACTGCACACATTATTTGTCTTTGTGTGTGTGATCATGTGTGTATGTGTGTGTATGTGCTGAGCGATTCTTATGTCAATGAATGAACAGCAGGTCATGTGACACAAACCCCACCTTTATCCAGGTACTGGTCCCTGGTTTCATTCATAAACTGAACACCCAGCTGGCTCTTCCTTACAAAGTGTGAGACTTCTGATAAGATCCAATAAGCCAGGCCTTAGTGTGAAAGCAAAGTCCTTTATTTTCTTAATGGTCTTTCAGGAACACTTTCTTTGTTAGTGATGCCAGATCAATAAAGCTGGGAAGTCTTATACAGTATTCAAAAAGCATATGAATGACAGGCACCAATCAGGATAAAACTCTGAAGCGCAGAAATCCCTAACAGTTACATTCCCAGGAAAAAAGGCGTGCAAGCTACAAAACTACTCCCCCCACTCCCTCTTGTGAACTCTACTTGCATTCCCACGCATAGACACTTGGAAGAAACCAGTACAGAAACATCTCAAGGTTAACAGTACAGCAAAACAGATTAGCAGAGTTGGCGAGACATACGGGGAAGGAGGGGCATGGGTGAGTGACTCTGACGTGGAATTAAACAGGGTGCCATCCTCCCGCCTGGAGGACCCAGTACAACAATGGTGGAGAGGGGGAAAAAAATGACAGGGAACCTGACACAAAGAGATGTACTTGCATAAAGGCAGGATGTGTGCATGTCCACTGTGACATGGGAACAAGGTGAGTCTGAATGAGGAATAGCTGAAGGTGACTGAACACCTGGAAGAACAGCCTCTCAGCCCTGTTTTAGAACAAAGTAAGGCCATGTAATTTTGGGGTACCTCTACAAATTGTGAACACACAATTATTGATTTTTGAAATTGGTATTGATGCCACACACAGTAATTTCTTTGTGTTCGTATGCATACTGTGTGTTTCACTATTATATAGGACTAGCAGGAAAGCCCATTGTGAAAGCAATACAATGGGCTCTAGAAAGGCAGGGGGCGGGCTCCCCACACCCTCCTGGGTCCTTCCTGGCTCGCCTGCCTTGGTGGGCAAGCTAGGAAAGGCGGGGGGGGGCTCTGTTGGGCTTCTCCGGCTCACCCGCTTCAGCAGGCAAACCGGAGAAGCCATGGGGAAGCATTTAAATGCTTCCCCACACCCTTCTGGGCCCTTCCTGGCTCGCCAGCTTAGGCGGGCGAGCTAGGAAAGGTGGGGTGGGTCCTCTGCCGGGCTTCTCCTGCATGCCCACTGAAGTGGGTGAGCAGGGAAAGCCTCAGGCAGGCATCTAAATGCCTTCCCCCTCCCCCAGGCCTCTCCTAGCTCAGCCGCCTTGGCGTGCGTGCTAGGAAAGGAGAGGGGCTCTGCTGGGCTTAAGTGGGCAAACTGGAGAAGCCACAAGGAAGCATGTCAATGCTTCCCCACACCCTCCCAGGCCCTTCCTGGCTTGCAGGTCCTCAACCCCCCTCCCCCGTTGAAGTCGGGCGGCCGAATTCCTGTGGCCTCAGGGCGTGCCAGGAAAGACTTACTGTCCTGAGTCATCAGGGTCTGAGGGGGCCTGCAGAGGCAGCAGTGTCAAGTGGCAGTAGGCCCTGGCTTCAAAGGCAGCCGAGGTTGGGAGCAGCAGCAGTGCAAAGTCACCGTCCTGTCTCCTGAGGTGAGGCTGTCTTACGTAAATTTTGGCAGTTGCTGCTTCTCTGGGCAGGATTCAGAGGATGCAGCCAGTGGGCAGGGACCCCTTTCCAAGTGGCAGTTCAGGCAGCCAACTGATTTTGGCGTGCATGGAATGTTGCCACCGGAAAACAGGATTATATATAAGGACAGGATAACGCTACAAAATAACAATTCCTTCACACTGTAAAATATAAGGGGATGTTTATAAACTGTAAATTCAGCAACATGGAAGTAGGTATTAGTTGGTGTGTGGAGAGATCCATTTCTTCAGAGTCTGAACTGAAAATTAGTGCAACAGCCATTTGAAGATAAGCTGCAGTGAGAGCTGCAGGGCACAGAGCCAAGTTTCTTCTTCAGTCTTCCACTGCAATTTAAGGTTGCCATCCTCCAGGTGAGGCCTGGAGATCTGCTGGAATTACAACTGCTCTCCATATGACAGAGATAAATTCACCTGGAGGAAACAATTGCTTTGGAGAGTGGACTCTGGCATTGTACCCCACTGAGGTCCCCCCTTCCCAAATTCTGCCCCCCCAGGCTCTGCCTAAAAATATCCAGGCATTTCCCATTCCAGAGTTGGCAACCCTAGGAGTGCAGCAGCACATGTTTCGGAGATGAACCTATAAACACGGGGGATGAACTGTCATGAATCTGGACAGAGAGAAGATGAGTGCCAGCAGCCCAGCAGCACTGTGTTTGGTTTACTGGAGCCAAAGTTTGTTTGGGGCTTATACATGAAGCTGCCTTATACTGAATCAGGCCATTGGTCCATTAGGGTCAGCATTATCTACTCTGATTGGCAGCAGCTCTCCTGGTGTCTCACGTGCTGGTCTTTCACACCAACTGCCACCTGATCCTTTTAACTGAAGATGTTGGGGGTTCTAACTGACAAAATTCTAACTGACAAATGTCATGCTCAAATCTCTCTTGTTTAAGTTTGAGGTAAGTGGAAGAGACATAGAGAGGGTTAGCCCATTAATAAGAAAAGGGGATGTTTTAAAAGGGGGCATGGACAGAATGTGACAGGGTCACTGATTTATAAAACACTTGCCTTTGTAACATCTTCCCTATCAAAGTCTCAGTGAAATATTAAACCTCTTAGTGAGTTTCTTTGTGTGTTCATACTCCAGTATTTTGTGTTAGAATTTGAACAATGCTACATTGGGGGGGGGCAGTGTTTTTGCATTGAAAAATGTTTGGGGGATCAGATTTCTGTAGAAAATTCCACAGAGTGAGATAGAGACAGAACTCCTTTGGAGCTTGTCCTCAGCCAGGACCGCCAAGATCTAGGGTTGCATGGTTGGCAACCATTGGGAGTCTAGTGGGGGGGGGGACGCGGGGGGGGATTTGCTATCAGCATGACATCCCCTCTAGGAATTGCCAGAGGCTCTATTGTAAAACCGGGAAGTTCCATAATGGCATCACAGAGCAACGCTGTCATGTCATTATTATTTTTTCTGCTGGAGCTGGGGGAGGGAGACGCCCATGCCCCCAGCAGGAACCTGGCAGCTCCACCAACAGCCATCATGGCTCACAGGAAAAAGAGTCCCTCTACTCCCCCAGCATTAAAAAATACTTAATGGAACAAACGAGGGGAAAGCCTCTCTAGGACGCCATCATCCCTCATTTGACTAACTCGAAAACACAGCAAGTTCTCCTCTTGCTGCAGGATAGCACCTGCTTTAAATTTCAGTTGTGGATGGTTAAAAAGCGTGTTCACAGCTTCCTAGAGAGGCTTCTTGTTGCTGCCAGGTTAAAGGCATTGTGCCCAGTGAGAGCACAGGCGCAGGTTGGCTTGTGGGCTGCCTGGCCTCTTGCTGCTTCGTCCCCAGCAGCCCAGGCCTAAGAAATGTTGCATCCACAGTCCTCACCGCACCTCTGTATCTACTGATCAGGTCCTGAAGTGAAACCTACGCCCATCATTGTTCCCTCCAAGCTGTATTCAATGCACCTCATTTCTGAAATCCTCTTGAGTTTCAAAAACAACCACAACCCAGCGGTGCGGGTGAGAGAGCCTCTGTGTGTATAGGGCTTGTTGCATGCTTTTTTAGAACTTCTAGGCTGTACAGCCCTGTACACATTCCTGTCCCTAAATAAACAGACCAGTACTACCACATACAGCTGCTGGTGTGACCTTGGGTCAGTCACAAGTTATCTCAGAGCTATTCTCTCAGGAACAGTTCTCAAGAGAGCTCTCAGCCCCACCTACCTCCCAGGGTGTCTGTTGTGGGGAGGGGAAGGGATAGGGATTGTAAGCCGCTCTGAGACTCCTTCAGGTAGTGAAGGGGGTATAAACCCAATCTCTTTTCTCTTCTTCTTCTCTACTACACATTCAGATAGTGGATTCCATCACTCAAGAGAGCATTTGCATTTGGTATTAGACAGCTATTACATTTCACCTGATGCCTGGCTGCATTACAGTAGCAGACTTTGGGGTATCTGTTTGGAGCTGCACGTAATGGCAATTGGGAAGCACGTTGTAAATAATCCTCTTCAGAATGCTATAAAAGTGACCCTTTTTTAAACAGATGAGTTTCTGAATCATTGGTGATTAGGCAACATTGTGGTTACTACAATGGCAGAGACAGCCCTGTCTCTGTTTGAGGTATCTATTTCTTCCTGGGTTTTTTTCATTCTTTTTTTTTTTTTTTAACAAAAAAAGAATGTTCAGAATTTTAAGTCTGTAAAATGTGGTGTTCTCTGGGAAGAATCTCCAGAAAAAGGAGGCATTAAAAGGGGATTTGGGGGGGATGGTCTTATGCAGATGTAACAACTGGCTATCTTTCTGTTTTGCCCAATAAAGCGGTAGACAAAACTTTTATGACTTTACATCTATCAAATGCTGGGATGGTGAAAGACATCTTCTAAATCTGAGTTGAGCATAAGCATTAGGCAACATTAATCAAAGATAGGGTAATCCAAAGACAAAAGTAACGGCGACTGGGGAATTACACAACCATAAGGCTGATGATGAAGACACTGAAATGGTTCAAGATTCCTTGGCTCCACTGTCAACCAAAAGGGAGACGGCGACCAAGAAGTCAGAAGGAGACGGAGACTGCGGAGGACTGCTCTGAAGGAGCTACGAAAGCTCCTTGAGGACAGGGATCTTTTCGTAGAAAAAGAGGTGCAGGAGCTCATTAGCATAACTCATTAGCATGACTCATTAGCATATTCCCCCGTCCCCTGACATCACCAGAAGTGTGTCAGAAAGGGAATGTCAGTTTCAGCCCCATTATACCCTATGGGCCACTTAAATCAATGGCAAAAACTCATAGGGTATATGAGGGGCTGGGGGAAAGGGGGTTTGAGGGAGAGGCTCCAAACTTGCAGGGTAGCTGCTGGGGCCTCTCCTCGAAATAGCCACCAAGTTTCAAGAAGATTGGACCACGGGGTCCAATTCTATGGCCCCCCAAACAGGTTGTCCCGTCCCCTCCATTGTTCTCTATGGTGGGAAAAAATGTTACCTTTTTTTTCTACCATAGAGAACAATGGCGGGAATGGGGGCAACCTGTTTGGGGGCCCGTAGAATTGAATCCCCTGGTCCAATCTTCTTGAAACTTGGTGGGTATTTGGGAGAGAGGTCCCAGCAGCTACCCTGCAAGTTTGGAGCCTCTCCCTCAAACCCCCTCCCCTCCAGTGGATTTTAAATTTGCAGCCGAATTTCGGCAGCAATTTGGCAGCAGGCTGAATCAGGTCAGAGAATCTGATTCAGCCTGTGGCTGCCCTAGTGGCCACTCCTGAGCTGGCGGGGCTTTGCTCTGCCTCACTTTGGCCCCAACGGACCACTTTGGCCCCAACGGACCCTGGTTAAAGGTGAACAAGTTGAAACGGAATCCTGGCAAGATGGAGGTGAGGCTGGTCAGAGAGACTGAAGTCTTGGAGGATATTGCCCTTTCCATGTTTAATGGGCTCCAACTGATCCTCACTGACTCAGTTAAGAGACTGGAGGTTATACTGAACCATTCTTGCTGCAGAAGCGATTAAGTGGCAAAGCAATTTGTTATCTTTCACTGTGTCCACAGGATGGCTTCCTACCTTGAGAAAAGCTGACCTGACAGCATGGGTCCACATCAAAGTGACCTCACTGCTAGACTACTGTAACACACTCTTCATGGGCCTTCTGTTGAAGATGGCTCCGAAATTCCAGCTGGTATAGAACTCTGTAGTTGTGGTCACACACACTAAATAATCCACTTTCAATCCACTTTCAGTGCACTTTCCAACTGGGTTTTACAGTGTGAACTGGCAAGATCTAGTTGGAAAGTGAATTGAAAGTGGATAATTTAGTATGTGTGGGTCTTTTACTATTGTGAGCTCAGCAGAGTATGCATATTACACCTGTTTTACAGTCTATCAGTTAGAGAGTTCAATTAAAGCAGTAAACAAATCCTCCCTGACAAAGCCCTTCATGGCCTAGGACCCACCAATCTATCTCCAAGACCATCACTCCTGCTATACTTTGCCATCGCCATGGGCACTGCCCTCATCTGAGCAAAGGTTTCTGAAGATGCCACTTTGCAAATGGGCACAAACAACAGCAGCTTGTTCTATGCTCCTTTCATTCCTCAGAATGTTTAAAACAGAATTGTTCAGGAGGGCACATAATAAAGTGAATAACAATAAATACTTGGATCCACAGATTTGGCAAAGTGAATACCAGGCTGGGGGGATTTTTGCTTTACTGTTACTCTTTTCTTTCTAACAGCCAAGTTTTTAAGTAATCAGCCTTCTGCATCTTACATTTTAAGAAAGGGAATAATCACGCCTGCACTTGCTGCCTTCTGGATCTGAAAACGGTGTGCGGCTAGAGTAATAGACATGCCCTTTTGCCTGGAAATCTAAATTCCTTTTTAACTGCAGACTTGAAGATTATCTCTCTTCCAATATAGATAGCAACAGATTGAAATTCTTAGCAAGGGTGTAGATGGTTAATGGAATAAACATGAACAGAGGGTTATTTCCAATTCTGTGAAGCTATTTTGAATGTTAATGTTGGTGTCAGCCAGCAAGGGCTGAGCGAGATGCCAGATTGTCTGCTACAAAAGTGCCCATTTAAGGCCATTCCAGGCACGTATCACAGATGCTTTGAACAGAGGTTTTATTTTATTTTATTTTTCAGGGAACATGATAACGTCATGTTTCCTAGATTTCCACTACAAGGAGCTGGAATAATAAGAGCATTTTGAGAGTGATCCAACATTTAGGACCTAAAGATATCTGAAGAGCTTTGCATAAGCAGAGAAACAGTTCAGGACCTTGTTTCATACATACATATACCTTTATTGGCATAAAACAGGTTACAGAAAGAGACATAATCGGAAAGAAAGGTAACAAGGAAAAATAAGTTAATCTTATGTAGCTATGCGTTGTGCAAATGATCCTTAATTACAGGGGTCATTTCGTAGAAAACGAGGTGCAGGAGCTCATTACCATAACTCATTTGCATAACTCATTTGCATATGTCACACCCCCTGACATCACCGGAAGTGTGTCAGAAGGCAACACCCACCCCTCAGGCTCCACTCCACAGGTGAGTGAAACTGACCTGCTCTTCCTCCATTCCCTTCCCCATCCAATACTTTGGGCAATAAAAATAAGCGTAAAGAACACACCCTCATTCTCTTCCTGCTCCCTTGAAACCACCAGGTTTCAAGTAGACTTGAGATACCCAGGACATGTGCACCACCCATCCCTTCCCCTCCCCACAACAAGACACCCTGTGAGGTAGGTGGGGCTGAGAGAGGTCTTTTGAGAACTGCTCATGAGAGAACAGCTCTGAGAGAACTTGTGACTGGCCCAAGGTCACACCAGCAGCTGCATGTGGAGGAGTGGGGAATCAAACCCGGTTCTCCCAGATTAGAGTCCAACTCCTGACCACTACACCAAACTGATGGGGTGGAAGCTGCTGAAGGGTTGGTGAAATTTCTCCAGTACTTATGTGCCATGTGCCCAGATAAAAAATGGTATACTTAGAAAATTTATATGCCACCTTGAGCAAGTCTCTGGAAAAGCAGCACACAGTCATAAATGGAACAATGATAAAATTATCAATATTTAAACAAAACATTAAAAACAATAAAGACCCTAGCAAGGCTTTCTCCGGGGAGCTGCGCCTCTGCACTGCTTGGGGAAGCTGAGGAGGGGGTGGGGCTTGGTCATGTGCCCGCCCCCTGGGCTCCTCACTCCCGGAGCTGCGCTCCTGTGCGCTCCCGCTCCAACGGACCCCTGCTTAATTACCAAACTTAAAAATAGAGCAACCTTTTCAGTTAGTTCCAGTACCTTGTTTCCAAGTATGTCCAAACTGTCTATGATGCTGCCTCTGAATACTCAGGTCTGCATGTCTACAGACCTTTGGTGGACTATCTTCCATGATGGTACCTGATCGGTATTTAAGACTGTCTAAGTGAACAGCCACCCCACATCTTGTGATAGCAAAGTCCACATGCTTACGCCCTGTGCAAAGTCCTTTGTTTGTTCTCTCCTGAGTCTACTGCCAATCATAGAGTGACCCCCCCCAATGGGGGAGGAAGCACAGATTCTCTTTATTCACTTTCTCTGCACTATACACAGTTTTGGAGACAGCTGGCACGCCTTCCTTAATCCTCCCCCCCTGTAAATTAAACAGCCCATCTGGGGCCAACACCTGTCCTGTCCTCGGCCAAGGCAACTGCAGAACAGTTGAGGATTTCCCCAACATTGTAGAGCCATGCAGAATACTCCTGCTGCCAGAACACCCAGGGTGGGATCCTGGGCAGCAAGTATCTGCAGCAAGAGGACATGAGCCTCACCCCCTCCCTCCTGGGCCCGAGCTGCAGGCACTGGCTGATGACACCAGCTGATGGCACCAGGACAAGAAAGGTGATTCTGGGGAACAGCAAGCCCCAGAAGTCATCTGAGACAAAGTGATTTTCAAAACTAGGATGCTTAGTGCATCAGATTCAGAGAGCTGGGAGATTAGGGGTTAATGCCTCACAGTGAAGCACAGTTTGATTGGTCAGCGCCAGCAGAGGAGAACTTTAAGAGCAGCTGAGTGCTGGGGGAAAGGGGTCTTTCTTCAGCCCTTTGTCATCTCTGGTGGGTCAGAAGCCAGACAGTTGGAGTCGATGTGTCTGTCAGAGGGACTCAGACAAAGTCACTTGGGAAGTGAAGGGACACAACTCCTTACCCTTACAGTATACTACCAGAACCTGAGGAAAAGATCAACATTAGGAACTTTAGTCTAAGAGTCAGCCAAGCTGAAAACCCTTTATTCATAGTGTCAAGAACTGAGGATTGAGTTTGGCGGAATAGATTGGTCAGTAAATTGAAACTACCAGTCAAGCCAAATAGGAAATGGAGAATATTCCCTTCTCAGCTATTCAGCGGGTTCAGTTCAGAAGGGACCCCTGGCTGGTGTGAGACAGTGAATGGTCAGACTCCTCTGGAGTCAAGGGGAGCTCCATAATCCCACAAGGGAGGGAATTTACAGGAAGAAAGTACTAGCCACCAGGAAGCTAAGATTATCACATTGTTGCTGTGAAGAGATCTCCAAGACAAACAAAACTCTCACTGTTAAGAACTAAGAAAAGAAGCTTCAACAATATTCTGTTGCCAGTGCAAAAGATAATGCTACAAAATTTACCTCAGTTCTTGTCCCCTGTCTATTCCTAACCCAACTGTGCCTGTTTAATAAAATCATCATTCCTGTTTGAGCTTTATTTTGTGTCGAGTGCCATTTACCAGTGGGATAACAAGAGGGCTCCTGCTTTTATTTCTACAATCAATCTCTGGCCTGGGTATGGTTGCCAGCCTCCAGGTGGGGCCTGGAGATCTGTTTTTACAACTGCTCTCCAGCTGACAGAGATCAGCTCCCCTGGAGAAAATGGCTGCTTTGAAGGGTGGGCTCTATGACATTATACCATGCTGAGGCTTCTCCCTTCCCCAAACCCTGCCCTCTCCTGGATCCACCCCCAAAGTCTCCAGAATCATGAAGTTGGAGGGGACCTCCAGAGTCATCTAGTCCAACCCCGGCACAATGCTGGAAATTCACAAATCCCTCCTTGCTCTGGGACGAGGCAGGTCCATTGTTCAATGAATGCAGATGTCAGGGCAGAGGCCGGGGCTGCAGTTGGGTCAGACCAAGATGTCACACTTTCCAGGGCCACTGCCTGGGCATAATTAGAAGGCCTGCCTGCCTGGGATCCATCTTTAGGGTTGCCAGCCTCCAGGCGGGGCCTGGGGATCTCCTGCTTTTATAAGAGATCTCCAGCTGACAGAGATCACCTTCCCTGGAGAAAATGGCTGCTTTGGAGGGTGGCACTGTACCATGCTGAGGCCCCTCCCCTCCCCAGACCACACCCTCTCCCGGATCCACCCCCAAAGTCCCCAGGTATTTCCCAACCCGGACCTGGCAACCCTATCCATCTTGTTTATACTTTGGTCAAGTCTGCCTGGCATAGGAACTCCTGGGGTGTTTTATAATAGGGGTATTCTGCTCCATATTGCCTCTCAGTAAAGAGAGGGAGTCTGCCTGCTTACACTGCCTCTCTTTCGCTAAACTAGAAGCTTCTTTCTGACTCCTCCTTCTCTTACTGTGCCCTTGTTTTCTCTCTTCCTGGTCTCGCAAGAGGCAAGAAGTTTCTGCAGATCTCTCCTGTGCAAGCAAGTCAGGGGCACGCCCGTGATCTCATATGTGCACACTGGGGAGGGGGGTGGGTTTATCAGGAGCAGGGGAGGCCTACATTAGTGGCTCAGGGTCGTTGCTGGCAACGGGGCGATGCCACTTCCGGTGTGCACATGGAGTGACGTCATCACATCGCTGGCGACATAGGGATGCGCTGATATTTGGGCAAAAAAAAAATCTATGGTAGATGTAGGGTTGCCAGCCTCCAGGTAGGGCCTGGGGATCTCCTGCTTTTACAGTTGATCCCCAGCTGACAGAGATCAGCTTCCCTGGA
Source organism: Lepidodactylus listeri (assembly GCA_029233225.1). Lineage (NCBI taxonomy): Eukaryota > Metazoa > Chordata > Lepidosauria > Squamata > Gekkonidae > Lepidodactylus > Lepidodactylus listeri. The sequence goes on along the minus strand of JARCFY010000017.1, from coordinate 9,582,560 downwards.
GAAAAGGCTGGTTTGGAGGGTGAGCTCTATGGTCTTGCACCATACTGAGGCCCCTCCCCTCCCCAAACCCTGCCCTCTCCCAGCTCCACCCTCAAAGTTCCCAGGTATTTTCCAAGCAAGACCTGGCAACCCTAGGTAGACACCATTGTTCCCATAGTGTTTTTGACCAAATACCAGAATGTCTCCATGTCACTAGGAATGTGATGACATCACGATATGCTGGAACTGACGCCACCACGTTGCCGGTAACAACACTGAGACGCTGGTGCGGGCTTCCCCCATGGCCAATAAGTCTCCGCACCTGTGCAACTGTAAGTATTACTTAGATTAGGCTACTGTTTCTTCTTCTAGTACAAATTGAATATTAATATGAATAAGCGTCAATAAAAGTAAGCTTTTCCTAATGCGAAATTTTGCTATGCATTAACCAGTACAGATGCCTAATGGTGGAAGTATTTAATACATGAATAATATTAGTAATTTAATTGACATCTCATGGGGATAGGAGTGGGGGAGGGAGGAAAGAGAAGTTGGTTATGCAGTTAAATATGGACACCATTCTGAAATAATGTAAAACATGTGTCCCAAGGGGTAAGGTGGGGTAGCAGGGAGATCCCACTGATGTGCTTGCCCTGGGGGTGCCAAAAATCTTTGGTACATAACCAATTTCATAGTGAGACAACAAGAATGGAGAGTCAACACTCTAAGCAAGAAAGTACAAGCAGGCATTCCTAATTAACCCCTTGGAGTCAATTAGCAAACTGTACCAGGCAATTAAGAACACTGGTTGCTGGCATGCTTTTATGGAAATCTGGCTGAGGTTACAGACTCATCTCATTCTAAATAGAGAGGCAATTTTCTAATTGCAATATAAAACTAGATGAGACTGTAAGCAATCCGTTTGGAGTGCTAGGGTTGCTTATTTTGTAACTGGGAGACAAAAGAACCTTGGCAAGCCTTTCCAAGGCCAAGGGAGGCCTCTTTCAGATTGGCAAGTGGTGAGCAGGTTGGCAATGGCACTTATCCCAAAATTGGGAGGTGTGTATTTGTGTTTTCCCACCTTCATAGTCAATAGGACATCATTTTCATTTTCAGGCTCACATTTCTGTCTTCACAGGGATTGGTAAGGGGGTCAAGTGGAACCCTTACGCATTATGTAGCACATGGAGTGGGTCCGAGATCCACACCCTGCGTCAAACATAAGACAATCTCAAGTGAGTTGTGGGTTCTCTTTGATTCCTGTCCCAATTAATATCAGGACTATGGTGATTGTGCAGGAGGGACTTCAGCCTTCCTGCCTCCACATTTCCAGAGCTCAAAACGCTGTTGGGAACACTACTGGGAAAATCATTTGTATCTAAGGCACACTTGGGTGTCCCCAAATAGTCTCCCCTCCCCCTGGACTGTTTCAGATTGGAAAAGTGGCACAGAGAGGAAGGCTGAAGCCCCTTCTCCATGTGTCCTGATCCTAATCAGGTACCACATGTGTGGGAGCTGAGGAGAATCAACAGTTTTCATGGCTGCCAACCTTCAGGTGTGGCCTTGAGATCTCCCAGAATTACAACTTGGAACTTTAAACGTACTGTAGTCAGTATGCATATAATATCAACTGGGATTCACAAAATTTCTAAATGCAAACAAAAAAGACTCTAAGCATGTACAAAGTTCACAAAAATGTATTTAAATATAAAGTCTCTGAGCGTGTACAAAGTGAACTTTGCATACTGACTACAGTACGTTTAAAGTTCCAGAGTCCCAGTGTAGCCATGGACAACACTAGGTCCGCAGCTGAGGAGGAGTCAACATCATCAGCATGGACATTAAAGTTCCCCAGAACTAAGAGCCTGGGGAACTCCATGGCTCAGCCCAATACTGCCTCCAGCAGGCTCAGCAGGGTATCTGCTGGAGCATTTGGCAGTTGGTACACCAGCCAGATGGCCAAACTCTCTTCAACCTCCCACGTCAGGACCACACAATCAATGCCGGAGATTTTTGGTGCGGGAAGTGTCCTGAAGGGGAAGGACTCTCGAGTAAGCAGGGCTACTTTGGGGCAGGAACACACAGGAATGGAGTTCCAGCTGGCTTCCAAGTTGGCCATGCCTACAGCCTCCCCCCCCCTCGGGTTCCCCAGGCGCCTCGCAAGCCGCAGGGCCCCTGGGGAAGCCAAGCTGATCCAAGGAGGGAAGGCAGTTTAAACTGCCTCAACTCCTCGGGTTCCCCAGGTGCCCCGCAAGCTGCGGGGCACTTGGGGAAGCTGATCCTGGGAGGGAGCTGCACTGTCAGGGGGTGTGGCCTAAAATGTTAATGAGTTTCTGCTGTTGGGTGTGGCCTATTATGCTAATGAGTTCCTGCTGGGCTTTTTCTACAAAAAAAGCCCTGCGAGTATGTATCACTACCCCTCCCCCCACCCATTTGTCTGGGATTGATGAAGGACTGAGACATCTGGGGGAGGTGAGTTCTGACAGAGCAACTGTCTCACCCGCCCACACCCAGGTCTTGGTCACACGTTCCAAGTCCACCTTCTGAGCTGCAGTATAATATTGCAAGGTCATGGTCTTATTATTAATGGACCTGGCACTGTACAACAGCAATGTCGGAGAAGGGTAAAACTTCCAAGCCCCACATCATCACGTTGGGGACGTTGCCGGGGCGACGCTCTAGCAATCGCCCCAAAACTCTATGGTACCATAGAGTTTTGGGGCGATTGCCAGAGCATTGCCCTGGCAACGCCCCCAACGTGATGATGTCACTTCTGGGTGACATCATTGTGGCGCGTGCACAAGCACACACGCCGGGGAAGCTCCCGGCCTCAAGAGGACTCCCCCTGCTGGTAAGTCATAAGGACTTGACAACCCTATACCCCACTGCCATACCTCCCACATCACCCCCACCTTATTGTATCAATACCACTTATCTAGATATAGCACCACATACAATAATTCACAATATCCTATTTAAAATATTTCAACCCCAACCTAAGCCTTAAGACCCCTTACAACAATATCTAGCCCTCCCTCCATTAATTAAATTTACACCACTCAAACAAACAGGGAGACCACGTTACCCATTTCAGAAAATATCTCATTCTTTGGCAACAAATAACAAATTCATTTGTATTAGTTCAAGGGAGGAGGGGAACTAATCAATTTACTATATTGATTTTATTATTGCACTTATAAAAGCAATTATTCCAGGGGATTGTGAAAATTCATTTTTTATAGCTTGCCAATAACAAAAAAAAGAAATATAAAGGTTAAGGAGTGGAATGATTAATATGAAGACAGAGTGCTTGTCCTAATTCCTATAAGGAATGGATTAATGTGTTTGTAGAGAATATGGCTGTGTTATACATCATACATGCAATATAAACCAATTTTCTTAAAACATTTAGAGTTTATTTAGCCTGTGGGTTTTAGTGACATTCTCCAAATCCTGTTGCAATGTAATTATTTATTATTCTACTTTTTAGAGCAGTTTTTCAACTGGTAATGTATCAAAATTCACTGGTGCATTTATTCTGGCATAATTTATTAGGTTGCCTCTGGGTATGTGCAGAGTACCACTCTCATAACCTATTCATTGCTTGCTTGGGATAACCCTTCCTTATCATATTGTTTTTCTGACTCAAAGGTCTTGGAAATATAAAAATCCAACACTCTTAGAGGCAAGCATCACAGCTAAATATTTAGCAACTGTTAAGGTGGCTTTCTGAGCCTCTTCTACAAGAAAAACTGGGCATTTTTTTGAGATGATGAATTTACATAACCAATTAAGAGGGAGGACAAATATACCTTTATCTCAAATCAGACCGAATGTTATACTCCTATAAAATATGTTCAAAGGACTCAAGCTGACCAGATCCACATTTACAAACTCTGTCCAGATACACTGTGCTTGTGAATTGGCCTTCCAGTATAGCCAAGGGAAAAGAATTTAATCAAGTGAGCACGCATACTCTTCTCTAATGAGGGACTGTTAGGTCTTTTTAAATAGCTCAGAACAGCACCACGCATGGGGTGGGGGCTCCAAAGAACGCAAGTGAACATACATGGCATGCCCTCCATAAGGCACTTGTTCTGTCCAAATTCAGTACTGAGAGCTTTATTTGTTTTGTAATGTCTTTATATTTATCCTCAAATTCAGCTACTGGAATCTTAACTTTCCATGGCCCCATATAAGGGTCTTTCTCATTAAGATACAAAATCTCTTTCCTCGCATTGGAGATTTTTTTTGCTTTAATTTAAATTCCAGGTTCCATGCACGAGCTTCCAATGAAGCTGGGCCAATTCAGCTCTGAGAGCAATACCTGAAACACAGTTTGGCACTCAGCAAATCTTTCAGGTAAACTGTCACAGAATCATTCATCCACTGCCTCTATCAAGACTCCAATTCCATGATCCAATAGTTAGGTTTTAGCCCTGAAAATCTGAATAGCTCCTGTTATGTAATTGCCACCTTGGGTAAAAATGCACTCCTCAGGTGGCCTTACAAGAAGGCCCCCTCTCTCCTGTTGTCCCCACTGTGGTTTGTGGGAAGCCACTGGGGACAACTGTAATTTGATACATGAGAACCTTACCTATGAATTCGGCTTTCAGCTGAGGGCCGCTCATGGCCGTCCAAAGACTTTGCATCATATGGGTACTAGCAGGGCTGTTTTTGTAGAAAAAGCCCAGCAGGAACTCATTAGCATAATAGGCCACACCCAACAGCAGAAACTCATTAGCATATTAGGCCACACCCCTGACAGCACAGCTCCCTCCCAGGATTGGCTTCCCCAGATGTCCCGCGGCTTGCGGGGCACCTGAGGAACCCAAGGGAATGAAGACAGTTTTTGTATTGGCTTCCCCAGGCGCCCTGCAGCTGCGGAGCACCTTGGGAACCCGAGAAAGGGAGGCAGTTTAAACTGCCTTCCCTCCCTGGATCGGCTTGGCTTCCCCAAGTGCCCCGCGGCTTGCGAGGCACCTGGGGAACCCGGGGGGGGGGGGGGGAGGCTGTGGGTGTGGCCAACTCAGAAGCCAGCCGGAACTCCGTTCCTGTGTGTTCCTGCCCAAAAAATAGCCCTGAGTACTAGCACTGCCAACTCTGAGCAGGGAAATAGCTGGAGGGGCAGGGTCTGGGGTTGGAGGAACCTCCGCCGGGTATAATACCACAGAGCTCAACATGCAAAGCAGTCATTTCCTCCAAGGGAACTGATCTCTACAGTCTAGAAATGAGTTGTAATTCCTTTGTGCAGCGGGAGTTCTGTGTTTTCCAGGTATGAGCCATATTCTGATCCTGACCTCAGCATGTGTAGAAAAGGGGTTTCAGCCTCCCTTCCAGGTGGGGCCTGACATGGGCACTTCTGCCAGGAGTTTACAAAGAAATGGGTAGAGCTTAACACAGGGCTGCCATTTGGGCTCTGCTATCTACCCTTTGTGGCAAATCTCAGTTTGCAGGTGTTTTGTGTGATCAGTGATTTGGTGTAATGGTTAAGTGTGCGAACTCTAATCTGGGAGAACCGGGTTTGATTCCCCACTCCTCCACTGGCACCTGCTGGATGACCTTGGGCAAGCCATAGCTCTGCACCAGCTGTTCTCTCAAGGACAGTTGTCTTAGAGCTCTCTCAGCCCCACCTGCCTCACAGGGGAAGGGAAAGGAGTTTGTAAGATGCTCTGAGACACCCTTGGGTAGTAAAGGGCGGGGTATAAATCCAATCTCTTCTCTTCTTCTTCTTGTATAATTGCATGAATAACATCCAGATTGCAAGATGTCGTAGTTCCACTGTACACTGCATTGGTCAGGCCGCACCTGGAGTATTGAGTGCAGTTCTGGAGGCTTCACTTCAAAAAGGATGTGGACAGAATGGAGTGCACACAGAGGAGATCAATGAGGATGATCGGGGGCCTGGAGACCAAGAAGACCTATGGAGGAAAGGCTGAGGGACCTAGGCATGTTCAGTTTGGAGAAGAGGAGGTGGGGGGGGGGGAGCATGATAGCTCTCTTGAAGTATTTGAAGGGCTGTCATTTGGAGGAGGGCAGGGTGCTGTTCTGGTTGGCAGCAGAGGATAGGACTCCCAATAATGGGTTTAAATTAAGGGTGAGAAGGTGCCAGCTGGATCTTAGGAAAAACTTTTTGACAAGTCAGAGTTGTGCAACAGTGGAATTAGCTGCCTAGGGAGGTGGCGAGCTCCCCCTCCCTGGCAGTCTTTAAGTAGCGGCTGGAGAAACACTTGTCAGAGATGCTCTAGGCCAGTGGTGGCAAACCTATGGCATGCGTGCCAGAGGCGGCACTCAGAGCCCTCTCTGTGGGCACGCGTGCAGTTTGGGCACTCGGTCTCTAAAAGGAAAAAGATGACACAAACTCTCACCTGGGCTGCCACAGGCACAAGACTGGAGCAGCGCACGCATGCAAGTGCCTCCTCTGTCTCTCTCTTGCTGCTATCTGTGTGCACATGTGAGCGCGTGCCTCGCCTGGAGTTCGCAAACTTTCTATCCGCTCCTTCCCCCCCCCCAGGTGTCATCTCCCTTTACCTGGGCATTGGAGGGTCCCCAGGCATTGGACAGTGGTGTGGCATACTCTCCTTGGGGGTTTTCAGCAGCCATAAAGTGGAAAGAAGCACTTTCCTCCCACCCACCCCACCCTACCCCTGCCATTGAATATTCTGTGCTTATTGCAAAGGGATCAAGTGTCCAGTTTGGCTTTAGCCACCCGACAAAAAAGGCAGGGGAGCGAATGAGTAGTTGGGAGGGATAGCGATGGGATCGCTCAGAGAGGGCAGGAGCTTGAGAGAGCAGAGGGGAAGGGAAAGGTGCTGAGGAGATTAGGAGAGGGGAAACTGGAGGGAAGCTTTAAAAAGTAGGTGAGAGAGAGAAACTTAGCAGCTAAGTCTAATCTAGGTGACCTGATTTTCCAGTGGGGTTTACTTCCCACCAATGCGCCCTCTAAGCTGTGGGGAGTCTTGGAAGCAAAAATTCCACTTCGTGAGCTATTGACATTAAAGTTGTGAGCGAGCGATTTGGCTACTGCATACATTAGTTTGCTCTGGAGCCATCGTGAGCTGAAGCAAAAATGTGTGAGTTCTTTTTTCTAAACTAAAACCCCAGTATTCAGGTTAAATTGTCGTGTTGGCACTTTGCAATAAATAAGTGGGTTTTGGGTTGCAGTTTGGGCACTCGGTCTCTCAAAGGTTCGCCATCACTGCTCTAGGCTGATTCTGCGTTGAGCAGGGGTTGGGACTAGATGGCCTGTCTGGCCCCTTCCAACTCTGTGATTCTATGATTCTATGCATGCAGTAAGACTGAAGGACTAGCCTAACTCATAACATGAACATTTACCACCAGGGTGGGCAATCAGCAGAGTTTATTCCCGCCACCACTGGGACTAATTTAATAGCTGTTTAATGATGAAATCACAATATCACAGTGACAATCCAGTAAACCTCACCCTCTCTTTCCTGGCCTCCCCAGTGTAAAATTAGATAAGCCTCAAACCAGCATCTATTCCCAGTGAGATGTGGCTGGGCTTTCTGTAGTGTGCCATCCAAAAACACTGCTGATGGCTTCTCTGCGTCGCTTTCAGCCAAATGGATTCAGGCGGGTTGCTATGTTGGTCGGACGCAACAGAACACAGTTGGAGTCCAGGCAGGCACCTTTAAGACCAACAAAGTCAGCTGGAGATCAATTGTAATAACGTGCGATCTCTAGGTGGAGGTTGGCAACCCTAGTCTCTGGCCTTGGGACTCCTAGGTAGGAGGAAAAAAGAACAAGGTCCAAGGGACAGCCGTTTTATTTGACCTTCTAAATCCCAGTGTGTTTTGTGGTGAGCTGAATCAAGGAATCTCAAGCAGAAACTTCTCTGGCTCCCAGTGGATTACAATATGCGTCACCAGGGGATTATCCATTTGTCCAAGGTGGGAGCCAGAGACACTGCTGCTAGAGATCCCCGGACAAAGCTTCTTGCAAAACATGTTGGGATCTAGAAGGTCAAGTGAACTGCTCTACCTTGCACCTAGTTCTGTTTTCTCCTACCTACCAATATGACCTTATTTTCTTGCTGCTGGAAGCTCCCAGGTCCATGAACTCATCGGCACCTGTGTCTGACGCCATCTCATCCCTTATCGGTCTTGAAACTGCAAGTCACTGTGATATTAATTTCCCAGGGAGGAGCCCTCAATAATTTAACTAGGCCCCGAAGCCTGAACCAAAATTCGAAAGGCCAAGAAGTGGCTAGACAAGGCCAGTTTCTGGACACTACCCTCCCCAGGGCCTGCCCTAGAGTTGCCAGGTCCGATTTTGTCCCCAGTGGGGGACTTTGGGGGGCATTCCTTGGGGGGGGGCGGGGCATCCCCATGTGATGATGTCACACTAGGAACATCCCCGGTCCAAGCCCCGCCCCAAGAACAATCGCCGGCGGCTGCCCCTCTCCCTAACCTCCTACAAGATTTAAAGGGCCCGCTGATCAGGTGAAAGACCCTTTAAATCTTGCAAAAGATGAGAAAGGGGGTGGCCGCTGGCTGCGCGCTGGAACTCCAAGTGCCGATGCCGGCTGGAAGTGCTTAAAGGAGTCCCTTTAAATGCTTCCAGCTGGCTGTCAGCTGGAGGGCCCTTTAAATCTCTCAAGAGAGAAGGGAGAGGGATGGCTGTGGGCGGGGCTTCTCCTGCTGGCCAGCTGGCTGGCAGCGGATTGAAGCTCAGAAAATCAGGTAAACCTCCACCCGGCCAGGGGTCTGGCAGCCCTACCCAGCCCCCAGATGTCCAGGAACTTCCCCACCATATTAGAGTTGACAGCCATATTAGATTGTGTGAGCAGGATCTGTTTGTGTACAGATTGTACATGCAATTAGGTATCCTTCAAATCATCCTGAGTTCTTATGCACTGGGTTCCAAATTAGGGTTGCCAGTCTTCAGGTGGTAGCTGGAGATCTCCTGGGATTACAACTGATCTCCAGGTGATAGAGACCAGCTCCGCCTGATATGCATAACCTGATGAACCCCCATGAGAGGCCTGCAGGATTTGACTTGCCTCGTAAAGTATGGAAGATGGCTAATAGAATACGATCAGGCTTTGGCAGTTGTGCAGGCCTGTTGCGTAAACGGGGCAAAATACCAGGGTCCGAATGTGAGTGCGGTGCAGCCTGCCAAACTATTTTCCACCTGTCACAGGTATGTGAGCATTGTGCTTTCCAGGGAGATGGGATGGAGCTCTTTGAACTCTACCCAGCTGTTACTGAGTGAATTGAAAATCTAGATGCTAGCATTTAGGGGGGTTGCCCAATCGGTCTGCACTAGGGTTGCCAGCCCCCATGTCCAGGCAGGGGTTCCCCTGCTCCTGGGGGCTTCAATCTGCCCCCAGCCACCTGGTGGGTGGGGGAAGCTCCACCCTCAAGCCCCATCCCCAAGAGCGATCACCCACCCAGCCTCCCCTCTCCCTCCCCTCCTGGGCTTCAGCTAATCGGCGGGGACCACATGGCTCGCTGACCAGCTGGAGGGCTCTTTAAATTGGGCAGGAGGGGAGGGAGAGGGGGTGGCCGGGCAGGTGGTTGCTCTTGGAGATGGGGCTTGCCCCCCCCCCCCCAATTTCCCCCATCAGAGCAATGAGGGGACCTGCCAACCGTAGTCTGCATACCCGTTGTATCAACTTGGTTTCATATTTTGTAGTATATACTTCCTGATAAATAAAGCTGGTGAAAAGGGCCCTTTTGGAAGGTGGACTCTTTGGCCTTATACTTCACTGAGGTCCCTCCCCTCCCCAGACTCCACCCTCCTCAGGCTCCATCCCAAAATGTTCAGGTAGCTGGCAGCCCTATTCCAAGTGGGCCTGTACATGACTGGTTTCATATTACAATTTTCATCAGACCAAATCGCTATTTGCAGCCTTGGCAGAGATCATAAAGGACCACTCAGAGTCAGATTTTACAAAGTACCTTTTACTAAATCCATTACAGTCTGTCCTTCCGGCAGTTGATTTATGATTTTTTAGCGAGGGAAACTGATAAGTATTGGAGTCGGGAGTCCATGGAACAGTGAAACAGCTAGATCTTTATTGCTGGTCCGGATGAAGCATACAACCCAGGGCTCGAAGCCCTCCTTTTATGCTGGTCAGGGACAATCCCCTGACCTCACCCAACTGGCCTGATAGGCTATTAGAAGTCTATTTACATCTCATAGGTTCCCTGGGAGAAACCTAGGTACAGGATTGGTGGCCGGTTTGAATCTACCTGGCCTTTGTTCTACCTGGCTGAAGCTCAGGTAGTTTCTTGGCCATGTGCTCTGGCCATGCTCTGGCCATGTGCTCTGGCCATGCGGTCACAATTAAGAGAGCACATGGCGACCGCATGGTCAATACATAACAGAAACCATCTGCATGCTAGGCACTGAAGGGGTGGGCTTGGGGTAGCCAGCTCTTGATGGGGAAATTCCTGGGAGAGTTGCTGGTGGAGACTGAGAAAAGCAGACTTTGGGGGAGGGGAGGGTCCTCAGCAGAGGGCAACGCCACAGAGACCACCCTCCAAAGCAGCCATTTTCTCCAGGGGAACTTATCTCTGCCTTCTGGAGGTCAAGTGTAATTCCTGGAGATCTCCAGGCCTCACCTAGGTAGGGACCTGAGGGGGGTGGCACCCCTCACAGCCACTCACCATTTTGAAAGCAAGTGTGAGAATATGCCTATGCTGGCATCTCTGTGTTGCATTATAGCTGAATCTGATTTTCTTTTTTTTTAAAGTGAAATCATTAAAAATATATATTTAGTCATTCAGGTACATAATATGAAAAGTGCCACCCGGCAGCCACTGGAGGAGGGTCTCATAAGACTGGCTCATTTCTAAAAGTAGAGATAATGTCTTTGCCTTGATATTACAATGATAACGATGTTTTGCTCTGGGAGGGGAATTTTTGTTTTATCAGACAACACACAGCTCAAAAGGAGGCTCAAAATATTGAAGGGAGTCAAGTTGCTAACATATCCGTTGGCAAACACTTTTGAGAATAATAAACTACAAGGATATCTTTGGTTTCCACCTTCTCGTGGGAGGATTATGGATTTTAAACATCAGTATTTGCATCTGCTTCTTGAAGAGAGTGCCAGCTCGGTTTGGAGATAGCATGAGCATTTGCTGTTGTAGTTGTTCTAGGCTTCCACTGGGAAATCCCTCTCTCTGTATATTATTTATTTACATACTTACTTACTTGTAGGATAGCTCCCAAGACTGGAGGAAGGCTTTGAACTTGGCTGAGCAGAGTGGCCGGACACGGGCCCGGGACTGTGTTTCTTGGAGTGAATCCTGTGAATCCCGTGAACCTCTCTGTTGCCAAAACCTCGACTTCCCATCTCCGTAGCCTCACCTTGGAGTGAATTTTCTCTTTGCTTTTCTTGTGATTAAAATGGGCTGGATCCAACAAATCACAAACACAGGAGGCGTTCGCAGGAAGGACTCTCAAAATGGCCATGTGAACTGTTAAAAAATATTTCACAGCCAAAAAACTCAAGCCTACTCCCTGTATAAATTATGGAACTGAAGGAAACGTTAATGATTCCCTCTTATTTGGTATAATTTATTTTGAATTGTATCTGCTTCTCCTGGCCACACAGAGATGAGCTGGAGACTACTCTCCCCTGTGTGGAGGGGAGATCTATTTCTGTCACTTCTTTAGCTTCTGCCATTTCAGCCAGCATTTTCCAGGTCCTTCCATGTACTTCTTTGCAGCCATCAGGGCTAAAAACTTGTCCCCCCCCCCAAAAAAAGCTGGACTCTGCGGTGTCCCCATTCCACTGAGTTCTCTCCTCTCCCCAAAGTCCACCCTCCCAGGAGGAGGGGTGCCAGGACCCCCCGGGCGGCCATCTGTGGGGATTGCCATGTAGAGTTGCCAGTTCCAGGTTGAGAAACTCCTGGAGATTTGGGGGTGGAGCCTGGGGAGGACAGGGACCTCAGTGGGGTACAGTGCCACAGAGTCCACCCTCTAAAGCTTCCATTTTCTCCAGGGGAATTGACCTCTGTGATCTGGAGATATGGGCTGTAATCCCAGGGGATCCTCAGGTCCCACCTGAAGGCTGGCATCTCTACTCCCTAGGCATTGCCTCCAAAACTCCAGGAATTTCCCAAGATGGGGTTGGCAACTCTAATCCCTGATTAAGGGAGATGAATGCCCTCTCTTTTTTCCCTTGCTGCTACAAAATCAGGGCATCCACACAGTGCTGGGTATACTTGCACAAGATGAAGACAAGCCTTCGAAGTGTGTCCAAAACTTCAGCAAAAGCTCATGACCCCTCTATGTTATTCAAGCAGTCTCTCTGCAAATACATTCAAGAGAAAATATGCTGTTCTAGATAACTTCAGTGGCTACAAAAGAAATCCAGGAGTGTCTTTGGGCCTATCCACTGAACAGTGTCTGAGATATATTCTTCCAATAGAACAGAGTGTGAAGCCTTTCTTTTGTTCATCCTGGAGAGGGACCAAGCTTCAGATGGAAATCGCTCTTCTGTATCCTGCTGACATAGCCTATTTTATATTAGAGTGCACTGAACTGTGGTGACAGATGGGCTTTACAAAAAAACAGACACAGGCATTTTCATGTTTCCTTCATTCTCCTGCAATATAAGGATATCTGTTTAGCATGCAAAGAGCTGGTTCATGTAATTAGCTGACATTCAGTTAGGGTTCCCCATCTCCAAGCGGGGCTTGGAGAGCTCTTGGAATTACAACTGTTCTCAGAGACCAGCTGCCCTGGAGAAAATGGCTGTGCTGGAAGGTAGACAGGTCCCCAACCATTTTGACCACGTGGGCACCTTCGGAAATCTAACACGGTGGTGGGTGCAGCCTCAAAGTGGCTGCCGTGGGAGGTGGACCTGGCCACAAAATGGCTGCTGCGAGAGGCAGAGGTGATTGCAGAATGTCAGAGATAGAGGCGATGCATTGCTCGAACAGTAAGCCCTCAACGTTTCATGCAGAAGCTTTATTTAACAGGATGGCTTGTTTTAAAATAGGTTCTTGCATACACACAGCAAAGATCCTAGTGGTACAAAAGATTTTTGGGTGATATTTTTATGATTTTTGCAAATAAATCAGAATTAGACAAATTTATGATATGGATAAACAACATCCATTCAACCATAACATTCACATATGAAGCTAATGAACAAGCTTCCTAGATACAGTGATATACAGGAGAGAAAAACAAAAATTGGGAGTTAGTCTTTAGGAAATTAACAGACAAAAATGCTCTATTGCACTTTGATTCCAATCATCCATGGCATCTTAAGACCAATTTGCCATATGGTCAGTTTCTTAGGATGAAAAGAAATTGTACTGAAGAGAAAGACTTTATTGGTGAAAGTAAAATGTTAACAAAGCAATAAAAAAACCGGGGTTATCCAGTTTGGTGTAGTGGTTAAGTGCGCGGACTCTAATCTGGGAGAACCGGGTTTGATTCCCCACTCCTCCACTTGCACCTGGCTGGATGACCTTGGGCAAGCCATAGCTCTGTACCAGCTGTTCCCTCAAGGACAGCTTGGGAAAGAGTTCTCTCAGCCCCACCTACCTCACAGGGTGTCTGTTGTGGGGAGGGGAAGGGAAAAGGAGTTTGTAAACTGCTCTGAGACTCCCTTGGGGAGTGGAGGGCGGGGTATAAATCCAATCTCTTCTTCTTCTTCCTACAACTGTTATAAATTCAGCTTGGAGACGCTCTAGGGAAAGAGACAGAAAAGAACTCCTATATACAGTTAGAACAACACAGACAGATTCTAGAGTTTCGTGTGCATTCCAGTTTAATAATCTCTCCACGCAGATTAGAAAAATCCTGAATAAGTACTGGCATGTGATATCACATATACCAGGATGCCAACAGTTCCCTTTAGTGGGATACAGATGGGCTAGAACCATTAGAGACACTCTGGTAAAATCAGACAGATACAATCCGTTTCAATATACACAAAAGCAAAATATTACACAAACGTATGGGCATTTTACCGTATTTTTCGGACCATAAAACGCACCTGACCATAAGACGTGGGGGGAGGCTCGCGCCTTCCGTGCTGGTCAGCGAGGCCTCAGCCGGCAGTATCAGCGGTGGCGAGACCCTTCAGGGAGTGGAAAGAACGTCATCCCCCCCTCCTTTGGGCCGAGGTTCTTGGCAGCAGAGGCCAGTGGGAGTACTTTTAAGAGGTGGGATCTCCCCACCCCAGCTCCCTGCCAGCCAGATCGCTCAGCCACGGGGTCTCCAGCCCTCAGGGCCGGGAGCTTCCCCACTTGCCTTGTGCCTGCTGTGGCAGCAGTATTCGCTCCATAAGGCGCACACACTTCCCCCCCACTTTTTTGGGGAGAAAAAGTGCGTCTTATGGTCCGAAAAATACGGTAAATGTCAAAACTGTTCAATATATAATAATTGTTTTGAAGTAAAAGAATTTTCTTCGGAACCTTATTTGAAAAATTACCGACTGCCACATTTTCCCACCTGTGCTAGTAAAAATATTGTATTTGTAGCCTTTTGTGGGTGTTCTAAATATTATGTGGGCAGTTCCACACATTCATTAAAAACACATGTTATGGAACATAAATCGAGATTGAAAAACAAAATTCTTGACGCACCTATGGTCGAACACTGTATGTCAGTCAGCACATCGCTCTGAGGACTTAAAATTCTTTGTGATTTACAAATATGAAAACAAAAGCCTCAGCTGACAAGATATCAAGAAGATTCTTCTCTGTAAGGAAAATTCTTGGATTGACAAGCTCCATACTCTGACCCCGGAGGGAATGAACCAAGCAATGGACCTTTCATGCCATTTGTGAACTTGATTACGATCTTACTTGGACTCCTAAAAAATGGGAGAATGTCCCTTTAAATATCAGAGAAAAGGTAAAAAAATTTCAAGACTGAAATATACTATGTATACTTTAAGAAGTGGAATGTGGCTTAACGACACTGTCTCTTTAATTAGGGAATACATGCACTATCTGCTAACAGGTGTTGAAAGGTTTAATAACCAGAGAACAAGGTCAATAGTATGCATCCTTGAGAATGACAGGAGCACTCCGTCCATGAATCTTAGCTGCACAATGTGGTAAGAAAACTTATAAAGCCAGGTTATATTAGAAAAATTTTATAATTGCCATACTTATGAATTATGTCTTTTGAACAATCTTTTGTAGGACCAGCAATAAGCATCAATAAGACTACAAATGAAAGCTCCCCCCCCCCCCCCCCACCTTTCAGAAGACTTCATACAAGTAGAAGTGGGCTTGCAATTCTGGGAACTCCCATTGGGGCTTGACTTTTAAAATAGTGATGCAAAATTGACTGGTAGTTGTTTTTAAAAAACCGAATGTACTAAATACATGTACCTGACAAGGATGTTATAATAGCACATTATGCACTTTAAAGAATAATAGTTAAAAATAGTACATGTTAATTTACAAAAGTGTCTTGCAGTGTATATTTATTTGTTGTTAGACTCTCCTAACACTGCAGCTCTGGTTGCCACAGCCTTCAAGTGGGGCCTGGAGATCTCCCGCTTTTGCAACTGACCTCCAGCTGACAGAGATGTCAGATTCTGCTTTGCGTCTATGCTGATATTAATGTTCTCATTCTTATTTCTGATAATTGAATCTGACACTGTTTCAAAGGTGTGCCTATGTCCTTTGTTTCACGCGTTACTTTCGTTTCTCCTTTTGGAATGCCTAGCCAAGTGCTTTATGGCCCCTTTGATGTAGTATTGCTTTTTCCTGCTCAATGTTACTTTTTAGGTTGGAGGTTCCCACATTCCTGATTGTCACCAAGCACAGAGTTATCTCCCTTGTTCCCTCCCTTCCGCGCCTTACAGACTCTCAGGGTGCTGTCTGTCGACTACAGCCTTGAGGACTGTTTATGAGTGCCTGTCATGTCTGGGTTTCACAGGCTGCCTTCACATCAGGGTTTTTTCCATTTTCTCATCCTGGGGTGACAAATGGTGACCCTAGTGTTTCCCGCTAATTTTTCTGTATGCTGATTGGTGTTCCTGTTTGAGCATTCATGTTTGAAGGTATAATACACCTCTATTCCTCTTGCAATGTATCACTAACAAAAACAGAGACCTGTAGTATCTGACAATAAAGGACTATGTTTTAATCAACAAAGACCTGATCATTTGCTGATAGTGCAGAAGTCTCACAGATTGTTAGTGATCTCTGCTTTTTGGCCTGTGCCTGACTATGTCGGATGATGGGAGCAACCACCAAACTCCTTTGGAGGTCCCGGTTACCACGGCTGCGGCAGTGCCCGTGGAGCAGCCGGTACCGGTGACTACCACCCAGGAGCTGAGTTTGCCCTTACGTCCCGGGTCTCAGCTCCTTGGGGCGCCTGCTTCCCCCTCTTGCTCCTGGGCTACGTTTGGGGGAGGCACTTCCGAGACATGGATCCATGATCGGAAGGGGGCCAGAGTGCGTTTCAGTGGCGACCGGTTGGAGTTCGGCTGCCTGAGCGTGGTGGACGAGGATCGTTACCCTCATCGCGGATCAGGAGCCTGGGGCCTCAGTTTCCAAGAGGAGGAGCGCGTGATGCCCCGAGGCCCTGACCCCACGAGTGGGGACCTGGACCAGGTCCTGGATCGCAGGTTCGCGGACATGCATGACTGTCTGGCGGCGGACATGTGAGAGGCCATGCTGGAGATGCAGCAGCACCTGATGGGCGCCTTGGCTGTTGGGGCAGCGCAGCCCCCGGTGCAGGCGCCAACTGAAGGAGCTCCGGCTGCAGTGGTCCCTGCACCCCCGGCTGGGGGGGCTGGGGCGCCTCTGGCACAGCCAGCCGGGGCTGGGGCGCCTCCCGCCGGGGCCCCGGTTGCACCGCTGGCACCAGGACTCGCCATCCCGGTGGGAGGCTACGTGAGGCAACTGCCTAATGACCCTGTGATGGCAACTTTCGACGGTGACCCAGAGAAGCTTCAGTTCTTCATCATCAAGATCGAGAGGTTCATGGCGTCCTGGGGGCATCTCTACCCAACGGAGAGGGACCAGGTCGGCTACATCGGGTCCAAGCCGAGGGACACCGCGAGCGACTGGTATGTGAGTCTGCACAACCCCCAGGGACCTGAACTGCAGTCGGTAGACAATTTCATGTGGGCCCTGCGTCAGCACTACGAAGACCCGTTGGGAGAGGAGAAAGCCCGGAACCAACTTCGCCGGCTGACGCAAGGGCGCGGGACGGTCTGAGACTACACTGATTGTTTCCGGCGTATAGCGGCTAAAGTCCAGGGGTGGTCCGAAGATCTGTTCATGGAGAAATACCGAGAGGGTCTCGCCCACGAGATCTACGAGACCATCCTGAGACGTGAGAGGCCAGCCACCCTGGCGGCTTGGATGAGAGCGGCGGCGGATGTGGAGGAGCATTTCACCCTGATCAAATTGGGAGCTCCCACGGCACAGCCCTCCAAATCCACCCCCAAGACGGATGGCCGGTCGGTGTTCCAAAAGCTGCGCGAAACCCGCTTCAAGCAAGGTCTGTGCATGAGGTGTGGAGAGTCCGGCCACATCGCCTCCAACTGTCCCCAGGGGGGAACGAAGGCTCCAAAGACCTCCACCCCAGTGGGGGGTGGCCCCCCAAAGGCTCCGAAGACACCTTTCAAACCCTGGGCATTGAAGCTGGAAGGGGCAACGAGCAAGCAAGGCGAGCTAGAGCTGACCGAGGCCAAGCCGTCGGGAAACGCCAACGACCTGCAGTAGCTGGTGCAGAGCTGCAGGTCCCTTCCCCTGACGCGCCATCGCCGGTGAGCATCCCGGGCCCCTTGCTGTATATGGTAGTGACTGTATTGGTGCCCCGCACGGGAACTCATATGTGAGTTCGAGCCCTTATAGATTCGGGGTGTGCCAGAGACTTGATTTGCCCATTAGTGATAGAGGGGTTGGGACCCAAAGTGACCCCTCTAGAGGAACCTTTGCGGTTCACTCAGATGGATGGGTCAGAGATGAAGGAAGCGTGTGTGGCAGAGACTGAACTGTTGGTGGTGGGGACTGGGACTCATTGGGAGAAGAGGGCATTTGTGATTACCCCCAACACCCAGTTCCCCATGGTGCTGGGCAGCCCCTGGCTGAGTTCACATGACCCCTACATCAAATGGAGTGATGGGAAAATTTCCTGGGTGGACCCCCGCTGCACAAATCACGTTTGGGAATCGCACTGGGGATTAGAGCCGCTTGAGGTAGCGACCCCTGCAGCTTTGGCAATGTCGGTGGACCCCGTCCCCAGGGAGTATAGAGACTTGGAGGAGGTGTTCAGTGAAGCCGAGGCTGATGAGCTTCCCCCCCATCGCCTCACTGACTGTGCTATCGAACTATTACCCAGGGAGAAACTGCCCAAAGGAAAATTGTACTCCATGAGCCCCTCAGAGAGGGAGGAGTTACGGGCGTTTTTGGACAAAAATCTGGAGCGGGGTTTCATTCGCCCAGCCAAGTCTCCGTTTGCAGCGCCCGTCCTATTTAGGAAAAAGAAGGATGGGGGATTGAGACTATGCACAGATTATCGGGGTTTGAATGTAGTGTCCGCTTCTAATGCTTACCCCCTCCCCCTGATCAAAGACTTGCTGGCTGAAGCCGCCAAAGGGAAGATTTTCACTAAATTAGACCTCAGAGATGCGTACTTCCGAGTGCGTATTAGGGAAGAGGACAAGTATAAGACTGCGTTCAACACCCCCCTGGGGCAATTCAAGTACCTGGTGATGCCCTTCGGTTTGAGTGGCGCGCCCGGCGTTTTTATGAGTTTAATCAATGAAGTGTTGCACAAGCATTTGTTCAAAGGGGTGCTCTGCTATCTAGATGATATCTTGATTTATTCAACTGATAAGGACTCTCATGTGACTTTGGTGAGGGATGTATTGCAGACGCTACTAGAGCACCAGCTGTATGCCAAGCTTTCTAAGTGCGAGTTCCACAAAAGGGAGGTGGATTTCCTAGGCTACCGCATTTCCCAGAGAGGGCTAGAAATGGATCCTGCAAAAGTGGAGGCGGTAGTACAATGGGAAGCCCCTCGTACCCGCAAGCAACTCCAGAGTCTTTTAGGATTTTGCAATTTTTACCAGACCTTCCTAAAAGACTTTGCCACGATCACATTGCCTCTGACCGAACTGCTTAAGACTAAGGGAAGGGGTCCCGAGGCAGGGAAACCAGGGGAAAGACTGTGTTGGACCCCTCAATGCCAAGCCGCGTTTGACGAGCTGAAGCGGCTATTCACGTCCGAGCCAATCTTAGCGCACCCAGACGAAACTAAGGAATTTATCATTCATGTGGATGCGTCGGATGTGGCCATGGGGGGTGCGATTTTGCAGCGGGACTCTAATGAGGTGTTGCACCCCCTTGCTTACATCTCAAAGAAATTTACCGAGGCAGAGAGGCATTGGTCAGTGTGGGACAAGGAAGCGGCAGCCATTAAGTTAGCCCTCTCAACCTGGTGGCATTGGCTGGAAGGGGCGCAAAAGCCGTTTGAAATATGGACTGACCATAAGAACTTAGAGGCCCTACGGACCCAGATGTCTTTAAATGCAAAGCAGCTCCGGTGGGCTGACTTTTTCTCAAAATTCAATTTCGTCTTGAAACATTTCCCCGGGAAGTCAAATTCCTTAGCAGACGCGTTGTCCCGCCTACCCCAACACAAGTCCCAGAAAGAAGAAGTCTTCGACTCCATGTTTTCGCAGCAACAATTGGGAGGGGCGGTGGTAACTCGGAGCCACAAAGCACCGGCTCTCGAGACCAGGGAATGGACTGTAAGGTGTGGGGAGGCGTACACTCCGGAAGAGGTGAAGGAGTGGGAGGGGGACTGTGAAGCCACCGAGTCCATAGAGGGCTGCTGGTATCATGGCTCGAAAATAATTGTGCCCCTTTCCCTCAGGAAAGAGATTTTGCTGTCTTGCCATGAATCCAAATTATCGGGGCATTTTGGATTCCTAAAGACATTGAATCTGGTACAACGCCAGTTGTGGTGGCCCCAGATGCGCAAAGACGTTTCTGATTATGTTACTTCTTGTCAAGTGTGTTTAATGTGTAAACAGAGGGGGGGGGGAAAGTGCCCGGGCTACTCCAGCCGCTCCCCACCCCCTCCCGGCCATGGGAGACGGTCTCTATGGATTTCATCACCAGCCTCCCGCCCTCGAAAGGGAAAACGGTCATTTGGGTGGTGGTGGACCTTTTCTCCAAGCAAGCCCATTTTGTCCCATTTAAGCAATTGCCCACAGCCAAGGGGCTGGCCAAGACGTTTTTTAACCATGTCATTAAGCTCCATACGTTTCCTAAGAGGGTGGTCTCCGACAGAGGCTCACAGTTCGTTGCCACCTTTTGGCGGGAGCTTTTGAAAATTATGGACATAGAACCTGCCCTCCGTTCGGGTTATCATCCAGAGATCGATGGGCAGTCCGAACGAGTGAATCAAATTCTGGAACAATTCCTTAGATGTTACACCAATTATTACCACGATAATTGGGTGGACTTACTTCCTTTTGCTGAATACAGTTACAATAACGCCGTGCACTCTTCCACTGGGGTTTCACCGTTTATGGCAGTGGGGGGGTTTGAGGGGAAACCGTTGCCTTCACTGCCTGATAGCACTGATGTCCCAAATTCTGATTTCGGGCAATGGTGGTCCCAACTGCAAGAGTCTTGGCCCCTCATTGAACAGACGTTGAATAAAGCCAAACTGGATTATAAAAAATATGCTGACAAAGGGAGAGCTGCTGGCTGGGACTTGAAGCCTGGTGATTCAGTGTACTTGTCCACAAAAAACATTCATGGACTCCAACCAAGCAGGAAATTGGGATGGAAATATGTTGGACCTTATAAAGTGTTGCGAAAGATTTCGGAGGTGTCATTCGAACTGGAACTGCCTAAGTCATTAAGTTCTGTGCATTCTGTTTTTCATTACAGCCTCCTGAAGAAGAATCCTGGGCAGAATGTATGGAACCCGGATCCTCCGATACCTCCTCCTCTGATGAAGGAGGGGGAAACTCATTTCGAAATATCTGAAGTTCTGGACTCTAAAGTTCGAAGGGGTCGGGTCTACTACCTAGTCAAATGGGTAGACTTTGGCCCGGAACTCAATGAATGGGTCCTTGCTGATAACGTGCATGCTCCTAAGTTAGTCCGCTCCTTTCATAAGCGCTTCCCTGACAAGCCTGGGGGAGGGGGAATTTAGTTTTAAGGGGGCAGGGTGTCAGATTCTGCTTTGCGTCTATGCTGATATTAATGTTCTCATCCTTATTTCTGATAATTGAATCTGACACTGTTTCAAATGTGTGCCTATGTCCTTTGTTTCACGCGTTACTTTCGTTTCTCCTTTTGGAATGCCTAGCCAAGTGCTGTATGGCCCCTTTGATGTAGTATTGCTTTTCCCTGCTCAATGTTACTTTTTAGGTTGGAGGTTCCCACATTCCTGATTGTCACCAAGCACAGAGTTATCTCCCTTGTTCCCTCCCTTCCGCGCCTTACAGACTCTCAGGGTGCTGTCTGTCGACTCTAGCCTTGAGGATTGTTTATGAGTGCCTATCATGTCTGGGTTTCACAGGCTGCCTTCACATCTGGGGTTTTTCCATTTTCTCATCCTGGGGTGACAAATGGTGACCCTAATGTTTCCCGCTAATTTTTCTGTATGCTGATTGGTGTTCCTGTTTGAGCTTTCATGTTTGAAGGTATAATACACCTCTATTCCTCTTGCAATGTATCACTAACAAAAACAGAGACCTGTATCCAGTATCTGACAATAAAGGACTATGTTTTAATCAACAAAGACCTGATCATTTGCTGATAGTGCAGAAGCCTCGCAAGAGATCAGCTTCCCCAGAGAAAATGGCTGCTCCGGAGAGTGGACTCTATGGCAGTGTACCATGCTGACCCCCCTCCCCTCCCCAAACCCCGACCTCTCCTGGCTCCACCCTCAAAGTCCCCAGGTATTTTCCAACCTGGACCTGGCAACCCTAGTGCTGTGGTGGCAGGGTTTTTTTAAAAAATTAAAATCTACACAAGCAACCACATCTCCAATGGCCAGTCAGAAGCCCTGCTGGGCAAAAGCCCCATCTGGCCCATCCCATAGTGTTGCCAGCTCTGGGTTGGGAAATAGCTGGAGATTTGGGGGGTGGAGCCTGAGGAGGGTGGAGCTTGGGGAGGGGAGGGGCCTCAGCAGAGTACAATGCCATAGAGTCCACCTTCCAAAGAGGCCGTTTTCTCCAGGGGAGCTGATCTCTGTCAGCTGTCTCCAGCCACTGTCCCAAAACACTCCCCTGGTGCCAGAAGAGATGTCAGTGGGCTGGGCACAATTTTGGGGAGTCCTGCTCTCTGTCATGACACCCCATGGAGGTCCCACCCATCCCTGGGTTCATCCTTAAATCTCCGGGAATTTCCTAAGCTGGGGTTGGCAGCTCTGCAAGGAAGGGAGGGGCCTCTCCCAGTCTGAACTGCCCTAATAAGGGAGAGGCTCCCAGTTCCCCTGCACAGAGTGACCCACCCTCAAGGTGGGGCCTGTAGTTCTCCCAGAATTATGACTAAGCCCCAGGGTATAAAGTAGGGCTGCCAAGTCGAACTTACAATTTGGCGGGGGGGGAGTCCTTCGCCGCCCGGGAGCCGCCCAGGAGCCTCCCTGGCGCGCGCACGAATCGTGCGCACCCGGTGACGTCACCCGGAAGTGACGTCACCATGTTGGGGGCGTTGCCAGGGCGACGCCGTGGCAACCGCCCCAAATGGGGCGATTGCCAGAGCGTCGCCCTGGCAATGTCTCCAACGTAATGACATCACTTCCGGGTGACGTCACTACACTGGGAAAGTCATCCAGGCTGGACGACCCGAATGCCGGCCGGTGGATCGGGAACCCCTATAGCGGGGGACTTGGCAGCCCTAGTATAAAGATCAGTTGTATTTTGCTCCGGGGAAAACAGCAGCCTTGGCAGTGACTCTAGGATGGTGTCCCTTCCCAGCTGAGCTCCTTCCCCGAACTCCACCCTCCCCAAGTATTGCCCCCAAATCTCCAGGAATTTCCCAAAATGGAGCTGGCAACAATAAGCCCCACATGTGATTTAGAATAAATGTCCAGCGTGTAATCTGAAGAGTCCTTTAAAAGGTAAATAAGAAGAGAGAGAGATTTTAGGCACAGATGACTAAGCAATCACACCTCTAGGTTTTAATCAGTTGGTGGCTGTGAAGAAGAATCCTGTTGTCTTGGGGGATATGTGGGGTTGCCAGCTCCTCCGTGTCCTGTATACCACAATGTCACTTCTAGGGAAAATCTTGCAGGGACATCAGGTACCTCTAGGAATAGCTGGAAACTCTATGATTTCGGCAATTCCTAGCGCTACCCAGCATCACTTCCAGGTTTTCCCTGGGAGTGATGTCACAGTACATAGAAGGCCATTTTAACAAATTTCTCCCGCTGCCTCTTGGAGTGGTGGTGGCCAGCAAGGCCTGCCCGTGGGAGGCCTCCTGCCATCATTGGGGGCGAGGGGGGGCTGGCAGCCCCCCCTCACATGCAGACTGTTTGGGTTGGTTGTGTATCAATGTATGTGCAGCTGGGTGAGTCAGGAAAGCAGACAGAGGGAATACTTCAGGGACATGGGGAAGGTGGTCTATGAGGGAACACCTGCAGGGAGTGACTCAGCACAGAGAGAAAGAGAGAGAATGTTCAGGAGATAGAAGAAGAATTGTTTGATAAAGACGTTTCCTTATTATTTCTGCCTGAGTTAGGGTTGCCAGGTCCAACATCCGAGCTGGAAGGGGGTGGGAGGGAAATTTCCAGGAGTGGGGCAGAGTAATGCAATGTGCTGATGTCACACGGAAGTGATGTCATCACGTTGGGGATGTCACGTGGCAACGCTCTCATTTTGGGGTAAAATTGGCATCAAACCATAGAGTTTTGCCCTCAAACCAGAGCGTTGCCTTGCAACATCCTTGATGCAGTGATGTCAGTTCTGCATGATGTCAGCATGTTGGGGATGTCGCATGGTGATGTTGCTGTTTTGGGGCAGAGTTTCCCAGAAGCCCCCCCAAAGGGGGCTCCCCCGCTCGGAACTGAGGAATGGCAACCCTAGCCTGAGTCTCAACATCTACCCACTTGAAACATGGGGGGCCTGGGGATCCCCCGGAATTACAGCCCATATCTCCAGACTACAGAGATCAGTTCCCCTGGAGAAAATGGATGCTTTGGAGGGTGGACTCTGTGGCCTTGGACCCCACTGAGCCTCCTGTCCTCCCCAGGCTCCACCCTCAAATCCCCAAGAGTTTCCCGACTTGTATCTGGCAACCTTACCCGCCCCCATCCCCCGCTAGTGGCCAGGGTGGATGTGGCAACTGTATGGCAGTGATTAAGCAGCAGAACCCAGCTAAAGCCGCTCAGCAAGAACAGAAGCAGCAAAGAGTTTTGCAACATGGAGCAAGGCCTGAAGCTCCCAGCACCACTGGACTTTATTGCAATCTAGCCCAGGTGTGGAAGTTTGAACTGGATCTGGATCTTGCCTTGGAGGGAGAGGAGGAAAAGCAAAAGGTAAAGCAGTTATGCTACCGTGGAGGAGAGAAGGGAAGAGATCTATGGTAGTCTTTTGGCCTTGACTCTGTTGTGATGTGGAGAAGTCACTTGATGAATACTGTATATCCAAACAGAATGAAACTGTGGAATGCTATAATTTCGCTATCAGGCAGCCGGGTGCTGAAGAGGGGCTGGATGCTTATGTAACTGTGTTAAGTACTCCAGCGGCAACCTGTAATTTCTGAGTGATCACAGACTCTCTTATCAAAAATAGACTTGTGCGTGGGACACAAGATCAGGAGCTCTGTGAATGACTGCTGGGAGAAGCAGATTGCCAGAAGTTTCTACAGACAGGGTCACAGAATGTCGACAGGCCCACGAGAGGTCCAAGCGCATGCTGTGAAACGGCAGCAAGGGCTGCATCATAAGCAGCCAAAGCAGCCGAGCGAAGGGGCACCCAGGATACCGTGCTGGGAATTGTGAGAAATAACTTGAAAGAGGAAAAGACAAGTGCCCAGGAGAGGGACAGCAATGCTCTGGTGTGGCAGACCAAACTATTTCCAAAGTCAGTGCAGGAGCAAAAGGGTTGAACATCAGAGACTGGCAGGGAGAACAGTGCAGGAATACACAGGTCCTTTCTGCACTTGCCTGCCACTCTGGATTTTCTCAGTGTTCAATTAGGGGCAGTTTAAGTCCACGGCAAAACAGCAGCCAAATAACCTGGGGCAACAGCAGGCTGAAACCGGGCTGACCACTGAATCATAGAATCATAGAGTTGGAAGGGACCTCCAGGGCCATCTAGTCCAACCCCCTGCACAATGCAGGAGGTAATGTAATGCAGAATGAGGGGGAAACCTGGAATAAAAAGAAGGTTGGACTCGATTTTAGTGCAGAATTGCTTGGAGGACACCACAGTGAACATGGATTAAAAGGAGAGTGCAGAAAGAGCCACCGATGACTCTGAAAGTTATGAGAAGACCCGAAGCCTGACTCTGGGATTTCCAGATCATGATGTGAACACAGTAGGTGATACTAGGAAGTCTGATATGTACCCTACTGCACTGTTTGCCATTATGATGGATTCAACTCAGTAGCCGTGTTAGTTCGGAGCAACAGAACAAAATTTGAGTCCAGTGGCACCTTTCAGGCCAACTGTTATTTTAATGCATGCACATGAAAGCTTATAATTTGAATAAAACTTAGTTAGTTAGTCTTAAAGATGCCACTGGACTCAAATTTTGCCATGATGTTACTGAACGGTCCTTTTCCTTTCAACTGGATTGCGGGGCCACCTGTCATTTGCTGCCACTGGCCCTCTTTAAGGAAAAGATGCACATGGAACCATGCGATCAGGTGCTCATCATGTACAACAAGAGCATCCAGAAACCTGTGGCCAAGTGCAGACCTAAGATTCACAATTCAAAGAACAGTAAGCTTGGTGATGAGCGCCCCCTCCCTGGCAGTCTTGAAGCAGTGAAGTGGCTAAATTTGTGGATGACACGAAGTTGTTCAGGGTGGTTGTTCAGGGTGGTGAGAACCAGGGAGGATTGTGAGGCACTCCAAAGAGATCTGTCGAGGATGGGCGAGTGGGCATCAACGTGGCAAATGGGGTTCAGTGTGGCCAAGTGCAAAGTGATGCACATTGGAGCCAAAAATCCTAACTATGAATATATGTTGATGGGGTCCAAACTGGCAGAGACTGACCAAGAGAGATATCTCAGAGTCGTACTAGATAACTCAATGAAAATGTCGAGACTGTGTGTGGCTACAGTGAAAAAGGCCAACACTATGCTGGGGGTTATTAGGAAGGGAACTGAAAACAAATTAGCCAGTTTCATAATGCCCCTGTATAAACTGATGGTGCGACCTCATTTGGAGTACTGTGTACAGTTCTGGTCACCACACCTCAAAAAAGATACTATAGCATTGGAAAAAGTGCAGAAAAGGGCAACTAGAATGATAAAAGGGTTAGAACACTTTCCCTATGAAGGAAGATTGAAGTACTTGGGGCTCTTTAGCTTGGAGAAATCACAGTTGAGGGGTGACATGATTGAGGTTTATAATATAATGCATGGGATAAAGCAGATAGAGAAAGAGGTACTTTTCTCCCTTTCTCACAATACAAGAACTCGTGGGCACTCTGTGAAATTGCTGAGCAGTTGGGTTAGAACAGATAAAAGGAAGTACTTCTTCACCCAAAGAGTGATTAACATGTGGAATTCACTGCCACAGGACGTGGTGGTGGCTACAAGCATGGATGGCTTTAAGAGGAAATTAGATAAACATATGGAGCAGAGATCCATCAGTGGGTATTAGCCACAAGGTATAGATAGGAGCTCTCAGTCTGGGGCAAGTGATGCTCTGTATTCTTGGTGTTGGGGGGGCAACAGTGGGAGGACTTCTAGTGTCCTGGCACCACTGGTGGACCTCCTGATGGCACCACTGTGTGACAGAGTGTTGGACTGGATGGGCCATTGGCCTGATCCAACATTGGCTTCTCTTATGTTCTTATGGTTTTCACTTTGGATTTATTGTTGTGCAGAATGAGACTCATAGGTCATTGCTGGAGAGCAGAGTGGTTCAAGCCATGCCTCTGATGCAGGGATAGCATCAAAATATTTTTCTTGCAGTGCACACAGGGTTGTCAGCCTCCTGGAGAAAAATTGCTGCTATGGAGGGGTGGCCTGTATGGCATTACACTCCTCTGAGACCCACCCTTCCCCCAAACCCTGCCCTTCCCATGTTCCCCCCCCCCAAACCGCCAAGAAGTTCCCAACGCAGAGCTGGAAACCCTAAGTACACACCACTGATCAAAGCCAGCTTGCTGTGGAGATGACAACAATGATTCTTAAAGAATTTGGGGACATGATTGCCCTCTTTAAGTACCTGAAGGGCTGTCACTTAGAGGAGGGCAGGGAGCTGTTCCTGTTGGCAGCAGAGGAGAGGACTTGCAGTAATGGGTTTAAATTAAGGAAAGCAACTAGAAATAGCTATCTCCATCTTGCTCTGTGTGTGACATTCCCAGGGAAATCTGGGTGGCTGCTGCTATTGGATTCAGAGTCCTGGATTTAAATGATCCTGTCTAGCAAGAGTTTAAATTCACGCAGAACAAAGAGGAGTAGAGGTCTGTTTTTAACTAAAGTACGTATTCTATTCAGTGTGAGGTTTAACATTACATTGCCAAGCAAGAAATGCAAAACACTTCTAGGGTATTTTCATACATGGTGATCATAACAGTAATGTTGTTTTTGCATTTCCCATATCTGTAATGCAAATATAAAACATACGTGGGCTAGAAGAGCACCCTTCTACAGTCCTTCCTTCATTAACAGCACTGATACTTCAACGCATTAACAAGATATCAGTGGTGTTTTGTTATAGGTGGAAACAGCATTCTGGATTAACATGTTCACATGAGAAAGAGAGACACAACCAGTGTTCCCTCTAAGCTGAGTTAGTGTGAGCTAGCACGGTTTTTTAAGCCTCTGGCTCACACATTTTTGTCGTCGCTCAGGAAGGTTGGCTCAAGAGCAAATTAATTTATGCAGTAGCCAAATTGCTTGCTCGCAACTTTAATGCCAGTAGCTCACAAAGCAGAATTTCTGCTCACAAGACTCCACAGCTTACAGGGAAAATTGGACACAACTCTCTTATGTGAAGTGATAGTATCACTTTACTCTGCTCTGGTTAGCCCTCACCTAGAGTATCGTGTTCAGTTTTGGGCACCACAATTTAAGAAGGATATAGACAAGCTGGAACATGTCCAGAGGAGGACAATGAAGACGGTGAGGGGTCTGGAGACCAAGTCCTATGAGGAAAGACTGAAGGAGCTGGGTGTGTTTACCCTGGAGAGGAGATGACTGAGAGGTGATATGATAACTATCTTCAAGTACTCAAAGGGCTGTGATATAGAGGATGGTATGGAGTTGTTTTCTGTTGCCCCAGAAGGTCGGACCAGAACCAATGGGTTGAAATTAAATCAAAATAGTTTTCGGCTAAAGATTAGGAAGAACTTCCTGACAGTTAGAGCCGATCCTCAGTGGAACTGGCTTCCTCGGGAAATGGTGGGCTCTCTTTCTTTGGGGGTTTTCAAACAGAGGCCAGATGGCCATCTGACAGCAATGCTGATTCTGTGATCTTAGGCAGATCACAAGAAGGGAGGGCAGGAATGGTCGCATCAGTGCTTAGTTCTTGTGGCTCTTTCTGACATGCCCAGGGAAATGCTGATCACTATTTTGGGGTCAGGAAGCAGTTTTTCTCCTGGCCAGTTTGGCCACAGATCCTGGAGGAATTTTTTTTTTTGGCCCTCTTCTGGGCATAGAGCAGGGGTCAATTGTGTGTGTGTGTGGGAGATCTTTGTGAATTACTTGCATTGTGCAGGGGGTTGGACTAGATGACCCTATGATTCAATGATAAACACACAGCCATTCTGGTTGTCAGTCCCCAAATGGGAGATAGCCCAAAATTCTCAGATCCTGCTGCCCAAGAAAATGATAGACTGACCAATACAACTCAACCTTCTCTAATTACTACAGACCTTAACTATGGACAGGGGGAAATGACTTCAGTTGTAGCAGAACAGATGGAAACTTGGGCAGGTCGAATGGTGAGGAAAGCTCACCCCATGAAAGACCATGTTCAAATCCAAGGGGGTATATGGAGTTTTGGGAAATTCTTGTTGCTTAAAAATCTGTATATAGTTTTCTCATAATGCTGTTTCATTCCACTTCAGAGACCATTTGCAAGTGGATTTTGCCATTTCACAGAGTAAAATCCAGTTGCAAAGTGCACTGAAAGTGGATTGGAAGTGCATTATTTAGCGAGTGTGAAAGTGCCCTTTGTTAGCATTATAAAAGGAAAGACGTATCGATGCGTGTAGAACTGAAGGAGTTAGGAAAGTAGTTAGGAGAATAACTCAGGGACATGGGAAGATAGAGGGAACAGCTACAGGAGGTAACTGAGCAGAAAATCAGAGAGAGAGAGAGAGAGAGAGAGAGAGAGAGAATTGTTTAATGGTCAAGACTTTTCCTTATTACTCCAACCTGACTCCCAATTAATACCTACTCCACTTGAAACAGCTTTGATTTCTAAAAAGCACAGAAGAAAGAATGGTAGAATTCTGCATACCTTGAGTGGTCTCTCCGGCGCATGCCCCCCATTTAATATTGGTAGACTTGCACAGCAGGCGACCCCTGGTGGGGTCCTCACTGTTGAAAACAACAAAGCTGAGGCAGGAGGGAATTTGCAATAAATGAATTATCAGCTCCTACTTTTAGATTAAGTAGATTTTGTCTGAGAATGTGCTTATTTGTGTGGTGCTTATGGAGACTTCTGTTCTATTCTAAATTATTTAGGACTGAAGATGCAAGCTCTAAGTGGTAGATTTGTCAACAACTAGGGATGGGCATGAACTGCATGGATCAGTTTTTGTGGCTCAGTTTGTGGTTTGTGGCTGAACAATGAACCCATAGGAACCAGGAGGTTGGTTTGCAAACAGATCCGGTTTATATCAGTTTGTGAGCCATTTAAAGTTTAAACCCCTGCTTTCTGCTCCCCACGACTTTTTGCCGGGAGCAGCTGTTTGGTTTAAATGGCTCCTTGCCATTTAAACCAAACAGCTTGTTTTCATAAAAAACAGGTTTACCCCTGCTTTCTGCTTTTCACAAACTGCACCAAAATTCTTGGAAGTTCATGAACATCGCTTCACAAACCACGAACCAGCCAAAAGTCATGATGGCCTTTAGCTCATCAGCTGGTTTATGCCCATCCCTATCAATAACATTAGTTGATTAAATGGGGGAGGCACATTTTCTCAGTAAGGGCAGCTTTTAGTTGGTGAAGCTGAGAGTTGAGGGCAGAACTGGGCAGATAGTCTTGTTCTAGGGTTGCCAACTCCAGGTTGGAGAATCCCTGGAGATTTGAGGGAAGAGCCTGGAGAGGGAGAGAGCTCGGCAGGGATGTGATGCCAAAAGGTGTTCACCTCTTGAAGCAGCTGTTTTCTCAAGGGGGCTGATAGCCTAAAGATCAG
Source organism: Lepidodactylus listeri (assembly GCA_029233225.1). Lineage (NCBI taxonomy): Eukaryota > Metazoa > Chordata > Lepidosauria > Squamata > Gekkonidae > Lepidodactylus > Lepidodactylus listeri. The sequence goes on along the minus strand of JARCFY010000017.1, from coordinate 9,552,100 downwards.
TTGTAATTCTGGAGGAACTGCAGGCCCCATCTGGAGATTGACAACCCTTACTTTCAGTGACACGTTCTTTTTTGTATTGATAGCTTTGTGTATTGGACTAAATTTCTATGGTGGCTAATTCCCAAATAGCAAACAGAGCCAAAAGCCTTAAATTAGACTTTTCCTTTCAACCGTGTTATAGGTTTTGTTTATTATTAGTGTTCTTACACTTTCATCAATATCTTGAAAAGCCCCTTTGCATAAACCAGATAAATTGTAAATTGAGTTTTTTTAAAAAAAATGTTTTTAATGAGTTGGCAGCCCATCTTGGAAGTACATCCCTATTTCTCTCATGAGAAGTGTACTTTGGATTGTGGCCAATAGCTTAAAAGTGTTTTTACAATGAGATTGCATTTGAGGTGCAGTTTATGAATGCCTTGCTCAGAACGGCCTGATCCCCCCCCCCAGTTAAAATGTGCAGTGAAATCATAGGCGTAGAGTACGGGGGGGCTCGAGGGCTTAAGCCACCCCTGAAATTTCCAGGGGGGGGCTCAGCCACCCCCGGGAAAACGGAGCGCCTGCCGCTGCACCTCCCTGGGTCCTTCCGAGGCCGGCGGCCGCTGCTGGAGAGGGAGAGGGAGAGGGAAGGGGGGGGGGAGAGAGAGGCACCGGCAGCAGCGGCTGGCGGGCCTCGGAAGGGCCCGGGGAGGCAGGGCGGTTTCCCGGAGGAGGGGGGGAAGAACATCATCCCAGCGAGCATGCAAAGCGCGCGCTAAGGAGCCTCCGCCCCCCCTCGGATTTCCAAAACTCTACACCCCTGAGTGAAATGAGCCACCTGGCTTTGTTAAGGCAGAGGAACCAGAAATAGTCATGAAGGGTGTCACTTTTGCTTTGTAAACTCCAGGTTCAGAAAGTCCAGGAGATTTGGGGGTATAGCCTGGGGAGGGCAGGCTTTGGGGAGGAAAGAGACCTCAGTGGGGTACAATGCCCCGGGGTCTCCCCTCCAAAGCAGCCATTTCCTCCAGGGGAGCTGATCTCAGCAGTCTGGAGATCAGCTGTAATTAGGGTTGCCAAGGCTTCTTCACTTACCGGTGGGGGGAAGTCCTCCATCATCTATGGTATCATAGAGTTTTGGGGTGATTGCCAGAGCGTTGCCCTGGCAACACCCCCAATGTGATGACGTCACTTCCGGGTGACATCATCACGTGAGGGAGGTCATCCAGGCTGGACGACCTCGGGGGTGGGGTTCCCCCCGCTGGCCGAATGCTGGCTGGTGGATCAGGAACCCCTGTAGCGGGGGATCCCCCGCCCCCCAGGCTGACTTGGCAGCCCTAGCTGTAATTCCAGGAGATCTCCAGGCTCCACCTGGACATTGGCAACCCCATTGTTAACCCCTTTCAAAGCACTCAAGAATCCCCTGGGAATGGAGAAGTCAATCTGTAAGCTCATTTGTGATGGAAAATGCCTTCTTGAAATGCTGAGCAAATGGCTTGTGCAGACATCAACAACAAATGGCTCCTATGCCCTTTTCACCCTCTCCCCCGCACATTTCCCCCATTTCCATTTTATTTGTTTCTGGGCTGTTATTGCAGCAGCCCCTGGACCCTCCCCTTTTAGCCTGATTGTTATGACCCCCAGACATCCCTAATAAATTACCTCAAGCAGGAAGGCTGGGGATTCCCTGGAGAAAGGGCCCCCAGGCTCATTTATCCTGAAGCGCCCCCCCCCCCCTTGCTGGGGCCGACAATGCTCCCCATACAGCTAGGGAGAGTGGTGTCTGCATCTCCTGCCAGCGCCACCAGATGCTCAGCCACGTTGGCCCGGCTTTTGTGCACTCCCTATTCTTTGCCATCTGAGGCCAAGGCCCTCATTAGACTAGCCCAACAAACTGGAGTGAAAAGGTCACCTGCCACAGACAGCGTGGTTGTTAAGCGCTCACGTGCTCTTTCAAGCAAATCCGAATGGCATTTGAAAAAAAGAAAAAAACCCTGGTCATTAAAAAGCAATTGCAATTTGTGTCTTCCCTGATCTGTATTAATCACCTTGCACAATGATGCAAAGCAGAGAGCCTGAAGCCATAAGGGAAATGCACAACTCCCTGGTTGCGTTCTGGTTCTGAGTTGTCCGCGCACATCTGTGTATATTCCTGAAACGGAAGCTTAATGTTTGGTGTAGTTCCTCTGCTAGAGGACATAACCATTCTAGAGATCTAGCAGGAGCTGTCTAATAACACATTTAGATGCTCAAAGTAGGGTTGCCAACTCTGGGATGGGAAATTCCTGAAGATTTGGGAGCCTGGGAAGGTGGAGTTTGGGGAGGGGAGGAAGCGCAGCAGGGCTCACCCTTCAAAGCAGCCATTTTCTCCAGGGGAACTGAGCTCTGTAGTCATAAGAACATCAGAAGAGCCCTGCTGGGTCAGACCAGTGGTCAACCTCATCCAGCATCCTGCCTCACACACTGGCCAGCCAGTTCCTCTGGAGGGCCAACAACAGGGCAGAGAGGCCGAGGCCTTCTTAAGACCATCAGAAGAGACCTGCTGGGTCAGACCAGTGAGGGTCCATTTAGTCCAGCACCCTGTCTCACACAGTGGCCAACCAGTTCCTCTGGACAGCCAGCAACAGGGCAGAGAGGCCGAGGCCTTCTCCTGATCTTGCCTCCTGGCTCTGGGATTCAGAGGCTTAGTGCCTCTGAAGGTGGAGGTTCCCTTCAGTCACCGTGGCTAGTAGTAGGGTTGCCATGTCCGATGTCCATGCTGGCAGGGGTGGGGGAAACTTTCTGGGAGCAGGGCAATGCCATGTGCTGACTTCACACTGAAGTGACATCATTGTGTTGGGGACGTCACAAAGCAACACACTCTTTTTGGGGGCAAAAATCGGCATCAAACCATAGAGTTTGCCCCCAAACCAGAGCATTGCTGTGAAATGTTCCCAACATGATAACATCACTTCTGCGAGATGTTAGCATATCTGGGGCATTGTGCAGCAACATCGCTGTTTGGGGGTGGGTTTTCCCCACTGGCCAGCTGGCTGGCAGTGAACAGAAGCCCCCAAACCCGGGGGATCCCCCGCTTGGAGATGGGAAATGGCAACTCTAGCTAGCAGCCACTGACTTATCCTCCATGATCTGGGGATCAGTTGTAATTCTGGGAGAACTCCAGGCCTCACCAGGAGTGACACAAGGATGCAGTGCTCCAGGGCTTGGTTTCCTATGGATGGGAGAGCTCTGGAGATATATGGTGCCTTTCTCTTTGTAGAACCTGCTGTTAAACACTGAAGCAGAACTTACTGGAAGACAGGAGCACGTAGCTTCCAAAATAACCACAAATGGAGCTTAGTAACTAAAGCTCCATCCTCTACAATACTTTTAAACATAAAAGAAATCTGGAGAAGATCACATTTGGGTGGGTGGGTTTGTTGGTCAGAAGCAGCAAAACAAAGTTTGAGTCCAGTTTAATCTTTAATATCAGCAAAGTTTTTTTTTCTGGGTATAAGCTTTTGTCTGTATACACAGCGTGAATACCACTGCTGTAAATTGCTGTTTCCCAAACGTTTGGTTTCTGAGACACACTTTCCCCCCCAAACTATCATTGGAAGATCTTACATCCAGAAAGATTTGCTTTTAGTATCTGTAAGATTAAAAAAATCTAACTGCCAGCAGAGAAGGCTTCCTGATTGGAAGGGAGCAGTGAATCACACAGAGATGCAATTTAGGCACATCTCCACTGACAACAGGTGATTTTGTTTCCCACCTGCCGCAGAAGGTTAGAATCATAGAAACCACAAAATCACAGAGAGTTGGAAGGGGCAAGAGGCCATCTAGTCCAACTCCCCCTGCTCAATGCAGGATCAGCCTAGAGCATCCCTGACAAGTGGTGTTTGTCCAGCCGCTGCTTAAAGACTGCCAGTGAGGGGGAACTCACCACCTCCCTAGGCAGCTGGTTCCTCTGTTGCACTACTCTTACTGTAAAAAACATTTCCCCCAATATCCAGCTGGTACCTTCCTGACCTTAATTCAAGCCCATTATTATGAGTCCTCTCTTCTGCTGCCAATAGGTTGCCAGGGTTGGAAAATACCTGGAGACTTTGGGGGTGGATCTGGGAGAGAGCGGGGTTTGGGGAGGGGAGGGGAGGGGAGGGGAGGGGCCTCAGCATAGTACAATGCCACAGAGTCCACCCTTCAAAGCAGCCGTTTTCTCCAGGGGAGCTGATCTCTGTCAGCTGGAGATCAGTTGTAAAAGCAGGAGATCCCCAGGCCCCGCCTGGAGGCTGGCAACTCTAGCTGCCAACAGGAACAGCTCCCTGCCCTCCTCTAAGCCCTTCAAATACTTCAAGAGAGCAATCATGCTCCCCCTCAACCTCCTCTTTGCTGGACTGAACATTCCCAAGTCCCTCAGCCTTTCCTCATAGGACTCATAATTGCCAACTCCGGGTTGGGAAATTCCTGGAGATTCAGGGGTAGAGCCTGGAGAAGTTGGTTATGGAGAAGGGAGGTACCTCAGCAAGGCAAAAGGCCACAGAGTCTGGCCCCTGAAGCTGCCATTTCCTCCAGGGGAACGGATCATTGTAGTCTGGAGATCAGCTGTGATTCCAGGAAATCTCCAGTTGCCACCTGGCGATTGGCAGCCCTCCTGCTGCATGAAGGATCCCATCCCACTTGATTCAGAGATGTAGCAGAGATTATCCATGGCAGCTGATGCCAGGGGGGGTGATCCCTTAGCAGGACGTCATTCAAAGGCATAGTGGGCAGCCTCGTGGACACTTGGGCCTAATTGCTTCATTTCTTGCATGCGGCAGTCCTGGTACCCTAGCTGGCAATTGATGTTGAGGACTCTGTTAACTCGCTTGCTTTTGACCACCTCTTCTGGTTCTGATTAATGGTGACCCCCACCCCACCCCAGCCACAACAGTTTAATTGCCTATTATTTTTGATCCATTATATATTTTGTGATTTTTTTTTTTTAAGTGTAGGCCATTTCTCATTATTTCCCTCTCCATCAGCAGGAAAAGACTCGTTCTTTTTGTTTCCAATTAACATGGCTGAGTTCCTCCTACAAATGGATCTGTACCATCTGATGCCTCGCTGTTTATGGAACATCAAGTCTCAGTCTTTATCATTTTAATTGCCAATTTCTCTATATTCTTATCATGACCTCCCTTTTTGTAAAAGTCGACAAGGCACTGAATGAAGCCGGGTGGGAGTTCATGGCTTGTCTTTATGCAGCGAAGAACGTGTTGTGTACGTTTGCCCTGATTAGATTCAGTATACCTCACAGCCCTCTGCCTTCCTTTCCCCTCCTGGCTATGGTGGCTTTTCTCTATTCTCCCCCCTCTCCCAGGTCATGCTTCTGTGCCTTTAACAGCAGCCTGACAAATGGAAAGCACAGTGAAGTCTCTCCCTGCCACTTAATCTATATTCTCAGTCTATTTAGGCTGGGCTGCCCTTAAATCAGAGTCACACAGCTCAGAAAAAAGTGTGGGCTGGAAGGGTCTTTCCTTGGGGACAAGTGGACTGCACCAGGCCCTGGACTGTGAGACAGCCAGGTAGGGTTGCCAAGTGTATCAAACTTACCGGTGGGGGGGGAAGCTCTGCTGGCCGGGAGCTTCCTTGGCGTGCACGCTTTGCGCGCACGCCAGGCGGCGTCACCGGAAGTGACGTCAACACGTTGGGGCGTTGCCAGGGTGACGCTCTGGCAATCGCCCCAAAACTCTATGGTATCATAGAGTTTTGGGGCGATTGCCAGAGTGTCGCCCTGGCAACGCCCCCAACGTGATGGCGTCACTTCCGGGTGAGATCATTACGTGAGGGAGGGTCGTCCAGGCTGGACGACCTCGGGGGTGGGGTTTCCCCCGCCGGCCGAATGCTGGCCGGCGGATCGGGAACCCCTGTAGCGGGGGATCCCCCGCCCCCCGGGCTGACTTGGCAGCCCTACAGCCAGGCAGTTTATTTCTTCTGCATGTTGATACGATCAAAAGCATACTTCAAAGTGACCGACATCAAATCAATGGCATTGCGTGATTTTTGCCCTTGCATAGTCAGCGGCATCTACTCCCCAGCTGATAACAAGAGCGGTTTGCAAGATTAACTGGCTCCATGGCAGATCCATGGCAGACACTGACTGGACACAGAAATACCTGAGTAGTGAGTCTCAACTCAAAAAATCTTAAACTGGATCTCCCCTCTTTTACTACATGCCTTTTAAAAATTGTAGGAGGCCGCAGACAGGGTGGGGATGGCTCCTGTAAGAAAGCAATCTAACCATGTGCAACATCAGTGTAATGATACACTGATGTTACACATTAGATGTTACATACTGGATGCATCTGAATTCACACAGACTCATGTGAACAGCTTACTCAAAAGTTGGCTCCCTGTTCACAACAGGAAAGCAGGATGTGAGCTGAACTGGCAGGTCATCAGATGATGGTGATAATTTAGATTTCTGAATCACCCAACCCTGCAAGCAGGCTCTGGGCAATTTACAGCATTAAAAGAGACAAAATACAATCAACATGATAAAATTATTACAACGTGCTAATAAAACAACCAGTCCAGATGGCGATCAATCCCTTTTTTGTCAGCTGCCGTGCTCTCGGTGCAGCAGGGTGGGGAAGAGGACGGGGGTCCAAAAGTGAAAAAGGAGGGTGCCAGTTTTAACCGTTGCTGTCCTGTCCTCGACCAAAAGCCTGGCGGAACATCTCTGCCTTACAGGCCCTATAGAACTGCATAAGGTCCCGCAGGGCCCTGATGTTATTTGGCAGAGTTTCACCAGGTTGGGGCCTGGAGACTAGACCTGTCATTTGAGTAAAACAATCATGGCATGGCGTTAGGGTTGCCAAGTACCAGCGACTTACCGGCGGGGGGGAGTTGTTCTCCCCCCGGGAGCTCTTCTGGTGCGTGCACTTTGCGCGCATGCCATGGCGACGTAATGACATCACCCGGAGGTGACGTCATCATGTTGGGGGCGTTGCCAGGGCAACGCCCCCAATGTGATGACGTCACCTCCGGGTGACATCATTACACGGGGGAAGTCGTCCTCACCGGACGACCTCTGGGGCGGGGTTCCCCCCGCCGGCCGAATGCCGGCTGGCGGATTGGGAACCCCTATAGCGGGGGATCCTCCGCCCCCCGGGCTGACTTGGCAGCCCTACATGGCGTGGCTCTCCTGCTCCTGGTGGTTAGTGGATGACTGAGTACTTGGCAAACTTAGTTGGATCAGACCAAAGGCTCATTAATTTAGTCCAGAAACAGTGACTGGTCATGAGGACAGTGACCATTTCCCTATTGTCTGCCTCTAGTACCTGGGATTCAGAAAGGTGCATTAAAAAAAAATAACCCTCCTTTCCCCCCCCCCCCCCCTTCAGCCAACTAAGTTGATGGCTTTTACTGCATCCAGGGCCAGTTCTACCATTAGGCCAGGTAAGGGAACCGCCTTGAGCGCAGACCTCCGGGAGGCGCCATGGCCTGCCAGGGAGGAGAGGCAAGATGGGAAGGGAGCTGAAGAGCCAAGAGTGCCCAGCGAGCGGTCTAAGGCTGGAGCATCTCGCCAGGGCAGCAGCCAAGCCCGGGCAGTGCAGCGTGGCGCAGGTCCTGTTCTAGCCACAGCTTCTCTTCCTCCCCCCCCACCTTACATGTGTGCCTCTTTCCTTCCTCCGCCTCACTGGTTTCCCAACCAGCACTCAAGAGCGCTGGTCCGCCCTCTGCCCATGGAGAGAGCAGCGCCCCCTGCAATAGGGCTCCAGCGCTCGCCTGCTCACCACAGCGACAATGCCATGCTAGGCCCCCCTCGCTGCCTGCTGGCCCCAGTGCATGGGAGCAGGAGGCTGGAGGGCGCAGCAGCAACAGCAGCCAGGAGGGGTGGGGTGGGGCGAGCCTTCTGTCCCTTCCTCCTCATGTGGCCCCGAAGTGCCCCCTTGGCTGGAACAGAGTGCCCTTGTTTAGGATTGCCAGCTCCGCCTCCAGGCTGGGGAAATCCTGGAGATGGGGGGGGGGGGTGGAGGCTGGGGAGGGGAGGAACCTCGCTGGGATGCAGCACTGCCATGGAAAACGGCCGCTTTCTCCTGGTGAGGGGGGAGGGGAGTGAACTCTGTCGCCTGCTGGGAGTAGCCATGGGACTGGGGAGGCCCAGCCTCAGACTAGAGCCCTATTCAGACAGCCTCGGGCTGGTCCTCCTTAGCTCAGCTGAGCCGACTGGCAAGGCCAGTGGCTGGCGGGATCCTGCCTGGGCCTGGGCCTCCCCCCTGCCCCCTGCCCGGCCATCTCCCATGGCCATGTCCCACCCTTTCCCGGTTAAATCTCCCCCCCCCCCCCCAGCAACAGAGTGGGAAGGAAACATGTGCTGCGGCCACATTCCCTTCTGCAAGGCTGTGGGAGGGCGGGAGGGCAGGTGGAGAAAGAGGCTGCTTGCCTGGCCAGGACTCTGGCTTGGGTTATTTGCCCAGGAGCCAGCCCTGGTCTAGCATCGGACTGGTCATCGCCTTTCTCTGCTGTCCCCTTCCAAAGGCAAAACCTATGCACATCTTCCCAGGAGGTAAGCCCCACCACACGACTTGCATCTGATCCAAGAAAGCAGGCTCACTTCATAATCAGCTAGGACACGCAGTCGGGAACTGAACTCTGTCTCAGATCTGCAGGTGGTGACCTATTTCCCCCCCCCCCCCGCCCCCCGCCCTCTGCTCGTGTGTTCAGCATCTGAGGGGTTATTGATGAGTGCAAGGAGTGGAAGGGAGGGATTCATTGAGTTAGCTCCTCTGGGAGAGACTGTGAATGCGTCCCCATCCCACCACTTCCTCAGGGACAAGGAAAGTTCCTTCAGTGGACAATGTAGCTGTTTTACAGGAAGGTTCCTTTCCCAGCACAGTTGCTCCATCGAAGAAACTTTTAACAAGTTGGTGCCAAGCCATCACGAAAGAAGGGCAGCTATGTTTTTCTTTGGTGAGGTGCTAGAGCCTGTTCGAAACCCCTAGCAACAACTCCAGGGCTTGATGTTTCAAGGAGGTTTTCACACTTGATCCTTAATTATCTGTTTACTCCATTTATGCCACACCCTCCTCCTCAATGGGGAACCCAAAGCGATTTATGTTGCTCTGCTCTGCTCCATTTTATCCTCACACAACCTTGTGAGGTAGGTTAGGCTGAGTGTGTGGGACTGGCCCACAGTCACCCAAGCAAGTTTCCATGGCAGAGTGAGGATTCAAACCCAGACCCTAGTCTGACACTCTAACAACTACACCACCTGCAGATCTGGTTGTCAGGTTTTAGCATCTCTAGAGAATACTGTATTTTTTTTAAATGTCATATATAAAGCTGGTGTAGGATTTTGCTTTTATTTGCATCTGCTCGTAATCTAACTCTAAAGCCCATGATGGCTAGAGTGTGCATTTGATTTTCCTTCTGTGATTTCATTTTTGTCCTTAAGGTGGTGTGGAAAGCAACTAGGAATCGCTATCTCCATCTTGCTCTGTGTGTGACATTCCCAGGGGAATTGTGGCTGGATTAAAATGATCCCATCTAGCAACAGTTTAAACTCATGCAGAACAAAGAGGAGTAGAGGTCTGTTTTTAACTAAAGTACGTATTCTATTCAGTGTGAGGTTTAACATTACATTGGCAAGCAAGAAATGCAAAACACTTCTAGGGTATTTTCATACATGGTGATCATAACAGTAATGTTGTTTTTGCATTTCCCATATCTGTAATGCAAATATAAAACATACGTGGGCTAGAAGAGCACCCGTCTACAGTCCTTCCTTCATTAACAGCACTGATACTTCAGCACATTAACAAGATATCAGTGGTGTTTTGTTATGGGTGAAAACAGCATTCTGGATTAACATGCTCACATGCAATTATTTCCAGAGTAAAATAATATGAAACATCTATATTACAGTATTGATTCAAAAGCAAGACTAGTTTTTCTCTCAGGTATGCCAGAAAAAAGAAAAGGTCATTTAATTAAATTTAAACAAGGCTGCAATCCACTGCTTATTTATTTAATAGTAAACCCATTGAAGACAATGGGACATATTTAAAGCAAGTATATATAGGAATAGAAAATACCTTTCTGGCAAAATAATAATTTCACATTTAATAGTTGTTGCCAGGAAACCCAAGTATTTTCCTACAATGGCCCAGGATTAGGTAACAGTACTTTAATTTAGGAATAAAATATAAACTAGAATGCAATCATTAAATTAATTTTAGGATTATTATTTAAGTATTCCAAGACTGTTTTTCTTCCCCCAAGGGCTCAAACTAGCATACAAAACTCTTTAAGCAAACAAAGAAAAAGGTATATAATACAATTTTAAATACCTGTAACACTTACTGCTTTTTACAGTCTATATAGGCACACGTGTAGCTGAATGTAATGAGTAATTAGTACTATAGCACTGACTAACTGTATGGGTGAAACACTATACAGTAGCATAGGGCTACTGAATAATTCTGATCTTAGTATCTACGGTGCCACAAGTCACCTGGTTATTTCTGCAGCAACAGACTAACATAACCACCCTTCTGGTTCTCTTCTATCCCCAGAAAAACATCAGAGAAAGGACTTTTGTCTTTTCTGAATGTTTTACAAGCTGAAGGTGAATCATGGGCCAATTCACTGCTTATCTCCTTTTGTTTGTGTTCCTAGTCCTACATTTACTGAGATACAATCCTTTTTTTCTTATTAACCCACCCCTGATGGTACAGCAACATCTCTCAATGATTCATTTCCTGCTAGATATGAAGTCTGGCCACAGATGCCGCTTTGACACTCCAACGGGGAGCAATTGATGAACTAATAATCCCAGAGAGCTGTGCAGCTAGAAAGTCCAAACAACAACAGCAAACAAACAAATTAATAAAATAAAAGTCTTGAGGCACCTTAAAGACTGGCAGATCTATTCCAGCCAAATTTGATGTTCACTAGAGACCAGCTTACTTGATGTGTGTATTTTTCCTTCATGCATTTGATGCGTGTATTTATTCTGTATTAGGAATAAGGCCCATTGTGGAAAGAAATACAACGGGCTCTAGAAAGAGGCTCTGGGAAAGTGCCAAGGCCTTGGGCACTTAGCGACTGTGCTGTGGCAACCTCAGCAGGGTATAAGGACACAGAGTCCACCATTTTCTCCAGGGGAACTGATCAATGCCATCTGGAAAGCAGTTTTAATTCTGAGTGATCTCCAGCCCTCACCTGGAGATTTGCAATAGTGGTTCGCCAAGAGGGAATAGCTGGCTTGGAGGGCAGAGTCTATGGCATTGTACTTGTCTGAGGCCCCACCCCTCCTCAAACCTCTCCAGGCCTCATCCCTCAAATCTCCAAGAATTCCCCACCTGGAGTTGGCAACCCTGTCTGCTTCCCAGCCAAGCATCAATCTACCTTTATTTCCCCCTCACTCTTCAGCTTTCCATCTCTCACCCCCACACACCTGCAGCCTCTACCGTGCTCTGAAGCCCTGACAGCCACGTCACCCTCTTTTCCCGCACTCTTTGGCCTTGGGGCAGCTGGGAACTGTGGGCCAGCAGATGAGGAAGTCCCATTCAACCCAGTGAGTGATACCCCTGCAGGCCCCTCTCTGGAACTACAGCTCATTTGAACCTTATGGGGGAACATTTTACCACAGACAGCAGCCATCTTACAAATACAGATAACTGCCATTTTGTTACACCTACCAACAGCCACTGAGGGAACAGTTGGTCCCACACAGGAGGCAAGCAGGAGAAGCATCTTCGTCAAGAGAGAAAGCCATCTGCCAGAAATTCTGACGGCACAGAGGCTGAAGGAGTGGGTGGGGAAGAGGAGCAGACCCAACACCCAGCCAATGGCACGTGAGTACTCACAGCCGGTGGATAGGGACAGCTTCTGAGTGACACATCAGCGAGCCAACTGATTTTGGAGTGGTGGAATGTTCTGGAGAGTGCCACTGCCAAATCAGGATTATTATATAGAGAGATGTGTTTATGAAGCTTATCATTTTGTCACACCACCAGGCTCAGTTCTCCCTGGAATGCTCTTGCTCTTTTTCTTTTGCTGTTCCCAGGGGAAGGTTGTAACACCCTGTTGCTGTCCAGGTTTCGTAAGCAGCTGGTTGGGCTTTTCCAAACTTAAGCTTGGTTTGTTCATTAATCTATTACACTTCAAAGTGACCCTGCTTTGAAGGGAATGAGAAAGATGACAAAGTCCTGCACCACAGGGCCTGTAAAGCAGAGCTGTTCTGCCAGGCCTCTCCTGCCCATAGTAGGCCTACAGATGCCTACTGTCCCACCAACATCTAACAAGAAGAGCATTAGGCTGCTCTGGATAGATGTTATTTGCTGCTGCCATCTTGTTTCTATTTAATTGTTTTTTAATCATATATTTATTGTTTTATCCTTGTTGTGAACCACCCTGAGCCCATCATGGGATAGGGCGGAATATAAATGCAATAAATAAACAATAAATAAACAAACAGGCACCTCAATTCAACCAGCAACTGATGGATGGTGTATAGTGATTTTGACATGCAAGTTCTTTCAGTCCTCAGTACTTTAGAGTGTAATCTGTATTTGTCCACTCATTATTATTCAGAAATATAATGTTTGACCTGTACAGAATATGTTTAATTATTGGATTAAACCTGAACATTTCTCTGAAGGAAGAAAACCTGTTTTGGGGCTTTTAAGTATTGAGCAGGAGGCGATGAATTCAAACAAACAGGCTTTTATTCAGCGACATTGTTCAGCTCTATGAGAGCAGTACTTTCATTTATACTGTTCCAACACATAACTTTCAACAATGTAACTATATACAAGCAATACTATTGGACCCAAGCAGGGCTCAGTGATTGGGTATCTAGATTGGTTTCAGGACCAATGGGAGTCTTTATTAATCAGCCAATAGGAATTGGAGCTTTAGGATACCAGAGCCCTTTTCAAGCTATTACTGCTTCATATTCTAAACAAACACAACAGGGGTGAACAAAACAACCACCATATGGTACAAGATTATGGGTTTTCAGGAAATCATTCTCCAAGAATGAATTGATGCACAAAGAGCATTTAGATTAGTGTGTGCAACAACTGTGTGTGTTGTGATATGTTTTTTGTGTGTGTCCAAGCATGAGCGAGCACCAGCAGACGATAAAATTCAACCATAGCTTTGAATCTTCTTTTTAAAAGACTTTTCTAATAAATCGAGTTTTCGGTCAGAGGAATGGAGGTCTGACATGCTTTGCAAGTGCGCAAGGCGGACAGCGGCTCTTCTTGACAGCTTGGGTGGACAAATCCACCTGACGCAACCTCAAATCCACCTGACACACAGGTAGTGTGAGGACCAGCAAGCAATGCAATCCAGGTTTGAGCAAGCTCGGTGAAGAAAAAGTCTCGGAGGAGACTTTTACAACACCTTGAGCACTGCAGCCGATTCCTGCAAGTATCTCTAAGGAGCCGAGCTGAGCTGATTAAATCAGCATAAAATCTCCAATTCCCCTGATTCCTTAACAAAGAAGACAAAGTTTAAACGTTGGGACCACATCTGAAGCGAAGTAACAACATAAGGTAACGGAAAAAAAGTTTTTGCCTTACCATTACCGCATTTTGAAAGACGAAAAGCAGATCTGGTGAAGCAATAGACTGTTGCAGATTGGATGAGTGCAGTTTTGAAATGTTAAAAAGCTGAATTTGAACTTAAAAAGCCAAAAAAACAAGTTGTTTAACATTCCTGCGGTTAAGAAGAGTCGGGAGGGGGAGCCAAGCATCGCGAGACAAAGAGGGGAGGAGGGAACCAAGCATCGCGAGACCAAGCTGTGAGGATTGAGACAGGAAGTGACGGCTTGAGGAGCAGACAAGAAGGGAAACGGAGAAGAACCGGAAGAGAGCAAAGGGGACTGTAAAAACTGCCGGACCAAAAGGACTACAACAGGAAGTGACGTGCGGAGAGCAGACAAGTAAGCAAGAGGAAGGGACAAAAGGAAACTATGGCAAGCCAGAAGCAAGGTAAATAGACTGTAACCTTTGACACGAACCATAGAGGAGTTGCGCCCGCCATTTTGGATTTATAAAATTTTTAAACATTAATATTTCAAAAACTACATAACTTAGACGGCTAAAACCAGTGGAATTTGAACTGGCAAGACATGCTTGTCTGAATACACTAATTGGTGACTGATTTGGAAAACAAGAAAAAATCGATCTTTTTTAAAGTGACAAGACGGACTGCGGACTGATATCGAGAGCAGCTACATGGTCCTCCCCTACAATGGCAGCAAAAAAAGAGAGAGAACTGTTAGCTGTTATGGAAGCAATGGAAAAAAAATGCTGGGTGCAATAGGGGAGGTAAATGCAAAAATGGCAAGCGCAATTGGAGAAGTAAATATTAAAATAAATGCCATAGCTGCACAAGCAGATAAAATTTTTATAGATTTAAAATCCGAATTACAAAAGTTAACCACTAGAACACAAGACATAGAAACCAAAGTAAAAGAACTGGAAGAAAATACTCAAAAAACAATAAAGGATAATGACAGAATGGAAAAGATGATGCACTATAGAGACATGCAAAACCATCTGAGATTTAGAGGTATAGAGGAAAAATTAGGTGAAGATATTTGAATGCAAGAAGCATTAGCAGATTTTTTACAAGAGGAGGAGGAAGCTGTTAAAGAACATATGGATCTTGTTTACAGAGTCAATTCTACGTACGCAAGAGACAAAAATATACCAAGGGACGTAGTAGTTCAATTTACAATGAAGAGGACAAAAGAACAAATCTACAAGAAATGTTTTACAGACTCCTTTGAAATAGGTGGAAAGAAAGTTATCGTAATGAAAGAACTGCCCAGAGCAATTTTGCAAGACAGGAAAAAATTCAAGCGTCTGATAGACAAACTGAAAGAGAAAAAAATAAGATTTCGTTGGGAAATACCACAAGGACTGAGTTTTTATTATGGTAACAACAGAATAGTGATTAAAAATTCAGCAGAAATGTACGCCTTTGTTGGTGAGAACAAGGAAGAATTTGGTGATATTTAAGACTACAACAAGATGGATTATAAAGTACTTTCATGGAATGTAAATGGACTTAATTCACCCCAAAAACGTAGAATGGTAGGACACTGGCTGGAGAAACAAAAATGCAATATAATTTGTATACAAGAGGCCCATCTTAAGAAACAAGACTACAAATATTTAATAAGAAAAAAGTTGGGAGAAGAATTTTTTTCATTGGCAAGTAATAAAAAGAATGGAGTTGTAACATATGTCAAAAAAGACTTGGAACCCAAACTAATATTTAAAGATAAAGAAGGAAGATACTTAGCTATTGAAATTTTTTCAATGGACAGAAGACTTTGATTGTGAATATTTACGCCCCCAACGGAGCTAAAGAAATTTTTTTAAAGAACTACAAATGGAACTGGACAGTGTAAACTATGATCAAATCATGATGTTGGGAGACTTTAATGGGACTGTGAATAATAAAATAGATAGGCGCTCAAAAAGAAAAGACGACACACTAGGGAAACTTCCAAAAAATTTTTTTGAATTGATAAAACAGGAAAAGCTGGAGGATATTTGGAGGAAGGTTAACCCACAAGGGAAAGACTATACTTTTTACTCTAATAGGCATGATTCACATTCAAGAATTGATATGATCTGGATGTCTACTAATCTAACATTTAAGACAAAAAAAGTTGAAATTCTACCTAGAATAATCTCAGACCATAATCCTTGTCTATGGACCTCTGGGCAGACAAAAAGACAAGGGAGATGGAGAATAAATGAAGACTTATTAGACAACCAAGAAATAGTTAAAAAATTACATGAAGAGACAGATTTAGATTTCCAAGCGAACATACAAAAAGAAGTAAAAATTCAAACTGTGTGGGATGCATACAAAGCAGTGATGAGAGGATTATTGATATCACTGAATGCTAAAGACAATAAAAAGAAAAGAGAACAATATGAAAACATTGTACAAGCCATTAAAGTAAAAGAAAAGGAACTGAAGAACAGACCAGGAAAAAAGAGACTGCAAAAGGAAATTTGGATGTTACAAGACCAAGCAAAAGCTATTTTGAATCAAGAGACTTACTGGAACCTGAAAAAACTGCAACAAAAAGCATTTGAAGGTGCAAACAAACCTGGAAAGTATTTAGCATGGCAATTAAAGAAAAAACATGAAAATAAATTTATTACTAAAGTGGTACGGGACAATATTGAGATAATAGACAATAAGGGGAAAAAAAAGAATTTTTTAAATACTATGCAAAGCTTTTTAAGAAGGAAAATAAAGACAGAAAAAGGATTAAAGAATACCTACAGTCATTAAAATTACCAAAACCAACAGAGAAAATCAAAGAACTACTTAACAGCCCAATATCACTACAAGAGATTAAAAATGCAATAAATGACTCAAAACTAGGGAAAGCACCTGGATCAGATGGATTTACAGCTAAGTTTTATAAATCGCTACAGGAATCGATCTCACCAGTGTTATTGCTATTAATGAATGACATAGGAGTGACAGGTGAGGTCCCGGAGACTTGGAAAGAAGCAACCATCTCACTCATTCCGAAAGAAAGTCAAGATTTAACCGATGTTAAAAATTACAGACCAATTTCTTTGTTAAACAATTACTATAAGATTTTTGCCAAGATTATAGCTGATAGGCTTAAGGAACATCTTAAAGAGACTATACAGACAGAACAAGCAGGATTTTTACCTAATCGCCAAATAAGAGACAACTTAAGAGTAGTAGTGGATGCTATAGAATACTATGATAAACATCCGGAGAAGGAAGTGGGCTTTCTTTTTTTAGACGCGGAGAAAGTGTTTGACAATTTAAATTGGGATTTTATGTTTGAAGTGCTGGAACATCTTGAAATTGGAGACTATATGCTTAATCTTATTAAATCAATATATAGTGAACAGAAATCCTCTTTAATAATTAATACTGAAAAAACGGATTACTTTAAAGTGGAAAAAGGAACACGACAAGGATGCCCACTTTCGCCGTTGCTATTTATTTGGATTTTGGAAGTCTTGCTACTAAATCTGAAAGAAGATAAAGAAATTAAAGGCTTAACAATAAAAGGTTTTTCTTTTAAATATAGAGCCTTTGCAGACGACGTGATGTTTATAGCCGAAGACCCTATGACTACACTACCATATTTGTTGCAGAGAGTAAGAGAGTTTGGTGATTTGGCTGGGTTTTATGTAAATAAGAACAAATCGAAAGTGATGTGTAAAAATATGTCAAATAATAAGCAAATTGAATTACAAAATCTTATAGAATGTGAAGTGGTGAAAAAGACAAAATATCTAGGTGTAAACCTAACAATGAAAAACATTGGTTTATATAAGAATAATTATGAGAAACTATGGCAGCAAATTATGCAAGATATTAAAAGGTGGAATGTATTAAATTTGTCACTGTTGGGTAGAATTGCAGTGGTTAAAATGAATGTGCTACCAAGAATAATGTTTCTGTTTCAAACTATTCTGATTGTGAAAGATGTAAAAACATTCAAATGCTGGCAGAAGGAATTGACTAAGTTTGTGTGGGGAGGGAAAAAACCAAGAATTAAGATGAAAATAATGTGTGATGCTAAAGAGAGAGGTGGGTTCCAGTTACCAAACTTAAGGCTATATCATGATGTAGTATGTTTGACTTGGGTAGGGACATGGACTATGTTACAAGATAGAAAGTTATTGTCCCTGGAAGGTCATGACTGTAGGTTTGGGTGGCACGCATATTTGTATTATGGTAAAACAAAAATGGACAATATGTTTAAACATCATTATTTGAGAAGAACATTAATCGATACGTGGACAAGATATAAAAACTTTTTTCCAGAAGAGATACCTATGTGGATTGTACCCGCAGAAGTTTTAAATCCAGTATCACGTCACAAAGGACAAGATTGGTTGAAGTATAGAGACTTATTAACAAGACATGGTAAAGACTTTATATTGAAGGAGCAGCATCAGATGGACTTTGATTATGGTTGGTTAAGATATAGACAAATATATGACATGTATAGAAGTGATAAAAAATCCGGTTTTAGAGAAAAAAATAATGAAATAGAACAAGTTTGGGGGGAAGGTGGGAAAAAAATGATCTCTAAAATGTATAAAATGTTATTAAAATGGTTTAACGCTGATGAAATGGTAAAAGAACAAATGGTAAAATGGGCGATAAACTTTAACAAAGACATTGAAATGGAATCTTGGGAATTTTTATTGAAAAATGCTATGAGTATATCTACATGTTATAACTTAAAAGAAAATTGTTTCAAAATGATGTACAGATGGTATATGACACCAAAAAAATTGCAAATATTAATCAGAATATGTCTAACAAATGTTGGAAATGTAAAAAGAAAGAAGGTTCTTTTTATCATATGTGGTGGACTTGTGATAAAGCAGACTTATTGGTCTATAATACATGCAGAAATGGAAATTTTTTTGAAATGTACATTTAAGAAGTTGCCGGAAATGTTATTGCTTGGACTTAAACTAGAAGAGATAAATGTAAAGAAAAGGACAATAATATGGTATATGATAACAACAGCAAGAATGGTGTATGCACAAAATTGGAAAAATGAAAAAATACCAGATGTGTGGGAATGGTTGAAAAAATTGTTATATATGGCTGAAATGGATAAATGGACTAGAAAGTTGAATGACCTGTACTCAGAGACCTTTTTAGAAGATTGGAAAGATTTGAAAGAATATGTTGAAAAATACTGGGACATGAAAAAATTATATTTATACATGGTTATAATAACACAAAGCAATAGAATTAGAATATATGAATGTATTAAGGATAATTAGATAATGAAGTTGTTTTTTATTTTAGAATTATATAAGAATATAGAAAGTAAGAATTAGTATATAAGTATTTTTAAGATATATGACCGTTACCAGAAATGTAAACATAGATATAAGTATTACTATTTTGGATAAAGTGGAAAATGTGTTATGCTTCAGATGTGGTGGGAAACCGCCAATACAAGATAAAAACAAGATTATACAAATAGAACAAAATGTTATATAATATGGAAAAAAGGATTTGTATAAGATAAATGTATTAATTTTAATGTTTTGAAAAATAAAAATTTTTTTACCAAAAAAAAAAAAAAAGACTTTTCTAATAAATCTTTGGAGGAAAATGTTCACTTTACTAAAGATCCGGTAAATACTACTAGCTGTTTCAGATAAACATTATAATAGTATTCCTGTCAATCTCTGTCACTGTGACAGGAGATGGGTGGTTGAAGAGCTGTTCCATTGCTCCATTACTTAGGATGTAAGGAGTAAGTTTTTGTCTGTTACTGACTGGTTTAATCAATAAAAATGAGAATGTTTACTTGCTTGTAGGGAGAGAGAAAGAGAGAGAGAGAGAGAGAGAGAGGGAGAGGAGCTAGCTCCACAAGGAGCTAATTTTGCTTTGGCAACCTGCCACATCCTTCTGAGGCCCAGAATTATTCTGGTGCTCATACTACAGATTGTAAACTGGTTCACTGATGCTTTTTGAGCATACATTGTATTGTAGCATGTATATTTAACCTTTAAAAAGCAAGCTTAAATAGTTCTGAGGACATTCCACCCAGAAAATGATGCTGAAAAAGTTTACTCCCTCATTTGTGAAAGAAGAAGAAGAGATTGGATTTATACCCTGCCCTTCCCTACCCAAGGGAGTCTCAGAGTGGCTTACAAACTCCTTTCCCTTCCTCTTCCCACAACAGACACCTTGTGAGGTAGGTGGGGCTGAGAGAGCTCTGACAGAAACTGCTCTTTTTCAAGAACAGCTCTGACATAACTATGGTTTGCCCAAGGTCATCCAGCAGGTGCAAGTGGAGGAGTGGGGAATCAAACCCGGTTCTCCCAGATTAGAGTCTGTGCACTTAACCACTACACCGAATTGGCTCTCACTTATGTGTCTGCTTGGTCACATATATAGTAAAAAATCCATGACAACCTTGATACATTTATGAAGGAAATATCACTCTTTTTAAAGATTTAAACAAATAGTATTTCAGAGAAAGCTGAACAAGAGAACAAATGTGAGGATTATTTATTTACTAGTTACATTTATATCCCGCCCTCCCTGTGGACAGGCTCAGTGCAGCTCACATTATGCAGGGAGACAGCATGCTGAGATAAATGCTGAGCAGGAAAGGATTCACGGAGTCCACACGTATTCTGCTCTGAGGAAGCCCTATTGAAACAGGTGTTGGGGCCTGCCTGTCTGCAAATTTGTGACCTTCTATCCTATTTGTCTTCAATCCGATATTAGTACAGGAGAGTCACAAAGAAGATTTATTGTTTGTTGCACTTTATTTGCATTGGATGACGCTTGAGGTGGAGAGTACCAGGCAGATTCCTGCAACAGAGAACTTTAGATTATTGGACTTTGCTTGTCAATATTGTGGAACCATTTTTTAATGTTTATTCTTGTGTGAATGTACAGAAATGTATTAATATTTATTTATTTTTGAAAATCTAAAGAAAAGAGTAATATTTCCTTCACTGGGAATAAGGCCCATCGTGGAAATAAATACAACGGGCTCTAGAAAGAGGCTCTGAGAGAGTGCCCCGGCTTTGGGCACTCAGTGTCAATTTGCTGTGGCGGCCTCAGCAGGGTATAATGACACAGAGTCCACCATTTTCTCCATAGGAACTGATCTCTGCTACCTGAAGAGCAGTTGTAATTTTGAGTCATCTTTAGTCCTCCCCTGGAGAGTGGCAGCAATGGTTCCCCAGAAGGAAATGGCTGGTTTGGAGGGTGGAGTCTATGGCACTGTACCTGTCTGAGGTCCTACCCCTCCTCA
Organism: Lepidodactylus listeri; assembly: GCA_029233225.1. Taxonomy (NCBI): domain Eukaryota; kingdom Metazoa; phylum Chordata; class Lepidosauria; order Squamata; family Gekkonidae; genus Lepidodactylus; species Lepidodactylus listeri. The sequence goes on along the minus strand of JARCFY010000017.1, from coordinate 9,531,318 downwards.
AACCCCACCCTCTCCAGGCTCCACCCCTCAAATCTCCAGGAATTTCCCAACCTGGAGTTGGCAACCCTACCTCCTTCCCCGCCAAGCATCAACCTGCCATTATCTGCCCCTCTGATTTCAGCTTTCCATCTCCTCCCCCCTCCCTCCTGGAGATCACTTGTAATTCTGAGTGATCTCCACTCCTCACCTGGAGATTGGCAACAGTGGTTCCCCAGGAGAGGATGGCTGGTTGGGAGGGTGGAGTCTATGGTGCTGTACCTGTCTGAGGTCCCACCCCTCCTCAAACCTCACCCTCTCCAGGTTCCATTCCTCAAATCTCCAGGAATTTCCCACCTGGAGTTAGCAACCCTATGTCATTCCAAGCCAATCAGCAACCTATCTTTATTTCCCCCTCACTGTTCAGCTTTCCATCTCCCCCCCCCCCCCCCCGGCAGCCTCTACCAAGCCTTGACTGCAAAGTTACACTGGCTGTCATGGGGGAGGAGAATCTCAGCAGGGTATAAGGACACAGAGTCCACCATTTTCTCCAGGGGAACTGATCTCTGCCATCTAGAGAGCACTTGTAATTCTGAGTGATTTCCAGCCCTCACCTAGGCTGCATGCTGGGTGGAGGGCCTCTGATATTTGCATGTAGGTCTGTGCTTCTCCTTGGACTCTGGCACCAGCTGTTGTCCACAAGGAGCTAGAGTAGCTCATGAGCTGAGATCCTGGAATGGGACAAGGCCCCTGCATGCTTTTCTGCAAAGCACAGATAGGCCTTGCATTTCAGACAGCAACCAGGCATGTGGCAGTGAGCTTGGTATATAGGGTGGCCAGACAAGTGTGGGCAGCCAGTGGAAGGTGTAGAGGGGTGGGGATATTCAAATATGAGTTGTTCTGATGCTGTGACATCACTTTTTACCATAGAATCCTGGAGTGTTGCACCAACATGATGACATAACTTTTGGGGTTGTTCTGGAAATGACATTGCAGTGTTGGAACAGCATATATTTCCTCCTTCCACCCACCCCCATTCCCCCCTCGCTGCTCTACAGGGCGGTGGCAGGCAACCTGGGCTTCCAGAGAGAGCTCTCCCCTGGCCGTCTTCTTGGCATGCCATGCGTACGGCTGAGAGCCTGGAGGGTGGGAGGCAACAAAGGACTCTGTCAGGTACCACTGCCTCCCCCTACCCACCCAAGCTGCACACCGCTCTGAGACCTTCCCAGGGTCGAGGGGGGGGGGGGCTGTGGCCTCATTAAGTGCCAAAATGGTGACATTTTGAAAAGGACACAATTTTTACAGGTTATATAACCAGGGCTATTTTGGGGGCAGGAACACACAGGAATGGAGTTCCGGCTGGCTCCTGAGTTGGCCATGCCTACAACCAAAACCTCTGGCATGCCTGGCTACAGGCATTCCCCATGTTACACAAAAGAGGGAAAGGCAGCATGTTAAAATACCATCTTTCCCTCTGGGGAGCCCATGAGGATTTCCTTGTCAATTTCATTCCCAGCCAGTCAGCTGAGAGTGAAATTGACAAGGAAAAGCCTCTCTCTGCCTTCCCTTCTCTAGCTGACATGTGGCAGCTGGAAAAGGGCAGGCTGGGAACCCAGGCATGTTGAAAATGCCTTTCTTTCCCTCCCCGATCTGATCCCAGGCACTTCAGCAGTGCCTTTCCCCGGCCGTCTGGTTCGGGGGGGGGGGGTAGATTAGAAAGGCAATGTTGAAGTGGGGCGGAGAACCTCAAGGGGGGGAAAGAGGCAAGCTTCCATGCCTGCCCTGTGCTTCCCAGTGTCAGAATCTGCTGATTCAGACAATATATTGCTGCTGCTTACAGCTATGACTTCTGTCTTATTCCTATGCTTCTTAATGCCATGTATGTATTCCATGCTATGCTCCTATTGCCATGTATGTCTTTATGGATGCTTCTATAACACCTGCCATGTAGTTGCCCCTCCCCTAGGTAAACTCTCACTTTGGCCAGTATGTATGTAGTCTATGTGACCCCAGGTTTATGACCCTGACCAGGCCTGGTTTGTGTAACTGTCAGAGCGGGAGGATGACAACTTCAAAGTATGGGAACAATGGGCCTCTCACACTCCTGCCTCTGCATTCCATTCATCCCGGCTGGGACTCCAAGGGAGGACAGTTCCATCTCTTATCAACGTGCGAAAGCCTCGAGGCCAGCGATTGTTATGTGAAATGGTAACATCTAAGGGGTATGGTTTGGGAAGGGAAATTTACAACTTGACACCTCACTTTCTTTCCTGTGGGAAGCAAACGGCCAGAGACCCTTTTTGCCCGCCGTTTTTTCCCTTTAGTGATTGGCTACCTATGGGTAATTCAAACTGCTTAGAAAGGTATAATAGACCTGCTTCTGTCATATGCGTTATCTCTGACAATAATCCGAGAAGCTGTACCAATGTAGAGATTGGAAATAAAGAACTGTGTTTCATTAGCAAAGATCTGATCCTTGACTACTTTGAGCAGAAGTCTCACAGATTGTCAGAGATCTGTGACTGGGACTTGGCTGTTCCTGACCATGTCGGACGACGGTACTCTTCCCATCCCTACTACTCCCGAAGACACACCGACCACCCCTGGGGACCAGGGGGCCGGTGGTGGAGGCGGCGGAGGGGAGCCCGAAGTGCCAGTGACTACAATTCAAGGGGCTCACTACATCCCGCGCTCACCTCCTCTTCAGAGCGTGACCCCGAGGTACTCATGGAGCAATTTCGGTCGCGGGACCGTCGACTCCTGGGTGCACGATTGGAAAGGGGCACGAGTTTCGTTCCAGGGGGATCACCTCGACCGCGGGAAGCCGAGTTTCCTGGGAGACGAACGCGAGACGACCTACGGAGGAGATTTGCGTCTCCAGTCCCTGGAAGGAGAGAGAACGGGACCGTACGAGCCCGATCCGTACAGAGAAGACCAGACTCAAGCCCTCGACCGGATGATGGGAGATTTGCGGTTCCAGTTTACTACCAAGCTGTGAGAGCTAGCCCTCGATCTCCAGTATCAGTTCCGGGACGCCCTCACGGCTATGCAAGCGGCTCAGCCAGCACCGGCCGTGGGAGGGCCTCCCGCGGTCGGAGTCCAGCAGCCGGTGGTGCCTCCCGGAGGAGTCCCTGCCCAAGTGCCACCGCAAGTGCCACCGCAAGTGCCGCCGCAAGTTCCCCCTGTTCCCCGCTAGGTGCCCGCACCCATACCTGCGCTGGCCCTGGTGCCGGCAGGGCTGGTGGTTCGCCCGGCCCCCGCCGATCCGTTGACGGCTACTTTCGATGGGGACCCCGAGAAGTTGCGGTTCTTCCTACTAGAGATCGAGCGATTCCTAGACACTTGGGGACATCTCTACCCCACCGAGAGGGACCAGATTGGCTACATTGGGTTCAAGCTGAAGGACACTGCCAGCGATTGGTACGTGAGCCTGCACAACGCCCCCGGGCCTGAGTTGCGGTCGCTGAACAACTTCATGTGGGCCCTCCGACACCACTATGAGGACCCCTTGGGAGAAGAAAAAGCCCGGAACCAACTGCGGAGGTTGACCCAAGGGCGGTCCTCAGTGAGGGACTACACCGATAAGTTCCGGCGCATCTCAGCCAAAATTCGCGGCTGGACGCAAGACCTGCTCATGGAGAAATATCGAGAGGGCTTAAGCTACGAGGTGTACGAGGCAGTGTTACAGGCGGGAAGACCGGGGTCGTTGGCCGCTTGGATGAGGGCGGCCGCGGACGTGGAAGAGCGCGTCACCCTCATTAAGATGGGAGCTTCGTCGACGGCTCCAAGCAAAGCTACGCAGAAGGCGAAACCCAAACCCAACATGCAAGAGATTCGGGACACCCGTTTCAAGCAAGGGCTCTGCATGAGATGCGGGGAGAGTGGCCACTTCGCTTTGGCGTGTCCTAGAGGAGGGGGAAAAGTTCCGAAGACCTCCACCCCGGTGGCCGGGAGCATCCCCAGCCGCGGAAAGACCTCGTTCAAACCCGGGGCTCTACAGCTGGAAGGGGCAGAGAGTGAGCAGGGAGAGCTGGAGCTGACAGAGGCACTGATGTCGGGAAACTCCAACGGCCTGCAGTGAGCGGTGCAGAACTGCAGGTCCCCAGCCACGACGCGCCATCTCCGGTGAGCATCCCTGGCCCCTTACTGTATATGGTAGTGACTGTAGTAACCCCCGGGACCGGGACCCATGTCCGAGCCCTAATTGACTCCGGGTGCGCCCGGGACTTGATTAGCCCTTTAGTAGTGGAAGGGCTAGGTCCTAAGGTCACCCCGTTAGGTGAGCCACTCAAATTCACGCAAATGGACGGTTCGGAAATGAAGGAAGCGTGTGTGGCAGAGACCGAGGGACTAATTGTGGGAATGGGGGAACATTGGGAAAAGAGAGTCTTTGTCATCACCCCCAACACCCAATTCCCCATGGTGTTGGGGAGCCCTTGGCTAAGCTCCCATGATCCTTATATCAAATGGAGTGAGGGGAAGATCTCCTGGGTAGACGAAAAGTGCCAGGGCCACAAATGGGACACGGGGTGGGGACCGGACCTCCAGTGCCCCTCCGGGCGGCGGCCCTCACCCTGGTGCCCTTGGCGGTCCCCCGGGAATATCGAGACTTAATGGGAGTGTTCAGTGAGACCGAAGCGGACGAGCTACCCCCCCACAGGCTGTTGGATTGTGCCATAGAGCTAATCCCGGGCGAGAAACTTCCAAAGGGAAAGCTTTACTCCATGAGTCCTCCGGAGCGGGAGGAGCTGAGGAAATTCCTAGACAAGAACTTGGAGCATGGCTTCATCCACCCGGCTAAATCCCCCTTCGCAGCCCCCATTCTATTTCGAAAAAAGAAAGACGGAGGGTTGCGGCTGTGCACGGACTACAGAGGACTAAATGCGGTGTCTGCTTCCAACGCCTACCCCCTCCCCTTGATTAAAGACTTGTTAACGGAGGCGGCCAAGGGGAAAGTGTTCACTAAGCTGGATCTCCGAGACGCATATTTCCGGGTGCGCATAAGGGAGGGGGATGAGTTCAAGACTGCCTTTAATACACCTTTGGGACAGTTCGAATACCTGGTGATGCCGTTCGGTTTGAGTGGCGCGCCAGGGGTCTTTATGAGCTTAATAAATGAAGTGTTGCACAAGCATTTATTCAAGAGGGTGTTATGTTACTTAGATGATATCTTGATCTACTCTGCTGATAAGAAAGAACACGTGCAATTGGTTCGAGAGGTGCTCTCGACCCTGTTGAAAAATCAGTTATATGCAAAATTATCTAAATGTGAGTTCCATCGAGATTCAGTGGATTTCCTAGGGTACCGCATCTCACAGAAGGGGCTGGAGATGGACCCCGCCAAGGTAGAGGCGGTGGTACAGTGGGAAGCCCCCCGCACTAGAAAGCAACTCCAAAGTCTGTTAGGATTTTGTAACTTTTACCGCACCTTCATTAAAGACTTTGCCACGGTCACCCTCCCATTGACTGAGTTGCTAAAAACCAAAGGGAGGGGCCCGGAAGCGGGGAAACCAGGGGAGAAAATTGCCTGGACTTGAGAATGCCAGAAGGCGTTCGAGACTCTTAAGACTCTTTTCACCTCAGAGCCCATTTTAGCTCACCCCGATGAGACCAAGGAATTTGTAGTCCATGTAGATGCGTCAGATGTGGCCATGGGGGGGGGGCATCCTACAGCAAGGGCCAGATGGAAAGCTGCACCCCCTCGCCTACATTTCGAAAAAATTTAATGAAACAGAAAGAAACTGGTCAGTTTGGGATAAAGAAGCCGCAGCTATCCGACTGGCCCTCACTACTTGGCGGCACTGGTTGGAGGGAGCGCAAACCCCTTTTGAAATTTGGACCGACCACAAAAATCTAGAAGCGCTGCGCACCCAGAGGTCTCTGAATGCGAAGCAGCTCCGCTGGGCAGATTTTTTCTCAAAATTCAACTTTGTGCTTAAACACTTCCCTGGGAAAGCCAATTCGTTAGCAGACGCGCTCTCCCGATTGCCCCAGCACGAAAGTTCAAAAGAGGAGGTGTTCGACTCCATGTTCTCCCCTCAGCAGCTGGGCGGTGCAGTGACCACCCGGAGTCAAAGTAAGCGGACGACAGTAGAATCGGAGAAGAGCGAATGGGGGGGGGATTATTCCCCGGAAGAAATCGAGGAGTTAGAAACGTTAGCAGACTGCTCCCTCAGGGAGAATAAATGCTGGTATCATGGCGATAAACTGGTTGTGCCCCAAAGCAAACGGAAAGACATATTGCTGACCTGCCACTCCTCTAAATTAGCCGGGCACTTTGGATTTCTAAAAACGCTTAACTTAATTCAGAGGCAGTTCTGGTGGCCGCGCATGCGCCGTGATGTCTCGGACTTTGTTTCTGCTTGCCAGACCTGCTTGATGTGCAAGAGAAGGGGGGGGAAGTCCCGGGACTATTACACCCCCTGCCTACCCCCTCTCGTCCTTGGGAGGCGATAGCTATGGACTTTATTACGAACTTGCCACCCTCAAGGGGAAAGACTGTAATTTGGGTAGTGGTAGACATGTTTTCCAAGCAAGCCCACTTCACTCCCTTCAAGCAGCTGCCTACGGCAAAGGGAATGGCCAAGGCTTTCTTCAACCACGTGATCAAGCTGCACGCTTTCCCCAAACGTGTGGTATCCGATAGGGGCAGTCAATTCGTTGCCAACTTCTGGCGGGAGCTCCTGAGATTTATGGACATTGAGCCTGCCCTGAGCTCTGGTTACCATCCAGAGACCGATGGGCAGTCCGAACGAACTAATCAAATTTTGGAGCAATTTCTGAGGTGTTATACTAACTATCACCAAGACAACTGGGTGGAGTTGCTGCCATTCGCTGAATATAGTTATAACAATGCAGTGCACTCCTCTACTGGCGTTTCCCCGTTCATGGCTGTAGGGGGGTTTGAAGGGAAACCTCTGCCCACAATCGAGAACGCCTCGGACGCTCCCCCCACAGACTTTAAACAATGGTGGGCCACCCTGCAAGAATTGTGGCCCCTAATAGCAAAAACTCTGGACCAGGCAAAAGAGGATTACAAAAAGTATGCAGACCGTGGCCGAGCTGAGGGTTGGGACCTTCAGCCTGGAGACTCTGTTTACCTATCCACAAAGAATATACACGGCTTGCAACCCAGTAGGAAATTAGGGTGGAAATTCGTGGGCCCTTACAAGGTGTTGCGTAAGATCTCTGATGTGTCTTTTGAACTGGAACTGCCCAAATCACTGAGTTCTGTGCATCCTGTTTTTCATTTCAGCTTGCTGAAGAAGAATCCTGGGCCGAATGCATGGCATCCAGTTCCTCCGACACCTCCTCCACTGATGAAGGGGGAGGCACCCCATTTTGAAATATCAGAAATTCTTGATTCTAAACTGCGAAGGGGCCACTTATATTATTTAGTTAGATGGCTTGACTTTGGCCCAGAACAAAACGAGTGGGTTCATTCTGAACATGTGCATGCTCCTAAATTAGTTAAAGCTTTTCATAAAAGGTTCCCGGACAAACCCGGGTAGATTTATTTTCGGGGTGCCAGTGTGTCAGAATCTGCTGATTCAGACAATATATTGCTGCTGCTTACAGCTATGACTTCTGTCTTATTCCTATGCTTCTTAATGCCATGTATGTATTCCATGCTATGCTCCTATTGCCATGTATGTCTTTATGGATGCTTCTATAACACCTGCCATGTAGTTGCCCCTCCCCTAGGTAAACTCTCACTTTGGCCAGTATGTATGTAGTCTATGTGACCCCAGGTTTATGACCCTGACCAGGCCTGGTTTGTGTAACTGTCAGAGCGGGAGGATGACAACTTCAAAGTATGGGAACAATGGGCCTCTCACACTCCTGCCTCCGCATTCCATTCATCCCGGCTGGGACTCCAAGGGAGGACAAGTCCCATCTCTTATCAACGTGCAAAAGCCTCGAGGCCAGCGATTGTTATGTGAAATGGTAACATCTAAGGGGTATGGTTTGGGAAGGGAAATTTACAACTTGACACCTCACTTTCTTTCCTGTGGGTGTGAGACCTCTGCTCAAAATAGTCAAGGATCAGATCTTTGTTGATGAAACACAGTTCTTTATTTCCAATCTCTACATTGGTACAGCTTCTCGGATTATTGTCAGAGATAACACATATGACAGAAGCAGGTCTATTATACCTTTCTAAGCAGTTTGAATTACCCATAGGTAGCCAATCACTACACGGGAAAAACGGCGGGCAAAAAGGGCTCTGGCCGTTTGCTTCCCACAGGAAAGAAAGTGAGGTGTCAAGTTGTAAATTTCCCTTCCCCAAACCAGACCCTTCAGATGTTACCATTTCACATAACAATCAATGGCCTCAAGGCTTTCGCACGTTGATAAGAGATGAGACTCGTCCTCCCTTGGAGTCCCAGCCGGGACAAATGGAATGCGGAGGCAGGAGTGTGAGAGGCCCATTGTTCCCATACTTTGAAGTTGTCATCCTCCCGCTCTGACAGTTACACAGACCAGGCCTGGTCAGGGTCATAAACCTGGGGTCACATATTCTACATACATACTGGCCAAAGTTAGGGTTCACCTAAGGGAGGGCAATTACATGGCAGGTGTTATGAAAGCATCTACAATACGTACATGGCAATAGAATACAGTAAGGCATACAGACATGACAGGAATAAAACAGAAGACATAGCTGTAAGCAATAGAAATACTTTGTCTGAATCAGCAGATTCTGACAGTGGGAAGCAAATGGCCAGAGACCCTTTTTGCCCGCCGTTTTTTCCCTTTAGTGATTGGCTACCTATGGGTAATTCAAACTGTCTGGAAAGGTATAACAGACCTGCTTCTGTCATATGCGTTATCTCTGACAATAATCCGAGAAGCTGTACCAATGTAGAGATTGGAAATAAAGAACTGTGTTTCATTAACAAAGATCTGATCCTTGACTACTTTGAGCAGAAGTCTCACACCCAGCCCCCCTAATATGCTAATAAGCTGTGCTGTCAGGGGCGTGGCCTATTATGCTAATGAGTTCCTGCTGGGCTTTTTCTACAAAAAAAGCCCTGTATATAATTACTAATATGACTACTTGTGTTACCGTTCATTCAACCAACATTACGAACAAGAAATGCAACTATCAGTACTATCAAATATTTTGTGACCTGCAAAGTCATTTGTTGTTCTTTGTCACTTTGCAATCACAAAACATTGGTCTCTGCAAAAACAGAATTCTTTCCAATCAAAGGAAATGCAATCTCATTTCTAACATCTAAAAACCAAGGGTATTCAAGAAGAATATGATCAATAGTATCAATTTTCTCTAATCCACAGGCACATAATCTATCAGAGGACAATATACCAAAGTACCTTCCTGCCACAACTGCTGAAGGAAAGGCCTTCAGATGGGCCAGAATAAAAAGCCTTTCAGTATCTCAGTACAGTCAAAGTCCAAGGATACTCTGGGATCTTCAATGGGGGGCATATTCTAATAGCAAGAGATGAGCAAACCCTATGAGAGCTCATAGCAGTACTATTATAATCTAGCTCTTTCATATGTCTTTTCATCAGGCAAGTCCTGACTCCCTAGTGTGTTTAACACATCAGCAGTAACATTTAGACATATCAATTTATCTTCCAGTAGCCTCTCCCAGTCAAATTTAAAACTGTTGCTCTTAACTGAACGTAAAACTCCTGGCAATAGATCAGACCTCAAGATCTTTATCTTTAACTTAAAGCTCTCAGTCAGGCCTACATCTCCAACCACCATTCTCCTACTTCAGCACACAATATTATGCCAGCTATTTTGGAGCACCCAGAATACTATGTGTTGTAACGACCATTGGCCATATACAATAAATCAATCTTACAATCCTATGAGGAAAGCATAAAAGTGGGCGACCTGTACTATCCCTGACCAAACCAATCCAAACTGCCATGGCAAATAACAGCTGGGCAAGTACTTTTGTGTTAAACACTCGAATCACCGCCAGGACATGTTGACCCCCCCAGTGGAATAGAAAAACCAGGAAATGGCTTTGGCAGCCCTAACTGCAGCCCTAACAACAGAGGCCAGATGAAACTTCCGTGAAAGGTGGGTTTGAAACACCGCCCCAAGATATCTAAATTGCTCAGTGTGTTCAATACTAAGCCCAGCAAGTGACCACTTATGCGTCTTACAAGTTCAATTTTTATGAAATAAGAATACTTGGGACTTATTATAATTAATGACTAAACCTCTCCCTGGAACAATATTCTCCAAATGATTTTAGAAGCTTCTGCAAACTGACTACCGACTGTGGCAGTAGGACTGTATCACCCACATACAAAAGAGTTGGAAGCTTCCAAGATGACAAATATGGAGGGTGGAACTCATCAGAGGAGAGGAAGGATGTCGTACCTTTAATATAAATATTGAACGACATTGGTGCCAATATACAGCCCTGCTTCACTCCCTTAGAAAGTGGGATCTCCCCAGATGGTTGACCAAGAAGACCACATCTCACCTGGGCTGTCAGTGACTTATACAATAAAAGACACTTATCAACTGAAAGTGCACCCCGTTTATCCCAAAGACGCTGCCTCAGGATTGTATCAAAAGCTGTTCTGAGATCCATAAAAGCTGTTGCTGACATCCCATCCTCAGATCTATTATACTTGAAGGCTACATGATAAAGGGTCTAACAGTGGTCAGTTGAGCTCAAGCCTCTTTGAACATCTGCCTGTTCACAGCACAGTTTCAATTCTTCTCCCAGCCATGTTGTTATAAAGAAAGAAAGCATACAATTTTCCAACTGCTGAGAGAAGGTGACTGGTCAATAGTTAAGAGGCTCCATCGGGTCACCTTTTGGCACAATGATTGCGTGCCCCCAGACTCTAGGCATAATTCCTGTCTTATTTAAATAGGTGCCAAAACTTCCACCCACCCAGGGCTGGTTCCAGATTTTGGGAGGCCCTGGGCAGAGAGTGCCCAGAATTCTCTTCTCGCTTCTGCCTTCCACCAGCTCCCCCCTCAAATGCCTCCCTCCCCACCCGCTGACCCATGTGCCTGCACATCATCCCCCGACCCCTTCATGAGCCCTCTCACCACCTGTATGCACAAATGCCTGCAGCACCCCTATGCCTGTTCCCTGACAGTGCTGGGCAGAGTCCATGGCTGAGAGCACGGATGATAAAGTGCTTGCAAACAAGCAGGTGGGGGGGGGGCAGGCGGACTAGTAGCAGGGGAGGTCCATGGTCCATGGCAATGAGCCCTGCCAGAATCACAGAGACCAATTTCCCACGAGGCGCTGCTCTGCTGCCGCTCTTCCTTTTCCCCTGATTGCATGCGTCAATTTCCGACTATTTGCCCCACACCGCATTTTGACCCACAGCTTCACCCATTTCCCCCTGTGGCTTCACAATCCTCAAAAAACAGGATTGCGAAGCTGTGGGGAAAACCGGGCAAAGCCGCGGGTCAAAATGTGGCACAGGTCAAATAGGGGGAAACTGACACATGCAATCGGGAGAAAGGGAAGAGCAGCGGCAGAGCAGCGCCTTGTGGGAAATCAGTCAGTGAGTTGGAAGGGGCCATACAGGCCATCTAGTCCAATCCCTTACTCAACGCAGGATCAGCCAACAGTATCCCTGGCAAGTGTTTGTCCAGCTACTACTTAGACTACCCCGGTTGGCTCACCACCTCACCTCACCAGCTCACCACCTCCCGAGGCAGCTGATTCCACTGCTGTACAACTCTGACTTTAAAAAAGGTTTTCCTAATGTCCAGCTGGTACCTTCCCACCCTTAATTTAAACCTATTATTGGGAGTCTTATCCTCTGCTGCCAACCGGAACAGCTCCCTGCCCTCCTTTAAGTGACAGCCCTTCAAATACATAAAGAGAGCAATGTCCTCCCTCCATCTCCTCTTCTCCAGACTGAACGTTCCCAAGTCCCTCAGCCTTTCCTCCATAGGGCTTCTTGGTCTCCAGGCCCCCGATCATCCTCGTCGCTCTCCTCTGCACCCGCTCCATTCTGTCCACATCCTTTTTGAAGTGAGGCCTCCAGAACTGCACACAGTACTCCAGGTGTGGCCTGACCAATGCAGTGTACAGCAGGGCTATGACATCTTGTGATTTGGATGTTATGTCTCTGTTGATACACCCCAAGGTCGCATTAATCTTTTTTGTTGCCGCATCACACTGGTTGCTCATATTTAACTTTCGGTCCACCCTTACCCCAAGATCTTGTTCACACACACTGCTTCCCAGAAGTGTATCCCCCACCCAGTATGTGTGTTCCTCATTTTTGTTACCCAGATGTAGAACTCAACACTTATCCTTATTAAATTGTATCTTGTTCACACCTGCCCACTTTTCCAGCATGTTCAGGTCTCGTTGAGTTCTATCTCTGTCTTCTGGTGTGTTCACCCCTCCTCCCAATTTTGTGTCATCTGCAAATTTAATGAGTAGCCCCTCCACACCCTCCTCCTGATCATTTATAAAAATACTGAAAAGTACCAGACCCAAAACCGAGCCCTGTGGCACCCCACTGGACGCCTCCCTCCATTCAGATGAAATGCCACTGACCACTACTCTCTGACTGCGGTTCTCCAACCAGTTCCCTAACCATTCAAAAGCATACTTAAAGGTGCAGAGAAATCAGTGGGATCAATGAATATTATTTTTAAAACTGCTAGCCCCAGGGGAGAGTTAGAACAAAAGAGCAATAACCTTTCTAAGCCTCCACCCCTGGGACATCTTTTGATCTACTGATTACCCAATTGGAGAATTCTCTGAGCTTGTCTCACAGTGGCACTGGTCTCCTCATCTCGTCCAGCTTGATCTGCCTCCCCTTCTGGTTGAAGGTACTAGCTGGCCTACCTTGAGGGCTGGCATTCCTGGCAGTTAGCCAATCAATCATTTCAGGAAGGGACACACCTTCATCAGTTTTCCCGATTGCCCTGCACTGTGGACTCAGCTGTCTCAGAGTTTAGGGAAGCCTAAACCACATGTGCTAGCCCCAGGCAAGAGTTAGAACAAAAGAGCAATAAACTTTCTAAGCCTCCACCCCTGGGACATCTTCTGATCTACTGATTACCCAATTGGAGAATCCCAAACCTAACAAATTATGCATTTTAACACCTTGCTCTGGTGGCAACTATGTGTGGGGTCTGCCGTTGGGTCTCTGACTAAATAGCTAGGATATCAGCATGCATAAACAGAACATGTAAATTCTTCCACAACGTCAGTGAGAGAACCTGCAAAACTCTGACAAAAACCCTCGGTAAAAATGAGGGCAGGATAACTAAATGCCCTATACCTTTCATAAGAATAAAATAAGAGACTTGCTGGATCACACCAGAGGGTTCTCCACTTCAGCGTCCTGTTTCCCACACTGGCTAGCCATCCAGCCAGCCAGCTAGGTGCTTCTTGGAATCCCATCACCAGGTAACCAAGGCAACAGCCACCCCAAAAAGTTGCCTAAAGACGTAAAAATCACCAATTACAATACTTTGATAGAAAAGCTTTCTTTAAAAATCACTGCTAAAAAGGGGAGGCAAACCGGCACCAACCAAGAAGTCACAGCTTCTGTTTGTTTCCTCTTCTATGTCTTGTCTGTGCCCCAATGGCTTCAGTGGAGAACTGCACTGAAAGTTAAAAAAAATAACAATGCAGGATGATTCTAGCTTCACCGGGCCCTCAAGCTGACTTGAACCCCAGGAATTTTGTACCCCCAGTCCCCACCCCCCACCCTGTGGGCCACACTGCATTAACGCATGAGGCAGTCATGTGCACTGGGCTTGACTGTACATGAGTTCACTTAACTTGTGTACAGGGCTCTCAATGCATATGCCCATGTGGTAGCATCACTCCTTTGATCTGGGTCTTCTTGTCATGTCTTCTGCAAGCATGTTAGAACCACTGTTGCCTGTTCTCTAGCATTGCCCCCACATGGTGAAATGGTCACATTAGTAAGGCTCCTATTTTACTGAGCTTTCAGAAACTATGTAAGGCTCAATTGTTCTGTACAGCTTCTTTTCACTGAAGCCTAGCCTTTTCTGAAAGGGCAGGCGTCTAGAGTTGGTGGTATATTTTGATATTTTGTGTTTATTCTTCAGCATGGTGTAGTGGTTAAGAGCGGCGGACTCTACTCTGGAGAGCTGGGTTTGATTCCCCACTCCTCCTCCACATGAAGTCAGCTGGGTCTCCTTGGGCCAGTCCCAGTTCTCTCAGAACTCTCTCAGCCCCACCTGCCTCACAAGGTGCCTGTTCTGGGGAGAGGAAGGGAAAGGCGATTGCAAGCTGCTTTGAGACTCCTTAAGGTAGAGAAAAGCAGGGTATAAAAACCTTCTCTCATTATTATTTGTACTATTGAAAGCCACCTTGTGTCCATCAGGGGGGGAAAGTCCAGTTATAAATACTGCAAATAAAAAATTTAAAAAATATAGAGACCCCTTACACTGACTCAGACAGTTCTTTGGTCCAGGCAGTCTGGTAGCAACCACACTTACTGGTGGCAGCTCAATGGTGTTCCAGGCAGATTCTTTCTCAGCATCCACTACCTGGAATTAATTTTCATAGCTAATCATGATGCCAGAGATGAAGTCTGGGGCCTTCTAAAGATGGCCCCTCTCCCTTATCAGCCTACACCAAAATAAGCCCCACTTTCTCTGCTGAAATAAAAGTCACCCATGGGCTTGTTTTATAATTTACATCTGTGGATCATGAATGAGTCACAAGTTACAAGGATAAGTCATTGATGAGAACAAGGTTCTAGTTTTTACACTCTCCTCCCACTACTCAGCATGCAACAGATGTTGGAATTCACACCTCATAAATTCCTGGCAGATTCTGTCAGAACTACCACAGGTGGTTTAACACTTGCCAAGGTTTTCAGGCAACCTCGGCCGTGGGCAGAGGCACACTGGCTGGAGAAAATGTACGACTGGCAGGCTGCCTTTCCAAGAGACTGTGAATGTTTGAGATAAAGGAAATGTTTTACAGATATCATTGCTTCAAGCTTGCTTGTGATTAAAAGATATCTTGCTACTTCCGTTTACATTTCATTCATGTTTCAAGTATTCTCTTAGTATTCATAGGACTCAGAGGGAAGAGAGACAGAGAAGATTTTTATAAGCTACATAATAACATAGCCCACATGAATGCATGACAGGTGTTTTGTTTTTAAACACCATAGGATTAATCTCAGGAAAAGATGGAGGAGTAGATGAGGGGAGGGATTAACCTTTTCCCTACTGCTGTTTTCAACCCAAAATCTCCTTCCTTGTGCTATCCCACCCCCCGTTGGGTGTTCACAGTGCTCGGCACACACACCGGTCATGTCTGTGCAGAAAACTGCAGCTCCGAAGGCTACTTTCCTTTAATATTGCAGCCTCCCAAGGCTACTTTCATTTTTTTAAGAAACCCTTCGTGGCTTCTTACATACGAGTCTTCATCCCTCAGGCAGCGATGCAGAAGAAACCAATTATCTGAGCATAAACTTTATTGGTTATACTGATAGTTTTGTGAGGGAATTTTTCTAACTATAAGCCAGGAAAACAAAATACAAGGCACTGAAGGCAGAGATTAATTTTAGAGGAAACAATACAGCAGCCAGTGTGCAATATATTTCCCATAATCCCTTGTAATGTTGTAGGAGATGCCAGAGCACAGTTCTTGGATCACTCATCGCCATGGGAGTTCTGTCCTAAATTTTTCTGAATAGCGGGGGGGGGGGGGGGCTGTTTATAAAGCTCTGTTAACTGACAACTGATACACGTCATCATGCCTATTATATTAGACTAGGAATAAGGCCTGTTGTGGAAATAAATACAACAGGCTCTAGAAAAAGGCTCTGGGAGAGTGCCCCGGCCTTGGGCACTCAGTGTCAATTTGCTGTGGCAACCTCAGCAGGGTATAATGACACAGAGTCCACCATTTTCTCCAGGGGAAGATCTCTACCATCTGAAGAGCAGTTGTAATTCAGCGTGATCCCCATCCCTCCCCTGGAGATTGGCAACAATTGTTCCCCATGAGGGAACAGGTGGTTTGAAGGGTGGAGTCTATGGCATTGAACCTGTCTGAGGTCCCACCCCTGCTGAAACCTCTCCCTCTCCAGGGTCCACCCCTCAAATCTCCAGGAATTTCCCAACCTGGAGATGGCAACCCTACCTCCCAGCCAACTGTCAATATATTGTTATCTGCCCCCTGGCTTCATCTTTCTATCTCCCCCCCCCCCAGAGTGCAATTATAATTCTGAGTGATCTCCAGTCCCCACCTGGAGATTGGCAACAATGGTTCCCCATGAGAGACTTGCTAGCTTGGAGGGTGGAGTCTATGGCATTGTACCTGTCTGAGGTCCCACCCCTCCTCAAACCTCACCGTCTCCAAGCTCCATCCCTCAAATCTCCAGGAATTTTCCACCTGGAGTTGGCAACCCTATCTCCTTCCCAGCCAACATCAACCTCACTCACTCTTCAACTTTCCATCTCCCCCCCCCCCACAGTCTCCACTGTGCTCTGAAGCCCTGACTGCTATGTCACATTGGCTGTCATAAGGGGTCCATCTCAGCAGGGTATAAGGACATAGAGTCCACCATTTTCTCCAGGGGAACTGATCTCTGCCATCTGGAGTGCACTTGTAATTCTGAGTGATCTCCAGCCCTCACCTGGAGATTGACAACCATACTTCCCCTGATGGAAAAGTAGTCTTTCTCTGCAATGGGGACCGAAGCAGCTGACATCATTCTCCTCTCCCCCTTTTGACTTGCACAACAACTCTGTGAGGTAGGTTGGGCTTAAAGTCTGTGACTGGCCCCAAATTACCCACTCAGCATGAACCTGGGTCTAGCAGATCCTGCCCTGAAGAGCTTACGGCTACGCCTAGGGTACCCAACCCTCAGGTGGAGCCTGAAGATCACCAGGTATCATAATGGAACTCCAGACAACAGATTCCCCCCCCCCCCCCCCGGAGATAATGACTGCTTTGGAGGGTGGCCTCTAAGGCATTCTGTTCAGCTGACCCCAATGAATTTTCTCCCAGAGCCCAACATAGATGTGGAAAGGGGCTTTCAGAGAAGCAAGCTCTGTTGCCTAGCAACGGGCACTGAGGGGACCGTATTAGTGCCGGTTCCCTAATGGAACATATTGGCCCTTTCACACAGAAACGTGCCTCTCCCGTTGGTGAAGCGTTCCTGAGCCGCTTTACCCGGAAACCTCCTCCCAAGCATTCTTCTGTTCTTTGTACTGGTTCTGAAGCGCTATGGGGTGCTGTGTGAAATCTCCCGTTTCTGACAGTTTATTCTGACAGTTTATTCTGGGCACGCTAGCAGTGTGTGGGGGAGGGTGGTTATGGTGAAAGTCCATTGTCTTTTCACTGACAGAAGCAGGCCACTGAGGTGACAGTTAGACCCACCTGGCAGTGGGAGGAGAAGAGTGGATTCTTCCCCTTCGCTGGCTCCCTCCAGACTGAGGCCGGGACACTGGCCGGTGGCTTCGTGGGCGGGACTGAGGCAAAGCAGGGAGAGAATGCAGCCAGTGGCCAGGGTCCCCCTTTTGAGTGGCAGTCTGTCCAGCCTACTGATTTTGGTGCCCCATGGAATCTTGCCCCCTTGGATTTTTAAAACAGCTTTATATAATAGGAAAGATGGCCATCTGATGGCAATGCAGATTCTGTGAACTTAGGCAGATCACGAGAGGGAGTACAGAAAGGATTGCATTGGTGCTTAGTTCTCGTGACCCTTTCCTACATGCCCAGGGAAATGCTGGTTGCCACTTTGGGGTCTGGAAGCAATTTTTCTCTAGGCCAGTTTGGCTGGGGATCCTGGAGGGGTTTTTGCCCTCTTCTGGGCATGGAGCAGGGGTCACTGGGGATGTGAGGAGGTAGTGAATTTCCTACATTGTGCGGGAGGCTGGACTAGATGACCCTGGAGGTCCCTTCCAACCCTGTAATTCTATGATTCTATAAACAGAGCCAATATTTAATACAGTCTCACAGGCATCATGCTGAATATATTAACAATGTACATTTATACATACAAAAATACATTTTGATAGAATTTCCAGGTAAATCTGTTTCATGCAGTTCTTCAGAAGGTATCCATTAACAATGTTTGAAATGTAGAAAAAAACAAATTCAAACGTATTGAAGATGTATTACATATCTGAGAACAAATGTGAGCATCTTTAATTGAGAAAATAACTTTCATTGAAAAAGATCTGGCCATTTTTGAATAGATAAAGATAATACCTGCCTTGATTAAAGATAAATCCACATCTGAGACTTACTTAGAAGACCCAACATGAGATGGATGGACTACATAAAGGAACCCACGGGCCTCAGTTTTTAAGACCTGAGCAAAGCTATTAACAGAGGGACATTTTGAAGGAGATTAATTCGTAGGGTCGCCATAAATTGGAAGCAACTTAATGGCATCTCTCTCCCTCCCTTCCTCTCTCTCTCTCTCTCTCTCTCTCTCACACACACACACACACACACACACACACACACTTACTTCAGGATTTATTTGTGGATTCAGTGTTCTATCCTTTTTTATACATCAGTAGGTATCTCATCAGGTTTCATCTTTGCGCATTATCATGGGGCACTTTCCACTTGCTGCGTGCTTGCTGTGAATTATGAAAAGCATTCACTGCTTTACCTAATTCAAACAAAGATCATGCTGGGGTGTAACCAGTGGCTTTTCTGAAGATGAAAAGAGAAGCAACCGGAGAGTAGCTAAGGCTCCAGGAGCACATTGCCTCTCTTTTAATTTTTGTCAGCTTGCCATTGGACTGCATTAATCATATACAGAGATCAGAGACCAAAGAAACAAAAGAAGTGTTTTGTTAGGACAACAGAATGCATATGGCCCTTGTGTGTGTGTGGATTCTTGTGCCTACAAGCTATTACATTAAGGGGCACCCCACAATGGGAAGGCTGTGATGTGTGCACATTAGAAACATTTTCACACATCTGTGGCTTCAAAGTGAATCATGAAACTCTACTGAAGTTTTAGCAAATTGGGTTCTCTCTGTTTATATGCCTGCAGTGGAGCACAAAATACAAAAGGTAGGAAGGAACAAGCCATAAAGATATCAAATCTCAGAGGGGATAAAGCCCTGGGAGCAGATGGCAACCCATCTTAGATACTACAGGGAATGGGGAGAAAAGCAATTAGGTGAAGATTTGATTACTAATGATGCTTCATACAACTGTGAAAATCCTTTAGCCCGAGGAAGCAACAACAGCCATTTCCCATGTTTGCGGGGTTTGCTGTAAGGACAGTTCTGTTTTGTCCAGTTGGCCTTCCTTTGGAAGGAGTAGTGTGGAGATTTGTTCTAGAATTCCTCTTTCAAGGTGGTGAACAAGAGCGCAAGTTGCTGTTCTGTGAGCAGGGCTCCCGAGGGCTGGTGGTTGTTGAGGGTGACCGCCATGTTGGCTTGTCCCTTTCTGAGGTCTCTGAACAACTGTGTGCCTCGCTCAACTTGAAAAAGGCACAAGTTAGTCAAGAATGTTGATTCTGAGGTTAGTTTTTTGCTCCCTGGTTCTTTCCCATGTTTCAAATGCCGCTTTTGTCTAATTTCCTGTGGTTAGAAGACACGAGGGCTGAAGAGGGGGAAATTAAACATCAGCCATCTTTTGCAGTGTCCCCCCCCCCCCCCCCGCCTTACATCACATTAAAGGATGACAAGATGTCAGGAACCAACGTGGGCACATGTGCATCTGACAGACAGCACTTTATAGTAAGTGTGTGTGGATAACCATCTGAAGCATTATTATTAGTTTTTTTTTCCTGTTGAGAAGGAATTGATTGTATTCAGGTTGGTACAATTTGTATTATGTAAAGCAGAATCCAATGTTTTAAAAATATTCCACTTTTTAAAGAATGTGTAAGGATTGTGACTACACAGGGAAGCAAATATATCTCTTTAATGGTACTGAGACCTCCCATCTGATCGCAGAGCTTTCTTTGATAGCATGTTCCATTTATTTGCCTTTGAGTCTCTGGAAGTGGCAGCTCGGAAGGATTTCTTTATCTCTGTAAATGAGGCAACTCTCAGAGATCCAGGTGGATTTATTCACTTTGGCAGCAGTTAAAATGAAGCTAACTCTGTCAACGTTTTTGAAGAGCACGATGTAAGTTTTGTTAGCCACCTTAAAAAACAGAAGTGATAAGTCAAACATGAACCTGTACACAAGTAACATGAGAATAATACTACAGCACAGAAACACACACCTGCTTTCCTTAAAAGAACCGATGAAAGAAGAGAATGATTTGTGTGGATTTGGCTCCATTCTGATTCTCCCCCCCCCCCTTGCAAGTTTTCAGGAATTTTGTCCTCAAAGTCCGCGTACCTTTATTACAAGTTGGTCCTGACCTCTCCTGTCGGGGGTTCAGACGGGCTTACCTGGGACTCCATCGGGGCCTCCCATTTTGACCCACACCAGCTTCGCTTTCCCAGGGTTGCAGCACCAGGAGCTGCCAGCACATTTACAAGGCCAGAAAGAGGGCTGCCATCTCTGGTCTAGGAAATTCCCGGGCACCTGTGGTGCAGGGCCTGGGGAGGGCAGGGTGTGAGGAGGGGAGGGTCCTCCATGGGATATGATGCCAGAGAGCCCACCCTCCAGAGCAGCTGTTTTCTCCACAGGAGCCATTCTCTGTCATCTGGAAATCACTTCAAATTTTGGGAGAACTCCAGCCCCAGCCTGGAGGTTGGCAACTCTAGCCAGAAATCCGAGTACCTTCGCTCAGTGGTCTCAGCCTTCCCAAGCCTGGGACTTGCTCTGAATGCTCAGGTGGCCGCATGGGACCCACCGAGCAGGAAGCATGATAAGTCATGAGGTTGTGTGATGGGAACAGGAGGGCTGTGCGTTTGACAGACGCACACACACACACACACACACACCCCGGTGGGGAGAGGCTCCTTGCTGCAGGTGGGACTGGTGAACTGGAGACCTTACTAGTAGGGATCCGGAGTGGCTGGGCCGGGTGGTGGAGGGCAGGCAAGGGGAGAGAAGGCAATGGCAGATTTTTGCAAGGGAGGGGGGAGGCTGTCTCTGAACTTTTCTGTGCTAAAAAGGAATCCTCTCCAACCTGTGGCCACATGTGCCCCCCAAGCTCTTTCTGGGCAGCCCTCCAACCTGCTAGTCTGCTGCTATCACCCTCAAGGCCTTTTCTCTCAGGCCCCCACCCACACCCACACTGTTCTTCCTGCCTCAAGCGGCACCAACTAATGCTGTTCTTCCCGCCCCTTTCTTGCAAAAAACACAATAGCAACACTGTTTCTTCTGGTCTCCGTGGTTCCTTCTGTCAGCCCCCTCTTGGTCTTATCTTCCACACTTGCATTTTGGCCATTCTGGCTGCTTTGCTAGCCAGCAAGGCTCAGGTACCCATAGCTCTCCGCTTTTTCATTCCCCATCTCCGTTCATTACCGTGTTGAAGGTTGTACATGTGTGTAAGGAAGATAAAACAGCTGTGTGAATGGATACAGGAGATGCCTGGACTGTTTTTGCAAAGAAGGCAGGAATAGGACAGTAAAAGGGCTGGGACTTTTGCAAAAAAAAAAAAAGGGGGGGGACACAAAGTGTTTTGCATACAGAACATTTATAGGGGCTCCACCCATCAAGGCTCCTCCAAGTGGCTTCCAGGGTTACTGGTGCGGTTGATGCTGCAGGCTAAGTCCTAGTAAGATCTTTGCACAAGAGCTGGTTACTCTGACTTCTTGCCTCGCTTGCTTCTGCCTCTCCTCCCACACCCACTCCAGCTAGGAGCCTTCCCCTGCATCTGTGGCTGCAAGAGCTGGCGAGCGGCCCCTTGGGTGGAGGGGGAAGGAGTACTCTCTTAGCAGGGAAGCTTCTGGGATTCCCCTTCCCGCGTCTTCCTCCAGCCAAGTTCCCATTCCCCAGGCTGCCGTTTTGCTTCTCATGATTGAGGCTTGGCTGGCTGGTAGTAATGTCTGTGTGCACCCTGCATATAATTTGAAACCAACTTAATGGCATATCCTCTGCTCCAGGTGGGAGGCTGCCCTTTTATTTGCTCTTTCTCTCTACCTGCCCTTTTTTGGAGGGCCCTTAATTTTTAAAGTATTAGCATGTGTAGATTTAAACCTCAAGGTAGTGTGTTTATTAAGAAATAAATATCATAGTATTCAACGTACTTAGGATTGCAACTTCAGTGTATTTAGGATTGCAACTTCATAATCCTTTTTATTAAAAAAAATCTTCCTAACCTGTGCATATGGTCCAATATTCCTGAGAACTGTAGTGGATAGGGAGGCAGGGGTCTCTTCTCTTCTTTGCCATGGTCAAAATGAAAATCCCCAGCTAACAGCAACTAGAGTGGGCTGGATTTGATGGGAAAGGGAAGAGTTAGACCCCTAAAACTATACTTCTCATATTGTTATTTTTTCAAGGATTGTATTGAAACTCTGCAACTGCTGCTCTGCTAAAAATTCTGTAAGAAGATTCTGCAAAAGAAAGTGCTGTTTCAAAGAAACAAAAAATTGCAGATGAGCACCATGTCTTTAATGATAAATGGACTACTGAGTACTTCCTTGTTTTAAAAAAGGATAAAGCTGTTTGCCTGATAATGGCTTGAAACTGTCTCAGTATTAAAGGAGTACAATGTTAAAAGGCACTTTGAATCCTGTCATAAAGGCTACTCGATATATCAAGGAGAGGTGCGAGTGAACAAGATAAAGTCCCTTACAATTAATGTTTTTGCAGCAAAATACTTTTAGAAAGCACGTTGAGGAGAACCTGTCTACTATTAGGGCCAGCTATCATGTTTTTAAATGTAATGTTGAGAGTGTTATATCATTCACTGATGGTGAATTTGTTAAGAAGTGCATAGTTAAATTAATGGAGGAAATGTGTCCTGATAAGGTATCTTGTGTTAGCTGTGTCAGTTTATCTGCATCTACAATTACCCATACAATAATTATTCGTTATTATTATCACCAGGTGTGTTGAAGAACTATGAGAAGAGCTGCCTATGTCACTGATTGTCAAGGCAAAAAGTTTTAATTTTTTTTTCTTTTGGCATTAGATGAGAGCAATGACATTATAAACACTGCTCAACTACTAATTTTTATCAGAGGGATAGATTCCAACTTTGGAATTACAGAAGAGTTGTGTGCACTGCAGAGTTTGAAAGGCACTACAGCTACAGAAAATATATTCTTGAAGGAGTATGAATCAGTAGAAAATTTTGGTCTGAGTTGGGATAAATTGAAAAGCATTACAACTGATATTTCAAGAAATATGGTGGGAAGTAAAACTGGTGCAGTTGCAAGAATCAGTGAAGAGATATTGAAATTAAACGGTACACTTCCCGTACAATTTCACTGCATCATCCATCAGCAAGCCTTGTATAGTAAGATTCTTCAGTGGGAAGTGTGATGTATATTGTTGTATTCAGCATTAATTACATCAGGCATCATGGCCTTATTCATCATCCATTTCAATTTTTTTATCTCAGAGATAGATGCAGGATGTGGAGATATATTGTACTATACAGAAGTGAGGTGGCTTAGCAGAGGCAAAATCCTCAAATGTTTTTTCAGTCTTCATCATGAAATTGGTGCCTTTTTCAAGGAAAAAGGAAAAGGTCAAGAGGTATTTTCTGACCCTGGATGGATTTTTTATTTGGCTTTTTTAACTGATATCACAGAGCATCTGAACACATTGAATCTAAGGTTGCAGGGGAAAGGAAAGTTTGTCTGTGACAGGTATTCTGAATTGAAAGCTTTCGAAGCAAACCTAAACATTTTTTTGAAGCAAGTTAGTGAAGGTGACTTTTCAAACTCCTCATGCTGCAATGGACTAAAATATGAGAAGGACGGGAATTTACAATTCATTGTTGAAAACACATCAAAGCACTGAACCTATTGCAGGTGGAATTCCAGAACAAATTCACTGGTTGCCATAAGCATGGAAAGGAAATAAGAATGTTTCAGAATCCATTTGAAGTAGTACCAGAAGATGCAAGTAACTTTTTTTTTCAGATGGAACTAATTGATTTGCAAGCCAGTGATCATCTCAAAGACATTAGCAAAGAAATAGATTTCTATTCTGGTCTACCTGATATATTTATCAACCTAAGAAATTTGCTGCAAGTATGTTCACAGTCTTTGGCACTACACACATATGTGAACAAACTTTTTCCATGATGAAAATTGTGAGATCCATGTGCAGGTCAAGACTTAGAGATGAACATTTACACGACATTTTAAGGGTGTCTATCGCAAACCTTGACTTGGACATTAATGCCCTGGCTAACAGAAAACAGCCACAAAAACCACACTGACTAGGTGAGAATGTGTAGGTAGATAAAAGGATTCTACAGTAATATATTGTACTAGGAATAAGGCCCATTGTGGAAATAAATACAATGGGCTCTAGAAAGAGGCTCTGGGAGAGTGCCCTGGCCTTCGGCCCTCAGTGTCAATTTGCTGTGGCGACCTCAGCTGGGTATAATGACACAGAGTCCACCATTTTCTCTGCCATCTGAAGTGCAGTTGTGATTCAGCATGATCTCCATTCCTCCCCTGGAGATTGGCAGCAATGGTTCCCCATGAGGGAATGGGTGGTTTGAAGGGTGGAGTTGATGGCACTGAACCTGTCTGAGGTCTCACCCCTGCTGAAACCTCACCCTCTCCAGGGTCCACCCTTTAAATTGCCAGGAATGTCCCCACCTGGAGTTAGCAACCCTACCTCCCAGCCAACTGTCAATGTATCATTATCTGCCCCCTGGCTTCAGCTTTCTATCTCCTCCCCCCTCCCCCCTAGAGAGCAGTTATAATTCTGAGTGATCTCCAGCCCCCACCTGGATATTGGCAACAATGGTTCCCCATGAGGGACTTGCTGGCTTGGAGGGTGGAGTCTATGGCATTGTACCTGTCTGAGGTCCCACTCCTCCTCAAACCTCACTGTCTCCAGGCTCCATCCCTCAAATCTCCAGGAATTTTCCACCTGGAGTTGGCAACCCTATCTCCTTCGCAGCCAATCATCAACCTCATTCTTCAAGTTTCCATCCCCCCCCCACAACCTCCACCATGCTCTGAAGCCCTGACTGCTATGTCACATTGGCTGTCATAAAGGGTCCATCTCAGCAGGGTATGAGGACACAGAGTCCACCATTTTCTCCAAGGGAACTGATCTCTGCCATCTGGAGAGCACTTGTAATTCTGAGTGGTTTCCAGCCTTCGCCTGGAGATTGGCAACCATACTTCCCCTGGTGGAAAAGTAGTCTTTCTCTGCAATGGGGACCGAAGCAGCTGACATCATTCTTCTCTCCCCCTTTTTGACTTGCACAACAACCCTGTGAGGTAGGTTAGGCTGAAAGTCTGTGACTGGCCCAAAATCACCCACTCAGCAAGAACCTGGGTCTAGCAGATCCTGCTCTGAAGCACTGACTGCTACGCCTAGGATAGCCTACCTCCAGGTGTAGCCTGAAGATTGCCAGGTATTACAATTGAACTCCAGACAACAGATCTTCCCCCCTTCCTTGGAGAAAATGTCTGCTTTGAAGGGTGGCCTTTATGGCATTCTGTTCAGCTGGCCCCAATGAGTTTTCTCCCAAAGGCCATCATAGGTGTGGAATGGGGCTTTCAGAGAAGCAAGCTTGGTTGCCTAGCAATGGGCACTGAGGAGAAAGTTGCCGGCTCTGGTGATGGAATAGGGTTCCTAACCTCCAGGTGGGGCCTGGGGATCTCCTGCTTTTACAATGGATCTCCAGCTGACAGAGATCAGCTCCCCTGGAGAAAATGGCTGCTTTGGAGATGGACTCTATGGCATTGTATCATGCTGAGGCCCCTCCCCTCCCCAAACCCCACCCTCTCCTAGATCCATCCCCAAAGTCTCCAGGGATTTTCCAACCCAGACCTGGCAACCCTGTGATGGAAGTACCTGAAGATTTGGGGGGGGGGGTGGATCCTGTGGAGGGCAGCATTTTTTTTGGGGGGGATACAAGGACTCAGCAAGCTGTAATGCCATAAGGTCTACCCTCCAAAGCAGCCATTTTCTCCAGGGGAACTGATCACTGTCATCTGGAGATCAATTGTAACAGTGGGAGATCTCCAGGTCCCACCTGGAGATTGGCAACCCTAGGGGAAAGTCAACCACACTGCAGGGGGTTGAAGGGAACGGTTTGATGGTTGCTGGCCCACCTCATTAGCCAGCCAGCTGTGGTGGAGCTAAGCAGGAGAGAGGGCCTGAGTAATTTCACACAGCCAATATGTTCCGTTTCAGGAACTCTTGAGTAACGGTTTCTGTCAGGCATTTTACACAGAACCTTATTAGTACCGGTTCCCTAATGGAACATATTGGCCCTTTCACACAGAAACGTGCCTCTCCCGTTGGGGAAGCTTTCCTGAGCTGGTTTACCTTGAAACCTCCTCCCAAGCGTTCTTCAGTGCTTGTACCGGTCCTGAAGTGCTACGGGGTGCTGTGTGAAATGGCCCCCTGTTTCTGACAGTTTATTCTGACAGTTTATTCTGGGCATGCTGGCAGTGTGCAGGGGAGGGGGTTATGCTGTTAGTCCATTGTCTTTTCACTGACAGAAGCAGGCCACTGAGGGGACAATTAGACCCACCTGGCAGTGGGCGGAGGAGAAGAGTGGACCCAGCAGCACCCAGTCGGTCCTCCCCCTTCGCTGGCTCCCTCCAGACTGAGGCTGGGACGCTGGCT
This sequence comes from Lepidodactylus listeri, assembly GCA_029233225.1. Taxonomy (NCBI): domain Eukaryota; kingdom Metazoa; phylum Chordata; class Lepidosauria; order Squamata; family Gekkonidae; genus Lepidodactylus; species Lepidodactylus listeri. Next base: position 9,504,706 of record JARCFY010000017.1, on the reverse strand, counting down.
GGTGGCCCTGTGGGCGGGACTGAGGCAAAGCAGGGAGAGAATGCAGCCAATGGCCAGGGACCCCCTTTTGAGTGGCAGTCCGTCCAGCGAACTGATTTTGGCGCCCCATGGAATCTTGCCCCTTGGAATCTTAAAACGGCTTTATATAATAGAAAAGATTGTGTTCAAGTTAACATTTCTTCATTGACCTCTGAATGTTTACTTTTGTTCCTAAGAGGTAGGTTAATAATTTTGTTACATTTTGATTTAAGATGTGGCCCTCTTCAGGCATTGGGCACTCTAATGCAGCCCCCATGTGCCAGAAGGTTGGGGGCCCCTATCCTAGAGCATTGTGCGATGCTGTGAAATATCTTCTGGGTACAAACCTGGAAGTCATGTCAAGGCATAGTATGATGCTAGCCTGGTCATTTTGCTCCCATTGCTCCATCAAGCTTCAGCTGAAGTCCGGAAACTGGGGGGCAGAAGGAACATGGCGGTCTTAAAGAATCTGGAACGGTACTACTTCAAATGCTGTTAAATATGGTCCACTGGGATAAGTAGGCCCAAATTATAATAATTTTTCGCATTTATAGACCATTTTCCCAGTGTTCAAAGCACTTCACATTTCTGCAGTTACCCTGACATATAAAAATATATTGATTAGGACTCCCATATCACAAACTGGGGCTGAAGCAGAGAGATACTGGCTCAGCCTTCTGCTACCACGGGGGGGGGGGGGGGGTGCCGGGGAAATGGTTGCTGAGGTCAGAGCTTGCGCCCAGTGGGTCTCTGGGCAAGGACAGCCAGAACCCCTTCCTTCCTTTTGGTTTGCTGGTGAGCCCCCAAACATCATCTCAGGCAGAGGCCGCTTCTTTTTTGCAACTCTTTGGCCCCCAAAAGGTTGCCGAATTCTGTCCTGTGGACAAGACCCTGATAGGGAAAAATCTACCTTTTACAGTCATTGGTGAAGTTCCTTAAAACTGAGTTGGGAATGAAAGGCTATATAACAAATGCCTTCTTCCCCCGGACCAGGGTATAAATCCAAAGCGCCTCTAATGCAAGTCTAACAGTTTGTAGCAGTCGATTTGCTACAAGTACTGCTACGCCAAGAGCCTCACAATAAAAATTCAAGAGTTTAAAACGGGTAGATTAATCCCTCGAGAAGTGATGATTCAGTTATAATCAATTTAGTCGAATGGATCTGGGCAGGAGTCATCAAAGGAGCCCTCAGGATTCAGCGCTAATGACATTAAGGCTGCACTGCCAAAGGAAAAAGTAGTTGGTGTCACAGTGACACAGTAAATTACTATTACATCTCTGTCAATATATTAATTGGTTGAACTAGGTCACAGAGATAACCCAGTGCAATTACATTTCTTAAATCTTCTGTGGGGTGCCTGCATTTCCTTTATGTGAAGGTTCCAAGAAATTGGATTTCTCCTACCAACTCTCAAAAAGATTTTAGTCACTTTTAGGACATGGGCACAAATAGCCAGGGCTTGCTGAAGAATAATTGGTTCCCCCATCCCATACCTGTTCCATTCATTACAGAGAAGAAAAAGAAGAAGAGATTGGATTTATACCCCGCCCTTCACTACCCAAGGGAGTCTCAGAGCAGCTTACAAACTCCTTTCCCTTCCCCTCCCCACAACAGACACCCTGTGAGGTAGGTGGGGCTGAGAGAGCTCTTTCAAGAACTGCTCTTTCAAGAACAGCTCTGACAGAACTATGGCTTGCCCAAGGTCATCCAGCAGGTGCAAGTGGAGGAGTGGGGAATCAAACCCGGTTCTCCCAGATTAGAGGCCACACACTTATCCACTACACCAAATTGCCTTTATTTACTTGGCATTCAAAATGAATAATTTTGACATTCTCTTACATCTATTTTGGCACTTCAAAAACTTGGTGCCGTGGATGACTGCCTAGCTGGCCTATATGGTCGGGCCAGCCTGGCAGATACATATAACCCATATTTTGGGCAGCCAGTCTAAAAGATAACAAGTTTTGGGGAAAGATAATTGCTAGCAACCTGAATTCAAAAGTACAGTTCTTTGTCCCATTCCTGTGGCATGCTAGGAAAATAATTTTCTAGCACTTCTTAAGACATCAATTCCTGAGCAGGGGACTATGCATGAAACTTTGGGCTTTGAGTCTGAAGATTGTCCACCAGTTTATAAATATGAAGTTCAGTGTTCGATTAGTAAGCTGAAATTGGGAAAGGCACCAGGCCCTGGTTGGGAACTGGTTGGAGAAGAAATGACAAGAAGACTCTGATCCAAGGAGTGATGCTACCACATGGGCATATGCAGGGCACTTTTTGTAGAAAAAGCCCAGCAGGAACTCTTTAGCATAATAGGCCACACCCAACAGCAGAAACTCATTAGCATATTAGGCCGCCAAAGGCTGGGGAGACTAAGGGCAGCCAGGCAAACATGCCCCTTTCTTCCCTGAGATTCTCTCTGCTATTGTGGAGAGACTCAGGTAAGTGCGGGGGGGGGGGCATGGGTAAATGCCTTTCTCTCCCTCCCCCATATCGGAGAGGGGAAGAAAGGCATTTCCAAGGTGCCTGGGTTCCCTGCCTGCCCTTTTCCAGCTGGGACATGTCAGCTAGAGAAGGGAAGGCAGAGAGAGGCTTTTCCTTGTCAATTTCATTCTCAGCTGACTGGCCAGAAGTGAAATTGACTATAGGGCTGCCAAGTCCAACTTGGGAAATATCTGGGGACTTTGGGGGTGGAGCCAGGAGACTTTGGGGGTGGAGCCAGGAGAAAGGAAGTGACATCATTTTGTGATGTCACATCCTGTGATGTTGCTTCCACATGCTTCCACATGAACTCATGAAGTTTCCTAATACTGAATCAGGCCATTGGTCCATCAAGGTCAGTATTGACTACTCAGACTGGTAGTGGCTCTCCAGGGTCTCAGGCTGAGATCTTTAATGTCACCTATTGCCTGATCCTTTTTTAGCTGAAGAGGCTGATACTTCCTGCATGTCAAGCAGATGCTCTATCACTGAGCAACGGCCCTACTGAATCCTTCCTCATTTCGGCAGAATATGAAGCACTAAGTGCTACACAAGTGCTAAATATGATTTTCATATCATAAGAACAGGAGAGAAGCCACAGTGGATCGGCCCATCCAGTACAGCCCATCCAGTACAACACTCTGTGTCACAACAGTGGCCAAAAATACCAGGTGCCCTCAGGAGGTCCAGCAGCGGGGCCAGAACTCCAGAAGCCCTCCCACTGTTGCCCCCCCAAGCACCAAGAATTCAGAGCATCACTGCCCCAGACAAAGGGTTCCATTTAGACCTTGTGGCTAATAATAGCCACTGATAGACCTCTGCTGGATGGGGACAGAGAGAGAAAGAGAGAGACAGACAGACAGACAGAAAAAAGAAAGAAAGAGGGAGAGAGAGAAGGAAAAAAACTGGCAGAGGCACTTACTTCCATTTAGACCTTGTGGCTAATAATAGCCACTGATAGACCTCTGCTGGATGGGGACAGAGAGAGAGACAGACAGACAGACAGACAGAAAAAAGAAAGAAAGAGAGAGAGAGAGAGAATGAAAAGAGCTGGAAGAGAAACTTACCACAGCAACGTTGCAAGCCACATGCAAAAGCAGCCCCTTCAGTCCCTCCTTAATCTCTGGGCAGACCTCTCTTCCTGTGGAAGCTCTCTTGCTGACTTCTTAAAGGGGAAATGTCTGGTGAGGCTTTTTACTGCAGGGCAGGCTCTCTGCAGACATTTCCCTTTTAAGGCAGTCATTTTGTCCCCCGGTGGCCAATTTTAAAAAAGCGGAGGTAAGCACTAAAAATCGGTGTTTCCCCCGCCCTACTGGGGGACTTGGCAGCCCTGATTGACTAGGAAATCCCCATGGACTCCCCAGAGGGAAAGAGGGCATTTTAACATGCTGCCTTTCCCTCTTGTGTGTAACATGGGGAGGGCAGAGTGCTCTGTAGCCACACATGCCAGAGGTTTTGGTTGTAGGCGTGGCCAACTCAGGAGCCAGCCAGAACTCCGTTCATGTGTGTTCCTGCCCCCAAATATCCCTTGGGAATATGCATTGAGAGCCCTGTACACAAGTTAAGTGAACTCATGTACAGTCAAGCCCAGTGCACATGACTGCCTCATGCATTAATGCAGTGTGGCCCACGGGGTGGGGGTGGGGACTGGGGGTACAAAATTCCTGGGGTTCAAGTCAGCTTGAGGGCCCGGTAAAGCTAGAATCATCCTGCATTATTATTTTTTTAACTTCCAGTGCAGTTCTCCATTGAAGCCATTGGGGCACAGAAAAAACATAGAAGAGGAAACAAACAGAAGCTGTGACTTCTTAATTGGTGCCGATTTGCCTCCCCTTTTTAGCAGTGATTTTTAAAGAAAGCTTTCCAAGGCTGCAGACTTTTTTAAAACTATGAGGCTAATGAAAACATTTTCCTATCATGAGTTTTTCATAAACTAATCAACTAACCTGATATGCCTTCATTTTTCTCTTCCTCTACCATCTAATTCTTTGGTGTTTGTCCTCCCCCCCCCTTTCCTGCCTCATTTCTTCTCATCTCTATCCTGGCTGAGGAGTTAAAACATGCTTAGTAGTAGAACAGAAAACTTCTGTGTCAAATTAATATTCCTCGAGTTCCTATCAAAGCAGTGTTATTGGTGATTTTTACATCTTTATGCTTTACACACATTTTGGTCTGCATTAATCTGTATTAGATTGGAGGTTATAAGTAGTGGATAGTGGATGCCTTGCGTGAATTCCTTAGTTTCAGTTTATATCACATGCTGCATAATTAATTCATTGAATAAACTACTAAGAGGTGACATCGGCTGGTTTAGAAGACTCTAAAAGGGGATTAGACAGATTCATTGAGGTGGAAAGGTCCATGAGTTGCCATTAGCTATGATGACTAAATAGAACCTCCATGTTCAGGGCCAGTATACACTTGAATGGTAGTTTGAGGGAGGCAACTTTTTTGGGGGGCTGTTGCCGTGGTTACCTGGTGATGGGATTCCAAGAAGCACCTAGCTGGCTGGCTGGTTAGCTAGGAGATAGGACACTGAAGCGGAGAACCCTCTGGTGTGATCCAACAAGTCTCTTATTTTATTCTTATGAAAGGTATAGGGCATTTAGTTATCCTGCCCTCATTTTCACCGAGGGTTTTTGTTGGAGTTTTGCAGGTTCTCTCACTGAAGTTGTGGAAGAATTTACATGTTCTGTTTATGCATGCTGATATCCTAGCTATTTAGTCAGAGACCCAATGGCAGACCCCACACATAGTTGCCACCAGAGCAAGGTGTTAAAATGCATAATTTGTTAGGTTTGGGATTCTCCAATCGGTTAATCAGTAGATCAGAAGATGTCCCAGGGGTGGAGGCTTAGAAAGTTTATTGCTCTTTTGTTCTAACTCTTGCCTGGGGCTAGCACATGTGGTTTAGGCATCCCTAAACTCTGAGACAGCTGAGTCCACAGTGCAGGGCAATCAGGAAAACTGATGAAGGTGTGTCCCTAACTGCCAGGAATGCCAGCCCTCAAGGTAGGCCAGCTAGTACCTTCAACCAGAAGGGGAGGCAGATCAAGCCGGATGAGATGAGGAGACCAGTGCCACTGTGAGACAATCTCAGAGAATTCTCCAATTTGGGTAATCAATAGATCAGAAGATGTCCCAGGGGTGGAGGCTTAGAAAGGTTATTGCTCTTTTGTTCTAACTCTCGCTTGGGGCTAGCAGTTTAAAAAATAATATTCATTGATCCCACTGATTTCTCTGCACCTTTAAGTATGCTTTTGAATGGTTAGGGAACTGGTTGGAGAACCGCAGTCAGAGAGTAGTGGTCAGTGGCATTTCATCTGAATGGAGGGAGGCGTCCAGTGGGGTGCCACAGGGCTCGGTTCTGGCCCCAGTACTTTTCAATATTTTTATAAATGATCTGGATGAGGGTGTGGAGGGGCTACCCATTAAATTTGCAGATGACACAAAATTGGGAGGAGGGGTGAACACACCAAAAGACAGAGATAGAACTCAACGAGACCTGAACATGCTGTAAAAGTGGGCAGATGTGAATAAGATGCAATTTAACAAGGATAAGTGCTGGGTTCTACATCTGGGTAACAAAAATGAGGAACACACATACTGGATGGGGGATACACTTCTGGGAAGCAGTGTGTGTGAACAAGATCTTGGGGTAAGGGTGGACCGAAAATATGAGCAGCCAGTGTGATGTGGCACCAAAAAAAGGCTAGTGCGATCTTGGGGTGTATCAACAGAGGCATAACATCCAAATAGCAAGATGTCATAGTCCCACTGTACACTGCATTGGTCAGGCCACACCTGGAGTATTGTGAGCAGTTCTGGAGGCCTCTCTTCAAAAAGGATGTGGACAGAATGGAGCGGGTGCAGAGGAGAGTGACGAGGATGATGGGGGGCCTGGAGACCAAGAAGCCCTGGGAGGAAAGGCTGAAAGACTTGAGAATGTTCAGTCTGGAGAAGAGGAGATGGAGGGGGGACATGATGGCTCTCTTTAAGTATTTGAAGGGCTGTCACTGAGAGGAGGGCAGGGAGCTGTTCCTGTTGCCAGTAGAGGCGAGGACTTGCAATCATGGATTTAAATTAAGGATGCGAAGGTACTGGCTGGATATTAGGAAAACCTTTTTTACAACCAGAGTTGTGCAACAGTGGAATCAGCTGCCGAGGGGGGGGGGGTGAGCTCCCCCTCACTGGTGGTCTCTGAGCAGCACCTGGGCAAACAGTTGTCCGGGATGCTCTAGGCCAGGGATGGCCAAACTGTAGCTTGGGAGCCACATGTGGCTCTTTTACATATATTGTGCTATTCCCAGAGGGGAGGCTGGGGAAGAGAAGGGGAGGCATGACTCCTCAATTGGTCTTCCCTTCCCCAGCCAGTGTTACCCTCCCTGGGTAGGTGAGTTGGGGGCAGGGGTGGAGCAGAGAAAGAAAGCAACTTTAAATGTGTTCTCAAAGGTCCCCTGCTGGCCAGTTTGGAGAAGGCATCTGTCTCTTTCAATCCCTTCTCCAAGCCAGGCCAGCCAACATGGGGGTGTGGGGTGGCTTGGAGGATGCATTTAAAGTTGCTTTCTTTCCACTTCTCCCTCCCCCATCTATTTGCTTTCTTTGTTTCTGTTTACTCTCTCTCTTGTCTTCTTTCTTTCCACCTTTCTTTTTATCCCTTCCTTCCTTCCTTCCTTCCTTCCTTCCTTCCTTCCTTCCTTCCTTCCTTCCTTCCTTCCTTCCTTCCTTCCTTCCTTCCTTCCTTCCTTCCTTCCTTCCCCTCCCTCCCTCCCAATCTATTTGCTTTCTTGGTTTCTTTCTATTTTTCCCTCTCTTTCTCCCTCCCTCCCTCCCTCCCTCCTCCCCATCTATTAACTTTTTTGTTTTTCTCTCTCTTTCCTTCCCCCCACCTATTTGCTTTCTTTCCACCTTTCTCTTTTTCTTTCTTTCTCCCTCCCCTGTCCCTCCCCCATCTATTTGATTTCTCTCTCTCTCTCTGGCAAATAAATATCATTAGCAAACAAATAGATATCATTGAACAAATAAATATTATTATCAATATCTGTTTTTACCCTTTTGGGGGTTTTCTTTGTCAGTCTCATTTAATGTTAATAAAAAGGAAATGTGCATCTTTTCCAATTAAAAAATGTGTATAATATTTGTTCATGTCTTGTGGCTCTCAAAATCTGACATTTATTCTATGTGGTTCTTATGTTAAACAAGTTTGACCACCCCTGCTCTAGGCTGATCCTGCATTGAGCAAGGGTTAGATTAGATGGCCCGTATGTCCCCTTCCAACTCTGTGATTCTAGGACTCTAGGATTCTATTAAAGTCTGTGGGAAGAAAGGAGACGGTGGGGGTTTTAATGTTGAGGGAGAGGCATCCTGTGCATGCCTAGAAGCATTTTTCTTTTGAAAATCAGCATGTGCTGAAAACAAACTCTTAGGTTAAGTCCTAGTGAGATCTTTGCACAAACTGAGTAGGTAGAAAAAACACATTATAAAGGGGAATCCAGTTAGGTTGCGATCAGATGGATCTTTAGATCTGACCCAGGCATGAGTGCCTGCTGGATTTAAAGGGAATGTCCAGACAGCAACATCTGGGAAAGGTGCCGCTTCTGTGATCAGCTCGTCAAGCCCCACCAGGGAGCCGTACTTTAAAGATACCGATGAACGTCCAGGCTAATGCTTGCCGACGGGCCAATGGTGGACTTTCCCCTGTCTGATCATTCCAGCACGCAATCAGCCCGTCAGGATGGTCTGACTCCAGACCATCCCAAACGGCTGCCATTTAAAAAAATTCTTAGCAATATGCGCATAAACACATAAACGTGCAATGGCTGCAGAGCTCTGCTCAAACATTCCAGACAATTTCATGTTTCTGAATGGCCCGTGAAATGTATGAACTTTGTTAATTGAAATGGTACCTAGAGGGAGGTACCACTGGCGGTGCTTTTACCATTCAAGCCTGTGCATGCGTGGAAAAACAATGAAGTGCATATGTGCATGCGCAAACAGAATTTTCTCAAACCCCCCCCCCCCAACTGTACAGCTCCTTCAGGTGGACACCTAGACAATCAACTGTGGAGTCCGCACACAGTAAGACGATTCACGGGGGAGGGGCTGTCTGGTCATACTACACTGCATAAAAGAGATCGGGATCAAATTTGAGGTTGGCCAATGGCGGGATTAGCTGCCCATCTGAACACACCCTTAGTCTGTTGTGGCAAAACCAAAAAGGGGTCTTGTGCTGCTGTAAAAATATTGTGTACTGTAGTTTTCAGCTTTCATGGTTAGAATCTGTCATCAGTTGCATGAAGTGAATTCTCAGTCTGCAGATATTGTTACACACATGGAAAAATGTTTGTTAGGCAGAAAAACAGCTGTATTTCCCACTAAAATAAATGTTATAGAGCTATGATACCTGGTAATTAATTAATATTATACATTAATGTTTAAAAATATCATATGCAAGGAAAACAGAAGCCCACTGAATAAAATGGGACTTACTTCTAAGGATTTGGAATGGAACACTGGAATCTTTGATTGAATTTGGCCAATATATAAATCAGATACATACAGGGGTCAAACTGATAAGGTGGAAGCTGCTGAAGGGTTGGTGAAATTTCTCCAGTACTTATGTGCCATGTGCCCAGATAAAAAATGGTATACTTAGAAAATTTATATGCCACCTTGAGCAAGTCTCTGGAAAAGCAGCACACAGTCATAAAAGGAACAATGATAAAATTATCAATATTAAAACAAAACATTAAAAACAATAAAGGCCCTAGCAGGGCTTTCCCCGGGGCGCTGTGCCTCTGCACTGCTCGGGGAAGCTGAGGAGGGGGTGGGGCTTGGTCATGTGCCCGCCCCCTGGGCTCCTCACTCCCGGAGCTGCGCTCCTGTGCGCTCCTGCTCCAACGGACCCCTGGATACATAACACAATTAAATTTGAATTAACATATGACAAGTATAAAGTACATTTCCTAGATGTAGAAATTAGAAGGATAGGTAACAACATACAGACAGAGGTTTACAGAAAACCCACTGATGCCAACTCTTACTTAGCCATGGATAGCTTCCACCCAGGGCACACCAAAAGAAATTTACCTTACTCCCAGTTATTAAGACTGAGACACAATTGCAGTGAGGACAGTGACTTCAAAAGGCAAGCAGGCATTTTAATGGATCAACTTGCTAAGGGGATATTCATCCAGAATTTTGAAAAGAGCTTTCCACAGAGCCTACAACATATCTAGAGCATCTTTGCTTACTCCTAAGACTCATAATCAAAGGGTAGAAAGGATGATTACACCATTAACTTATAACAGTACATTCAAACCGGTGCAGACTATTATAGATAAATACTGGCACCTTCTATCCAACATCCCTAGATGCCAAAATCCTCCTTTGTTCACAGCCCGGAGGGCCAAAAATCTCAGAGACGTACTGGTTAGAAGCAGGCTTCCCGAACTGAAGGACACCAGCTGCACGAGGGGGAGTCATCTACCTAAAGGTTTTTTCCCCTGTGGGGGCTGTTCTGTGTGTAACTATGCTGAGGCTAAAAAATGCTTCTAACAGTTTTACAAGGACTAAAACTTTTTTTGTTAAATCATTCTGTAATTGCAAAAGTCATTCAGTTATTTATGCTACTCGATGTTCTTGTGGGGAAAAATATGTGGGGTTAACATCAAGGCCAGTGAAAATAAGGATTGGGGAACACAGGGGCTGTATTAGATTAAAGAAAAGGAATGTTCCACTTGTCAATCACTACCTGGATTTGGGCCGTACTGAAAACCAGCTGAAGTTCTGGATTATTGAACAGTTCAGACTACAAATTCAAACCGGCTCAAGCTTCTCCAAAGACGTGAGTTATTTTGGATTCATCATTTACAGACATCCGCTCCTCAAGGACTGAATGAAGAACTGGATTGGACCTGCTGCCTTTGAAAAAATGTTCACCTGTTCATCTACCCCTCCCAACTTGTAATCCCTCCCTCGGCTAAGAGCATTGTGCAATACATGGGGGTGATTGCATCTTCCCTGGGTCCACTATATAGGATTGTAATCTCAGCAGTTTGTGACCTGACTATTTCACTTGATGGGAGTGACACACATCACTGATGAATGGGACATTTGATACCTGTTGCCTATTTAAATATCTTTTGAGAAAATACTTCTAGGCTAAATTAATTCTGTATCATAGTAACTTTCAACTCTAATAATTATGACTATTTCATTTTTATCTAGACTGATTTGGAGAATTCGTGGAACTACCACAGGCTTATTTTACTAGTTGTAGCAAATATATAGCATTCAAGGTAATCCTAGCGTAAATTTATTTCTATTTCTTATAAAATCTATTATTACACATATTTATTGTTTGCACAAAAGTAATCTGGCTTCTCCCCCCCCCCCTTTTCCCCTACAATTTCAGACTGCAGCACCTGGTCTTATATATACTCATATATGTCTATTCAAAATTCTGTATGCATTTTTGGATGTGTGTTACTTTGTAACGAATATTGACCTCTGAGGAAGGCCCATAGGGGCCGAAACACGTATGGTCCTTAGGTCAAAAGTTTTATCCATCAGTTTGATATGCACTGCAATTAGTTCTTTATGAACCTAGTTTTAAATGTCTGATACTTGGACTGTCTCTTTTAATTTAATTTTGTTTTATTTATGTGTACACCCTAATAAATGTCTATATTTTTCATATTAATTCTTTTGTTAGCTTGACCCTCTCAGTTCACAGCTACCTGCTTAGGATTACTCTCCAAAGATCTAGTAAATTCTGTATCCTTTGATCTACTCAGGATCTGTACCTTCAACCTGATCAGGATCGGGCCCCTCTGGAAATTATTCCCAGGGTAATGGCATCTCTGGGCCTCACTGGGGACATCCGGGGGCAGGAGGGGGGAGCGGCGAGGCCTGGCGTCTCCGGGCCTCGCCAGGGACATCTGGGGGCAGGAGGGGGAGCGGCAGGGCCTGGCGTTTCCAGGCCTCGCCGGGGACATCCAGGGGCAGGAGGGGGGAAGCGGCGAGGCCCAGCATCTCCAGGCCTTGCCAGGGCAATCCGGGGGCGGGAGGGGGGGAAAGGGATGGCGAGGCCCATGCAGCGCAGAGCCGCGGGCCTCGCCGGGGCAGCAGGGGGGAGAAGGATTGGCTCCTTCTCTCCCCCCCCCCCCGGTGGATCCCGCATCTTGTCACTTTCTAAAGTTAGTGAAGCTGCAGGAAGAGGACCCTGTCTGGAGGTCTGGCTCACCTGCTTCCTCTCCCTGGATGATAAAACCAGCTTTTCACAACTCTCCAGCTTTCCTTCCCCATTAAGCAGCCTGACTGAGAGTCTGCTTTTTTGTTTGTTTCAGATTAGTAGAAATATTTTTAACATGTTTTTGCAGTTTTGTACTGTTTGGGAGAGACTGATGTCTCATTTAGTTCAGTGGGGCTTAATCCAGGTAACAATTCTTATTCTGTTCATAGTCACAGAAAGCCAAGTGATTTGTTTTGTTATGATATGGATCAGGGTTGGGGAGGGCATAATGGCTCTTGGCCTCCCTGCCTTCAGTGGATGTGTGGGGGAGGGAGAGTGGGAGTGCAGTCATGGGGCGAGGCCATCAAGCTCATTCTTGCTCACCCACCCCACCTGTTCAGTGGACATTTAGGGCTGTCATGTGCTCCAGTCTTTCTCTTCAGCGTTTTCTTTTTAGCAGAAAAATCAACAAAGACAACCCATAGAAGGATGCCACCCAACAGCAGCCCCATCTCTCTCTCAGTCTCCAAACAGCCTCTTACATTTAATATTTTTACAGGCAACAATCAATTGTTTTTTCTTCTCAACTCTCTGGCATACCACAACAGAAGCAGAAGTCCTAGAGCACCCATCCTCAGCATCCACACTAAGGCTTCCGTTTCTCCTAGACTCTATGGTATACCATTGAGTCCATGATGTCATTCCCTCCAGGGGAACTGCCCCACCAGGAGGTTAATAACACTATTGAGGATCTGAACCCTGGTTTCCCTGTTTCTAGACCCACCACTAACTGCTAGACCCCACTTGTTTTATGTATGTGGCCTTTACAGGCAGTATTGATTTTCCTGTTTGGATTTTACATGGCAGTTATAAGGTATAGACAATTCCAGGCATTGGTACTGACAGTACGGGGGGAAAACACATAGTAGACTATTTGGTGTAATTTTGGCTCCCCCTGTTACCGAGAACACACTGGGCATAGCGAAACACATTCAGTGTGAGATACTGAATAGATCCAATAAGCCAGGCCTTGTGATGAAATCAAAAGTTCATTTATTCTTAAAGGTCTTGTCAATGAAATACGTTCAGTGTTAGTGATGGCTTGGATAATGGGCAAGGTTCAATTATACAGATTTCAAACAGCAAAGTGTGTACTAGACACCAATCAGTAAAGTCCCCCCAGAAGGCGCACAACTCTAACCGTTTGTCTTCCCACCAAAAGCGCGCGGAGAAGCAGAGATTACACTTGGCAAGCAAGCACCCCCTCCCACGAGACAGGCAAAGCTATTCCTACACAGTGAATCACCTGGAGCTTCTTCGTTACAATAACAATTCAAGGCTAGGCTTCAAAGGGTCAGATTACATGAGCCACAAGCGCAAGGGAAAGGGGAGGAAGGGGAGGAAGGAACACTCTGATGTGGAGACTCCCGGGTTGTCATACGCCAGGCAGGAGGAACACATACAATACATGACAGGGAACCTGACATCTAGGACAGCCCTCAGAAAGACAGCTTCAAGTTTCACAGCTTCTTTAAGACTTCTGCTCTGAGGCCATATCATCAAACCTATAAGTTCTGTGGTTCTGTGAAAGGAAGCAGAAAGAGTTACAGCCTCTCTACAAACCCTTATTTTGACATGTGCATGATTACTGATGGTAAGAGTGACCTTCATATGTATGAGAATGTAGGAGACATTAAAAGTTATAAGTGATTTTCTATTGATTATTGCTGATTCATAGAAATCTTTGGGGAAAAACCTTTGGGAATCTCCTGGAGAGTTGACAAACTGCTTGAACCACTAAACAGCATTATTAAAGCAAGTAGTTTAAACAGCATTATTAAAGCAAATAGTTTTAATTGACAGGAGAGTTTCCTTTTAATTGGGAGCTATTGCAGGTGTTTTGCCTATCATCTCAGCCAACTTTAAGATTTATGATGGAATCTTCTTGCTTCAAAGGACCCAACAAAGTAATTGGTCAAACTGCCCTGGCAAGAATTCACCAGCCATGCTAAGGGATGCCAAAAATTAATAAGGTTAAATAAATTGCAATTGTATTTTCTATAGACAATAAGCTGAGTAAATATCTGAATGTCTATAGCTGAGAATGAAAGCTTATATTTATTGCAGTGGTTTGTGAGCTTTAGGGAAACCCAGACTATTCTTTAGGTTTGGGATGTTGCAGCATAAAGAAGAAAAGACTATGGTTGCATTTTTAACTGGAATAATAGAATGAATTGAATAGGTATAATGCTAACTGGGAAAGCTTGCACCACTGCCAATTGTCCCATCTTGTACTTCAAAAAGAAGAGCCTAACTGGGTTAAAAGGACAGCTATACACTGTAACAGGGAGAAATTCCTTCTCTTGATCTGACTGTGTGTTTTTAGAACTTTTAAGAAGTTTGTATTAGCAATTTTAAGCTCTGCTGTGGCCAGCACTGGTGGACTGTAAGAAATCAGGTTTTGATGCCAGGAACAAAATGGATCCATGTATTTCTGTTGGCCTTTGAGCAAAACCAAGTGACTCAAAATTCAGGGGGGAGGGGTTTGTTACACACATTAATGAATGTGTAGTAATAAATTATTTTTTACAGCAATAGGTCCTAGGAATATTTCTCCCCCAATAAGCCACAGACCCCATCTCTCGCCCCATTCTGGTAATGGTTGAAATAGATACAGAGATCAAGAAAAATCTCCCTTGTATACTGCAGAAGGGCAAATCCTCATATAAAGAATAATAGGAGAGGCTGGTTAAAGTATGTGAGAACCCTGCTAGATCCAATAAGCCAGGCCTTGATCTGAAATGAAGTCCTTTATTTCTTAATGGTCTATTCAGGAACACATTCAGTGTTAGAGATGACAGTTAGGGGGTGGATGGTCAGATATACAGAATTCAAACAGCAAGACAGAAGCATAACACCAATCAGGGCAATTTGCAAAAAGGCGCAAAACATAGCTGTTACTTTCTCACCCCAAAAAAGGCGCCAACGCAATTAGATCAGACTTGGGAAGTCTTCCCCCTCTTCCCCAAACCTTCCCATACCAGCAGCCACCTGGTACAGTGTTAGGAAAACAATTCAAGGTTACAGACGCTTCTCAGAGAAACAATAATAAAGGCTTGGGAGAAGATGAACCGAGGGGGCAAGAAAGAGCCCACTGACGTGGAGGCTCTACCCTCCCCACCTCCTGGCCAGGAGAAATGACAGGGAACCTGACACATTGCATTCAGGGCAAAATTGACTCCGTGGAATGGATCTTCCCATCAGATCTCAACTCAAGGAATGGATCTTCCTACCTTCCCCTGTTTTTTGGCATCCTCTCATGCTACCCAAAAAGATGCTCCTGAGTGCCAGGGATATGGCATAAACCGTGGCAGGGGCTGCATCTCAGGTGGGAAATCTATGGAAATTGTGAGCTATCCCTTCCCCTCTTCTCCCCAACCCTCTTTGGCTATCACGAGGGTACCTTTGGATCCAATCCAAAACCTTAACTTACAGGGAAGTACATTTTGTAGGACGTTGTAGAAAATGTCTACAATGTTGTTGCACAAGTTGGAACATCAGATATCCTTAGGAGAATGTGTAAGCCGCTCTAAAATGTGTAAGCCGCTCTGAGCCTGCTGTGCGGGGAGAGCGGCCTAGAAATTGAATCAAATAAATAAATAAATAAATAAATAAATAAATAAATAAATAAATAAGAATATTGTTAGGCTCACCCTGTTTCCCCAAGCAAAGAAAATATATAGAGGGCTACAGTTCAGAATAAGTCAGTTGCACCCCACATCCCTGGGGCTTGGGAAGTTCCAGGGGCTTGTGTATTCCCAAGGGGCTTGTTTCCTCTGCAAGCAAGAGGAACAGAGGAGGGTAGTGTGTAATATTTACTTTAGTTACAAAGGTGCGAGTAGATCCCAGGTGGACAAGTAGAGGCACGAGGCAGCTGATCTGCTGCTCACAGCAGAGACAGAGAGAACTTTTCTGAGAAGTGTTCTCTCAGCAGCTGCTGCGCTCACAGAATATCCAGTCTACTTACTGAACTCTCCATTTCAAAAAGTTCTGACTCTGCCATAGATTCTCCCACACCTCCTGTTTCTCCAGGTTTGGTTCTCTCTGCTGCTCTTAACCACTACACCACACTGGCTCTCCAGGCTTTGACCCTAAGTTACCTGGGTAGTAGAACAAAGTTTGAGACCAGTGGCACCTTTAAGACCAACAAAGTTTAATTCTGGGTAGAAGCTTTCGTGTCCATGCACTATACCCAGAATTAAACTTTGTTGGTCTTAAAGGTGCCACTGGACTCCAGCTTTGTCCTATTGCTTCAGACCGACATGGCTGCCCACCTGAATTTACCTTTGTAGTATTTGCTGTAAGTAAGTTGCCAGACACCAGGTGGCACCTGGAAGTCTCCTGCTATTTCAGTTGATTTCCAGATGACCAAGATTAGTTTCCCTGGTGAAAATGGCTGCTTTGGAGGGTGGGCTCTATGGCATTATGCCCTGCTGAGGTCCTACCCCTCCCTAACCCCCCCCCCCCCCCCCAGTCTCCAACCCCAACATCTCCAGTTATTTCCCGGCTCGGAGGAGCTGGAAACCCTGGCTGTAAGTGACCTATCAGCATATTAACATTACAGCAACATTCCCCCTCCATACCAATAGAGCAGGATTCTAATAGTTCTCTATCCCTGCATGAAATATTCCCTCCCCCCCCCCCCCCACTATATGTCAAAATACCACCAAACTATAATGGTCTGAGCCCTGCAGTTTTGAAGTCTGCTGCGTGGCTTCAGCTAGTTTGGGGGCAACTGAAAAAACGGAGCAGAGGCAGATCTTCTGGGGTTCGCTCCACCAGTTTTGGCACTGACTGCCCTTTTATCATTATGTCTCATTTTGACACCATCTGGCATGTGTCTCTGCTCCATTTATGGTGTTTCTCCTTTGGCACGGAGCAGAGCATTTGGGGAATATTAAATTGTGTTGGTAATTTTCCTGTCTGGCTATCACATTAACAGCTTTTATTATCACCTACTGCAGCTTTCTCAGTCGCTTGGGACACGAGTATTCTGCTTGCCTGTGATTCTGAAACAATTCAGCCAGTGTGGTGTAGTGGTTAGGAGCACAGACTCTAATCTGTGAGAACCAGGTTTGATTCCCCACTCCTCCACATGCAGCTGCTGGTGTGACCTTGGGTCAGTCACAAGTTCTGTCAGAGCTCTCTCAGCCCCATCTACCTCACAGGGTGTCTGTTGTAAGGAGGGGAAGGGGAAGGGAAAGGGATTGTAAGCTGCTCTGGGACGCCTTCGGGTTGTGAAGGGTGGGGTATTAATCCAATCTCTTCTTCTTCAATTCAAGGAAAGGATGTGTGAGAGAAATAGATCTGTATATCCAAAACGATCCGATCTTTTGGACACGTAGCCTTCTCCATACCAAGGACTGAAGTAGTTAGCAATATGTTAATAGGAAAAACCCAATGGCAATGGAGAAGCTTCTTGCTTTACTGGCCCCTATCTTCAGTGCCCAAAGCCAAGCCGGATAAGAACATTTTACAGCATTTCTGGAAGTCTCCAAGAAAAGGGAACTCCACAACTGAGAGAGGCACTTCCCAGAGACTCCGATGTGGTGTCTTCATGAGAAGCCCATTCCTTGTCTGTCTTAGAGCTTTTGTCCTTGCTCTGACAGTGCCCCAAGCTCAGTGACCATAGCTTTGTTGCAGCAGCTGATGGTTTGCGCTTGGGCTGGGAAGGTTAAGCCAGGGCAATGCAGCCAGGTTTAGCCCCCTTTCAGCTGTGTCTTAGCTCACAACTTTATCACAGAGAATTTAATTCCAAAACATTGGATCTCTCTCCTTGGGGAGACTCACCTGTCTTCCTCTGTTGCCTCTTCCGCCAGCAGGTGAAGACTTCATTTTGTTTTGGTGTTCCCTTCCCCCTCCCCAATGTTTTAATTGCTGTTTCTGTGTTTTGCATTTCATTTAGCTCTGTTTTTAATTGTTTTAATGATACATGGGTCGGTTGGTTTTAATGGCTTTTTAAAGGAGTTTGTATTATGTATGTTTTAGTTTGTTAGTGTCAGAATCTGCCAATTCAGACATAGTATTTTAGTTCTTACAGTTGTGCCTTGTTAATTTCCTTTTGTCATATCTCATTATTATGTATACTTTCCTGTTGCCTTGTATGTATGCTCGTAGTTGCCATATTGTAGTGCCTGACCAGGCCTGGGTTTTTGCAACTGTTAAAGCGGGAGGGTGACACCTGCACTGTGTGGGAACAATGGGGCCTCTCACACCATTTGCCTCCACATTCCATTGACTCCGACTGGAACATCAAGGGAGGATGCGTCTCATCTCTTATCACATGCAAAAGCCTTGAGGCCATGGATTGTTATGTGAACTGGTAACATCTGAAGGGTCTGGTTGGGAAGGAAATTTACTGCTTAACACCTCACTTTCTTTCCTGTGGGAACCAAACGGTCAGAGCCCCTTTTTGCCCGCCGTTTTTCTCCTATAGTGATTGGCTACCTATGGGTAATTCAAACTCTTTGGAAAGGTATAATAGACCTTCCTGTATTATCTGTCTCATCTCTGACAATAATCCGAGAAGCTGTACTAATGTAGAGATTGGAAATAAAGAACTCTGGTTTACCAACCAAGATCTGATCCTTGACTACTTTGCGCAGAACTCTCACAGTTAGCTGCCTGGATGGCCCTCATGAAGGTGGAAAGGGAAAGGAGAAGTCTTGTAAATACAGTAAATAAATAGGAGCCGCATTGCATCATGTTTGCATCTCTCCGACAGATTCCTTTCCCTTCAGCATGCTCCAGGCATGATGCTAGAGGGTGACCAGCAGGCAGGACTTTGGGGGCCATTCCAGACAGACAAGTCCCGTGACACACCCTGGGGGCAACAAGGGGAATAGATATGATTGGGAGATGATGACCCACCCCCCCGACCCACATCTCCCCACCCAGATTCCAGAGGGTCTCCAGCTCCCAGTTTTCTTATCTCCTCCTCTACGTGTGTGCCCCTCCCCCCTTTATCTTCCATGTGCTCTCAACATTTAAAGAACAGTGAGGACACTCAGTCCTCAACAGGTTTGGGGTTTGGGGGGCGGTGGTGGGTGGTGGGTGGAATGCTCTCTTTTTTTCTTATTTGTATGCTGATTTTCTCTCCAGCTGGGACTAAAAAAGACTGAGAACATAGTTCTCCTGTCCTCCTTTTCCTCACAACAGCCCTGTGAGATAGTCCAGGCTGAGGGCTTTTTCCTACTCACATTGTGCCGGCGTTCTGCCTCCATTTGTCCCGGCGCTGGATGTCAATTTCACACCCTTTGCTGCGGCGCGTGTGTTAATACGGGGCTTCGCGCCATTTTCTCTGCACCTTCGGTAAACCTAAAAAAAAAGGTTTACCGAAGGCGCGGAGAAAATGACGTGAAGCCCCGTATTAACACACGCGCCGCAGCAAAGGGTGTGAAATTGACACCCAGCGCCGGGACAAACGGAGGCAGAACGCTGGCACAATGTGAGTGGGAAGAAGCCCTCAGAGTTTCCCAGGGAGCTTCCAAAGTAGAAGCAAGGATTCGAACCCAAGTTGCTGAGAGTCCTAGTCTGACATGACACCATTTCTTAAAGCTACAAAAGCAATATTTCCCACAGCAGACTCCCCTGTGTGGGTGGCCTTTCCCCCCTTTAAGCAATGTTCTCTGCCTCCTGGAGCACATTCAGTTCTCAGCAGGCCGTGGTGTTGTTGTTGGGGTCCTTTGGGTGAATGTGCACAGCCTTGTTTGCATACTCAGGGAGTCTCCCTAGTGTGCAGAAACTCCTGGCTTCTCTGTGGGTGGCTCCATTTGGCTGCTGTCCCAATGGCACCCTAGTTTAATACTTACAGATAGTGATAATAATAGATAAGTAGCAAGGTAGAAAATAATTACTGCATTTGGAGCTCCCCTTTAGAAAGTGTTTTGCACTTATGGTTGCTTTAAAATGTTTTGCTAGAGGTTTTGCAATCATTTTCTTGAGGTCACCTGCCAAAAAAACCTCCTAGATATCACTCATCAAATTGACAGTGTCAGATCCCATTCATTACCTCGCTCCACTATAAATGGCCTTGCTGCTCTGACGCCACAAAAAGGCATTTGATCTCTCCTGCTATTGCTTGATTCTAGGCAACGTTAACGGGCAGGAGTGCAGTGTTCTCTGAATGAATTGCTCCCTATGCAAACAGTTCCTATAGAGGATGACCCAGATAATGGGGTGGGATAAACTGCTCGCAGATAAACCGTACTGGAAGAGTTATGAAAACAGGTGGAGAGAAAAGTGTTTTGTTTGAACAGGGTGTCATATGATGTTTTTGTAATATCTGTTCGTTTGCAAATGTACATGCTGAACAGGGAGAAGCAGAAAGATGCTCAAATAGACAGTGCAGGCCAGAAAAGGAGCATCTGTTTCCCCAAAAGCAACCAGCCATGCCCTTGGTGCCTACCCAGACACCTTCTTGCCAATTACCCGGAAAAGCCAAGAATCCTTTCTTTCCTTCTCTGCTCCATGGATTACCAAACTGTCTTTCAGTTCATACCAAAGCAGGCAAGGCAGATTAGTAGGTAGGAGCTGTTGGAAGAGAGATGTACATATTCCCTTACAGTAGCCAGATCCCCAGTTAAGACACTCTCCACAGTTTCTTTATTTAAAAGATTTATTCAGAGATACACTCACTCAGGACTGGTTGTTTGTCAGGAATGCCAAAAGTGCACCAAAACCCCAATATTATTGAAAAGTTTCAAAGCACCCCACACCCCATCCCCAAACGTCACACTCGGCCACTGCCTTACTACGCCAACCAAGACAGATATACAGATATATCTAATTTGCCAAGCAGAGAAAGTCTCCAGGGTCATTCTTGTGAGAAGCCAACGGGCACATCTTGAGTGGAAAAGTTATGGCTACAAGTTACCAGCAAGCATCCCCCATAGTCCCCCCGTAGGAATGTCCCTCCCCCCGAAAGCATGGCAAGGTGAACAATGAAGCTAGGAAAAGAAACGAAAGTTAAAGAAAAGAGACAATGGTCAAACTGGAAGCTTGACAACAGTCTAAGTCCAAGGCAGGCTGAAGCACTCTGTAGGGCAGAGCTGCTATAGACCCCAAGAAAGATTTCCTCTGCCCCCCCATCACACGTGTAGACAGACACATTAAGAAGGGAAGGAGGGATAAAAGGGGGTGTACAAACAGAAAAGTAAAACAAGCCCACTGAACTCAGCAGGATTTACTTGTCCTTCATACATATCTCTCAGCATGTCAAACTAGCATGATAGAGAATAGGGTTGCCAGCCTCCAGGTGGGGCCTGGAGATCTCCTGGGCTTACAACTGATCTCCAGGCAACAGAGATCAGTTCATCTGGAGAAAACGGCCACTTGGGAAGGGGGACTCTGTGGCCCCGAGGGGAGGAACCAGGGCCTTTTCTTTTCTTTTCTTTTCTTGGAAAAAGAAATGCCGGAACTCTCAAGAGGGAAATGAAGTTTTCAATCTGTATACTGAAAACTCATGAACTTTTAAACCTTTAAAAAAGAATTTTGTTGAAGAGGTTCCGGAACTCTGTTCCAGCACGTTCCCCCAGAAAAAAAGCCCTGGAAAGAACTCGCAGAGCTAGCAACAAACCCCTCTAGTGCATATTCTCTAGTCCCTCACCTGACTCCCGGGCGGCACAGGGTTGCCAACAACCTGGATAAGAAATATCCTGTCCTTTCAACAGAGGCTTAACGTGTGGAAATGGGTGTCAGCTAAATGCTGCCATTCCCGGGCGGGAGGGGGATTCCCACCATTGTTCACGTCATGGCCCCTCACCCCCACCCTTGGAGTGGATCTCTCTTCTCACAGTCTGAATGTTATCTCTCATGCCTCCCTAACCCTGGAGCTGGGGAACTTTCTCAACGACTTCGCTGCTTTTGCTTTTGCAGGTGTTTATTGTAACTTTTCCAGCCTTTAGCCTGAGAACAAAACATCTAACTATAATTTCAGGCTCCAGGATTGGAGCCCCCCTTTTTCATACCCAGTTTGAATGCACTATAACTGTAACCCCTCAACCCTTCCCTTTCATTACTGACTCAAGATCCACTGGAATAAAGACCTTTTCTGGTTAAGAACTTCGTTTACAGTTTGAAATCTCACAATGGGCAGGGGATGCTTTTCACAGCCTACAGGGAATAATCTCAACTGGTAAATAACATACCAATTAAGCCTCTGTTAAAGGGGTAGAGCTCCCCCCCCCCCCCAGCTGTTGGCAACTCTACTCTGGCATCCTGTGGGGAAAAAAATACTTGCATTGTATTCTGGGGTATATTCATACCCCAAGCCAGATTCCAATGTATCATGGAATTTTGTCCCCCCCGCCCTGCTTTTTGTTTTCAGTGACAGAAGTCAGAGAGAGAGCCTGAAAACACACAGAGGGCCTAAAAATACATTTTTTACATAACATGGAAAATAATGGCATTAATAATGACATTAATAACTACATATCTGGTTTGTATCCAGGGTATTTTTGTACCTCAGGAACATATAACTCTGTGATGAGGCAGATGTTCTCCAGGAGGGCAGAACAGATAAAAAGACTTTCCTGAAGCGGGGTCTTCGGGGGGGGGGGGGGGAGTTATCATGAGATTTTTAAAAAACCTAAAATACAATTTATGATTTTGGGGGGGGGGGGGGGATGACATGCACACACCAAATTGCAAAATCAGTAGATTCCTGGGGATGTTTTATACCCCAGGTGCCTTTTTGTTCAGAAAGAAAACATTAAGTGGCTTTACTTTGGGGACATTGTTTACTGTTTACTGATGCGCAGGTGAAGATGTTCTGGAGCAACTTCTTTAGGTATTGTACCCAAAAAAGTGCAACCGGGGCAGCAAATTCACTCCTCAAGGTCATGCAAGTGTTGGCAAAAGTATTCTCTACAGTAGAAAAGAGCAGGAGTCCAGGAGCATCTAAAAGACTAACACACACACTATACACAATACACAACCTTTATTGGCATACACTGCAGGGACATCAATAAAGAAACAGTAGCAAACAACTAGCAGTAAACCAAACAGTAGCCGACATGACTAGATGGAACTAATCAGAGAGGATTAAGCCTTATACTCCCTTACCCTTAACTTCCAAATGTAAGCTAAAAATTCAGCTACAGACAGAGTAATTACCGAGAACTTGTCGGACAGTAAAATTTTTAGGTCGCTGTCGGACAAGTTCCTTGAGGGGGGAAGGTGGGGGCCAATCAAATAGCTGCGCATAGTGGAGTAATGGGGGCAGCATAGAAGGATATGGGCCACTGAGTCAGGGTCACTAGAAAGACAACTACAGGTTCTATCCCTATAAGGGATACCCCTATATCTGCCTGACACAACAGCTGAGGGAAAAAGATTGAATCTTGCTAACATGAAAACCCGCCGATGAAGCGGAGCTATTAGGTTGGAAATATAGGTAGCCATGGGGGCTTGGGGGAGGGGAAGGTCAAGGAAGAGTGGAGAACAGACTCCAGAACAACACTGGTGGCAGGCGATGAGCTTTTGTGAGCCACTGAAGAAGTGAGCAGTGACTCATGAAAGCTCATTGCCTGCCATCAATGTTGCTAGTCTTTTAGGGGCTCCTGGACTCCTGCTCTTTTCTACTGTAGCAAGAGAATACTTTTGTCAACACTTGCATGACCTTGAGGGGTGAATTTGCCACCCTTGTTGCAATTTTGGCATTGATATCTTGGACCAACAAGCACCATTCCTTGCTCTTTCATGAAGGCAAAAAGAGGCCAGTAGATTGCCTGGTTTCTCGGCCCTCCAGAACAACCTGGTCCTGGCCATTTTTGGAATTTTTATATATCCCTGGTGTCAGGTTCTCTCTTGCCAAAAACAGACAGCTACATGAGCATCTTGAAAGTAAGTTACAGCTATAGCACATATTGCAGTGATATTGTCTTGGTTATACCACTTACTGGCCAGTGAAGTACACGTAATTCAGATCTGAAGGGCCTTAAAGTGAATCAGCTTTATTCTGGTGGAGCAGGGAGAAATTCACCTAATTCTTGTAGATTAAGGGGGAAAATAATTAGCACAGATAGATTGCTTAAAACTGGTTATTTCACAAATAGTTGAAATGTGCTGAATTTCTTGCATTCAAATGGTTGAATGAGGCTGAGGACAGACTGGCAGTCTGGCCCGCTCTGCCTCCGCTTTAAAAGTGGAGGCAGAGCGGCCGTCCAGACTGCCACATCTGCCCCCCGGAGGCGTCCCGGACTCACCTTGTCCGGCGCCGTGCTCCTCCCGCAGCAGCCAGGCACCACTTCCTAGTGGTGTCTTGGCGGCTGCGCGCGTGTTCCACCTGCTTCTGGCAGGTGTGAATGTGCGCGCATGGGTGGAGCCGTGCGGCATTCTGTCACTGGTGCCGGAAGCCGCCCGCAGTGTGGACTCTGCAGGCGGCTTCCTTGTGGCTGCGTCTGAACGCCGCGCTGCGGGGCAGTTCGCCCCGGCTTGTTCTGCCGCGCTACAGGAGCGCGGCAGAACTTCAATCTGTCCTCACCCTGAGAAAGTCCAAAATAAAAACTGAGTTCACTTTTTGACTGTGAAAGATAAACTCAAAAGTTGAGTGTTTAAGCCTTCTAATAATGCATTCTTACGAATTGTTGAGTTATGAATTACCATGGCATGCTTTCTGCCAGATATTTTCATGTTAAATGGTATTGTCAAATAGGAGATGCCAGGGGTTTTCTCTACTGGAGGTAGAGATGCCAGCTTCCAGGTGGGACTTGGGGACTCCCAGAATTACAATTAATCTCCAGACAACAGAGATCAGTGGACTTGCTCATAGTTATTTAAAAAGATTCTTTTACAGTTCTCTTTCCAGCCACTTCAATTGAAAAGGGGGGGGGGAGAAAACCCTTTCCCCCATCCACTCTTCTTGTATTTTCTATTTAAAGAGTTTAAAGGGCTTACATGTTATAAGGTCTTTTCTGAAGTTATTTCATTCAAAGTACTTATGGTGATAAACTTCTTGTTTAGATGTTTGTATGGGGATTCGTTGTTTTCCCCTCATGCCGGTAGCCACAGCTCCGCTTCTATGGCTGCCCACAGAAACTCTCGCTTGGGTTGTGCTTCAGGGCAACTCTGGACTCAATCTACTCACTGCTGTTTGCAGAAAGTCCAGAGTCAAGCCCCCTGCATTGAGCCTCTCTCTGGGAAGCTCAATGGGGCTCAAGATTCCTTGAACCCTGCTAAAAACCCAGTGATCTGGCACAGCTACTCAGGAGCAAGTCCTGGAGCCAACCACCATTGCTGTGCTACAACCAGAAGTTTTTGGAGTAGCAGTTATTGCGGCAGCAGGTAGCCACCTAACAGGCCCAGCTGTTTGAACATATGCTACAGACCCAGCAGCAGTCCTATGTGAGCCTATGGGACTTCTCAAGACTCTGCAGCCCTCACCTAGTCCTGAGGAGGAGCAAGAGACCATAAGTGTCAAATGCTGTGGCTGAGGGCCAGTGTGGATTTCCAAGATGACCCCAACTGATGATCCTGAGGCATTCCTCAACACATTTGAGAGGATTGCCACAATGGCAGGGTGGCTGAAGGCCAGTGGGCTCTGATCTTGTCCCCCTGCCTAAGAGGCCCAAGCTCAGGAGGCAGTGGATACCATCACCCTGCAGGAGGCTGGAGTTTATGCCAAAGTAAAGTCAGCAGTTCTGAGTACACTCACTGTGAGTGAAGAAACTTACAGATGATGGTTATGCAGCCTGGCTTATGTAGTAGGGTCCAGTCCTTGTGCTGTGGGCCAGAAGATTAGGGCCAACTGCTTAAGATAGCTTAAGCCTGCCATACGCTCTGCCACCGTAGTGGCAGAGAAAGTTATATTGCAATAGTTTTGCTGCAATCTTGCCAGCAGCAGCACATAATTGGGTGCAATACCCCAGAGACATTGGAACTGATGGAGGCCTATTCCACTGCTGATACTGCCTCATATCCATGTCCAGAGCCAACAGTGACCTGAGTGAAAGCACCCAGTCATTGCCTGGCTGATCTCTGTGGCCTGGACACCATGTAGAGAGGCCTACAAATTGGACCCAAGCCACTGGAACCCAGCAAGACACCGTCTGGTCATGTCAACTTGCCTCAGACCCAAGGAATCAGAAATCCAGCACCTGTGGGAGGCAATACAGAACTCTGTTCCAAAACTTCCCCAGTCAGTTGGAAGAGGCCAGACATGGTGGTCTGTTATGCCTGTGGACAGATGGGGCACATCTGCTGAGACTGCCCATACATAGATGGCTCTGTGGCTGATGCATGGGCAGCATCTTGGGTAAGCAGTTGCCCCCAACCTCAGATGCCAGTAATATAGGCCATATAGATAGGAAGCCAATGTGAGCCCTCTTAGATCTAGGTATCAGTGGGAAAGCAGATCCCTTGAGAGCCAGTTTGGTGTAGTGGTTAAGTGTGTGGACTCTAATCTGGGAGAACCGGGTTTGATTCCCCACTCCTCCACTTGCAGCTGCTGGATGACCTTGGGCAAGCCATAGTTCTGGCACAGCTGTTCTCTCAAGGACAATTGTCTCAGAGCTCTCTCAGCCCCACTTACCTCACAGGGTGTCTGTTGTGGGGAGGGGAATGGAAAGGAGTTTATAAGCCGCTCTGATACTCCCTTAATGAGTGAAGGGTGGGATATAAATCCAATCTCTTCTTCTTCTCTTCTTCTTCTTGGTATCAGTGGGAAAGCAGACCTCCAGGGGGAAGTGATGAACATCGGGTGTATCCATGGGGATGTGCAGAGCTATGGGACACAGTTGGTTCAAATCCTAGTGGCAGATGTCACTAGGGTGTTATGAGCTGGGGTGCTGACAGGCCTGAGTCACGCACTTTGTCTTAGGGCAAGATTGGCCAGGGTTGACTGAGTTGATCCAGCCACAGAATGGTACTGAGGGACTAGTGGGGGTAGCAAGTGAGGAGACCACCCTAGGCCTTAACATATCCAGAACCTGGGAGGTACAGCAGCAGGAGGATCCTACCCTGCCCACAAATGCCCCTGAATGCAACATGATGTCACCTGGACGTTCTAGTTTTTGGGCAAAACTCTATGGTAACATTGAGTTTTGCCCAAAAACTAGAGTGTTGCCGCATGATGACTTCCTGGTGATGTCATTGCACCACGCACGCTTTGCACACAGAGCAAAAGACTCCCAGAGAAGGCCCATCAATTCCCCGCCAGCTGGCAGGCAGGACCGGGCAACCCTGGATCAGGGGCTGCTGTATCAAGTGCTCTGGGACCAGCAGACTGGTGAGAAGGGGACGGAGCTCCTTGTTCTCCAGCCACAGTGCCTCTTGTTATCATGCCTGGTTTCTTGTTATCATGTTTTCACGCCTTTCCATCATATCCCAGCTGTGGGACATTTGGTCTTTGGAAAAAACTTTTGCCAGACTCACCCAAAAGTTTTACTGGCTGGGCATCGGAGAGCAGGACCAAAGCTGGACCGTAGCCATGGGGGAGGCCTCCTGGGGGGCAGTGCCTCCTCCCAAAGCTGCCCAGCCGTCCCTGAATCTGTCGTGACCATCTCCATTTTGTCTGGCTCCTCCACGGCACTCTAAATTTTGTCAGCTGCACCATGCTGCACTGGCTTGCAGTGTGTTCTTACCCTTGTGCACCTCCTGCTCCCTGATTCCCTAATCAGTCTTCTTGAGTCGTCCTCCTTCCTTCCAGAAATGTGCCTGGTCATCAGCGCACGTCCTGATTAGCCAGCACCCACCACAGCTAAGGCAGCGCTCCGCCTTCCCCTTCATGTTTCCCACGGTCTGAATTATCCCACTGTCTGAAGCGACTCTGCTGCACAGCTGGGTGGTGGCTGCTCCCGGTACTGGCAGGTACCTTCTTTTTTTTTTTTGCAGCTTTAGTTTTCGGGACCAGCAACTCATTGGGTGTGTGTGTGCAGGGGGTGTTACTTGTTTTTTGCTCTGTAGCTTGGATGGTATCAGTGGCTCTTGGGGAGGTGGGGGAGAGGGGGGAGCCCCTTCAGTGTGTGTGTGCAAACGGACCGTAAACTTTGCTTAGTTCTTGGGAGGAGTGGGGGAAGGGGGGAGGAGCATGGAAACATTAACTGATTAAAAATGTGTCTGTGCCAAACAAAGAAGTCTCCCATTAAGAATGTTTATTTTTAATGCACTGTGCAAAATGCAATTCACAGCCAGCACAACCAAAAGTAATTTTGCCATTAGCTTCATGTGCTGAGAGACAGGTGGACTTGGAGACTTAAGAATCCAGCTGGCATTTCATATTTTGTACCATCAATTGGAGTGTTAACAGCGGATGGTACTCTGGCCATCTGTGGCTTGAGTATTCTGTCAAGAATAACAGAGCTTTCTGCTTCCCTTGCAGAAAATTTGAAAAGGTAAGCAAAGGGGATGCTGCATTTACAGTTTCAGGTTTCAGTAACTAGAAGACAGCTTTAGAGGCCAAGCAGGAATTTGGTAGACATTGCTCATCTAAAACCCACAAGATGGCATCTATGGGAAGAACAGAAGGCTTGGTCAGGACGAGGAAAAGAGATTCATGCTATCCTGGGGACAGAAAAGATAATGAAGAATAGGTATTATGTCAAAAGCATTGCAGAAACTATCCAGTTCCTTGCTGCTAATGAACTGTCTTTCCATGGTAGTGAGGGGCATGGTGCAATAAGTAAGAAGGCAGAACAGGAAGAGACAAGTCCTGATGAACTGCTCATGGACCTATGGTATAGAGAAAGATCCAAAACTCAAAGCAATCATCCATCGTGCACCTGCCAATGCTTCTTATACATCACCAGGGATTTAGAATGAAGTAATCTCTATCCTGGGATCAATGGTGATAGAGCAATTAGCTTCCATTCACAAAACCAGTGAAGTTGATTGCTTCTGTGTAAAAGCTGATGAGACTCATGACACAAGTGGTGCTGAAAATTTATCTGTTGTCGTAAGAGTTGTAAAATATGGCATACCAGCAGAACATCTTTTGGGTTTTGCATGAACCAACACAGTTAACAGCAGAGTAAATGTCTGAACTACTGCTTCAAGTTCTTACTGATTCTGGGTTTAATCCTGAGCATCTCATAGCACAGTGCTGTGATGGGACAAGTGTAATGTCTGGCAGGTCAGGGGGAAGACTGGCAAAACTATACATACACTGCTACAATCATTGACTACATCTTGTGATTGTAAATGCCTGCTCAAAAATAGTATCTGTAAGGCAGTTTTTTGACATATGTGATCGTTCATACAACTTCACCAGAAAGCACTGAGGGAACCAACTGTACTCAGGTTCTCAGCTAAAGAGACTCTTAGAACATAGGTAAACTGGACATTTGACCACTGCAAGAGCCATTAGTGATAACTTCACAGAAATGCTGAGCTGACACTGCTCAGTAATATTGCAGATCCTGAAGGGGAAGGTGGAATGGCAACCAAGTTCTGCAATGGTTAGCATCTTTGTAATAAACCAGTAATAAACCCGAAACATTTTTTAGTGGTACATGGCATCTTTATTATTAATGCCCCACAAGCAAAAAGAAAAAAAGCAAAAAATTCCTGGCTCCTGGCCTGGCCCGAAGGCACTTTGCCTCATGCTCAGAGTGTCAGCTCACACAGCCCGAAGGCTGGGCTTGGAGGGGCCCTAATCCCCACTCTTGAGAAGTTAGCCAAAGGGCATACCCACATATTAGTGGTAAGTGATTATGCCACCAGATACCCTGAGACTGTGGCTCTGAAAGGTACAGAGGCCATCAGAATTGCTAATGAGTTGCTTACTATATCTCAAGGGTAGGCTTTCTCAAGGCCATCCTAACTGACCAGGTACCAACTTCATGAGAAAGTTGTTGCAGGAGCTGTGGAGAATCTTTAAGGTCCAACTTCCTAAAGACCTCAGTTTACCATCCCCGGGCTAATGGTCTAATAGAACGTTTTAAAAAGACCTTAAAACATATGTTTCGTAAGTTTGTTACTTCAGAGCCACGACTCCTAGCCACCATTGTTGTTTGCTGTCTACGAGGTCCCGTGGATCTCTCTAGACTTCTTCCCATTGGAGCTATTGTATGGGCAGCACCCTAGAGGCATTCTAGGTCTGGTAAGGGAGCACTGGGAACAGCAGAGTAACCTAGTCTGGTCCACAATAGGCCATGTCTGGGACCTGAGGGACAAGTTGGCATGCCTGGCCACCTGGGCCCGAGGTATTCTAGAAAAAAGAACATTCTCATCAGAAACAATTATTTGATCAAAAGATGAGACCCTGGGAATTCCAGGCCAGGCCCCGGTTTTGGTCCTGCTACCTTCCTCAGCAGCAAAACTATTTGCCAGTTGGCAAGGTCCGTATGAGGTGGTAAGAAAGGTTGGCACTGTTGATTATGAGATCCGGTGTCCTGACAAGTGCAAGACCTTACTTGTACTCCATGTCAATTTACTAAAGGAATTGAGAGAACGAGGTGTGCATAGCTGAAGATCTAGTGGAGGGCACAGAGCTGGGTCCAGAGGTTTGGCTGAGTGCTGTAGCCACACCCTTGCAGCTGGATGTCTCACTGAGGAGCAGGCACAGCAGGTGAGGGACCTAAAATGGCAATACGCTGATGTATTGTCCCCTCCGCCTGGATACACCCACTTAGCAATATATCATATCAATATGCCAGAAGGTGCTGGGCACTGGCCCAGATGGGTGGAGGAAGCACTAAGGGAAGAGGTATGAGAAATGTAACGTTTAGGTGTAATTGAAGAATCTCACAGTCAGTGGAGGCCCACTGGTGCTAGTTCCCAAACTAGATGGGTCAGTGCACATTTGCATTTATTTCAAGAAAGTGAATGCTTTATCTAAATTTGATGCATATCCTAGGTCTAGGGCAGATTCCCCTACAGAGCTCCTGGGCCATGCACAAGTATGTTGTCCACCCTTGATCTTCCCACAGTATACTTACAAATTCTCCTGGCTCCAGAGGACTGTAAAAAAACCTGCCTTCCCTTCTCCCAACAGCCTCTACCACTTTGTCCGCATGCCATTTGGATTGCATGAGGCGGCTGCTTCCTTCCAGCAGCGAATGGACTGTGTGTTGTCAGGGTTTTATGGATTTGTGGCAGCTTGTACTGATGATGTCATTCTGTATAGTAACTCTTGGTAGGACCATCTGAAACATCTGCAACGGGTCCTGGAGGCAAGAAATGGTATGTAGGGTGCCAAGAGGTTCAGTATTTGGGCTTTCAGGTGGGTCATGGGCTGGTGAGGTTTGCCCAGTTCACTGCAAGAAGAAGAGGAAGAGAAGAAGAGATTGGATTTATACCCCGCCCTCCACTCCCCAAGGGAGTCTCAGAGCAGTTTACAAACTCCTTTCCCTTCCCCTCCCCACAACAGACACCCTGTGAGGTAGGTGGGGCTGAGAGAGCTCTTTCCCAAGCTGTCCTTGAGGGAACAGCTGGTACAGAGCTATGGCTTGCCCAAGGTCATCCAGCCAGGTGCAAGTGGAGGAGTGGGGAATCAAACCCGGTTCTCCCAGATTAGAGTCCGTGCACTTAACCACTACACCAAACTGGCTCTCTCACCAAACTGGCAAGGTCCCCACCCTAGAAGCCTGGCCTCTACCGCATACAAATAGAGGCGTACAACAGTTCTTGGGGCTAGCCAGGTATTATCGATGCTTCATTCCTCAATAGCCATCCAGCTGATGGAGCTGATCAAAAAGTCAAGCCCACAGTGTGTAGTATGGTCGGAAGTAGGGCAACAGGCACTCCAGCAACTATGAGGACACTTGTGCTCTCAACCAGTGTTACACATGCCTGACTTTGAGAGGCCATTCATAGTACAGACTGACTGACGTATCTAGTGTTGGATTGTGGGCTGTATTAGCCCAGGAGTTGGAGGATGGGGAACATCCTGTGCTTTCCTTAAGTAGGAAACTTTTGCTACATAAATGGGCATACTCAGTGGTCAAGTGGGAAGGATTGGCGGTTAAGTGGGCCATAGAGTGTCTTAGATACTACCTGTGGGAGTAGGGCTGCCAAGTCATACTCACGGACTGGCGGGGCGGAGTCCTTTGCCGCCCGGGAGCCGCCCGGGAGCCTCCCTGTCGCGCGCCCGCTGACATCACCCGGAAGTGACGTCACCACGTTGGAGACTTTGCCAGAGCATTGCCCTGGCAACGTCTCCAACGTGGTGACGTCACTTCCGGGTGACGTCACTACGCTGGGGAAGTCGTCCAGCCTGGACGACTTCGGGGGTGGGGTTCCCCCCGCCGGCCGAATGCCGGCCGGTGGATCGGGAACTCCTATAGCGGGGGATCCCCTCCCCCCCAGGCTGACTTGGCAGCCCTATGTGGGAGGCCTCATTTACATTAGTAACTGACGATGCTCCCCTGCAGTGGCTGCAACACATAAAATACACCAACACCAGGTTGATTTAGTGGTACCTGGCCCTGCAACCCTACGCCTTGACAGTAATCCACAGAAAGGGGATGCAGCATGCTAATGCAGATTTTCTTTCTGGATGGCCCCAGTCAGATGAGGGAAGCATCCCCCCCCCCCCCGGTATGTGGGGGTAGGTGGCACAAGGGCAGCAGCAGAGGCCAGAGGAGGCTCCACTTACTGGGCAAAAGGTAGCAGATGCTTCCGGATAATCGGGCAGGGCGCCTCACGAGAAGGCAATAGCAGCATTATGCAAAGGCAGCTGGAGTTGGGAAAGGCAAGAGTCTCATCTCATTTGACCATGATACTGACCTCCCTTACAAAGTGGTTGTAAGAATTACAAGACAGTGGCCTGTACCTTCCCACCCTGCTCAGCCACAATTGGAAACCTACCTCCAACTAGGAGACTGGAGAAAGGTTTCATGCTTGGCTAAACAGAAAGAACAGTAGGCCACCAGATCAATATCCAAGAAGCATTTTGACCAAAGTGCTGCGTAAATGCTAACTTTGATGATGATGATGATGATAATTACACATAACAGTGATCAGCTTGCTAAGCCAGATCAAAGTGGTTGTTAGTGTTTCTGTAGTTAGCAGACTACAGACGCTTTCCCAAGAACTCTGTTTCCCAGTGGCACTGATTCAGGCCTTCAAGTGCGCTCGATCGAACATGACAAGCTGGTAGGAACCTGAACCGGCGTCTTCCTCATCACCTAGGGCGGTCACAGGCCATTAGAAACCCATTCAAAGGTAAATATGGAAGAAAGATTAATCAGCTTCTTATTATCTTGTCAGAAAATACTAGGAATGCCAATTATTCCAATGTGGATGAACTGTTAGCCTCATTTTATATTTGTGTATGCGTATATTTGTCAGCTGTAGGTTATCATTTATTTATTATATTTTAGTCCTTTCCTCCTCCAGACGGCTCAGGGTGATGCACATGTTTCCACATAGTTTATCCTCATCATGTTTTTTTTGAAGGGTCCATCCAGGTAGGGTTGTCAGCTCTGGGTTGGGAAACACCTGGAAATTTGGGGGGTGGAGCCTGAGGAGGATGGGTTTGGGGGAGGGGAGGGACTTCAATGGGGTATAATGCTATATAGTCCACCTTCCAAACTGGCCATTTTCTCCAGGTGAACTGATCTCCTAGAGTCACCTAGAGATTTGTTGTAATTCCAGGAGATCTCCAGCCACCACCTGGAAGCTGGCAGCCCTACATCCAGGTATAGTTTCAGAGTTAGCAAGCCTAGCCCTTATAGGTTTCTCATATAGTCCTGACTGAGGTCCTGGTTTTCTTTTCTTTTAAGCACTTGTGAAGACCTCTCTCCTTTGGCCTCCTCTAACCATCACGGACACCTCCAACCGTCAACCCTAAAATAGGCCATTAAATCGCCACCTCCTGTGATCAAGCTGTTCAAAACCTTTGAAAAGGGTCAGCTTGCGTATCTAGCTTTCTAACACTGTAATGAGAGAAATATAGATTAAGCTTCTATAGATGGTGAATTCATACCATTATCATTTCATATCCTGTCCTGAGCAGGAGATATACAACAATAGCTGTTTCATGGTTATATGGTTAGGCACACCAAACAGACGTGAAAGGATATTAAATCTGACGAAAACAGGAGAGATGAAATTAATATTAAATCTGATGAAAACAGGAGAGATGAAAATTCTAGTATGTGTCCGCACTCTGATGGAACAGCTGCCACTGTATTACAAAACAGCCACTGCTTCAAAATATGAGTGATGGTATCAGATTCCAAACACAACACTGAATTGCAAAGCTGTACAGAATTTGGCTTTTGAGTTATACCAGATCTTCATGCAGCAGGCCCAGTTCCCACTGAAGCAGAAGAGGCATGCCTGGACTGTACCACATCAGACAGCAAGTGGGAGGTCAATGTGGTTAAATCCTTCTTCTTATACATAAAGGTTCTTGTAAAGTTTGGAGTCCGCACCAGCAGGTCAGTCTGCTCTATTTAAACTGCAGCTAGGGTTGTCAGCTTGGGGCTGGGAAATGCCTTGAGACTTTGGGGGTGGAGCCTGCAGAGGGTGGGGTATGGGGAGGGGTGCAGTGCCACAGAGTCCACCCTCCCAAGCAGCCATTTTCTTCAGGGGAACTGATCTTGGTCAGCTGGAGATCAATGGTAATAAAGCTGCAGATTTCCGAGTGCCACTTGGAAGTTGGCAACCATAACTGCAGCACGCAAAGCTCCAGTCAGGCATCCATCTTGGAACCAGGCTTCAACTAAACAAGGGTTGCCAACTGGCAGTTGAGGCCTGGAGATTTCCTGGCATTACAACTGATCTCCAGATGACAGAGACCAGCTCCCCAGGAGAAAATGGCAGCTTCAGAGGGTGGACTCTATGGCATTATACTCAGCTCATTATACTCAGGTCCCTCCCCTCCCCTCTCCAGGCTCCACCCTCAAACGTCCAGGAAAAATACCAACCCAGCACTGGCAACCCTCACTCACTTTCCTCAGAAGCATGCCTAGTCTGAATGCTCAGCAAAAAAAAGGATCCGTCTCTCGGTCACTCGGTGGCAACCAATAGGAACACTCGTTAGAGTCCTCTTTACACAGAAAACAGCTGTGCAATGGAGAGGGTAACAACAGTGCTCCGGGACAGGCTAGTTTCCTTTGTGAGCTCCCATTTGCAGTCTAATGTGGTACTTAAAAATAGGCATGTGTGTGTGTGTGTGGGTGGGAAGACTCTCTTGGGGGGGGGGGGTTGGATTCATTGGGCCCCCAAAATATTGGTATTCCTGAATTCTAAATACTGGTATGGTATTTGAATTTGGGTTTTTTGAGATTTCCATTGGGGGGGGGGGTCCATTATTCCCTATGGTGAAACTTTCTGGGTGGCTGGGAGGATTGTTTTTAAAAGTAGAGGCACCAAAATTGTAGCAGAAGTGCTGGTGCCTGTCCTTTAAATAATCCCCAAGTCTCAAGTTGATCGGACAAAGAGGTCCAATTTTATGGACCCCTGAACAGGGCGCCCTCAGCTGTTCTCCATTATTTCCTATGGGGGAGGGAAACAGCTGCTTCCAGGGCAAAAAGCCATTCCTACAAGCAGGGGTCATTTCGAGCAGGAGCTCGGGGGAGCTCAGCTCCAGAAGTTGGTGCCAGCCTCCCCCACCTCTGCAGGGGAATGCCTGCTTGTATCCTGGCTGCAGCAAAATGACCCCGTCCCCTGGAAAGGTCCTTGTTCCTCCGACCAGCCTTCTGAAGGTTTCAGCCACCACTGAAGCTATCCTCCCAGAATAGTGTTATTTCTGAGGCTTGGATTAGTACCTCTCTGCCAGCTCTTTCTTTCTTTCCTCCCTCTCTCTCCTTTCTTTCTTGCCTTCTGACATACTTTCGGTGATGTCAGGTGGTGTAGCAATTACAAATAAGTTATGCTAATGAGCTCCTGCACCTCTTTTTTTTAAATGACCCCTGCCTACAAGTAGCAATCACTGAGAACCAATAGCAAGTCCAACAGAACCATTGCAGAACCCACTAAGCCCAGCAGAACCACAAGCCAATGTTCCAAGCCAAACAGAACCAAAATCAAACCAGAGAATCTCCAGAGTGGAAATTTGGGGTGGGGGGCAGTATTGCAAGCTTAACAGAGCCAGTGGCAAAGTGTAGAAGCCCAGAAGAACCCAATGCCACTGAGGTAATGCAGGCCAAACAGGATTAATATCAAACAACAAAATCACATGCAGTTTTTTTTTGCAAGCTCAGCAGAACCAATTGCAATGTACATAATCCCTAGCAGAACCCAGTGCCACTTTGGCAGTGTAAGCTCAACAGGACTGATGTCAAATCATAGATTCACAACAAATCTAAGCTGCTCCCCCCCAAAAAAAATTGGCAAGCACTGCAGAAAAACCACTAAGGGGGCACAAAAGCAGCTTGGGAAGCCTATAAAAACCCCCCTCCTGCCACAAACACAGAAACAAAGGGAGAGGGGGAAGAAAAGAAAACCAGTCCCCAGGAGCCTGCAGACGTTGGCTCCCAATCTTCCCAGTAAATCCTGAATATCTGTAGGATTTTTCAGGACCATTTTTTCCCACTTAGCTGAAAAATTCCTGGATATGTTTGGGAAGGTGGATATACCTGAAAAGTACTGATAAGGTATTTTCCAGATATATTTTCAGCTTGGCCGTATCTGAATGCACAACCTTACTTTAAAATCCCTGCATTGGTCCCCCCGCCCCTCCTAGGAGCAAACTAAACCGATGAGTCTGTGTATCATTTTCTGTCTCCTTGTGCCTATTTTTCCTTTCAAGATGACTGAATTTTCCACATCATATTAATCTTATGGGTCCTCC
Source organism: Lepidodactylus listeri (assembly GCA_029233225.1). NCBI lineage: Eukaryota > Metazoa > Chordata > Lepidosauria > Squamata > Gekkonidae > Lepidodactylus > Lepidodactylus listeri. The sequence goes on along the minus strand of JARCFY010000017.1, from coordinate 9,468,232 downwards.
CACACACACACCAGTGGATTTTGAGTCCAGTGGCACTTTTAAGACCAATAAAGTTTAATTCTGGTATGGCAGAATGGTTCTGCTCTGGCCGCAGACTCTGTTCCACCTTGCCCTCCAAGGTTTTTTTAACACCTGGAGAAGCTTTTCTCTCTCTGGTAACCTGTCATCACCACCTGACCTCTGTAGAAATTGACCCCTGGGAGGTTCAGGACTCCCAGCTCGCCTTCCAAATTCTGAGGTCTCTGTGTCTCCTGCTGCCCAGTGCCTGGTCACCATAGGGACCATTTACTGACTTGTGCGCCCCTGGAGGAATAGCCACTTGCTGCCTGACTGCCTTCCCCCCTGGTGCTCCTTTTAGAATACTGTTTCCATGATGGTGGAGGGCTATGTGGTACAGAGAACCATGACCAGCATCCACAGTTATAAAGTATTTATTAAAAAGAAAATGTTCACAAGCATACTTTTAGCACAACACCTGATGGAGCAAGGGATTCAAAAGAAATGGATAAAACGCCTATAGTACGTGCCCATGTGGTCATATTAGGTTTTACCCACTCGTCTTGCATTTTATGTTCTAATAGGCAATCATACAGTTTTGTTATCATTTTCTCTTCTGATTTCAGCCATATTTTATCAAAGTCTGTTGCTTCTTTCTCAAATCCCTGCTGTTTATCGCTGTTATATCTTGAATACAATTGGTTAGTTTCCCATCATGTTAGTTTGAAGTCCTTTAATTGTTCTTCTGTTTTAATTTGTAATCTACCATCTAACAAGTCTGCGTACTGGAGGGTTTTTTCTTCTGTTATAAGTGTTGGTTTGATGGATGCCTCTAGGGGCGAGACCCAAAGCGGAGTTTTCCGGTAAAATTTGTATCTAGTTTCTTCCCAAATTTTTAGTAAGGCTCCACGGATTGCATGTTGTCTAAAAACCTTGTTTCTAACCCCGTACCACAATACTGCATGCCAACCTGTTTGCATATCGTGACCTTCCAATTTTAATAATCTATAATTTTCTAGTTTTGCCCAGTCTCTCAACCAGACCAATCCTGACGCCACATAATATAAGTACCAATCAGGTAAGCCCAAGCCCCCTCGGATTTTTTTTATCTTGTAAATACTTGAGCCTGATTCTCGGTTTTTTAGATTGCCATATAAATTTAGATATGCATTTACTTAGGTCTTTAAAAAAGGATTGGTTTTTTAATATTGGCAATGTTTGAAATAAAAAGTTTAGTCGGGGTAAAATATTCATTTTTGTTAGGGCTATGCGTCCTAAAAGTGATAGCTGTAAGCCTTCCCAAATAACAAGGTCCTTCCTTATTTCCGATAGAATGTTCTGATAATTTTCTTGGTATAGTGAACTACACCTATTAGTAAGGTTGATTCCTAAGTATTTTACTCTTTTTACTATTTCAAATTTTGTCAAAGTTTCTAATTGTTTTCCCCTTTCTTTTGTGCAGTTTTTAATTAACATTTTCGTTTTTTGCTTATTTACCCTAAATCCTGCAAATTTGCCATATTCCTCTATTGTTTTTAGAAACGTTCCCATTGATTCAAGTGGGTCTTCAATAATACAGACTAAGTCATCAGCAAAGGCCAACAGTTTAAAGGTTTCTCCCTTTATCCTCAATCCTTTAATACTATCTTCTATTCTAATAGTGTCGCATAGTGTCTCTAACGTAAATATAAAAAGGAGAGGGGAACGTGGGCATCCCTGTCTAACTCCCTTCCCTATCGAAAAACACTCAGTAGTTATTCCATTGAAGGTTACCTTTGCTTCTTGTTGTTTATAGATTGCCTCAACCATTTTATAGAAGTTTTCGCCACAATTCCAGTACTTTAATTGGTTCAGCATAAAGTTCCAATTTAAATTGTCGAATGCCTTTTCGGCATCTATAAAACATAAGGCTACTTGTTTTCCAGGGTGTGTTTCATAAAATTCTACGTATTTAAAATTATACGCAAATTCTGTCTTAAATGACGCCCTGGTAGGAAACCCGACTGATCGTAATGGATAGTTTCTGAGAGGACTTTTTTCAATCTTGTTGCTATAATGGTGGCATATATCTTATAATCCGAATTCAACAGGGAAATCGGTCTGTAGTTTTTAATTTCTGTTGGGTCTAAATTTTGTTTAGGGATCAGTGTTATCGTCGCTTCTTCCCAAGAGGCTGGCATCTTACCTTTATCCAAAGTTTGCTGTATCGTATCTTTTAAGGGCTCCACTATCTGCTCTGTAAATATTCTATAAATTTCTGATGGAATACCATCTGGACCTGGGGATTTCTGAAGCTTTAATTTTTTAATTGTATCTATAATCTCCTTTTTTGAAATGGGTTCATTAAGTATTTTCCTTTGTTCTTCCGTAAATTTCTTCTTAATGTGTTTCCCTAAATACTCATCTAACTGTTTTGATGAGATATTTTCTTTTTTATATAATTCCTTATAAAAATTCCTTATAATTATCTTTTGTTCATTTAAGTCTATGGTCTCTTTCCCCTGACCGTCTTTCAGCGACTTAATATTTCTATTGGCCTTTTCTTTTTTGATTTTATAAGCGAGCCATCGTGAGGCTTTATTAGCATTTTCAAACGTATCTTGTTTTGCATAGAGCATTTTATTTTCCAATTCAGCTGTCAGTAAACAGTTTAATTGGTGCTGTAATTTCTTCAGAGCATTTTTACTCGTAGTGTCTATGGGATTATTCTTCATTTTTTCTTCCTCTGCCTTAATTGATTGTACTAAATTTTGGTATGCATACTTTTGTTTTTTCTGAAGCCAACTTTCTTGGCTTATCATTTTCCCCCTCAGAAAGGCTTTAAAAGAGTCCCATACTATCTGTATATCTATCTGTGGGCTAATATTCCTAGCAAAAAAGTCCTTAAATTCTGTTTTGCATTCTTTTATAAAGTCCTCATCTTTTAACGTCCACAACTTTACCGACCATCTAACAGCTTTGGACACATCTAGCAGGGTCAACATTATTGGATTGTGGTCCGCAAATGTTGCTGGAAGTATGTCTACCTCTTTTGTATCTCTTAACAAAGACATTGATGACCAAAACATATCCAGGCGGGACCATGACTTATGTCTGTGTGAGTAAAAGGTGTATTCTTTTTTGTCTCCGTTTTTTAATCTCCATAAGTCTACCAAACCAAATTCCTCTACAATTTGAAAATATGTTTTAGGAAGAATATTACTTCTCGAATTCCGTAATGTTTCCGTTTTCTTGTCCTTCTTTACATTTGTAACTGCATTAAAATCTCCTACCAAAATTAATTCATCAAATATCTGCTTAGCTATCACCTCTCGTAATTTTCCATAAAATTTTTCTTGTGCCTGGTTTGGTGCATACAAATTAACAATAAGCGTTGTTTTGGCTTGTCTTGTAATTTTGATTATAAGTATTCGACCATCATTTGCTTCATATATTGCTTCAGGATGAAGATACTCCTTTACATAAGTTACAACCCCTGCTTTTTTCTTTGTTTCATCTGCGGCTACAAAACATAACCCAAGTTTTTTTGCGTTTAATAAATGTTTATCCCCTTTTTTAATATGCGTTTCTTGAATACAGCATATATCTGTTTTCAGTTTACCAATCTGCAAAAAAGTTTTTTTCCTTTTCTGGGGAATGTTTAACCCATTAGCGTTGATGGATAAGATCTTTAATACTCCTCTACTCATGATTTATATTCTTCTCTTCTCCCTTCCTCTAGATCTAGATAGTTGGTCAACAATATGGAAAGACAACTTAAAAATTACGCGGGCAAGTTCGTACAAGGAAAATCTGATAAAGATGTTCTATATGTGGCACTTATCACCTGTAAGAATAGCCAAATACTCCAAGGGACTGCCAAACACGTGCTGGAAGTGTAAAACAAATATGGGATCTTATTACCACCTGTGGTGGACATGTTCAAGAGTTAAAAAATATTGGCAAATGATTAAGAAAATACTACAAGAAATAACTCAAATGGAGCTTTCGTTAGAGCCGGAAATGTTTTTACTTAATATATTACCTAGGAACATAATAGGAAATCAGAAAAAACTAATTTTGCATGGTATTACTGCCGCACGCTTATTACTTGCAAAATATTGGAAAACGGATAAAATACCTGGTGTAGATGATTATATTTCAAAGCTTTATGAAGTTGCTGAAATGAATATGCTGACAATAAGACTAAAAAACAAAAATGAAAATGTGTTTAAAAGAATTTGGGAGAAATTTTATGTTTGGTATGAAAACAGATTTATAACATAAAAAAGAGGGAGGAGTTGGAAAATTAAGTATTCTTCTTTTGTTTGGGAATCCTCTTTGTATGAAAATATGTATATTATGATTACAATTGAATCAGGTTAAAACTGAAATGTCAATAAATAAATATTTTAAAAAAAAAAAAAAGATAAAACGCAATTCCTCTGTCCCTCTATACATGCCCTATCAGAGGTTGAACTATAGGACAGGCTCCTTAACTTAGGAAATTATAGATCTCTACAGAGATCCGTTACCTTGTGGTTTCATCTAGTTCTTCTGGACAGCACATGGTTAAATGTCTGCCTCCTCCAGACCTCAGTTAAGAGTTCTGCCTGCTCTGATGGACTCTGCACAAAGGAGACTTTTCTTCTTGCTCCCCTGAGTTTTAGCACCTCTCTTTTCCAGGTCAGGTTAGGTCAGAGACGCCTTTCCTGAAGTCTCCAGAATTTTCCTTCCTGAAGTCTCTCTAGTATTTAATACTTCCAAAACTCTGTTCACTGCTTGGAGGGGGGGAGCTTGACCATCCCATTGTCTAGACCTATTAACATTTGTATGGAGGTGGGCTGAGGTAAGTCTGGAAAGCAATTGAACTGATTTTCCCCTCCCAGCCCATTCTCTGCCCAGAGAGGGGGGAAACCTTTAAAAATTCTGAGTGAAGGTTTTGCTTATTTTAAACCTCCGAAGAAAAAATGCATTTCTTCACATCTGGGTATAAGCTTTTATGTGCATGAAAGCTCATACCCGGAATAAAACTTTGTTGGTCTTAATGGTGTCTCTAGACTGAAACTTTGTTCTGTTGCTTCAGACCAACACAGCTACCCACCTCAACCAGTGGATATTGGGATGGAAAGGGATTTTGTCAAAGAGGAGTGCAAAGGGAGTTCTTAGGGGAAAGGGATAAGAAAAATATTTGTGGGATTTTTTTTCTGTGCTGAAAACAGCCAAGCCTTGGAAGTGAAATAAAAGAGAGAGGAATCCTCAGAGATTTGTGGCACCCCACTAACCTTTACAGAGAGTCAGTCACCCTGCAAGGGAGACTACCAGAAAGAAGCCTTTTGGAAGGTCTGTGGGACAGAGAAAACTCTACCACCTCTTTTAGCTCTAACTGTGTTGCATACTTTTGAGGTTTTACACATATTTCTCCTGCCTTGATTTGTGTCACCCCCACTGAAAAGTATTGGAATCGGGAGTCCATGGAATAGTGAAACAGCTAGATCTTTATTGCTGGTCCGGATGAAGCATACAACCCAGGGCTCGAAGCCCTCCTTTTATGCTGGTCAGGGACAATCCCCTGACCTCACCCAACTTGCCTGATAGGCTATTATCAGTCTATTTACATCTCATAGGTTCCCTGGGAGAAACCTAGGTACATGATTGGTGGCCGGTTCGAATCCACCTGGCCTTTGTTCTATCTGGCTGAAGCTCAGGTAGTTTCTTGGCCATGTGCTCTGGCCACATGGCGGTCGCCATTACTGGAGCACATGGCGACCGCATGGTCAATACATAACACCCACCCTTGTTAAATAAGTCATGTTCATATTTTAAGTTTTATTTATGAAGGGTCAAAATTTACTAGAGGGTCTGAGGGTTTATTTTAGAATGATATTTCCCCTTCATTTGCCTACTGACAATTTCTCTCTTGTTAGGAGAGGAGGAAGCCAGCAGGCTGGAGGCATCTCCCCTTTTCCCCTCACTTCATCCCTTGTCATGAACCAAACCCGGTCCCATTTCTTTCCTCAACTAGGGCTGGTGGAAGAAAATGGTGTTGCCGTTAATTTTCAGTCAGTGATGTATAGAAGTGTGTAAGTGGAATATAAATAGTGTATGGTGTCAGTATGACAGAAAAGCATGGTTGACAGCCTCCAGGTGGTGGCTGGAAATCTCCTGGAATTACAGCTGATCTCCAGGTGACAGAGAAAACGGCCACTTCGGAGGTGGACTGTATGGCATTATACCCCATTGAAGACTCTCTCCTCCCCAAATCCTACTCTACTCAGGCTTCACCCCCAAAATCTCCAGGTAATTCCCAACCCGGAGCTGGCAGCCCTATAGAAAAGGATGAATCAGGAACACCAGCACCGGAAATCAGTGGAATAAAGAAGGTTCATGCCACCAACATACAAAAACAAACAAATGGTCAATATATCCCTTGAACCTAGAATTCAGCTAAGGTGTGAAATAATAGAGAAGCAGATGACTCAGTGGGAGATAAAGTTATCTGAAGGGAACAACAAAACCTTCAATATATTTCTGCTCCTATTGCAATTTATAGCACTGCATGAAATCAGTGTATTAGAAGGTGAACTATTTGGCTCTTAACTCCTATTTATTGTATTTTCCTCAGTTCCTTCCCTGTATTTCTAAAATCCATGGTAGGCAGCCTGCCAAATTACGGTCATTTGCTTTACTAAACAAAAGATATTACATGAGTTTTACATGTTAGAAAGACCTCCTTGCTAAAACCAACATTTTCCTGTAAAAATAGACCCCTCAATTTCTCCTGCTCATATAACTAGACTATTGTAAGCAAGAAATGGTTTCTATTTGTTAGTAGTTACATAAACTGAAAGAAAAGACCCAGGAAGGCTTGAAAGCAGCAAGTAATTACATGTTTTATGTTTTGACTCCTATTACACAGGCTGGTGACTTGTTCTGGCTGAAAGCCCATCATAGTAAGTACAAAAATAAGCACTTCAGACATTTATTCTGCAGAACAGACAGAAATTAGTGAACCTTACTTGGGAAGGCGTCACCTTCTTCCCACACAGTCTCCATTGTCTTACTTGCCACTATGAACTGAAGTAAGCTATCTCTTATTCCTCACACAGAACAGTCAGGGAGTGAAGGATGTCCACAGTCCACTCCAGAAGTCAGCTGGAGCAGGGATGGCCAATTGGTGGACAGCAACCAATCCAGATGTCCAAGGAAGGCCTCGCTGTTAGCAGAATGAATGAATGTGCAGGGCGCAACCCCTGTCTTTTATACAGACTGTCAGTCTGGGTCGGGAGGCGGGGCTTTCAAGAAACATGTCCATTCCTCTGTCTCACCCCCTTGAAAACTGATGACTTTGCAGCTCTGACTCCATGTGTTCCATACCTATGAAACACCTCCTGCTAGGCAACATTTATTTACTCCACTGAAATCCCACTTTGTGCCCCACTGGGGACCCAACATGGCTTACAACATTCTTCCCTTCTCCAATTTATCTTCACAACAATCCTGTGACATATGTTAGGCTAAGAATGGGTGATTGTCCCAAGGTCACCTAGCAAGCTTCTACATTCAAGGTTAATATACAGAGTAATTACCTGTGAGGCGAGTAGATAGAAACACTTCAATACTTTTGAGGGCCCCATTTCACTTGAACTCTGAAATGTTTAAAAAAAAAAAAAAAAACTCCACCCATCCAGGGATTAGATGTCATAATTATGGGATTCACTTATTGTTGCCAGATGTCCTCTTCACTCCAGCAGGAACAAAAATGGGGTGGAGCAAAGTTGTGTGATATCACTTTTGTTTGTACACAGAAGTGATGTCAGGATGCTTGAGGGATCCCCAGTCTCTGTGGTTAAGAACCATGGAGATTTGGGGAATTCCTAGAGGGTTGCGACATCTCTTCTGGGTACTACTGAAAGTGGTATGATATGATTGCACTTCCCACTCTCCATTTTTTGTCCTTCTGGAACAAAGAGCAGTGTCAGGGATGAGAAGCCAGGAGATTGCTGTGGTGGGCAATCCAGTAACCCTTGATTCAGTTCTGTATTCAATCAGTTGCATAACTTGACATTTTGTCTTCTTTTTTTTATAGATCTGGGCTCGAAATGGTTGAGTCTTCCTTTTCTAACTTATTGAATAACAAATCAAATTGCAAAAGGTACAAATACAATTCAGCACAATAAACAATAAAATCAACATCATGATTAATAAACAACTCAACAGACCATAATTTACTAGCTAAGTAGCTAAGTTAACGTAATTAACTACCCAAACAATTTAAGAATGTTTTCAAGATTACGGGGTTCCAAATTTTTGTAATTCTTGCTCTCTTACAAATTTTGCTATGAGGTTAATTTTTAATAATTACTTTATTTAACCAATCTGTTTTCTACAGTCGTAACTTTGATTTCCAATCAAAGTTTTGAAACAAGAAGGCTAAGTTTGGAAGGACAAGCATTTTGATAACAATAATTTTATCAAATAACATTAACTGTAAGGAAGCCAAATGTTCAAGTTTCAGTTTAAGTTCTCTGAGAATTGGTTGTAAATTAAATAGTAAAAAAATAATATAACAGTTATATAAATACTTAATTACTGCTGAGATACTTTACATGAATTTTCCTTTGTTGTACTGAACAATAATAATTAAGTTTTAGAAATATCTAATTTACTAGGAATAAGGCCCGTTGTGGGAATAAATACAACGGGCTCTAGAAAGAGGCTCTTGGAGAGTGCCAAGGCCTTGGGCACTCAGTGTCAATTTGCTGTGGCAACCTCAGCAGGGTATAATGACACAGAGTCCACCATTTTCTCCAGGGGAACTGATCTCTGCTACCTGAAGAGCAGTTGTAATTCTGAGTGATCTCCAGCCCTCACCTGGAGATTGGCAGCAGTGGTTCCCCAAGATGGAATAGCTGGTTTGGAGGGCAGAGTCTATGGCATTGTACCTGTCTGAGGCCCCACCCCTCCTCAAACCTCACCCTCTCCAGGCTCTACCCCTCAAATCTCCAGGAATTCCCCACCTGGAGTTGGCAACCCCATCTCCTTCCCAGCCAAGCATCAACCTACCTTAATTTCCCCCTCACTCTTCAGGTTTCCATCGCTCAACCCACCTGCAGCCTCTACCGTGCTCTGAAGCCCATCTTATAAACACAGGTAACTACCATTTCGTTTCACCTACCAACAGCCGCTGAGGTAACAGTTAAACAGTTGAGGTAACAGTTCCTTCCACATGAAGGAAGCTGGAGAAGTGTCTTCATCAAGAGCAAAAAACTGTCTGCCAGGAATTCTGACAGGGCACAGAGGCTGAAGGATTGGACAGGGAAGAGGAGCAGACCCAGCCAATGGCATGCGAGTATTTACAGCCAGTGGATAGGGACAGCTTCTGATTGACAGGCCAGGGGACCAAAAGCAGGTGGAATGTGGAATGTTTTAGAGAGTGCCACCACCATCAGAGAATTATTATATAGATATCCAGATATTCATCTATACTCATTTATAATGTTCTTAAGTTTCTCATCTATAATTTTCTTAAGTTTCTCACTAGTTATCAATCTCAGGCATAAAAAAAGCCAAATCTACAATGATTTTGAATTTTAATCCCTTGGATATCAAAAGAATCACATATATAGATTGCTAATGGCTCAACAATTATGTCCCAGCTGCTGACACATAGCAAGCACACGAGTTAGTTGCTAGACATCAAGGTTGGTCAAAATACAGCTCTACAGTACTCACAGATTCCAGTCCAAGTGAGAATCCAAGAACAAGGTTTCTATGATATGGGCTGAAGGACTTGCACACGAGACAAGTGAGTTGGAAGGACAAGAACTCAAGTCTGCCCCTGGCAGTGAGCGGTTTATTTTTAAACATACACAGACTTACATGCCACACCCTTAGGTTGCTGCGTCCGTGTTCAGTAGACAATCATCAATCATCAATCATGGAATCCACATAGGAGATAAGGAGGAGATGAGACAACTGTCTCAGGAGCCTGCTGTTTGCAGTAGGGCTTATCAGCCAGCCAGCTTCAGGAGGACAATGCTCATTGTATAGCAGGGAGGGTGGAATCCACATGAATGAGAGACATATGTCTCGAGAGTATACTGTTTGCAGGAGGGTTTATACAATGCTCATTGTGTAGCAGGGAGGGGGGAGAAGCATAGACTTTGATCTGGCTAGCATCCCAGTCTCAGATCTTCCCTACAATGGGCCAAGGTCAGAGATGAGGGAATCTATCCAGAATACAGACCACAAGGTCAGTAGATAACGGACAAGTTGCTTCCACACATCTACTGCCTTTTCTATTGCTATAAGCCCCATGCTGCTACCCAGCTGTATTACATCATGCACCTGCTGGCTGCCTCAGTCCTGCTCCTGCAAGCACTCATCCTTGCTATTGGTGTTGAGCCGGTACTGTGCTGCTAGATGGGCACTGCACCTTCTAGCTTAAAAGTATTTCCTAATTTTCCTACAGCATTCCTAAAACTCTGGTGATGAGGGGGGTGATCTGACTGGCAACTGGCTCTCTGTTGCTGACCCAGGATTAGGAAGCTGAGGGGCCAGTATACTGGTTCATAGCTGAGAATCTATATCTGGCTCCTTAGGGACTGCCTCCTCCTGCAGAATTTCTGCCACTGGCTGTGACTTCCTCAGAGAAGTCCTCTGTATCCCTGCTTAATACCTCTCAGAATTTTCATTGGGACCGATAGAAAACCAAATATTGCTAACCTTGCCAAGAAATCTGAGTAAATAATTTCCACCCAATTAATAAAACCATCACCAAAACCAAAGGCTTTAAGAACAGCCAATGAGAATTTAGGTTCTATGTGATCAAATGCCTTCTCTGCACTGAGGAATATAATGGCCGCTTTAAACTTTTTATTAATTGCATATTAAATTAAAGTACAGACTTCGTGTCTATTTAAGGAATAAAACCAGTTTGGTTGTTGTCTATGTACTTAGAGATAATTTGTGCCAAACAAGAGGCCAGTGATTTTAAGATCTTACAATCATTATTTAATAAAGTTATCAGCCTATATGATATATTCTTTACCATCTTGTAGTCCAAGAAATTGGTAGATCTTTTGTAATATATATTTCTTGTAATGTTCTAAATAGAGGAGACAAAATTGCTGTAAAGGTTTGATAATATTCTGTGATGAAACCATCCAAACTTACTGCTAAATTTTTAAAAAGAGATTTAATGGTAGAAAATTACTTCTTGGAAGGTTAATGGGTGATCTAACCAGCTTTTGTCATCCTCTTTAAACTACTTATTTTTTTCAGTTGCTTGATTATTAATGTAATATACATTCTCATAATATTTCTCAGATTCCTTAACAATATTATCTATTATTGTTTCAAGGATGCATTACTGTTTCTTACAGCCAAAATCATTTCTTTTGCTTCCCTGTGATTTAGCTGCCAACAGTTTACCTATTTCCCCTCCAGACTCATTTTTTTTGCTTGAGATAAAGTATGTTTTAATGATTTTTCCATTGCAAGCTCATTAAATTTCCTTCTCTAGATGCTAAGTTCAAGAGTCTTTTTATCTTTATTTTTGATACCACATTTCTTCCATATTAACTTGTTCTAAGTACATATTCCCAATTCTTTCCTTTTCTTTCTTTAATCTGAAAGCTTCAGAAAGCATAGTTACTCCAGTATAGGCTTTAAAGGTAAAGGTTTCCCTTGCTCAAAAGCCAGTCGAATCTGACTTTAGAGGGCAGTGCTCATCTCTGTTTCCAAGCTGAAGAGCCAGTGCTGTCTAAATATGTTTCTGTGGTCATGTAGCCAGTATGACTAAATGCCGAGGTGCACAGAACGCTGTTACCTTTCCACCAAAGTAGTACCTATTTATCTACTTGCAATTTCTTGCTTTTGAACTGCTAGGTTGGCAGGAGCTGGGGCCAGAGACAGGGACTCACTCGGTCATGCAGCACTCGAGTCTTGAACTGCCAAGCTAACGACCTTCCAGTCCGCAGCTCAGTGTCTTAACTTCTGAGCCACTGCAGCCCCTAATATAGGCTTTACTGGCCTCCAAAATGACGATGTCTGATGGTACTAATATATTTAAAAAACTCAATTATTTTGGATTGGATTATTGTTTTAAAGTCTAAATTGATCAGTAAATAATTACTTAAACACTTTTTTTTAGTTTGGTTAACTGTAACTGCTGTAAGATTAATTGGTGCATAATCAGAATGATGTATAGAACCTATGATAATTTCTTCTACTCTACTCAGAAAACTGTTAGCAACTAAGAACATATCAATTGTAGAATAGGAATTGTGTACCTTTTTTGGGGGGTGTCACACGAGCTGCTTGACCCCGAGTCGCTGTCGCTGGACTCGGTGGCCGCTCCTAGCGTCGCCACTTCTGCAGTCCCCTATCCCTGGCAGCCAGAGCCTCAGATATGGCGCCTGAAGGGGGGTTACGCCACCACACCCTCCAGAAACGCCCCTGGGGTGAGTTCTGCTCCTGTCGCTCTCTCTCTGTGTCCTTTCTGCGAAGCGTCACCTCCAGGCTTCTCCTCCCCGGCTCCGTGTGGCTGCCAAGCTTTTATCCCTCTCCCTCGTCACTCCCCCTTTTCTTCCCCCTCCTGGGTCTGGCCCCGCACCCCTACAAGAGCCTGGACGCTGAGGACCTTCCGGCCCCGGTTGCTCCTCCACACCCTTTTCCCTAAGGCCTGGGCGGGCTGCCTGCGCGCTCGGGCGTGCTCGTGAAGCCCCACACCCCCCCAGGTGGCTGGACGAGCCGCGCCTGTCTCTTCCTGCCCCCGCAGCCCGCCGGTGAGGTCTCGTGTTGCCGATCCCCTGCTCGGCAGCTGCCCCGTCTGGCACGGTTCCCCACCCCCCTGACATGGCTCCCAGGTGTTCTGCTCCTTTCCCTCCCCTTGGCTGCAAACGTCTCCCAGCCACGGCGTCGGCGGCGTCTTCCCAGCCCCACCTGACAGTAGCACGGCCGAGCCGGAGGACGCGGCTGCTCCCAGCCGAGAGTCCCGTCGCCCGCCACAGCGGGTCGCCTCCTCAGGGCCCTGTATCGCCCGGGTAAGTCATGGGGGGGGTCTCCAGGAGTGGGCTGGGGGATGTGGTGGTGTCGAGGGGGGGTCGCCCCCCAGCAAAGTCCCAAGAACGGGACAGGGGGGAATGTAAAATCCCTTTCTCTCGGATGAAAACAGCACCATATATCAATGAGCTGATAAATGGTCAAAATATATTTGAATAATTTTTTCAATAGCTTTTTCTTTTCACCTTTAATATTTGTACAATCCACTTTGTAACGAAACACTACATTAAAGTCTCCCACAATTGCAAGACCTCCGTCTGTAAATTCATCTAAAGTTTTTCCTAACTGTTTATAGAAGGCAAATTGATTATTATTTGGTGCATATATATTAGCAGCCCTGACCTGGATAACCCAGGCTAGTCCGTCTTCTTGCCTTGAAAACCCTACAGGGTAACTTCAAATGGCACTTTCCACCACCAAATGTGAAGTATCTACCCTGCAAATCACATTTAGTGAGAATGAATCTACCTTTCTTATCTAGTGAATAATTTAGTTAACAATGATGATAAACACTAAAAAATATACTATTGTATGATTAATCCTAAATCTATCATCTACTTTAAAGAACAAAATCAAACTATTATATTTGAAACACAGAAGAAAAAAAGACAAGTAAGGAAAAAAACAGAAGTCAATAAAAATCCTACTATTTGTTTAAAACACAAGACATTCCCAATCACAGTGTTTCACAAACGAAGAGAGAAATACAACTGCTGGAAGAAGATACTTATTTAACTAATATACATCTCAATGAAAATAAAGTTCTTACAACCAGTCTCTAACTAAGCAATATTTTCAGCAGAGCTTGGGGTGGTCCTGTACTCAGGTCTCATCTGAGAGCCAAGTCAGAGGGCCAGGCTCTTCTGTTCTGTGCCCACAGGATATAGCTACAGTACTGGCATTGGCTGGCATTGTTCTAAAGTAGTTAGCTGGGTCAGCAGGGAGGGAAAGGGAATGATTCCCCCTCTAATTTCCTCCAGACCCAGAGCTACAGAACACCCTACCATTCTGGTTGATAGGACAAAGAGATCCAATTTTATGGACCCTAAACAGGGCGCTCTCAGCTGTTCTCCATTATTTCCTATGGGGGAGGGAAACTGCTGCTTCCAGGGCAAAAAGCCATTCCTACAAGCAGAGGTCATTTTGAGCAGGAGCTCGGGGGAGCTCAGCTCCGGGAGTTGGTGCCAGCCCCCCCCCCCCGGCGGGGGAATGCCTGCTTGTGTCATGGCTGCAGCAAAATGACCCCGTCCCCTGGAAAGGTCCTTGTTCCTCCGACCAGCCTTCTGAAGGCTTCAGCCACCACTGAAGCTATCTTCCCAGAATAGTGGTATTTCTGAGGCTTGGATTAGTAGCTGTCCCCTCTCTGTCAGCTTTCTTTCTTTCTTTCTTTCTTTCTTTCTTTCTTTCTTTCTTTCTTTCTTTCTTTCTTTCTTTCTTTCTTTCTTTCTTTCTTTCTTTCTTTCTTTCTTTCTTTCTTTCTTTCTTGCCTTCTGACATACTTCCGGTGATGTCAGGTGGTTTAGCATATGCAAATGAGTTATGCTAATGAGTTATGCTAATGAGCTCCTTCACCTCTTTTTCTAAGAAATGACCCCTGGTCTCAGGGAAGGAATGAGGCACATGGAAAAGCTTTGCCAGCTCTAAAACAACTTTAGTTTCCCCTAAAGCACCCTTTGCAGCTTCCCAGCACCATTTTCTGTCACCAAGCGAACAATTCAAGCCATTTGTCTTTTTCTGACTACACCCAAAACAGCAGTTTCTGAAGAGTCTTTTGAATATTAATAATCTGTTTGCTTACTGCCAACGTTTCTGTGTGAAATTCTCTTAGGGGCACCAGTCTGCATATCCACCGGCAGCAGGGATTCTTGAAAAGCGTATCTCAGGCAGAAATGTATTTTAGAAATTACAGCTCCTCCCTACCCCCCCACATCCTTTAGTTTAATGCTTCACTAGTCACTTTCCAGCTGTTTATGTTACTTTTATTTCCCAGAAAATGCATACTATTTAATATTTTATACCATTAAATCCATAAGCCCGCAGTTCGGTGAAACATTTACTTCACTAAAGTTCCATTGAAGCCAAGGTGATAACTGCAGAGTAAACAGTTGGAGTTTTCTCCTCGTAAAGCTGTCCTTTCTCCCAAATTACTAGCATCTTAAGACAGAGAGAAAACAAAGTCCCTAATTACTGTATGTCATCTAATACTTGAAAACCACTGGGACATATTTGTCAGTGCAGTTTTAATAAGCTGCATCATGTAAACCCCGGAGAGGATCACACAAACAGCTTATTATCAAGATAATTCATGGAAATTATCTTTTTTTTTTTTAAGTTTGTTAATTATATGTTGGCAAAATTGCAGCCCTTTAACAGAGTGTGCTTTACCCCTGCCAGCCAGATCATTTTAGATTTTGGTGGGTTTTTTTTTTTTTTTTTAAATCACAATGTTTGGGCAACACTCTGAAAATCTCAATTTGTTTTCTTACGAATAGTCCATATTTTAAAAAAATGGGCTGAAGTGCAGAGATATGTTATTTGGGGTATGTTCATTAGCCATGTACCTAACAACAAGTGGAATGGAGCGAGACATCCCTGCCTCCCCTGTCTTGATGCAGCCACTGGGCCGCCCTGAAAGTCTGCTTGGGGTGGACAGGTGGGTTGGAGGACCCCAGGGAACAACAAGGGGATGGCAAAAGGGAGGCCTGTAGTGGAAGGGAGGTCTCAGTGGAAATCACCCTCTGCTTCCCCCAGGATTAGAGCTACCAATATCTAGGTGGGGCCTGGAGTTATCCCAGAATTACCACTGATCTTCAGACTACAAAGATCCTTTCCCCTCAAGATAGGGTTGCCAGCTCTGGGTTGGGTGGAGCCTGTGGAGGGTGGGGTTTGGGGAGGGACTTCAGTGGGGTATAATGCCATAGAGTCCACCATCCAAGGCTGCCATTTTCTTCAGGTGAACTGATTTCTGTCACCGGGAGATCAGTTGTAATCCCAGGAGATCTCTAGCCACGACCTGGAGTTTGGCAAAAAACAAAACAAAAACCCTGGAGAAAATGGCTGCTTGGGAGAGCAGACTTTACAGAATCACACTCCGCTGATCTTTCACAGCTACGAAGCACTTACGGTTCTTAGCACATGGATAGGGAGCTTTGTTGGGCTTGGGGGTTGCGAAGGATAGGGGCCTGGTTTATACACAGCATAAAGAGCACTTCAGCGCTCCTTCCTTAAAAGGAGTTTTTAAATGAAATACTGTGAGTGGGTGTTTGCGGAAAGAGAGAATTCATGGTTTCTCCTTTCAAGCACACACACACACACACAAATCATTTGCTGGGTGTAATTTTTCTTCCATGTGAATATCGATTTATATTGGCTGCCGTGATAGAAATGCTAGTGCTTGGCAACCGTACGCATCTCATAAGCTTAGTGATCGACAGGATAGATGCACTTGTGTCATGACAGCTCTTTGGAACGCTGGGACTAAGAAGACAGGGGTGGCCTAGATAGGGTTGCCATAGCCCCACAAGGGAGAGGAGATCTCCTCCCCTGGCGGGCCTTGTCTGCTGACACTCCTCCACCTCCAATTAAACTCCACCGCAACAACATGATGCCACTTCTGGGTTTTCCTGTTATGCCTCTCACAGGACTGGCAATTCCTAGACAGAAACGATGGCTATCCCTATGGGTCTCCCTAGGCCCCACCCTTTGGGGGCCCTCTGCACCCCTCCCATTAGCACAACTGTCTCTGTCCCTTCTTCTTTTCTGCATGCCTATGAGATTAGATTGCATTTTGGCTCTATGACTGTTTTCATGTTTCTCTTCAAATTCATTTTAATTTTTGATATTAACAATTCATGGTCTGTACCACAACTGGCTCTTGGTCTTGTTTTAACAGACAGAACAGAGCTTCTCCATCTTCCGGTTCCAGTTACCTAATCTATTTGATTTCTGTAGTTGCTGTCCAGTGATACATTGTTTCAAAATGGTCTCTGTATCCAACACTATTCAGTGACCAAAGACCTTACTTTTTGGGTTGGCTGCTGTCCCTATCCTTCCTCTACAATTAACCTGGGGCTAAGCTCCTGGGTGGACCAGAAGGATCTGCACTGCCGGAAGATGCCTCAAGCAATATTCCAGGCCTAGTGACTGGTGCTCTGAATCTCCCCTCCATTCTTTGAGGCAGCCAGAGCTGGATCCACAGCGCTCCTAGTGCTGAAAAAGAGTCACTGCAAGCAAGGGATGCAGAGATGCTACCAGATGTCCTTTAAATAAACAGCTGTTTGCAAAAGTATGGTATTGACATCCTGTGTAATCTGATTTAAGAATGGGGTACTTAACATGTAACAGTATTTTTGTATCTGATGATGTTTGATAGCTAGCTGTCAGTTAGCACTGCCAATGATTCTGTTGCAAGCATGTCTGAATGTCAGTTAGCACTGCCAATGATTCTACTGAAAGCATGTCTGAATGTCAGTGTCAGGAACTGACAATAGCATCTCTGTAATGTGCTTTCGGTTTCTTTGTTCTTGTGGATCCCTTGCTTGTACCCCTTAGCTGTTCCAACCCCCTTGCCCTATGCAGCTGCAAATGTCACTTTGAAGTATATTGGTTGCTCTGGTTAATGTTACAATTTCTAGACGGGAGAATGGCAACCCAAATTCCTGCACGTCACTGAAAACAAATGGTCTTCACTCCCATGCATCTCTCCTCCCTTTTTCCGGGCCAGAGTGTGTTATCTTGTTGTGAAAACCTTGAGAGCTCCTTTATGGCTGCCTGCCTAGAATTGTTGTGCCTAGCTTCACACATGTGGGTCACTCGGATCAAGAGGGGAATTTTTATAACTTTCTCACCTTGCTGTGGGAACCTCAATGGTCATCTTTCTTTTCCCACTGACTCTGATTGGTCTAAAGCTAGAGTTCAATTGTGGCTGGAGGGTATATTAACCATGACTGTCTTTCATTAAACATCTCTAACAAACATTGAGAACCTGTTTACAGTATTAGACAATAAAGAACTTTGATTCAACACAAAGGTCTGATCTCTTGCTGTCTATTCAGAAGCCTCACAGTCAGTTAGCACTGCCAATGATTCTGTTGCAAACATGTCAGTTACCACTACCAATGATTCAGCTGAAAGCATGTCAGTTACACTGCCAATGATTTCTATTGCCTTTCCTGCCATCACTTAACATTGCCTTTGTTTTGAGTTCCATACCTGATCTTCTAGGTCCCAGACGGGAGATAACATTGGTAGAGTGACTCCCACCGCAGGAATGTGCTTCTTGCTCCCTTTGCCCATGTTTGCTGCTTAGAAGCTTTTCCTTGCTCTTCTCTCTCTCTCGCTTCTCGTTAGCTCACGGCCTTGAGCTGGAATCCTCCTGCTATATGTTATATTATTCACAGGTGCAAATTGCTCCTTTGCTTGAATTTACCCTGGGAACATCCGCACCACAGATCCTGACAGTGTCTTTGCTTGGGAACCTAAGTTGCCACACTTTTCTTGGGAACAGTGGGCCAGTATATTTGGGTGCCAATAATTCTCTCAACTGATTGGTGGAAGTCGAGGGGGGCTTATTTCATATCAGGTATAATTGTAGTTGTATTACTATGCTTGGGCATTACTAACAGAAGAAGTGTATTTGACCAACCAGATCTTTTCTGCAAATAAAGGACTTTCTGTTTAAGGAGACCTGTTTTGGACTACATCTATTGGAACAATCTCACACTAGCATGCATTAGCATTTACTGTTTCACAGCATTAAATAGTCATCGATAGTTAACATCAGGCATGAAATAGTATTTGGTAACTGACAGAATTTTATGTTTGACATGTACTTGTATTACTGTCTGAACCCACATAATAGATTATGTAGAATGAGAACCAGTTTGGGGAGCATTGGATTCATCTTTTCCTTCTGCTGAAGTGATTTTGAGAAAGTCACTTTCTTTCAGCCAAACCAACCTCACAGAGTTGTTATAAGGAAAAAATAGAAGAGACAGTCATGTTCACCATCCTGAGCTACTTGAAGGAAAATAAGATTAAAACCAACCAACCGATAAATATTTTAGAATTTAGCTGCTTTAGTTTATGAGAGTCTAATCTGATGCCTAACACAAGAGCACTCAAAGCTGTGAACACATTTTGCTATGAACATGTTTCAGGCAAGCAGACAGATGATTGTGTACGTGGACATCACCAGACAGCCAATATAGAAATCAAATAGATTATATAATCAGAAGAAGAAGACAGAGAAGCTCTATTCTCTCTGTTAAAAACAAGACCAGGAGCCAGTCGTGACACCTATCATAAATTTTTAATATAAAAAATTAGAATAAAGCTGAAGAAAAAACCAAAACATTCTTAGTGCCAAAATAAAATCTAAACAACATTCTTGAAAAGTTTAAACATAATGTAAAGAACAGATTTGCAGTACTAAGTTCAGGTAAACATAAATTGAAAGAATTATTGGCTGAAACCAGAGATATTATTAAAGAAGAATGTGCAAAGACTATTCCTGTAGCCAAAAGAAAAGAAAAAGTCTCAGTGGATGACTGATGAAACTCTTAAAATTGCTAAAGACAGAGGAGAAGCAAAAGTAAAAGGTGACAAAAATAGAATCAGAAGTTTAAATGCAGCATTACAGTAATTTGCACATAGAGACAAAGAGACAACTCTGAAACAAAAAACCCTTTTTTTGCTAACACAGTTTGCATGGGGGAAAGTGGGATGGGGAATAGGGTTGCCAGCTCCAGGCAGGGAAACTCCTGGAGATTTGGGGTTGGAGCCTGGGGAGGACAAGGGACCTCAGTGGGTACATTGCCATACAGTCCACTTTCCGAAGCATTCATTTTTTTCCAGGGGAACTGATCTTTGTACTCTGGTTAACATACACCCCCCACTTTAGTCAAGGTCCATGCCCAGAAAGCCCTGCACACACTTTTGAGGCACATATTCAGCCCAAGTTTGCTCAAAAGCAAAGTTGCCTGGATTTCAAATTTTTCCAACTTTACCCAAGTCTGCCTGAATTAGGGATGCCAGCCTACCCCCTCCCTTTGATCAATGCGTACCCCCTCCCTTTGATCAAAGATCTCCTGGCAGAAGCAGCCCAGGGGAAAAATATTTTCCAAATTAGATCTCCGAGACGCATATTTCCGAGTGCATATATGGGAGGGGGATGAGTATAAGACTGCGTTTAATACACCCCTGGGCCAGTTGGAATACCTGATGATGCCGTTTGGCCTTCAAAGGGCACCTGGAGTCTTTATAAATTTAATAGATGAATTTTTGCACAAGCACCTATTTAAGGGGGTCCTCTGCTATCTAGATTATATCCTTTTGTACTCCCCAGATTGGGAGTCCCATGTGAAATTAGTGTGTGAAGTTCTTGCCACCCTTCGAGCACATAAACTCTTTGCTAAGCTGTCCAAATGTGAGTTTCATAAGTCAAAAATTGACTTCTTGGGGTACCGCATATCTCCCCAAGGTTTAGACATGGACCCTGCTAAAGTGGCAGCAGTGGTGGATTGGGAGCTCCCCAAAACCCACCGGCAGCTTCAGAGTTTTTTGGGGTTCATGAACTTCTACCGCACATTCATAGAGAATTTTGCCCAATATAGCCTGCCCCTTACAGACTTATTAAAGACAAAGGGGAAGTGGCCAGAGTGCACATAGCCAGGAGCTCGACTCGATTGGACCCCTAATTGCCAAAAGGTATTTGAGGCTCTTCAGACTATGTTCATCTCAAAGCCTGTATTAGCACACCCTGTGTGCGATCATATGCACCTATTTGCCATGCAAGAGGGACGATTCATTGATGGATCAAACTGGTGTGATCACACCAGCACATCTGGGAGGCATCCCAAAACCATCGGCAAGCCGGGGCAAACTGATTTGATCCAGTAGAGAATCAGGGTAAAAAGCTACTGGTGAAAGTCCAGTATCAAATGGTTTGCCACAGCCCACAGCCGGACTTTCCCCATGTGATTGCGCCAGCACAGAAGTGTGGCATCACTGATTGTGTGATCACATGCTATCTCGACACGATGCTGTTTTTTGTCCCCCTTCTGTGTGCACATCATCAAAAGCCTGTAGGGGGGAGAAGTGAGTCATTGATCCCCCTCCTTTCTTCTGGTGAGGCATTGATCCCCCCTCCTTTCCTTCAGCGAGGCATTGATCCCCCCTCCTAGCGAGGCATTGATCCCCCATTTAAGCATCTTGGAAACCCACCACATACACACACACACACACACAAACCCCACTCGCCTGCGGTTGTGTCTGATCATGCAGCAGCAGTTTGCCCTGGCAGGTCCACGGAGCTGTGTGATTGCACAACTGTAGGGCAAATTGCTCCGGGGCAAAAAAAAGCCTCAATTCCCCTCCTGCTTATCTCGCTCATGTGGAAGGGACCTTAGATGAGAATAAAAAATTCATTGTATATGTTGATGCATCGGATGTAACTGGAGGGGGTGGTCCTCCAAGAAGGGGATGATGGAAAACTGCATCCCCTTGTCTATGTGTCTAAAAAGTTCGAAGAGACTGAAAGCAACTGGGCGGTTTGGGATAAGGAGGCTGCAGCCATTTGGCTAGCCTTGACTACTTGGTGCCACTGTTTGGAAGGGACGTGCCTCCCATTCAAGGTTTGGACTGACCATAAAAACCTTGAGGCAATTAAGACTCATTGGACATTAAATGCCAAGCAGCTCCCGTGGGCTGAGTTCTTTTCAAAATTCCAGTTTTCACTTCACCACTTCCCAGGGAAGTCCAATTCTCTCACAGATGTGCTCTCCCACCTCCCACAACATGATAGCCTCTGTGATGAGGTCATTGACTCCATGTTTATACAATCCCAGTTGGGAGGGGTGGTTGTCACTAGGAATAAAAACAAAACCATCGACAATCCTTCCCCTAATGCCTGGCAAGCAAAATGTGCCAAGGCTTATACTGAGGGGGATTGAGCTGAACTACAGAAGGACCCCAATGTCATACAGGGTCCCGATGCTTGTTAGTACAAAGGTGGAATACTGGTCATTCCCCTCTCCCTTTGAAGAGAGGTAATGTACTCTGCTCATGAATCTAAACTATCGGGCCATTTTGGATATTTAAGAACGCTCCATTTATTGCAACACCAGTTCTGGTGGCCATGCATGCATCAGGATGTGTTGTCTTATGTGAGTTCTTGCCAAACCTGTTTAATGTGTAAATGCAGGGGAGGGAAAAACCCTGGCCTCTTGAAACCATTAGAAACCCCCAGTCGACCTTGGGATTTCCATGGAATTAATTACAGACTTGCCCCCTAGCATGTGGGAAATGGTCATCTGGGTGGTGGTGGATTTGTTTACAAAACAAGTCCATTTTATTCTGTTCAAGCAAGTACCCACCGCAAAGGCATTGGCAAAAATGTTTATGAGTAATATCATTAAATTACACTCCATCCTGCACAAGAAAATTTCCAACCAGGGATCACAATTTGTTGCCACCTTCTGATGGGAGTTATTGCAAGTGTTAGGAATGGAGCAAGCACTCAGCAGTGCCTATCACCCAGAGACTGATGGCCAAACTGAAAGTGTCAATCAAGTTGTTGAACAATTATAGTTTTTCAATATACCTTTTCAACCAGAAATATTTTTATTGAGTATCATACCAGAACAATTTGATAAAGCAGACTCATACTTGTTAACACATGTAGTAACTGCTGCAAGAGTTTTATACACAAGAAACTGGAAACAGAAAGAAATATCGTCAAGGGAGGACTTAATTTATAAACTGTTAGACACAGTAGAAATGGAAAAATTAACAAATAGTTTGCAAGGAAAAAAGGATAATATATTTGAAAAATCTTGGTCCAGAGTATATTTATGTATTGAAAGATATAATAAGGAAATATGTTAAATATTCAGTTCTAATTTTTTAAATGAGCTGTACACAGTTATGTGCAATAAGGTTTAAATTTTTTGTATAAATGGGATGGTGATCTCTTTAATATATATATGTAACTAAGCTCTCACTTTCGTTAAGTGTATCATAATGGATGAAATTAATAAAAAAAGATTATTAAAAAAACCCAAGATAATTGGGTTGACTTATTGCCGTTTTCAGAGTATAGTTATAATAGTGTCGTTCATTCATCTACGAGTGTCTCTCCCTTTATGGCTTCTTGTGGATATGAGGGGACCTCCCTTCCGCAACTCAGCCCCGTTGACTCGAGGTTGGGGGACTTTCAAGACTGGTGGAAAGCATTATAGGACTCTTGGCCATTGATTTCAAAGACATTGGATAAAGCCAAGATGGATTATAAAAGCAAGTGGACAAAGGGAGGGCACCTAGGTGGGATTTGCAACCCAGGGATTTGGTGTATTTTTCGATCAAGAACATCAAAGGTCTTCAACCCGGTTGCAAGTTGGGCTGGAATATGTGGGGCCATTTAAAGTGCTTCAAAAAATCAATGAGGTGACTGTTGAACTTTAACTGCCTAAATCATTTAAATCCTTGTATCCTGTTTTCCATTTCAGTAAACTGGACCCTGGACCAAATATTTGGCAGCCCCAGCAACCAATTCCTCCTCCTCTGATGCTGAATGATGAACCTCACTACAAAACTGTGCAAATTTTGGACTCTAAGTTTAAATGGGGTCGCTTGTTTTATTTAGTGTTTTGGAAGGATTTTGGGCCTGAGGATAATGAGTGGGTTGCTGTTGAACATGTTAATCCTCCTGCATTGCTTCGTGCCTTCCACAAATTGTACCCGCTAAAGCCTGGTGGGGCAGGGGGAGCTTGGGAGGGGCAGAATGTCAGCTAATGCTGCCATCTCCTGCCTGGGAGGTGGGATGTGTGCCCCTGGTGATGTTGGGAGTATGGAATGTTACGTTATACTTCTCATGGCTTGCTTATCGCTCCCTGCGCCATTCTGACCTTGGAAGACTGCTGGTGCCTGCCTATGTATCATTTCTTTTGTCTGATTCTGGTTCTTTCATTTTTTTCCTTGGGAACCTCAGACTAGTATTTGAGCACCTTTTATAAGATTGTATGATTGGTTACAAGCCATCGCCAGAATTCTGTATAACTGTCCCACTTGGGGGTCATGCCAGCCATTACTAACACAGGACGTGTAGATGACCACAACAGACCTTTCTCAATAAAGACTTCCTTTCTTTAAGGACACTTGTTGCTGATTGACTCTGTAGAACTCTCACCCAGCCTCCCCAGGTTCTCTGTTGGTATGGGGGTCTAACTAGGGACTATTTCCACGGCTTTCCAACCCCAGAAAACAGGAGAGAGGGGTTTTTTTTGTGGGGGGATTTGTCACTCAAAAACAACTCCTCCGGGGGCTCCCACTCCTGACAGAATGTTTGGGTGCAGAAATGCACAAGTGGTGATTCACAACCTTGGGACCAAGATCCACTTATGCACACATTACTAACTGAATTTAAAAATGGCACAAAGACAGAAGTGTGCAATCTGATTTCCCAAACGGCTTGAGCTCATGAGAAAGAGTTCAGACATCAGAAAATGCACGGTGAGTCTAGTTCAATCTGTAAAGACTGGACTTTCTCTGGTGTTGGGAAAGTCAGGGGTAAGAACGGGGCACCGACGACTGGGGAACGAGATACAGATGTCGCTGTCTAAACAAGCATTTTAAATCTGGAAGGGAGAAGCAACAACATCAGATCAAACAGATTGTCTGATAGCAGCCTTTGACATCTCCTTTTTTCAGAATTGGAATAAAAGTTGACTGTTTGAATTCTGTGGGACATTGTTTTGTTTTCCATATTTGTTAGCACAACCATGTTAATTTTTTGATGGTCTCCATTTCTGTGGCTTGGAAGAGCTCTATTACTATCCCCTCTACTCCTGGTGATTTGTTTCTCCCAATTGCTCTCGGTGCAGCTTTCACTTCATTTCTAGAACTGTAGATTCTTTTTCAAAAGATTCTCCGTGGAAGAAACCTGTCATCCTTTCATCTTTTTGTATAGTTCTTCAGTGTATTGTTCCCCTCATTTCTTTATTTTGTCCTGTTCAGTTAATGCATTTCCACATGCCTAAATGTGGTTTAAATTTCTCTTTGATTTTTTGGATGTTGTGGAACAGATCTCTTGTTCTTCCTTATGCGTGTTCTATTTCTGTACACTGGTTATTATAATAATTCTCTTTTGACTCTATGTGCAAATTACTGTAATGCTGCATTTAGACTTCTGATTCTATTTTTGTCACCTTTTACTTTTGCTTCTCGTCTGTCTTTAGCAATTTTAAGAGTTTCATCAGTCATCCACTGAGGCTTTTTCTTTTCTTTTGGTCACAGAAAGTCTTTGTACATTCTTCTTTAATAATATCTATGGTTTCAGCTAATAGAAGAAGAAGAGGAGGAGGAGATTGGATTTATACCCCGCCCTTCACTTGTAGTCTCAGAGCAACTTACAAACTCCTTTCCCTCTCCCTCCCCACAACAGACACCCTGGGAGGCAGGTAGGGCTGAGAGACCTCTGAGACGACTGTCCTTGAGAGAACAGCTGGTACAGAAGAGAAGAAGAAGAGATTGGATTTATACCCCGCCCTTCACTCACTTGTAGTCTCAGAGCGGCTTGCAAACTCCTTTCCCTTCCCCTCCCCACAAAAGACACCCTGTGAGGTAGGTGGGGCTGAGAGAGCTCTTTCCCAAGCTGTCCTTGAGAGAACAGCTGGTACAGAGCTATGGCTTGCCCAAGGTCATCCAGCCAGGTGCAAGTGGAGGAGGGAATCAAACCCGGTTCTCCCAGATTAGAGTCCGCGCACTTAACCACTACACCAAACTGGCTCTTCTTCTGTTCCTCTGGCTCATGTACACTTGAGCTTAGAATTGCAAACCTGTTTTTTACATGGTGTTTAAACTCTTCAGGCATGTTGCTTAGATCGCATGTTGGCACTATGACTGTTTTTGTGTTTTTCTTCAGCTTTATTTTAATTTTTGATGTTAACAATTGTCTGTACCACAATTGGCTCTTGGTCTTGTTTTAACAGAGAGAATAGAGCTTCTCCCTCTTCCAGTTCCAGTTACCTAATCTATTTGATTTCTATAGTTGTCGTCCAGTGATGTCCATGTATACAATCATTGGTTTGGTTGCCTGAAGCATGTTTGCAGTTAACAAATAGTTGTCTTCATAGAATTCTTAGTTTATTTCAGCTCATATTGTCAGCTCTGCTGCCATAGTGTGTGGGGATTGAGTGTTGGAAGCTGGGTGAAGCTTATTTTCCTTACAAATGTCTTCAGGTATGTTAACTTTCACTTTTAGCACTGCCTTATCTCACTCACTGCCTGTGTCTGACCTTGGAGCCTTGGGGCCTCTTTTCCCCTGGGAACTGCTATGCTTTTTTTATGGCGTACTTGTGTGCTTGCTCTGATTGGCCCCACCTCACCCCTGGGTGCACTTTGAATTATGTATAACTTCCCAACTCCCACCTGGAGAGGCATTACTGACACAGCATATGTTCTAGATGCCTACCTTTACTGCTTCCAGTAAACTGCTTACTGGTTAAGACTATGTGTTGGAACTGATTGCTGTGGGACTCTGATAGAGTATCAGTAATCCCTTCTCTGCCTCCGGCCTTGTACCCCAATCATGGGCAACAAAGGAGAAGACAGAGGTGCTCTGGTGACTATGGCTGGGGAGACCCCAGTGTCTACGGGGACAACATCAGTATCCACCACAAGTGGAATGAAAGTCACCTATGAGAGGCCATGGAAGAATACTTTCTCATGGGCCAAATTCTCCATGGCAGCTCGAGAGTCATGGTCGGTTACCCCGTGGTTGGGGAGACTGAGTCGTTATGACTTCTTGGACTACCAAGGCTCGGGTGCAGTGGTGGGTGGGGCAGCCAACAATGCACTGATGAGGATGCAGGTCCAGATGGAGAGATACCAGGAACGCATACAAGATGAGGTGAGCGAGATGCTTCTCAACATCCCCAGACTGGTGGCAACTGTGGTGCAACGTGAATTCCAACTTCAGCAGCCTGCACCTCTGGCGGGACTGCCACCCATTTTACCCACACACAACACCGGTGGGACTTCCTGCCCCAGCTCCAGCAGGGCCAGTGCAGCTGGGAGCGCTGGGGCCCCCCCAGGGATCAAAACACCCAAAAGAGCTTCTGGATGCAACATTTGATGGGAATCCAGATACATTGGTGTTCTTCGTACTGCAGGTGCAGAAGTTCCTGCAGAATTGGGGCCACCTGTTTCCCTTGGATGGTCCTCAACTACATTGGCTTGAAGATGAGGGAGAGGGCTGCCAACTAGTATGTGAGTCTGCACAACTTGAACGGGCTTGAACTCCGAGATGTGGAAGCATTCATGTGGGCTCTATGGTGGCAGTACGAGGACCCCATGGAGGCAGAGAAAGCATGCAACAAGCTTTGAGCACTGACCCAAGGCAGTAGGACAGTGTGTGAATATTCGGATGAATTTATGATGCATGCGGCTAAGATCCAAGGATGGCCAGAAGCCGTATTGATAGAGCAGTATTGGCTGGGGCTGAATCACAACATTGCGGAGTCAGTGCTGCAAACTGTGAATCCTGGAAAAGTGGCTGGTTGAATTCTCTGGCCCAGGTAATCGGCTGGTGGAAGCCTCCTGGCCTGGGACACTTAGGTTGCTGCTCTTTGTGTTGGATGTTCTGTACTGCCACCCATTTTGGTTTTATTCTGCAAATTCTATCTAGATGGACTTAATTTAACTTATGTATGTATGTTGCTGATTTTAATGGTTGTTAGCCACCTTGAGCCAGCTTTGCTGGTTAGGTGGGATGTAAATCTAAATAAATAAATAATAATAAATAAATAAAAGTGTTGCACAAGCACTTGTTCAAGGGGACCCTGATTTATTTACATGACATTTTACTCTATTTACAAGACAAAGAAACACATGTGAAATTAGTCCATGAGGTGCTAGAGACCCTGTATAAACACAAACTGTTTGCCAAGCTCTCCAAGTGCGAGTTCCACCAAATGGAGGTGGATTTCTTAGACTATCGCATTTCACTGTGCGGGTTTGAGACTGACCCAAATAAAGTTACTGCCATTCTGGGGTGGGTAGTCCCTAGAACCCACTGCCAACTTCAAAGTTTTTTAGGATTTGCCAATTTTTACAGAGCGTTCCTCCCCAACTTTGCCCAGGTCAGCCTGCCCCTCACAGATTTATTAAAAAGTCTGGCTAGGTGGGGTATAAATCCAAATAAATAAATAAATAAATAAATAAATAAATAAACCAAGGGGAAAAGGGTTGACAGCGTGAAACCTGGGGCCAGGCTGGAATGGACTACTGAGTGACAGGAGGCATTCAGTCGCTTAAAGAGACTGTTTACATCAGAACCAGTTCTAGCCCATCCCGATGAAAACAAGAAATTTATTGTACAAGTTGATATGGCTGGAGGGGGCGATATTGCAAGAGGGCATGGATGGCAAACTCCATCCGTTGACTTATGTGTTGAAAAAGTTCTTGCCCACAGAAAGACACTGGTCAGTGTGAGACAAGGAAGCAGCTGCCATCTACTTGGCTTTGTTAACCTGGTGTCATGGGTTGGAGGGAGTGCACATTCCTGTTGAGGTCTGGACTGATCACAAAAACCTCGAGGCATTGCGGACCTCTCGGAGTTTAAATGCAAAGCAGCTACGCTGGGCAGATTTTTTCTCCAAATTCCGTTTCACCCTGCACCATTTCCCTGGCAAGGTGAACTTGCTAGCTGATGCCTTGTCCTGCCTCCTGCAACACGATAGTCAGAGGGAGGAAGTGGTGGACTCGATGTTCACCCCCACCCAGTTTGGGGGGAGGCAGTGCTTACTCAGAGCCGAATGCAAGCTGAGGAAATGGGGAGGGAGCCATGGCTGGAGAAATTCAGGACAGCTTTCACTGATGCAGATTGCTCAGAAGCTTCAACAGATCCTTCGATTGTGCTGGTCCTGATGTTATTGGCAGAAGGGAGCCAAGCTGTTTGTTCCTCAAACTTTGAGGGGGGAGGTATTACATATGGGGCACCAGTCTAAGCTGGCAGGACATTTCAGCTTCCTGAAAACCTTGCAACTTTTGCAATGTCAATTCTGGTGACCACAAATGAGAAAAGACATTTCTGAGTATGTAGACTCCTTCCAAACATGCTTAATGAGCAAATGCCGGCCAGGGAAGCCGCCGGGGCTGCTTAAGCCTCTAGAGACTCCCAAGCATCCCTGGGAGGTGATCTCCATGGATTTTATCACTGACCTACCCCCCAGTAAAGGAAAAATGGTGATCTTGGGTGTGTGGACCTGTTTTCCAAGCAAGCTCATTTCATCCCATTCAAACAGCTCCCCACAGCTAAGGCACTTGCTAAAATGTTTGTGCAGCACATTATAAAATTGCATTCCATGCAAGGTGGTATCGGATCGGGGCCCTCAATTTGTTACCAAGTTCTGGAAGGAATTTATGGAGGTTTTGGGGATTGATCAGAGACTGAGCAGCGGTTACCATCCAGAGACTGATGGCCAAACGGAAAGGGTGAATCAGGTAGTGGAACAATTTCTACATTGCTTCACAAGTTATCAGCAGGATGGCTGGGTTGGTCTGCTACCGTTTGCTGAGTACAGTTACAATAATGCAGTTCACTCATCTACTGGGGTATCTCCTTTCATGGCCCTCTACATGGAGCCTGAAGGGTCTGCAACCTAGTAGAAAACTGGGTTGGAAATATATCAGGCCATTTACAGTGAAACACAAAATCAATGAGGTGGCTATTGAACTTGATTTGCCCAAATTGCTCAAAATTTTTCCTGAACTAACCAACTCTGTAGTTTTTCTAAGAGGTGACTTGCATATATCTTGCCTAAGATACTCAAAAGGCTGATTGGCCTATAATTAGCTGGATCCTCCCTCTGCCCATCAATCTACCCCAACCACTAAAAGTGCCTGGACAAGAGTCTTCTATAGTCATCTCTGTTCCAATGGATCATGAACCCACTGATGCTAAAAGTACAATCCCTATGGGGAGTGTGGATCTCCATGGGTCAGAAGACGAGATTGATGCAAGCCTTCTAACCTCATTTGCGATATTACCAACCCACGAACAAGACTCTATACTAGGCCGCCTGCAGCTTTTATATCCACCCTGAAGGGCATGAGATGGTCTCCTGCAGAAAATAAGAAATTACTGGATCCCTCTGCTAATGTTACCAGTTCTCTTGTGCCAGCGCCAGTATGTAGCCATTGATTGGAACCAATTGTAACAGTTAAAAAAGGAAGCAACCGCATTAATTTGGTTATTCCCTCGGATGACCCAGTCTTGTGTACAATGATAGAAGAATCAGCTGGAGCTGTGGAAAATACTACTTCCACTTACCATGTTGAAGCCTCCAAAGCATGACTGATAACCCAGTGTAAGCCACGGAAATGAAGCCATCTCACCATTGTTTCCTGGAACATAGCTGGCTGGGCTCATCTAAGGAGAAGAAGAAGAAGAGATTGGATTTATATCCCGCCCTTCACTCACTTGGAGTCTCAGAGCAGCTTACAAACTCCTTTCTCTTGCCCTCCCCACAACAGACACCCTGTGAGGTAGGTGGAGCTGAAAGAGCTCTGAGACAACTGTCCTTGAGAGAACAGCTGGTACAGAGCTATGGCTTGCCCAAGGTCATCCAGCAGGTGCAAGTGGAGGAGTGGGGAATCAAACCTGGTTCTCCCAGATTAGAGTCCACGCACTTAACCACTACACCACTACACTTAACCACTACACCAAAAGAGTCTAAACTATTCACTTTCCCACAAAAATTATGATATTCTACTCCTCCAGGAGACATGGACAGCCGGTGAGCTCCTTATGGATGGTTATTATACCTTCATGAACAAGGCTACCTCGGTGAATATTCTGGAAGGCTAAAAGGGGGCCTGGGCATTCTAATTTCTATAGCCCTTAAAGTGTGTTCATCTGAACAACACAAACCCACATGCATTGGCAGTCCTCCTTCCTTTTTATACAGAGACTCTTTTATTAATTAATGTTTATCTCCCCCCTCACCAGAAACAATCTGATATACTAGCAACCAAAGCGAGAGTTTAAAACTACATTTCAAATCTGGTTAAAATGATAAGCAATATAAAAATTTAAAATATAAAACAAAACTAAAATGCAGACCTTATTTTAGCAGCAATTATTTACACTTCAAAGCTATTATAATAGCTATTTTGCTACTGAAGCAGTAATTATCAGATCAATATCTGACAGCAGATAAGAGGTCACCCATGGCTCTAGTGGAAGGTGGTATTCGAGTAGAATTGGATATGTCCAATATGACCTAGGAGCTAACCAGTGAGAATAAAACTAAAGGAGATGTCGCTGGAAGCACAGGTACAAAGACAGTCTGAATACGGAGTTTGTAAGAATTGTCCCATTAATTCTGCAGATGGTGCAGCGTTTAATCTTGCAAGAGTAAAAGCAAATCTATGAGAGGGGTGGTAAAATGGCTTAGATACAATGGAAGGGTCAACAAAGAAGGGATCTCCAGAGCTAAGAGAGAACATACGTGCCTGGCACATGTGGCGGTACTAGCCCTATCCCAATTTCCTGCCTTCAATCTGATCTGTGTCCATGCTTCTTGCTGAGATATATTCTTGATTGTTGATATCAGAAGGCCGAGGAGGTTCAATTTCTCATCTATTTGATTTGACCAGGTATTTCTATAATTATCCTCCTTCAGTCTATAAATCAAGCTCCCTGATGATGGACTAGAAAAACAAACATTCAGTCTTAGTCTGAAAGCAGCCAACCAAGCTCTAAATTCTAGGGAGTTTTGTGCTAGCTCCCACCTGAGGACAGCTCCCACCACACACTTGGGAACTCCTAAATTCAGTGCAGAAATTGAGTCAGTAATTTGTCTAAGGATTCAGAGGCTGCACAGATCCAAATGGCTGCCCCATATAGGAACTGAGTTATTATTTTTGCGTTAAATGCTTTAACAGCCATAGGGATATATTGGCTCCCTATTGATTAATAAAATCTCAAAAGTGCACTGACGTTTGGTCTAACAGTATCTCGGGCTAAATTAAGGTGATGTTTCCATGATAAATTCTTGGAGAAGACCACTCCCAAATATTTAAAATGTGCTGTCAATTCTATTTCTCCATCTTTAGTTTGACATACTTTACATTTATGGTTTATCTTCTTAGTAAAAAATATAATGTTTGTTTTTTTCTAATTTATTGTGAGCCCCTCTTGTCTGCAGTACACAGAGAAAGGATTAATTGTTTTCCAAAGGCCGACTTTGGATCTGGATAACAAGGCTGCATCATCTGCATATAATAATATAGGAACTTCTTGGCCAGCCAAAATAGGTGCATGATGAGCATGTTTTTTAATGTAAGGCACCATATCATTAAGATAAAAATTGAATAGAGTGGGGGGCCAGTAAGCAGCCTTGTATTATCCCTTTAACAAGATTGATAGAATTCATAAGCTGTCCTTCCGAGCCATAACGTATCTGCACAGAGGGCTCTTCATATAATTTATAAATGAGCCATAAAAGTCTTTTTATTGTAGACTTGTTTAACTTGGACCACAAGCGAGATCTAGGGATGGAGTCAAAGGCAGCTTTTAAGTCCATAAATGCCACATAGAGACAATTACCAGCTTTGAATGAATATTTCTCAGCTAAGTGGTAAAGAACAAGACAATGATCCAAGGTTTCACAGAATTCTATGATTTATTCTCCTGCTTCATTTCATGCTCCTAGCCCAAATTTTCCAACAATATTCAATCCTACTTTGTTTCCTACTTTTGCATTCCAGTCATCTATGATGATCAGCACATCCTGTTTAGGTGTGTGATCAGTTTCTTCCTGGATGCTTGCATAAAACTTTTTGATTTCTCCCTCATCACCATCTGTAGTTGGGGCATAAACTTGAATGATGGTTATATTGATAGGCTTTCCATGAAGTCCAATAGATATTATTCAGTCAGGCTTTGCATTATAGCCCCTGACTGCCTGCGCTATATCTCACCTCACTATTAGAGCAACTCCATTCCTTCTGTGTTGGTCATTCCCCTTAATTTTCTGTCTGATAATGACCTAATGCTTTAGTTCGCTCATTCCCAGGATTGCTATGTTTAAGGCTGCAGTCACACACAGTAATAATCCACTTTCAATCCACTTTCAGTGCCCTTTCCAACTGGATTTTTACCATGTGAACTGGCAAAATCCAGTTGGAAAGGGCCTTGAAAGTGGATTGAAACAAGAACAGAACTATAAAATTCTAGCTCACTGGTATTTAACACCCAGAAAACATAATTGTATAAACAAAAAAATTTCACCCCCGTGCTGGAAACAATGCGGAGCAGTTGGTAACTTTTTACACTGCTGGTGGGACTGTGCAGTGATTAAATCCTTCTGGCAAGCAGTGTTAATGGAAAATCAATCTCTCATAGGATATGACATCCCTTGTACATTGGAAGTAATACTACTGAATCACTGGCAAGATATATTGATACCACAATTTTGTAAAGAACTAATGATTCTCTTGAAAGTGGCCAAAACTACAATAGCCTCGTGCTGGAAAGCACCAGAAGCCCTTTCCATTAAAAAATGTTTTTTTAAGATATGGGACTATTTACTTATGGATAAAATTTCAGACTCTCTTTCCATCCATGACCCATTTTTGTGCCCATCAAACTACATAGCTAGATAGTACCCAATTATAGAAAATTTAGACAAAATACTTGAATGTCAAAACAATGCACAAGGCTATAGATTTCGTAATTTTTTGAAAACTAGTTGGTTTATTTAATACCTGGTTTTTGTTTTTTTTCTAGTGATTTATAAAGTACAATAGTTATTGACTGAGCTCCGAATTTAGAATTTGTTATTGTTATAGTTGTTATATTGTTGTTTTTGTGTTTATGTTATTATAACACTCGTACACCAATGTAAAAATTACTTCAATCTCTTTATACAAAATATGTCATTCTTGTTTGTAATTATTATAAAATTAATAAAATGTTTAAATAAAAGAATCAAAATGCTAAACCATTAAAAAAAAGTGGATTGAAAGTGGATTGCTTATTGTGTGTGACTGCAGCCATAATGTTCCATTTCTCATTTTATGATTTTAAGCTTACCTTGATTCAACTTCTCATGTTCCATGTTCCTATTATATGCTCTGGACTTTCTTTTTGCATCCATTCATGTCAACAACTGAATGTCCTTTCAGTTTTAGTCCAGTTGTGTCATTAAGAATAGTGTTATTCGTAGTTGTCCTCAGCTCTTCCTCAGTAGCTGATTGAGCGCCATCTGACCCGAGTGTTCTGTCTTCCAGCACTATTTTTGTTTTGGATTGGATTGTTTCATCATTGGGTGTTTGAGGTAAGAGATGATCAGAAGTGGTTTACCATGGCCTTCTTCATGTGGTATTAACCAGGGTTAGCTGAAGTGTCACTGTCTATATAATGTTGGAGAAATGAGCATGTAACACAAGGCCTGAGAAATGCAGTCATTATAGGGTTAACCTATGCAACTTGTTTGTTTACCTTTGTTAGCCTGGAAGTAATACCTGGCAGCTGGCCAATTAACTCTAAGCCCGGGAAAACTAAAGGTGTACTGTTCTGCTAATTGGTTACTGATATCAGGTGTTTCCTTTCAGGGGTCAAGAAGAAGGAGAGATCCTCCATTGCAATCTCTCTCACTTTCTATCAGGATGTCTTAGTGTGCAGACGCAGCAGAATGCTGCTTAGTAAGCATGTTTTGTTTATTTGTAGCGAATCCCTTTTCCTTTAGTAATAAACTTCTTTTAAACTAAAAGAAGCAATCTCTTCTTTCCAGAAAAGCAAGATTCATTACTCTGAATTTTCTTGATTATTGGACAAAAGTCCTAACAAATGGTAGCAAGAGAGTCTGGTTCTCTTAAAAACTTTCTGGATTGATTGAGAAAGAGAAATAGGAAATAAGAGCTAGAGGCTTGGATTTTTAAAATGACCACTTTTTTCCCTTCTTGCTCTCAGAGCAATCTTTCAGCCAGAAAGGCCCAACCCTGTTTCCTTGCTGTTCAGGGGGAAACCTATGCTGGATTGCAGTTTGCCAGGAGCAAAGGATCTTTTTTGACTGGATTAATTTTTGCCTGCTGTAAGTGGAGCTGAGCTGAGCCTTAGAGCACCGGAGAGACGCTGCTGCCCGGGAGAACAAAGGAAGGCAAGGCAAAGGAGCTTTTGAATTTTGCGCTGCTGCTGCTGCAGAGAGAGGAAAGATTAACCCTGTGAGCTCCTGGAGAAGTAGATGAGTGAGCCAGATTCCAGCGAAGCTGCTCAACCTGTGCTTCTACCTCAAATCCAAAGGGTAACAAAATGGCTTTTAATGCCCCATCCCTGCAAATGCCAAATCTCAGACTTACAAAGGCTAACTATCAGTGGTGGGAGGAGTATTTGAAGAGTCGCCTGCAGACTCACAATGCCCTTCAAGTATTAACAATTGAAAATCTTCCAGAAACTGACCCTGATAAAACACAATTCCTTATGATGGATGGTTTTACTAAAGCCCTGATTTTAGGGAGTATCCCCTACACAGAGGTACCAGGATCAAGAGGGCTAGCCACGTCCAGATTGATGATTAAACACCTAAAAGACAAATTTGATAAACACAGCAAGAGTAAAATCTATTCCCTAAAGGGACAGATTTTTGATTTCAGGATGAAGGAGGGAGACTGCCTTCCCAAAGAGATGGACAAATTAATGGGCATTTACACACAGCTTAAAGACCTGAATGAAGCACCCTCTGATACAGATATGATTTTTTCAATTCTTAAGGGTCTGCCTGGCTCCTATAAATCTGTAACCAGTATGATTAGACTGAAAGATGATCTGACTTTAGAAGGTCTCTTGTCTGCATTAACTGAGGAATATGATTCTAGAAATTTGAAAGAAAGTTTGTCTGATGAGATGTCTGTTTTGAGTCTAAAGCATGGACAGAGATTTAAAAGGAAAATAGAGTGTTTTATATGTGGGAAAAATCATCTTGCAAAATACTGCTCTTCTAAGTATGCACCTAATGATGAGCCCCAAGAACAAAGAGCCACAGGAGCACATGGTTCCAGTAACAAAGAACCAGCCAGTGGAAGGGGAAGCCATTAAGGGAGGAGCAGAGGTCACGTTTCACACGCACAGCACAGAGGAAAGAAGTTTGCAGCACAGATACAGAGCAAAGGCAATGCTTTTAGGATCACTGATGATTTTAACACAGATGATAAGAAAATATTTTTAATCAATTCTGGCGCTTGCACACATGTGTGTAGAGAAAAAGCCTGGTTTAGTAACATAGATGTTGAGAACAAACCAAGAATTTACCAAGCTAACAGGCAATTATTGAATGTACAAGGTGTTGGAACTGTAAAATTACAATTGTATACTACAGATAATCAATTAATTGATGTTGAATTGCAAAATACAACTTATGTGCCTGAAGCTGTTGAGAACTTAATTTCAACAAAAAGCCTCATGAACACTGGACATATTGTCCTGCTCAAACCAGAGCGAGGAAGTAAGGTCTCTACCAAGGATGGAGAGCTTGAATTTAAAGTGGAAGAGAAAAATGGCTTTCATTACCTTGTAGCTTGTGATGATGAGGAGACAGAAACTTTTGATGTTGATCCTGAGGAAATTGAGACTGTTGATAAGGAGCAGATTTGCCAAACTACCAGTGATGCTAAATGTAAACATGAAAAATGTTTATTTTCATGGCATATTAAAATGGGACATAGAAATTTAAAATCTCTTGAGCAGTTGTTAAAGCAATGTGGAATACCTGTTGTGCAATGTGAAAAGAGTGAAACTAGATGTGAGACATGCCTCAGAGCAAAGGGAGATGCCCCAAGTTATTCTGGGAAAACCCCAGCGCACAATCAAGAATTTTTGGAAACTGTATACAGTGATCTTGTTGGGCCCTTACCTGCATCCCTAGGTGGGAACAAATATTTTGTGACTTTCACAGAGAATTGTGAGGCTTCTGCCCTAAGCAGTCAAAGATCAGACCTTTGTTGTTGAAACAGAGTTCTTTATTGTCTCGTTACTGCATGACAGGTTCTCGAATGTTTGTTAGAGATACTGTATACAAAACAGCTAGGGTTAATATACCCTCCAGTACAGTTTGAAACCCCGATAGTTGACCAATCACATAAAAGGGAAAAGGCGCGGTTACAGATCTTCGGCCGTTTTACTTCCCACAGGAAAAAGGTGAGGTGTTAAAGTTGTAAATTTTCCTCTCTTGAATTAGGCGCCACAGATGTGCCCCCTCTATCCATAACAAAGGCCATTCCAAGGCCTTCTCCCAGTGATAAGAGGTGCCATGTTCCAGAGGGCGGGGGAGCGGAGGAATGCATGAGGGGACGAGGCCATTTGGTCCCGGGTGACGTGTCAGTGTTTGAGGACGCCACTTTCCCGGATGGAACTGTTACATTGACCAGACCTTCACAAAGCAATATAACTCAAAGCAATAAAGAGAAGGGAGGAAACCTGAGATAGCTTGGTGCAAGATAGCAAGGGAATGCATAGAGAAAAAGCAAACGGTTACAATTGTGATTGAGCTATACTGGCATCATTCATGTAAGACATAAAGAAACATTGTTAGGATCAGGGATCCTGACAAGAATAAAACAAAATACAGTTATGTGTATATGCTGAGAAGTAAGGATGAAACACTGCATAGATTTAAAAATTATGTGGCTATTGTTAAAAATAAATTTGGCAAAGCACCTCAAAGCTTACTCACAGATGGAGGTGGTGAATATTGTAATGCTGAATTCAAACAAATTCTACAAGAGCAAGGAATTCAACATAAAGTATCCATTGCCTATTCACCCTAGCAAAATGGAGCCTCTGAGAGATTAAATAGAACACTGCAAGGGATGTGCAGAGCTATGCTAATGCATTCTGGACTGCCAAATGGTTTATGGGCCTGAACACAGCAGTGTACTTACACAACAGATTACCCTCAAAGATTATTGGAACCTCCCCTTTTCAGGCGTGGTATGGAAAACAGCCTGGTCTAAGGCATATCAAAGCTTTTGGCACAAAAGGGTATGCACACATACCAAAAGAAAAGAGGGGAAAACTTGATCCCTGAGCTCAAACTGGACTTATTGTAGGCTACCCTGTTGGTGGGAAAGGGTACAGGATATACGATCCCCAAACCCACACAGCAGAAGAACGCAATGTTGTTTTTGTTGATGAGACTGTATTGCCTAGTGTTTCCACTGTAGCTGATCCAAAGATGCCTGGGACTGCACCTGATGAGTTCATTGCTTGGCTGCCTGTAGTGACCGCTGGTGAACTGGCTGGGGAACTGGCAAGTGAAGCAGCAGGTCCACCTTCTGAGGAAACTACTGAAACAGAAGGGGAAGCAGGGGCCACACCAGAGGAAGCGGCTGAACCCATGGCAGAACCCACAGCAGAACCTACACCCGGTGTGAGGCGATCAGAAAGGAGCACTAAGGGACAACCTCCAATGAAGTATGGATTTTGTGAACTTGTGCAACCTGCAAAGGAACCCAAGAACTGGAAGGAAGTTTGCAACTTACCTGCGAGTGAAAGAGGCAGATGGCTTGAAGCAATGGAACAGGAGCTGCTATCCATTAGCGAAAAGGAGGCCTGGACTCTCACTCAACTACCTCAAGGCAGAAAGCCAGTTGGATGTAAATGGGTCTTCAAGATAAAGCACAAGGAAGATGGAACTGTGGAGCTATACAAAGCACGCCTAGTAGCTAAAGACTACTCACAGGAATATGGGACTGACTATTTTGAAACTTTTGCTCCAGTTACTGACCAAGCAACATTCAGAACACTTCTAAGTGTTGCAGCATCTAGGAACATGATAGTAGAGCATCTTGATGTAAAGACTGCTTTTCTCAACGGAGAACTATCAGAGGAAATCTACATGGAACAACCTGAAGGTTTCAAGGTCAAAGGTCAAGAAAACTTAGTCTACAAACTCAATAAAGGACTCTATGGCCTAAAGCAAGGAGCAAAGGCCTGGTATGACAAACTTACTGAACTTTTAAAGAAGCAAGGCTTCAAGCAAGGGAAAGCTGAACCTTGTCTGTACACTAGAATCAGAAATGGACAATACCAGTATGTTCTTGTTTACGTTGACGACTTGATCGTGGCTTGTCAAAACAGAGGAGACATCAAAGCAATAGCTGATGGACTGAATAAGGAAGTGGAAGTCAAACAGCTAGGAGATGTTCAACAATACCTCGGAATGCAAACTGAGAGACTCGAGGATGGAACTTTTCTTTTATGCCAGAAAAGAAAGATTATGGACTTTATAGAATCTGTTGGCATGAAGAATTGCAAAGCTTCAACAATCCCACTTGAACCTGGATATCTGAAGGAGAAGGACGGCACACCACTAAAGGACATAGGAGGATACAGAGAGGCTGTCGGAAAGCTCTTGTACCTGAGCAAATCAACGCGTCCAGATATTACAGCGGCAGTTGGATTTCTAAACAGAAAAGTAAGTTCACCAAATCATCATGATTGGAGCGCAATAAAGAAGATGGCACGTTACCTAAGAGGAACAATGGACTTAAAACTGAAAATTGCACCAACTGAACAACCGAGACTAGTCGGCTACATGGATGCCAGTTGGGGAGAAGAGATGAACAACTACAAGTCTACCAGTGGATACCTATTCTTTTATGGAGACGGACTGATAGACTGGACTAGTAGAAAGCAGACTGTTGTAGTGCAATCACAGCAGAAGCTGAGTGCATTTCAGCAGCAAGTGCCTGCAGCAGACTTGAATGGATTTTTGAGATGTTGAAAGATTTTGGAATAATTGAACCTGTACCTATACTTATGTTAGAGGATAATCAAGCTTGTATAACTATATGTAAGGAAGAGAGCACGACTGCTAGAAGTAGATCTATAGGTATTAAATGTGCATTAGTTAAAGATTTGTACCAGAAAAGGCTGATAGAGATTAAGCATTGTTGTACAAAAGAGATAGTGGCTGACTAAGCCACTGACCAAAGACAAGTTTGAAAGACTTCGTGGAATGTTGAATATGCTTGATGCTAATGTTGAATAATGTTTTGTGTATGCATGTATAATAACTTGCATTTCAGGTCTTGAGAAGGGGTATTGGAGAAATGAGCATGTAACACAAGGCCTGAGAAATGCAGTCATTATAGGGTTAACCTATGCAACTTGTTTGTTTATCTTTGTTAGCCTGGAAGTAATACCTGGCAGCTGGCCAATTAACTCTAAGCCCGGGAAAACTAAAGGTGTACTGTTCTGCTAATTGGTTACTGATATCAGGTGTTTCCTTTCAGGGGTCAAGAAGAAGGAGAGATCCTCCATTGCAATCTCTCTCACTCTCTATCAGGATGTCTTAGTGTGCAGACGCAGCAGAATGCTGCTTAGTAAGCATGTTTTGTTTATTTGTAGCGAATCCCTTTTCGTTTAGTAATAAACTTCTTTTAAACTAAAAGAAGCAATCTCTTCTTTCCAGAAAAGCAAGATTCATTACTCTGAATTTTCTTGATTATTGGACAAAAGTCCTAACATATAAATCCTCTGCCAGTGTCACCTTCCACTACTATTGCTGCTGCCCAGTAGCTGCCCTTCAAAGATTCCTTTGCCCCCATTCCCACTGGAACTGTCTGCTTTTTTCTGCTAATGTGGCCCTTGATCCCAGAAGGGGGTGGAGGCATCTTAGTCTGGTGTCTCAGCTGTGACTATTCTGCCTTGAGGGATGCTAGGAGTTTAGCCCCCGAACAGTATTGCTCTCAGCTTCGCTGACACACACAAATGCCTTCACCACATTAAGTTGTGCATCCAAGAGGGACTGGTTTCAAAAGAAATGGGCGTGACACCACATCTGATGGTTTTGATGTGATCTGGACAAGAGGCTACTGTTAGGACAGAATATGGAGAAACAGAATGGTTTCTATATGAAAAAGGTGTCAGACAAGGATTATTTCATTTCATTCTCTCTTCAGTCTATATGCAGAACATATCATAAGGGAATTTGGATTAGATTTACATGAAGGTGGAGTGAAAATTGGTGGAAAGAACATTAACAATTTGAGATATGCAGATGACACCATGTTACTGGAGGAAAATAGAGAAGACTTGAAACAACTATTGATGAAGGTTAAAGCAGAAAGTGCCAAAGCAGGATAACAGTGGGACATCAAGAAGACAGAAGTAATGGCTACTGGGGAATTATACAACTTTAAGATTGACAATACTGAAATTGTTAAAGATTTTCTATTCCTTGATTCCCTCATCAACCAAAAGGGTGACTGCAACCAATGAAACAGAAAGAGATTATCAAAGAAAATTTTATCTTTGAAGGATAGCATGCAGCAAAACCATAGGTTCCAGAGCACGCAAACCTTTGTGCTTCAGCTATGGTGATTTTCAAACCAATATCTTTCGTTTTACAGGGGTTCTAGTCATGAGACAAATATGAAAAATGCCCCCTGAAAGTAAACCTTGCAAGAGATTAATTGAATAGCTGAAGAACAACAGAATAACTGATTGCAGAGAGCAGAATGGAAACTTGCTGTTGCCATGGATACGTGGTACTCTTTGCAATACCTGTAAGATCTTGGCAGCTGCAGTACACAACAGGATGAATTCTGCATGGTGTGTGCATTGGAGGAAACGAACAAGTAAAGGCAAGTTTATACATGCCACACAACCAAGTGGTAGGACTTCTCCTGGATTGTACCATGTGTTGCTGCAGGTGGGGTGGGTCAGGGGGGCTGATTTGAATGCTCTCTCACAAAATGAACAGAACATCAGGGGAAAGTATTTACCATAAACCAGTCCTGCCTTAGAGCTGGTTTTTAGCCAGCTAAAAACTGTAAAAGTGAGCAGATAATCTAGACTAGAGGCTGGCGGGTGGGGCCTGTAGATCTCATAAGAACACAAGATGACCTCTGCTGGATCAGACCAGTGAGGGTCATAAAAACATAAGAGAAGCCAGTGTTGGATCAGGCCAGTGGCCCATCCAGTCCAACACTCTATCACACAGTGGCCAAAAACACCAGGTGCCCTCAGGCGGTCCAGCAGTGGGGGCAGGACACTAGAAGTCCTTTCACTGTTGCCCCCCCACCCCCACAAGCACCAAGAATACAGTGCATCACTTGCCCCAGATCAAGAGTTCCTATCTATACCTTGTGGCTAATAGCCACTGATGGACTTCTGCTCCATGTGTTTATTCAATTCCCCCTTGAAGCTGTCCATGCTTGTAGCCGCCACCACCTCCTGTGGCAGTGAATTCCATGTGTTAATCACTCTTTGGGTGAAAAAGTACTTCCTTTTATCTGTTCTAACCCAACTGCTCAGCAATTTCATGGAGTGCCCACGAGTTCTTGTCTTGTGAGAAAGGGAGAAAAGGACTTCTTTCTCTACCTGTTCTATCCCATGCATAATCTTATAAACCTTGATCATGTCATTCCTCTGGAACCCTTTTTAAATATGGGAGTGACATTCACTACCTTCCAGTCCTCAGGAATGGAGGCCATGTAGTCCAGCATCCTGCCTCATGCAGTGGCCAAGCAGTTCCTCTGGATGGCCAACAATAAAGCATAGGATCCAAGGCCTTCTCCTCATGCTACCTTCTGGCTCTGGGATTCAGAGTTTTAGTTTAGTTTAGGGCTAGTAGCCATTGATAAGACTTATCCTCCAAGAATCTAATTGTGAGAGTCCTACAGAGTCAATCATCGACAAGTGTCCTTAAACAGGAATGCTTTATTGGGAAAGGTCTGCTATGGTCATCTGCACTTCTTGTGCAGAAAGACCATTCCATATGAAGACAATGGGTCTGCGGGTAATGGCTGACACAGCTCCAAGCAGGACAATTATACAGAATTCAAAAAGGGGTCTGGTAAGGAATTGCAGCCAATCACCATGTCAAAGAAAAGGCACTTAAAATACTGGTTTACGGTCCCCAGGGAAAAAGCGGGAAGAATTAGAGTCAGACAGGAGAAGAGATACATGGGCAGGCACCAACTGTCTGCCAAGGTCAGAGCAGCTCTAAGAGTGATAAGCATGCCATGAGAAATATAACATAACATTCTACAGACCCGACATCAAGGGCACACTCATCCCACCTCTTCGGCAGGAGATGGCAGCATTAGCTGACACTAATCCCCTTTTAAAGCTGTTTATTCCTGTGGCCATCACTACATCCTCTGGCAGTGAATTCCACATTTTAATCACTCTCTGTGTGAAGTAGTATTTCCTTTTGTCCATCCTGAACCTACTGCCCATCAGCTTCATTGGATGTCCTCACATTGTAGTATTTTGGGAGATGGAGAAACATTTCTCTTTGTCAACTCTCTCCACCCCATGCATAATTTCATGAACCTCTATCATGTCCCCCCTTAATCATCTCTTTTCTAAACTGAAAAGTCCCAGAGTCTTCAGCCTTTCCTCATAGGGATGGTGCTCCAACCCCCAAATCATCTTGGTCGCCC
Organism: Lepidodactylus listeri; assembly: GCA_029233225.1. NCBI lineage: Eukaryota > Metazoa > Chordata > Lepidosauria > Squamata > Gekkonidae > Lepidodactylus > Lepidodactylus listeri. Next base: position 9,424,735 of record JARCFY010000017.1, on the reverse strand, counting down.
TCTTCTGTACTTTTTCTAGCTCTGAAATTTTCTTTTGAGATACCAGAACTGCGCACAGTATTCCAAATGAGGTCACACCATAGATCTGTACGGGGCATTACAATATCGGCTGTTGTACTGTCAATCCCTTTCCTAAAGTGTTTACCTTTTTCACTGCTGCAGCACACTGGGAGTTGACACCATCACTGAGCTATCCACTACGACCCCAAGATCTTTTCCCCTCTCAGTCTCAGCAAGTTCAGGTCCAATTAGCCTGTACTTGAAGTTGGGGGTTTCTTTTGCCCCCATAGAGAAAGAGTCACACAACAGTAGTTGGGAAACTAAGGCCACTTTATTTATTACAACACAAACGGCAAGGGCTAACAGTATGAAGCCAAGGCCTGGGGTAATGAAAACCCCACCCTTGCCATATGAAGGGCAATGCACCTTCCCCCCAGGGCACAGCCCACTGTAATGGTCTCGCCCCTGAGCAGCCCAGCTATGGAATATGCCATGATGATCCCGCAGCCGCACAGCCTGTGTAGAGTATCCCTCAAAGGCACTCCAAAGAGGCAGTCTGTCTATCCCATCCCTGGCCGCAAGGCCGCAGTGAGGATCCTGACAGACCTCTCCCCCCTACAGGATTGCTGATAGGTGCCTACCGAGCCACAACAATTTTTTTAACAAAACTCAGCCACCGCAAGGGTCAAGCCTCTGCTTAGACCCCTGCACCCACTAAATACTTAATACTGCCATGAACCCCTGCCGCAGGTCCTGCAGAAAAATATCGTTTTCTTTTTCTGACAGGTGAACACCGTCACCCCTGTAGAAGTCTAAACTCTCAGCTTGAATTTGGGGGAGTGGCAAATAGTGGCCTGACCCAACTTTCAAGACGTGCCTCATCTCCCCGTTTAGCCTTGTGCCGAGCCCTCTCAACCCCCCTTGGATCAAAAGTGCCTCAACACTCCCTACACGGGATCATGGCAGACCAAACAATAATTACATTAGGCCATTTGCACTGAATGAGTTCAAAATCATCCCTGGCCTGCAATACCAGGGCCTTCCCTTTCAGGAAACCCAAGTCATTGCCGCCCAGGTGGATCAGAAGCGCATCAGGTGGAGAGCCAGCACTCTTTCCAAACAGAAGGTGGAGAAGACCCGCCCATCGCAGGCCGCGTCATCCCCTCCATTCAACCGTGGCCCATCTACTAAGGCCCAAATGGGAGCCAATGGCCAATCTGTTTGCTCGACGAGCAGCCCGGAAAATGAAGCTGTGTTCGCAGATGAGAATCCTTCTCCTCCTGCCACAGAACACAGCACCTGGAAAGAGAAAACAGTGAACCACTGAACCCAACGAGAGGCATGGCCAAGGAACACATGTAACTTTTATAGACAGATGATCTCCAGTGCCCAAGACGCTGAACCTCAGCCGCTGAATAGCCCATGGAAGCTGCAGTGGAAGCGGTGCTCATCCAAAGAGAGCGAGTTCCAAACGTCACTCTGGAAAGGCCCAACTTGCCCAGTGCCTGAGTGGTAACTGCCCCAAACTGATGTTTAGTTAAAGGGGTCTCATTCTCATGCCTAAAGAGGCAACCATCTTCCATCCCACTAAGAGCCGTGTACTGTGCCAGGGCCAAAACTGGGCAGAGTTCCCTGTTCAAGCATCCCCCAGTTTGATCACCACACCTTTATGCTTCTGATCCATTTTAGAGCTCCTAATAGTAACCTGAACCCCAGCACCATGAAATTGAATATCCTGCACCTGTAAAGCCTTCCCAGACCTGTCGGCCTTAGACTGTGCCACCAATTCACTTACCCGGAGAGCCCCAAAGAATGCAAGCAAAGAGGCTGCGTGAAATAGGCATGCCTCAAAACCTGAAGTGCAAACATCACCCTAGGTCGCCCGCAATCCCTTAAGGACCACTGGAGAAATAGGGCACCTCTCATCCTTCCTAGCTCTGTCCTCACGTGCCCAACCCTCGAGCACCTTCCTAATTCTGAAGTCACAGGTGACTTCAGCGAAGAAGAAGAGAAGAAGAAGAAGAGATTGGATTTATACCCCACCCTTCACTCACTTGGAGTCTCAGAGCGGCTTACAAACTCCTTTTCCCTTCCCCTCCCCACAACAGACACCCTGTGAGGTAGGTGGGGCTGAGAGAGCTCTTTCCCAAGCTGTCCTTGAGGGAACAGCTGGTACAGAACTATGGCTTGCCCAAGGTCATCCAGCCAGGTGCAAGTGGAGGAGTGGGGAATCAAACCCGGTTCTCCCAGATTAGAGTCCGCGCACTTAACCACTACACCAAAGGCCAGAGCAGAAAGCTGCCCCCAGATAGAACGGACAGCTAAGCCAGTCTCCTTCGATGAAACACAATAGTGAATCAATTGCTCCACAGGAATAGGCCAGACCTCGGGAGAACGCTCCTCAGACCTGAAGACTTCGAACTGGCAAACTGCTCGCTCATATCCTTGCCTTGTGCTAGGGGCAATGGTGAGGCCTATCGCCCTGCAAGCCTCAGCCCTCTAACCTGCCAGAGCTCCCGGGGCATTCCTGCCAGCTAAAGATCGGCCTCTGGAGCAAGCTGACGGAACCTCGCCATCTGTTGGCATGAGAGAGGATCAGCCACCCCATTATTCACACCTGGCACATGCCGAGGATAAAACAGCATGTTGAGCTGAAGGCACTGCAGCATGAAGGCACTAACTGGCCTCATAACCCATGGCGATTTGGATGTAAGAGAACTGATCACATGGACCACCACCAGATTGTCACACCAGGAGTGAACAGTGTGATCCCTCAACTCCTTCCCCTACGGTCAAACCGCCACTAAGATGGGAAAGAACTCTAAGAACATGAGATCCCTGGTAACCCCAGCTGATACCCATTCTACTGGCCACTCCTCAGCACACCAGTGGCCACGAAGGTCTACACCAAACCCTTGGGACCCAGTGGCATCCGAGGTGATCTGGAGCTCTGCTTTGAGTTTCAAATCTGATAAGTATTGGAGTCGGGAGTCCATGGAATACTGAAACAGCTAGATCTTTATTGCTGGTCCGGATGAAGCATACAACCCAGGGCTCGAAGCCCTCCTTTTATGCTGGTCAGGGACAATCCCCTGACCTCACCCAACTGGCCTAATAGGCTATTATCAGTCTATTTACATCTCATAGGTTCCCTGGGAGAAACCTAGGTACATGATTGGTGGCCGGTTTGAATCCACCTGGCCTTTATTCTACCTGGCTGAAGCTCAGGTAGTTTCTTGGCCATGTGCTCTGGCCATGCTCTGGCCATGTGCTCTGGCCATGCGGTCGCAATTATGGGAGCACATGGCGACCGCATGGTCAATACATAACAAAGTCCTCCCTCCAAAAGGAGACCCCATTAAAGGATTCCAAAAACTCCCGTCAGATACAAAGGTCGGCCCGCATCTCTCTGTTAATGCACACTCTGTGATGCAGGTGATGCAGCCCAGCCATTGCGTCGCACAGCCACTGTGCAAAGGCCCGCCCTGGAGCTACCACCTTTCAAGCAAAGTTGAGATGCCCCACAAGTTGTTGCAGTTCTCTCAAGGTGGCCTTCCACTTCCTAAGAAATGAATGGAGCCGGACTTGTAAGTCTTCCACCTTGCACAGGGACAAACGCGATGTCTGAGCTACAGTATCTAGTTCTACCAACTTGTGCACTGAACCTTCCATCTTTTTGTGGGCCAAAGGAACCCGCAGCTCACCTGCCAGCTGAGTAAACCCCTGTAAGAGCTGAGCACACCTGCCAGTCCCCTGGGGACCCACGAAGAGGAAGTCATCCAGATAATGCACTACCTCACGCAGACCCATCTTGGCATGCAATGCCTATTCTAGGAATATACTGAAGCGCTCAAATGCAGCGCATGATACAGAACATCCTATGGCAGGGGTGGGCAATTGTTTTGGCTCGGGGGCCGCTTTGTGGAAGCGGAGGTTAGTGGAGGGCCGCACCTTTTAAAATGATTGCATTCATTAGTTAACTTTGCATTTCAGAAAAGGTATAAATTGTATCATCAAAATCCATAAATATAACTTAAATAAAATAGTGGTAGTTTTATTCAATTTATTTATTGTGCTAATTTCATATCATCTATAGCTGCAAGCACGTTTTAGAATCAGTTTAATGAGACAAATGTACCCTATCACACTTTTCTACAATTTTTTTGAAATTAGGAGTGAGATTGCTTGTTGAGATTCTCATCACAGCCTACAAGTTAATGTCTGTCAAATGTCTGTTAATGTCTATATTTACTCTTGTTGATCTTCATGCAAGAAAAACTTTGCTCGCAAATATATGTAGACCCAAATATAGAGAACATTTTCCCAGCAAATTTCTTCATACATGGAAACTTTTCAGCAGACAAAGATTTGTAAAAGTCAACTAATGTCACAGCATTAAACATTTCTTTCACAGTGTGATCTGACTGCATGTCAGTAAGTTCAAGCTGCAGCTCCTCAGGTGCTGACAGTGGCCAACTGTCTTGGCGGGCCACAAAAAACTCTGTGGCGGGCCACATGTGGCCCCCGGGCCGCCATTTGCCCACCCCTGTCCTATGGGCAATGCCCTGTCCATAAAAAACTGGCCATCAAAAGAAAACCCCAACAATTCAAAATCATCTGGATGCATGGGGAGGAGGTGAAAGGCAGATTTAATATTGCACTTCACTAACTCTGCCCCATGACAACAGCGACACACAACATGAACCGCCTGGTCAAATGAGGTGTACCTCACCATGCACAGATGATCTGGAATGGCATCATTAACGGATTCACCTCGAGGGTAAGAAAGGTGGTGAATTAGGCGAAATTCACCAGGTGCCTTTTTAGGCACTATACCCAGAGGTAAAACCCTCAAATTGGGAAGCGGTGGTGCAGAAAAAGGGCCTAATACCCTGCCCTCACTTACTTCTTTGGCAATCTTTTCCCACACCACCGCTTCCATGCCCTTAATAGACCTCAAATTTTGAGCCAAAAACGGGGCCCTCAAACCCATGAACAGAATATGGAAACCTAACCTAAAACTTTCTGATAAGTGCCCTCTGTCCTCCTTGTTGGGGTACAGCTTCAACCAACCCTCTAATGCCTCAAGCTCAATTGGGCTGGGCCCCTTCACCTGCCAAAGAGGAGGAACCACCTCTGCCCCTCTGGTGCTGATTCCTTTGGGGCTTACCCCTGGGGCATACAGTGAAAGAATGTGATCCCCCACACAACAGGTATTCATGTTTGTATGTGCACGTTTTTCTATTGCACACTCCCTGGGAGACAAACTCCCAGCAAAGGAAGTGGGGTTGAACCGCCTGCCCCATGGGCCCACGGGAAACAGTGCTTGAACCAGCTGGCAGGTGGTGCACCATATGGCCACTATGTGAACGGTCACCCACACTGGGCCTTGCCTCGGACATGCGCTGCAACCAGAGGTAAGGATGGATCTCATCCCACGGGAGGGCCGGTGTGACAGACTCCAGGGCTTGGAACCAGCCTGCAAGCAAAGACAGTTGGGTTTGTTTGTTTTTTTGGAGTGTGTTGGTACTGTACGAGGGGACTGACAAGTCTTGTTGGAACAAAGAAGATATCTATATAGATTCCCATACTAAGGGAAACCAAGAAAAGCCAAATGTGATAACTCAGGAGTCTTAACGAGGAAAATAAGCTCCGAGTGGATAAATAAGAAATACACATTCCTCTCCCTTAGAAATTATACCCTGCTGGAGAAAGAGCCTGGTTTAGGGGATTTAGTGTGTGCCAGAAGAATTTATTGGACTAGTGGATGTCCAAATTCAAACTAAGGCACAGCAGAGGTATTTCTCTGTGAAGGTGGAGAGTACCTAAGAATCCCACACAAAAAGTGGCTGTCTAAAACAGCATAAGCGTTGAGTTTGGAGAGAGAGAGAGAGAGAGAGATTTGTACTGTGTCATCTGAAGAGACTGATTAGAAAGCAACTAACCTAAAGCTGAAATATACCATCTGCAACTACGTATCCATAAGCATCTACTGTTCCCGTGTATATATATTCCCTGTCTGCCTACCCTTATAAATAAAATCTTCATTTGGTTTTACTGTTCCAAGTTGCATGTCCTTCACAGCCGGGCTCATAGCGGCTTTCATTCGGAATTCCTCATCATATTGAAGCCAGGCCGAGTCGGTGAACCCAGTATAGGCCTTATAGATGATATCAAGGTATTGAAATAATGATGCGGCATTCCCATGTTGAGCCCTTGATATCACTCCCGCATATATAATAAACCCGGTAACCAATTGGCCCAGGTCCTATCCACTTTCCTTTGCCTCAATACCTCCTTGTCCCTGTCATCTAGCTTATCTTTATCTTTCTTCTCAATTTCCCTATAAAGGAGACTAAAGGAGTCGACATATTTCCCCTTTGCAGATCTCCTCCCTGGTCGCAGCCAAAAGATGGTCCCACAGAGTCAAGGCCCCATCTCCAAAGGGCATAGCCCTTGTGGACGCAGCCACATAAGGATTAGTCCAAGGTGGGGAGAAACCCCAAGCCCCCCCCGGGACTGGCTGGCATCCCCATTGCTGGATGTGGAAAGGAACCCCAAGGGACCTACATGTCTGTAGAAGGCGGGCCCCATGTCCAGGGCTGACTAGTGTCAGGGCCTGACATGAATCCACTTGTTATGAAGCCTGTTTGATCTGTGCCTTAATACACAAGTGCCTAATGAGTTACTCTTCCTTTCTGTAAACCGTATGCTTTACTATACAAATGCCTAATGAGTTACTATACAAATGCAGAATGAGTCACTCTTCATTCGTGTAAGTGTTTTATCCATTCTTAATCCCTTTCTATTCTCAGGTCCCCAACCGGGAGTTAGCAACCATTAATCAACCCGCCCAGCAGGAATGCAGAATCTCTCTCGCTGAGCGCTTCACCCCCCTTTCACTTTCCCCAGCTGGCTTGGCTTGGCTTGGCTTTGCCTAGTAGTTTACGCGCGTGCGCACTGAGCGTTTTACCTTCTGGTGTGTGTTATCTCCTCTCCTGTGTCCTTGGCCAGGGGGAGGAAAGGGATCCTCTGTGAATTGAGAACTTGTTGTGTTTGCAGGTTTTGAGAAACTGAATTTTAGACTCAGCAAGAACTGAATAACAACTTTAATCCATGAGAACGATTATCCCTTTTGGAGGTTCCTGGGAACTAACTTTCCCGCATCTTTCGTGGGAACCGGTAGTACTGTCAGTAGTACGGCAAAATGTAGTGCACTGATTGGTGGCATATGTATAATCATGTAGCAGTTTAGTATATCAATGGATGTAACCCATAGCATTTCATTACTAACAGAACAAGTGTATGACTCCAGTGATCTTTCTACAAGTAAAGGACTTTTTTAACCCAAAGACCTGTTGTGGACTATATTCATTGGGACATTCTCACATCTAGTGCCAGAGGAATCATGAGTTGCTTCAGGTGTCGGTCCCCAAGACCAATAAGTGTTCTGTTGCACATCCATGTCATCCTTACCATTAGGACCCAGCCTTTCGGTATTGGTCTTAATGTGCCTCGCAGCCAAAACTGCCACCACCACTCTAAGCAGGCCAAAAACCCGCTATCCCTACAGCCCCTACAGCCTCATGCTCCCCTCCTACCAAGCATGAGGCGAAGACTGAGAAGGAAGGGATGGGGAGAGCCATTAGAAAGGCAATAGCCCCATCCCCTTCCAGGACCCAGCTGAATGCAGCCAACTCCTTACATGGAGGCAAAATCGACTCCCGGTCAGGACGCCTTCGGGTCTGCTGGGGAGCCGGATTGTCCCCGTGTGCATCACCTTTCACTTACCAACACTGAACTTCATTTGCCACATTGTCGCCCACTCACCCAGTCTGTGGAGGGTTGGAAATGTGTGTGTTAGCAAGATCTGAACATTCCAGTCATTATAGGGTTAACTTGCTTACCTTCAGGGCTATTGTTTAGACTGACCTGGAAGGGAACCTGGCAGGCAGCCAATGTGAGAAAAGCCCATGAATCGAAAGGGGTATGTATGTACTGGTTGGTTACTGTGTTCAGGTGACATCCTTCTAGGGGTCAAGAAGAAGGAGACGATTCTCCATTCTGTTTCTCACCATGCTTTGTAACTAGTAAGATGCAGAAATGTAGCTCTCTAGTTATGTTCTTATTTTGTAGGTCTCCTGTGATCCCTGACCTTTAGAAATAAAGTGTTTTTAAACTAAAGGAAACGTCTCATCTCCAGTGAAGCAAAGATCCATCGAAACCTCTGAATATTTAAGTATTTTGACTATTTTTCTCTAACACGGAGGTCCTCTTTTGGAGCTCTTCACAATCAGCCTTGGTTTTCACCATCTTGAATAATGTTGTGCCATCTGCAAACTTGGTCCCTTCACTACTTACCCCCAGTTCCAGATCACGTATGAATAAATTTGGTAGTACCGGCCCTTGTGGGATCCCACTGCTTATTTCCCTCCATTGTGAGAACTGTCTGTTTATTCCTGTTCTTTGTTTACTGTCATTTAACCCATTTTTAGTCCAAAAGAGAACCCGTCCTCTTATCCCCTGACTGCTGAGTTTACTCAGGAGTCTTTTGTGACGTACCTTGTCAAAAGCCTTTTGAAAGTCCAAGTGTATCATGTCTACAGGGGGGTCACCATCGTCTGCGTGCTTGTTCACCTGGTGTTAAAACTGGCCTCTAGCCTGTGGAGACGAACTGTCCCGGGGGAAATGGCTGCTTGGGAAAGTGGACTCTGTGGCATTGCAGGCTGCTGAGGCCCCCCCTCTCCCCACGCCCGGCTGTCCCCCGGCTCCACCCCCCAAAATCTACAGGCATATCTCAACCCAAAGCTGGCAACTCTGAGGAAACCTCTGCACCAGGGTTGCCAACTCCAGGTTGGTAAATTCATGGAGATTTTGGGGGGTGGAGCCTGGGGAGGGCTGGGGTTTGGGGAGATGCTGTCTTTGGATTTCTTTCTGTTTCCAAGATTGAGTTCTGAGAATTAGAAAAAGGCAACAAAATGCAGGGAAATTCCCACCCCTCCTCCCACAACACTCTACATGAGGAAAAATCAAGCGCATCTGTGGCCCTGAACACATTTTTCTATTGACATTGCAGGCCTGTCCTTGGCAACCGCAGAGCTGCCCGTTGACAACTAGGAACGGAAATTTATCGCTAAAGATCCTCAGAGTTTAAAGATCAGCAAAAACAAGCAGAATGTTATTATCACTGCTGATATATCTCAGCACAGCAGGATTCAGGCAGTTTAGCTGCCTGCCTTAAAGAACAATAATTTAAAGCACTCTCGTATACCCACTGTTTTATGTATGAAGCATTCCCATTTCAGGGCAAGAAGAAAGGCCAGCCTAATCAATACACAAATATTTATACTGCCAGCTCTAGACTGGGAAATTCCAGGAGATTTTGGAGGTGCAGCTTGGGAAGTGTGGAGTTTGGGGAGGGAAGGGATCTCACCAGGACACAGGGCTGTAGTCAACCCTCCCAGGCAGTCATTTCCTCCAGTGGAACTGATCTCCATACTCTGAAGATCAGTTGTAATTCCAGGAGAACTCCAGGCGCCACCTGGAGGTTGGCAGCTCTAAAATGAAATGCACAGTAGATGAATAAAAGTTAAGCCCCTCACAAGTAAAAATTTTCATGCTGATTACCGTATTCAGGCACACGAAGCTCCTTCCATTGGCAGCTCTACTTTCTGACCCATCCGTTAAGGATGACCTGGATGGCCCAGGCTAGCCCGAGCTCATGAGATCTCAGAAGCTAAGCAGGGTCAGCCCTGGACAGTGTTTGGATGGGAGACCACCAGGGAAGTCCAGGCTGCTATGCAGAGGCAGGCAAAGGGAAACCGTCTCTGAGCATCTCTTGCCTTGAAAACCCCATTGGGGTCGCCATAAGTCAGATGTGACTTGACAGCAATTTCCGCCACTACTTCCTCCCAACAATAGCAGTAGCTGCAGGTTCTTCCCATCACATTAGTCCTGGGGCAGAGTTGCTTGAGTTTATCCTGAATTTCCAGGGATTTATTAGGATTTCTCAGGGAAGGAGTAAAGTCTCAGGGTGAGGGACCAGAACATAAGAGACGCCATGTTGGATCAGGCCAATGGCCCATGCAGTCCAACACTCTATGTCACACACTGACCAAAACCCAGGTGCCATCAGGAGGTCCACCAGTGGGACCAGAACTTCAGAAGCCCCCCCCCACTGTTCCACTCCAGCACCAAGAATACAGAGCATCACTGCCCCAGACATAAGAGAAGCCATGTTGGATCAAGCCAATGGTCCATCCAGTCCAACACTCTATGTCACACACTGACCAAAACCCAAGTGCCATCAGGAGGTCCACCAGTGGGGTCAGAACTCCAGAAGCCCCCCCACTGTTCCCCTCCAGCACCAAGAATACAGAGCATCACTGCCCCAGACATACGAGAAGCCATGTTGGATCAAGCCAATGGTCCATCCAGTCCAACACTCTGTGTCACACAGTGGCCAAAACCCAGGTGCCATTAGCAGGTCTACCAGTGGGGTCAGAACTCCAGAAGCCCTCCCACTGTTCCCCCTCAAGCACCAAGAATGCAGAGCATCACTGCCCCAGACAGAGTGTTCCATCTATACCTTGTGGCTAATAACCACTGATGGCCTCTGCTCCATGTTTAGCCAACTCCCTCTTCGAGCTGTCTATGCTTGTAGCTGCCACCACCACTTCTAGCAGCAGTGAATTCCGCATGTTAATTACTCTTCGGGTGAAGAGGGATTTCCTTTGATCTGTTCTAAGCCTACTGCTCATCAATTTCATGGAGTGCCCACAAGTTCTTGTATTGTGAGACAGGGAGGAAAGTACTTCTTTCTCTACCTTCTCTATCCCATGCATAATTTTGTAAAACTCTATCATGTCACCCCTAAATCATTTCTCCAAGCTAAAGAGCCCTAGCCTCTTTGACCTTGCTTCACAGGGAAGGTGTTCCATTCTCTTAATAATTTTAGTTGCCCTTTTCTGCACTTTTTCCAATGCTATAATATCCTTCCTGAGGTGTGGTAACCAGAACTGTACACAGTGTTCCAAATGAGGTTGCACCATAGATTTATACAGAGCCATTATGATACTGGCTGATTTGTTTTCAGTCCCCTTCCTAATAATCCACATTTCCCTTCTTTATTGCTGTTGCACACTGAGTTGACATTTTCAGTGAGTTAGCTACCATGACTCCAAGATCTCTCTTCTGGTCAGCTACCACCAGTTCATATCCCTTCAACATTTATTTATAGTAAGGAGGATTTTTGGCTCCCATGTGCATTACTTTGCACTTGCCCATGTTGAACCTCATTTGCCACAGTGACGCCCACTCACCCAGCCTCAGCAGATTCCCTCTGGTGCTCTTCACAGTCCTCCCTGGTTCTCATGAAGATGAGGAAGAGAAAGAGGAGGAGATTGGATTTATACCCTGCCCTTCACTACCCAAAAGAGTCTCAGAGTGGCCTACAATCTCCTTTCCCTTCCCCTCTTCACAACAGACACCCTGTGAGGTAGGTGGGGCTGAGAGAGCTCTTTTGAGAACTGCTTGTGAGAGAACAGCTCTGAGAGAACTTGTGACTTGTGACTGACCCAAGGTCACACCAGCAGCTGCATGTGAAGGAGTGGGGAATCAAACCTGGTTCTCCCAGGCCGATTCCGTACTAGATGTTGCCCCGGCTTCACTCCCCAATAAAATCCAGGGCTAAGCAACAGTTCCCCACCTGTTGCTTCGGGTCTGCATTTGGCCTGAATGTAACAAGCATTTTCCCCGGATCTTCCGTTTCCGGGATTTTGAGGTTCTTTTTTTTTTGCCACAGGAGTGAAGTCGGGGCATTCAGGTGGGGAACTCCGAAATCGGGGTTTCTTGCTCCACCCCTTTAACGCCCTCTCTCCCCTTACCCTCCCCTTTCCCGCCCTAGTGCGAGCGGGGTTTTTTTTGTTTGCCGCTTCATTGCGTTACAACAACATGACATGACATTGCTCCATTGTTGTTGCAGCTGCAATCCTTCCAAGCCCTTTGTGCTCGTGGGTCCTTCGCCCGCCTGCCTCCGTCCACCGCTCTGCCCTCCACTGCCCAGACCGAGTGCTGCCAAGCTGGATCACAACACTCTCCCCCCCCCCCGCCCTCCTCCTCCTCCTCCAGTTTAAAAATATCCCTGCCACCCCCATACGCCAAAAGGGGCAGTGGGGGGGCTCAGGAACAGCTGATCGGGAGTGGGGAAAGAGGATGGCGCATGGGAGTGTTGGGGGGCGGGAGCAGATTAAGTCATCTGAGCATCATCCGGGGAAAACGAATGTAATACTCTGCTTCTTTCTCTCCCCTTTCCCTCCCCTTTCCCGCCTTGGCGCAAACAGGGTTTTTTTTTGTTCCCCGCTTTGTTGCGTTACAACAACACGACACGACTTTGATCCACTGTTGACTGGCATTGAAATGTCTTTTTTTAAATGCAGTTTTATTGTTGATGTCTCCACATTTCTGTGTAGCACTGTTTGCACAAAAGTTGCGCTTGAGTCACGCCACTGTAAAGATACGTATTGATGATTTTGAGGCACAGCGTGAACTGGTCCCCCCCCCCCCCCCCATGTTGCATTACAACAACACGACGTGGCATTGATCCATCGTTGTGTGTTTATTTTGTTCGGGGCCAATGTATTGCGGGTGGAGTGGTGGTGTGGACACATTTTTTGCAGGGGGAGCATGTGTAGTGTTGCATGATCCCCCTCCATTTCCCATCCCTTTCCCACCCTCCAATTCCCCTCCAACCCTGGTGCAATTCTTTTTTTTCACGGGCATTTCCTAATGGCGAAAGTGACTAGAGTTGTTTCATGCACATGCATGGAGGATCCTTGCCGCCCTGTGGGATGGTTCATCACAATGAAACTCCACCTACATTAAAAAAGGGGGGGGGGAAGGGGCGGGTGCATGATGTACTTTCCCAGGAATTATGAAAACCCTTGGCCAATCATGACCTTGTTGCGTCACGACGTTATAACGAAACTCCACCTACATTTTTTTTTAAAAATGGCGGGCGGGGGCTCAAGATTCGGGGCAAGGACAGATGCGGAAATGAAGAACCAGCATCAACCTGGGTCATATTCATGTAATGTGGAAACACGCAGACTGATTCGGACCAATTAAACCCAGGAGGAAAGGGAAGCAAAGCCCTTGTGCGGAATCGGCCCCAGATTAGAGTCCATTCTCCTAACCACTACACCAAACTGGCTCTTAGGCTGTTTTTACATCTGACTTTCCCGCTGGAATCATTCTAGTTCCAAAAAAATCTGCCCACACCTCTGTGCAGTGTGAAACCGTGCTGCTACTGAAATGTCCACATCTACTAATTGCCCTCCTGTGGTCAAGATAGTATTCAACTGGCTTGATTCTGCTTTAAACAATTGCTGTTGATTAGAGCACTTAGACCCCCTGGAGTGAAATTTCACACCACTGTGAAATCAGCACAGGAAAAGACAGCAGTCAAACTACTTTAGAGGGGAGGTGTAAAATGACCCTTAGTGTCATCTGCAAACTTAGCCACTTCACTGCTTACTCCCAACTTCAAATCAATGAACAAGTTAAAAAGCACCAGCCCTGTGGTTCTCTTCCACTGTGAAACCACCCTTCCACTGTGAAAACTGCCCATTTATACTCACTCTCTGTTTTTTGTTAATTAACCAGGTTTTAATCCACAAGAGGATTGACTGGTGAGTTTACTTAGGAGCCTTTGATGAGGAACTTTATCAAAAGCTTTCTGGAAGTCAAGGTAAACAACATCTATTGGGTCCCCCTTGTCCACATGTTTGTTTACTCCCTCAAATAACACTAACAAGTTAGTGAGACAAGATCTTCCCTTACAGAACCCATGCTGAGTCTTCCTCAAGAGATTTTGTTCATCAATGTACCTACTAACTTTTTCCTTAATAACAGTTTCCACCAACTTACCTGGTATCGACCAATGAATTCTGGGGATTCCTAGCGGCCTTGCTAAAGGTAGATACTCACCCTTGGGCTTGGGGGTTTTACTCTGTGGGGATATGTCAGAGTATCTCACCTGTTTAACAGCCCCACACTATCGCAGAGCTTATTCACTAGCCCATTTCAATGTGTTACCCTCTGTGGTTCTTTACAGGAGATTTCATAAAATACCATACGCAGGGCTCTTTTTGTAGAAAAAGCCCAGCACGAACTCATTAGCATATTAGGCCACACCCCTGACAGCACATCTCATTAGCATATTAGGCCACACACCCCATGTTACCAGAAGTGTGGTCATCCAGCCACACCCTCAAAAACCCACTGAGGTTGATTTAAGGCAGCTTACTGCCCCTGAGTGGTGTCTAGGTTTGCCATTGCTTTCCTCCCAAGGAGCAGGCGTCTTTTCATGGCTGCAGTCACCATCTGCAGTGATTTTGGATCCCAGGAACATGAAGTCTGTCACTGCTTCCATGACTTCCCCTTCTATTTGCCAAGGAGTGATGGGGCCAGATGCCATGCTCTTAGTTTTTTTGATGTTGAGTTTCAAGCCAATTTTTACACTCTCCTCTTTCAACCTTAGCAAGAGGCTCTTGAGGTCCTCTTCACTTTCTGCCATTAGAGTGGTATCATCTGCATATCTGAGGTTGTTGATGTTTTTCCTGGCAATCTTAATTCCGGGTTGTGATTCATCCAGGCCGGCATTTCACATGATGTACTCTGCATATAAATGAAATAAGCAGGGTGACAATTTACATCCTTGTGGTACTCCTTTTCCAATGCTAAACCAATCAGTTGTTCCATATCGGATTCTAACTGTTGCTGCTTGACCCTTATACAGGTTTCTCAGGAGACATGTGAGGTGGTCTGGTACTCCCATCTCTTTAAGGACTTGCCATAGTTTGTTGTGATCCACACAATCAAAGGCTTTCGCGTAGTCAGTGAAGCGGAAGTAGATGTTTTTTCTGATACTCCCTTGCTTTCTCCATCATCCAGCATAGCCAACGGTTAAAATCAGCCTGGTGAGTGAGAGCAGTTCAGCGGGGTCTTGTCAGCTGCAAGTTCAGGTGAAGGTTTCTTCCTTATGCACCGTTGTGGTTAAAATAAAGTCACCTGCTGGTAATGCACCTACTGTGTGGCCCATTCTTCATGGTATTTAACGTCTTCTAGTATGTCCCTTATGGCATTTCTGTGTTAACCTGGATAGCCCAGGCGAGCCCATTCATGTCAGATCTCAGAAGCTAAGCAGGGTTGGCCCTGGTTAGTAGGTGGATGGGAGACCATCAAGGAATATCAGAGTCACTTTCACAGAGGCAGGCAATGGCAAACCACTTCTGAATCTCTCTTGCCTTGAAAACCCCATGCGGTCACCATAAGTTGGCTGTGACACTTGATGGTAAAGAAAAGATCAGGAAGAAATTAAAAGACTGTTTCTTACTCTCACTGTCACCTAAGCAATGGGGTGATGGTCGTTATTTAAAATATCTGTATCTGCTTTTTTTCTGCTCAACACCACTCAAGGTGGTTTACATCAGTTAAAACCAACTGAGATCTTACTTCACTGAAGTACATGTAAGCAGAAGCAGGCCAGCACACTGAAAAAGCTACATTTTTCAGGGCCTCTGGAATATTTGCAAATTTGGTGCCTTTTTTTTTTGTCTCGTAGGGAAGCCTGTTCCACACCACTGAAGAGCCACCAGAGAAGCCAGAACCCAAGAAGCAAATGTTCTCACTGGAGGAGGTTGAGGAATGACTCATCATCCCCGGTCTGATGGCTGGGCAGTCTGGTGGGAGCCGAAAGGGCCAGGGTGAGTCCCCTGTGAAGGGCAGAGCACTCTCACGAGACCAACATTTGACATCGGTTTCCAAATGTCCACGCTGAGCAGTGTGGTGCTTCAAGCGGGCCAGCCTGCAAAGCAGCATCGGCCTCCAGAAGGCGGCCTGTTCCATGCAACTGTCGTCATTACTGTGACCACTGACTGAGGTGAACTGTATGCAAGTGAGGCACAAAGAGAGAAGCTTGTGGGGAACTTGGGCTTCAGGTCCCCTCTGGTTCGCGAAGGTCAGCTGCAGGGCCTTGAACCAGGCACCGCATAAATCAAATGGAATGGTTTGAGGGAACTGAGCTCTTTAGAAGGGTAGGGTTCAAATAGAGAGATATGTGGTGGTGGGGGGGGGGGGCAGCCCTCTACAAAACCTTCAAGTGCGACACACTACATTTCCCCCAGGCACATTCCTGGGTTGTCGCAGCTGTGCCTGGGAGTGCCACACTTTCTGTGCAGCCAGGGCCCTGCTTTGGATCAGGACCATGGCTGGGAGGCTGCAGGGAGGAGAGGCTTAGGGCCCCCCTCCCCACACCGAAGCAGCCCCTGGGAAATGCTCTTTTCAGTAGTCTGAACTGTTGCTGGTAGGCTTGAAGGGCAAACGGACAGGCCTTCTCGTTTCCACCATTTAGAATTCTTTGGGGTTTTTTTAAGAATGCAAAGTAACTCCCCATTTGTGGATGGTACCTGACCCAGAGATCTACTCCCCCCCCCACCTTTCTGCTTCTATTTCTCTGCCAATGACCTCCTCTAGCAACCATTTAAAATGCCTGCACCCTCTGCCCTTCAAGGACAGCGAAGCGATGCCACCTCTCCCTCCCTCCAAGTTTCCCACGAATCTTCTCTCTTTCACAAGCTCTCCCACCTTCTTCCCTCTGTCCTCTTCTGCAGCAGAAGGCCCAGCTGACCCGGGGCCGTCACTCGTATGGGCGGCCGGGGCTCTCTTTTTCCTTTGCTCTCTCCGCCCGTCCCAGGATGCAAATTTTTCAAGCTGTGACTTTTTTCCCTACTCCCAGCAGTGAAACTGTTCTGCATTTGGACGGATTTCTTTTCTGCAACGTCATGGCAACATCAACTGCTTTGTGGACCTGCCCTCTCCTGGTAAGAAGCCTCCACAGCCTGCAGTAACAGCTGCATTCATGTTAGGAAACTCTTTTAAACATGAGACGGCCAGTTCTTAACAGAAAATGGTTCCCTCTGACTCTCCTCTTCCGAAGCTACAGAACAGACCTGGCTGGTCCGCTGGAGCTCTCGGACTTGCTCTGCTGGGGCAGGCCCTCCCCTCTCACAGAAGCTGGGGGAGCCACCCCCCCGGCACAGGGTCCTCAGAGCATCTCCCGTCAGCAGAAGGCTTCTTCCCCCAGAGGAAAACACCTGCTTTAGTGGAGGAGATCTGTAGACTGTAGCCCAGTTAACCTGGGATCTCCTCAGGTAATGAGACTGAAACTGTCTGTTCTTCTAGCACCCCTGGGCCCTTTTACAGATTTCTTTTTTTTAGGGGAAGCAATTCCAGTAACGTCTAATAAGCTCTGATTAGACACCGAGGTTACTCAGACGCCATTTGTTAGCATGCACGTGGGGCTTATAGGTGGCAGGTTATAGCCTACCTCAGCTTTTCTATTTGGGTTTACTGTTCAGTGTTAACAGCGTGGGATGCATAATTGATAAAGAACGCTATTTTATAGCATGCCCCCAAACTGCTAGGCAATATTTAAAAAACACTAAGACTAGCTTACAGTAGCCACATGCTTACAATTACAATTGCTAAGGAATTGTAATGCTCTGCAGTGCAGACACCAGGCTGAATCCGGTACAAACTTCCTGCTAGCGCTCGAGCTCTTGTGCAAGCGGAAGCACGTGAGACCATGGCAGCCACTAGATTTGAATCCAGGAGACCACAGCAGCCGCTTGCCCCAAGTCGAATATATGGCATCCCCACCCGTTTCTGCTTGTATGAGACTTTGTGCACCCAAAGTCTGGCACGGGGAGGAAAGTGCTATACAGGTATATCATAAGCTCTTATGCAGGCGAAACTGTGCTGTGTCTGTTTACGTTTCCACCTGCAGCTCACTGGACCCAGGCCCCTGGACTCCAGGATGACCCGCACTCTACATCCAAGGGAACTTCCATCACTACTTCCGCAGCTAGCACCCCATTTTCACCTAGCATCTGTATACCGTATAGTTAATTAAACTACTTCCAATGTCCATGTTTGACTTCAACTTGAGATGTCCCTTAAATTCCCCTGCCTTGTACAGCTTGGGGCTGCTCGCCCTTTGAATCCATCCAGTTCCTCTTTATGTCCCCTCCCGTGCTCCCTTGGATGAGCTGGTGACGCCTCGCTTTGCTTCCCAGGCTGACTCAGTTTCGATCGGCTTCGGATTAGTCCTTCCCAGCACTCCACTGAGAAACGCCCAGCTATGGAAGAGCTGACAAGCCTCCTGCTTCTTATCATCATGTCAAGAAGTTTTTGTTTAGAAAGCCATTTGCGACCACTGCTGCCGTCTGAACCTGCAACACAGACCTCATTTGCAGAGAGCCATATTCACAATGGCCATCAGCCACAGAGGCACTCTCACCTCCATACCGGGCACGACCCACACCCCTGCGAGGCTCACAGCTTACCCATTCCTCTCTGGCAGTGGCTGTTTCAAGGTGGGGACCCCCCCTGCCAATGCTGAGTGCCACCAGACAAGGGTCTGCCCACTTGCCTGAAACGTGGGGCAGGCCACACGGTAGAGAACTGTGCTCCGACGAGCCAGATGTTGCTCCTGAGTCACTGAGGATCGCGGTTTTAGAGTCCGGCTGGATGGAGGTGGCTCCTATGGTTGCTGGGTTGTTTGCTTTGCTTTTCTTTATACTTTATAGTATTTACGATTTGAGTTTTGAGATGCATACCACCGCCAGTGCTTTACGACTTCTCTAAAGAACTGTTCTATACCCTTATTGATACACAAATTAAGAAGTGCTGTTGGTATACCAATTAAGAAGGGAGGCATCTTCCTGGTCAGTGTGAAGGGAGAGAGAAACTTTGAAGGCGTTATTAAACTTTGGAAAGGACAGTCTGCAGCAGCGACATTGTGAAATATGCAAATTTAATGCACAAACCCCTTTTACTTTGAAAAAAATATTTGCAAGGCATAAAAAAGTCAAAATACAAGTAAAGCTACATTTGAGGTTTAAACAAGGCAAGGTGTCTATTTTTATATCAGTTTCTATGTACAAGTAAAATTCCCCAAGTGGAACAACATGAAATGTGAAACACATTATAGCAATACACCAATCTACGATATACATTCTCACAGAGAAGGAAATCTCTGAATCTGTACATGCAGTGACGAATCAAGTCATGCTTGCATTAATCAGTCAAAGGGGCTAACGGACTAAATAAAGAAGGACATGATTTGGTCAAGATTGTGTGCTTTCTGTTTGAGATCATAGAGAGACACATTAAAGATTCTAGGCTCCCAACGGACAATAGTTTGAGGAAGGGAAAAGCAGTCTGAGAGGCCTGTCACTTCCCCTGGTGCGCAAAAGTTTTCTGCCCTATTGTTATTTCTGGTCAAGGAGGGTTTTTTTGATACAAAACCCCCTATAAAAACTGGTTTCCCACAGATGAGACTGGGATGCGTATGTATTCCAAGCACCAGCCCCTCTGCTAACCCACCTTGATCTCTCTGAGGAAACCAGCACATATTTCAACACAGAGGATGAACAAGCAGGCAAGATGGACGCGTTTAAAAAATATAAAGTTAAAAGTTTGACAGCATGTTTGGTGTAAGTTCCATTTAGAGAGCATCTGGCAGGGTCAGAGGGGGACCAATTCATCTCAGGAGCCCGGCATTCACAGGGCTCGATCCAGCAACCTCTGAGACAGAAGGCGGCGATGGCTTCCCCTCCTCCCTCGGCTGCCCCTTCCGTCCAACAGGTGCCATGTGGGTTGGGGGGCTGCTGTGGGAGGAGAAAGGGGGTGAAATCGCCCTTCTTGCCTTTTCCTCTCTTGATGGAAGAGGGAAAAAATGGGAGGGACTTTCTGCAGCTGACCAACCCAAGTAGCTATTGCACTCTGCAGGTCCTGGGACCCCAGGAAGAAACTTCACCTTGGTCAGAAATGGATGCCCCAATGGGGAGGGGGGCGGGGAGGATGATCCTTGCGCTCGATCCAACCACGGAAGACCATTTACAAGACAGTTCTTATTTGCATAGTTGAGCAATGTTTTTTTCCTGGTTTAAATAGTGTTCATAAGAGAATGCATCTCTTTTTTTCTTGCCTGAAGACACAGCAATGCTCAGTTGCTGTTTTGACTTCAGAGCCATGTGCTGGAGGCTTGACTGTTTTCATAACATCTCCGCTTCTTTCTGCCCTTCAAGAAGAGGGACAGGGAGCTCTGGTTCCTGTACTGCTCTCTGCCACTGCGAGTTTCTGTCTGACAAGTTGTCCTCCGGGGGGGGGGGGGGGGGAGGACGCGAAGAACTTGATGCTGATGACCGGCCTATGGCTCTAGTAGGCCACTAACTTCGGCTATGGCGCTGGTGACGGCGGGAGGAAGGCTGTTCCCATTCGCTGCTTCCCAGGCTCTAAGGGCCTCTAATATTTCAGGCGGACTGCTCGGGCCCAACTCACAGAGTGCATACACCGCTGCCAACTGGACACCCCAGGGCACATCTGCAAAGGACACAAAGCCGGAAAATCAGGGAAGTGGCGGACCCGCAGCCAGCCAATACACTGACAAATAAACACAGCCGCTAATATTCTCCAGCATCTGGCCCTCGAGAGCCTCGGCTGCCGAAGGCCACCCCTCCCAGCAGCTGACCTGTGTGAAAGCGCACCGCTCAGAGCCTGGCTGCCTTGGCACAATGCCTGCGGACACTCCACAATGCCCTTCCCACCCAGGGCAACGGCTGGCAGGCGCTCCACCCCCCCCCAGCACACTCAGAGACAGAAACAGGGAGAGCCTTACCTTTCTCTTTGGCATGTCGCAAAAAAGCTCCAATGACAGAACTGATGTTTTTCACAGCAGAAGAAAACCCTTCTTTCAGTCCGATTTGGCTGAGGCGACCTTGAAAGAAGCAAAGAAAGAGGTGGGGGGTGAAGGCTGGTTCTCCCCAGCGCGGCAAACCCATGCCTGGGTCGTATCACAGCAAACAGCACACGAGCCAGCAGGACTCCGCCCTCCTTTGGAGGGAAGTTCCCCCGGCCCCGATGCAAACAAGGAGCTGTCCAGGGGAAGGGCTCCAGCCTCGCCTCTCCCGGGGCCCCGCTGGGCTTCTGTCCCAGGCCTGAAGGAGCCGTCAGTCACGGGCTTTTATCCTTTCGTTGGTGCTGCGGTTGGCTTTTTACGGCTGGCGGCATTTATAGGGCCTTTTATGCTGTATGCCACCTTGAGCACCTCAGCTACAGGACAGCATGAGGACCACCTGAGCACCACACCCCAGGTGACCGCCTCAGAGAAGAACGGTGCCTCCCTCTCCTTTTGGGGCCTGGCCAGCCACGCCTTCCCTCACGGGGCTGCTCTGGTGCAAGGAGGGCCGAGCTCCTCCTTCCTCGCAATGGCAGACACGCATTCTGGGGTTTCGGGCTGGGAGCAGGGAGGGCAGACGCGAGGAGAGTATGAGGGAAGTGTGCTGGCCCACTGCTTGCCCCCCCCCACTGCCTTGCCACATCAGTCCAGGAGCCACAAACCCCTCTGTACCTCCTTTCACCAAATGGCACAGCAAACCACGTGGACTTTCTGCTCCCTCATTCTTGGTTGCCTGTTGCCAGTGGAACTAAAATGGTGGCCATGCTCTTGCAAAGAGAGGAAGCTCCAGCAAATCTAGGCAACATCAAGGCAGTGTTTCTGAAAGTGGCGCGTGGAGGAGGGCCAGGTGGTCTTGCTCCAAGGTTCCTGCTCACCCCAAACCCTTCCCCTCGGTGGGCCTTCCTGCGCCGCCCTTGCCCCACGAGGGATGCAGAATTCTCTTCCTCGTGCGTGACACCCCCCCCCCATCCTTTTCTCTTGCAAAGCTGAGACAGAGAGGGAAGCATTCCTCCTCCTCCCTCTCATCTAAGACATGTCCAGAGTTGCGTCAGGCTTCTCTTAGGGATCCCCCAAAGTCATTCATGCTGCTGGGTTTGGATCCACCCACTACAAACGGACGGAGTTTTTGACAACTGAATTTTCCCATTTCCACTGCATCCTCCTGCAGAGTCCTGTGGTCCCATCCATAGGTGGCTGCTGTGAGAATTGGTGGAAATCTCTCACATGCAAGACTCTTGCCCAGTTCACGAAGAACACACTAAAGAGCAGACAATGGCTCTTTCTCCCAACCCCCCGTCTCCCTGTAGCCACATGGGCTGCATCCCCACACCATTCTTGAAGCCCCCCCCTCCTTTCTGCGGGCAGTGAAGGGAGCTGCACGGGGAAGGTGGCAAACTCTCTCCTCTTGAAATTAGACCCATTTCCCTGCAAACAGAGCTAACTTGCTATTAGAACTAATAAAATATAGATTCAGCAGGACTGGGGGAGAGCAGTAAAAATTAATTTTGTTAATGTTACTAAAGTTAAGTTACAATACTTCCCCACCAGACTAGTTAAATGGGACACTGGATGAAGACATTTCTCCCCTATCTGTCCCGGTGGAAAGAAACACGATGCAGACGTTAAAAGATCTCTAAGCCATCTACAACCCATACATGAGCACAACTCGAAGACTGGGAGAACAGTCAGATCTCAGCCTCCCTCCTGGGGACCAACGACAGGGCAGCAAAGGTGTGGTGTAGAACTAGTAACGCTGCGGGGAGGAGACAGAGGGAAGAGCCCTCCAGTTCCGCATCGACATTCTGCCTTCTCATTAAAGTGTGTGTGTGGGGGGGGGGGGGGGGGGGGGAGACAGAAGGTGAAGGAGATTGTGTGTTCAGCCACATCTCCTGTAGATTCCAGTCATTGTTTGGTTTTGGAAGGGAGAAGCAGGGGGAACCCCCATGCCCTCAGCCCTCTTTACTCTTGGAAACTACAACCAGGATGCAAATAAACAGCGCTAGCTCAGGTTAAGCACTCTTGCTGTTTCTGCAAGCCGATGCAGCAGGTTGATTGCCAACAGGTGGCTACCCAGCGACAGCCAAGGGATCACATCATCTTCCTGGGAGGAAAACCGAGGCAGGGTTCTCAGCTGCCTGGGAGCCGTGGAGGAGGGTCTTCAGCGCCACCTACTCACCAATCAGCCTGAGCACCGTGGCCACGATCACATCAGGGGGGGAGGAAGCATTTCCACTGCCCTGTCTGCTCTTTATCCACTTATCCATGATCGGCCAGAGCTCCTTTCTGCAGAAAGAAACGGGCAACGAATCCAAGTGCGTGGGCATGTGTGTGCGCGCACGGACCCCAGACATCTCTCCCCCTCTTGAGCCCAGTATGACTTGCCCAGCTCCCACCAACCACACTCACTTCCAACACAAAACAAACACCCCCATCCTGCTGAACACCCTGCAGCCATTACAGTTGTTAAAAAAATTGCCTGATTTACAAAAGCCCCCACAACAATGGCAGAGGAATGCACAGGCTATATACTTCTCACCATGAATGTCTGGGTTATCCCATCTGCCACGGACAGGCAACTGGCCCTCCAGGAATTCCAGAGTTGCCCTTGGTCAACTCTTTCCGCCTGACCAGCCTCGGTCCCAGTCTCAGGAATAATCCCGTCCTCATATTATGCAGCTTGTAGAACCAACGTGGAGGCAGGCAAACACTTCTTTGCCTACCCTCCTCTGGCAAACAGACACCACAGTAACTTTTGCCTTTATGTGAGGCACACAACCCAGGCAACGTGAAGTGAGAAACTGAAGGTGCGTCAAGAGAACATTTGACCAAACTCTCCATTGCCATGCACACTGGGAAGGAGTGGGTTAAAGTGCCTGGAGTGAATGCCTGTGCTGTGCACTCAAGCGCCTGCTCGACCCAGTTCACGCTGCCCTTCCGATACAGAAAGGGCAAGGGGGAGCAGCCAGGGGGCTTTGCGGCAGCTTCTCAGCCAGAAGAGCAATGCCTTCAGCTCTGAAGACCCCTCCAGCCCTTGCGCAACCCAAAATGGTGTTAGGGACCAGCTTAAAGTGTGGTTGGAGGGTTGGGCTGGGACTGCAGTTATTTAATTTTTTTATTATTTGTGTTTCTATCCCGCCCATCCTGCGAATGGGCTCAGGGCGGGTAACATCTTTCCTGGATTCCCTTTCTCTCCCCCCCCCCATTCTCTTTGTTTCATTTGGACAGTTAGACCCACCTGGCAGTGGGCAGAGGAGAAGCGTGGACCCAGCTCCCAGCTGGTCCTTCCCCTTCGCTGGCTCCCTCCAGTCTGAGGCTGAGACGGTGGCTGGTGGTTCAGTGGGCAGGACTGAGGCAAAGCAGAGAGAGAATGCAGCCAATGGCCAGGGTCCCCCTTTTTGAGAGGCAGTCCGTCCAGCCTACTGATTATATAAAGCCGTTTTAACATTCCAAGTGGCAAGATTCCATGGGGCGCCAAAATCAGTAGGCTGGACGGAATTGCCAGATTTCCTCTCAGAAGTCACTGTGTAACAGTCAAAGAGAAGTGGGGGGGGGGGGGGGGAGGGAAATGGTGCCCCAGGCTGGGTTCCCTGCAGCCCACCCACCAAAGCTCTGCCTGCCAAAATTCACCTCACAATGTGGCTTCACCTCAGGAGAGAGGATGCCATTTGCCTTCCCTTCCCATCGCCTCCAAACAGAGCAAAGGGGG
Organism: Lepidodactylus listeri; assembly: GCA_029233225.1. Lineage (NCBI taxonomy): Eukaryota > Metazoa > Chordata > Lepidosauria > Squamata > Gekkonidae > Lepidodactylus > Lepidodactylus listeri. The sequence goes on along the minus strand of JARCFY010000017.1, from coordinate 9,400,229 downwards.
GGGGGGGAATCCAGGCGCTTCTGCCTGAGAGAGAGAACAGAGCACCTTCCCTCTGACAGACAGAACTGCCAGGGATCCATTTTCTTCCCTCTCTCCCTTCCCATCACCTCCAAATGGGGCAAAGAGAAGGGGAGGGGAAGGAACGGCTGGGCCTGGCTGGGGGAGGGGGGAGCAGCAAGAGAGGAAAAGGTGAGAGCCTGCCTCCCCACAATGTGAGCCTTCTGCCAAGGAAGACCAACTGCAAAGAAACAAAAAGTCCTCAAGCCTCCTGCATGATGCAGCATGCTCAAGCCATTAATGTTAGTGGATAAGTGGATCAGGGCAAAAGGCAGAATGGGAAAGGGGGCACTCTGTTATACATACAGGTAGTGATGGGGGGGGGGGGACGGCTTCCTCACAGTCCTGTCCTCGCATTCCTAACTTTGCCTACTCACGTTACACTCTCAGCCAATGCTCCCTCTAAGCTGTGGAATCATGTGAGCAAAACTGCTTTGTGAGCCACTGGCATTTCAGTTGTGAGCAAATGATTTGGCGACTGCATCAAGTAGTTTGCTCTGGAGCCATCCTTTCCAAGCTAAGACAAAACTGTGTGAGCCAGAGCCTAAAACACTGTGAGCTACATCACAGTGGGGAATTTCACACAGCCAATATGTTCTGTTTCAGGAACTCTTCAGTAACAGTTTCTGTCAGGCATTTTACACAGAACCGTACTAATATCGGTTCCCTAACGGAACATTCTGGCCCTTTCACACAGGAACGTGCCTCTCCCGTTGGGGAAGCGTTCCTGAGCCGGTTTACCTTGAAACCTCCTCCCAAGTGTTCTTCTGCTCTTTGTACCGGTCCTGAAGCGCTATGGGGTGCTGTGTGAAGTGCCCGAAGCGCTTCCTCCGATGATGAGAGGGTGTGTGTTTGTGTGCATGTGTTTGTGTTTCTGTGTGTGTGTTCTTTGTGTGTTTGTGTGTGTGTATTTTTGTTTGTGTGTGTTTGTGTTTCTGTGTGTGTTCTTTGTGCGTTTGTGTGTTTGCATTAGTGTGTGTGTTTGTGTTCTTTGTGCGTTTGTGTGTGTGTTCGCATTAGTGTGTATTTGCGTTAGTGTGTGTATGTTTGCGTTTGTGTGTTTTTTTGTGCATGTTTGTGTATGTTTGTTTATTTTGGTGTGTGTTTGTGTGTGTGTGTGTGTGTGTGTGTGTGTGTGTGTGGTGGAGAGGCTTGAAAAAAAAGCGGCAGTCTGAAATGGCAAACCGCTTTGAAGATGGCACCAAAATGGTAGGGGAAGGGCTGTCTGAAACAGCTGTCACTGTACCAGTTTATTACAAGCTGGTAAGCAGGATCTGCTAGACCCATTGTTGCCAGTCTCCAGGGGAGGGATGGAGATCACGCTAAATTACAACTGCTTTCCAGATGGCATTGATCAGTTCCCCTGGAGAAAATGGTGGACTCTGTGTCATTATGCCCTGCTGAGGTCGCCACAGCAAATTGACGCTGAGTGCCCAAGGCTGGGGCACTCTCCCAGAGCCTCTTTTTAGAGCCCCTTGTATTTATTTCCACCATGGGCCTTATTCCTAGTCATTCTAATAAATACAATTACAATTTAAAATACAATATAAACATTAAAAACAATGGGTACAGCTTAAAACAAATGTCAGCTGGCTATAAAAATTCTGGCCCGATGCTGCAGGGAAATTAGAGGCCAGTTGTCAGTAGGTGGGCGGGGGGGGGGGGGGCAACTTCAGGGAGGCCATGTGTGGGCCCCCGCTGCCTCAGCCGAAGGCCTGGCGGAACGGCTCCATCTTGCAGGCTCTGCGGAACTGAAGGAGATCCCGCGGGGCCCTGGCCTCAATGGGGAGCCTGTTCCACCAGGCCGGGGCCAGGAGAGAGAAAGCCCTGACCCTGGTCGAGGCAAGACGGAGATCCCTCAGGCCAGGGAGCACCAGGAGGTGTTGATCTTTCGAGCGTAACGCTCTTCGAGGAGTATACGGGAAGAGGCGGTCCCTTAGATGTGTTGGTCCCGGGCCGTATAAGGCTCTAAAGGTCAAAACCAGCACCTTGATGCAGATCCGGTACTCAACTGGCGACCAATGCAGTTGGCACATGCCTAATGCGGAGCCTGCACAGGCGTCGACATTCTGCACCGGTTGTAATTTCCAGGTCAGCCTCAAAGGCAAGCTTGCATAGAGCGAGTTGCAGTGATCGAGTCTGGAAGTGACCATTGCATGGGTCACCGTCACTAGGTCCTACCCTGTTTTGAAATGGGACCAACATCCACACTTACTATATGCTTTTTGTGACGATTTGCGAAGTAATTTGATGCTACTCTTCAGCTCCCCAACACAGAATGCAAAAGAGGCTGTAATTCATGGATGCTGCACACAACACACCGAGGCGAAGGCTAGTCTGCCCCCATTCAAGGACCCCAGAGCCTCCCTCCCTCTCTGTCAGGAGGGCCTCTGAGGACCTGCCTCCTACGGACCTAAGTGTGGTGGAGGATCAGTCCCCAGCTCCAGAGGAGCCTCCACCTGAAGCTGACGAGGCTCAAGCAAGCACCTCTCAGGGCATTACCCCAGCACCGGCAGCAGCTGAGCCACAGCCAAGCTCAAGCCCACCTGATTCACCTCGGGTGGAACGGCTAAGGTCACGATCCAGGCAAGACTTGGCTGCTAGAAGAAAAGAGGCACGCATGCGTGGCTGCAGATCACTCAGCCCTGAGTTTTAGGAGGAGCCGGTACCTCGCTGCCAGCTGCTAACGAGCACAGGAAGTGGCTGGGCATTTAGGCACAGCACAGAGACTACCAACTCATGCTAGCAACAAGTCATTCTGGCTAAGCTCTGCACCCGCTCGGCTCGCATCAGCTAAACCTGATCCTGGACCCTCTGGCTTGTGACTCGGGCTCTGTCTGACTTCGGCCTGATTCTAGACCCTCTGGCTCGTGACTTCGGCTCTGTCTGACTTTGGCTTTTGGTTGACTCCTTGGACTGGTTTGCTCCCGAGTTTCCCTCTCTGACCTCGGCTTGGACTGACTCTGCTTTCGGCTTCTGTTTTGGACTTGGTAATTCGTCCCTGATTTGGCTTGACCTCGGACTGGCTCGGACTTCGGCTTGGCTCCTGACCTCCTGGCACCCAGCCCGTGACACTCTCCCATTCCACGCTGTGCCACCTTCTCCTACTGGTCTCATACCCACCTGTAAAAGAAGCTGAAACGCCTTTTCAGTCCAAACTACAGTTCGAGAGCCAATGGATCAAGAACCAGGAGCCCTGGATTCCAGTCCCCAGTCTGACATGAAGTCCACAGGGTGACCCTGGGCCACTCCCACAAACCCCTGGTCTAGCCTAACTCACAGGGCTGTTGGGCAAGGAGAAAAGGGCAAACTCTGAGCTCCTAGGAAGATGGGTGGGATAAACCTGGGACGGACAGCTCTCCCACCTGTGCCAGTGACGGGCTTTTGGTGCCCTGGGCCAGCCAGCAGCCTGGCATGGGCGCCTACTTGCCATGGCCCGGGTGCACGCGGAGCCCCAAAACCAGAGGGAGGGAAGCACAGCAGACCTGGCCGCCATCTGCTCTTCCTCCCTCATCCATGGGAGAGCTGCCTCGTCTCACCCCCAGCCGGCCAGTCCACCGTGAAGCCAGAGGGAGGGAGGGAGGGAGGGGAGAGTGGTGGAGCCAACCTGCTGCTGGCTCTTCCACCCTCCCTCCCTCCCTCCCTCCCTGGGGAAGGCGGGTGAGGCAACCTGAATGGAGGGGGGTGCCACTCAGAGACTGGCAAGCATCTGTCGGTGCCCCAGTGCCGCCCTACCCTTCAGCGACTGTCCAGGTCCACCTAATGGGCAGGACATCCTGGACCAGCGGAATGGTTTGAGTTGCAATGGGACTCAACAGATGTGCTCATAAACATCTTGAGTATTATCATGATCAGAACTGCAATGATCGGGAGCACCAAAAGTCGTAGGCTAGGAGACAAAACATACCGATGAGGAAAACTAAGGATACCTTATGATGTGGTCATGGGTCCAAGCCCACTTTTGATGGGAGCACAGCAGCTCAACAGCAAACACGTATTCCCACATACTCTCCTTCAGCTCTTCTCCACGTTGTTCACTCGCCTGAAATTTCATTTGTGGACACAGCTGCATTGCCATGAGCAAGCTGGAGATCATCAGGCCGATATCCACCGGCCCACTCTAGGGGAGCAAAAAACCCGCAGATTTAGCTTCGCCCCCGACCTATTTGCACGCTGGAAGAATTCAGTGGAAGGTCTCTTGGAGAACGCGGACCCTGGTTAAATTTGTTTTTAAATTTTACTGTAAGCCACCCTGAGCCTGCCTCGGCAGGGAGGGCAGGGTAGAAACCAAATCAATAATCAATAAATAAGAGAACTTCACAAATGGGTAATGCTCTGTAGGTTTGATGAGTTTTTGGATCCTGTCTGCAATATCTTTTTCACCCCTGACAAGCAACGCAACTCTCAGGCCAGGGGGTCAGGCCTGGACACATGATGTTCCCGACCCCTCAGCAGGGAGTCCCCTGTGGCCAACACCCTCCTTTTCCTTCCTGGGCTGTCTCTTCGTATCCCCCTGTCCTCCTCCCTCCGTCCTCCTCGTGCCTGGAATTGATTCCTCCGTTCTGATGACACAGAGTGCCGTCTCGCTCAACGCCTTTGGGGTCCTGCTGTAGCACTCTGAGGGGTCTTGTTGGGGCAGGTGACCACACTGTTGTCGCTTTGACTGGTCTCTCCTTCCCTGTGCAGGACATCAAGGCTTCTGTTAATGAAGTCCTCCCCTTTCTTGATCTCACAGAGAGTAGCAGTCCTTTCCTCCAGGCCCCGGATCTTCTCTTTGGAGTCCTGTCAACTTGCACTTCTGACAGTTGTCATCCGCCTTGTCCTCAGGGAGGGAGACAAACCTGGCACGCTCCCCGCAGGCGGCTGGGAATGGTCCGTGAGCACTTGGTCCCCGTCACTTTTACCACTCCGGGAGCTCTCTTCCTGCTCCTCCACAGAGCCCAGCTAACTCGGCAGGAGGCGGCCAGGTGCATGTAGGTGGGATCCGAGCTACGGCCTCACAGTTTTATAGCACAATCAGGAGCGCAGAAAAATCATGAGAGGGTTGTTCTCATATAAAAAGCACATAAAAAGCAGCATTATAATAATAGGAACTCAAGGAGCCCCTGAACTTTCCAATAAAATGCTGCAGGGTGGGAGGAGAACAAACAATAAGATGTGCGTGATCTTGTGACCTGTCCTTTTAACCAAAAGGCAGTGGATCGGGAGAGTTACACCTGTCCAAGTCCACAGTGAGGGAGGGGAACTTAAGAGAAACGTTAAATACCAGGGGCCTCTGGGTACCCAGCAGTTTACTCCGGTCCATTTCCTATTCAGCAATATTTGCTCTACTGCCCTGAAAAATGGCAAGCCTTGCTTTTTAATAGATTTCAAAATTTATGCTCAGCAGAAAGTAAAGTGATCTGAAGAAATATCTAGTGTCCCCCTCTCTCACATCTGAGAATCAGAACAAATTTTGAGTCTAGGGGAACCTTTAAGACCAACAAAGGTTAATTTCGTGTATGGGCATAAAAGCTTCTACCTAGAATGAAACTTTGTAGGTCTTAAAGGTGCCACTGGACTCAAAACTTTGTTCTGCTGCTTCAGAGCAACACGGTGACACCCACCTGGCTCTATCCAAGAATTAGGCTCTGTCCTGCTATGTGCAAAATAACCAAAAAAGCACCCTGCCCCTCTTACCTCTTCCCAGTTCAGAACAGTTTTCAGGCATTTCAGCACTTGTCCTTTTGCACGCTTTCTGGCCACTAACCGGACAGCTTTGTTGATCACACTTTCAGAAGTGAATATCTCACTCCACATGTTTCCCATAAACAAAATTAACTTGCCGGGTTGGGAAAAGTCTGGCGAGGGAAGACAAGAGGTCAGAATAAACCAGCCTGATTCCTAGATGCAAAGTCCAAGATTTTTTTTATTTTTTTTAAATGGCCATTTATCTACACATATATGTAAGATCCCTGCCATGGGAATATGAGCACGAAGGGGTGGGGCTGCAAAGAGAAGTGCCAGCCAGGCTGTCAAGGGCTTTCCGTGAGCCTTCTGCAATAAAACTCAGCGGGCTGCAATGCCTGGTTCTAATTCCAAGACCCGTGGGTCTCAAACAATAGGCTAAGCTCCAGTTAATTATTATCTTACTAAATAAAAGTAGACACAATGCAAAATTGTGTTTTACATTTAAGCAATCCAGTTTGGACTAAATGTGTGGGAGAAAGGGAGGTCAGCTTTACCCACCATACCGCAGAGGGGGTGGAGAAAGATCAAGGGATGGCTCCTAGTCATTGCAAACAGATCAACGTTTGAGAAGGAAGGGGGGTCTTTGCCACCTCTCCCCTCCTACCACAGTTCCTGATATCCTGCTCTGGGAGGGGAAATCAAGAGACAAGCTGGGGGGGGGGGGGGCGTTGTAGTGAGAGGAATCAGCAAGTATCTTGCCTCCTCTACCACCAACAGAAGAGCCATTACACTGGCTGCGGTCACACACATTAAATAATCCACTTTCAATGCACTTCCAAACTGGATTTTAACTGTGTGAACTGGCAACATCCAGTTGGAAAGTGCATTGAAAGTGGATTATTTTGTGTGTGTGAATGCAACTGCCGAAACATCACCTTTGGGTCCCACTCTGGGAAACTAGTGGCTTGCTGTCAGTTAACTGCCATGAATTCTTTTCAATAACTGTATGACTACTACAAGGTGTATTTACATGATCTCTGAAAAGGTAATCGGCTTTCATGTGTTTTACCCTCATGATTGGTGACAGGTCCCGCCCGGGAGTTCTCAACAGAGCCATGACTCCCTCCTCTGGAATGTGTGCTCTACTCCGCTCGCTCGCTTGCTCACTTGGTTGCTTCGCTTGCGCATGCCTGGCTAAGTTACTTGCTTCTCCCCTGTTCTCTCTTTTGCCCTGTCCTTGAACAGGAGTGCCAGCAGTGATGTGTGAGCCAAACTCACCGGTATTTTGTATTCTTCTCATCCATGTATTGGGAACTGAACTTTAGAGATGTTCAACATCATTATTCTCTGGGAACTCCTTTTCCCACATTTTCTATGGGAACTTCTGGCTGGTATATTTGAGCGCCTAAAATCCTGTCTAGTGATTGGTAGAATATCCTTAAGCCATATTTCATATCCAGTATATCAATGCCTGTAATCCCTAAACCCAGTATTACTAACAGTGGAAGTGTTTGACTCCAATGATCTTCTCTACAGATAAAGGACTTACTGCTTAAGGAGACCTGTTGTGGACTATATCTTTTGAGACATTCTTACACTTGCTTTGCAAGATCCTGGCAGAGCTCTGGGAACTTCCCAGTTCACAGCGCAGTTTCCTCACCATTAAACCACTCTAGTGATATTATACAAGCAGGGACTTGATTCAAGTAGCTGTATCCCTAATGTCGAGGCTATGAAAAGACTCTTTGGCCCACCAACTCAGGGGGGGGGGGGGAATAAGGCTAGGGTTGCCAGCCTCCAGGTGGGGCCTGGAGATCTCCCATTTTTACGATTGATCTCCAGCTGACAGAAATCAGCTGCCTTGGAGAAAATGGCTGCTTTGAAGGGCAGACTCTATGGCCTTGTACCATGCTGAGGCCCCTCCCCTCCCCTCACCCCACCCTCTCCCACCTTCATCCCCAAAGTCTCCAGGTATTTTCCAACCCAGACCTGACAACCTGCACAGGCCAGAGAAGGCCTGCACTGCAAAAATGTCACAAGCCTTTTCATAGAGTGAAGAGGGAATAATCCTAATCATTTGATCTGTGATACTCTGTTCTAGAAGACGACGTAGAGATTGGATTTATACCCCGCCCTTCACTACCCGAAGGAGTCTCAGAGCGGCTTACGAACTCCTTCCCCTTCCCCTTCCCACAACAGGCACCCTGTGAGGTGGGTGGGGCTGAGAGAGCTCTTTCCAGAACTGACCTTGATAGAACAGCTGTGCCAGAACTATGGCTTGCCCAAGGTCATCCAGCAGGTGCAAGTGGAGGAGTGGGGAATCAAACCCGGTTCTCCCTGATTAGAGTCCACGCACTTAACCATGACACCAAACTGGCTCTCTACACCTTCTTCCACCTTATACTGTTTTCCACCATATCCCAGCAATCACCCTACAGAGGAGCTACGATTATGGCCCCAAAACACCTTCTGCTTCTTCATCTTATTTGGAATTTTACATAGAACTTAATATCTGCAGACCGGGAGGCCCAAGGCAACCAACCTCCTCAACCAAAGAGGGTGGGGAAATTGTGTGGGCCAGCCCCCCCCCCCCCGCACAACAAGCCACTCCTATGGAGGGCCAGTTCGCATAGCGGAGGTAAAGGACTTGTGCTCCACCATAACGAGTCCAATAATTTCCCAGGCAGAACACCCTCACTAGGGCTGTAAATTCTCCAGGTGGCTGGCAGTTCTGTGAACTAGAAGCAAGAGACTGGGCTGGATCTCATGGGTTCATTCCACCAGAGGAAACACTTGACTGTGCTAGTGGGATGGATCTGCAAACTGGAAAACTAAACACGGAACGTGCATTTTTTTAACCTTCAAACAAGAAAACCACCCCATACCTTCCTTGAGCAGACTGTAGCAAAAGAGGCGTGCCCTTTCCAGGTCCCCCAGCTGCCGACATATCCCGACATAGGCCCTGCAGAGAGACTGCACGTAGCGGGGTTCCAAGGAGGCCTTGTGATGCTTCAGCTTCTCCAGGATGGCCTGCAAGGCTGGCTCCGCTAAGCACTGGAACCGGGGACACCATATTTTTAGCACCTGGAACTCGAGATTCCCCATGAAAAGACCTTATGATGATTTTTAAGAGCAAGCAATTTTTTAAAGGTACAATTACTACATTACGGAAGGACAGGTCAGTGCAGGCAAGCAAACTGGCGGCGTCATTAGTGAAACCTTTACCCTTTCCGCAAGTGAAAAGCTGCATACAAATAAGATACATGACGAAGCTTGAAGCTGATGATCAGTGATTAAATAAAGCAGCAGCAGCAAATGAAAATACCACAGTTGACAGCAGCGTCCAGAGCCAGGCATCTTCAGTGAAATAAAAACGATTTTATGAGCCACGGAAAGTTACACCGCAAGGAGACCTTAGAGGTGGCCCAAAAGGCCTCCTGAGGGAAGGAAATCCACAGCTCCCTAAAGAAGCGAGCCCCTGTCTGGCCCATCTAGCCATGGCCACTGGCTCACATTTTGCAAACATCTAAATAAGCCAGGGATTTATCAATATATTTAATTCAGAACATAGCGCTAGAATGCAGATTTAAAAATCCATATAACGGGGCCACGTATTGGGTTTTTTTGCAATCCCAGAACTCCAAGGTATACAGAAAAATCTGAAAAAAAAGTTTTTTAAAAGGTGTTCTTTAGCCCCCAATAACCTCCAATGAAAAATGCTAATTAGCTCTCACAACATTGGTGCCCAGCTAACTGGAGGACTGGCCAGTGGAAGGGTTCAAAGGCCAAGAAAGCGGCCAGGAGGGTAGATGAGATTTCCCTCCCCCATCGACCTGGCAAGTGCTCCACTCATCATTAATATTTTCTGTCCCTTCCAACTGTTGTTCAGAGTGGTTCACAGCAGTTTAAACACATAAATAAAAGCAGTCCATAGGAAACAGAAACACATAACTACTAGCCTAATAAAAGCAAACTTTTAGAACACACACAGGGTGTCAATCTCCACTGATCTCCAAACACCTGATTTAGGAATGGTCCAGTGTTCCTTGACCACAAGCTAAACTATTTTCAGAAGCTTCTGCACATCAAAACTTCCATCCATTTTGCTCCCAGAGATGCCTTCCCCCAGTGGGAGGTGCCATCTCATGATGCGAGATGCTAACAAAAGAAATCTGCAGGATTCAACATGGGTTTAAATGAGCAGTTCTCAAATTGTGGGACAGCCTCTACCTCCCATGAAGGTTTGTGGGAGACCTGGAGATATTTCTAGAGAAGACCCTTTAACAGATGATGGCTACATTCTGCAGCAACCAGCACTTGGGCTGACCGAATCCCCCTTCCCCACATCAGTTCATCCTGACTGATAATTGGATTTGTGCAACTGACTGTACCCCAGTGGGAGGTGCCATCTCATGATGCGAGATGCTAACAAAAGAAATCTGCAGGATTCAACATGGGTTTAAATGAGCAGTTCTCAAATTGTGGGACAGCCTCTACCTCCCATGAAGGTTTGTGGGAGACCTGGAGATATTTCTAGAGAAGACCCTTGAACAGATGATGGCTACATTCTGCAGCAACCAGCACTTGGGCTGACCGAATCCCCCTTGCCCACATCAGTTCATCCTGACTGATAATTGGATTTGTGCAACTGACTGTACCCTTGCAACTGAATCATTATCTCAAGAAGAGCTGTTGCTTTGCCTTCATGAAGGTCAACGACGTTCAGTTCTACCCCCCTTCTAATGCCAGTGCTGGGATTAGTACCTTAATACACAGATACTCCCACACAAGTGAATTCACATAAGACACAAAGTTCCCTGTACAGAACAGATGACCCACTGCTGGGATTGAGAAGGGGGGCAGAAGGGACGGCATGTTTAAAGGTGAGCCTGAATTCAAGAAATAGGAGGCCCTTTAGGTTCAGCACGGCAGTGGTGCCGAGGACTGAAGGAATACATGAGGTCGGGGGGTGGGGGAGGCCGTGGAAATCCAAATATGTAATTCAGAAGAGACAAGAACCAAGGCCTCCAGATATTTAGCTGTTTTGTTTTTTAAAAAAGCAACACATCAAAGGCTGCTGCACTCTAGCTTTGAGGACAGAAGGCCTCTGCTAAGCCTTCTCTGACGCTGCTATGATCCCAGCAATGAGTTCAGAAGGCTCTATGCTTTGCATTATTTCTTTCTACACTGGTCACCAAACAGGATGAGAAGCCGGGGGGGGGGGGGGTTGGGGGACAGGACACCCCATCACTGACCTTCTTTGCAATGCCAAATTCATAAACAACCTCTTTCTCTTCATCTGTCATTATCGGGATGCTTAATGTACCGCCCACATGGAGACGACTATGTACAACAGGGAACAGGTCGAAACAGGACTCAGACATTTTCTCCAGCGCCACAGTCACAGCCCTGTCACCAGGATCAATTTCTCCCGCTGGTGAAAGCCATCTGGAATCTCTCACTGGCAGGATGGCAGTGCTCGGACAGGCTGTTCCATCAGCGGGCCCCTGGGCCCCAGGATCGGAGTCTCTGACAGAAAGCTCTTCCTCACCAGGGTCTGATTTCAACAGTTCGCTATCCAGCCGTAGCCTTTTGGCACTTCTTGGCATGGCTGGAGACGCCAACACCCTTTTCCCAGTCTCACTCACGTTGGAAGACGGCAGCTCTGGAAACAAAGTGGTCCCTGTTTTAACAAAAGCAGTGGAGGAAGAAGCAATTTCCTTAAAGCCGCTGATCTGATGGATGGGCAGTGGGACATTTTTGCCCTCTACAGACGACGGCCTACTGAGCTGAATATTACCTTTGAGGATGTTGAGTGTTATTGCTCGGGCAGACAGCTTGGGATACATACTGTCCAAAATTTTCACCGAGTTTTCCTGGGGCACAGCTTGAGTGGCACCGCCAGCTGCAGAAGGAGGAAATCTGCCCGGGACCGGAAGGGCATGTTTAGGAGTGGTGGCACAGAATTGAAGAGGGGAAGACAAAGTTCTCTCGCCAATCGAAACCGCAGAGGGAGAGGGAGTGGTGTGCAGAGCAGGGCACTTTTGTTTCGGTTTATCGGACAGTGGCGACATCAGAGGAGGGAGGGGAGTTTCGCACAAAGGAGAAATCAGTTCATTCAGTGCGGCCGGCAAAGATAATTGGCTGGAGGATGACATTATCGGGGAAACAGGCGGCAGAGTTCTTGGAGGTGTCGCTATCAAAGGCAGGAGCAAGGGAGGTAAGGGGGGTCCCATCTCTTGCCTAATTCTCCTTAGGGTTTCAGGAAAGTGTTTCACTGGCGTGGAAGTGTCTGCATTTGCTACAACAGTCTCAGCTAGTGAGTCCTGCCAACTCCGCCTTCTCCCTGCACGGCTAGGTATTTCCGGAAGAAGCCCGCCACAGCCCCCTTCAGCTCCTGCCTTTGATGAAACATTTATAAAATCTGATGGTTTATGTACTTGCTCAGCTCCATTTTGTCTGGAAGATTTAGTGAGCAACTTTGAATTCTGAGATACGACTTCCCAATTTTCAGTACTGGGAATTTTTGAGTCAACCGGTATGGAATTCTCACTGGTCATAGCAGCAAGAACGTCCCCACCCTTTCTAGCATGGCATTCTTCTTTAAAGGATATACTAGTGCTGCCATCAACATGGTGGGATGTTAAATGGTTTTGTGCAATCTTTGAGGTCCACCCCAAAGCAGCAGAGGTCCTCTCTTGCTTGGCACCCAAAGTTGAGCCTGCTGCTGAGGGCTCTAGCCTGGTATCGCTGGGCTCTGTCTCAGACAAAGGCATGCCACCATTCACCTCCAGATCACTGGCAGACAATGCCCCGGAGGCAGGTTGCCTGTTGTCCACCTCTGCCCTGTTTGTCAGTAAAACACTTCTACCTGCCTCCTCCTCACCTGATACAGAGGCTTCCAGTACCGAGGAGCTTTTTTCATGGCTCCACGGGGCTGCATATGAGTGCTCCACGGTCTCTGCAGCGGCTTCTTCAGCCCAGGAGTCACCACTGTCTGCCTGCCCATCTGTTGGAGAGGCATCTCCTGCAAGATGCAACAGCTCATGCATGCCAGAAGACACAATCACGTTGTCTGGTACACCTGCCTGGCTCTTCCGGACAGTAGCCAATTCCTCTTTGAATGCCAGAAGCCTTGAATGCTTCTTCGAGGGATTCACTTTTCTGAGAGGATATTCTTCTTCTGATGAACTGGAGGCAGAGACACCCAACAGTGGGACAGCATCATCTGGGGTCTCAGCCTCATCCGCCTCTCTGGAACTCCCCTCCCTGCTCAGTGGTTTATCCATTTCTTCAGACACTGCCTCATTCAGAGGCTGTTCTAAAGTACAGTTTCCTGAGGGACTCCCTAGTTTCTCATTGGAAGCAGTAATATGCCCCTTGTCATCACTTACAATGTCCGAGTTTGCTGCAGAAGTGGGCACTGCGCTAGCCCTGTTGGGATGGGGTGCTTCGAAAAGCTCTCTACCGTTTTTTACATCACAAAATCTTTCAACATCAACTAGTGCCCAGGATTCACTGCCGGCCGACCATTCTCCAGCTCTTTTAACTTCTACCTCATCTTGATCGTTGCATCGGCTTTCCTCTGAATGTTCAGCATCTGCTTCTTTGCCCATGAAGTGTTCTCTGTCATTACCGTGATCTGTGTGGTCAGCTCTGGTTGAAGGAGCAATAAATGAAGGGTCAGAAGATTTTGCAGCCACATCACAGCCTGGGCCATTTCTGCCAAAAAACAAGGCTGCAGAAGGCTCTAGACTGATTGCAAGCACGACAGGGCTGACTGCTTTGGGATCTGCATTTTCGGCCTGTGGTGCGTCTTGCGTGGACTGGGCTGAACTTCCATTCGGATCCACTTCAAATATAGCCTCGTTTGTTACGCAGCACTCATTCATCTCCGCGCCTTCCACAGAGCTCTCCCTTGGCTTACGTGAGATGCTCTTGTCATTTTGTATTGCCATCTCTTGAGATGATCCATCATTTGGTGAATTTCCAGGTCTCTCAAGCACAATCCCTGAAGAGGTTCCCTTTTCACATTCTACTGCTGTAACCAGCCCTGCAGTCCCCGCTGTGGTGACTTTCAAAGGTTCACCACCATCCTCCCCAAGTCTTTCTGATGTCCAACATTTATCCTTCATTATAACCCCAACAGACTGAATGCTATTTGAAATGTTATGTGTTACAGGCATACACTTCAATTTATCATCTGGATCGTCAAATGGCTCCAGTTCTGGTGCACTTCTGGTGATGGACTCCAAATCAGGGGCTGGCTGGTTAGTTCGCACAGGTTCCTCAGGTTGTGACAAACAATCTTTGACAACAGACTCTTGGGTTGGTGACACAGGAACATTCACAGTATCTGGCTCCTCTTGTAACAATCGACTAGAATCTTTTTTGTCAATGTGGTCTTCCAGATGGAAGCAACCTTTTGTTAGGACCAGTGATGGAACTTCCTCTAAGATGCTTCCAGCCATTTTATCTTGGCTTACAATACTTTCAACTTCAATTTTTAGCTGATCACCCTCGTAATTTTTAGAAGCAGAAGGAGTAGTGCTGCATTCATTCCTAGTCTGGACCCCTTCACTGGAACCATGCAGTGAACTCTCCCACCCATTAGCTGCCTGTGTGATATCACACTTTGGTCTCAAAGCATCAACACTGTTCAGTTCAGTCTTTTCATGTATGTCATACCCTCTGTCTTTGCAGCACCCATCTTTGTTGCTGCCATTTTCTTCTGCCCAGCGCACCTTGAGGGATACACCAGAGGCACAAACATCTTTTTCGATGGCCTGCATGAGCGCAACATCAGTGTGCCCGAGCTGGACCTGATCGATGTGATGATCAGTTTCAGAGTGAAGTTTTAAACTGCCAAGATTCGTTCCTTTGTCTGCAGACTCTGGTGTGCCATCATGCAGTGCACACAACCCTCCTGCTCTGCTTTGCTCAGATGCTGCATGCTTGGCAAGAGGTTCTGCTCCTCCCAAGTCAGACTCCACCTGGCTGTCCTCAGAGCCCTCTTTTGCCACGGCCACTCTGATCCCACTGCTGGGGCCACCTTTGTCAGGAGCCACCAGCACATTTTCAGAAGCTAAGAAAGGCTCTTTGGCTTCCGGTGGGCTGCCCCCTTTGTGAGTGGGAGGCAGATCAGCTCCTATAAGGGGAGACACGGATCCTTCCACTGTTCCTGTGAGCTCTCCCTTCTTCTCTTCTTTTATTAAGTCACTAGACTCATTTACCACTTGTTCAAAGCTACCTGTGACCACTTCCAGCACAGGTCTTGGTTCAGCTGTTTTCTCTTGTTCCTGAAGGCACTTAACAGACATCAAGTCACACACCAAAGTTTTGTTTTCTGATTCTGTCATACCGGTTGTACTTTTGGCAACATTTTCTGTACTGAGAAATGCCATTTCTGGGTTCCTTTCCATAAATTCACAGCTTTCTTCCAGATACTTCTCTCTGTCCTTTGATTTGGCACCTGTCCTACTAAGCAGCCCTGATTTTGCCAGCGGGTCAGAACGCAGCACTGACTTGTTATGCTCTAAGAGTGCTGGTCTTCCAGGTAACTCACGAGGATCACTGCATTCATTATTTACAACAGGAGAGTTGTATTTGCTCAGTGGTTCTGCTGGGTTCCTTTTGGATACCGAGTAAGTGTCTGGTGTGCTCTGATCATGGTTTTCCAAAAAGTTTTCAACCTTTTGAGCATCCTGGTCCATTTCTTCATCACTGGAATCCGTTAGTTCTCCAAATAACGTGTCCTTAAAGAGATAAAAGAGAATACGTGATATAAATTTACGCAGTATATAGACAAATTACTGTAGTGACTGTACTAGCAACTACTAATCATGGTTACTGAAAAAGAAATCTCTAAGTGAACACGCACTGAAACCACAACTCAGGTCTAATTCTCACTGGAGTTATAAACCTTAAATGTGTACATGTTCCACTGTTGTGTGGGTTAAGGTGTGGCTTATTTTGGATTTTGGCAATAAACCCATTTTTCATTTGGGAGACCTCCAGTACTTTTGTACCTGCTTGTCTCCATTTTTAGAAGTTTGTCTTCCTTTTTCCGTACCTTTCTCAGAGCAACATGCTCCACAAGACAGAAACCTTAGGGATTGTGGGAAGCAGAAAAAAACTTCAACCTGTAAACTGCTGCTCTCTCCACCACCACTGCAACAGCTTCTGATTTATACCCCAACACATTTCATACATGTAATGTAGGAGCAGCTCCAAGGCGGCTAGCAATCAAAGCCCACGTTATCCAATCAGTACAAGGCAATTAGAAGTAACAGCAGCATCCAGTGATGACCAGATCTGTACTCCCGGCAGGTTCCAATGGACTGCAGGCTACAACTCTGCTCAGCCAGGGCCCCAGCCTAAGGCTGCCCTCCAGTAAGAGGGGATTGGAAGAGTCAACAGAGGAAGGCTTCAAACTGGGCTGAATGAAGGAGCAGGATGCAGGCCAATAAAACAGCAGAAGCTTGGAATACAATTCACTTTTCCTCAACTGCATGCCAGTGCAGGATGGTCCTGATTCCCCAAACAAGCACAAAATCCAAGCAATGCAAGACCTTTTACTAGGACCAACCAAAAGGCGCAGAACATTGCACAGGATTTGAGCTACTAGAACTCTGAGTCAGGCTAGATGTTGCAACAATCAGAAAGATCAGAATGGTGGAATGGAGGTTTTTCTGCAGAATGCTCACACAGTGTTTCATGTCAACGTCTTATCTGAAGAAGTGAGCAGTGACTCATGAAAGCTCAGACCCTGCCACGGTGCAAGGGGACTCTTGCTCTTTTCTCGTGTCAATTTGGTTGGCCTTATACAAAGTATCAGAAACAACATTTTGACCCTGTTTTTGGATTCTGCCTGGACCAGTAGGGCTGCATAGCTTTCTCTGCTTGAAAAAACACAAAACCAAGCAGGCCTGCTGAACCTTTCCATAGACAAGTTCCTTTCCATAGACAAGTTCCATGACGAGGGTTCCACCACCAAGGTCAAGACGTTAGACAATGCCTGGCACTCATGGGAGGGTCTGCCCGAGGGGAGACTGTCTCACAGGGGGAGACTGACAAGGGAAGCAGCCCTATGCTTGAGAGTCAAATCTAGATCTTTCAAGCCCAACTGTCACACACACCTCCTCTAACTCAACAAGCAAGCAAGCAAGCTAGCTAGCTGCTGTATTCTAAGCTTACTGGAAGTTCCAGATAAGCCACTCAAAAACTGCCCTTCTGTGGAGCACATTATGGAAACCCAATCGTATGTAATTTATAAAGCACCTAAAGGCTCTGGGCACTGTACTGAAATTAAGATGAAAACCATGCTGCTCTCAGGCTTCCAATCAAAAGTAACCTGGAAAAGGCAAAGAACCTTTCACAGAAGTGGTTTCCAAGGTGCAAGGGAACATTTTGTTCCCCAGACACTTTGAACCGGTCTGGCAAATTCCTCCTGTGCAAAGGACCTTCTCCAGCCTTGCTGAACAGGCTTAGGGTGGGCAGGAATAAAACTTCCCAGTTTTCTTCATCAAGCACAGAAAGGTTTGGAAAAACAAAAAAAGAAATCTGGTGGGCCTGTGAGCCAATTTCTTGTTGCACAACCTTTTGCAGGCTACAGACCTTTTCATCAGGCACATGAAATTAAACCTGTCAGCAGACGCCTTACAGACAAACTGAAAATGCGAGTTAAAACGCCACAAGAGCCAAGAGCGACAGTCCCCAACCACTCTATGAGAAACCTGCGAAAAATGCTCAGTATGACGACAGTACATGGTGCAGAGGCCATCCACTACCAACAGAGACAATACCTGACACAAAACAGCTGAGCATAACTAGGGTTATCAGCAGCACAATCCCAAGCAAAGCTGCACTCTACTGAAGTCAATGCGCTTAGGAGGGTGTAACTCTGCTTCGAACTGCGCTGAGAATTACCACCATTTACAGCTGTCTCAAAAGGATACTGTACTTCATCCGAGTACTTAAAGTTTGCTTAGAAACTCACGAGATGCAGGAAAACCTCTTCCGTAAAGCTCTTGACCACCCTCTCTCCCAGCTCCCAGTCACAGCAGGCTCGCTGCAGTTTATGAGGACCGCCTCCTTTACAACAGGGCCCCCCAGCTTTTTTGGAACTTACTGGGACTGTGGCAGGTGAAAACTGTATGGGAGACAGCAGACGGGGAAGAGGTCTAACCCACGTCAGAATCTCTGTCAGATCTTCGCCAGCTTCTTCCGGCTGCTTGCTGAAAAGAGCCAGGCTACTTGCTGACGGCTCTGTCCGTGTGCTGAAATCTGGAGGCCGGCCTGGAGAAGCTGCGCCATGGTCGATGCAGGCCTCAGACGTTTCCATGGCCTCCTTTCCCATCTGGCCAACATGCCTGGCAGGCCTGCTGTCCAACTTTATCTGCAAGGACGTCAAAGAAGTTTGCGTTGTAGAGGTTTCTGGTGAAGAACAATGAGAAGGCCTCTTTCCTCGAGCTCTCTTGGGTTTTGGAGAGTTCTGCACCGCTTCTATGGGATAGAAAGATTATCTACAGTTTAGTTTAATTCTGAGTTTTTCTCCCACCTGAAAGCTGAGGGTAACAAAAAGCCCAGGCCTGTCAAAATGGATTGTTACTCTTGGTCAAAATGCTTGCTCTAGTCCAGGGGTCCCCCATCCTTCCTGAGCCTGCAGGTACCTGGGGGATTTTCGAAGGGGAGGGGTGAGCGCTGCCAGAAAATGCCTGTTGCCGGAGGCAGAGTCGAGTGCAAAGTGGCTGGGACAGGAGGTGGTGCTCAATACCCCCTGACACCCCACCCCAAGCAGGAAGAAGGGACGGGGGAGTACAAACAGAAGGAGCCCGAGGGGGGCAGGATGGAACACAAGCACAGGGCCGGAAAACTGCACTCTCTTATTCGGCATTTATTTTCTAGATTTCTTGCTTGGCGCCCCCCACTTTAGAGATGAAGGAGGCATCAAAAACTGAACTTAGGGCACTCATGGCAGCTAGAGCATTAACCTGCCAAAGGCCAAGAGATCCAAACAACTAGGATTCCTCCCTTCTTCAGCTTAGATGTTCCCTTCTCCTGGAGGTGAAAGGACCAAGAGGATCAACATAAGCACCAGAACTACTCCTGATCTCTAGCCAAGTGGAAAACCACCACCAAGAAGGTCTAGTGTCTGAGCAATTCCTCGGAAAATCCCAGCAGAAGAAGAGCAGTCAGTGACCTGCTCAGCAATGCCATGATAGTGAAACCCACAGCCCCACAGGAAAATGCTTAAACCCACAGTGCCGATGCTCAAACGTTAACCTGAAACTGCCTCCCCGGCACAGCTCATTTCCCCAGGTTAGACAGCAGCGGGATATTGAGCTGCTCTGGCAGGAATGGCATCAATCGGTTCACAGACCACTCTGCAAGGAGCAGCCAAGTGGATTGCAGTTCACAATGGACTGCAGGAGTGTCAGTTAACTGCCATGAATTCTTTTCGATAACTGTATGACTACTACAAGGTGTATTTACATGGTCTCTGAAAAGGTTATCGGCTTTCATGTGTTTTACCCTCATGATTGGTGACAGGTCCCGCCCGGGAGTTCTCAACGGAGCCATGACTCCCTCCTCTGGAATGTGGGCTCTACTCCGCTCGCTTGCTTGCTCGCTTGCTTGCTTCGCTTGCGCATGCCCGGCTAAGTTACTTGCTTCTCCCGTTATCTCTTTTGCCCTGTCCTTGAACAGGAGTGCTCGCAGTGATGTGTGAGCCAAACTCACCGGTATTTTGTATTCTTCTTATTCTTCTTATCCATGTCTTGGGAACTGAACTTTAGAGATGTTCAGCATCATTATTCTCTGGGAACTCCTTTTCCCGCGTTTTCTATGGGAACTTCTGGCCAGTCTATTTGAGCGCCTAACATCCTGCCTAGTGATTGGTAGAATATCCTTAAGCCATATTTCATATCCAGTATATCAATACCTGTAACCCCTAAACCCAGTATTACTAACAGTGGAAGTGTTTGACTTCAATGATCTTCTCTACAAATAAAGGACTTACTACTTAAGAAGACCTGTTGTGGACTATATCGTTTGGGACATTCTCTCAAGGAGGAAGCAGAATCGCCCGGAAAACCCCACCAGGAATAAGATGGGGAAAGAGAACTTTTTCTTTGGACAACAATTTAAGGAGGACGGAGAGACGGAGGAAAGCTGGAGACTATGAGAAAGAGAAGGGTTTCCACTGTCTGCTAAGAGGCATGAGCTGAAAGAACAGCTGTAGCCAAGTTCTGGCAGACACCCACTTCTGGTCTTTTCAGCATGGGGTAAATTCACATTTAGGGCAAGAGGATGAATTTAGTCTATGCATAAACACTGACTTGTTCAGTATTGTCCTCATTTTGTACCAAGTAACTTTTACCTGCTTAGTAAAAGCAGTTCTTTCTTTCCACATAGTCAGAGTGGTTTGCCTGCACCTCACACAAAGATCTCCCTTGGACCACACTAACAAAGAACAAGAGACCCTGGTATGCAGTAGCCAAGGCATGCTCGACAGTCCACGTCCTTTTATGCTGGGAAGAAACTGGGAATTACCCTCCAAATCATGAAGGACAAGAGAGATCAACGGGGCAATCCTCTGCAGAGCTGCCCTTGCCGAAGCTCATGGATTTCACAGGATTGCGCCAGAAATCCTGTCAAACAAGCAGCAGCAGCAGCACCCTTCTGAACTCTAGTGGTGAGCACGGGAAAAGCAACCGAAAAAGCCTTTTCTTCATTTTGTGAGAGGCCGGAAGAGGAAATTCACTTATCAGTCCCACGATGCTCCCCACAACTAGTGGATATAAATATTTTGTTTTTTGCATTTGAACTGTATTCATATTAAAAGTACACTGAAATACGTCACTCTCAAGGTACTTACTTGTTTTCCCACGGGCTCCTGAATTCTTGTGAAAACCAGCTGTTATGGAAGAGGGAAAAATGTTTAGCACTACTTTTATTTTCTCTGAGGGAAACAAGCAGCTGACAACGAAGGATCCACTTTCAAGGAACTCGAGACTGCAATGCTTGAGCTCACCTAAAGAGCACTCACTTCTGTGGATGTGGCTTTCCCCCGCGGAGCTGTCAATGCATAGCCAAAGCTCCTCCAACAGCAGTTTGATTTTTTCTGCCAAAAACAAAAAAGTAGTTTTTAAGTAATAGTTAGAAAGCTGAAATTTGATACCCACATGGTCCCATGACACCATTAATGGGAAGGAGGTGTATGTTAGCTGATATACTTAAATTCCTCTTCCTTAAACGGGGAGCCGGAAGGGTGCCCAAAAGCCCAGAAGGGTACGGGGCAGGCGCACACACACAAGTCTTGTCTACTGCACTCACACCCCACTGTTCTCCCCAGTAGGCGCCCAAAGTGGCTTACATTGTCCTCCTCTCCTCCATGACTTCAAGACACCCCCAGCTAACTGTGGACTATTTCTATGACCACCCCAGGACATGTGCTCCAACCAAACACAGAAGGATCGTGATCCAAAGGCTGCTTTCCACCAATGGAAGGCACTTCTGGAAGCAGGTGGGAAATTTCCTGACCTCCAGCCACCCACCGCTCCTCTGCTCCCCACTCCCAAAATGCTGCTCCTGAGAGACAGAGACCCCTCCGGGAAAGCAGGAGGGAGTGGCCTGGGTGCCTGCAATTGGGAGGGGAGAACTGGCAAAAAGCCCCTCTCCCCCTCCACTGACAAGAGAAGAGCACTGGGCTCCAACCCGTTATCAGGATGAGTTTTGTTACCCCCCCCCCACACACATGGCTCTACACCTGCAGATGGACTTCTGCACACATGTGCACATTTATATACATATACGCATGAGATGCTCCCTCTACAAAAAACAGATGTCGGAACAGAATAATCAACACGAATCCAACTTGGGCATACTGACCACATTTCACAGAGGGCTGAGAGAAACCCCCCCGCCCCAAAAACCAGGTGCTAAAAATCTCCCAACTTAGTTTGCGCAAGGAACACATCCCTCATGAATATTCAACACATGTTCCAGCTTCGTGCAAAGCATTAACATCCAAGCATCATCCCAATATGCTTTTTCTCCTTGCGGCAACTAACGACTCTCTGGAGCCTGGAGCCTCTTTGGAGAATTCGGCCTATCAGCACGGTAAACAATTGCAGGCTGCCCAACCACGTCAGTCGAAATTGCATCATTTACCTTCTTCCTTCTGCTTGTTATTTAAGCTGCAGACTCGGAAAACGGGGGCCGAATAAAAGAAATGGCTCTGCTTTTGTCTGCCATTCTCTACACTTCGTCATTTGGAGCTCTGTGGAGCCAGACTTGTAAACCGCCAGTTGTGCGCCCAATTCCCAGCAAGAAAGCAGCTATTATGCTGAAGAAAATATTAGCTTTCTTTTCTCTTCTCAGACTATCAGTGCCAAACGATTAAGATGGGGGTGTGGGGCAGATGAGTTAGTACTGCTTGTGGCTTTGTTTGAAAGAGACAAGTCACATTTTGTAACTCTGAAGCCTAAAAGTTTGACCCATTTCAAAGGCAATGGGCTATGTCCCCCACCCCAAGCAAGAGTCCCAAAGCTTCCATCCTCAAATTACGGGGTGTGTGTGTGTGTGTGTGCAATACAGTTAGGGGCGATAATCGATTTCCAAAAGTACCCCTCAGCCAATCTCAGCATCTCTGTTCCAAACCATACAGAATAATTCCTTCATCACCGTCCTGTGCCCACAACTGCCTCACCCCCCTCCCCAGTGTGCGCAACTCTTGCAGCTCCCAGCTGCCTTACCTGTCCTCTATAATTGGGAAAGCTGCAAATGTCACATCCTGCTCTTTTCTTCTTCTAATTTCAAAGGAAGACTGATACAAAGACTGATATATGCATCTCCAACCACTGCTGAGCCAGCCACACTGCCCGATAATGCTCTGGAGTAATTCAGCACTTTGTACGTAATCTGGTAAGCGTACAGTGAGCTGTGCAGTAGACCCTGAAAGGCTCAGGACATCAGCGTCCAAACCTTAAGGCCGAGAGCCCTGCCTTAGACAACCAGCTGAGATTTCACAACATTCATTTCTCCACTTCCATCCACCAGCAATGTTGGAAACAAGCCAGCAGCCGAGGGGGCGGGGGAGAGCAAGATCTCTTTTTAAAAGCCAGAGGAAGTCTTCCAGGCCCCTCTCCGCACAACCCTCCTGACCCTTCCTTAATGAATTTTGGAAACTTTAGCTCAAGCTCAAATGGGATTAGGGCTATTGGCTCAGATCCACCAAGAAAATTCCAGACATGTAAAGGGGGGGGGGGGGGGGAGACCATCTTTGCAGATTCCTCCTTCCCAAGGCAGAGTTTTGACCCCCACCCCCTGTTGCTTCCAAGGGTCCCCGTGTCTCCAAGAGCAGCACCTCTGCTGGGGCTTTTGGACTGCAGAGGGGAGGGGAGAAGTCACCCTGTGCTCACTGAAATCCATACGGGCCATGGAAATTTTTCAGAGGATCTAAACCACACTTTTCTCACTCTGTTCATTGCTGACCACTGAGAGACTCCTGGTCAGCTCCATTTCCTGGGGGGGGGGGGGGGGGGCAGGATAGCCACACAAAGAAGAGGGGTTCCAGGCAGAAGTCTGTCAGAGGGGAAAGAGACTCTGATGCATACCCACCTTTGTCTAGGTCTGTCATGGGCCACTCTCTCTCGCTCTGGGTTTCCACATGCTTCACCACTGGGGGGGGGGAACAGGTAGGGAGAGTTATGCCAAACCTTAACACTGGAAAGCCTATCAATCAGTTACTCAAGTGGGTACTTACCTTTCTTCTTATTTCCAGTAGGAAAGCTTTCAATCTTTTCCTGTTGGAATTAAAAGGGGGGGGGGGGGTGACAGCCATTACTTCAATGTAGCGCTCATAATTGCTTGCAGTGGCCATGGAAAAGGATTTCTCTTGCTGCCTTGCAAATGCTTTGCAGATACTACCTAATACTGGAGCCAGGTGTTTCAGCAGGCAGTCTGCACTCCCCATCAGTGACAGATATGTACAGCTGCGCGAGGTCCCGATTCAGCCCTTTGTACATTTGTTTCTCTTACTCTCCCACAGACCATTTCAGAGGGTGGCTGTGTCGGTCTGCAGTAGGAGAGCTATGTTAAAGTCCAGTTGCGCCTTAGAGACCAACAACATTTTCAGGGTATAAGTTTTTGAGAGCCAAAGCCCCCTTCATCAGACACCGTATCTGACAACGTGAGCTCTGGTTTTCAAAATCTTGCTGGTTTCTGAGGTGCGCCTGGCCTTGAATCGAGCTCTTCCTCCACAGACGGTGGCCCTGGCCTTGCACCTCTTCTCCTCTAGTCTGATATCGTAACATCTCCCCTTCCTGGGCTGTCATCCTGTCGAGATTTTAGAAGGCACATTGAAGAGAGGCCAGCGCTTTAGGGGATGTTGAACTGAAGCCCCTGCACAAAACTGGAACAAAAAAGCAGGAGTACGACACCCCTGGACTTCAGTCGAGGAACTGACCTGCAGAGAGCACCTGCATTGTCACACTCGTGGCCCACCAGCTGGCAAGCCCAGCTGACAACCAGGAGGCAGCCAGAATCCCATGTCAAGAAACCTCCTGACACAATAAAAGCATGAGAGAAACTGGGATAACGAGTGCCCCCCCCCCAAATCTGTCCTATAACGGCAATCTACAGAAGAGCTGGAGGAGGACACGGCATACAATTTTCACCTGACTTGGATTTTTAAAGGAAGACTTTGCATCATGCAAAACAAAAGAAACATTAGGAGATACAGCAAGGCTGAGTAACCAACAGTTACTAATACTGACAGCTACAGTAAGCAGAGCCAAGAGGCTCCAACAAACCTCCTTTTAACCTTACTGGGGTGGAAAGGACCAAAACATTCTACCTGTGCTTTCTTCAATTCCTTCTCAAGTACCTTCTTCTCTGCTTTTAATTGTTTGAAGTCCTGGTTGTGTTTTTCTGTTGCTTCTTTAAAGGGAGGGGGGGGAAAGAATTTAAAAAGCATTAAAAAACAACCCTAAACTTAACTGCAAAATCACAGCAGGCCTTCTCCAGAGGGCAAAACAGGCACTTGATTCAGCAACCCGGCCCCCTCCGTGAAACTCTAGCAGGGTAGTCAAGGTTCTAAGCGCTCAGCTCTGCCCTGTCACGAGGATTTCATTAGGATTTCATCACACTGGATGCATCTTCCAGGAGGGCATTCAGCTGCTCCTGCACACGCCCCAGTCCCACAGCTGACACGCTCTAAGCAGGTTCAAAGTACAGACGTTAAATGCCCAGAAATTTTGAACCTGGGGGGGAGAACCCCACCCCCCTTTCCAGAAGAAATATATGCAATACTTATTTTCCTATCAAACCTAAACTTCTTTTACACATTTAACTAACTAGAATGCATTATTTACTTTATTTATGCCCTGCCTTTTTCCCTAAGAGGGACCCAATGCAGTTTACATCATTCTCTTCTCTTCCATGTCATCCTCACAACAACCCAGTAAGGTAGGTTATGCTCAACAACCTTGTGAGGAAGGTTAGGCTGAATGCATAACAGGCCCAAAGTCACTCAGCAATCTTCCATGGAGAGTGGGGCTTAGTACCTGGGCTGCCCTAATCCTAGCTTGACAGGCACTCTAACTAGTACACAACACTGGCTCTCATTCATGCACAGCCTGGTTAGCATAAAAATGTACTATTTGGCATATTTATGGCATTTAAAAATACATATTAATCTGTATAAGAAAAACTGCAAATACAGCCACTGCTACAGAAGGAATTGCAAACGGCCGCACCCGGTGCTACCAGGGCAAACGTTATGTATAATTTGGGCCATAGGAAAGGCAGGGAAAAAATGGAAGACTGTGATAAACAAAATATTTATTTGTACTGAAAAAATTCTCATTCAGTCAAAATAGGTCTACCAGCATATTTGCATCTTAAGTTCATCTTCGTAACACTGAACTCTTTAATAAGGTATTATCATTGACTGAACACACAGAAAATTGTTGATACCAAAATTTACATTTAAACAAATCATAGTCTTAAAAATGTTGTCTATTGTATACATAGGAATTACGGTTATCTAATATAGTGGACTAACATAAAAATGTCCACAGTGCACATATTGAGAAAAACCTTCCTCTCACTTCACTCCTGGCTAAAAAGGGAGTAAAAGTCATAGGAATTGTTTTCAATGCTCTCCCAAATCTTTCATTTTTTTCCACTGGAAAAACAGAGAATGCCCTCCGACTTCTAGATGCTATACATTCGGAATGAGTGAAATGCTTTTCAGGAAGAGGTTTTTCCTCACTCATAAAGGGAAAAGGTATTCCATAGGCATTTTCCCCCTATGGCTCCATTTCTACTGAAAAAATAGAAAAGCGTCATTCTGGGCCTTCATACTTCTAGTCCAAAGGCAGAGAGGCTGTACACCTCGGAAGCCTGCCCCATGAACATCGGATTCTCAACATTGCAGGGACAAGTGGTTTCTACAACACGACATGCCCTTTCATCCTTCAAATGCTTTTGGTGTCTTTTGAGATGTGTCACCTCAACGTGTATGTTTTAAACAGAACTTGACATGAACGGGTCTTAGACAGACATAGACAAGGGATCTTTCCAGAACATTTTAACTGGATTTGTTGTAAGTGGACAAACCTCAGACGTGTAAGTGTTGGCACCTGCCACTCACAGAGAAACTCCCTGCTTGCAGAAAACTAGTACCTTAGTTTTCCCTACATAGGGCTTAAAAAACAAACACATGACTGGGGGATGGGGAGAAGAGAGAATTCAATTATGCAGGTACTTCTGCTCCGAATTACTATGACCCAGACAGCCTTGGGAAGACTTTTGAATATTCTCTCCACCTGCAGTTTATTTTTGTGCACTTTTATCGTGCCCTTAATCCAAAGCAGAATACTATGTTCTCCACTCCCCTCCTCCATTTTATCTTTATAAGAACCCAGGCTTCCCAAGAAGCCACTGCTGACATTCAGTGCAGCAGCAAGAGCAAAACCAGGGGCGGAGATAGTGTCATTCTATGCTGCGACACTCCAAGAATTCAACCAATTACCACAGAGACCGCATGAATTCCTAGAGTGTGTCCAGCAGGTGTTGTCAAGAGACATTCCCTCTCCCCACGCCCCCCCCCCAGCAGCTGCCAGGATGAGGCGGGTTAAGCCTGAAAGAGAGCAACTGGCCCAAGATCCACCTGTGAGCTTCACGGCACGGTGGGGGGATCTGAATCTGGGACTCCCAGACCCTAAGTCAACATTCTGACCATTATACCACACAGTTCCCCATCTCCCCCAGGGCAAAAAAGTGAGTTCTCCTAATAGTTACTGTTTTCACTGTAATTTTCTTTACTTTCCCCTTTTGGATCTGCAGCTAAACACCCACACCTCAAGGCTGATACAGCCGCTTCTGAGATTAGCGAGAACTACGACAGCTGAAGCACTAGATTCAAGCCTTGAGCCCAAGTCCCCCCCCCCCCCCCGCCCCAAAGTTCCATCAAATTATCTTACAAGCAGGAACCAGATGTCAAACAACAGGAAGATTTCCACCATCAGGTTTTAAGCAAGTTAACAAAACAACTGTAGTTAACTTGTTGCAAAACAATTACATTTGCTCCTGACAGTAACTTCCTCACAGTGTCCAGCAAAGTTTCTATACATATGGAAGATTTACTGAGATCTTTGTGTTGGTTTTTTAATCCTGAAAAAGTTGAGTAATTCCACAGTTACACAGAGAAACGGTAACAGAAATAAAGCAAAGCAAGTGTGGGTATTAAAAGAAAAGAAAATGGCTGGAGAAAACCAGGGCCAGCCGGGGGACGAGGGGGTACAATATTCCTTGGGCCTGGGCCACGCTGGGGAGTCAAGTGACTCATTGTCCTCGTTTGGCTTGGGCGCAAGCGTGTGTGTGGGGGGAGCAGGTACCGTCTTGTGGCCATTTCCTAAGTCACCAGCCTCTTCTACTTGCCTCCTCCCTGCCACTGGCCTCTACTCCTTCCCCACTGCCAGTGGGCAGGCAGCTCGAAGGCAGCTGCTCCGCACAGACTGTGGCTCTGCTCCCCAGGACCTTCAGAGATGAAGAGACAAAGCAGACTTTAACTTTCAGGAGCCTCCTGCCCTGGATGGTCCTGTCCACGAAGGGGTTGCTGGCTTGCCTACACCAGAAATATTGTTTTATTTTTTAAAAAACTGCTTTTCCCCCTCTGCTAGTTTCATAGGGGTGAGCCAGCCTCAAATATGCGCAGGAAACAGTAGTTACCTTCTGCACAACTGCTCCATGTTAAGGGTGGGGGGGAGAAGAAGGGTAGGATGGGCAAAAGGGTGGCCCATCAGGATGCTGAAGAGGTCACGGGGAAAAGAGCCAGTGGAATACAGAAGAGACACATGGAGGTGTCCTTCAGCCTCACGGAAGACAACTATATTCTCTGATACTACTCCGACGCTCTTCACCACTACATCGCGCTGACCCCTGCTGAGAAACCACGCCCTACTGAAATTGTTTTAAAAGACAGGTAAGCTGCTACTCCCATCTTGGCAAACTGACCGGGATTCCAACCCTGTAATATTCATGAGGATAAGTGAATGAGGTGCTGCACTGAAAACAATGAAGTTTTCCCAGAGGGGTTTATGATACATCAGCATGAGGAGGCCACAGTAGGAGGAGAAGGGAAGGCTACCGTGGTCGCAAGGTCTGCGATCCAGGCAGAAGAGGCAGGAGGCCCCCAGACGGTGGCGCAGGGCGCGCATGCGTGTGTGCTTGCAATGGGGACAACAAGAGCAGGGGTGGAAAGAGCCTCTCACGGCAGGGGAGGCATGTCTGCATTTTTACATTAGTCATTTGGCTGGTTGAGCCACCAGCCCCGCAGTTCCCATTAGCCAGCTGCATAGCGCCGAACAGTGAAGCGCGGCAAGCAGTTTAGTGGAACTGTGGGAAAGACATTTCAAGAACATGATCCATCTGCAAGTCCTGCCAATTTCAAAGGGGGAGAGTCAAGGGCAGGCACTGAACACACACAAGCTGCTTAATTTGGGGCTGGATCATGCACCAAGTGGGTTCACTTCTGAAAGAAGTTATACTCGATATATAGCTGTCACGGCACAATTGCAAATGTGTCGCAGGAATATCCACACGACCGAATAGCTTGGCATCTGAACTGGCGTGTCAGGAATAGCCCAAGAGTTGCAGACCCGTATCCCTGCCCCTTGCTCTATCCGTAGCAAAGGCTCTGGAGCCAAAAAAAGACGAGAGGAAAACGAACTTCTTATCCAGCCATTCAGGATGGAGGCTGCCGACCCCTCTGTCCTTCTCTGCCAGTTTCCAGTGAGTCTGGAGAGAAGGGAGGTGGGAGGAAATGACTGAGACTGAGGAAGGAACTGGAACGCTCCCTCTGTGTTCAGCCTGACAGGCTTCTAGCTAGTTGCCCATCAATATGGGCTGGTGCCTCAGTTTCAGTTATGAAGCACATGGAAGCAAACCAAAGCACTTTCCACTTTCCTAACAAGGTTTTGCACTAAGCCCAAAGCCCTGCTATACATCTGCCGTACCTGGAATTGTACAGAAGGTCCCCCAGCTATCTAGAGGGTGCTTCTTGAGCAAAAGAAACCAACCAAACAAAGCAAACCTACATAAAATCAGCAGTTTTTGCAGTCCTACAATCTGGTGGCCATTTTCACAGACAACTCTGGATCACCTTTCATCCCTGAGTTGCGCCATTTACAAATGTTGTTCCTGCAGTACAATCAAGACTGGAAACTGCCATTTTTAAACTGAATGCAGATTCTAATAGACTTTACATCTACCCGCCCATTTTTTTATGTACAAGAGGCCAAAGTTCTTATCACCATCACCATGCAGGCAAAACGAATGCCTGTTTTCTTGTCTGGGGAAAACAGGCTCAGCTGACAGGATTAGCTTGCAGTATAATCACTTAAGAAAAAAAAAACTACAGGACATGAAGCAAAAGATTCTCACCCTGAAGGAGCCTCTGTGATGGACTTGGAGGTGGATCGCAAATAACTGTCTAGTCACAGGGAACAGGACTGGCTGACTCCCAGCTGCTAAGTGACATTAACACATGAAATTGCCACATTAAGGAAGCGCGCTAACATTTTAATATCACAGGGATGAGCTCAGCGAGTTAGGCGGACAGAGTGCAAACATGTCTGAGTTAAGAGCTTCTCTATGCATTCATCTTGGCAATGTTACTGATTTCACTGTTCAAAGTGAAAATGAAAAACAGGCAGAAAACTGAATTACTTTCAAGCTTCTTCACTTTGGCTTCCAGTTTCTTCTTCCTGAAAACATAAAAAGACAACGAGGAATGTGTGCTACCTCTTTATACAGATTTTTGCCCATCTGAGTAACTTGAATACAGGTTAGATCCAATAACACGGCTTCTGACTCCTTCCCCTCCTCCCAAGTGCTCCCTTCGGAGCCCACAAAGTCGGTTCCTGGAGTAACAAGGGCCCACACAGGCAGCCGTGTAGGTTAAAAGGCCAGAGTGAGGGGGAGTCAGGGGCCAAAACTGCCTCTTCCTCCCCTTCACATATCTGCTTGGAAGAAAGGAGGATGAGGCAAAAATAAGACATCACTGGATCCAAGCCACAGAATGCAAGACTACTGTGCTATACAAGACCAGAAGGTGTTTAATGCAAGCTTAGTTTTGGAATAAGACCTTAAATCCAGGGCCAGCTCTATCAGGTCCCCCAATACCCAAAGTTCTTATCACAAACTATGAGGATTACCCATAAAATGCCAAACTATCAAGGGGGGAAAGCGGGTGGGCCATTTGAGACAAGGACAAACACTGTACTGCCCCTGCTGGTAACTAAATTTGGCCACAGGACACTCTGACTGGGAGGTAAGTGAACAGCCACACATACTAGTCCAGGGAATGTGGTTTAATTGCAAATGAACTGGAACAAAAGCATTTGACACCAAAAGGCACAGGAAGCTGTGCTTCATCACATGCAAGAATCTCTGCCCCCTTTTTGAAGTGCTCTTCTTACAGATTTATTTTTCACTAAACATTTCTTGACATATTAAGACAGAAAAATGAAATCAAAAGCAATTTCAAAGAGCACATCCTCAAGCTTCAAACTAATACTCTGAATGTATGCATGACTGGGGAGACACTAGCAACAACCAATTAAAAATGCATTTTGTTAAAAAAAATCACTTATGACAAGGATTAACATTTTTCCTACCATTTATTTTTGACATTGCTTGTATTAATAAAAATTAATTATTATATATTATATTTATATTGTTGCTGAGCCTGCTTGCAGGGAGGGCAGGATATAAATCCAAATAAATAAATAAAAACTAATAAGACAACATTTTACAGAACTAGTTGGAAGTACTGATTTATTTGACCCAATGTATGTAATAGTACAACATAACACAAATGTTTAATGTTGTAAAAAGCTACAACTGAATATACCAAACGAACTAAATATTCCCTCAATACTGTGAAGCACTCTGAAGAACTTGTTCTGATTAAAAGGCGCAATTATACTTTTGATCCTGAATAAACAGAGTGGCTGTGATCCAGCCAAAGGCCAGAGCACTGAAGCCCCACCAGGCGGGTCCAGCGAGAACACCAGGGGAAGGCTCCTGCTGTTATAGGGAAAGATCCCTGCTGCCAGAACAGATCCGTGGGGTGCAACCCGTTTGTTCCAATGTGAGAGTCTGGCAAATTCTTCAATCTCTACCACAGAAGTGAACAGGACTTCTAAGTGCTTATGTCTGTTTACCTGAATTGTGGCTAAGTAGAAGTCTACAGCTGAAAAGGATCACCACGTTACCAGCTTATACTACTAGGTGTAAGCTTTTGTGTGTATGCACACTACTTCAGATACACTGAAACAGAGGTCACCCGCCATTACATATATGTAGTGGGTGAGGAGGGTGTTGCCAGGAAGGGCCAATTAGAATCAAGATGCATAAGTAACTAAGCAGTAAATATAGCTAAGTGGATGAAAGGGATTGGTACGACCTGTGTGAATAGCAGCTAATTAGCATAGAGCATAATAAAGGAGATTACAAACAGATGCAAGAACTAAATGCTGTTAGCATGTGTTGTGAGATAAAACCCCAATATCTCTGTTAAGTCCTGAGGCTTCCATTGTCCTGAGTGTTGTAATAACTTGTAATTCGGCAATCACCCATTCCAGCCTGTTTCTGAACTTCCTTTGCAATAAAACTGCTACTTTGAGATCTCCTATTGAATGACCTGGAAGGCTGAAGTGTTCTTCTTTATTATGGTGTGTGCGAATTTGCTGCTATTCACAGGTCCTACCAATCGCCTTCATCCAGTCTTAGCTATATTTACTGCTCAGTTACTTATGTATCTTGACTCTAATCGGCTCTTCCTGGCAACACTCTTCTCACCCTCTTCCTGTATGTAATGGTTGGTGACTTCCGTTTCGATGTATCCAAAGAAGTGTGTGTGCTTACACCCGGAATAAAACTTTGTTGGTTTTCAAGGTGCCACTGGACTCAAACTTTGTTCTGCTGCTTCAGACCAACATGGTGACCCACCTGAATCTATACTACTAGGGTTAGAGAAAAATGTCACAAAGAACGCAATTAAGAATACAACAGCAACCTGGACATACCAGTTGTGTCTTTCAGTTAAGCAGAGAAAGTAAAAACCAAGCATATAAAATTCGCTACTCACATAGCCTCGTTTTTGCCCATTTCCTCTTTCACACAAACATATTCCAGATGAGTCTCCTGATACATTTTGAGTGAACTCTGGTTAAAGAAATGGGCAATTATTAGCATACATAATACAGAAGCGATCTGAATGCATTTCCTGGCATCCTTTGCCAGGAACCGTTAAAGGGAAAAGAGAAACAAGAAAATAAAGGAATCACCTCTTTCCCCCCACCACTTTCTTACTCAATATGAAGACAAAATGGGTTTTCTGGTTATTCCTGGGGTTATACTTTGAGGAATAATGCAATAGGGAACTTTTCTACTGTTGAAGTCATTGTCTAGACCAAACATATCACTAATCAAGAGACACTGAAACAGAAAAGGCACCCAGACCTCTCCCAGCCCGCCTCTGCGACGAGCAGCAAGGGATAAAGAATTACCTTCTTCTCCTCCAGCTCTGCTTTGACTGACCCCAGCTCTTCTTTACACTTTTCTAAAGGTGACAACTTCTGGAGCATCTGTTCCACTTGTTGACGAAAGGCATTGTTTTCTCTGAAACCGACAATGGAGCAAGACCTGAGTTAAGTACAGCAAACTTAAGGGCCCTTGATGTATTAAGCTCTTTAGGACACTCTTCAGCTATGCAGCAAATCCGAACCTCCACGTTATCACAAAAGAACACGCATAACAGCCAGTCCTGTGCTTCATGTAAAGGAGGATGCAAGAAAAACTGGAGTCAGTTAACAAAGGACTGGGGGAAGGCTACACAACACCAGAGGAGATGACCACAAGGGCAAAAAATTAATATGATATTCGCTGTTTGTTTTGTCAGAGGCACACAGTAAAAATCCTTGAAGTGTTTCAAAGATCTTCCTCAGGGAACTTCAAAAACACATTAGAATTTACTTCATTAATACCCCATTTTTCTTCCCAATGGGGAACCAAAGTGTCTTACAATATTCTCTCCGCCTCCATTTTACCCTCTCAACAACCCTGTGATGGAGCGAAGGATGGGTGTGCTACTGGCCCCCATGAGCTTCCAGGGCTAAGCAGGGACTCCCTCCTGGGTCTCCAAGATCCTCGTCTAACACTCTAACCACTACTCCACGCTGACCCGCAAGGAGCAGAGTCACACTTAAGAGAAACATTAAAGCAATGTCACCTAACAACATATTTTCCAATAAAAATGTATACAAAAAGTTTTAGATAAATTTTATTGTGTTCAATTTTTTGGTAAAAGAAGAAGGAGAGATTGGATTTATACCCCACCCTTCACTACCCAAGGGAGTCTCAGAGCAGCTTACAAACTCCTTTCCCTTCCCCTCCCCACAGCAGACACCCTGTGAAGTGGCTGGGGATGAGAGAGCTCTGACAGGAACTGCTCTTTTTCAAGAGCAGCTCTTGACAGAACTATGGTTTGCCCAAGGTCATCCAGTAGGTGCAAGTGGAGGAGTGGGGAATCAAACCCAGTTCTCCCAGATTAGAGTCCACACACTTAACCACTACACCAAACGAACTTTATTCTTCAAGTGTATATTATTCACTCATAATACTTCCCTCAAATATAAATTTCTGAGATTAATACATTTTTGTATAAACTCTCGAGAAAGTCTTTCAAAACATGTCAAGAATTCTTAGTTTCAGGTGCTCAGCAGAAGAACAAACTGGACTTTAAAAGAATTCTTAGTGTATTTCTGGTCAAAAAAGCAAATTTCGTATTAAATTAAATTACACCTTTTCTACCTTTATCCTCATTCTTTTCAGCAATTATTTAAATACCCAATTAATCATTCTGTAGATTGACTTGAGAACCCCCAGTCTAGAGTTGTGGGCACACTAGCAGAATCCCAACTGAACAAATTCTTACCTTTCCGCGTGCTTCAGCTGTGAAATCTGGTTAAGGAAAACTTGGACTGTGGAGAGCACAGCAAGGCTTTAGGGGGGTGCACACACACACACACACAAAATTGGGTTTTTCAGATCCAGATATACTAGCCCCCCAAAACTTTGGGACTCCCCAAAAACCCCAAATTCTAGTATAATTTTCGGAGGTTTTTTTTTAAATTCCAAATTTTTCAGCTTTATTATACTGTATGGGACCGTTATAGTCAATGAGGAATCTACCTGGGGGGTATCCAGGGGCTGTGTTTGAGGTAAAGGCACCAAATTCTCAGTGTAGCATCTGACGCCTCTACTCAAAAGACCCTCCCCCCCAATTTCAAAAGGATTGGTTGAGGGGGTCCAATTCTATGGGTCCCCAAAGAAAGTGCTCCCATCCTCGGTTGTTTCCAATAGGGGGGAAGCAAAAAAGGGGAGGGGCTAATGTCAAACCAGAGTCTCTGCAGTAGAAACTGAAGGTGGTGGGGGATTTTTTCAAGCCCTGCAGAACCAATGCATATACAGAGTGCCCAGAAGAAAAAGCACCACTGTGGCAATCCAAGCAAGAGGTGTGTGTGCAAGCACAGCATAGCCAGTGCAAGTATGGAGTGCCCAGCAGAACCAGTGCATATACGGAGTGTCCGAAGAAGGTGCATTTAAGGTAAGAAAGCATTTAAGGGAAGGGACTGGGTTTTGCTGGGAGCTAGTCATTGCACTGGTAAACCTACCATGCATTTTGTAGTGACCTATTTGCACCTCACAAAGTAGCAGCCTGCAAGCAGAGATGTGGGAGGTAGGGCCATGCTGCTTTTGAGGGTTAACTTACCAAGGGTTCCCTGCCCACAAGGGCCCTTCAGCACAGGACACAAAAGCTCTGTTCCTGCTGCTGTGGAACCAGGTGCCAGCTTCCTGCCAGGCATGCTACGGCTGCCACAGCCTATCTGCGTATCACTGCATGATGCAACTCTGGGTAATCTGAGCTTTCACAAATTACACCTTCAGTTTTTCAGAAGTCACCAAGTTACTAGTTTTTCCACAAGCCTGCCAAGCTTGCAGTTCAGCAAGAAGACACAAATGTGCTCCCAAACATGAGCCTCTGATACAGGAGGGTGAACTAAAAAGTTCCTATAATGCTTCCCCATCAAATTACAAATCTCATCTACGAAAAGAAACACTGAAAAAGATATCATTGCACTTCTGTTCATAATCCGTCAGCAAATGGCTGTAAGAAAGAAGAGAGGAGAAAAGGATTAGATCCTGCTTCACACTTGAAACATAACTGCAAACATGGCAACCATCTGGCAAAATTAAGGACTGGCAGATCAAATCCAAAGCCTGCACTCCCTGTGCATCGTCATGCTTGGCTCTCTACTAAAGCTGGTTTCTGGGTTTTGAAGAGCAGTTCGCACGGGCGTACTCTTGTCGTACGTGGTCATGGGTCCTTCGACATGAGTCCATGTGAACGGGGCCTGCTTTCTAATTTGCTCCCAACTTCATAATACACAAGCCTGAATGTAAGAGAGAAAAAAACCTTCCTTCCACCATCTCTCACTTGTATGTGCTGCTGAGGTTATGCGCCTGGCTTTAGGGAACTCAAATCTGGGCAAGACCAACAGAAGCAGCAATCATAGAAACTGATAAAGTGAGTTAACTCCTACAGCAAGTCTGGAAGCAATACAAAGGATCCTAAATGTGATAAAATTGGAGACAGTTTTGTTAAAAGAGAATTAGCACACACAAGCAGTCACAATCATAGACCTTCAAAAACAGTACCCAATAATGGAACTCCCAATTTAAAATGCAAATTCCAGCAAGCATGGCGTAACATTTAAAAAGGCAGAGGCAAAAGGTCAAAAAATCAGAGCAAGCAGGTAAAAGTGGGGCACGTAGCTGCCTATCCAAGCAGGTTCCAGACAAAAGATTTGAACCCAAAGCAGGGATCACGAGACGCCTTACCAGCCAACTCCCCCACCCAAAGGTAATCCCAAAGGGGGAACAGCAATAGGCCTGGGCAGCTGAGCTCTGCATTTCAGGGTACAAAGTGAAGTGGAACATGAGAACAAGCACTGCAGAGCCCGCCTTGAGTCTTAGTGAGAAGGAAGGACTATAAACAACATAAATAAACACACAAAAATACCAAGTACTTCCAAGACAGGCCCCGTGCTCAGCAGGAGTGGGGCACACGCTGAATCTGGGGACAGATTCTGGCCTCAAAGGGCTTAAGTGAGAACAAGCAATTCCTCTTCCCCAGGCGAGGAAAAAGGGAAGGGAACCTGGACAAACTAACTGGTCTGTCCCTGGTAGAAGGAGCAAGTCTGCAGAGTCTTGGCAACACTGCCAAATAAAGAAACGAGGTCTTTAGGTGGGGAGATACGGGTGCCAGAGAAAGTCTTACCTCCCCCACTAAGCTGGGATTTGTGTCAGGAAATTCAGACTGCTCCACTGTAGGTTGGCGTGAATGTAGAACCTTTCAGCAAAGGCTACTCTAGAGAGATTTTTGCTATAAAGTTTGAGTGCTAAGGCCGCCAGATCTTTTGCATAAGCATACTCTTGATTACTCATTTTCTTGACAAGAGTTGCCAGTCTCTCAGCCTTGCAAAAAATCAAAACAGACTGTAAGCACTCAACAGCTCTTGCCCCACCCTACCCACCATGTCTCTAATAGGCCACAGAGCTTATATGACAAAAACCGTCTCAATATTTTGCAGTTCCTGGTCTGTTCCACAAACAATAAGTGGCTATACTGAGAAGCTGGCTTTTGGGACAACACAAGGGACGGGTGCCTGTGTGCAGCCTTGCGTAGTGGAGACTCTTTTAGTCTCATTGACTATAATAGGATCTAAGTTACTGAATAGCTTGTGGGGTTGAAAACGTTTTTTAAAAAGCATAAGAAAAGCGCCAATACATTTTGTGCAAAATGTATACTTACTCCGTATCCATTATTTTTTGCTTTAACGCAATTAAGGCAGCTACATACTCATTTAAATTCTGCAAGAAAGAACAATGCAACATGTTACTCAGGAAACTCAGCCTAAAATAAAGAACATTTGATTCTACCACATATAATACAAGTGTGCAAGAAGTGTTTAGAAACTATGTTCAGAAGTGTTCAGAAACTATGAATGGAGAAGTGTTCAGAAACTATGAATGGTTCAGAATGTAATGGCCAGATGACTGTATGGCACACACAGCAGATTGCTAACAAGGTTCCTTTTTCACGGGCTGTGTGTTCACTTCTAAGCTTAATCCAACTCCTAGCATTGAATGTCAAAGCCCTGAGTGCTCCAGGCCGGGATATCTCTAGGACAGCTTCTTCTAAACATAACCAGAAGCCCTGCTCTGTGCAAGTGAAGGGGAGCAACTGAACACACAGCCCCTCCAGAGCAATGCCCTCCAGAAACAGAGCTGCCTGGCTTCACCGCTTTTTGCCACAAAGCAGGCAGCAAAATTTAGTTTTTTGGTGGGCATTTGGCTGGTATGAAAACTATGATCAGTCACTTCTCTGATACTCACTCTGATTTCTGCATTTGCTGCAGTCTTCACTGTTTATCTATGAGTTTCAATGATTGTATTCCCAAATGATTTGCTTGTTTCTTGTCACTGCTAGCTGTGACTCGTGGGTGTGTGCATTTTTCTTCCATAAAGTATTTTAAGACAGTAACTATGCTAGATACAGAAGTTATCCAAACTAGGCACATAATTAACATTTACAGTGCAATCCTGAAAACACTTTCCTGGGAATAAGCCCCATGAATTGAGTAGACCTGCTTAGGATCGCAATGTTAGTCTGCTGTTCACAGAAAAAGTCTGAACGCAGATTCAAGAAAAAGCATAAATTGGTAAAGAATAGTCACTAGACTCAATCAACTAGGGTTTGCTTCCTTGCAATCAAGGAACAAAAGTCGCATGTGAAAGCTGAGCAGCTAGTTTCAATTCACAGAAACTTTCTCTTGTCTGAGGTCTATGCAGCCCAGCATGAAAGCTTCGCATGGCCACCTATGAATCTTTCGGATTAGCAAAATAAACCTGCATTATCATAGTATTTCCAGTGACATATATACTAGTATGAAACTATCAAATATGTTCAGAACAGCTCATTCTGTCCACAATTACGATGCCATTTCCAGCCTGATTCCACACACTTACTCAGGTGCTGGTACCAATAAGTCCAATGCTTCGCTCCCAGGCACAGGAGCACAAACAGCTGCATTCTTACTGTATGACATATATCCAACCCAATTACCCTTATCGGCATGTATTATGTTGATATATGACTGAAGAGTTAATATGACATTTTAGTGCTATTCCTCTGTTACATTATAGGGATGCCCATATTTAGAAGAAAAGCTCAGAAAAATATGCATTTCTTCAATTTCTGTATTATAAATCTGTGGCCAATGTATTGGATTGGATTCAGTGTTAACGTTTCTGATGGCTGAAGGGCATTTTCAGAGGAGGAAGCCCTGCAATTTCTGTGCTACTCCCTTCCACTGTAGACACTGCTTTGCTGTTTGTTTTCAGTTTCCAGAGGAAGAGGAGGGTTTGCTGTGTGGCCATGGAGAGAGGTTTCCAAGCTCAGAGACATAAGAAAGTCTGTGGCGATGGCTAAGTTGAGGGTATACATAGCTGTGACACATCTGTCTAGGATTAGCACAGCACTCTCCTAGCCAGTCAGCTACCAGGGAGCATCCTGAAGGTCTCTTTCCCCCGTTTCATTCAAGACCCTTTGGATTCTATCCCAAGCAGGCTTCTCATTTGTCTGCCTGCAGGCAGGGCTGGAAAATGGCTTCCGTAGTAATGCTCAAGGATTTTCCCTGTGTCTCTACCATAGGAATTAGGGGAAATTCCTAGAGTTTCCCCCAGAAGTAATGTCACAAACTGACAATGTCACAAATTATCCTCCCTCCCAATTCCTCACAGTCCCCAGGATTGTAAATGCCAAATTCACTATTCATTTGACTTGGGGGGGGGGGGGGGGAAGTAGCCCCATAACACCTGACCCTTCAAACTGTGCCCCAAACCACTGAATCATCTAAAAACATTATTATCATTGATGTTAGCACCTTTTAATGTTGGAATGTTTTATATGGTTTTAGGATTATTTAAATTGCTTATGTGTTTTTTATTATTTTATGTAAGCCGCCCTGAGCTGGCCTCGACTGGGAGGGCGGGGTATAAATCTGATAGTAAATAAATAAAATAAAATATCACACTAAGCACTGTTCCTGGGTCCCATGAACAGCATTTCAGGGTACGATAGGATGCAGCAGGAGGGGGAAGCGTCATTCCATAAGTGCTGTGTCTTGTTGTACTCTAGATGCAGCCTACTGTTTATCAGTGAAAATAAAGCCTTCCTTTAGTAAAACATTACTAACAGTTCACGCAACTGTAACTTTAAAAACACTATTTTTATTTTCAGGACATCAGTAATTAAGCAGGTTAGGACCACCAATGTATTGTGCAAAGAAAGCCTGTATTTCAAAGGAGGAAACGTATCCTTAAACAAACAACACAGAAAAAATAAAAAGATCTTTACTCCTGGTTTAAACTCAGATCAAATATACTTTTACACAATGAAAAAACAGATCAGAAACTGCATCTCAGAAACACAGAGTCCCAGCACGCTGCGGTGGTGTTTAGCCAAGATCTGGGAGACCCAAGTTCAAATCCCCACTCTGCTGTGGAAACTTGCTGAATGGCCTTGGCCCAATCACACATTCTCAGCTGGCCCACAGCTATGGTGGGGCTATTGGGGGTTCTGCCCCCTTCCTTAAAGGACCCCCCCACCGCTTCTTTCCAAAAACATTTAAAGGGATCCTTTAAATGCTTTTGAGAAGAAGCGGGTGTGGGTGTGTGTGTGTGTGTGTGTGCGCGCGCACACCCCTCTCCCTCCCCTCCTGCAAGATTTAAAAGGCCCTTCAACTGATTGGGGGGGGGGGGGGAGTGCCCTGCCGATCAGCTGAAGGGCCCTTTAAATCTTGGAGGTGGGGAGGCAGAGGGGCATGCACCATCTCCCTTCATTAGGGCAAATGATGGCAGCCCCACAAGCCACAAAATCCTAGCTACAGGCCTGGTCATGGGCCTCCACAGAAAGCGAGACATCCAGGACCCCCCCCCCCCCCGCTCCTGACCTTCTGGGCTGGCACAAGTCATGCACCAACCAAGGTGAGCAGCCTGATTCCTGACTCAGCTCCCCCCCCCCCCCCCCGACAGGCCCTCCATTTTAGTTGGATTAAGTTTCAACCAGCTCTGCTGTAGTCCTCCAGCCATGGCCTCCAATGCCCTTGGTCAAATTTTCTGGGGTGGAGTCTGGGCAGCCGTCTCTCAACAGACAGAGATTTGCGGCTGGGTAAGAACAGAAACCGAAGTCTCTTAAGTCATAAAACAGCGCACTGAACAGCTTACTTCTATTCAGAATTATTCCAACGTAAACCCACTGAGCTTAGACTGGAGTAGCTCTGCATACCATTGCACAGTAAGTAACTTAAATGTTCTGATTCAATAAGACATTTATGCTTTCAGAACGTATGTGCTCAGCGTTACACACACAGCACTTAAAACAGCAGACTTTGAGTTTTATAAGAGAGTAACGGCTGTACACCTTGCTTGCACCCCTCCTAGTGCCTCCAATACCATAACAAACGGGCTCCCTCCCCCCGGAACTTGGGAGGTGCTGCAAACCTGCAACTTCTTCAAGGCTTTACACTTTAGGTAGGAGCACCGGGTCTCTGCCGAGTCAGGCCTCTTCATTTCGATTGTAAAATTCAACCGCTGCTCTTGCGGCTTCATTTATCTTTTTAAAAAGTCATTTCTAAAGTCGCTTGCAGTCCTTAGCGTGCCGCTGTCCCCGGGTCCCGGTGCTGTCGGCGCAGCAGGGTCTGGTGTACTGCCGGCCCTTTGACAAACGCCAGTCCCTCCTCCCCGGCACATCCCCCAGCCAGCCAGCCAGCCAGCCTCCTTGAGGCGAGAGAAGCGGGGGACGCCCTCCCCGGAGCCTTCCCGCGGCCAACGTCCTGCCCTCCCGCGAGAGGGGCACCGGCCACACACGGACCCCGGGCGCGCCACCCTCACCTGCTGCAGGGCTCCGCAGTTGGCGCAGGCCGTGGCCGCCTCCGCCGCGATGCCCGCTGCCGTGGCCGCCGGCGGGATCTCCCCGGGCATCATGGTGGCGGCGGCGGCGGCGGCCGGAGCCGCCCGCTCCCATGCGCCGCACCTCGGCAGGCCTCAGAGGGCAACGGCGGCGCTCCCGCCCGTGCAGCGACCGAGGCGAAAGGCCCCGAGCGACGCAGGCGAGGAAGGGCCTCCCCCGCGCAGCTCGCCGTAGGATTGCCTGACGGAAAGAGACCGCCAGACCTCAGCGCGGGCAGCGCCGGTGACGCCAGCCAATCAGACATTCAGTCAACCCATCGTCCGTCCCTCCCCCTCCCCCGCAACCGCCGGGCTTCTCCGCCGGCGGCACCGTTTTGACTCCAGGCAGGCAGCACAGTAGCCACCCCCCCCCCCCCCGGGTCTCCCCCGCCGCCCTTGCGGAGAGCGCGGCGTCCCCTTGGTGGGGCGGTCCGGAGGAGGAAGAGGGGGCGGGCCGAGAAGAGGGAAAGCCCGTGCGTCCTTTTAATGCCTTTGGTTAGGAGACTCGCCGGACTGGTGCGGTGCAAAACGCTGGGCGGGCGGCCGAGCTCCCCAGACCGTCAGAATCCTTCGCCAGCCTTTAAGAAAAGAGAGAGAGAATGGCGGGAAGCAGATTTTTCAGGTCCCGGTGGTGCGACCAGACCCTGGCAGATGTCCTCAGGTCGCCACCAATTTAGGGTTGCCAAGTCCGGGTTGGAAAATACCTGGGGACTTTGGGGGTGGAGCCAGGAGAAGGTGGGGTTTGGGGAGGGGAGGGGAGGGGCCTCAGCATGGTACAATGCTAGGGTTGCCAAGTCCAGGTTGGAAAATACCTGGGGACTTTGGGGGTGGAGCCGGGAGAGGGCAGGGTTTGGGGAGGGGCTGGGCCTCAGCATGGTACAATGCCATAGAGGCTACCCTTTAAAGCAGCCATTTTCTCCAGGGGAACTGATCTCTGTCAGCTGGAGATCAGTTGTAAAAGCAGGATATCCCCAGGCCCCACCTGGAGGTTGGCAATCCTATACAATGCCATAGACTCCACCCTTCAAAGCAGCCATTTTCTCCAGGGGAGCTGATCTCTGTCAGCTGGGGATCAGTTGTAAAATCAGGAGATCCCCA
The DNA here is from genome assembly GCA_029233225.1 of Lepidodactylus listeri. Taxonomy (NCBI): domain Eukaryota; kingdom Metazoa; phylum Chordata; class Lepidosauria; order Squamata; family Gekkonidae; genus Lepidodactylus; species Lepidodactylus listeri. Next base: position 9,357,755 of record JARCFY010000017.1, on the reverse strand, counting down.
GGCCCCACCTGGAGGTTGGCAACCCTACACCAGCTGCTTTAGTCCAAACTTAGCCCCCAGTCATTTCTTAGAAAAAGAGGTGCAGGAACTCATTAGCATAACTCATTAGCATTACTTATTTGCATATGCTACACCACCTGACATCACCAGAAATATGTCAGAAGGCAAGAAAGAAAGGAGGGAGAGGGAGAGAGAGAGAGCTGGCAAAGAGAGGGCAGCTACTAATCCAAGCCTCAGAAATATCCTGGGAGTTGTGTGCGTACGCAGATGATGTGATGTTTATCTTGGAAGAGCCAAAAGCCTCTTTAGGTAAGCTATTAGATATAATCCATGATTATGGGAAAGTTTCAGGGCTAAAAATTAATTTGCAAAAAACAAAAATCTTAACTAAAAACTGTTCTAACCAGGAACAAATAAGCATTCATACCATTCATGGAATAGCTGTGGTAAAAAGAGTTAGATACTTAGGGGTGATCTGTTCCAATGAAGCTAGCTCATTAGTAGAGGATAATTATGAACCTTTATTTAAAAAAATTAAAAGTGATCTAGATAAGTGGAAAAAACTAAATTTGTCCTGGTTAGGCAAAGTGGTGGCGATTAAAATGAATATCTTGCCTAGATTTTTATTTTTGGCTCAAACAATCCCTTTGTTAAAAGAGAATGCAAAATTTTACAAAAGTATTAATGATTTAACTAGAAAATTCATCTGGTTTCCCAAGAAACCTAGAGTCAAATGGAAACTACTACAGGATGAAAAAAAGGAAGGAGGGATTGCTGTGCCTAATTGGGAGATTTACGGTAAGGCCACTGCTTTGGTTTGGGTAAGAGAATGGGCGATGCTGGAGAACGACAGAGTTCTGGCATTAGAAGGGGGGGGCATGACCTTTACATGGGTTGGCATGCCTATGTATGGTATAATAAGCACAAAATCCACTCAAATTTTAATAACCATACATTAAGAGCAGCCCTATTAAAAACATGGTTAAATATTAAAGAAAAATTATATTTAAAAATTCCTAGATGGGTTTCCTTGTTGGAGGCATTTATCAAGCCCTCACTGGTCACTTTAAAAAATAAGGTGAAATATGATAAACTGTTGGATGATAAGGGAAAACTAAAGAATAATGATAGACTAAAAAATGAAATAAAGTTACAACTATCTTGGTGGGAAACTAACCAATTACTCTCGAGATATAATTTAGATAATAAAATAGGTTTTAGTGAGTCTCCGAATCAGTTAGACTCAATTTGGATGGCTAAAAATAAACTTAACAAAATATATAAGTTACTTCTTAAAGATGAAATGGTAGATGAAAAGATCAATCCCTCAATGGTAAAGTGGATGCAGGATTTTGGATACACAATTGAGATAGAAAGATGGTCTAAAATATGGAAGTCTGTGAAATTCTTGGGAGCAATAAATTATAAGGAAAACATATATAAACTTTTTTACCGCTGGCATTGGTCACCTGTCAGGCTGCAAAAATGTTACAACAATCTTTCTAACAAGTGTTGGATCTGTGGGTTATGTGTCGGAACTTATTATCACATGTGGTGGGTTTGTAAAGAAGTGCAAAAGTTTTGGTTAATGGTGAAGAGTTTGATTATGGAAATTATGGACCTGGATATTATATTAGCTCCAGAGGTTTTTCTGTTAAATATCTTACCGGAGGGTTTGTTTAGTCATGAACAGAAATTGTTGGCGTATATCTTGACAGCAGCACGGATAACTCGTGCCATGGCTTGGAAATCAGCCATAATGCCGGAGAAAGAAAATATAATTTCTAAAGTATTAGAATGGGCTGAGATGAATAAATTAAGTTTTCTTTTGAATGTAGAAGCGAAAAAGGAAAGGAAAAAGGTTTGGTCCAAACTATATGTATGGTTAAGCAAGTCTGGCTTCTAAAATTATGAGATGATGTACTTATGTTGTGTTAAAAGTATTGTTAAAAAACTGAACTAAAATAAACTATATAAAGAAATATCCTGGGAGGATAGCTTCAATGGTGGCTGAAGCCTTCAGAAGGCTGGTCGGAGGAACAAGGACCTTTCCAGGGGACGGCGTCAATTTTTCTGCAGCCATGATTCAAGCAGGCATCCCCCCATAGGGGGGGGCTGGCACCAACTCCCAGAGCTGCATTCCCCCGAGCTTCTGCTCGAAAGGACCCCTGCCTGTTACTCCACTGTTACATGTGCATCTTAACGCTAACAAGCTGTCCCTGGCCACTGAGCTCTCTCCCCCCCCCCCCCATATATGTGAGGCTTGACCAAATCTGTTTCACTGTATCTGAAGAAGTGTTCTTCAGACCAACAGGGCAATCCACCTGAATCTGTCTTCAGTGTGTTACACTCCAGTCAGGGAACAGGCGGTATGTATAGAAAATGTTGACTTTTATTTCTTTACAAATACATAAAACACCTTGAAGAACCTAAATCACTTCAGCACTGACATCTGCATGATCTTGAACTAGGAATAAGGCCCATGGTAGAAATAAATACAACGGGCTCTAGAAAGAGGCTCTGGAAGAGTGCCAAGGCCTTGGGCACTCAACGTCAATTTGCTGTGGCAACCTCAGCAGGGTATAATGACACAGAGTCCACCAGTTTCTCCAGGGGAAGATCTCTACCATCTGAAGAGCAGTTGTAATTCAGCCATCCCTCCCCTGGAGATTGGCAACAATGGTTCCCCATGAGGGAGTGGTTGGCTTGGAGGGTGGAGTCTATGGCATTGTACCTCTCTGAGGTCCCACCCCTCCGTCACCGTCTCCAGGCTCCATCCCTCAAATCTCCAGGAATTTTCCACCTGGAGTTAGCAACCCTATCTGCTTCCCAGCCAATCATCAACTTCACTCTTCAACTTTCCATCTCCCCCGCCCCCGCCCCCGCCCCCTCCACCATGCTCTGAAGCCCTGGAGCACTTGGAATTCAGAGTGATCTCCAGCCCTCACCTGGAGATTGGCAACTCTTCTCTACCCACTGCCAGGTGGTCTAACTGTCCCCTCAGTGGCCTGCTTCTGTCAGTAAAAAGACCATGGACTTTCAGCATAATCCCGTCCCCTGCCCACTGTCAGCTTGGCAACCAAGCTTGCTCTGATTAGGGAAAACCTGGAGATTTGGGGGGGGGGATCCTGTGGAGGGCAGCATTTGGGGGGGGGGGGATGGAAGGACTCATCAGGGTATAATGCCATGGGGTCTACCCTCCAAAGCAGCCATTTTCTCCAGGGGAACTGATCTCTGTCATCTGGAGAACAAATGTAACAGCAAGAGATCTACAGGTCCCACCTGGAGATTGGCAACCCTAGGGGGAAAGTCAGCTGCACAGCAGGGGGTTGAAGAGAATGGTTTGATGGTCACTGCCTCACCTCATTAGCCAGCCAGCCAGCCATGGTGGAGCTAAGCTGGGCTGTGGTCAGACATGAATTTTAATCCACTGTTGCCCCGCCTCTAATTGATCCGGAGTATTTTATTACAGAGAATACTGATCAGCCTCACCCCTTTTAGCACTCTTCAAAGCGCTTTTGTGCCATTTTTTTTTAAAAGATTTTTATTGATTTTCTCTATTACTACATCTACATCGCTACTTTCTAAGCTACATTTACCTTATACAGAGTGTGCTTTAGCATTTGCTTAATATTACCTTACCACTAACACATATGAAGCATTTTAAACCTTGGTTAATTTTCAATTAACATTGTTACTGATGCTATAAGAAAAATAAAACAGCTATTTGACAGACATGTTCTTTTGGAGGAATGCTTAATTATACAAATTATATAAAATATATAAGTGCAATTTTCAACAAAAACAATTCAGCCCTTATTTCTTCTTTCGTCCTCTTCTTGTCTTAACAGTCTCTTCTTGTACCTTTGGAGCTGCTGCTCCTTTTTCCGAGTCAGAAATCTCTTCTTCACTCTTTGAGCTATCAAATCCATACATACTTTCTTGTGATGCCAGTGAACCATCTGAGTCTCTCTCTTTTTTCTTTTTTTTGCTTTTTTCCAAAAAACTTTTTGCCTGTTGAACAGAGTCAATCTTATATTTTTTATCTTTGATGCTGAAGCTCAGTCCTTCCGGAACGTTCCACCTGTAGATAATAGATTCAGACTGTAGCCAAGATGTCAGTTTTCCATAGGCTTTCCTTCTTTTCCTTATTTCAAATGGAATATCTTTCATCACTTTAACTTCTTTTCCTTTGATCTTCAGAACCGCTTTATTTGTGGTCCTAAGCACCACATCCCTTGTTGACTTTTTGGAGAACCTTATCAAAATCTCACCAGGCAGGCTATTCTTTTTGGTATAATCTGGATAGGTTCTGTAAACCATATCCATGTCGCTTTTTATTTCCGCTGCTTTTAAGCCTGTTACTGGTTCAAGCGCTTCACTTAGTAGATTTTTAAGGTCTTCTCCTTTATCCTCTGGCACATTCTGAAGTCTTAGGAAAAAATTCGATCTTTCCATCTGTAGTTTCAAGAGCTGATCAGAATGGAAGGCCTTTTCTTTCTCCGCTTTTTGTAGCCTTGAATCATGATTTTTTACTGAAGTCTTAACTTCCAGAAGTTCTCGCTGCAGCTTCTCTGTGGTTTTATTCGACTCCTTCAGTTCCAGCTGCATTTTATCCATCTTGACATTGAGAGCTGTCATTTGGTCCACTAGAGGTCGCAATAACGAGGAGAACACGGTGCTCATCTCTGTGGTATCAACCTTTGAACTCGGAGCTGTACTTCCTAGTTTGGGGGAAGGTTTCGGTTTCCCCACCATTGTTGAGGCTGCGCTTTTTGTTGATAGTTAGATAAGATGGACGAAAGAAGCAAATTCTACGACTGCGCTTATAACTTTTTAAAGTTCATATCCTCTAAAGCGCGATGCTGCCATCTAGCAAGCCGAACGTACTTTTTTTCATGCAGTAACGCCACTTAAAGAGTCTTGTAAGTACGCCGATCTCGAGGGGGGGGGAGGTTTCACTCCACCCGCCTTTCCCGCTGTGTTCTGTTTGTTTTTACTTCAGACTCACGTTTTCTCCATGCGTAACTATAAGTTCCAGCTCCAAAGCTTCGCACTCTCTGCTGCTTCACGGATTTGCGCTTCTAGCCATACGGCTCCCACGGACGGGGGAACCTATGGGGGTGATGAAAAGGGACCTCGATCCCTCGGTCGCCACCGTAGGGAGAGATCCCCTTCGGGCCACCCCAGGCAGAGCCCCCTCACTGGGGTCTCTGGGGGCTCGGCACCAGTCCGAAGCCCCTTCTTCCCGCCGGGTACGGATCGCGCTCCCCGCAGATGCGGAGGAGCACGTCCGCCATGATCGCAAGTCTTGCCGGAAGTCCGCTTTTGTGCCATTCTTGATCGATCAGACGCATATCAGACCCTGCAGCCAAGAAATGTTGCTGCCAGCCATTTTAAAAAATAATTTTTCCCTCAAGCATGCCCAGAAGCACTGCTATGCCTTCTGGGATATGTAGTTCATGGGGCCATCGGGCATTTAAAAAAAGTTTACTCTCTAGGTACCCCTTCCCCAAATCACAGGAAAAAGCTGAAGTGCAGAGGTGTTTTTATTTGAAAGTGTCTATGCAGAAAACAATGTTTAGAGCAGCCCCTGTGGGTGTGGGGGAAGAGAAAGAGTGGTGCGAATAAGCAGTCGTGTGCACTTCGCTAACTACTGAAAAAATGGCGGCAGAAAAAAAAAGAGCCCTGTCAGAGCTGCCTGATTTACTGGGTGATCAGACAACAGGAAATCCGGTTTGAAACCAGCTCAGGCCAAAAAGACCAGACTTTAACAGGTATCAAATAAACATGCAGTTAAGTGGGGGGGGGGGTGGAACAGGACACAGACGACTGGGACACGACAGACAGATATTGCTATGTGATCGTGCACTTTAAATCCATCAGGGAACAGCAATGGCAACAGATCAAACTGGACTTCTGATCACAGCCTGGGAGAAAGAGCCGTTTCTTAGGGTTGTCGTCCTCCAGGTGGGGCCTGGGGATCTCCCGCTTTTACAACTGATCTTCAGCTGACAGAAATCAGCTCCCCTGGATAAAATGGCTGCTTTGAAGGGTGGACTCTATGGCATTGTACTATGCTGAGGCCCCTCCCCTCCCCAAACCCCACCTTCTCCTGGCTCCACCACCAAAGTCCCCAGGTATTCTCCAACCCAGACCTGGCAACCCTACCATTTCTACAGTTTGTTCTGACTGGAAAGTCAGTGGGTAGGGAAGGGGGTTATGCTGAAAGTCCATTGTCTTTTCAGTGTCAGAAGTAGGCCACTGAGGGGACAGTTAGACCCACCTGGCAGTGGACGGAGGAGAAGAGTGGACCCAGCACCCAGTCGGTCCTTCCCCTTCGCTGGCTTCCTCCAGACTGAGGCCGAGATCCTGGCCGGTGGCTCTGTGGGTGGGGCTGAGGCAAAGCAGAGAGAGAATGCAGCCAGTGGCCAGGGACCCCCTTTTGAGTGGCAGTCTTTCCAGCTAACTGATTTTGGCGCCCCATGGAATCTTGCCACTTGAAAACAGCTTTATTATATAGGAAAGATGCCACATGGTTCAGTCTTAAAGGGGCAGTATTATATAAACAAAAGGGGCAGTAGCATATAAACAATCAAACATAAAACTTGCATCAGCTATTACTCCATCATACCCCCCCTCAAAAAAAACCCCTATTTACATATACCACAGTGGATAACATATAGGGATCTGAGTTAGATAATCTGATAGTAAAATGGCAAATAGCATTGTGAGTAGTACCAAGGTACAGTCCTCTGAACCACAACTAAAGGAAGAAGCTGGTAAGAGGTTGCTCCAGTCCTAACTGATCATATGTCAGCATCTGTGGCGCTCATTTCTTGAACTGGACAACCCACAGCACTCTGGCGATTCTGACATTTCACTGCAGACCATTGCATTGGAAGGGCCCAATTCTTCAACATCAGGTTCAAAGGTTACCTTGTACGCTGAGATGTGGTGGTATCATCAGAAGTGGCAAGAGTTGATCATGGGGAGTAAATACCTGTGCATCTGGATTGAGAGTAAGAAGTGTGTGATGTGCCATATCTGACAGGGGAACATAATTTAGGAGGTCAGCTTGCTCATCATTCAAGGAACTGGAGTCATTGTCCAAATCATCAGAGTCACAACATGCAGCTTTCATCAGATGTCTAGCTATTCTTGTTGTGCCCTATTTGGAGGTTTGCTTCTGCACTTCCCTGGGGAACAGATCCCTGAGCCAGTTTGGGTACAGATCCGGAGAGCCAGTTTGCTGTAGTGGTTAGGAGCGTGTACTCTAGTCTGGGAGAACTGGGTTTGATTCCCCACTCCTCCACATGCAGCTGCTGGTGTGACCTTGGGTCAGTTACAAGTTCTTTCAGAGCTGTTGTCTCAAGGGCAGTTCTCAAGAGAGCTTTCTCAGCTCCACCTACATCACAGAGTGTCTGTTGTGAGGAGGGGGAGGGGAAGGAGATTGTAAGCCACTCTGAGACTTTCGGGCAGTGAAGGGCAGGGTATAAATCCAATCTCCTCCTCCTCTTCTTAATCATCATCATCAGAGGGATGTAAGAGGTCACAATGAAGAACAGTAGCGTACCTAGCCTATTTGGTGTCCAGGGTGGATAATTGTTTAACACCCCCTCTATTATTATTATTTTTTGCCCTCAAGTCACAGCTGACTTATGGCGACCTTGTCGGGTTTCAAAGCAAGAGAGGAGGTTTGCCCTTGCCTGCTTTTGTCTCAGCCCTGCAATCTGATTAGATCAGGCTAGCCTGGGGCTGTGCAGGTCAGGGCCCCTCTTCTATATGACAAAATTATTTTCAGTAATAATCATGGAAAAGCAGGAATAATAATACTGGCCAGAAAATAGATTCAGGGGGGGTAGCTGTGTTCGTCTGAAGCAGCTGTTAGGTCTCAAAGGTGCCACTGGAACCAAACTTTGTTTCAATGGCCAGAAAAGAAACGCAGACAGTGAAAAATTTATTTTATTTAACTTTGTATATATAATCACACCAGTAAAAAAAATAAATTCAAATTCCAACATGCTCTTCCATCATGAGAGCCAGTGTGGTGTAGTGGTTAAAATGTTGGACTAGGATCTGGGGAATCCAGGTTCGAATCCCCACTTGTGTCATGGAAGGTTGCTGGGTGACCTTGGACCAGTCACATGACTCTCAGCCTAGGCCTGACCTGGATAACCCCAAGGTAGCCTGGTCTCATCCAATCCCAGAAGCTGAGCAGGGCCGACGTGGAGGCAGGCAATGGCAAACCACTTCCGAATGTCTCTTGCCTTGAAAACCCTGCAGGGTTGCCAAAAGCCAGTTGTGACTTGACACCAAAAAAACAAAACAAAACTCCATCACACCACTTGTGTTCTGAGCAGGCACTTGGGAGGGCTTCTGTCCTCCATTTTGAAGCCCAAGATCTGACCATCCCAAACATCTACAAGGTATTTTTGAGATGCAGGATTCTGCCTTTGTACTAACTTTTACTAACACTAGCCAAAGCATCACAAAATAGGGATCACAAACTTCACTTGATTGGATGTTAAGAAACACACTATCCCGCAAAGAAGGTGTTACCATCCTCCATTGTTTCCAAAGGATGAAAGTCAAACCACAGAATCTCTGCAGTAGAAACCAAAGGGGGGCATTTTTGCAAACCCTGCAGAACCAATGCAATATATAGAATACCCAGCAGTACCAGTGCCTCCTATTCTGTGTGCGCCTAACTCACTGGTGTTATGTCTTCCTTTTCTTTATGTCTTGGGAACTTAGCTTTTAGAAATGTTCAACATCATCATTTTCTGAGAACTCCTTTTCCCGTGTTTTCTATGGGAACTTCAGGCCAGTATATTTGAGCGCCTAAAATCCTGTCTAGTGATTGGTAGACAGCTCTTAATCCATATGTCATATCCAGTGTATCAATACATGTAATCCCTGAGCACAGCATTACTAACAGGAAAAGTGTTTGACTACAGTGATCTTTTCTACAAATAAAGGACTGTCTGCTTAAGGAGACCTGTTGTGGACTATCTATTGGGACATTCTCACAGCAAGGGGGGTTGGAAGTCCAGCAGGGCAATGTACAGTATCCAGCACACCCAGTGCTTTCTGTTCATAATATTAACAAAGGTTTGCCACTATACTTCTCTTAAATACATTCTGTCACCAAGCAGGATAGGAATGAGAAGGTCTTGAGACCAAGAAGAGAAAATAAGGGGGTGGAGACACAGAACATAAATACATAAGAGAAGCCAATGTTGGATCAGGCCAATGGCCCATCCAGTCCAACACTCTGTCACACAGTGGCCAAAATCACCAGGTGCCCTCAGGAGGTCCACCAGTGGGGCCAGAACTCCAGAAGCCCTCCCACTGTTGCCCCCCTCCAAGCACCAAGAACACGGTGCATCACTTGCCCCAGACCAAGAGTTCCTATCTATACCTTGTGGCTAATTAGAAGAATTAGGTGAAGGGAGACAGAAATAAACGAGAAACATGTGGAAAAGTGGGAGAGCAATTAAGAGAGGGAAAGGTTTTTTCTTGCTGCAACACCCTAACTACTGCTTTGCAAGATTTGGCTGAGCTGGGTGCAAGGAAAGGGAGATAGAAAGACAAGACTATTGGAGAAAATGACCTGCAGGCTGGCGATTACTGTAGTAGCAATCAGTGTCCCAACTTGTCGTATGATCTGTTAAGCAAGTTTGCTTCAGTCTTGGAGAAAAGGAAGTCTAGCCAGTCTTAGAGTGCTTTTTGTTTTGCTCAGACTTCCCTGCGCCCCTAGTAGCTGCAGCCAGAACTGCATTTTAAAAAGAAAAAGAAAGATGTTCGGCTGGATGCAGCATGACACTGGCTTCAAGGGCCTCCTTCAAAGGCCTTCCTCAAGCTGCGCCTGGGGTGGAGCACACCCAACCCCACCCTTGGTACACCACTGATGAAGAACTCCAACGTCTCCACCAGGGGTCATTTCGTAGAAAAAGAGGTGCAGGAGCTCATCAGCATAACTCATTTGCATATGCCACACCCCCTAACATACCGGAAGTGTGTCAGAAGGCAACACCCACCCTCAGGCTCCACTCCACAGGTGAGTGAAACTGACCTGCTCTTCCTCCATTCCCTTCCCCATCCAATACTCTGTGCAATAAAAATAAGTGTCAAGAACACACCCACATTCTCTTCCTGCTCCCTTGAAACCACCAGGTTTCAAGTAGACTTGAGATACCCAGGACATGTGCACCACCCATCCCTTCCCCTTCCCCTCCCCACAACAAGACACCTTGTGAGGTAGGTGGGACTGAGAGAGCTCTTTTGAGAACTGCTCATGAAAGAACAGCTCTGAGAGAACTTGTGACTGGCCCAAGGTCACACCAGCAGCTGCATGTGGAGGAGTGGGGAATCAAACCCGGTTCTCCCAGATTAGAGTCCAGCTCCTGACCACTACACCAAACTGATGGGGTGGAAGCTGCTGAAGGGTTGGTGAAATTTCTCCAGTACTTATGTGCCATGTGCCCAGATAAAAAATGGTATACTTCGAAAATGTATATGCCACCTTGAGCAAGTCTCTGGAAAAGCAGCACACAGTCATAAAAGGAACAATGAAAAAATTATCGATATTAAAACAAAACATTAAAACCAATGAAGTCCCTAGCAGGGCTTTCTCCGGGGCGCTGCGCCTCTGCACTGCTCGGGGAAGCTGAGGAGAGGGCGGGGCTTGGTCATGTGCCCGCCCCCTGGGCTCCTCACTCCCGGAGCTGCGCTCCTGTGCGCTCCCACTCCAACGGACCCCTGGTCTCCACTGTCATCTTCTGCTTCCATTTCATACACAGAACTATCCTCTGGAGCGCCACATATATTCTGGCTTCCCAGTAAGCTCACAGTTTGCCAGGGCCGCCTCTTGCTGACAGGTTCCTGATGAGCACTCTGTCTCCCGGGCCAAGGGCAGCATCATGCACTCTGCAAGCATAACTTCACTTCCCCTGTAAAGGAGACGACTGAGAACATCTTGATACTAGTGCAGATACTTTCTTTCCTTTGTTTTTACCATCGGTTTACATATGAATTATGGTCTCTTGATGAAGATGCTGGGTCTGGTAAAAGCCCAACGGCTATGTTTATGGGTAAGCATGGTGATTTTCCAAACAAGTAAAGGGGGGAAGCCCTGTGGCTTCATGCTGTGTAGAATTGTATGCGTGGATCACCTTATTAAGGGAGTACTTTCAACTGTTTTTCTCAGCAAAGCTCATAACATAACCAGCCATGTCTGATTAATTTTCTCAACTTGGCCATTACCTTTAGGATGATATGGAGTTGTCAGGGAAGGGCTAACCTTGTTAGGCTGCTGCAGTCTTTTGAAAACATGGTTTTCACATTTTGTACCTTGGTCATGATGTAATTGCTTTGGAAAACCAAACCACAGAATAAAATCATTCAATATTTTGTCTGCTGCTGTCCTTCCAAACTTGTTGGCTGTAAAATAAGCCTGGACAAACCTTGAGAAATGATCAACTAGGATTCAGATATATTTCCATCCCCCCCTTGTTCCTTTCTGAATGAAAGAAATCAATGCACACAAGTTCAAAAGGTTCTGTAGTGATATGTCATCATGTGGAGCTCTATCCGACTGGCACGGCTGCTTCTGTTTGACACAGCTGCACATGTGTTCAATGTCTCTTTTCATGTGATGCCAAAAAAAGTCCCACTGAAGTGTCCCGTTTCATCATGCAGTTCATGAGATACCGAAGGCTGGTATTTGACAGGCGAAACAAGTTTGTTCCTTGACTTGCTTTTCTATGAAGCAGGCCCTCATTGTGTACATAGAGTCTATTCCATTCTCTCAGCAGAGCAGAACATTCCTTCTTACGCTGAGTGGGTTTATGACCCAAAGCTTTCTATCATAGCATTTTGGAAATCTAAAGATCTTTCTGGGCTGCCAGCAGGTTGTCCTTTGAGATGGGTTGTAGTGTGGAGACCAGGCCTTCGGCAAGTGGACTGAAAGTGAAATCCAGGAGACTTTCTGTTCATTTGCAGACTGCAAAATGGCATCAGCTACATCCATAGTTGTTTCATTGGTACACTGGGTTATATACTTGTCAATGTCAAGAGGTATCCTGGATAACACATTAGCATCCAGGTACAGGTGATATTTTATACTGAAATTATCATCAGCTAATTCCCCTACCCATTGGTGGCTGGTAGCATTAAGCTATGTTAATAGATTATTATCACTGTACACCATAAATGAAGGCACATAAGAGAGGTGGTCTTGGAACTTGTCTGTGACTGCCCATTTCATGGCCAAGAATTCCAGTTTCTCTGCATGCAGATGATAACTTTTCTCTACTGCTGTGAGTGCCCTTGAACCATAACCAGTAACCTGAAGCTGATCTTCCTGCTATTGATAGAGAACTGCACCAAGTCCTTTGTTGGAGGTATCTACACATAAAATAAAAGATAATGACATATTTAGGTATGCCAAGTAGCTCATTTAAATATGCGCTTGTGTTCCTGAGTCCAAGTTACTTGTTGTGTGGAAAGTAGGTATCCAGAAGTCCCTCTTTGTCCAGCCATTTGTTTCCTCCTTTGGGTTGATCTGTGAGACTCAGGTGTGACAGATCCTGGGGAAGAGTTTGGCAGATCATACAAGTGTTTTCCTATGTGAGAAAAGTCTGAGGTATATTTTCAATAATAAGAAAGAAACCCTAGTAATTTGCAAAGTTCCCAGCTTCCAAGCAGTCTTCCGGCCTTGTTCTGCCAGACCATAAACTGCCAAAGGGTCAGCTAGATCCATTCTGTAACCTTCAGCAGGTACCACCATTTCTAAATAGTGTACTTTTCTTTTAAAGAAATTACACCTGAAAGCTTTTTGTTTGATGCCATACTTCTGTTGATGTTGTAAAACCTTCACATTCTCCAGATGTTCTTCAAAGGTGCCAATGTAAACTAGAACAGCATCCAAGTAGAGAATGCAGATTTCATTTCTAAGATCTTCAAAGCATTCTTCCATACATCACTGGAAGGCTGAAGGTGCTTTAGTCAGTACAGGTGGAATCCAGACCCATTGTTTTCCACCGGCTGTCTAGGCAGCATGCATCCCTGTGCACCTGTATCCCACAAACCTGATGTTTTGACTTGATTTAAGAAGCACCAGATAATCAGGGCTCCGTTGGGGCCGGGGCGCGCCGGAGCGCTGCTCTGGGAGAGAGGCGCCGGGGGGGCGGGCACTTAAAGCCCTGCCCCCCCGGCCTCCCCCCCGTCAAAGCCCCGCTCCCCCCCGGGAAGGCCCTTCCCTCCTCTCCCCCTCCCCAGTTGAGACTCCCGGCCGTTCCCTCCTCCCCCAACCCCGTCGAGACACCCGGGGACGGCGGCGCTCCGCCGTCCCCGGGAAGGCCCTTCCCTCCTCCCCCCCCCATTGAGACTCCCAGGGAAGAACCCCTCTCCCACCCCACCCCGCGCAAAGAAACCCCCCTCCCTCCCACCCACCCGTCCACCCACCCGTCCATCCCTGTGCAATGTAAAAAAAACCCCTCCCACCTCCCCCCGCGCAAAGAAACCCCCTCCCTCCCACCCACCCATTCCTGCGCAATGTCAAAAAAAACCCTCTCCCACCCACCCCCCCGCACAAAGAAACCCCCTCCCACCCACCCATTCCCTGCTCAATGTCCCCAGGAAGGAGCCCCCATCCCCCCCTCACCATTCCTGGGGGGGGAGGGAGGGAGGGAGAGAAAAGCTGGGCCCCAGTGCCCAAACAAAAGGGGGGGAGAGAAGCGCCTTGTCTGTTTCTTTTTCTTTCTTTCTTTCTTTCTTTCTTTCTTTCTTTCTTTCTTTCTTTCTCTCTTTCTTTCTTTCTTTCTTTCTTTCTTTCTTTCTTTCTTTCTTTCTTTCTTTCTTCTCCCCCCACCTACCTACCTACCTACCTTCCTGTTCCTTTCCTCCCTCCCTCCCTCCCTTTCTATCTATCTTTCTTTCTTTCTCCCCCCACCTACCTACCTACCTGTTCCTTCCTTCCTTCCTTCCTTCCTTCCTTCTTCTTCTCTCTCTCTCTCCCCCCACCTACCTACCTACCTTCCTGTTCCTTCCTTCCTTCCTTTCTTCTCTCTCTCCCCCCCACCTACCTACCTTCCTTCCTTTCGTTCCTTCCCCCCTCCCTCCCTCCCTCCCTTCCTTCCTTCCTTCCTTTCTTCTAACAGTCTTCCAGTGATGTCAGGGGTGTGTGGCCTTCTGACACTTCCGGTGACATCAGGGGGTGTGGCATACGCAAATAAGTTATGCTAATGAGCTCCTGCACCTCTTTTTTTACGAAAGGACCCCTGCAGATAATACATTTCTTTCCTACCAAGTTTACCATTCTGGTCTTTTGCTTAGGAGTGAGATAACAGGTCTAACTAGTCACCACTTCATTTATCTCTCCTCTAATTCGGTATGGGTTGTTTTTGGCTGTGGGACCATGCTGTTTGGTTGGCCACTCCTGTTCCCTCTGGAGTGCCCATCAGTGGCCGAGGACAGACTAGTATTCTGCCGCGCAGCAGAATAAGGCGGGGGGAATTGCCCCAGCTGCGCGGCGTTCGCACACTGCCGGAAGGAAGCCACCTGCAGCGTTCAGACTGTGGGTGGCTTCCTATGGCAGCGTGCGAATGCCGTGCGGCTCCCCCTCCCGGCGTGCGAGGGGGAATGCGCACCGCAGCAGCCGGGACACCACTTTTAAGTGGTGTCCAGCTGCTGCGGGAGGAGCTAGTGGTGCTGGACGCGATGCGTCCGGGCCGCCTCCTTGGGGCAGATGCGGCAGTCTGAATGGCCGCTCTGCCTCTGCGTTTGAAGCGGAGGCAGAGCGGGCCAGACTGCCAGTCTGTCCTCGGCCAGTCTTTCCCACCTGACCTCTTTCTTGCAATGTACTTGCTATTTGGCACCCTGACTGGTAGTCTTCCTTGACTCCATGTAGGAAACAATGATTACAAGTGCCCCCTTTTCCAGAACGTTGACTGGTCGGTCAATCACTCTCTTCCAAAGAATTGCCTTCTGCCCCTACAGTGTGGTTTCTGCCCCTGCACTTTGGTTGGTCTTCTGAAAGACTTGTTTTAAAAGATTAATTTCAGCTTTCGCAGCCTAGATTTCTTCAATTCTAGCTTTATGTTATGTTATGTTATGTTATGTTATGTTATGTTATGTTATGTTATGTTATGTTATGTTATGTTCAACAAGAAATTTCTGTTTTCTTTAGATTAAGAGACAGCTATTCTGTGGATTGTGGTCTGTTCCTCATTGTGGTCTGTTCCTCATTGGATGTTAAAGGCAGAAAGGTAAGTCCCGCTAAGATACACCAGAGGGCAGCAAAGATTACCTATCCATGCGGCATCCTCAAGGAGAAAAATCCATCTCTCAGTATTATACGCAGTAATAATACTGAACACTGAAATGTCACAATGTTCTAAAGTTGAGACAACCTGATAAATGATACGGAGGAAATTTAGATCTGAGACTCCTCAGCCACCTTTTTAACAGAGCGATCGTAGGCAGAATTTTTCCAGGTTAAGTTTATTAAAATCAACTAGTTTAGATTGGAATAACTCTGCCTAGGATCATGCTTCTAATGCTAAAGGAATGTCCATCTTATATAGAAGCAAATATCAAATTTGTTGTTAACATGACCTGGTCTCAGAAACCATTATTTTCAGAGAAATGAGAGAAACAATATTTATTTTTAGGGCAGGGGTTCTAAAATGAAACTGTCAGTATCATGACGCTTTTTTATAAATCTGTGATGTGACTGTGTGTGGAATATGGTGTGCTGTTCCGCTCTCTCTCTCAGAAAAAGAATACTGTACAGAAAACAATCAAAATGATCAAAGAAATGAAAATCTTTTTGTTTAGAAGACTGATTAAACCTGGCTATAATAGAGGTTCATACAATTCTGAATTATCTGGAGAACTCAACGGTTCCATCTTTTGAGTGGTTTTTATGGTCTGCTCCTAACCCAAGAACTCGAGAGATAATGTTTGGCTTGCTGAAGACCCTCACTGCGGCACCATGCCTTTTCACGCAGTCAGCACATGGAGGCTGATTTGCTTTTGAGTATCCAGCACCTGCCTCAGCGGAATTTCTTCTCCTTGGGTGATTGTTCTGGAGTGTGGAGTACCTCTCATCTTAGGCTGCACTGCAGAGGACAACTCTAACTATGTACAATTAAATCTTCTTTCGCCTCTGTACTCTGACAGTGCTAATGGCTCTTATTTCTTCCTTAACCCCATAAATAAGATTTTTTCACCAACAGATACCCAAAAAATGTGGTTTATGTTGTCTTTGTGGCTTCATATGGGAACAAAGAGAGAGAGGGAGTCATAGTTCACCACAAGGGGCATGCTATTTAGGGGTGAGGGGTGGGTATGGCCTAAATTTACTGGATTCCTAAAGTTTGGATAATTTATATTTCAATCATGGTTCTATACTTCAAAAATCCTATTGTTAATCATCCTATTTGATAAAGGCTTATCATTTGCCACTTTGGGTGGGCAATGCCCTGGTGGTTCAGCTCTGCCCCCTGCCCTTACACCCGGGCCAGTGGGAGAAATGTGTGTTGGGGGGGGGCAGCAATGATGCCATACCACTAGGAGATGCTCTGGCATTTCCCTGAAACTCTTTGGTACTGCTATAAAGTTTGGGGGGGAATTCCCACGCATCACCTGACATGCTGGCGTCACGTCCAGGTTTTCATCCAGAAGAAAGATTGACACATTGTGTGAGGTCATTTCCTCTCCTTGTCCCACCTCCAAAGTTCCTGGGGGTGGAAGGCAATCCTAGTTTGATAAGATAAGAGAATATTTAATTCCTGCCACTCAGCAGCAGAAGTTCCAGATCCACCGTTCACACTTCATCTGGAAACTGCATATTAATTCGCTTTTGAATATCCTCTAAGTGCTTTGGAGGAATTCCTTCCTGTCAGAAAAATGTGTGGGCATGCGAAGTGGCCTTACATACTTCTCTGGTCAGAGGCCTGCAGTAGAGAGTGCTGGGTTCAAATTTCCCTTCTCTTTGCATGGGGAGCAGAGACCTTTCTGTGGTGTCAGCTTCTCTGACTGACTAGGGTTCAGTCCTTTTCTAATGTGCCCAATTGTGTCAGAAAAATGGACTGAGAATAGAGCAGTAAGCTAAGAAAAGCCCTGAATGCTCCTTCCTTCCCATCACTGGAGACTTCTCATCCCTCGTGCTTTAGAACATCTTCATCTCTGGCCAGCAGAATGGTGATTGTTTCAGACTAGTCAGTAGGGCAGGTACCAGCTATATACTGCAAATCCCTCTGTCTAAGAAGTTACGGTGACTTTTTGACCCATTTTGGTTAAATTGCTGTAGTTATGAAGAGATTTTTTTTGTTTAAAAAAACCACAACAAAAATCTTTAAAATATATTGCTTTTCTATAATTTTGGATAAGTCCAACAGCATTATTTTTGACCTTGTGAAGACAAGTGCTGCCTTTAGAACTGTCAGTGGGAATTGTCAGAATTTTTTTTTAAAAAAAACCTTTGCAGGAATTCTTTTCCAAAGAAATCAGGCTCATTTACAATCCTCTTCCCCATAATAAAATGCATATTTCCCTGAAAAGAATTCTTTGGGCCCAGAGTACTTGGATTTCCATCAAGGGACAGGCTTTGGAACAACTTTGAGGTCAAATTGCCCAGAGATAAAAACAATAGCAACATTTAAGTGTCTGTTTTGCCCAGCAGGGGGGAAAATACTACACTTTTCTAGGATATTTAACCTTGATGTTCCCTGACAGAGAAAAGTTGGGAGGGGGAGTAAGTACCTTCTTTTGTTTATCAAACTCTCCTGGTTTCCATGGCGAGGGCACCTCTGTCAGGATGAAAGGCTACAAGAGCCCTGGGGAGGGGATGGGGGGGGGGGGCAGTCTGCAGGTCAATAGGTGGATAATATTTGCTACCTGGGGGTTTCATTTCTCCAAAACAAACCACTATTTTAAAAAAGCTGAGGCTATGGAAAATGTTTGCCTTGTTTTCCAAACCAGTGTGAGCAACCCTTGTTCTCAGGCTGGATATAAAGATCCCTGGCCAACTCTCCATGTTCAGATTACTTTTGAGGGAAGGGGTCAAAATATGTTTTCTTGGTTCTTTTTAAAATAAAGAGACAATACGTCATCTTCGCCACTCATATGAACTAGCCCGTACGTGATTAGAGATCTGTCAGAGGCTTGGCCTCTTCTGGAGCGGCACCGTTGCTTGCCACTGTCTCCCTCAGAGTTCCAGGTGAAAGGGGTGCGCTTCTGGACAGCACTGCAAGGTTAGATGTCATTCCCATGGCTGCTGGGGCTATTTCTGCCCCTGACTTTGTCCTCTCTGTTCATTTTTTTTCCGTTTCTGTACCTTTTTAAAGTCTAGTTTTCATTGCCTTAGTGTGAACTGCATTGGGAAATGTGCAAGCCAACTGCATGGAAAAGCACTGAGCTCTCAGTGATAAGGAAAATCATCATCGTCATCGTCATCGTCATCTCAACAGGGCTAAATCTGTGGATACTTAAATCCAAAGGCTGGAGCCGTGCGCCGATAAGACAGATCTTTTTATGAACCTGAAAAACAACTCAGATTTGCACCAAAATCTGAAATCTTTTTGAAAAATACATGGGGGGGGGGGTTAAGCCTCCCCCCAGTAATAGAAGCAGCATCCATAGCTTTAAGAAATGAATGCCCTCAATGGTTGTTACAGTCAGAGTCCCACAGAATCAGTCCCAACAACGTTACTTAACTAGAAGTAGTTTATTGAGACAGTAGCAGGTCGTCTGCACGCGCTCTGTGTCAGTAATGGCGAGGCCCTTTCAGAGATGGACAGTTATACAGAATTCAAGGCAAAAACCCGCCAAAGAGCCCCCAATCACAAAATACTAGCAAAGCGCCTAAAGTAACAGTTCTGTGTTCCCAAAGGAAGAAGCGGCACCAGACACCAAGGTCAGAGGCAGGCAGTGAGCGATAAGGCAGCTGGAAAAGAAACGAAACTCAACATTGCACCCAGCCTACATAGGAAGGGATGAGATGGCATCTCCTGCCCTGGAGAGATGGCAGCACTAGCTGATAGTTGCTGGGCAACCACAAAGTATTGCCAGCCTTCTAGGCTTGGTTTTCATCAGTAAGAGGCAGGGTAAGGGGACAGGGCCCTTTCCAGGGCTGTTTGGGCCCTTCAGGGCCAGACCCAGCAGCAACCACCAGGTGACTTGCTAGCCCAGGACCGCACACTTGCCACTGTTAAACATCAGCCATCCCACAAAAGCCAGTGCAGTACAGTGCTTAGAGTCTCATACCAGAATATGGGAGACCCAGGTTCAAATCCCCACTCTGCCATGGAAGATCACTAGGTGACCCCAAGCCAGTCACATACTTTCAGGCTAACATCCTCGTGAGGATAAAATGGAGGAGAGTGGTGAAAGCTACTTTAGGAGCCCGTTGTGGAGAATGGCAGGGTATAAATGAAGTAAATAAATACATAATAAATACAGCTACGGATGGGGCAGGCAGATAAAGGTAGGTTGGTTACTGGGTGGGGAGCAGAGAAGGAAGCAGGAAAAGCTGTGGAGGCTTTAAGGGGAGGGGGAGGGGGGGAGGGGAGGGGGAGGGAGACCCCCCCCCCACAAGTCCTTGCAGGTGTCCAGCTTCTCATTATCTAATACTGTTGATTGACCTACATAAACTTTGTTATTCAAATCATTTTGAATGAGTAAACTATTATCATAAAACTGGTTCACTCATTCCAAAAATTAAAATATTTCGTAGGAGTATTTTTAGAGTGCCCCAGATTTTCTGGGGTTTTTTCTGGACCTTCACATTTGGGTTTTTATGAAGTGCCATCATCACAGCTGTTCGGTTCTCAGGGCAAGAGATGAAATGGTGGTTTGCCACTGACTGCTTCTTAGGATTGCCAGCCTCCAGGTGGGGCCTGGGGATCTCCCGCTTTTACAACTGATCTCCAGCTGACAGAGATCAGCTCCCCTGGAGAAAACGGCTGCTTTGGAGGGTGGACTCAATGGCATTGTATCATGCTGAGGCACCTCTCCTCCCCAAACCCCGCCCTCTCCTGGCTCCACTCCCAAAGTCCCCAAGTATTTTCCAACCCAGACTTGGCAACCCTACTGCTTCTGCATAGCATCCTTGGACTTCTTTGGTGGTCTCCTGTTCAAGTGCTAACCAGGGCCAGTGAAGAGATCAGGTTAGCCTGGGCCATCCATGTTTGTGTGGGCCATGTCCTAAAGAGTTTGTCCTCACAATTTCCTGTTTAACAAAGCAGTATTTTCTGTTTGCTGCACTTTCCTCCAATGCTAGTTCTAACTACAGACACCCAGAGAGCATGCCCTCCAGAGCCAGTGTGGCACAGTGGAAGACCCAGGTTCCCCTCTCCACTGAAAAAGCTCATTGGGTTAAAGGGTTGCCAATTCCATGTTGGGAAATTCCTGGAGATTTGGGGGTGGAGCCTGGGGAAGACAGGGACAGACCTCAGAGGACAGACCTCAGGGGGGGGGGGTGTACTACCATGGAGCCCACCCTCCAAAGCAACCATTTTCTCCAGGGGAAGTGATCCTTTTTTGTCAGATCAGCTGTAGTTCCTGGAAATCTTCAGGCCCTAACTGCAAAATGGTGACCCTGTTGGGCAATCTTGTACCTTCTCAGACAAAATGAAGGAGAGGAGAACCACACGTGCTGCCTTGCGTCCTTGTAGGCAAGGCAGAATAAAAACATGGTCGCTAGACTCAGGAATGGCCACTCAGGCTGACTGTGGCAAATCCATGACACAAGAGCCAAGGGACACATGTTCTTTTTTTGCAAAATCCAGAAAGGCAGCTGTGTTGGTCTGTTTTGACACAGAAATGAAAGAGTCTTATGGCATCTGAAAGCCTAAGATCTTTATTATTGTATAAGTTCTTGGGAACTAGCGCCCACGTTTTATGGTGAGTCCCAGTCTACAAAGGCTTGTGTGGTGGTGGAAAGTTCTGTCCAGTCACAGCTGACTTATGGTGACCCTTTGTGGGGTTTTCACGGCAAGTGACGCTCAGAGGTGGTTTGCCATTGCCTGCCTCTGTGTCACAACCCTGGACTTCCTTGGTGGTCTCCCATCCAAATACTAAACAGGGCCAAACCTGCTTAGTTTCTGAGATCTGACGAGATCAGGCTAGCCTCAGCTGTCCAGGTACCAGTGGTTAATCTTGAAGGTTCCACTAGATTGTTTGTTGTTTCATCAGAATTCAGCTTCTCTTTCCTCCTGTTTCTTTCTGCTTTCCTGGCAGGGCCCTGCTCTACCTACAAGACTGATGACGCTTGCAGAAGCAGCCCCATAAAAGTGATTATTCAGGTATACTGAAAAGGTAATAGATAGGCTTTTAATAACCCAACTGTATTTCACTCCTCCAGAGGAATGGAATGTCTACAGCACAATTTATGAGTCTGACTGTATAATAAAAGGCCTTGATTGAAATAAATAAATTACGAGACATTTCATTTATTGCTTGGCAAAGAATAACATCTGAGCTCTGTGTCTGGAAGTGTATTTTCTCCATGGCCAAAGCTCCAAAGTTAAGAGGTGACAGCTGCAAAGCACAAAATTGTGCTGAAGTCAGAGATTTCTTTCAGAAGTCTTTTCTGTAAAAGGCCTTTTTTTTGGTCTTGAAGTGAAATAGCACCATCTCCAAGACAAAGGCCATAGTTTGAGTCTGTTTGAAAGCTGCAGAAAACCACCATTCAGACAGATCCACAATGAGACTGCTTTATGGAGCAGAAGTTTAATTTGCCTTTTGACACTATATTTAAGCCAAGCACAGAGATGCCATGTGGAAACCGTACCTATTGCCTTAGGCCCAGTTTACACCTCCCCTCTGAAGTAGTTTGACTGCTGTCTTTTCCTACAGTCATTTCATGCTGGTTTCAAATTTCACTCCCTGGGTCTGAAGAGTACTAAGCAACAGGATTTGTTTAAAGCAGTATAATGCTAGCTTGACCACAGGAGGGCAATTAATGAATGTAAACAGTAATTTTAAAACTAGAACAAGTTCGTTAATTGCCCTTTTGTTGTCAAGCTAGCATTACACTGCTTTTTAAACAGATCCTATTGCTTACTGCTCTTCAGACCCAGGGTGTGAAATTTGAAACCAGTGTGAAGTGAATGTAAGAAAAGACAGCAGTCAAACTACTTCAGAGGGGAGGTGTAGATTTGGCCAAAGAGAGAGGGGCTAGTTTGAGTACTCCCTTGTGAGAAGGAGGACAGCTTCTCTGGTTATGGCTGTCCCTTGGGGGCAGCAGAGAGAATGAATTTGCACATAGAGATGGGTGAAAAGTCCCACAGCAACTGCAAACCGAGACAATTGTTCAGAGTTAAAGGCGGAAGGAATCATTGGGCGATTCTGCATTGGCTTTTCTCTCCATTGTTTTATGAAGCCCACATTGGAACAGAGATTCCCCTCTGCATTGCATGCTGCTTTCACTTTCTTTGATCACTGGATTTTATGGTACCCTCCACACTGCATGCCACTTTCGCTTTCTTTGATTGTCTGGTCTTATGGCACCTTCTGCATAGATTTATGGTCATTCAGGGTTGACTTTGCAGTCAGTATGGGTAGCCCCGGGGTATTTGAATGTGGTTTTGAGCTGCACTTTTTCCTCCCAGTTGAGAAAACGCGGAGCGAATGCTAGATGCAGAATCGCCCATTATGGTTTGCCCTGTACTACTCATAATAAAAATACATATGAATGTAAATGAGTGTTCCAAAGTGCTTCACACACAATACCTCATTGTAGTGTTTACAAGAACTCTGCCAGGTTGGACAGCATGACCACCTATTACAAATGGGAGGGGCTGAGCCTGAAAGAGAGTAAATTGCGCAGCAAGTTCATGGCAGGGCGAGAATCAGCGGGTGTTTGTGCACATGGGGCGGCTGTCTGATTTGTCATGAGGTCTCAGCCATGGCTGCCTGTGATCAAGTGCTCCTCTCCGTAGCTGTAGCAAAGTGGTGTGGAGACTATTTCTATGCGTGTCCATTCTGAAGTAAGTGCCATGCACCATAAGGTTGCCAGTCTCCAGGTGGTGGCTGGAGGTCTCCCAGGAATTATAACCAATGCTCCCTCTAAGCTGTGGAGTCTTGTGAGCAAAAATTCTACTTTGTGAGCTACTGGTATTAAAGTTGTGAGCGAGCCATTTGGCTACTGCTTACATTAGTTTCCTCTGGAGCCATCCTTCCTGAGCAAAGACAAAAAGGTGTGAGCCTGAGGCTAGAAAACTGTGAGCTAGCCCACACTAACTCAGCTGAGAGGGAACACTGATTATAATTGGTCTCCAGGGCACAGAGATCTGTTTTCTGGAGAAAGTGGCTGCTTTGGAAGGTGGACTCTATGGCATTATGCCCCACCGAGGTCCCTCCCCTTCCCTCAATCCCACCCTCAAAATCTCCAGGAACTTCCCAACCCAGAGCTGGCACCTAGTCTATGCAACTTTATTCCCAGGCAAGTGTGCATAAAATTGCAGCATATGATGAGCAAAGCTTTCAGATTTTACCTCAGCCACATTGCTCTTCTTTAACAGGAGATGAGAGAGTGGTAACGATGCTGGCCTGCCTTTTTGGGCTGTTGTAAGAATGACTGAGATATGGTTTATGAAATATTCTGTGTACTGTAAAAACACTATATGAAAGTTGTTGTTGTTGTTGTTGTTGTTATTATTATTATTATTATTATGTCCTCCCATGGAGGAAAGAAACAGACAGGAGTGCTGAGGGTTAAGAACTTAAGAAGAGCCCTGCTGGATCAGACCAATAGTCCATCTGGCTGAGCAGCCTCCTGGCCAGCCTGCTCCTCTGGAGGGCCAACAACAGGGCAGAGAGGCCGAGGCCTTCCCCTGGTGTTGCCTCCTGGCTCTGGGATTCAGAGGGTCAGCTCCCCTCAGTCACCATGGATAGTAGCCACTGAGAGACTGATCCTCCAGGAATCGATCTAATCCCCTTTTAAAGCTGATAGGAACATAAGAAGAAGAGGTTGGGTGGGGACTTGGGACATCAGGAAAACAATGTACGCTATGAAAATGAGCTTGTCTGTTCCAAGGTAGAATTTAACTGGGATCCCAAAACACGAATGCTTCCAGGTTGACGTTAACGTTTAATATTTACTTCTGCAACTAAAAATAATACTCAGTAGTCTGCGAGCAAAATGACGGGGCATAATTTTTGTCTGGCTGTGACCTGGAATTAAATTCCAGCAGGAGCAGTTGCGGGTAGGGGTGTGGGGGGGGGGTGCGTAGCTGTGCTATGAGAGAGATGTCTGTGCCGCTTCAGAGGGGATGACTGTATCCGTTCAGCCTGATATATATATTTACAACTGGAGTCAGCGCGTCCCTGATGAAAACTGCAATGCTAGGGAAGGCCATGTGCCGCCACCCCCCCCCCCCCCGGTCCCCTGCCAGTAAAGTGCAATACATAATGCAGTATAATTTTGAACAGTGTGCAAGAGGACCCACTGGCTCAGCCTGAATGTCTTCCAGGATGAAAGGAGATCTTCAGCAAGCAGAAGTCATGTGGTCTTTTGGCACTGTCTGGGAGAGGGAAAAGAACCTGCGACCCTGCGTCTAGGGTTACCCCCCCACAAGGCCCCAGCCTTCTGTGAAATCCCCTGCCCTGCCGAAGTGGGGGCCAGACAGGGTGCTTCAGCTTCAGCCCCACTGACATCACTTCTAGAAACGGAGTCCACCTCAGACTTCTATAAAACCAGACAGATTGGGGGGGGGGGGGGGGGAGAAAGTGCTTTAACAGGATTAGGACATTTCCCTTTATGCTTGTGAGGGTAGAGGGCAGGGCTGGAACGATGTAGGTCTTCCTCCAGGCTGCCTGGGGCATTTCAGGGAAGGGAGGGATGATGCAGGTTGCCTGCTTTCCCACTTGTCTCCCCTCCTGGCGAGCTAAGAGCGTGTGTTGATGTCCTTGGGATGCAATGTAAGAAATCCTTTTCTGGGGCCACCTGGAAGAGGCTTGTCCCTTCCCCCTGGGGGCCCTATTCCAGTTAGGGTTGCCAAGTCTCTTAACCTTACCGGTGGGGGGGAGTCCTCTGCTGGCCGGGAGCTTCCCTGGCGACGTCACCGGAAGTGACATCAGCACATTGGGGGCGTTGCCACTTCCGGTGATGTCGCCCGGCGCGGGGGAAGTCGTCCAGGCTGGACGACTTCAGGGGTGGGGTTCCCCCCGCCGGCCGAATGCTGGCCGGCGGATCGGGAACCCCTGTAGCGGGGGATCCCCCGCCCCCTGGGCTGACTTAGCAGCCCTAATTCCAGTCCTTGGCTTGTCTCTACTTTTGCTCCTTTTCTCTAGGACGATGTTATTTTTGTCCCTCTCCGAAGGCTGTTTCCTACCTGCCCAGCACCTCTGTAGAACCGGAGCAGTTCAGCCAGTGGCAGGACAAACCCCGCCCCCAGTCCTTCTACTCTGCTTTTCTATGATATCAGAGCAGTTCAGCCAATATTACCATGGCCATCAACTCTCTTTTGATACAACACTATAGATGTTCTGCATGGCTAAATGCCTAAGAATGTTCAAAAGAATAATCTTGCTTTACTTAGAGGCCATTCTGTATCTATCTTGTCAGCAAGTCGAGGGTATAAATCTGCTAAATAATGAAACCTCAGCCAGGTTCCCATCTTGGAACCAAGCCTCAGTGAACCCGACCTTCCTCAGGAGGGCGCCTGGGCCGAGGGCTCAGCAGAAAGTATCTGCCCCGTGGCTGCTTGTTGGTAACTAGCAGCAACATATATTACAGTGTCTTCACTTCTGGCCTCTCTTCTCAGCCTGGAGATCTCCTGGAATTAAAACTGATCTCCAGACTACAGAGATCAGTTCACCTGGAGAAAATGGCTGCTTTGGAGGGTGGACTCTCTGGAGTCATACCTCACTTGAGGCACCTTCCCTCTCCAAACCCTGCCCTCCCCAGGCTTCGCCCCTAAATCTTCAGGAATTTACTGATCTAGAGTTGGCAGCTCTACAGCAACCCTGCGGAGTAGGTTAGGCTGAGAGCGTGTGACTGGCCCCAGGTCACCCAGCAAGCTTCCATGGCAGAGAGGGAATTTGAACCTAGGTCTGCCAGATAATAGTCTGACACTAGAACACATTGGTTGTCTTTAGTTAGGCTGACAGGAAGGCTTTCTAGGTGTGGAACAGGATACCTGTTGGAGCTCAAAATGCTTCCCAAACAGCAGCTTCTTTGGGGAGGGGTGAATATCCCAGGAACAGATGGAGAGGGGAGTCGCAAATCTACAGAAGGGAATCAGTGAAAATTGCCCTTTCTTCATTAGTACAAACCTATTGTTGGATTCCCCCCCCCCCCATCATAACTTACCTATGATTACCTCTGTCTAAACACCCATTCCTACCTGCATCTTGACAACAGCAAAATGTTTTGATCCCTAGATTGCAAAGAACTGGTCGTGAGCAATGTTTTACCTCTGTTAGATCAAAGTGGAAAAGTTTTATCTGATACAGACAAGAAGATAAGTTAGCTTTGTGTGCCTCTCACTTTCCCCTGCTGCACAGACATGACACAAATGCTCCAGTTTCCACGAGTGCATTATAGGGACAGGACCTCAGATTCCCATAAAGTGATGAGAGCAGCATAATTTCCCAGCGGCAGAACGGTTGATGCTGCCAAGCCCCAACACTTGGGGTGGATGACTCAGAAGTTTACATGGGAACAAGTTCAGAATTATGAAGGCTTCTGCCTCCTCACCGGGAACCAGGCCGAGTCCTTACTTTTCAGTCTTGCTGAGACAAACCTTCTCCAAGCAGTAGTTGCTACTGCTTCCTCAGCACTAAAAGACCACTCCAAAGGTTTCCAGCAGGCAACAGTTTCTTCTTTAAGATGTGGATTCCCCTTGGTTCTTTGGCTTTTACCATCATCCTTAGCCAAGTTCACCCCCACAACCACGGAAGCATTTCATTTTGGACGCATCATCACCTCTCAACACCAGTGTTAAGAATTAGGCTTGCAATTTCCCCACTGGGGACAAGGGTTTGCCCACTTTCAGGGCCCTGATCCACCAGCCCTGACCTGGCTGCTGGGGGGAACCCCGCCCCCAAAGTGCTGCATTCACGCCAACGTGCCTGGCGTGATGATATCAGCTGGTGGCGGCCTCATTGCGCAGGGCACACTGAAGGAGGATGCGCTATCATTCAAGGAAAAACTCTTATGGTTTTTTTCTCAAATGATAGAGGCCCCACCCACAACGTGCCCTGCATGAGGATGTCCCTTCCGGGTGACGTCACTGCGGCACGCACGCTTTGCATGCACGCTGAAGAACTTCCGGATGAGGAGGAGGACCCTTCCCCATTTTATCCTCACAACAAAACTGTGAGGTAGGTTAGGCTGAGAGTGTGTGACTGAGTTAAGGTTACCCAGTGAACTTCCAAACAGAGTTGCCAGGTCCCTCCTGGCAACTGGGGGGGGGGGGGGGGCGGGGACGGGACTGACTGGCAGCAGGTGGAGGCCCAAGCTGGTGATGCAGCACTGGCGCTAGTAATACAGTGATGTCACTTCTGGGATGCACTGGAAGTGATGTCATAGCATTGCTGGCAACACAGGATACCCTGGTATTTGGGCAAAACTCTAAGGTTGACTCTTTCTTCACCATACAGTGTCTGCCCAAATACCAACATGCCCCACATCGCTGGCAGTGCAATGATGCCCACTTCTGGGGCGCACTGGAGATGATGTTGCTGGCATAGGATCAGTGGTGATTCAAACCTGGGCCTAGTCTGCCACTCTAACCACTACACCATGCTGCACCCCTAGTCAGGCTCCATAGTAAATAGGGCTCCCAACATCCAGGTGTGCCCTGGAGATCTCCTGATATTGCAACTGATCTCCAGAGTACAGAGATCAGTTATCCTGGACAAATGGCTGCTTTGGAGAGTGGAGTCCTGCTGAGGTCCCTCTGTATACTGTGCCATCCCCAGGGTCCACCCCAAAATCTCCAGGTATTTCCCAGTCCAGAGTTGGCAACCTTAAAAGTTATCACTGCTTAGCAGAAAGGGCTTTACCAAGGCAGAGACACCTTAATCTGTGCACTTGTATATTAGACACACCTATTTGTAAGACCAACTGTAGCCTGAATCTGAGCAGTCTTTGACGAGGCTCCAGCCTGGTAGGATGGCCTGCCTCTTGAGGTCAGGAAGGGCCTCATGCTTTTGTTGCTGTTATTATTATGATTATTTATTATTATTAACTTAGGCAGTTTTCATTGCTTTGTTTATCTCTCCTTATTATATAAAGCTGTTTTCAAGCGGCAAGATTCCATGGGGCGCCAAAATCAGTTGGCTGGAAGGACTGCCACTCAAAAGAGGTCCCTGACCACTGGCTGCATTCCTTCACTGCGTTGCCTGAGTCTCACCCACAGAGCCACCGGCCAGCGTCTTGGCCTCAGTCTGGAGGGAGCCGGCGAAGGGGACAGACTGGGTGCTGGGTCCACTCTTCTCCTCCGCCAACTGCCAGGTAGGTCTAACTGTCCCCTCAGTGGCCTGCTTCTGTCAGTGAAAAGACAATGGACTTTCAGCATAACCCCTTCCCCTGCCCATTGACTTTCCTGTTAGAATAAACTGTGAATATTCTTGTCAGAAAACAGCTCTCTCTCTTCTTAGCTCCACCATGGCTAGCTGGCTGGCTAATGAGGTGGGCCTGTGACCATCAAACCATTGTCTTCAACCCCCTGCTGTGAGGCTGACTTTTCCCCTAGGGAAAAGTCCACAAGAGGACTTGTCCCTTTATCCCATGACTGTTGAGCTTACTTAGGAGCCTTTGATGAGGAACTTTATCAAAAGCTTTCTGGAAGTCAAGGTAAACGACATCTATTGGGTTCCCCTTGTCCACATGTTCGTTCACTCCCTCAAAGAACACTAACAGATTAGTGAGACAAGACCTTCCCTTACAGAACCCATGTTGAGTCTGCCTCAATAGTTTTTGTTCATCAATGTTTCTACTAATTTTTTCCTTAATAACAGTTTCTACCAACTTACCTAGTATTGATGTCAGATTGACTGGCCTGTAATTTCCTGGATATCCTCTGGAACATTTGTTACCTTCCAGTTCTCAGGAATGGAGGCAGATTTTAATGAAAGATTACATATTTTTGTCAGGAGATCCACAAGTTCCCATTTGAGTTCTTTCAGAACTCTTGGATATATGCCACCTGGGCCTGGTGATTTATCAGTTTTTAAGTTGTCTATCAATCATAGGATCTCCTCTCTAGTCACCTCAATCTGACTCAGGTCTTTCAACACCCCTTCCAAAATCAGCGGTTCTGGAGAGGGCAAGCACTTCTCATCTTCCACAGTGAAGACAGAGGCAAAAAATGCATTCAGCTTCTCAGCCATTTTCCTATTGTCCTTCAGTACTCCTTTTACCCCTTGGTCATCCAAGGGCCCCATTGCCTCCCTGGCTGATTTCCTGCTTCTAATATATTTGAAGAAAGTTTTATTGTTGGTCTTTATGTTTTTGCAATATGCTCCTCATATTCCTTTTTTGCCTGCCTGATCACAGACTTGCATGTTTTTTTGCCACATTCTGTGTTCCCTTTTATCAAGCTCACTGAGACTAGCTTTCTATTGCTTAAAGGAATCATTTTTACCTTTTACAACTTCCATTGTTTTGTTTGTTAACCATGCAGGCCTTTTTCTATACCTATTTGTGCCTTTCCTAACCTGTGGTAAATATTTTTTCTGAGCTTCTAGGATTGTAGTTTTAAATAGTCTCCAAGCTTCCCCAGTGGTACCATTTCTACTTTTCCCTTCAGATTCCTCTTCACATGTCTCCTCATTTTAGAGAAGTTGCCCCCTTTAAAGTTAAAGGTTGGTCTTTCTAGGCAACTCCCTATTTATACAAATGTTGAACTCAATAACATTATGGTCATTGTTCCCAAGTGGTGCAATCACTTTCAGATCTCTCACCAGGCCTTGGGCATTACTTAGGACCAAATCCAGGACCACCTCTCCCCTGGTAGGTTCTGTGACCATCTGCTCCATAGCACAGTAATTGAGGGTGTCTAGGAACTCAATCTCTTTTTCCCGACTTGAACACATGTTGAACCAGTCAATGTGTGGGTAGTTAAAATCACCTATTACGACACTTATTTCATCTAGCCACTATCTTTAATTCATTCATCATTTTATAATCCTCCTCTATCTTTTGATAACAAACTCCCAGTGTTCAATTTCCTTTTGTGCCCACTATTTCAACCCATAGCATTTCCAGAAGCGAATCCAATTCTCTTACCCTCTCAGTCTTACTGGACTGTATACCCCCTCTGACATACAGAGCCATCCCACCTCCAACCCTCCCCTCCATCCTTCAATATAATTTATAACTAGGAATCACTGTATCCCACTGATTTTCCTCATCCCACCAAGTTTCTGAAATACTCACAATGCCTATTTTCCCCTCAACACCAAGCATTCCAACTCCTTGATTTTACCTCAGAGACTTCTAGCATTAGTACATAAACATCTATAATTTCCCATGCATGGTAAGCCCGCAACCTTCCTCCTGCTGCCTTGAGACCTTGCCAGGCAGTCCATATCATTAGCCACAGTCTCAGTGGACAATTTTAATCCATTTCCTTGTAGAAAAGTAGAAAAGAGTTTTTCTCCCTCTTTGAGATGAACCATCCCGAACCAGAGACTTTTCATCTCTTGTCGGCTTTCCCTCAACATTCAGTTTAAAAACTGCTCTGCCACCTTTTTGATTTTAAGTACCAGCAGCCTGGTTCCTTCTCGGGACAAGTGGAGATTGTCTCTTTTGTACAGCTCCCTCTTGTTCCAAAAAAGCATCCCAGTGCCTAACAAACTTGAACCCTTCCTCCCTACACCATCGTCTCATCCATGCATTGAGATTCCTGATCTGTGTCTGTCTGTCTGGCCCTGCACATGAAACAGGTAACACTTCTGAGAAGGCTACTTTGGAGGTCCTGGCCTTGAGTCTCCTGTCTAGCAGCCTAAATATTTCTTTCAGGACCTCACGACTGCATTTCCCCACATCATTGGTGCTAACATGTACCACGACCACTGGCTCCTCCCCAGCACTGTCTACCAACCTATCTAGAACACACGTAATGTCTGCTACTTTCGCACCAGGCAGGCAAGTCACCATAAGATCAGTACGTAGGTTTGCCACCCAGCTGTCTACCTGCCTAAGGATTGAATCATCAGCTATCAAGAGTCCCCCTCCCTATCTGCCCAGGAATGGTTCCTTGGTGTAAAAGAATACCTGTTCACCAGCTGAAGAAGAGGTTCCTATCTGAGGGCACATTCCCCTTATCCTCACTACAGTGCCCTGTTTCCTCTTGACCCTCATGTTCCCTGACAGTGGCGGGGCTGCCATTTTCAGAGTGGGACATATCTAACAAGTCCCCGAGAGTCTTCTCCATGTGCCTAACTGACTGTCTCTGCTTCTCCTGGTCAGCCACCTTGGCCTCAAGGGAGCAAACTCGTTCCCTGAGAACCAGGAGCTCCTTGCACCGGGCACACACCCAAGACTTCTGCCTAGTGGGCAGATAGTCATACATGTGACACTCCGTGCAAAACATTGGATAGCCCCCAACCATCTGCTGGTATTCTGCCTTCATAATTGCTTAAAAAATAATTATATATAACCCCACTTAAAACCCTTCGTATTTATGCAGTTCTCCTTGTAGAAGTCTACCTACCTTACTGGGAACACAAGGAGACTAGGGCCCTGGCTTCCTGGTCCTTCCTGGGCTTCTTACAGAGCCCCTAGTCTCAGAGTCCCTAGGCTAAGAGCCGCAGTCCAAGAGCCCTTTGGCTCATGCCAGAGGTTCATGCCTCACCCAGCAGAGGGCGGGGCCAGCAGCTATTTAAATTACACCCAGCCAATTCAATTTAGTCAAACAATCACCCTTTCTCAAGTATCTAGGACCCTGCAACAATTTAAGCCCACCCACACAATCCCAAACACAGTACCCTCAGCTAAATCCAAATAAAAAACACTCACCCCTCTAGCAGTTCTGTCTCCTGCTGTTTTCCAGAGCTCAGCTTACTGGATTGAGGGAATGCTGTTGATGTTGTTTACCTGGATTCCAGAAAAGCTTCTGACAGGGTTCCCCATGATGTTCTGATGGGTAAACTAGAGGACTGTGGACTGGACTCCAGGATAGTGAGGTGGATGGGGAACTGGCTGGAGAACCTCACTCAAGGAACAGTTGTGTATGACATTTCATCTGAATGGAGGGAGGTGTCCAGTGGGGGGCCACAGGGCTCGGTTCTGGGCCCGGCACTTTTCATTTATATTTTTATAAATGATCTGGATGAGGGTGTGGAGGGGCTACTCATTCAATTTGCAGATGACACCAAATTGGGAGGAGCAGTGAACACACCAGAAGATATAGAATTCAATGAGATCTGAACACAATGGAAAAGTGGGCAGATGTGAACAAGATGCAATAACAAGGATAAGTGCACAGTTCTGGTTGCCATATCTCAAAAAAAATATTATAGCACTGGAAAAAGTGCAGAAAAGGGCAACTAGAATGATAAAAGGGTTGGAATACTTTCCCTATGAAGAAAGGTTGAAGCGCTTGGGGCTCTTTAGCTTGGAGAAACAACGGCTGAGGGGTAACATGACTGAGGTTTATAAGGTTATGCATGGGGTGGAGCAGGTAGAGAAAGAGGTACTTTTCTTACTTTCTCACAATACAAGAACTCGTGGGCACTCCATGAAATTGCTGAGCAGTCGGGTTAGATAAAAGGAAGTCCTTCTTCACCCAAAGAGTGATTAACACATAGAACTCACTGCCACAGGAGGTGGTGGCGGCAACAAGCATGGACGGCTTCAAGAGGGAATTGGATAAACATATGGAGCAAAGGTCCATCAGTGGCTATTAGTCACAAAGTATAGATAGGAACTCTCAGTCTGGGGGAAGTGATGCTCTGTATTCTTGGTGCTTGACCGGGGGGTGCAGCAGTGGGAGGGCTTCTGGTGTCTTGGCCCCACTGGTGGACCTTCTGATGGCACCTGGTGTTTTTGGCCACTGTATGTCAGAGTGTTGGACTGGATGGGCCACTGGCCTGATCCAACATTGGCTTCTCTTCTGTTCTTCTGTGCCAAGTTCTACATCTGGGTAAAAGAAATGAGGAACACACATATTGGATGGGGGATACACTTTTGGGTAGCAGTGTGTGTGAACAAGATCTTGGGGTATGGGTGGACCAAAAGTTAAATATGAGCAATCAGTGTGATGCGGCAACAAAAAAGACTAATGCGATCTTGGGGTGTATCAACAGAGGAATAACATCCAGATTGCAAGGTGTCACAGTCCCGCTGTACCTGGCATTTGTCAGGCCGCACCTGGCATATTGTGCGCAGTTCTGGAAGCCTCAGTTTAAAAATGGACAGAATGGAGCAGGTGCAGAGGAGAGTGACGAGGATGATTGGGGAGTGGGGTGGTGGTGGTCCTGGAGACCAAGCCCCATGGGGAAAGGCTGAGGGACTTGGGGAAAGTAAGTAGGCTGGAGTAGAGGAGGTTGAGGGGGAGGCATGATAGCTCTCTTGAAGGGCTGTCACTTAGAGGAGGGCAGGGAGCTGTTCCTGTTGGCAGCAGAGGAGAGGACTCGCAAGAACAGGTTGAAATTAAGGATGGGAAGGTACCAACTGGATATTAGGGAAACACTTTTTTACAGTCAGAGTTGTGCCACAGTGGACTCGGCTGCCTAGGGGGTTGGTGAGCTCCCCCTCACTGGCAGTCTCTAAGCGGCGGCTTGATGAACCCTTGTCAGAGATGCTCTAGGCTGATCCTGCATTGAGAGAGGGTTGGACTAGAGGGCCTGGATGGCCCCTTCCAACTCTTTGATTCGGTGACTCAAAGAAAGAACTTAATAAAGCTAATATGAGAGATTCCCGGCCAACTTGAAACATATTTCTTCTGGCCAGCTAATCGTGATGTTTGATGTAATCTGGGGTCATCCTTGGGGATTTGCAGCTTTTAGGACAGGGGATTTTCACATCTTGAAATGCTTAGCTACTCATACATAATGCCTATTATAACCTTCACATCAGACCAAATGGGAGTTGCTAGAGGAAGCTGGAAAATGTCTTTGCCATCTTCTCAAAAAACACTCTTCAAGGCACACTGATGTCTTTCACTCTGAAAACAGGTTTCATGATCTCCGTGTGATTGGGGGGAAACCCCCAAACAAACCAGCAATGACAACCATTTTCTCAGCTTGGCTGTGGAAAATGCTGATTGGATGCATTCCATCTGAGAAGGAACAGCATTTGCTCTTGCCACTCTGGAATGAAAGGGAATCCTCCTTCTGATCTTCCTATTGCAATAATATATCTGACAGCAGCACTTTTCAAATTCCCGGAGAAGCAAACAGCAGCCGTGCATTTATATGGGAGACTTTACATTACATACATTCATGACGTGACTGGGATGGGAGAATTAGGACAGGTTTCCCTTAAATTCCATGTACCTTGTATTACATGGAGCCATTTGCCTGTGCAGCTGTGCCACGACTCTCATTTGCTGACAGTGTGACAGAAGCCGGGCGATGGGCTGACAGACGACTTTTGACCAATTAGATGACTGACAAGAGGCAGGAAAGTGTGGCAGTAAGTAATAACGTTGGACCCAGCGGTTAACATTCAGAACCAAGATTTTAAAAGTATGGGCTTTTACACGGCCTTTGAGAGTTGCCAAAATAATTTACAAGACAGCAGAGAAACAAATAAAAATTTATTAAACTTCAGGTAACATAAACAGTTGTGTTCCCATTTGGGGCAACAGTACCAGAAAATCTTACGGCAGCACCACTGTCGAAACTGCAGTCGATTTTTTTTTGTCAGGGCTTGTCCTTTCTGTCTTTGAAAAATGCAAAAAAAATCTGCATCAAGAAAAATCAAATTATGTGACTGTGAACACTATGCAAATAATGTGCATTTGCATGATTCTTCTTATTTTACTGCGCTTTCGCACATGCTGAATAAAAATGCATTTTCAATCCACTTCCAATGCATTTTGCAACTGGTTTTTAACATGTGAAATAGCAAAATCCATTTACCATCAATCACTAAAGTGCATTGAAAGTGGATTGACAGTGTATCAGAACAAATGCAGAGTCCTCCAATGGCACTTTTACGACCAACAAAAGTTTTATTCAAGGTATGAGCTTTCGTGTGCATCATTCAGCATATGTGTGAAAGTGCCTTTGTAACATTTGCAGTGGAATGGAAAGCAGTCCCACTGGACAGGAGTCCCACTAATTCCAATGGTGTTTTCTCTCAATTAAAATGTTATTACAGGTATAGTCTGCTTTTGCCAGCTGTTGGCACAACCAGCTATTTTGGGCACTCAGGCCCAGCACCAAACACTGAAAACCTTATTCAGCAGCTGCTTTGCCATCTGAAATGTTGTCAGGTGCTACCTGTCTGTGTTCTAACTATCTTTGCAGCACGAGGACTAGACATTTGCTTTGTTTAATGGAGGGATTTGTTGCGGAATTAGGGATTCTAGGAAAGTAAGCATTTTGTGCTCAACAACACAGCCTTCCCCCCCCCCAAATTGTAAAACATAGCCCCTGAAATTGGCCTTCCCTGAAGCTTTTAAGTTTCAAAATTTCCAGTTGTTCTGGATAGCTACCGAAATGAGAAAAAAACCCTAATAGGTTTATTAATGCAACTACAGCTCTGCAATCTAATGTGAAAGTACCTTACATTTAAATGGAAGCAAAACAGCATTTTGGTATTATCAGGACATACTCTCTATACTTAATGGTTTAAAGCATAAAACGAGGATGTTTAAATAAGATTGCTTGTTGGAAGACAAGTAAGTAGTATCTTTGAGCCTTAAGGCAGAAGCTGGGAAGGGCACCTTGAGGCTGGGTTTCCCCCCTTCTCATATTCACTAAAAGCCAACAGATCTAACTAAAGCAGCTCTTTTTTTTTTTAACTGGCAAGTTAACTTCAAGTATGTTTCAACCTCTGTGCTCAATTACAGTGTTCATTTCCACGGGGCATTTAGGGATCAGATGAGTCAGGTGACTGGCATGCAGTGGCGGGTGAACACTGCTGGGGATTTCCATGCAGGATCCCTTTGAGACGGACGGGGGCTTTTGGAGAGCAAGGCCACTGGCGCTTGCTCCTGCCGCCGGAGATTGTTCAGGATGCCGCAGTCCAGATTCACGCAGCTTTGTTCTTTGGCGGTCCAAGAGAACTCCCCCGTGAAAAGTAATAAATAGTTCCTGCCTCGAGACGTTCTCTTGCACGAGCGCCACTGAAGCTCTCTGGGGCATCTCCCTCGTGTTTAACCAGGCGTGTGCAGGAGCGATGGCCAGCAGGTTGTCTGCAAAAGACTCCTTAGTGTTGCTGCCATCTTTCGCAGTGGTAACTGAGGTAAAAACAAAACAAGAAGACTTCTTGCAGGCACAGTGGATCTTCATTGCTGGCTTCACATGTTCATCCACCAGGCTGCTCTTCAAAACCTTCCTGAAAGGAGATGCCGGGTTCAAGGGAATCTATTTCCCCATGTTAGCTTTAAACTCCGAAACTGTCCACAGTGTGCTGCCAGTCCCTTCGCTCCACAGCTCTTAAGAACAAGGCACCCATCATTTATTAGCACCATGGGTCCCATGAGAATACTGAAAAGGATCTGACCACCCAAGGAGTCCTTGTGTCCAGGCTCAGCTGATTAATGAAGGGAAAAAATGCTTTCAGAGCAAAGTGCATTAATGCTTGAGACTCCATGGGGCACAGTCCTGAGTTGGAGCCTGCAGCCCGTCTTGCATTCAGAGTGAGGCTTTTATATTCAAGATCCAAAGTTGTCACAAATTTGAGTTGATACAAGACTTGCAGCATTGTTTACCATAGAAACTGTGATTACAAACACCATGCTGGGGAACCAAGTGGCACCAATTAAAGTAATCCTTGCAGAAGGCATCTGAAAAATGAAAAGTAAAATTGGTAAGTGCTGCTTGGAAGAGAGCCAATGCAGCTGGGGTTGCTGGGAGTGGGAGATCTCCTACAGGCAGCTGCTGCCCCCGTCTGCTACTCAGGAAGCTGGTCAGGGGGAAAACGAAGCAAAAGTCACCGTTGCATTGATGGCATTTCGGGGATGAACCTGGAAATGACATCATGCCGTTGACAAAGGGGTGCCTCCCCCTGTTCCCCCCTCCCCTGTCTCCCACTGGGTGCCAGCTGCTGGTTGGCAACTCCGGATGCATCCAGACATACATAATTGTATTAATCTGCTTCCTGTAAGAAGCACATTCCCTCTTGCTCCTGCCTGCAACGGAAGCTGCCGTGCACAGCCCCGACTGGCTGGGAACTGGAGACATCAGCAACTTCATTCTGCACTGCAACACTTTCCCAATACCGGAACCTTTGATTCAGCTACTGTTTTTCAATAAAACAACAGATAACACCAGCCATGTAGCTGCTTTGGGGACTCTGTTCAGATGGAAAGCAAGCAGGAGAACGTTTTAAATAAATAAATGTGCACACAATGAATTAAAAATAGGGATGGTGCTTCAAAACCATGAAGTTGCCCAGTAGCAACTTGAAGCAAGATAGATTTTGAGTAACCAGGACTTTTCTTTGTAGAAAAAGCCCAGCAGGAACTCATTAGCATATTAAGACACACCCAACAGCAGAAACTCATTAGCATGTCAGGCCACGCCCCTGACAGCGCAGCTCATTAGCATATTAGGCAGGGGCTGGGAAAGCACAGGGCAGGCATGGAAGCTTGCCTCTTCCCCCCACCCGGAGCTTCTCTGCCGCACTTCAGCATCGCCTTTCTAGTCTACCCCGCCCTCCGAACCAGGCAGCCGGGGAAAGGCGCTGAAGTGCCTGAGAACTGAAAGGTCCCTGGCACTTCAGCATCGCCTTTTTAGTCTTCTACCCCCTCCCCAACCAGGTGGCCAGGGAAAGGTGCTGCTGAAGTGCACTGCCTTTCTAGTCTCCTCCCCCCACTTCAGCACCGCATTTTCCCAGCACTTCAGCAACGCCTTTTTACTCCTACCCCCCCCTTCCAAACCAGACAACTGAGGAAAGGTGGTTTTGCCTTTCTAGTCTACCCCACACCCCCCCCCCCCCCGAACTAGACAGCCGAGAAAAGGCGCTGCTGAAGTGCCTGGGATCTGAAAGTTCCCAAGCACTTCAGCATCGCCTTTCTAGTCTCCTACCCACCCCCCCAAAAAAGAAAGATTGGGAAGGGAAGCAAGCATGTTTGCCTGGCTGCCCTCTGTCTCCCCAGCCAGCCCGCCAAGGCACACAGGCTGGGGAGACCGAGGGCAGCCAGGCAAACATTCCCCGTTCCTTCACTGAGCCTCTCCGCTTTTGCAGAGAGACTCAGGGAAGTGTGGGGGGAGGATGGGTAAATGCCTTTCAGTCCCTCCCCCAGATCAGGGAGGGAACAAAAGGCATTTTCAACACACCTGGGTTCCCCTCCTGATCTTACTGCGCCTGAAAAAGATCAGGAGGGGAACCCAGGCATGTCTGCATGCTTGCCCTCTTCCCCCAGCCTGCCTGCCATGGCAGACAGGCTGGGGAAAGGCAGGCAGGCATGCACACATGCCCCTTTCTTCCCTGAGATTCTCTCTGCTATTGTGGAGAGACTCAGGTAAGTGCGGGGGGGGGCATGGGTAAATGCCTTTCTCTCCCTCCCCCAGATCGGGGAGGGGAAGAAAGGCATTTCCAACGTGCCTGGGTTCCCTGCCTGCCATTTTTCAGCTGGGACATGTCAGCTAGAGAAGGGAAGGCAGAGAGAGGCTTTTCCTTGTCAATTTCACTCTCAGCTCACTGGCAGGGGAGTGAAATTGACCAGGAAAGCCCTAAGAGGCTCCCCAGAGGGAAAGAGGGCATTTCAACATGTGTGTAAGGTGGGGAGGGCAGCCTGCTCTGTAGCCAGGTATGCACAGAGGTTTTGGTTGTAGGCGTGGCCAACGCAGGAGGCAGCTGGAACTCTGTTCCTGTGGGTTCCTGCCCCAAAAGAGCCCTGTGAGTAACTATTTGATTGTTCCACCTGTCTGTCAAAATTGGTTCGGGAGGCAGAGGGAGGCTGACCCGCCTCCCAGAAGCAAAGCCAGGTTCATGTTGTGTGGAAAAAACACAGTAGGACCAAATCTCCATGTTTATTTGCCGGTAAGCACAGAACATTTTGTTCAGTTTCTAAATCATGATGCTGCTGAAGAAAACTTTTAAAAGTTTCTGAAGCATGATTTCCTTCTCACTTCGAAAGGGAACCCAAACAAGTTAGATCTGGGTTGTATGTGTGTGTTAAGTGACCTCACGTCACTTCTGATTTATGGTGACCCTATGAATTAACAACCTCTGAAACATCCTCTCATTAAAAACCTTGTTCAAGTCTTTCAAAATGAGGGCCTTGGCTTCCTTGGCTAAGTCAATTCATTTCATGCTGGGTCTTTTCCTGCTGCCTTCAGCTTTTCCTAGCATTATTGTCTTTTCCAGTGACCCTTGTCTTCTCATCATGTGACCAAAGTACAATAGCCTCAGTTTAGTTGTTTTTGCTGCTAAGGAGAGTTCAGGCTTGATTTGCTCTAGAACACACTGATTTGTCTTTTTGGCAATCTACAGTATCCACAAAACTCTCGTCCAGCACCACATTTCAAATGCATCAACCCTCTTCCTGTCAGCTTTCTTCACCGTCCAACTTTCACATCCATACACAGGAATGGGGAATACTCTGGCATGAATGATCTTGAACTTGGTCGCCAGTGACACATCCTTACCCTTAAGAATCTTTCCTAGCTCCTTCCTGGCTCTACAAAGGTATCCACCGCCCTCAGTTTGCAAGACCTGAGCCAGGCTGCTCAAGACCAGGTGTTTGGGAGTTTGTTCATTCACAGGGTTGCCATAAGCTTGGAGGCGCCTTGACAGCACTTCATACACACACACACAAACACACACAATGTGTGTGTATTTTATTGTAATGTTTGTGTATTTGAACTTGGTTGTAATTGTTTGAATGACGCACTTTTGCTT
This sequence comes from Lepidodactylus listeri, assembly GCA_029233225.1. Classification (NCBI taxonomy): domain Eukaryota; kingdom Metazoa; phylum Chordata; class Lepidosauria; order Squamata; family Gekkonidae; genus Lepidodactylus; species Lepidodactylus listeri. The sequence goes on along the minus strand of JARCFY010000017.1, from coordinate 9,317,767 downwards.
TGGTTTTTAAGATGTGATTTTGTTATGTAATTTTTAAATCTGTTAGCCACCTTGGTGGCCCTGAGGGCAGCAGAAAAGTGGAGTATAAATCCTGTGAATAAATAAAATACATACTAAAGAAGCCCCAGTATGACCAGCCACCTTTGAAGCCATCCTCTAGACTCCCTCTGAGGGAGGCGGCTCGGAAAGGGGAAGGCTCCTCGGGGGGGGGGGGGGGGGGAGGTTTCTGCCTTGGCTGTGAGGAATGGCAAGACACAAGCCACGAGGTCACCTGTTTCGTCGGCCAGAGGGGAGTGGGGGGGGGCTGGGGGGAGAAAGGAGGAGGAGCAGAGCAGATGGTTTTGGCAGCAGTTCCATTTATCCCACAGCATCTTGTCCTGGCCTCTGCGACCAGCTGCGCTGTTACCTGGGTCAGTCTGCCAGCCCTCCAGGGCCGAAACCTTTAAAGACGCCCATTGGAATTCAGGAAAAGAAAACAGACTCTGGATTTTACCTTTCGCTTGCGGAAGGGGGCAGAAGTTGGCGTTACAGGCTTGTGAGGCAATGGGCATCTGGTGAAGGAGGCATCCTGTGGCCGATCTCCCGTTGGCTAGGCACTGAACAGACCGCACTTGCGTGCCCCCTCCACAGGTTGCTGTGCACTGGCAGGAAAAGGAGACTTTGTGAGTTACCCCCAACTCCCCAACTGATATTGCTGCATATGTCAGGCCACAGCTGCCACTGCTTCTTTTAGCAATGCCACGTCACAGAGGAGTAAAGGTTGTCAGCCTCCTAATGGAGGAGGAGGGGGCCCTTGCTGCACAGGCTCCACTCTCCCACCACCGATCAGCTTGCTAGCGGGGGACGTAACAGGAGCCCCGGGGGGGGGGGGGGGAGAAGCAGGCTATGTCACTGGCAATGTGGCAACATCGCTTCCGGCATGCACCAGATGTGATGTCATCAGACCAGTGACATCCAGGCCATGATCTGATATTTGGGCAAAACTCTATAGTCAAAGCCATTTTTACCATAGAATTTTTGCACACCTATCACAGTGTTGCCCAGTGTCACAGCATGATGACATAACTTTTGGTGCATGCCGGAACTGACGTTGCCACGTTGTCGGTGACGTTGCCTGGGCCTCCCTCCCACTCCTGGTGAGTTCCTCCACCCCCCCCCCACCAGTTGCCAGGAGGGCCCTGGCAACCCTAAAGAGGAGGGATGTCCAGCAGCCTCTGCACATTGGATGCTGAGCGTCAAACAAGACATAAAGTCCTTTCCCATGCAGCTCAGTGTGAAGAGAGTCCTGCTGGAGGCAATGGAACTCAGCTCCCAGCCGAGTAGGTATAAGATTGCTGCCAGAGGTCTTTCCTCATAAAGGAAGTTTAAGGTTTAAGTGCTTCTCTCTCCCTGAAGGACAACTAGATGATGAAGAGCTGCAAGCTGCAAACTTATCCCTCCGTACATGGCAGCCAGTCCTACTGAACTCAGCGGGATGAGCAAAAACAATCGGGCTTTAAACTGTCATGTAGTAAGCAGGCCACAAGAAACACCGTGCTAATTTTTGGACACATCCCCCTGTGCTGCATTCTCTCTGTGTAAGCCCAGCCTTGGAGGCAGGGGAGACGAGGGGGAGATGGTTTCCCTGCGTTATACCTTCCTCTCCTGCAGTGATGTGCCCCTTGCAGCACGGGGCTTTTCTTCACAGGGATGAATGAAAGCCATGTGGGGAAGGAAAGGGCTTGGTGATAGGGTTGCCAAGTCTGGGTTGAGAAATACCTGGAGACTTTGGGGGTGGAGCCAGGAGAGGGCCGGGTTTGGGGAGGGGAGGTGCCTCAGCAAGGTAAATGAAACAGAGTCCACCCTTCAAAGCAGCCATTTTCTCCAGGGGAGCTGATCTCTGTCAGCTGGGGATCAGCTGTAAAAGCGGGGGATCCCCAGGCCCCACCTGGAGGCTGGCAACCCTACTTGGTGGTGGGGGTGGTGGGGATTAAACCAGCATGTGAACTGCTCTGGTAATGTTTTTCCATTGATGTAACAACATCTAAATTTCTTCAAAATAAATAAAAAAGATTGATATAATCTAAGAAGGCACCCCCCCCCCCAAAAAAAGGCCTGTGTACTTGGGACTGCAGCCCACTTACTGTGCCCGAGAGAACCGGGGGGGGGGGGTGACCTGGCGTCTCTCTGTGCGCAGCCTAGGGTTCCTAACCCCCAGCTGGAATCCCCCAGGAAGAAACCCCCAGGAGGAATCAAGGAGTGGAGACTTTGAAAATCACCTTTGCGCCATGCCATGATGTCACTTCCGCTTTTGGATCTGACACTGACATCATGACATTAGTGATGCTCTAGGATTCCCCCAAATCTCCATAGTTCTTACTGAAAGGGATTTGAGAAGCTTTTAGAGCATTGGGCAAAACAATGACAACACTTCTGGATCTGAAACCGGAAATGATGTCATGTCGTCACAGGAAGAAAATAAGGCTGCACCGGGAGGTAGAAGACAAGAGAACAAGGTGCAAGGCAGAGCCGTTTATTTGACCTTTCAGATCCCAGGGCACTTCACAATAAGCTTCGTCAGGGAGTCAAGCAGACACTTCTCTGGCTCCCCCTTGAACAAATGGCATCACACCATGCGGTTCCTCCCCTTCCCCCATTCTCCTCTTGCTGCCCTATCAAGTGGCAGCAGGGTCCAGGGGGCATGGACCCTGAGGGTGGGATGTTGCCCGCCACGGCAGCCTGAGAATAGCTCTGCCCCCCCCCCCAGGGGATCATTTCTTGAGAGTGACATAATCCAGGAACCGGCAGATATAATGAGGCTGGTGCTGAGCTGCACGGGTCCCCTCTATAACACGGTGGTCCTGCTGGGTGGGAACCAGGGGACCCATTACACTTGCAGAGGTGCTTCTCTCCAGCAGAAGGAGCCTTCACTGGACACGAGATGCAAAGGAAGAAGCCTTCCATGGGGGGGGGGGGGGAAAGAGCCTGGACGAGGGGAACGGATCTGTGGGACCCAACCCAACCCTTTTACCTCATTCAATAGTAACTCTCATTAAATAACAACAGCATTATTATTGATGATAACAATGCATTTTTGAATGGAGTTCAAGATGCTTCACATTTATGACAGGAATCCTGGCAAATGCAAGTGGCAATTATTCTCCCTGTGCAGCAAATGGGGAGGGAGGTATGAAGGTCAAGAGAGGGGCTGGCCCAAAGCCGCGGAGTGAGTTTGTGGCCACCTCCATTCAACCGTCTTACATTTAGAACAACTCTCTTGTTGCTTTTGAATGACAGGTAATGAGAAAACCTCAGCCGCTCAGCTTAGAACCAGAGTCCTGTGATGCTGAGGAGAAAGGCGGGCACAGGGGTATTTTCAGTCAGTCAATCAGACGGTCAAACTGTGAGGCCGGTCCAAGGATAAGCCTCCGTGGGCCTCAAGCCACTGGGTCTCCGGAAGCCTCTCCAGTGCTTAGCCTGGCACAGGGCGTGAAAAGGCCCCTCTTGAGCCACCTGTTCACGTGTAACCTAAAACGCTCTCCTGAGCGTGGGAAGCCTGCTGGTTGCTACGTCATGAGCGATTTCCTGGAGAACTGCCGGGTTATAAGTATCTGCAAGGATTCCCCCCCCCCCCCAAGAATGTTAAATGGTTCATTAGTGTAAAACATACTTAAGCAGGCTTAAGAATCCCCTAATAAACTTCAACAAACAAAGAAAAGTGCCTCATTAAGTAAATAAGACAGAGAGCTGTAACGACTTTCTTTGATTAGCTGCCGAATCAATCTACTTTCCTACGAAATCATGGCCTGCATGTAGGGTTCCCAACTCTGGGTTGGGAAATCCCTGGAGATTTTGGGGGTGGAGCCTGGGGAGAGCAGGATTTCAGGAGGAGAGGGACCTCAGTGGGGTGTAATGCCCTAGAGTCCCACCCTTCACAGCAACCATTTCCTCCAGGGGAACTGATCTCTGTATTCTGAAGATCAGTTGTAATTCTGGGAGATCTCCAGGCCCAACCTGGAGGCTGGCGACCCTATAACTCAGAGAAATCAGAAAACAAACAAGAACACTGCTCAAGCAAGGGCCTGTTCACACATTGCAAAGTCCTTGGAACTGTCAGCTAAGGCTGCCATCTCTTGCCTGGGAGGTGGGATGGTTGAACCCTTGACGTCAGCACTGTGGAATGTTGTTATACTTCTCATGGCAGGCTTATCGCTCTCCCTACCGCCCCGACCTTGAGAGAATGCTACTGCCAGTCCATGTACCTTTTCTCCTGTCTAGCTATATTTCTTCCCACTATTTCCCTGGGGACTATGAACCAGTATTTTAGGTGCCTTTTTGCCTGATATGATGATTTGTTACAATGCATCACAAGACCCCTTTTTGAATTCTGTATAAATTGACCTGCTTGAGGCGGTGTCCACCATTACTAACACAAGAAGTGCAGATGACCATAGCAGACCTTTCTCAATGAAGCATTCCTGTTTAAGGACGCTTGTTGGTGACTGACTCTGTAGGACTCTCACAGTAACCCTCGAGTCTGTTTCTGTCCCCTTTCATCCAGACGCACTCTGTCCTCGGAACTTAAATCCCAGTCACTCCTGGAAACTGTTCCAAGGAGAGGACTCCCAGTGCGCATCTGATGCAAAAGGCAGACACCTTCAGAAGCTGGGTTTCCCCCACACTGTAGATGAGGTGGTCCTGGAGGTCAGAGTGCACGACGCAGATGTGAGATCTGAGCTGAGGGCTCTGTAAGAGCACAAGAACGGCCTCTGTGTCAGGACCAAACCCCCCCCCCCCAATAGAGAGGAGGGTTGCCAGGCCTGGACTGGCAAGGGGTAGGAGATGTGGTGGATGGGGACAGGGGGGAGCAGCTGCTGGTGATAGCAACCATAAAATTTCCAGGGATTCCCAGAGAGGTTCCCCCCAGAAGTGATGTCATAGCACAGGGCCGTTGGCTATCTTAAAAAACAATAAATTCCCCAAGGAAACAGGAGCTGGGGGCAGGGAATCCCCACCCCTACTGGGGGACTGGCCGCCCTAACGGAGACCATGATCTTCTTGTAGCCTTGACTGTGGGCCTCCTGAATAGTAACAGGGTTTCGGATAAGTTTGTTAATTTAAACTTCAAAAAGATGAAAATTGACATACATGCTGGTGCCTTGGGTGACTATTTGAGGAATAAGATTATACCTTACAACAGCCTTCTTTTCCTTTGTTAAGTTTTGCATCCTCTTTCCATCAGCTACCAAATGGATGATGTCCCAAAGCCCATACACGGGCCATGAAAGCAACGGCCTCTCCTTCTGTGTCTCCATCATCTAGCATTGCCTTTGAACACTGAAATTCTATTTAGTTACCTTGGCCAACAGCTGCTGATAGACCTATTCTCTGTGAATGTGTCTGCAGGTTTTTATAGCTTGTGGCAGCTGACTGTGAAGAACTGCTTTCTTTTGCCTGGTTAATCCTGTGCTGTGAGAGGGGGCATAAAAGTCCAAGCCCAAAGGGCACAGTCACTGCACCATACCCATTTTCTGCTTGGGGCACATCTTGGGGCACCAGGCCATGCCAGCCCATGTCAAAAGAGACACATGATGGCGGAGGATCTCACTATATGTTGCTAAGTCCTTGAGTTTACCGTGGGTGACACATGGACTTTGAATCGGATGTGCCACAGGAGTTTTTAGCCTTCCAGATGCACGCCAGCTCTTTTCTACTTGGGACCGTGGCGCACGGGTGTCAGAATCTAAGGATTCTAACAAAAGTCTCTGTTATGTTTAAAGCTTGTATGCGTTGTATAATCCCCTTTATCATGTAACCTGTCCCTGTATTCGCTATGTAACCTTTCTTTATGGCTTTCTTTATGACCCTGGATTTATGGCTCAGGCTGGGTCTGGTCAGTGTAACCATTTGGTCCGGGAGGGTGGCGTCTTCAACGCATGAGAACAATCGGCCTCTCACCTCCGCGCCTCCGCATTCCTTTCCTCCCTGCCGGGGAAGACGCGGACCAGTTTCTTATCGGCGTGTGAAGACCTTGGCAAAAGTTATTTGTTATGCATAAGATGGATACATCTAAGGGGTCTGGTTTAAGAAGGGAAATTTACAGCTTCACACCTAACCTTTTTCCTGTGGGAAGCAAACGGTCAAAGGACCTTTTAGCCCGCGGTTTTTCCCTCCTTGTGATTGGTTACCTATGGGTAATTCAAATTGTACTAGAGGGTATATTAGTCCTGCTTCTATTGTATGCTTTATCTCTGACAATGATCCGAGGACCTGTAGTAATGTAGTAATAGGAAATAAAGAACTGTGTTTCATCAACAAAGGTCTGATCCTTGACTACTTCGAGCAGAAGCCTCACAACGGGGAGAAGTGGTTTCAGCTTCCCCCACGTGGCAGTTTTTGCACCTTCCGACTGCCCCATGGAGCCATTATTTGCTCCACTGAAAAATAATGCAATCTCTGTGCCAAAGCCAGCAGAGTCTCCATGGGTGAGGCTGCCAGGCTTCCTGCTATGGCGAGAAGCTGCCCACTGATCACCTCTGTTGGCTGCTACCGCTCTGAGTGGTGGTGGGAGAAAAACAAAGAAGAAATCAATGCCAGCTTCTGTGCTGTTATGTCATGTCTGGGCTGCACCTGTAAGCGACACAGTGATGTCAGTGATACTGCAAGGCCCCCGTGTCCCTGCCCCCCAGTTCCCCCACAGGTTGCCACGGGGGCACTCTCAGGATGTGAAAATGGCTGGCTTTGGGGGGGGCAGGGGGGCGCATGCTGCTTCTCCATGCACAGTCTAGTCACAAGCAGAAAAGGGCCAACATGCACCTGGGAGGCCCAAAATGTACATAGCGCATCAGATACAAGGTGCTTGTGTTACTCTCCAGCCAAGGAAAAGATGTAGAAAATGGTGACGTTTATTTCTTAAGAACACACCAGATGTGAACGAAAACACTTTCAGAACCCAAATCACATCAGGACGGCCGTCTCCATTGCCCAGGATGCCGCATGAGTCACTCCTAAAGGGGCAGTAGTAGACAAACAACCAAACATAAAACTTACACCCACTGTCACTCCCTGTCACGCTTGCGTAGTCCACCAGCAAGTATAAGGACTTCACACTATGCAGAGAGGCCCTGACGCCCTCTCAGGACACGTAAAGCCAATTTCACAACGAGCAGCGCTCCTTCCTTACCGGAGACCAGGGAGAGGCGAACCAGCTGCTCTGACTTGCAGGCAAATACCCGGGCTGTCTGGGGCAGGGGTTTAAGATGCAGGCCTTTCCCAAGTCCATGCTGGGCTTCTGTAGGTGGGAGCACTTTTTAGAAGCCAGTTCTCTGTACTTTCCGGAAACAGATTTCTCTGCACAGTTCAGTGTTCTTCTCTGTACTCCCTTTCCACATGTGACAGAACACTAAAAGAAGGGGGGGGGGGGAGAAATCCATGACAATATTTTCACATTGAATGGGCACAATGGACCACAAAGAGGCTGCTGCCAAAGCCACCCCCATGTCTCTCTTCCCCTGTGAGTGATTTCACTGCGCAGGCTTGTAGTTGCGTCTTCCAAGAGAAATACCGAAATTCAAAGGAAAGCATCAGAACTAGCGTTTGCTTACCTCAGACCATGCCGACACAAACCAGTGCAGCTTCTTGGGTTTGTGACACCGCTTCAGGAGGCAGGTTTCTTGCATTTTTGGTTTTGGTTCCATTATACAGGCTGAATCAGGCAAAATCTGAGGCCAGAAAGAGGAACTGGAGCTTTTGCACAGGACTGCTCTTTTTCTCCATCCTTTCCCACATGTTCGAGAGCACTGACAAAATAGGAAAAAATAAAACATTATTAATGCTTTTCAGAAAGAGAAAAAAAAATGCCTAAATGGTGATGCTATTAGCATAATGCATTTTTACAAATTTAACGGAAGTGAGAACTGGCCATTTAAGCTTAGAAATATGATGTAATATTGCTCTGGATGTACTATTCTGGGGTGGAGGGAAAATTACAGTTTGAATGTTCCCTCAAGGGGAACTCTGGATAGCAAGTTGGTGGCTGCCACCTGGTGGGTGACGGGCTAGAGGAAGGAACATGGGAGGCAAACCCAGAAGTGACATCAACGTGGAGCTCTAGAATTCACCAGAAACTCTGTGGTTTTACCATACAGTTTCTAGTGAATCCTAGGTATTCACAACAAAGGAAGTGATGTTACACACTGTTGCCACAGTGACAATTTCCCCCCTCCCTCCCTACCAAGCAGCCCCAAGAGTTGGGGGCTGGCGGATTGAGGTCTCTCACAATAGCAGAAACCTGGCAGCTGGACGTCCCTTCAGTGTGATATGTGAACTTTCTAAAAAAGAAAGAAAGATAGTTTGACCATGAGGAAGACCATTCAAACTTGCAGGCTTCCACCCAATATTCTGAAGCAATGCAGCCTCAAGAAGGCTGCTTGGTGTGAAAGCCAGTTTCTGTCTTGGATTAGCCCTTGTGCTGTTGGGTGTCAAGTTTCCTTCCATCAGCCATGGATGCCTCAAGAATAACTGCTAAGCTTTTTTTTTTTTAACGTTAAATTCAGGCCTAATGGACAGTACAGTTCCCATACTAGCGCCTAGGTAAACTAACAAAGATCCCAGTCTAAATAACTTGCCAGAACATTCTACTAGCTGAAGAAGATGTCTGTGGATTTAATTTACCTCAGACCAGGGCCCAGTACTCCAGGTAGGTGGACAGTTTTGGGTGTTGCAAAACTCCCTGGTAACCGGGGCAGGGGAACGGCAAAGAGAGTGTGACACCCACTCCGGCTTGAACTGAATTCTCCGCATACAGCGAACATACCGATGTCGCTCTCCGCCTCCACAAGTCGAACTGCACTCACTCCAGTTGCCAGCAGACCAACTAGAAAAGGGTTTGGAGAAACATGGTAACGCTTTTGTGACTTCCTGCTTCATCTTCGCCCCAGGGCTTGTTACATCCCGCCACTCCACTTAACTGAGTGGGACGCACCCCTCTGGCCTCAGGCGCTCTCTTCTGAGGGAAGAGTCCCCTTCAGCTGGAGGAAGGGGTCGAAGTGGACTGAAGAGAGTTGTAGGATACAAACCAGTGTGAGAGAGAGACATCTTATCACATTTGTGTCCTGGCTTTCCTCCAGAAAGTTCAGGGAAGCTTACTTAGACATCCTCTTAATTTAGGCTCAGAAGAGGAGAAAAAGACAAACGCCTCTCAGGGAATCCAGTGGGTACAGGGAAATTTTGAAATGCCAGGAAAAGCACTGGGAAGGCCAGTTTTGCTTACGTAATAAGTAGGGTTACCAACTCTGGGTTGAGAAATTTCTGGAGATTGGGGGCGGGGAAGGAGCCTAGTAAGCAGGGGGATCTCAGCAGCATATAATGCCACAGAGCCCCCCCCCCCTTCCAAAGGAGCCATTTTCTCCAGCGGAACTGATCTCTGTAATCTGGAGATCAGTTGTAATTCTGGGAGATCTCCCACCTGGAGACTGGCACCCCAAGTAATAAGCATTCAATGACAAAATACAACACAGCAGGCGGGAAAGAAGAAGGTGGGGAAACACATTACAAAACAATGCAACCTCTTATCAAAACTCAGTCACTGAAAGATCAATTTCGCACACTAGTAAGTATAACAAAATATCGAATTCCCAAGTGCTTGCTGTAAGAATCAAGAAGGATGAACTGTCTGGTCGCAAGGGACTCATGGCGACCCCAGCCATGGGTTGTCCACGGCATGAGGGGGTTTCCCATTGCCTTACTCTGCCTAGCAGCCCCCAGTTCTTTGCCAGCCTCCCAACCAAGCCCTGGCTGCAGCCAACCCTGCAGAGCTCCCATGTCCTGACAAGCTCAGGCCAAACTGCAAAAATAAAGACCTGACAATAACGCCTTCCAGCTCTTCAGGAATCAAGAGCAGCATTTATAGAACAAGAGCACCCCGCATTTGCCAAGCCTTCCATATAATCCGGCAAGGCAAACCAGACAACAAAGGAGTTTTGTTGGGGGAGCTGCTATGGAGGTACAGAGGGAAACCGCCTGTGTTGTGGGCCAGGGTACTGCCAACCCCACCTTGTTTTATCCCAGTTTTTTTTTCAACCCCTCTCCAAGTTCCTGCAATGCGTTTTTGTTAAAAAATGGTCATCTGGTTAGAGTCATCGCAAATTTCAAAACACCACATTATAGAGGATCACATCACACACCATGGGGCAGCGGCTTCTGTGTACTGAGGACTTCCCATCAGTCTTTCATCCTGCATTGGTAAGGATAGCTTGTTGACGCTCCCTGAGTCCTTGCGTTCTTCCCTGTTTCATGCTCTGCCTCTGCCGTTGTATCTAGAAACCAGTGATGAGACACAGCCAAAACAGCAGGACGCAATGTGGTCACGTTTTCCCTTGCTTGGCTGTTTGAACAGATGTTCTCCCGGCTGACCTCAGGAGCAGGTTTCAGGCCCCCAGGGCATCTGCTCATGCTTTTCTCTCTTCCCCAAAGATGACTGTCTGATATCAGACACTGGCATGGAAAAGGCCGGGGGATGATGACAGGTGCTTGGCAAAGAGCATGGAAAGAGGGAAAGCTGGACCAGTAACCCCAGTGCTCTGCAAGTGACCTGAAACATTCCAGTCAACACTTCTCTGCACGTTCTGCCTCATGGATTCTTCTTCTTTTTAAAAAAAATTAAGTTTGCTGCCTGAGAATATAACGCACAACGCTTCACTGTGCTTGCGATTAGGGTTGGGCATGAACCTCATTTTTGTGGTTCAGTTCGTGGTTTGCGGCTGAACCATGAACCAAACCATGAATCAACAGGCCGGTCTGTAAACCGAACTGGTTCGTATTGGTTTGTGAGTCATTTAAAGTTTAAACCCCTGCTTTCTGCTCTGAGCCATTTAAACCAAACGACTGAGTGGCAGGGAGCCACTGAAACCCCTGCTTTCTGCTCTTCATGAACTGCTATGTATGGCATCAAAATTTGTGGAAGTTTGTGGCAGTTCTTCAGTTCATGAACGCTGCTTCACAAACCCCGAACTGTCCAACATTTGTGATGATCTTTAGTTTGTGCCGATCCCTACTTGCAACCCAATCACTTGAAGTTGTGTAACACGCCCAAGAGGCAGGTGTTTTGTGGCTTTAATCCTCACGGACAGGCGGTATCTTATGCAAAGACAAAGTGCGGCTGCACACCAGAGTCAGTCTGAAGGGGCCAGAGCCTCAGCATTGGACAACAGAGAAGGGATGGGGCACCTGCTACTGCCGGGGCAAGAGTATGGGCAGGGGGAGCCTTTAAGTGTTTGGCCCGCGACCAAAGGGCCTCAGTGGGGGAAATACAACTCTCTGCGTGGGATTTTTAAAAAAACGAATCTTGGTGGACATTCAGAACTCTGAGGGCAACTGGAATGTCCGGGAGCCCCTGGTCTCCACTTGCAATGGCTCCGGACAGCCAGCAGAAGAGAGCTGTTTTATAAATGCTCACCCTGATGTCAGGATAACAATCTCCGACCCCACCGCACTAGACCCTTAAAAGGGGGGCATGCAGAAAGCAGGGATCACACCTAGCATTAAGGAGCTGGCTGAAGGACGTCAGGCACGAGGGTTTTTGCAGAAGGTATGCTTGAGATCTGTACGTTTTATCCCACATGTCATAAATATACATTAAGCTGTTTTCTTTGGAGTGCCAATTTTATGTCCTACTTTTTAAAAACTGTGGCTTGGGAGTGGGACATTAATTGAGAAAAATGCATGCTTGGTAGGCAGCAGAGGAGTAAAGGCTAGGAACCACCAGCTTAGACTCAAAGGAGCACGTGGTTTCCCCACCAACATTTCCCCCCCCCCCCCAAGCCCCTGAAGGCTGGGTGAACATTTTCCAGTCGTATGCACTGAAGCACCACGCACAGGAGGGGAGGGATGGGAAGAGGGAACCATTCACTTGTGCACAAGGGTGGAGGGCCTTTAGCGTGCACAAGGGACACCGGAGAGAGGCAGGTTGTGTGTCTTACTGCATGTTACTGGGGGGGAGACCTTTACACAGGGCTGTTGTTTTTGTACATTCTGGGGTACCAAGTTACAGCTCAGGAGTGCATCAAGAAAGACCTTCAGTTTGCTTTCACTTTCTAGGAAAAAACATTGGACCAAAAAAAGGAAGTGATCTTCTTGGACTCTCAAAGCAAAATAATAATGATAAAGTAAGCTGATTAAATTGGCATAATTGGAACTTTCTAATCAGTTTATATGACCCATGAGGGAGAACGTAACATAAATGTTTCATGTCAGACAAGTTTTTGGATATGCTTAGCCACTTAGTCACCAACTCAAGCTTTGTTCTGGTGCAAACCTCATATTAATAGACTTCCATGTGCTAGCTCAGCTGGTTCAGATGGTCAGAACTGGGACCACAGCCAAGCCCCACAGGGCTCAGGGCCATGAATGCGAAAAGATCACATATAGAACAGAGCAATGATGTCTGGATGGTTCAAACAGTATCCCGATGTCTCTTTTAACTTGGGAGAGGGCGCACAAAATGATGTAAGATGCTATATGCACTGAAGGAGCCGTGATAGAATTGCTGAAGTGTTTTTAGTATTTGTGAGGACTGAATAAGCACGGCGCTATAATGAGACAGGATCAAGGAAAGCAGAAACGTCCTCAAAGCTGGACTAAGAATTTGAGTGTCTCAAGTTTCACCAGAGAATGCCTTTTAAAAACAACAACAACAACAACTAATTTTACTCCTCTCAGTAAGTTTTTACCCCTTGTGGCAACAAACTTCAGAATATTTTGCTCTGAATATGTGATTTCTTGAAGAAGCTTACATTGTAGCTATTAAATTTAATCAGGACTCTCCAAAAATGCACCCCCCCCCCCCAACAGAGTTCCCAACGTTCTAAGCCTTTTGTCACATTCGGCTTTCCCACTGTAGAGAGATCAAGAGCACAAATGGAAGATGATGTGTGAAGATGATGCATTTGGGTCCATCCACAATATGTAAACTGCAAGCTTGTGCAGCCTCAGTTTGTCTTGGTACTATGCAAGGAAGGGAAGTGGATTAGCCCTTCAAACTCTCCCTTTATTTTGCTTTCCAAAACAGGAGCCCCCACTCTGCTAGTAGCATTGGGGGGGGGGGGGCATAACAGGAGAAAATGATCTGCCCCAGGACTTTGGGTACCTTTCTACAGCCCTGGATAGGAATGGGTTTGGCTGTTGGTACTTCCTACTGAATTTCACAGAACAAACTAAACAGTCTGTAATTGGCAAAAAGATTAAGGAAGAGGCAAAACTCATTTTCCCCAGGAAAAAAAACGTATATCAGGTGAGGTCAGATGGAGAGTGAACCAATGGTCCAACAGAGTCCCTAACTGGGCACAACTCACTCCTATGGGAGTGTATGGGAGTAAAGGGCTGTACCACGCTCCATACCGGACAACGGACGGCCTGAACCCCACTTGGAGGGAGATGAAAATAATAGTACTTTGTTTTTATGGAACACTAAAGAATGTTCAGTGATTTATACAGATGGTTGTTGTTAGGATTGCAACACAACATACAGTAAGTCATCATTATTATCCCCCTAGTTCGAAAGCAAGAAATTGCAAGTAGATAAAGAGGGACCACTTTGGTGGGAAGGTAAACAGCGTTCCGTGCACCTCGGCATCTAGTCATGCCGGCCACATGACCACAGAAATGTCTTTGGACAGCGCTGGCTCTTTGGCTTGGAAATGGAGATGAGCACCGCAAGGGGTCATTTTGTAGAAAAAGAGGTGCAGGAGCTCATTAGCATAACTTATTTGCATATGCCACACCCCCTGACGTCACCAGAAGTATGTCAGAAGGCAAGAGAGAGAGAGAGAGAGAGCTGGCAGAGAGGGGACCGTTACCAATCCAAGCCTCAGAAATACCACTATTCTGGGAGGAGAGCTTCAGAGGTGGCTGAGGCCTTCAGAAGGCTGGTCGGAGGATCAAGGACCCCTTTCCAGGGGACCGGGGGGGGGTCATTTTGCTGCAGCCATGACACAAGCAGGCATTCCCCCATGGGGGGGGGGGGTCTAGCACCAACTCCCGGAGCTGCACTCCCCCAAGCTCCTGCTCGAAATGACCCCTGAGCACTGCATCCCTAGAGTTGTATTTGACTGGCTTTCGGGCAAGAGAAACCTTTACCTAATACAGATAAAAGGCTGAAGAGGGAATGGGTGGTTTGCTTAAGTCTCCTTAAAAGGCTCATGGCAAAAATGAGATCTGAACTGGGATCCCACTTGGACCATGACTCACTGTTCATTTTCTTACATGATGCTGTTGCGCATGCCCCACTTCTCTGAGCAGTGAGAAGTTTCGGGGCAAGTGCTTACCCGGGTCAGTTCCCTTTGGAGAACACAGCACAGGAGACCTTCGGCATTTTTGGAGTAGAGTTGCCAGTCCCCAGGTGTGTGGGGGGATCCCCCGATTTGAGCACACCTTCCCTGCTTTTGAAAGCATCAGTGGTGGTGGTGGGAACGGTGGCAGTTGGGTGACACTCTATAATGTCCTCCCTTCTAGTCTCTATGGCAGGCATAGAGACTAGCGCTAGAGCGTCACAGCTGCTGGAGGTCTCTGGGTTCTGTTCCCTTCTCCCAAAGGTGTGCCAGTGCACAGTTGATTGAAGGCTCCAAGCAGCCCTGCCCCACCCTCTGCAGCCCAGCCAGCTATAAGGACGTGCCCCAGCTTCCGGCAGCCCTCATTCTAGGAAGTTTCGGGAGCTGGGTGAGAGGTGCCATCACTGAGCAGAGCCGACCATCATGTGCACCCAGCTGCCACCTAGGCCACACTCCTGCTGTGTGGGCCCCTTGCTGCCGTGGCACTGCCAGGAATGTAGGAGGCCCTGGGCCCCAGCGTGTGTGTGCGTGACTGAAAGAGAGAGAGAGAGCCATGGGGGGGGGGTAGTGTGGCTATGCTCTGAGTGGTTTGTATGTGTATGTGGTCTTGACAGGGCTGTACCTCTCAAGTGCTTCCCCTTCATCTCTTGCTTAGTGGATGGTGGATGTAGCTTGGCAAAAAAAATGGTTTTGTCCCCTTCTAGGGTTGACAAAGGGCTGCAGTGGCTCAAGTGGTTAAGACGCTGAACTGCAGACCGGAAGGTTGGTAGTTCAACAGTTCAAGACCCGAGTGCTGCATGACGGAGTGAGCTCCCGTCTCTGGTCCCAGCGCCTGCCAGCCTAGCAGTTCGAAAGCAAGAAATTGCAAGTAGATAAATAGGTACCGCTTTGGTGGGAAGGTAACAGCATTCCGGGCACCTCAGCGTCTAGTCATGCCGGCCACATGACCACGGAAAAACCTTTGGACAGCACTGGCTCTTCGTCTTGGAAACGGAGATGAGCACCGCATCCCTAGAGTTGTATTCGACTGGCTTTCAAGCAAGGGAAACCTTTACCTTTACTAGGGTTGCCAAGTCTTACCTGGCCACTGACGGGAGGGCCCTCTCTGTGCCCGGGGACTCCCTGCACTGTGATGACATCACCTGGAAGTGACATCATCACGCAGGGCACGTTGCGGGGGGGGGTATGCTCTAGCATTTGAGAAAAACTCTATGGTAACAATAGAGTTTTTTCTCAGATGCTAGAGCATCCCCCAAACAATGTGCCCTGTGTGATGACATCACCTCCAGGTGATATCAGTGCGCCGGGCATGTTGGCGTGGACGGGGCTCTCTGGGGGCATAACCTTATGCTAGAAGGACAGTGCTGTGTTAGGATTTAAAGTATGGGACACTGGTGTAAAAATATCACACAGTACTGGTCCTTTTGGTATCTGGACATGAAAGGGCAACCAGAGGCCTTTTTGGTAAGGTGTGTTCCATTTTGTTTTGGGATAATTATATGTTAGGGCCAAGCAGGGCATTTTTTGTAGAAAAAACCCAGCAGGAACTAATTAGCATAACAGGCCACACCCAACAGCAGAACCTCATTAGTATATTAGGCCACATCCAACAGTGCAGCTCATTAGCATATTAGGCAGGGGCTGGGAAAGCACAGGGCAGGCATGGAAGCTTGCCTCTTTCCCCCCTGAGCTTCTCCGCCCCACTCCAGCATCGCCTTTCTAGTCCAACCCCCCCCCCCCCAACCAGAGGGCTGAGAAAAGGCGCTGCTGAAGTGCCTGGGATCTGAAAGTTCCCAAGCACTTCAGCATCACCTTTCTAGTCTCCTACCCACCCCCCCTAAAAAAAAAGATTGGGAAGGGAAGCAAGCATGTTTGCCTGGCTGCCCTCTGTCTCCCCAGCCAGCCCGCCAAGGCACACAGGCTGGGGAGACTGAGGGCAGCCAGGCAAACATGCCCCATTCCTTTCCTGAGCCTCTCTGCTTTTGCGGAGAGACTCGGGGAAGTGCGGGGGGGGAGAAGGGTAAATGCCTTTCTCTCCATCTTCCAGATCGGGGAGGGAAAGAAAGGCATTTTCAACATGCCTGGGTTCCCCTCCTGATCTTACTGCACCTGGAGAAGATCAGGAGGGGAACCCAGGCATGTCTGCATGTCTGCCCTCTTTCCCCAGCTTGCCCTCTGCGGCAGACAGGCTGGGGAAAGGCAAGCAGGCATGCTCACAGGCCCCTTTCTTCCCTGAGCCTCTCTGCTATTGCAGAGACTCGGGTAAGTGCGGGCGGGGGGGGGCATAGTTAAATGCCTTTCTCTCCCTCCCCCAGATCGGGGAGGGGAAAAAAAGGCATTTCCAAGGTGCCTGGGTTCCCTGCCTTCCCTTTCCCAGCAGCCACATGTCAGCTAGAGAAGGGAAGTCAGAGTAAGGCTTTTCCTTGTCAATTTCATTCTCAGCTGACTGGCCGGGAGTGAAATTGACAAGGAAATCTGGAGGTGCTCCCCAGAGGGAAAGACAACATTTTAACATGCCGCCTTCTCTCTTGTGTGTAACGTGGGAGGGCAGCATGCTTTGTAGCCACGCATGCCAGAGGTCTGGGTTGTAGGCGTGGCCAACTCAGGAGCCAGCCGGAACCCCGTTCCTGTGCCTTCCTACCCAAAAATAACCCTGGGGCCAAGTGGAAAACAGTAATTGAGTTACCTCAGACAAGGGCTGCTACCTCCAAAATGGACCACAGCTCACTAAGGCGGCTTCCACATGAGGATTTCCCCCCCTATATGGAAACCAGGAAGCCCCTACAGCATGGGGAAATACTCTTATGTTGTCCTGTTCATTCTGGGCATGATAGCTTTCCCCTTTAAACTGGATTAACAATCAACCTATTTGAATTGGCCTTGAAGTGGAATCTGTAGAGCTGCAAGAGAGTGGGGAATGTCCACGTTGACATTTCCTCCATACGGGGAGGAGGGGGCAGCTTGCTGCTATATCCCCTTGCAACCTCCCCCCCCCCCCCCATTTCTTAAAAGAGTGCTACAGCATGGCTTGGTATAGAAAGGGTGGGTTTCAGGGCTGCAGGGGGTCTGGGTACAATTGTAATGGGGGAAAGGTGGGAAGAGGCGGTAGATGGCAGTAGTCCCTCAAGCATTATCAGAGTAACATGAGATCGCACCACACAAACACTGTGCAAGGCCCTGGACATGGTATTTCATGGAGGGATTTAGAATATGTACTTTAACTCAAGATTAGGGCTTTGTTTTTCCTTAATCACTTCACATCTCAAGCAGATGATTCCAGTTAGACAAGGGTGCATGAAATAGCTTGTTTGCCACGTAACTGAGAACCACATAATTTGCCATGCACTTCATTACCTGGGAGGGCAAGCCGACATTTTGCAAGGAACAATTCCAGTAGTTGGCCGACTCTTGGAATTGCAAAGAGAATTATCCACTTGCACTTTCTGGTCTTTATAGCAGCTTTCTTTGGCAACCATTTGACCTGCGAGCATAAGAACATAAGAGAAGCCAATTTTGGATCAGGCCAGTGGCCCATCCAGTCCAACACTCTGTCACACAGGGGCCAAAAACACCAGGTGCCCTCAGGAGGTCCACCAGTGGGGCCAGGACACTAGAAGCCCTCCCACTGTTGCCCCCCCTCAAGCACCAAGAATACAGAGCATCACTTGCCCCAGACTGAGAGTTCCTATCTATACTTTGTGGCTAATAGCCACTGATGGACCTCTGCTCCAGATGTTTATCTAATTACCTCTTGAAGCCGTCCATGCTTGTAGCCACCACCACCTCCTGTGGCAGTGAATTTGTGGAGCAAAGCAACACAAGCGGCAAACACAAAGTCAAGAGCGGCTGCATACATCTGAAACGCAATCTCTTGGTTCTTTAACGCCACTGTGCACATCTTACATAACCCTGTGCAGATGCTAATCTCATTTACCTGATTAACTCTGTGGTTTGGCTCCCCAGTGCAAATACAAGCAGCCTGCAACTCCCCCCCCAGCCCTGCTTAAGAATAAACTAATTCACCACTGATCATCTCAGAGCTTTAAATAACTATAGTAACTTTAGCCACCATTTGCTCCTAACTGCTGGGCCAGTTGTTTTCTTCCCGCTCTGCCGCCTCTTTTCCTTCTCCTCTTGTTCCTGTCTCTGCTTGTTAAATACCAGTAAACCCAGAACTATGGACTAACTAGAATTCATAGAATAAACTTTGTCAAATCCTGCTATACGTAGCTGCGAACAAGAAGGGGAGGATTCTACAAAACCCAGTTCAGCTTCGGATTCATCCAGCCAAAGTGCAAGGATCAGTGCTGAGAAATGCCTGGAGTTTCCATCAGCAAAAGGGAATGGTCCCTATAGCTTACTTAGGGATGCTTAGAAAGTCTCCCCATTGAGGGATGCCAACCTTCAGGTGGGGCTTGGAGATTTCCCAGAATTACAGCTCTTCTCCAGAGAGCAGAGAGCAGTCCCCCCGGGAAAAATGGCTGCCTTGGAGTGTGGGCTCTGTGGCATTCTGTATCCCGCTGAGGTCCCCCCCTCTCCAGGCTCCACCTCCAGGTCTCCAGGAATTCCTCAGCCCAGAGTTGTCAGCCCGGCTGGTACCGGCTTATCTGTTGATTCAAGAAGATGAAGAACTACGGCAAGGCCCCCAAGACAGATATTTCCCAGGGATGCACACACAAGGTCCCATTGTGGTGGTCATTTGCAATGATCCCTCACAAGACTGTGCCACACGGCGTCCAGAAACACTGACTGAAGGGGGCTCCTTTCTGCTAAGTTCAGGCAGGGCATTAAGTCCATAGAATCATTGATGGTGGTGCAGCAGGAACATACCTGTCCTGCCCACCAGGCACCCATGCCCTCTCCTCTGGACCGACTGGTCTTACGCTCCTCAGGCACTTTCTGCATTGGGTTCCCATGCCAAAGAAGGTCCAGTGTGCCCAGGCCTTAGAGCCCTGCAGTCATCAGCCCATAAACAAACCTGGGTTGCCAGCCACCACGTCTGGGCGAGGGCTCCCCCACTTTTGGGGGCTCCAATCCACCCCTGGCCAGCTGAGGAAGCCCCACCCCAAGTGTGACCACCCCCCCACCCCCCCGGCCACCCCTCTCCCTCGCTTCCTGCTAGAGCTGGTCGGCAGGCCACCTGGTCCCCACCAATCAGCTGATGCCCTTTAAATCAGGCAGGAGGGGAGGGAGAGGGGTGGCCGGGTGGGTGATCGCTCTTGGGGGCTGGGCTTGGGGGCATCCCTGCCCACTCCCAGAATGCCCCCCAGATTTCCCCGCTGGAACAGCGAGGGGACTTGGCAACCCTAATGCAACCTATAAAAGGAGAGCCTCCATATGGCCCACTGGACTGAACAGACCCTGACCCTGCCTTTACCAATTCACCTGGAAGGGGCTCGGCAAGTGGCTCAGAAGAAGAATAGACAGACTGTGGTAGGTGAGGCAGCCCCAGCCCCCCCCCCCCCCCACACACACACATGGGCTCTGCTGGCCTAGAACACTTCCTGCAAAGGTTGGAAAAGTCCTGTGATTTGTGTTAGATGAGGTTTGGTGTTGGTATGAGGAAGACCCAGTAACAGAGTTGCCAACTCTGGGCTAGGAAATCCCTGGAGATTTGGGGGTAAGCCTGGGGAGGTCAGGGACTTCAGCAGGGTATAACACCATACACTCCACCTTCAAACTTTACCCAGGGAAACTGGTCTCTGTAGTCTGGAAATCCATGATAATCCTGAAGGATGGCAACTCTAGCCAGAGAAAATCCCTGAGGGAGCAGTCCCACCCTCTGATGCTGCTAAAGGAGCATTCTGACAGAGATAGAGGCCAATGGTGTTTGGCCCTAGGTAGCCTGATCAAAAGAGGCATCACTCTCTCGTCTCAGGTTACATTACCACTGCGAAGGGAGTATTCTAGGGTAGCCAGCCTCCTGGAGTAAATGGCTGCTTTGGGTAGTGGACTGTATGGCATTATACACCACTGAGGGTGACAATGGACTGTATGGCACTATACACCCCCAAGCCCCTCCCTCCCCAGGCTTCCCCCCTAAAATCTCCAGGTATTTCTCAACCCGGAGTTGGCAACTCTAGGTAGGCCCATGAGTGACATTCCTGGGGAGACCAAGAGAGGAGGCATCGCCCATCCTTCCCTCTGATGCAGCCAGGTGGAAACTAATGGTTTCCAAAGTAACGGTCTGGTATTGTTTGATGACCCCTCTTGTAAACTCTGGCAGAAGTCAGGTTCTATTGGCATGAGAGGAGCTCAGCAAAATGAAACAGACAGCCCCCCAACCCCCCCCCCCCCGCTCAACAACTGACTGCTGACCATAATGAAGGAAGGACTCATGGAAACTTAGGCCAGAACTAAACAACTGTCACCCAACACAACTTTGGCTGCAAAAATGGCAGCAAAGAATGTGTATTTAACCCCCCCCCCTTACCACTTTCTCTTGGAGGAACCCCCTTTCCTCATGGTTTTTTTTTCATATTTGACAGTATAAATGTGCACCCGAAATGCCAGCAGAGGGACGATGTCCGTGAGCCCCTTTCTCCCTTACAATCCCCCCCCCCCGCCCCCCATATCCACTGTTTTGTAGACCAGAACCCCGCCTGGGGCTCCTGGGCTCCTGGGAGCACCCCAGCAGTTCGCTTCAGGCTCTGCAATGCCTCACGGAGGAAAACCCACAGGGAACTAATCCCAGTTGTCCAGGGGAACGGGGCATACAGATATAAATCAAAAGCTCCCCCCCCCCCCCAAAAAACCCCAACCAGATGAAAGAAAAAGGGTTTTTTTTTTTTAAAAAAAGGGATCATTTGAAAATACCGTTCCGGTTTGACCAGCATAGCAACTTTAAGATCAAAGGCAAAACGGGGTGTGTGGGTGGGTGTGGAGGAATGAAGCCCCCGCTGCATCACACTGCTGCGCTGACCCCCCACTCCCTTTAGAAACAGAAGGGGCCGAGGGGGGGGGCCCTCGCATTTTTTATTTTTTAAAAAAGCCCTGTCTGTTAAAATCATAGCATTTTTGTGAATGCCACGGCATCTACAGTGCTGCCAGTGGGCCGGTGCAGCAGCCCCGTCCCCGTTTCTCCCAGGATTTGCCCGCTACTCTGCCCGCCACAGAGGGACTTTGCTAGTCTCCCCCCCACCAACCCCCCCCCCCCCCCCGCTCAGCACGTCTATTCCCATCGACAAAGGGAGAGATCTGCTGCCGGAGATGAGTCCGTTCAAGTTGCTTTTGCCTGTATCTTGGCCAGGCTGGGAGCAGACCAGTGGTCAACGCTGCAGGCCCTTCAGGCTACTCTCAACCCACTGGTGAATTTATTTGCCTGCACTTAGCATAGCTTCAGGCATGTGCAAAGCCCTGGAGCAGGAGGCAAGGGAGAATGGGGACATGGGGGGGGGCACATCATCTGCCCCGTGATATCATTTCGGGGGAGACCTCAGAAGGAATGTTGGGTGACTCTAGGAATTGCTGGAAACTTCCCGGGGCCACCCGATGTCACTGTGTTGTAAAGTTCTTCTCCCACTGCTGCTTGGAGGGGTGTCAGGCCAAGAGGGCTGAGAGCAAGAGGCAGCCCAGCATAGCAGGAAGAGGCCTGGCAGCTGAGGGGAGGCCGGGAGTCAAGAGAGGGAGAGTGCGGATGGTGCAGCCACAAGAGGACGCTCAACCAGAGAAGGAGGGAGGGCGGAGTCAGAGGAGACCCTCGCTGGAGGGATACAGGAGGTAGAAGGGAGGAGGGAAACAGAAGTGATCCATTCCTGTTTCCTGGAGGCCAACAAAATCCCAAGTCCTAGGCCTAAATGCAACCTTTGTAAAAATAAATGTGCCGAAGACGTTTCCCCATTAATCAGAGTACTTACTCCTTGAGCGGAGCCACCCCCTTTGGGAGCCATCTGCAGACGAGGAGCAGGACTGGCATGTGAGAAGATGGTGCAAACACAGTGGCAAACCCCTCCAAGACAGGGTCGCCAGCTCCGGGTTGGGAAATACCTGGAGATTCTGGGGATGGGGCCTGAGGAGGGGGGAGGTTGGGGAGGGACTTCAGTGTGGTGTAATGCCATAGAGTCCGCCCTCCAAAGCGGCCATTTTATCTAGGGGAACTGATCCCAGGAGATCTACAGCCACCACCTGGAGGCTACCAACCCTGTTCCAAGAGGATGCGATCTCTGCAGTGAGCTACTTCTGCTTATGCTTTGTTTACTAGGGCTGCCAACCTCCAGGTCGTGGATGGAGATTTCCCACAAATGCAACTGATCTCCAGGTGATAGAGATCAGTTCAGCTAGAGAAAATGGCTGCTTTGGAAGGTGGACTCTATGGCATTATACCCCATTATATCCCCATATACTCCCCTCCTCAGTCTCCACCCCAAAAATCTCCAGGTATTCCCCAACCTGAAGCTGGCAACCATATCTGCCATCTCATTTTGCTCATCAGAGCAAAGTACATGAAGTACCCGAAGTCTAGAAATATCATTAGCTGCATGATCTTTTCCACACGGTCAATTCAAATAACAATTTCTTGGCAATATAAACCACTATGGGATTTCCATGTTTAACACAATGCTCTGGTCCCAACAAACTATATAACCTATAAAGGAGCTTTCTATTCCTACAAGTGACTCTTCTGAGCTGCCTGGGAAGGCAGGCTATTCCTGGGCAGGAAAGAGTCTGCAGTAAAACTATATTTTTGAACATTTCAGAGATACATTACCTCCTCCACACGAGACTGAACATTCGGAATGGGTGACAGCCCACGTATAGTTATGCTTCAGTGTGGTCGTCTTTTCGTTTTCTGCCTTAGGAAGGGAATATTCCCAAGCGATTCCTGGGTTTTTACCTTGAGAGAGAAGCTAAGAAAGGAAACCGGGGGGAGAGGGGGGTTATACTTATCAGCATATTATTAATACTTGACAAAAGTTTGACGAAATGGTTAGAACATGAATTTCTCTAAGTGAGGACTCTCTGGAAAAAAATATGTGTATTAAATCTGCTGGCAAGGGTACAGCAAAAGCTGAGGTGAATTTGGAAGGTCTGTCTGAGGCAAAACGTCTATGTGAATTTCAAGAAAATACAGATTTCTTTATTGTGTTTGGTATCCCACTCTTTTTGCCAGAAGCTTAGCTTTGTTTACACTCTCAACAACCTTGTAAGGTAGGCCAAGCCGGGTTACAGTCCTTAGTCCACGTTAAGCACCCTTTCTGTTGCACCACACAGACGCATTCTCGCTCTCCCCTTCCCCAGGCTGGTGAGATTTCTCAGGAGGAGAGAGAATTGCACAGATTTAATCTGATGGGAAATTCAAGCTTGGGGCATCCTGCTCTGGTGAAACAGTTGCAGAACTTTGATTAGGGCTAGAATGACACCAGTCCTTTTCTACTGAAGCCTTTCTTGAATGAGGCTACAGTCTTAAACCTGGGGGCTATTCCAGAGTTTTAGGACTGCGATCCAGTGAGATTTACTTAGCTGACACTAAAAAAGACAAATGGCTATGGCTCTCAAAATTACACAGCTGGGTACTGGGCAGTTCCATCCTATTGGTGTACTTTTACTCCACAGGTGCAAACATTCTGAAGTCACATCCTGTACCTGGCAAGGGTCAAGAGGTCATCTACTTGTAACTGACATGCCAGTGCAACACCTTTGTTGCTAAGGAACAGCACACCAGGTTCTGCCTTACTCATCTGACCCACAGGAGGTGGCAAAAAAGCCATGGCTATCCTGTCCCTTCAGGGATAAACTGATGCTTGCATGACATAGCTGTGTTGCACAGGAGTAAGGATGTGAGCCCTTAAACCCAGCATGGACAACCTTCCCTGCCTGTTGATCCACCATGCAGGAAGTGAGAGCAGGCAGGGGTGTGCTGGGCACACCCCCTGCTTCCACCCAGCGGCCTCCGGTTGTTTGCAGAGTGCAACTGTGGGGAGGAAGTGGCTGTGTGTACATCCCCCTCCCCACGATTGGTGATGCTGCATTCCAAACGGGTGTCAGAAGAAGGGAGCTTTGACTCTTGAAAGCCTATCCCCCAGAAATCTTGTTGGTCTTTAAGAGGCGACTAGACTCAAACGCTGTCGATCACAGGGAGGCAGTCTGTACGCAGCCACTTCCTTTGCATGGTCACCCTCCTCAGGGCCCATCCCCAGAACCTCCAGGCTGTCACGTGGAGGCAGGGGGGGGGGCAGGGCCAGCCCAGTCTCGCCCAACACCCTTCCCTGTGTGCTGAGTCCATGAACAAGGGGGTCATCTGTACTGGACCTCAGTGAGTCTTGAGTTGGCAGTTTGGAGGGGTGACCAGGCAGGGTTTCAGCCTGGCCAAAGGAAGGGGCTGCAGGAGGTCTCTCCAGACAAGCAAAGAAGTTTCCTTAAACCAACAGACAACAACATGTCAGTTGGACCTCCTGATCCCCTATGCAATCTTTCCAGTCAGTATTGCTTACTAAAAGGGATCCTGTTCTTCAGATCACAGGATCTGCTTTTGCTCTACCCAACTCTCAACAGGAAGTTGGCTCTGGATTTTACTAAACCAGCACCAGACTTTAGGGCAAGTCTCCGCACAAAGCAAGGGCGAAATGGTGCGGAAACTCTCCTCCGCTCTCCTGTGAGGCCCCTGGGTTGGCACAAGGAGCGACAAGGATCCAGTTGCCCGCTGTTTGCAGGCTAGTTGCCCTGCTGCTCCCCTTAAGTGCCCTGGAAGCTGCTGAAGATCCAGCACGGTTAAATACCAAGCCCTGTATTTAGAAGCTGGAGTAGTAAATAGTTGCCACCAGCTAGTGTAAAGTCCTTTCCCCTTTGCGTGTTTCCTCTTTTAAAGATCTTCTTATGTCATGGCATAAGATTAGGATTCTGGGTATCACTAGTAAGGGGGGAGTCCTTTGTGCCAGAACAGTTCCTCGAATCACAGAAGCACACTGCATATCCGACTGACTTAGCGGGTGTTAAAATGGCATTTGCCACGACAACGGATTTAGCACTGTGGCACCACACAAGACACAGAGGAAAGGTAACCTCAAGGAAGCGGTACCAGCTAGCAAGAGGTTTTATTGCAGTGTCATTTTTACACTAGTCTTTCTGTTTAATTCGGCTGGCAGAGGATAGTCTCCACTGACTTTAAAAGGAGTCCATTCGACCTAGCCAAACGGGCTACCAAACGAATATTCACATTCCTTAATATTCTTGTCGCTTTGCTGAGGGACAGCGGTCCGCTTTGGGATCTTTTGGCCACACTGCGGTGCAATCTGATCAGCTGTGGTCATCCTTGTGATTTTGTTCATGATCATCCAGGATATAGGTTTGGTTCTACTGGAGCAAAGGTTTTTAACCTGTGGTCTCTGGACCCTTAGGATGCCCACAGATGGGCTTCGGGGAGTCTGTCAACTGGGCACAAAAAGATTTTTTGCTTTAATTTTCTCCACGTTACTCTGAAAATTCTCTTTCTTTTTAATGTCAAATTATGTTAAGGTATTTTTTCACTCCAAACAAGCGTAGGGCAGCACAGGATGCTCATTAGGTAATGTACAGTTGTTATCCTTTCCATGTTATGATGTCTAGAATAGTTTCCTACCAATAGGAATTCAAGTGTACCCTGCTGTTAAAACCATGAACATCTGTCCTTGCTTACACTGGGTCACGGTGAATTTTAAGGTAAAAATTTGATACAAACCCACCCTTGTCTGGCAAAGAGAGATACGGGAGCCCTGATCTTGGTAGCCGCTCCATCCCTTCATGAATCAGGGGTTTCAGCACTTGTTGCTAGGAAAACAAAAAGTTAACTACTGTAATGCTCTCTACATGGGGCTGCCCTTGATGCAAATTCGAAAGCTGCAGCTAGTGCAGAATGCCGCAGCCAGGCTTTTGATGGGCCTTCCCAGGTGGGAGCACATCCGGCCTGTGCTGAGGACACTGCAGTGGCTGCCAATAGCATACCAAATGCGCTTCAAGGTGCTGGTACGTACCTTTAAAGCCCTCTATGGCCAGGGTCCGACATACCTAAGGGACCGCCTTTCCCCATATACACCCCAGAGAGCATGACTGTAGGGGTCTCAAAATTGACTGTCCCTCCCGGGCCCTAAGGATGCCAGGCTCACTGCTACCAGGGCCAAGGCCTTCTCAGTGGCGGCCCCATACTGGTGGAATGAGCTCCCGGAAGAGATCAGGGCCCTGCGGGATCTTTTACAGTTCTGCAGGGCCTGTAAGACGGAGCTCTTCCACTAGGCTTTCAACTAGGAGCCGCCTCCACTATTACCATCAACAAATTCATCACAGATCCTGGCCCGGGTTCTGACATCTGGCTGGTGTCGCGGCTTGACCCAGGAAGAACGTGGAGCAGGAAAATTGCTAGCTTTGTAGGCATCCTTCAGTACGCCATCTTACATAGTTTATGAAACACTGCCAGCACTTTACGACTTTATTTGTAATTGAATTGTTTTAAATGATTTTATGCGGATTTTAAGTGTAATTTATGCACTAACGAATGTAAGCTGCCTTAAGCCTGCTTTGCAGGGAGGGCGGGATATAAACTGAATAATTAATAAACAAACAAACAAATAAATAAAATTGATTGGATGTGAAAGATGATCTGCACATTGTTTTGTCAAAGACCACTCCACAATTTCACCTTCTTATTCAGGCCAAACAGCAGCAAACCTTCTCAAATGAAATTTACTTTTGAGCAGAGTTAATGTTTCCTTTTTTTCTGCACAATATGGCTTTATTTCAGTCTTTTCCAGGAAGCAACCATCAAGTAACATCAATTGTACACAAAATATTGTGTGTGTTTATATGCCTTTTTCTGGGAAGAAGCGCTCTTCTGTGGCTTTCGTCAGATTCTCAAAGGGGTCAGGGACCAAAAAAGGGGGAGAGGGAGAGAGCCCCCGCACTGGAGTATTTCTGTGAATGGAAGAATCTTTGTCTTCGTAGCACACCTTTCTTACCTCTGCTCTCCTGCTGCAGCCCCCAAAGGTGCCCTGAAACACTGCTCCTGGTGGACCCTCAGGAACAGCGCGCATGCGGGGGGGGGGGGGGGTAATCCTGGGCTGTAGAGGGAGACGTGAAAATCTCGCCCTGTGGGCAGAAATCCTTCCCTCCCCAGAAGCACTCTAATGGATTCAACCCACAGTGTTGTGATGTCACTGGCAAATCATGCAAGTGGCCACAGCCGATATGATAAAAGCAGGGCGGCCAACCTTCAGGTGGTCTCTGGAGCTCTCCTGCTATTTCAACTGATACCCCACTGAGGTCCTTCCCCTCCCCAAACCCCACCCTCCTCCGGCTCTACCCCCCAAATCTCCAGGTATTTCTCAACCCGGAGCTGGCCCCCCCTACAGGTAAGAGAGCAGTGAGGGAAAATGGGAACAAGGACAGTGAGGGTGAAAGAGGAGAAAACTGGTGCTCAGAATAACCAAAAACAAACGCACCGCCAACAAGCACAGTCTGCTGAGAAGAGAAGTGTTTTTTGATAGTCACAAGTCCAAAAATGCATAAGTGGCTTCAGCTCAGTCTGTTTTGCACTAGGAATAACCAGCACGGGGATGGGCAGGGCCGCCTTCTCTGCAGGAGGCCATGAGAACATTCTGCACGTGGCAAATGGTCCCTGCCCTGCTGATCATGTTTCAGAGCAAGTCACACAAGGACCGGGGCTGTCATCTTGCTTGTCTCCACCTTCCCTGCGGTTGCAGGGAGGGAATAAAGGCTCCGGAGGTTCTGGTGGTTCTGGTCCAAGGGGTGGGGGTGGGGGAGGCGGATTGCGTGGTAACCCTGTGGCAGCCATAACACATTCTAGCTCCTAGACAGATCATAAATACGAGTGTCAGAACAGAACAATCCTGGTATGTATATGCCATGGCTTGTATTTTACCACTCCGTTCAACCAGGTCTTCCAGCCACAGGCTTCTTAGCCTAGAGCCATGGTACTTCTTTAGTGGCTTAGGAACGACACGTGGTTCTTTCACATGCCACCTGTAGCTTTTCTGAGCGCCATTCTCAAATGTGGCACCCACCCAATGTTTCAGGACATTAGACAAGGCCATTGCTTGGTAGGGCTTGTCATTGGCAGACGGCATACACCTTGAGACAGCTCCCACTGGAGGAAAGGTAAGCTGTGAGCCTCCCTGAGGTGTGGACCTCAGGCCAAAGATGTAAGTGAAAGTCCTGTTCTCTCTAAAGAGTGGAGTTGTGCTAGGGCTGCCAACCACCATCTCTTGTTTTTCACTACTGCTGGGGAAAAGATTGTTTTAAAATGGCTGTGTCCCCCCCCCCCAGTGATGCCAGTTCTCACCAGAAATTGCCAGAAACTCTATGGTTTTACCACAGTTTCTGGTAGTTCCTAGAGAGGCATGGCATCAGTTCTGAGTTTCCCCTGGAAGTAGGGCTGCCAAGTACTGGCGACTTAACGGCGGGGGGGAGTTGTTCTCCCCCCGGGAGCTCTTCTGGTGCGTGCGCTTTGTGCGCGCGCCACGGCGATGTAATGACGTCACCCGGAGGTGACGTCATTACACGGGGGAAGTCGTCCTCACCGGACGACTTCTGGGGCGAGGTTCCCCCCTCCGGCTGAATGCCGGCCGACGGATCGGGAACCCCTATAGCGGGGGATCCCCTGCCCCCTGGGCTGACTTGGCAGCCCTACCTGGAAGTGACATCATGCCATTGGCCTGATGGAGCAGTGGCAGGAAACAGGGGGTGGCAACCCTGTTTAAACTGTAGAGATGCTGAGTGAGTGCCACTGGCCTTGAGGAAGGCTTCAAAATTGGCTGAGCAGCATAGTAGGTTAAAGGTGTGCAAACTGTTTCTCCTCTGCAGCAGTGACATACCTCTATGACCACACTTTCATTTGTGGGCCCAGGTGCCCTTAACGCCTCCAGTTGATTGTGTGACCGCTGGTAGTCAAACACGGTTCCAGCAAACTTGTACCTCCCCGGCCAGTCCACTGTCCAGTGACCGTTGAGGTGGTATATTTTACTGGAACTGCGGACAGCAATGTAGGAGTTGGAGGGGGTCATTTCATAAACATGAATGCTTCGCGCTCCGGCAGGGATGGTGACCAGGGTATAGTACTCTGGATGGAAAAGAAAAAAATGTACTGTCCAGTGTCTTTGTAAGGGCTAAAGATTTCACTGTCATCCATAATTACTTGTTTTGAAATAAAAATTACTCCAGCTTACAAATCAAGCATCATTTCCTTTCCTCTAAACCTGTGTTTTGGCTGCTTTGTTGGGCCCATTCTGAACAAGGGAGAATCTTTCAACCTGCACAGAATTAAAACTACTGGCCCACTCTGCTCAGCGAAGGCCAAAAGGTTTGAATAAAAAGCAGAGCCAGTTGGGAGGAGCCCTTGGAGCAGACCAGGCAACACGGCTGGGGAGGGAGGGAGGGAGGGAGCCCGCCTTGGAAGTGGCAGGGGATTCCTCCCCGCCCCCCCCCCCCTTGCCTGAGACAGCAAATCCTGAACGGAGCCAGGGAGAGTTCACCAATGGGGGCGGGGGGGGGGGGGGAGGCTGCAAGGAATTTGGAAGAGATTTATATAACATCCTCTGAAGAACCCGCCCAAAGTTTAAAATCCCACCCCACTCCAAGATTCAGGGTATTTTCAGCAGTCTGAGTAGACAGTTCTCTCCTTCCCTTCTCTTTCCACTGAGTGACCCTCAAGAGAGAGATCCTGTCTGTTCTGGGGCATATTCAGTCCTCATCCGGCCATTTTATTTGGGTCACTGTCTTTTGGTTAACTGACAAAGTCATCTCGATTCTGCCCACAGGCCCACAGACAGCCTCCCAAACTGGACAGACAGAGAGAGACCTTTGCCTTGTCTGTGGGGCGATGCCTGCCTCCCCCCGGGGGCCTTGTCAGGTACACTTGGGCTGGAACTGAGATTCTCACAGCCCCATCTCTGCTCTGCGTTGCCTCCGAGTCCTGTACAGATTCCAGCTTCACAGAAGTCTTCACATATCAAAAGGGAGGTTTTGCCAGCCTCCAGGTGGGGCCAGGAGATCTCGCAGAATTGCAGTTGGTCTCCACTGAACAAAGATGAGCTCCGTCTGCAGAAAATGGCTGCTTTGGAGGGTAGACTCGATGGCACCATATCCTGCTGAGCTCCCTTCCCTCGCCAAACTCCACCCTCCCAGGTTCCAGCCCCCAAAGGGGCATGCTGTGCCAGATCCAGAGATGGGCAGGGGATGTAAGGATTGCCACACCCTGGTATACATATTAGGAAGCTGTAATGGACCCTAGCTTTATGCTCTTGTGTGCTCAGTAGAACAGTATCTTCTGTCTATTGTACCCAGCACCTGATTATTGGAACCTGCATGCTTCCAGTCACCACCCTAAACACACCAAACGATCCATCGTCTACAGCCAAGGTCTACTCTACAGCCACATCTGTTCCAATCCTTCAGACAGAGATTCTCGCCAGCATCATTAATGGCCTACAACCTATACTGGACACCGATACTCCCCTCTCACAGGCATTGGGAGGCAAACCTGCTCTTGCCCACAGACAGCCTCCTCGCCTCCAGCGACTTCTCACCCACAAAAACACCCTTCCTAACACGGGCATGGAGCCAGGGCCTGCAACAAACCGGGATGCCAACTCTGTCCCCATACCCAGTCTGACAGCACAATAACTGGACCTAGCAACACCAGCCATCCCATCTCAGATTCATTCTTCCAACGTTATGTAAGCCATCGAATGTCAGCAGAGCCCATCCACTCTCTACATCGGACAAACAGGCCAGTCCCTAGGCCACAGAACAAAGTGACATAAATCTGACACTAGAAAAAACAACATGCAAAAAACCAGTGGGAGAACGTTTTAATCTTCCAGGTCCTTCCACTGCTGCCCTAAGAGTGGCAGTCCTCAAACAGAGGGGCCTCAAGGGGAGAGAACAACACAGGCTGCTGAACTCACATTAATCCGCAAGTTCAGAACAGTGGACTTCCCCAGGGCTGAATCAGAGTGGTGGACTTTAATCTGGAAAACCAGGTTTGATTCCTCATGCCTCCAAATGAAGCCAGCTGGGTGACCTTGGGTCAGTCACAGTTCTCTCAGAGCTGTTCTCTCAAGAGCTCTCTCAGCCCCGCCTACCTCACAGGGTGTCTGTTGTGGGGAGAAGAAGGGAAGGAGAGCGTAAGCCATTTTGAGACTCCTTTGGGTAGTGAAGGGCCTATCATCTCCTCCTCCTCCTCCTCTTCTTCTTCCTGGACTTTAATCCAGCTGGCCTGGAGAATTTCTCTGGACTGTGTCTGGGCTGACCACAGCCTTGCCGTTGTCTGTTCTTAACTTACTAAGGTTCTAATCACTTGGTTACCTCTTACTAGGGCTTAATCAGGTTTCTGAGAATGAGTTTAAGAGCGCACTCACACCCGCTGCTGGAAGTCGATGATGCTGAACTATTATTAGGGGGAATGGGAGCTGGCCCATGGAATGGGAGGGATGGGGTGGGGGTGGGGGTGGGAAGGGCCACACACAGTCCCACACAAATTTCGATGTTATAAATCCTCTGAAACACCAAACCTTACATTTGTAAACCTTAAGCATTGAGAGCCAAAAGGCGCATCCTTTGCCATTAAGTCTTCAAATGTTTTGGCGAATGTTTCCATTGAATCCAGTCATCAGTTCCCAGAGCAAAACCTCCAGCAAACGATGTTCCTTCTCCCCATAGGAATGCTGGGTGATGTCAAGCTTTGTCCTTTTCCTTACCATCTGCCTATCTCCCAGGGTCACTGATTTCCCTCCGTCCTTTGTCTTCATCTCTGCAGTCCCCGCCTTCAGTTCTGGCATCAGACACCCACACACCCCAGACATGAGTTTTCCAGCACAAAAGTGCTCAGTTTTTCCTCATCTGAGACTTTTCCCCGCTCTCCCTCTGCTCCTGTTCCACCAGCTCTTTACAGCTGTGAAATGTAGAAAGATACTAAAGCTTTCCAATGAAACTGAACACTGTGCTGGATCAGTAGCCCACAATCCCATTTCTAACAATGGCTAATGATTTCTTTTCTACATAACTTGTTTTAAAGCTCTGACTATTTAGGCATAACTTTCTTTCTTCTTAGGCAGGATTTTTTTCTTCTTCAACGGATAAAGTTTGGGTTGTAATCCACAAGTTAGGCAAGTTTATCCCCATATTGCAGACAGCAGATTTGAACTGGAGACTCCACAAATAAACAGTTGGTTTCACCACCTCTGAACATCTCTTGCCTTGAAAACCCCACTGGGGTCGCCATAAATCAGCTGCACCTTGACAGCAAAACAAACAAACAAAACTCTTGGTACTTTGCAGTTCCTCCAAATGTAAGAATAGCCATGCTGGATCAGGCCAGCGGTCCATCTAGTCAAGCATCCTGCTTCTAACAACAGACAGTAAGGGATGCCCACAGCTGGGCCCCACCCGCAACAGCCCTTTCCTGAGGACTTCTCCGGAGACTCATGCCTCTGACCTCTGAGGTCCCCGTTCAGCTCTCATGGCAAACAGTCAGCCACAGACCTAGAACAGTCTGTCCAACTGTCTGAAGCCATCGAAGCCCACTGAAACCCATGGCCATCCGTCCCCACACCCCATGGCAGTGAGTTCCACAAAGAAATGACCCATTGGTGTGAAGCAGAATGGCTGGATTCGAGTCCAGCAGCACCTGAGAGATCAACCAGGTGTTCAAGGGTATCAGCTTCCGACAGTCAAAGTTTCCTTCATCAGTCATTGTGTGAGGTTGTCAGTCTTGAATTTACTGCCAACTATAGCTTTCACAGGTTGACCTTGAGTTCTGGTCCTGCGGCTGAGGGAGAAAAGTTCTCTCCGTATTACTTTCTCTACACCGTGCATGATTTTGTAGACCTTTATCTTGTCATCCTTGTAAATTAACAGATTGCTCAATAAACCACATCAAGAGCTTTGTGTGTTTTGTACCACTTACGATTTGTGGGGTGGTATTTAGTGTGCTGCCCTGTATAGACTCTACAGCTCGAATTATCTCCGCTGCACACTCCGCAAGCATCTTCCACTGCACTGGAGCCTAAGACATCATCACAGCCGACCATCTGCAATATATGGACCACATAACCATCTGCTTGCTCTATATTTAGAGAACAGTGATGACTTCCTTTTTTAAAAAAGGGAAAGGGAAACCATCAAACTTTCCCATTCTTTAGATGGGCTATGGGAAACTTTGTATCACCAGGGAAATGTTAAATTCTTAACATCAAACTACGCTGAATTATCTGGAGTCTTGATGAATTCCTGTTTTCTCTCTCTTTCTAACTCAAACATTTCATATTTCTCCATAAAGTGTCCATCTGCCTCTCTGTGCTACTAAAGTCCTTCTAGGAGGAAAGGTGGATTAAAAATGGAAACATTAAAATTAAAAGGGGCACTGCTCAATGACTTAGGCAAAATAAGGGATAGTCCACTTTCACATTGTTACCCAGTCACCACTACCAACACCACCCTTCTTCAAGTGGTGAGAAGTTCCAGGGGCACAACTATACAGTTCTGTTTTCTTGAAAGCTTACAAGATCTTTGTGAAATTTGCTTCATTTACAAATATACGAACAGCACAGTGAAGGCAAATGTGCTCCGTAGTGGCAATATCACGCCTCCACAGAAATGAAGTGCACCACCGACATGTGTCACCTTCACACAGTTCCCCACACGCCCAGCTTCCACCAGTCAGGCTGCATGACGGCTCCCAGCAGTCTCTCTGCCCACTGCCCCTAGCTGGAGCGTGTCAGCTCCCTAAACAGGGGAGCACCTCCTCTCCACAGCTTCCACTGGTGAAGCACCAAGCAGTCATCCTGGATTATGAGCAAGCCTCAGTTCCACAAGAGTGGCCCACGAGGCCTCTCTGGCTGCTGGGGAATCCTGGTCATGAACCTCCTGCTGCAGACAGGGTTGCCAACCCCCCGATGGGGGCGTGGTTTCCCCCAACTTCGGGCTCCCCAATCCACTGCCAGCCAGCTGGCCGGCAGGGAAACCCCACCCCTGAACAGCCCCACTGCGCCCGACGTGCCTGGCCCAATGACGCCACCCGGAGGCGATGTCATTGCCCTGAGCACATCGTGAGGGGGATGCTCTAGCATTTGGCTAAACACTCTTTGGTGACCATAGAGTTTTTAGCTGAATGTTAGAGCGTCCCCTGTAGACCATGCCCAGCGGGCTGATGTCACTTCTGGGTGATGTCATCATGGTGGAGGAACCCCAGGAGCAAGCCAGGAGCCCCCCGCCAGTAGACAGGTAAGAGCTGGCAACCCTCGCTGCAGATCTGCTCTGGCACTAAGCAAATGTTCAAAAAGGACCCTTTGGCCTTTCCCCCCCAGTCTCTGCAAACCTGCTTAAGTGCATTAATTAATTTCACAGCATCTATGAAGAAATAACAAAGGGGGCCCCTGTTTAGCATTCTCCACTATGGCAAGTAAGCCGCAGTTCTCAGAGCAACAAAAGAAAAGGAAATAACGCCAAGTGGTATTTGCTCGCCATTTACTACTCTGAGCTTTGGCAGTGGGCGGGCTTCAGTCCAGGCTGTCCCAGTGAGTAGGCCTGAAACACACTACGGGGGGGCATTCACAGGTCCCCATCCAGAAATCCTGTGTGGGCCTGTTCAGTGCATGCAGGAAAGCTAGGGCTGCTAACTCCAGGATGGGGAATTCCTGGAGATTTGGGGGGTGAAGCCTGGGAAGGCTGGGGTTTGGGGAGGGGAGGGGAGGGACTTCAGCAGGGTATAACGCCGTGAAGCCCATTTTCTCCAGGGGAACTGGTCTCTGCTGCCTGGAGAACAGCTGTAATTCTGGGAGATCTCTGGGCCCCAGTTGGAGGTCAGCAGGCCTACAAAATGCATTTCCAATTTCTGCTCTGGGACTTGCATACTGAAGCTGCCAACCTGCAGGTGGGGCCTGGAGTTCTTCTGGAATCACAACAGATTCCCAGACTACAGAGATCAGTTCACCTGGAGAAAATGACTGCTCTGAAATGGGGATCACTAAGGTCCCTCCCACCCAAACCACACCCTCCCCAGGCTCCACCCCCAAATCACCAGGAATTTCCCAACTCAGAGTTGGCAACCCCAGCTTGGATCCAGACTATTGTTTCCACGGGCGCCTCCTGAAATCTTGTTCCTGGTGGCCTCCTTCCCCCAGGAATAGGATTTCAGGGGGCATTTGGAGCTGCCATGAGAGGGGGAAAGGCAGAAAAATCTCACTCCAAGGGCAGAAGTTCTTGTGTAACACACTAGTCTGGATCCAACCCTTGAGGGCAGCTCTGTGCACAAGGAATGAGAGGAATCTGGAACATGACGCTGCAGCTTTCCCGGAGCCCGGGGGTCCTGGTGGGGACAGGAGCTGGAGCAGAACCCTTCCTTCAGGTACGGAAGACCCACATGCAGAGAGAAATAAACATCAGGAACATTCAGCCGATTATTTATGATCAGGTCAAGCAAAACTTTAAAAGATTACGACAGACTGGTTTTACCGTAGATTTTCTGGTGATTCCTAGAGCAAAGTGGTTTTCCTGGAAGTGATGTCAAAGCACACGCAGTGCCAGAGCCCCTCTCCTTCTCTCCCCTCCCCCCGCAATGCTGGCAACCCTGTGTCAAAATCAGACCCTGCCCACACACACCCCGTATGTGAGCAAGGCAGATGTGTGAGTGGCAAACAGCTCTTCCCATGGTGTGTTCCTTGGCCCTACATGTTTATCTACTTTTTAAGCTCTCCTTTAACCCCACCCTTTCTCAAAGGAGCCCCATGTTACTCTGCTCAGCCCTGAGCAGGCTGCCCCACTTGCCGCTCCATGAATATCTCGCTCCACCCTGACCACCCTCAAGAAAAAAACACAACCCCAAGGGAAGCCAAGGGGACGCCCCACTTGAAAACCAGCATGCAAGTTCATTGCAAAACAGAAACATCTTCTTGGATCATTACCTCACAAATCCCATCTATACAGACGTTACGGCTGTCCTCAGAGCACCGTGTCCCATCTTTGACTTTGTCTGACAGAGAAAAGAAGAAGTCAAAGCCTTCTGCGATACAATAGAGCCTGCACAGGTCTTGATCTAAAATGCAAACAGAACAAAGGACATCCCTTTAGTTTCGTCCATTTGTAAGGCTGCGCAACATGTTATGGACTTTTGCTAAGATATGAGAGCTACACATGAACTATGCCATTAGTTATGTGAGACATGAGAGTACACTAGCTGACCAGAGGGAAGATGGGAAGAGATGCCTACACTATAGGAACAATGCACCGTTTTCTGTGGTTACCACCTCCAGGCAGGAGGATTGATATCAGAGATCAAAGACACTCTCTCACACAAAGACAGGAGGTTGTAAACTTACATCTGCAACTCTATACACGCATACCCCTTTCATGTATACCTCCTGGTGCCCCTTCCTGCCAGCCTTCATCTCCATAGGATACATCAAAGAGCATCACACCTGGGCGTGAAGATACTGGGATGCTTCCTGAGGACCGGTTCCCATGGTAGGCGTTCCTGTGATCCAGAGGATCGGTGCAAGATCCCGCTGACAGCGACATCCTGCCCTGACCATCAGATAGATCTGAATATTAACCCCTCCTTTAACACTCCCTTAGTGGTTAGAGATAGCAAACGGATGCTCTATAGGTTTTTTAGGGATGACATCATATCATGCCATCCTCCCAGGTACCACCTCCCAATAGAAGATGCTCCCCAAGGTTACAAGGGAGCTCAAGAGTTCGAGTTCCAGCTATAGTTCCCTCTCCAATCCCTCCCCCCCCCACGGATTCCTGGGTGCACCACTGGGATCCACCTCGTGGTTCTCTGCTGGTTCAGAGCCACGATCCTTATAGTCTTCCTGAGATCTCCTCATCCCCGTTTTTCCAGCCAGATTCCATTGCATCTATATAGGTAAATATCACCCTCGACGGAAACCAACAATTACCTGCTCATGCACAAATCCCTGTAATTTCTATCTAATTTCTTAGTACTGTATGCATGTATGAATGACAGAACATCATCGTCTTGTGTAACCTTTTTATTATACTCTAGTAAATAAGCTATTTTACAGTGAGGCTAACACATGATATTCCCACTAGAAGATTAAAGGGTAGGGAGTCTTCCTACCTGAAATGTTAGTAAGAAGTTATGGGATCTTCATTTTTTTTTTGTTTGATTCACCAAAAGTTGTAAATTTATCAAGTGTGATAAATGTATTGCTATTGATAATTTATATTCTTATAATTTTAGACTGGGTTGGTGCTTGATTATATATTGACTTCACTTATACCCTGCTTTTCTTCTCAATAGGGACCAAAAGTTGATGAGAGCGTTCTCCCCTTCTTACAACAACCCTGGGAGGCAGATCAGTCTGAGGGGGTGTGACAGGCTCAAGGTCACCCAGCAGCTTCCATGGCACAGGTGGGGATTCAAACCTGGCTCTCCCAGGCACAAATCCACCACTGACCACTCCACCCTGAACACCGAAAGGGAAGGATATAAAACAAGGGTCTGATGCAAAACGGGAGAGATTTAAGCACATGCTTAGTTTCGCCACTGCAATCCATGTGGCTTAGAAGTTGTCCCTTCTTTGGCTAGAACAGGCCCGGAAGGAAGGAAGGAAGGAAGGAAGGAAGGAAGGAAGGAAGGAAGGAAGGCATCAATGACTAAATAGTGGAGGACTGGAATTTGGGGTTGTTGAGAACCTTAAAATATTATTCAGTGAGGGATAAGAAACACTCCAACAAGCATAACTCAGCCCAAAGCATCCACACTGAATAGGACTAATTTTAACGGGAGAATTTAGAATTCAAGAGCGGTCTTACTTCTCTCACTCAGATAAATGACTGTAAGCTTCAGGGAGAGGCAGCATCAGTATTTTGAGTCAGACAAAGAGCTTAGCAGGGTACCTCAGAACCGAATTAACAAAAATAATAAATAAGAATTTTATTTAATCCACCCACCCCATTCCTTTAAAGGAGCTCCAGTGAGCATACAATAACCCCTCAATTTTTTAAACACACCAACCCTGCGAGGTAGGTTAGGCTGACAGAAATTGACCAACCTAAGATCACCCAGGGAGCTTCATGGTTAAGTGGGAACTGGTTCTCCTCTAGCCACTTTAGCCACTGTATCATATCAGCAGTCGAATAATCAGAAAAACAGATGGGGAAAAAAATCAATATAAGTCGCTGGTATTGAACTCAAGTCAACAAGCTTGGAAAGCAGCTATGTGATATAAGTACCAATTCCCCCCCCCCCCCTTAACAAGGGTGACTCTTTTTAATTGACGAAAGGTAGAGGCAGAGAGGGGGCAGAGAAAATAAAACCACCCCTTCCCCTAGCACTGAAGCTCTGCTCCACACCTCCCCATGGCTTTTATGGCCAGAAGGCCTGGTGGGAATTCCAAACAGAGAGCCAGTTTGGTGTAGTGGTTAGGAGCGCAGACTCTAATCTGGGAGAACTGGGTCTGATTCCCTACTCCTCCACATGCAGCTGCTGGTATGACCTTGGGTCAGTCACAAGTTATCTCAGAGCTGTTCTCTCAAGGGCAGTTCTCAAGAGAGCTCCCGAAGCCCCACCTACCTCACAGGCAACGTTCCCTCTAAGCTGTGGAGTCTTGTGAGCGAAAATTCTGCTTTGTGAGCTACTAGCATTGAAGTTGTGAGTGAGCAATTTGGCTACTGCATAAATTAGTGTGCTCTGGAGCCATCCTTCCTGAGCTAAGACAAAAATGTGTGAGCTGGAGGCTAAGAAACTGTGAGCTAGCTCACACTAACTCAGCTTAGAGGGAACACTGCTCACAGGGTGTCTGTTGTGGGAAGGGGAAGGGAAAGGAGATTGTAAGCCGCTCTAAGGGTCATTTTACACCTCCCCTCTAAAGTAGTTTGACTGCTGTCTTTTCCTGTGCTGATTTCACAGTGGTGTGAAATTTCACTCCAGGGGGTCTAAGTGCACTAATCAACAGCAATTGTTTAAAGCAGAATGAAGCGGTTGCATACTAGCTTGACCACAGGAGGGCAATTAGTAGATGTGGACGTTTCAGTGGCAGCACGTTTTCACACCGCACAGAAGTATGGGCAGGGTTTTTTGGAACTAGAATGATTCCAGCGGGAAAGTCAGATGTAAAAACAGCCTTTGACTCCTTCGGGTAGTGAAGGGCGGGGTATTCATCCAATCTCCTCCTCCTCCTCTTCTCCTTAGCATTTGTATAACAGCCCTTCTCCCCCACTATACTATGACCCATAAAGCGCCAATGTGCTCAGGGAATTCACCACCAGCAGCTACAGGTCACTGTGAAGTTAGATGAAGTTTGAGGTGCATTGAGAGAAATGCAGACCTGGCCTTTCCCCCAGCACTGGAGTGACTCTGCAGCCGCTCTTCACACACAGCTGGATTCATGCTTTGGAGCAGCAGCATTATCTTCTCTGGGATAAGCGTACCCTTCAGTCTTTCCTCACAGGATTTCTGTTTCTGACCTCCTCCTGCCCACTACCTTTGCTTCCTTCCTCTGAGGAAAAGGGCTACTTCTATCCTAATTCATTAATTGGGATCAGAGGAGAATACTTAGGAGAGAGATGATTGAGCTCTTCAAATGCCTGAAGGGCTATCAGCATCGAAGAGGACAACAATTTGTCCTCTGCTGGTCCAGGCTGGATCCAGTGGGCTTAAATGGCAGGAGGCTAGGTTTCAACTGCACCTCAAAAGAGACTTCCTAAAGATCAGTGCAGCTTGACAAAGGAACTAATTATCTATGGAGGTAATTTAGATTCAAAACCAAGGACATCGTTTTGCAAATCCTGGAGACCTACGTGCTTTAGAAGGAATATTAAGAAAAATCGGCATCTCCTTGCCTTAACATCACTATCAAAAGCTGGGCAAGAAATGGAGGTGTTTGAACGTGATGGTACAGTTTACAGCATGAAGATGGGAGACCCCATTTTGGGCACAATCTGACCAAGTCTTGGTCCCACAGACCTGGGAGAATTAAGCATGTGTGTAATTCTATCCCACTGAAAGCCAAATCCTACTGCATTGTTTATTGGATTCCACATCCTGTTGATCGTATTGACCTACCCTGTGTAATTTACCTTGAGCCCCTGTGAGAAAGGTGGACAATAAACAGATGAACAAACAAACGAATAAAGCAAGCACTGGTACCCAAACATGCTTACTGTGGGTCGGATCGTGTCTAATACATTTTCATCCAGAGTATTCAGGTGTCCCTGACACTCATAAATGCTCATCTTTTAATTCGGAATCAATCTAGAACTATGACAACTGTAGGGCCACTAAGTTGCAAGGCAGATAAGGAATCTCTGAGTGGGATGCAGACTAAACTGGCCATTCCCACTGGTTCCCCTTCCTACCTCAGACACACACACCCCCATGTCATTCCTCAGGGTCCCCTAGCCCCCGTGGGCAGCATTTTGTGGAGATCAGTGGGTGGCAGAGGGAAGGGGGCTGGCAATTCCATTTTATCACGGGAAAACTCAGTCTAGAACCAACCCTACAGCTCCAACAGATTCGCCTGATGGGGACTGCAGTGGGGTGCCGAGTGTGGTGCTGGAGAGGGGAGTGGGTGACTAGATCAATGCATGAGAGGCAGGCACCACCACTTCCCCAGGCAACAGGAGGGATGCCAGCTCTCCGCTCGGTCATTCCCTTGGACCCCTGCCCGTGCCTCAGGCGTCTGTGGGGGGAATGGCGGGGGGAGGAGGAGAGAGGCCCAGTGCCAGTGTCGAACCAGCACACCTACATCACAGTTTAAATCAGAAGTGACATGGGACACTCT
The DNA here is from genome assembly GCA_029233225.1 of Lepidodactylus listeri. Classification (NCBI taxonomy): domain Eukaryota; kingdom Metazoa; phylum Chordata; class Lepidosauria; order Squamata; family Gekkonidae; genus Lepidodactylus; species Lepidodactylus listeri. The sequence goes on along the minus strand of JARCFY010000017.1, from coordinate 9,276,732 downwards.
AACAAAAACTCTATGGTAAAACCATCGTATATTTGCAAAATGCTAGAGTGTCCTCCAGGGTCCCTTCTGGTTTAAATGGGAAGTGATGTCGGCATACCAGTGTGATGCCAGTGTAGCAGGTAGGGTTGCCAGCTCCGGGTCGGGAAACACCTGGGGATCTGGAGGCGGAGCTTGAGGAGGGCAGAGACTTCAACCATGATAATGCCACAGAGTCCACCTTCCAAAGTGGCCATTTTCTCCAGGTGAATGTCAAGGTTCCAGTTTGACCATTGTCTCTTTTCTTTAACTTCCGTTTCTTTTCCTAGCTTCACTGTTCACCTTGCCATGCTTTAGGGGAGAGGGACATTCCTACGGGGGGAGTATGGGGGGTGCTTGCTGGTAACTTGTAGCCATAACTTTTCCACTCAAGATGTGCCCCTCGGCTTCTCACAAGAATGACCCTGGAGATTTTCTCTGCTTGGCATAGTCGATAGAGCCAGATTGGTGTAGTGGTTAAGGGCGCAGACTCTAATTTGGGAGAACCGGGTTTGATTCCCCACTCCACCACTTGCACCTGCTGGATGACCTTGGGCAAGCCATAGCTCTGGCACAGCTGTTCTTGGAAAAGGGCAGTTTCTGTCAAGAGCTCTCTCAGTCCCACCTGCCTCACAGGGTGTCTGTTGTGGAGAGGGGAAGGGAAAGGAGTTTGTAAGCCGCTCTGAGACTCCTTTGGGTAGTGAAGGGTGGGGTATAAATCCAGTCTCTTCTTCTTCTTCTTCAATATCTGTCATCGTTGGCATAGTAACGGAGTGGCCAAGTGTGACGTATGGGGATGGGGTGTGGGGTGCTTCGAATCTTTCCTATAATATTGGGGTTTTGGTGTGCTTTTGGCATTCCTGACAAAAGACCAGTCCTGAGTGAGCATATCTCTGAATAAATCTTTTAAACAAAGAAAGCGTGGAGAGTGTCTTAACTGGGGATCTGACCGTGAACTGAACTCTGTTGCCTGGAGATCAGCTGTAATCCCAGGAGATCTCCAGCCAGCACCTGGAGGTTGGCAACTCAGGTGCCAGGCCCCATTCCTGATCGCTCCCTGGGCCGTACGGTTGTCCACGGCTCGGAGGGCAGGGCTGAGGAGGATCTGCTGATCCCTCTGAGTGTTAATCCGAGGCACACACACGTCTATGAGACGCAGACATAGAGGGGCTCACAGTTTTAAAAGGCAGGGACTGAACCACGGATCGAGCCTCACCTTCCACTTGTGTGTAAGGTCTCCATTTGTAATTCCACCCTCTGAAGCGCCTGCTGTTGAATTCTGCGCACTGGGCCGCTCTGAAGCCAATGCTGTTTTTCGGGCACTTCTGATTGTTACAGAGTTTTAACATCTGCGGGGAACCTTCACAGAACTTCCCTCCATGAGAGGGTCTACAGCATTGAAGAAAACATTACTGGTGTTAACAGGCAAGCGTAACAACTTACATTTCAACAAACCCAGCACACAGTGGAGGATAAAGCAGGCATTCTTAGTGATATTTTTATCAGTAAACGGCCAAAATCTAATGGTTCTGATGCACACATTTATTTATTTACTTAGTTCACTTATGTCCTAGCTTTCCTGTCACTGGGGACTCAAAGAAGCTTATATTGTTCTCTTCTTTATTTTTATCTTCATCCCAGCCCTGTGAGGTGGGTTTGCAAGAGAGTGTGCAACTGACCCAAGGTCACCCAGTGAGCTTCCATGCCAGACCATGCCGGGTCTCCCAGTCATACCCAAATAGGCAAGTTGGCAAAACTTTGGATACTTAAATCCTGTGACTGGAGCTGTGAACGGACAAGACAAATCTTTCTACAAACCTGAAAAGGGCCCAGTTTGCAAAAAACAAACAAACAGTAAGATCTAAAAACAAAAAATATATATACTGGGCAGAAGTTCCTAGGTTGGGGAATTCCTGGAGATTTTGTCATGGAGGTTGAGAAGTGCAGGGTTTGGGGAGGAGAGAGGCCTCAAGTGGATGTAATGCCACAGAGTCTACCCTCCAAAGCAGCCATTTTCTCAAGCAGGACATATCTCTGTTGCCTAGAGTTCAGTTCTGGGAGAGCTGCAGGTCCCACCTGGAGGTTGGCAACCATAAGCCCAGCAGCACCCTCTTGGTGACTTGATGCCACCTGACTTGCATGACTCAACTTGGCCTGGCTGCTTGCTACTGTTCAATAACAGCACCCCATGAAAGGCAGTGTGGTATAGTGGTTAGAGTTTCAGAGTAAGGTCTGAGAGACTCAGGCTCAGATCCCACCTTGCTTTGGAAGCTGACTGGGTAATTTTGGACCAGTCACACACTTTCAGCCTAACCTACCTCACAGGGTTGTTGCGTAGATAAAAAGGAGAGAATAACGTAAGCTGCTCTGGTCCCCACTGTGGAGAAAGACTAGTTTTCCTATGTAGAAGCTGCAGAGGAGGGAGGGAGGAGATGGAAAGCTGAAGACAGAGGAGCTGTTATGTGAGAAAGAGAGAGGGTTAGGTTGGGAGATGCCTAGAGATCTGAGAGGGGCAGCCTGGGGATGGTGGGGTTTGAGGAGGGAAGGGACCCCACGCAGGTATAGAAGGATTTCAGACAGCCTATCTATTCTGTTTCAGGAACTGGTTACTAACATTTTTTTCCCTATCATTTCAGACAGACCCATTTTAGTAACCGGCTGTTAACAGAATATATTTACCTGTTCATACAATGCCGGTTGTCTCCCATTTGGGAAGTGTGTCTGAGGCATTGTCAACAAAAACTGCTTTCCTCAGGTCTTCAATCTCTTCTTCCGGATCTGAATTGCTACAGTAGGCTGCGTAAAATGCCCTGTAGCGCTTCCTCCAGTGACGGGTTTTTCGCATCCCCCCCCCGCCCGCCCGCATGCAATCTTTCCTCTTTTTAAAAAATTGTTCTATTGGGAGCGCTATAACACTATAACAGAACACCAAATCAGCGTCATAGCACTCCCAATAAAAAAATTAAAAAAAAAAAAAACCCTCTCAGGAAGATGGTGCGCACAGAGGGAAATGGTGGGAAAAGAAAGCAGCACAGTTTGAAATGGCCACAGCACTTCAGAGACGGCTCCTTACCGGAAGGGAAATGCTGTGTGAAACAGCTGTCCCTGTACTGGTTTCCTCCATGATGGGCAAATAATGGAAACCATGCAGTTTAAAAAGGCAATGTGAAATTGACCATAGTGCCATAGACTCCACCCTACATAGCAGACGGCAAGCGATAAGTCAGCAGGGAGGGAATCAAAACATAACATTCCAAGCAGCCTATGTCCCCAGGCAGTCCAAGCCACCTCCCGGGCAGGGGATGGTGGCATTAGCTGACATTCTGCCCCCCCCCCCAGCTCCCTCCCCACCACATTTCATAGGATACGCTTTATGGAAGGCACAGCGTAATGCAGGAGCGTTAATGTGTTCAACAGCCACCCATTCATTTTCCCCAAGCCCAAAGTCCTTCCATTGGACTAAATAATACAGTCGACCCCGTTTAACTTTAGAATCCAGAATTTGTGACATTTCAAATTACTTTTTTCCCACCATAGAGAACAATGGAGGGAACGGGGGCAACCTGTTTGGCGGCCCGTGGAATTCGATCCCCTGGTCCAATCTTCTTGAAACTTGGTGGGTATTTGGGGGAGAGGCTGCAGCAGCTACCCTGTAAGTTTAGAGCCTCTCCCTCAAACCCCCTCCCCTGCAGCTGCTTAAGCTGCTGCCGAATTTTGGCGGCAGTTCAACAGTGGGCCAAATCAGATCAGAGAATCTGATTCGGCCCGTGGCTGCCCTAGTGCCCACTCCTGGGCTGGCGGAGCACCGCTCCACCTTGCTCCAGCCCCAAATGATCCCTGCTAGTCCTTTTTGGCTGACAGGATGGAGGGGTGTTTGCTTGCAGGGAGAGTGCAGCCAGCCTGGAGAGTTCTCTTTGGCCTGAGTTTTCTCAGCCATGATGTGGTTCTTTTGGCCTCCGAGCAAAAGCCACTGTTTAAGCCAAGCCTGGCTTCATAGTGCACTGCTTGTGCAGGTTCAGAGGTCGTTTTGGGGTGTCTCTCTCTTTGGAAAGACCATCCTGGGTTCAGGGCTGAGGATGCTGGCAAGTCAACCCTAAAGGGAACTGTGAAGGCTGTGATTGGACGGGCTATTTGACCCAATTTTGTTGCTTCTCCCTTACAGATTTAAAATGATTGTTTGGACAGTGACATCTGTAGTTGCTGGCAGCCCGTACTCACAGCTGATTTCCCCAACACCGGAAAAAAGCAGTCCTTTACGGACTAAACTGGTCTCACTGCACAATTCCTGATGTCTGAAATTTCTCTTGCAAAATCAAGCCGTTTGGGAAGCTAGAGGGCACACTTGTGTCGGTGCCATTTAAAACATTCATTTACTGGTGTGCCCTTAAACAGATCTTCACCCCATGTGTTTCTCTTTTTAAAACCTTACGAAGAAAGACACCTATATGTTTCAGCTGTTTTTTGCCTACAGCTTTGTGGCCCATGTGGCTGGGAAGTTGTGCTTTTTCAGAGAGAGAGGCAATCTGAGAATGATACTCTGACTCCAGCTTCGCTCCAAGTTTTTAAATAAAAACTTCAGCACATGAGACACAGGATGAGGCTTCTCAATTCACTCCCTCCAGCGTTGAAACTTTTGAAACATTTAATTTTTCAAAACCACAGTTTAAAAAACACTGTCCGCACAGCCACACTATAAATCCCAGCAGTCTCGTCCTGGAATCCCAATGGCCACCAACTGCCAGGAGTGTGAAGCAATACTTCCCATGAGCACTTATGCACACGCTTAAAGGACAAATAGTAAAGAAAAGCTCCCACTCCGCAGCTGCCGTCTGATCAGTCCTCCACAGGGTGAGTGCAGGATGAAGTGGGTTAAGGATGGGATGTCTGATCAAATGTCTCAGTTACAAAAAATAACAGAGTAATTTGAGGCGGGGCCAGACCATGCTAACCCTGCCATGTGACCACAGCCTTAGTCTGCGCCTGGTATCAAAACCTGAGATAATAAGTAGGCCACCCTTCCCCAGCCTCCCAAATATACATTTACAGATTGTTTAAGTCTGAACAAAAGAGCCACAAATCATTCATTTAACATGCTGTGGACTTTATGCACATCAATGCCTTAAACAATCGCTTCAGTTTCACATTACTGTCTATCCTGTTTCACTCACGAAACTATGTGAAATATTCCCTTCATCTTGGTGGGGGAATGGACCATTATGTCATGTCTCATTTGGACCCAACGTACCTAAAAAAAATAAATCGTGCAGGGCACGTGTAGATTTCTGAAAATGGCTGGAAGCAGAAGCAGCACTTGAACGCTGTTTTATCTTGCTTCCTTTGACTCTTCATCAGTGCTTTTGTAACTCACTCCCACAGCACTTTCAGTACAGGTTGGCTTTCAGCATTTTCAGGCAGAAGGGAGAGTGGGTTCTGTCCCAAGGCAGAGATATGGTGGCCAGGTGGGGGGTAGGAAGTGGAGAGGAGTGCAGACGGAGTGACGGCAAAGACAGGCATCAAGCAACCACTGGGAACAGGATTTCTCTATCTTTCTCTCTTGCTAAACTGGCCATTGTGAAAGCTCGCCATCTTCTAATGTAGTTCCAGGTGGTCAGCCGTGTTAGTCTGAAGCAGCAGAACAAATTTAGATCCCAGTGGCACCTTTAAGACCAACAAAGGTTTATTCAAGGTGTGAGCTTTTGCTGTGCAGCCTCTGCCTGTAAGTCTGAACTCACCTTCCGTTCCAATGTATTTGAAAAAGTGTGCGTGCACATGAAAGCTCATACCTTGAATAAAACTTTGTTGGTCTTAAAGGTGCCACTGGACTTCTGACTTGTAAAGCTCTTTTGTATCCCTTCATGCATTTGAATCACACTCCCTGGTTACACAGCCCCTTTTCCTGAAAGCACCATTCTGTTAACAAGGTTAAACTCCAAACAAGGATAAATTCCAAAAATGTCATTATGTCAGGCCTTGGAGAACCCCCCCCCCCCCGCCAAGGAATTTTAGTATCATTTAAGGAAGTGTACACACTGACCTGGAGAGCCCAGGCTAGCCTCATCTTGTCAGATCTCTGAAGCCAAGCAGGGTCAGGCCTGGTTAGCCCTTGAATGGGAGGCCAGCAAGGAAGACCAGGGTTGCAAGGCAGAGGCAGGCAAGGGCAAACCACCTCCGAATGCCTCTTGCCTTGAAAACTACAGGGTTGCCGGAAAACAACTGCAACTTGATGGCACTTTCCACCAAGGATGTGCACTTTCCTGCGCTAAATATGCTTCGTGACTCATGGTGGAGAGCACATTAAGGGTCTGAAAAATATTTTCCTTTGTGCCAAAGGAAGGTCAAACGATAAGCTTGGGGAATGGCAATTATGCATTCCACATTATATCCCGTTTACCCCCTGGTGAGCAGACATCCGCTGGCTACCAGGCTTCCCCCACCATTGAGGAGCGCCTGTTCAGCACCTACAGCCCCCTGCAGTGGCAAAACTGGTCAGGTGACATGGAGAAAATTCTTTCCCTAGCTTAATGTAGCAGCTGACTGCAGAATGAAGACAAGACCTGCCAACCTCAACACAGATAACCTGAAACACGCCTTTCAAAGTCCCCTTTCTCTCCCATCCTTGTACATTCCGGCCTTCGCATGTGGCAGAATGAGGTGGATATGAAAGTGGTAGAAGGAACTTTGTGAATATTCCTCTATATAAAAAGAAACACAGAGAGACAGAGAAAAGCCTTCTCAACAGTAAGAAAACTACCACTGGCCATGTAACTCCTCCTTTCCCTGAAAAGCTGCTTGTACAGAACATCTTATCTAGGACGGCATTCAGAAATGGCAGCCCCTATGTGCAGTTGTATGTAATACAGACCGTTCTATTGCTTTGGGTTTTTACCACACTATCCTCCTGTATGAACCAACCGTGTTAAACAGAACAAGGTGGCAGAATTCTGGATTGTACCGTTTAGGACTGTTAACAGCAGTATGTCATGTTTTTAAATAATAATTGTTAACATTAATATAATACTTCAGAGTGTATAAAATGCTTCCCATAATTATCTTTTTGTAATCCTTATAACAACCTTAAAAGGTATTAAACATGTATTACAGATAAGGGGATGTGTTCTTCATGGCAGAGATGAGATTCAGACTTTTTAAACCTACAGTTTAGTCCTTTCACCTTCTCACAACACCAGCTCCTGTTGCTGGAAGGAAGCAAGAAAAGGGGAGAGGTTACAGCGGCTTTCTGGGAAGGGAAAGGAGAAATAGTGGAGGAGGGAAATGAGATGCCCCTACTATAGGTCCTTGCGGGTCCCCTGCTTGTATAACTACAATTTTGCAGCAAACTTCATCTGAATCAAGTTATTTTTGGATTATGTTCGTGCTGAATTTTTCCCCTTCCTCAAACATTCATAAAGTTATTTATTTATGTTGTCCATATCCTGCCCATCCTCCTCTTAATAGCCATATGAGATAAGTTATGTCCATGTGTGTGTGGTGGTGAATTTCCTGAAGTTCCTTGAAGGTCGCCCAGTGAGAAGCTGGGAAACAAATTACAGATAAAGACTTGGTTGTTTTGATTTTGGTTAGCCTTCCCAAGTAGCAGCCACTGCTAAGTCAGCCTTCTACCATCTTTGGCTTATTTGGCAGTTGGTTCCCGTCCTCGACCGCGAGGACCTGGCTACAGTGATCCATGTGATGGTCACCTCAAGACTAGACTACTGTAACACTCTCTAAATGGGGCTGCCCTTGTTGCAAATCCAGAAGCTGCAGCTAGTGCAGAATGCCACAGCCAGGCTTTTGATGGGCCTTCCCAGATGGGAGCACATCCGGCCTGTGCTGAAGGCACTGCACTGGCTGCCAATAGCATACTGAATTCGCTTCAAGGTGCTGGTACTTACCTTTAAAGCCCTATATGGCCAGGGTCCGACGTACCTGAGGGACCACCTTTCCCTAGATATACCCCAGAGAGCATTACGGTCAGGGTCACAACACCGATTGACCCTCCTGGGCCCCAAAGATGCCAGGCTCTCTGCCACCAGAGCCAGGGCCTATTCAGTGGTGGCTCCATACTGGTGGAATGAGCTCCCAGAAGAGATCAGGGTCTGCAAGATGGAGCTCTTCCACCAAGCCTTCAAGTAGGACCCGCCCTCAGCACTACCACCAACATCTGTAGTTATGGGCCACCTCCAGCTTTGAGATCTAGTTATACCATCGTATGACGTCAGAAGATCACTGAGTCTGAAATGGTCTGCTGCTACGTCATATAGCATGCCATCGTAATTATTGATGGAATGATTACTATTACTATCACTTTATGAGTATCTGACTGTCTTAAAATGTTTTAAATGTTTTATGTGGATTTTATGGTACTTGGTACCGATCAATGTAGGCCACCCTGAGCCTGTTCGTGGGGGGGGGGGGGCGAAATATAAACGGAATAAATAAATAAATAAATAAATAAATAAGTCACCTACTCCAACTCCCTTGCTCAGAGCAGGAATTAGTCAACTACATCACCCCACTCTGCTTAAAGGAGTGCACCCCTTAAACAAATGTTTTAAAATGATTGAAAAAAGCATTTACAGGAGAAGTTCTTGTAGGGCTGTCCCTTTAGAAAAGTGGGTGGAGCCCCCAGAAGCCTGCTGAGTCATCTTCTTCTAGCTGAGAGTCTGTGATGACATACCAGGGTCCCATCTCAAGTAAATGGCTCTTCATTCTCTCCTTCCAAATGTGATAATTGCCATCTATCAGCCTATCTAGTAGATAGCTGTGCTGAGCTGTGCAGGAAGCAGCCATTTTGCAGTTTCTGCTTTTCCCATACCAATTTGTCTAAACTTTCCCTTTTTTACAGTCATGTTCACACTGGGCCCATAACCCTGTTGGCAGAGTTTAAATATGTAAGGAAGTGGAGAACTGACTATTTAGAGAAAAATAAGTAAGTTTATTAAAGAAGAACAAACTGTTATAGAACACAGAAGAGAAAGACAGCCTTAACTGTCTAACTAAGTGCTGTGAGAGGAACAAAGAGCAAGAGGAAGCTTTACAGGAGAAGAAGTTGAACAGGAAACAGTAAGGACACAAATTGAAAAAGTGGGAAGTTCCTAGTCTAGCTATGCTACCAGTCCTTCCACTGTGCCCATGTAGGATGATCTTAAGATCTTCTGCATTAAGGCTGCACTATAGAACCTACATATTCCAACAGTAGGACCCCCTCCCCAAATCTATGGTAAAGACCCTGGAGATTTGGGGTGATTCCTAGAGCACTGCCATCATTTCTGGGTTTGGACACAATCCCCCCTCCCCACTTTTCCCACTTTGATGATTACCATCAGCCAGCAAGTGAGTAGATTAGTGGGGAAGTATCTCTTGGGGGCAGACTGATCGTACCTCTATTGCTGGCAGACCCACAGGGTCTACCTGGCTCAGACCCAGAGTGAAATGACAGCAACAGTGGATGTAGACTTGCCTGCTCCCATCGTCACTGGGGCCTCAGTGTAAGCCAAGTGGCCCCTATGGTTCTGCCAACACCACAGGGCATCCAGCATAGTATTCTCTACCCTGACAAGAAGCTTTTTCCAACTTCAGGCAGAGGCCTTTCCCCAATGCTGCTACCAGAGGTTTGTTTTTTTTAAATGAGATATCCTAGGGGGATGAACCATCTGCATGCAAAGCACGCTCTCTGCTACTGAGCTGTGGTTCAGGGTATCAAACTCTTTCTCAAAAGTAAGGGTTAAAATCTGAGTATTGTGCATTTCAAGTTTCGATGCAAACAGAAATGGCCTAGTTATGGCCTAGTGCCTGGATTGCTGACACAAGCCCTACAATAATGCAGTAACTCTTTTGGCTTTCAGTGGTAGTATGCAGCTCATTCCGTCGCTCATGAGAGCCAGCGCCGTGTCGTGGTTTGAGAGCAGCAGCCTCTGCTCTGGAGAAATGGGTCTGACTCCCCACTCCTCCTCCTCCTCCACACGAGGCCTGCTGGGTGACCTGGAGCCAGTGGCAGGACTCTCTCAGCCCCAGCTACCTCACAGGCAGTGTTCCCTCTAAGCAGAGTTAGTGTGAGCTAGCTCAGTTCTTTAGCCTCCGGCTCACACATTTTTGTCTTGGCTCAGGAAGGATGGCTCCAGAGCAAACTGATTTATGCAGCAGCCAAATCGCTCACACATGACTTTAATGCCAGTAGCTCACAAAGTAGAATTTTTGCTCACAAGACTCCACAGCTGAGAGGGAGCATTGCTCACAAGGTGCCTGTTGTGGGGAGAGGAAGAGAATGACTGTAAGCCACTTTGAGACTCCTTAAAAGACAGAAGAAAGTGGAGTATAATTGTATTTATTTAGACTGGGCAGGGCTCAGGGTGGTTTACAACAAGATAAAAACAATAGATGATTTAGATTTTCTGCCCAAGGCTACCGCTATATGAACAGCTCTAGATAGACAGAGATAGATAATTTAGATTGTTATTTAGATTAAGTTAAAACCATAATAAAATACCCATACAACCAATGTATAAAAGACAGTCTGTTCCAAGATGGCAAAATTTCAGAAAAAATTGCAGCTTCCCTGTAGCCTCCTAGGGGGGTTAGGTGAAGGGAGACAGGAGGCATGAGAGTGCCGGTTTAGTTGCTGTCCTGTCGCTGTCCTCAACCAAAGGCCCGGTGGAACATCTCTGTCTTACAAGCCCTGTGGAAAGGTAACAGATCCTCCAGGGCACGGATGTCCTCTGGCAGAAAGTTCCACCAGGTTGGGGGGGGGGGGGGGGGAGCAGGGCTGAAAAAGGACCTCCCTCGGGCAACCTTCATCGGACCACCAGAAGGTTTTTACTGTCAGAGCGTAATGCGCTGCTGGGGGTATACTGAAAGAGGAGGTCCTGAAGGTAAGTGGGTTCCTGACTGCTAAGGGTCTTAAAGGTCAAAAACAGTACCTTGAATATGATCCAGCACCCCACTGATGGCCAGTGCAGTTTGCGCAGCACTGGTCAGATGTGTGCCATCCAAGGAGTCCCAGTGAGGACCCATGCAGCCGCATTCTGGACCAGTTGGGGCTTCTGAGTCAACCTCAAGGGAAGACCCACATAGAGCGAGTTACAGTAGTCTTATCCTGGAGGTGACCATTGCATGGATTACCATGGTTGGGTCAGGGCAAGACAGGTAGGGAGCCAGCTGCCAAACCTGGTGCAGTTGGAAAAACACCACCCTGGCAACCTTCGCTGCTTCTACTATTCTTCTTCCTTTAAAATATTTATACCCTGCCTTTCTCCAAATGGAATCCACGTGGCTTTGCAACACGACATACAACAATATAAAAAGAAAAACTTTCAGGCTTGCAACAAGAAAGTCACCTTGGATTGGTGCAGTTTCGCTCTCGGTACGATATGCCCCCTCCACAGGTTCTGGAACAAGATGACCACCTGGACCACTCTGACCACTGTCCATGGGTCGGCCTGGGCCCTTCATCCCCGTATTTCACGCACTGGCCTCCACGACACCACTGGAACAGGCAACATTTTTGGTTCAGAACTTTGGTATGTTCATCAGGTCCCACTTTCAACACGCTTTCAAAATATTTGTTAAATGTTTTCTGAAATGCATCTTGTTATTTTGCACGTGCACGGTAGAATAATAAATAGTTTCATGCTGGTTTTATTAAGATATTCACACAGAGAACCTCTCACCCACAAGAGAGGGTGCTCTTCGATTATCCATCCTACTTAACCATACAAAGATAATGTGTTCTGTCTCCTCAAAATTACTGTATCATGGAATGCTTTCTGAGGATCATCATCCGAGGCAAGAAAGCTCACTGTGAAATGAACTTTAAAAAATGGGGAAAGAGCTGTGAGGGCAGAAGAACAACTGGGCTATGATCTTTTTCAGTTACACTGTTTCCCCAATCCAAATCCTCCCCCCAGCCTAGGTTGCCAATCTCCAGAGTGACAAATGACCTCCAGACTACAGGGATCAATTTCCCTCGGGGGGAAAATGGCTGCTTGGAGGGTGAACTCTGTGATATTAAACCCCACTGGGATCCTTCCCCAAACACTGCCCTCTACCGGCTCCTCCCCCAAATATCCAGGAATTTCTCAACCTGGAGTTGGCAACCCTAAGAAGACAACATTGTCCTACAGGGGAATGTTTTTGTCTTGGTGTGGGGGGGATACCACCTGTTTTTTGCATGACTGGAACACCTATCCACGACAGCATTCCTGCCAAAGCTCTTGAAACAGACCATTAAAAGCTCCCTGCCTCTCTTTTGATTTGTTAAATCCTAAGAACTGACAAAGGATTTGGGCTGAGACGGTGCATGGTGTCTGAACTCCCAAGCCACAGCACAGGCAGCGAGGTGTCTGGTGAGCTCTGTTGGGCCAGATGATTCATCTTCCCTCCCGAGACACCTGGGCCATGTGATAAAACGACTGTCTGTCCAAGGTCACATAACTTTCCCAGCAGACAAAACAAGTGGGAGGTGACTTGTGGTTTGGCATCTCTTAGCCTTCAATCAGGATGTTCACACAAGACCCTCACGCTGGGTAGTTTTTGGTCTGAAAGTGATTTTTAAAACAGGACTTGTACTTTTCTGTGGTTACTGCAGATCTTAGTTTTTACATGTTTTATTGCAACACATGGAAGGGAAACACCTCAGCTGCCTCAGGGCACAACTCAGCATGGGAGGGGATGGGTTGCTGGCCAAGCCACGTCTCTGCCACACAGACGTCTCCCCGTTAGCACAAAACATGTCTGATGTGGTAATAGTTTTACAGTCAGCATTTCTGTGCCTCCTGCAACTTGAGTGGAAATGGAGATGGCACGCTGGAGATTACTTTTGCTTGATGTGTATGGGGAGACGTGTGGGGATGTCCTCATTTAAGGATATTCTTTTTTTCAGACTTGCTAGTGGCTGCAAGGAATTGCACTAGATTAGGGTGGTGGGACACCTCCTGGCCTGAGCCCCCCATTCCCCACTGCAGCTTGACAGGCCAGTGGGTAAGAAACGTGTGTGTGTGTGTGTGTGTGTGACTTGGCATCATGCTGACACACAATATCACTATCAGTGTGAAAATGGAAGTGATGTCATCGCATTGGTATGATACTGTTGGATTCACCCAAAACTTCATAGTTAAACCACAGAGACTGGGGTGAATCCTAGAGCATTGCCCCTATGTGATGACATCATTTCTGGTTTCACACCAGAAGTGATGTTGCATGTTGGTATGACACTGAAGAGCTTGTCCCCCCCCCCCCAAGATTCTCCCCCCAGGGTGTCCTCTGCAGCTGGCAACAATTCCACTGTACTGTAATATTCAGATTCCACCTGGAGTACTTAAGAAAGACATAGACAAACTAAGCAATGAAGGTGTTTTGGGGTCTGGAGCTCTAATCCTGTGAGAAAACATTGAAGGAAATGCATAGGTAGCATCAGGGCTCCGTTGGGGCCGGAGCGAGCCGGAGCGCCGCTCCGGGAGAGAAGGGGCCGGGGGCCCCCGCAAAGGAGCCCCGTCTTGCCCCCAGCCACCTTCCGCGGGGCCGCGGCAGGCCGCCGGCCCCGCCAGCGAGCCCCGTCCCGCCCCCAGCCACCTTCCGCGGGGCCGCGGCAGGCCGCCGGCCCCGCCAGCGAGCCCCGTCCCACCCCCAGCCACCTTCCGCGGGGCCGCGGCTGGCCGCCGGCCCCGCCAGCGAGCCCCGTCCCACCCCCAGCCACCTTCCGCGGGGCCGCGGCTGGCCGCCGGCCCCGCCAGCGAGCCCCGCCCCGCCCCCAGCCACCTTCCGCGGGGCCGCGGCTGGCCGCCGGCCCCGCCAGCGAGCCCCGTCCCGCCCCCAGCCACCTTCCGCGGGGCCGCGGCTGGCCGCCGGCCCCGCCAGCGAGCCCCGTCCCGCCCCCAGCCACCTTCCGTGGGGCCGCGGCTGGCCGCCCGCCCCAGGAAAAAAACTCTCCCTCCCCCAGTCACCCCCAGAACCCCCCCTCCCTCCCCCACTCAACAGTTCCCTGGGCCCAAGGGAGGGAGAAGCCGGGCCTGAGTGGCTTAACACCACTCAGGCCCAAGCAAGGGGGGGGGGAGGGAAAGCCAGCCCCAGTGTGGGGAGAAGCGCCCCTCCCTTCCTTCCCTCTCTCCCCCCACCTACCTACCTGTTCCTTCCTTCCCCCCTTCCTCCCTCTCTCCCCCCTTCCTTCCTTCCTTTCTTTTCTCTCTCTCCCAACTACCTACCTACCTTACTGTTCCTTTCTTTCTTCCTTCCCCTTTCTTCCTCCCTCCTTCCTTCCTTTCTTTCTTCCTTCCCCCCTCCCTCCTTTTTTTTCTTTCTTTCTTTTCTCTCCCCCACCTACCTACCTTCCTTCCTGTTCCTTTCCTTCTTTCCTTCCCCCTCCCTCCCTCCCGTCTGGCCTTCTGACACACTGCCCATGACGTCATTCCGGTGACGTCAGGGGGTGTGGCATATGCAAATGAGTTATGCTAATGAGCTCCTGCACCTCTTTTTTTACGAAAGGACCCCTGGGTAGCATGGAGAAGATAAGATCAGGGAGAGGTATTATACCCTTCCGGTATCTGAAGGGCTGTCAAATGTAAGAGAGCAAGGAGTTGTTTTCAAGTTTTACCCAGAGCTTCCATGATTTCTTTGTTGTTGTTGTTCAGTAGCACAGTCTTCACGACCCCATGGATCACATCACACCAGGCCCTCCTGTCTTCTGTTGTGCTCCGGAGTTTGCTTAATTTCATGTTCATTGCATTGATAACATTGTCTATCCATCTCATCTTTTGCTGTCCCCTTCTCCTTTTACCTTTCCCAGCATCAGGGTCTTCTTCTCCAGTGAGTGCTCCTTTCTCATTTGGTGGCCAAAGTATTTGAGCTTCAGCTTCAGGATCTGGCCTTCCAGAGAACAGTCAGGGTTGATTTCTTTTAAGATCGACTGATTTGATCTCCTTGCAGTCCAAGGGACTCTCAAGAGTCTTCTCCAGCACCGTAATTCGAAAGCATCTATTCTTCAGCGCTCGGCCTTCCGCTCAGCTCACAGCCATACAATTACTACTGGGAATACCATATGGACTTTTGTTGGCAGGGTGATACTTTTTATTATGCTGTCTAGGTTTGCCATTGCTTTCCTCCCAAGGAGCAGGTGTCTTTTAATTTCATGGCTGATGTCACCGTCTGTAGTGGTTCCTAGAGCTACCTCATGACATTTCTGATTTCTCTGAGGAGTGATGGCACTGTGCTTGGCTACCCATTTCCCTGCCCCCAACCCTCCCACCTGTTGCCAAGCCAGCAGCCCTAAATAGATATATGGGGCTTAAGTTACAGGAGGGCAGATTTTCACTCAACATTAGAAAAAGCTTCCTAAAAGGTAAGAGTGGTTGACAAAGGGACCAGTTAACAAAAGGAATGGTGGACTCTACCTCACTGGAGGCAAGGGTTGCTAGCCCCACTGCTGAGGCAGGGATCCCCCAGGGGGACTGACCAGGAACAGGAGGGAGGCCCAAGCTACATTGCCAGCAATGTGGTAATGTCACTTCCGGCATGGGTAGCTTTAGGGATTGCCAGAAACTCTGTGGTAAAACCAAACAGTTTCTGGTGATTCATAAAGTGACTCTTTGTCCCTTATGGAGTAGCTCTAGAGATCACTAGAAAGTCTATGACAAAACCATAGAGTTTCCAGTGATTCCTAGAGATACTGTTGTCACTTCTGGTAAGAGCTTCCGTTGAGTACATGAGGCTTCATTAAAAAAAAAAAATCTCCTGCAGTGCTGCGTGCCCTCACCCTCCTGCCATTTACCAGGCATTGCCTGGCAACCCTCATTCTCATGTTTTTACAAAGAAATCCAGCAGCAGAGAGAGCAAAGATGAAACAAGTATCTCTTTATTAAGGTAGACTATGGCTGCACCCACACATTGTTGGATCTTGCACTATCGTGCTCAGGGCTCTTTTTGTAGAAAAAGCCCAGCAGGAACTCATTACTATAATAGGCCACACCCACCAGCAGGAACGCATTAGCATATTAGGCCACACCCCTGACAGTGTAGAAAGAGAGGGAGAAGGAGGGAAAGAGAGACAGAGAGAAGGGAAGGAGGAAAGATAAGAAAGAAAGAGAAGGAAAGGAGGGAAAGAAAGAGAGAGAAGAAAAGAGAGAAGAAAAGGAGGGAAAGAGGGAAAGAAAGAAGGAAGGAAAGAGGGAATGAAAGAGAAGGAAAGAGGGAAAGAAAGAGAAGGAAAGAAGGAGGGCATGAGAGAAAGGAGAAAAGGAAAGGAGAAAAGAGAGAAAGAAAGAAAAGCAAAGAAAAAAGAGAGAGAGAGAAGGAAAGGAGGGAGAGAAGGAGAGAAGGAAAGGAGGAGGAAAGAAGGAAAGAAAGAGAAGGAAAGAAGGAGGGAGAGAAAGAGAAGGAAAGAGAGAAGGAAAGGAGGGAAAGAGAAAGAGAGAAAGAAAGAAAGAGAGAGAGAGAGAGAGAGAGAGAGAGAGAGAAAGAAAGAAAGAAAGAAAGAAAGAAAGAAAGAAAGAAAGAAAGAAAAGAGATAGGGGAGGGAGGCTCTCTCCCCCATCAATGCTCTGCTGCCACACCCAAGCCCCCCTATCAAGCCCCCACTGAAAGAGGGAAAGACAGAAAGAGAAAGAAAGAAGGAGAGAAAGAAATAGGGCAAAGAAATGGGGGCGAGAGAAGCTCTCCCCCCATCAAGGCTCTGCCGCCATCCCCCAAGCCCCCAGTGCTGCCTCCCCAGACCAGCACTTACCGGGAACAGGGAGAGCAGAGCGGAGATGGAAGTGCTGCAAACTCCAAGGAGGCCCTTTTCCCACCAGCTCCCACGCAGAGACCAGGCGTCCAGCACCTTCTGGCTCTATGCACTTAAAGGGAGAGCATCCCCTTTAAGTGCACAGAGCTGGAAGGCGCCCGATGCCCGGTCTCTGCATGGAGACCGGGTGCAGGGCGCTTTCTAGCCAGCTCCATGCACTTAAAGGGGACACTCTCCCTTTCAGTGCACAGAGCTGGAAGGTGCCTGATGCCCAGTCTCTGCACGGAAACTGGATGCGGGGCACTTTCTAGCCGGCGGGGAGGGGCAGGGCAGGCCTGGATGCCAGCCAGAACACCGTTCCAGTGCATTCCAGCCCCAAAAGAGCCCTGGTTGTGCTTAGAGTTGCTGGCTTGAGCTTGGGAAATTCCTAGAGATCTGTGGATGGAGCCCGGAGAAGATAGATTCTAGGGAGGGGAAGGTGATCAGCAGGGATGTAATGCATTGGGATCCACTCTCCAAAGTTGCCATTTCCTTCAGGAGAACTGATCTTTGTAATCCAGAGATCAGTAGCAGCTCCCAGAGAACTCCACACCCAACCTATAGGTTGGTAATAGGGGTGTGAATTTGGTATAAACTGAACCAAATAAATACCCCCCCAAATACCTTATCAGTATTTGGGGGGTATTATATGCTTAACTTCATTAAAGCAATATATAAAGAACAGAAATCCTCAATAATAATTAATACTGAAAAGACAGACGATTTTAAAGTTGAAAAAGGAACAAGACAAGGATGCCCGCTTTCGCCGCTGCTATTTATTTGGATTTTAGAAGTTCTACTGTTAAATGTGAAGGAAGACAAAGATATTAAAGGCTTAACAACTAAAGGTTTTTCTTTCAAATATAGGGCCTTTGCAGATGATGTGATGTTTATAGTGGAAGACCCCTTATCCACATTACCACATTTGTTACAGAGAGTAAAAGAGTTTGGTGACTTAGCAGGATTTTATGTAAATAAAAACAAATCGAAAGTAATGTGCAAAAATATGTCAAATAAGAAACAAAACGAGTTACAAAAACTTACAGAATGTGAGGTGGTGAAAAAGACAAAATATCTGGGTGTAAACCTAACTATGAAAAATATTGATCTTTATAAAAATAATTATGAAAAATTATGGTTGCAAATTATGCAGGATATTAAAAAGTGGAATGTACTGAATTTGTCATTGCTGGGTAGAATTGCGGTGGTCAAGATGAATGTGTTACCACGATTAATGTTTTTGTTTCAAACTATTCCAATTGTGAAAGATGTAAAAATATTCAAATGTTGGCAGAAGGAGCTGTCTAAATTTGTGTGGGGAGGGAAAAAACCAAGAATTAAGATGAAAATAATGTGTGATGCCAAAGAAAGAGGAGGGTTTCAACTACCAAATCTAAGGTTATACCATGATGCAATATGTTTGACCTGGGTAGGGGCATGGACTATGTTACAAGATAGAATGTTATTGTCCCTGGAAGGTCATGATTGTAGATTTGGGTGGCATGCATATTTGCATTATGGCAAAACAAAAATGGACAATATGTTTAAACATCATTATTTGAGAAGAACACTAATGGATACGTGGACAAGATATAAAAACTTTTTTTCAGAAGAGATACCCATGTGGATTGTACCCGCAGAAGTCTTACATCCAACATCAAGATATAAAGGACAAGATTGGCTGAAGTATAGAGACTTATTAATAAGACATGGCAAGGATTTCAAACTGAAGGAGCAGCATCAGATTGATTTTGATTATGGTTGGTTAAGATATAGACAAATATATGACTTGTATAGAAGTGATAAAAAACACGGTTTCAGGGAAAAAAATAATGAAATAGAACAAGTTTGGGAGGAAGGTGGGAAAAAAATGATTTCTAAAATGTATAAAGTCTTGCTAAAATGGTTTAATGCTGATGAAATGGTAAAAGAACAAATGGTAAAATGGGCGATAAACTTTAACAAAGACATTGAAATGGAATCTTGGGAATTTTTATGGAAAAATGCTATGAGTATATCTACGTGTTATAACTTAAAAGAAAATTGTTTTAAAATGATGTATAGATGGTATATGACACCAAAAAAAATTGCAAATATTGGTCAAAATATGTCTAACAAATGTTGGAAGTGTAAAAAGAAAGAAGGGTCTTTTTATCATATGTGGTGGACTTGTGATAAAGCAAAGACTTATTGGTCAAAAATACATGCAGAAATGGAAAAAATCTTGAAATGTACATTTAAGAAGTTGCCTGAAATGTTATTGCTAGGACTTAAACTAGAAGAGATAAATGTAAAGAAAAGGACAATAATATGGTATATGATTACAACAGCAAGAATGGTGTATGCACAAAACTGGAAAAATGAAAAAATACCAGAGGTGTGGGAATGGTTGAAAAAACTGTTATATATGGCTGAAATGGATAAGTGGACTAGAAAATTGAATAATCTTTATTCAGAGACCTTTCTGGAAGACTGGAAAGATTTGAAAGAATATGTTGAAAAGTATTGGGATATGAAAAACTATATCTATACATGGTTATAATAGCATAAAGGAATAGAAATATATTATATGAATGTTTTAGTTAAAATTAGACAATGAAACTGTTTTTATTTAGAAATACATAAGAGTATAGAAAATAAGAATTGGTGTATAAGTATAAGTATTTTAAAGCTATATAACCGTCACCAGAAACGAAACATAGATATAAGTATTACTATTTTGAATAAAATGGAAAATGTGTTATGCTTCAGATGTGGTGGGAAACCACCAAAACAAGATAAAAATAGAATGTACAAATAGAACAAAATGTTATTTAATATGGAAAAAGGGATTTGTGTAAGGTTAAATGTATTATTTTCGATGTTTTTTTTTTGAAAAATAAAAATTTCTTTACAAAAAAAAAAAAAAAAGTATTTGGGGGGTATTTTTTCAGCTGAATGCAGATTAGACAATCTGATTTGGCTACCAATATAGGTGGCCTGAATAAAAGCTGATATTATTCGGCTTTTATTCAGGCCAGCTATATCACTGAGTTGCACTGCCACCTCTGCAGCAGTGCAGCTTGGAGAAGGCATTCCCTTCACTTATGGAGGCATGCTGCCGCTGTAGTGTGTCTCCGCAAGTGAAAGGAAGGAATTTTTAAATTACTTCCCTTCACTCCCTAAATTGTGCCCTTGTGGCGGCACGCCTCTGCAAGTAAAGGGAGAAGGCATTAAACTTCCCTTCACTTGTGGAGGCATGCTGCAGTGGTGGCGTGACTCTACGAGTGAAGGGAAGGCATCTTTAAATGACTTCCCCTCACTCCCTTAGTTGTGCCGCTGCGGTGGCATGCCTCCACAAGTGAAGGGAGAAGGCCTTTAACTTCCCTTCACTTGTGGAGGTATGCCGTAATGGCGGCACAACTCCACAAGTGCAGGGAAGGCATTTTTAAATGACTTCCCTTCATTCCCCAAGTTTTGCTGCAGCAGTGGCACACCTCCCCAAGTGAAGGGAGAAGGCATTTTTAAATGCTGAATAAATTCACGTTTCCTGAGTATTTACTCAATATTGGGATTTGGGAATATTGGGAAATAGCTATATTTTTGGATTCAGTGGGTCTGAATCCGAAAAAAGCCTAGCTGGTAATGCTACTTGTGCTATAGCAATTATTCACAACTAGACTGGCTTGTTCACACAGGAAAAAGCAGTTGCAACTGATTGCTATAGTGTAACAATAATGCAATATCCATACAAGGATGCAATGGATGTTGCAGACATTTAGAACTGTTTCTACAAAAGTGACTCAGGCAGAACAAACTGAAGATGAATCCAGACAAGACAGTGGTAATGCTGGTTGGGAAGGCTGATATTCTGTCTAGAGGGAATGGATTCACTTGGTCTGGATGGAGTGAAGTTAACTTTTTCAGAGCAAGTTCAGAGTTCAGGGGTGCTCATGGACCCTTCCTTGCTCTTTGAAAAACACGTTGGCATGGTGACCAAGAGCACCTTCTTTCGGCTGCATCTGATTCACCAACTCTCTCATTACCTAGACTCAGCCAATCTGGCCATGCTGATCCATGCTTTAGTAAACTCACAGTTAGATTACTGCAACATGCTCTATGTGCCCTTGAAGACAACCCAGAAACTACAACTGGTCCAGAATGCCCAACTACTGTCGGGGGGGTTGGCCACCAGTGACAGCTGTTGCCCATTTTGAAACAGATTCATTGGCTGCAAGTCTGTTTCTGAGTTCAGTTCAAGGTGCTGGTTATGACTTCTAAAGCCCTTCATGACCTGGGACCCACATACTTGAAGGACTGTCCTTCCATATGTTCTTGTGTGCCAACTACGGTCGTCAGGCGGCCATCTGTTGGCTATCCCATGACTTAGGGTGGCCTGTCCTTCATCGACCAGAGCCCCGGCTTTTTCGCTGTAGCTCTGGCTCTGTGGAATGGCCTCCCTGAAGAGCTGAGAGGGTCCCCCTCCTGGGAGGTCTTCAGGAGATACAGCCAGGGCTTTTGAGGGGGTGTGAACTGGCAGGCATCTGTTGGGGGGGGGAGATTTGGGGTTTGCTGTTTTTTTTTGGTTTTAAACTGAACATGTTTTTAACTATTATTGTAAACCACCTTGGACCATGAGAAAAGGCTGGATATAAATGTTTAAATAAATAAATAAAATGGTAGCTCTACCACCCAAGATAATGAGCAGCAGTCAGCTAGAGGGATTGCCTTCCTTAGTGTCTGTACTGCAGGAGATAACAGATACACAGTGTCAATCACACAGAAAACATGGCATGTGGAAACCAGCCCAATGCACTCAGACACCACTCACAATATCAGGACCCCGCAGACACACCTTCCAGTGAGCAGACTTCATCCCAACCACTTCATTAAAAAAAACACACACATTTGTTTAAAACGCCTGATGGTGTTTTCTATAACCCACTTTTGGCTTCTCCTTCAGTGGAACAATCTCCTTCCATTTCCTTTCTAAAATGTTTTGTATGCTCACATTTTAGCAAGGTAAATGTAATTTTAAAATACAAATTACATGATTCATCCATTTTATTGTACCCTATACAGTGCTATTATATCTGTTCTGTGATTACTAATAAAACAGCCACGATCACATTATAGGCTTGCCATTTGTTTGCCCATGGCAGGTTAAGCTCCTCACACTAGGCCACAAGTCCCCATCCTCAAGAAATTGAGGAGCGAGAGAAAAACTGGCCAGAAAATGGCTTTCATGGTGATGCTCTAGGAATCTCCCTATGTCTCTATGGTCTTTATCACAGAAATTAGAGGAAATTCCTAGAGCGTCGCCCAGAAGCAACCTTACATTCTCCCAAACTCCACCCTTCCCAGGTACTACCCTCAAAATCTTCCAGAAGTGCCAACGCAGTGCCAGCATACCTATTATGATGGGTGAGGTGTGTGCTTGTGGATAGAAAAATGTATATACTGCAAAGGCTGGCTAGGAGCAGCCCCATAGCCAGAAAACATTCCAGTGGGGGGGGGGGCTTTGGAATTGGGAGGCATCGTATGATTCTCCTCCCCCCTCTCCACTTGGAAGTGGAAAGAGCCAAAAAGTGGCTGCCCTGCTGCGTGACTCAGTTCTCCGAAAAGGCATCAGCCAGCGAGTAGTTCCCTGCTCCACAACAGCCTGAAGCGATTCCTGGAATTGCTTTGGGCTGGCCACACAAGGCCAGGTACTTCTTGGGGTGGGGGGGGGGAGGGAAGGAGGGAGGCAGCATGACATGGCAGCACTGCACACGCCAGGCTCCCTCCCCCCACCTCACAAATAGAAGGAAGGGCTTTGGGCCACCGTGGCGGCAGCACGAGGCAGTGCAGCTCAAGCCCCACAAGGCCAGGTACTTTTCTGGGGGTGGGGGAAGGAGGGTGGGAGGCAGTGGCGGGAGGCAGCAATGGGGCTTTGCCTTAATCGATGGGGGGCTCAGCCCCTAAAGTTCCACCGCTGGCTAAAGTTCCAACCCCACGTGAACACACCGTGTGGGATCCCTGACACTGAAGGCCAAACTAACAGTTTACTGGTGGGAGCAGGGGGCAAGTTTTGCCTTCACCGGACCTCAAGGGCAGCACCTTATTTTCCTCCATAGGATTGAACAGCACTTAGGAACATGAAAGGAGAAAGGAAAAGGGTGACCTCTGGGCCACCATAGGGAGAGTTCTGGCACCTTGGAGGGTGGGGGGGCTCTTCCAATTCATGATAAGGTATTTGGTGTAAATTGGGGCAATCTTATATATGAGTACTAGCATCTTTTTGTCTGTTTTTAACAAAAAAAGGGGCTGGATTCAATCCAGAGAGAATCAAGCCTGGTCTCTTCATCTGCACAGCCCCATCCTGAATTTTATTTCCTTGCTCTTCTATACCATTGGTTAAGGCAGACAAGATGATCTGAAATGCAGTGGAAGTATTCACATGGGGTGGCTGTGTAAGGGTGTACAGGAATACTGGTTAATGGTCAAAACTATGATTTTGGAAATTTTGGAAGTTGATCTTAATATGGAGCCAGCGATATATCTACTGAATATGTTACCGGATGGTCTACAAAGGAAGGATCAAAGACTGTTGTCCTATATGTTGATTGCGGCACATATAATTAGGGCAAAAGTAAGGAAATCATCAAAACTACCAGGGAAGGAAGAACTAATCAGCAATTTGTTGAACTGGGCCGAACTGGACAAATTGGGTTATCTTTTGAACTCGAATGCCAAATTGGTCCCATTGGAGACTTGGTCCAAGTTTTACGCATGGTTGGAATAAGTGATTAGGCTTTATGTACCGTATTTTTCGCTCCATAAGACGCACCTGATCATAAGACGCACCTTGTTTTTAGAGGAGGAAAACAGGAAAAAATGAAACAGAAAGAAAGAAAGAAAGAGAGAGAGAGAGATAAAGGAAGGAAGGAGGAGAGAGAGAGAGAGAAAGAGAAAGGAAGAAAGAAAGGTGGGGACAGAGAGAGAGACAGAAAGACAGACAGACAGACAGAAAGAAAAAAAGAAAGGAAGGAAGGAAGGAAGAAAGATAGAGAAAGGAAATAAGAGAGACGTGGGCATGCCATGCAAAGCCAGGCCTTTCTGTGCAAAGTAGCCATGGAGCTTAATCTGTGGGCGGGGCTTTCTGCTGCTGGCTGTCTTAAAGGGGAAAAGCACTTAAAGGGAAAGAGTACTTAGCCTGGTGGGGGTTTTCCTGCCGTTTCCCTTTTCAGTCTTAACAGCTCAGGCCCAGCAGGGAGGGGCGGGGAAGGCTGGGATGCCAGCCTGGATGGCGTTCCCCTGTGTTCCTGCATAAGAAAGAGCCCTGTTATAGGTAAGAAAAGCTCCATATTTGCTCCATAAGACGCACACACTTTCCCCCCCACTTTTTTGGGGAGGAAAAAGTGCGTCTTATGGAGTGAAAAATATGGTATATACTCTGGGATTTAGTTGTGGTAATGTGTATGTGAAAATAACAATAAAATTATATATTAAAAAAAAGGAAGTGCAGTGGAAGTAGATTTAACACACATTTGCGACATTCCAAGAATTTGTTTTCAGGACTGGAAATGTCCTGAACACTTCCAACAGAATTTATGCTGGGTAGATAGATTATATTTTTTAATCGAATAGATTTTTAAAAAAATTAGAAAAATCTGCAAATCCCCACTTGCATCCCTTGGATGTTCTGTGCCTTTGTTAGACCCTGAAGAAGCCGAATGTTCAAGTCATCCCAGTTTAAGTGTCTCGGGCTTTAGATCACTGCCTAGAAAAGGTCTTACTGTCACTGCTGGGCTTTGGCTGACATCTATAATATATGAACCTGGGGTGGGGGGGGGAGAAAAGAGCTTAGTCAGCAATGAATTAGAGTTCAAGGAGAAAACTAAATCTTAGAAAAAAAGGCTGTCGGCAGCATCTGACTAGCCATTCATCTTAAATCCCAAGAATAAAATGGGAGGCAAAATTTGGTGGCTGGTGCTTCTGGAATAACTCCAAGTTTAACGGCCTGATGCTGTGGGTGAGGGTTGCCAACCCCCAGGAAGAGTCTGGAGTTTTCCTGGAGTCCCCACTGATCTCCAGTTCCTTTGGAGGAAATGGCAGCTTCAGGGGGCAGACTCTGTGGCAGACTACAAAACTGAGGAGGAACTGAAGCCTGGGAATGAGAGAGATGCCTGCTGCAACATCACACCCCTACCCTGAAATGGGCAATCACAGCAGTTTTTTAAAAATAAACCTCACTGAGATATACTGAACACAATTACAAAACATCAAGTAAGAGCTGTAAAAGTCCATAAGCAGAGTTTAAATTTACAGTATTAATATTGTATGAATGATGTTCAGTAGGAAGGGAATACCTTCAGCACAAACAAAAGTATGCAACCATATGACCAACAGACCCTACAATCATGTGGGTAGACATTATGGTATAGGAGCAACTATAGAAAAGTAGCAAGCCTGTCTCTCCAAGAAACGTATAGATAGGTCATTTGAAGGCCTTGCATTCCTTCCAACCACAAAAAATATCTGGAAGCAGGGTTGCCAACACCAGGTTGGGGAAATTTCTGAATATTCTGGGGGAAGCCTGAGTATGGTGGGGTTCGGAGAAGGAAGAAAAGTCAGCAGAGTAGAGGGCCATCGACTCCACCCTCCACAGCAGCCATTTTCTTCAGGGGAACTGATATCTTTAGCCTGGATGTTCCCGGAGAGATCCTATTGGCTCAACTGAAGACAGCTGGAAAGGAGGAGATTTTTGTGGCAGACTAACCAGCTTCCCATGTGGGTTCCAGTTGACTGTGGGAATAAATGGTCGCAGGACTGAATCTTCTAAAGAAAAGTGAAAAAGAGATCTTGGGGGGAGGTGATGGTGGGAAAAAATTCTGAGGAGTCAGAGACAGCAAGTCCCTCACAGGGTGGTATGTGGAGAGGGTGCCTGCCTTGCACTTTGTCTTTTGTGCTGCCCTTTGACTGAAGGTGCTTTATCACTCTCAAGCACTTTAAAAGAGCAAGGCTATGCACATTTACCCCCAAATAAGCATCACTGAGCTCACTAAGGGTTACTTCTGAGTAAACATGGTTAAGATGCCTTTGTAACTGTCACGTATCTGTTCTCTCACAGAGAAGCGTGCACCACAAGACAGAACACCGACTTACTTATTTAGTCATTTTGAACATAACCTTGCGCAGAGACAGCGAGAACTCCATGGACTCCTCTGTTCTACCAACAAACTGCACTTCTAATATACTCCATACGTTACATTTCCCCTCCTTTTGGATAAATTGCATTTGAATTGACATCCGAAATAAGGGATGTCCTTTTACTGACTTTATTGAGCTAAATAACCTTTCCAAATCTTTGGCTTTATTTCTTGACCATATGTGGAAAAGCGTCTTTTGTCTGTTTGCTGGCCTGAGTTGGCTGGCTCCTCCCCCCCCCCCCCCGGCTGCCCCGCACCCTTTTCTTTCCATGGCTGTGCTGGTAGCTGCAGTGTCTTTCCCCTTCTCTTCCGCCTCTTTTTGTGTATTTGAGAAATCAGATGTTTCTTGTCATTTGAAATGTGGTTCGTGAAATTCCCTTTTGCTCCTGTTTATGGGTGGGTTGTTTTCCTCATGCTGTGCTATTTTCACATGTCTCCTTTGCTTTCTATTCCTCCTGCATTCCTTTCCTTCATGTGTCTGCACTAGATAGGCATGTGGGGTTCCTACTACTGCTGGTTCCCAGTGTCCATCTCGTTGTTGTATTCTTACTGATTTCCTTCTTTCAGAGGTTTTAGTAACTTGGCACCTATATCATAAAACACTTTCTGTTTGAACATAACATTGATGTTGCTTTTTCTGATTAGTTCCTCCTTTGGGATTTTTTGCTAGTAATTGCCTCCTGGTGTGTGGAAGGCTGGATTTCAGTTGTCTGTTCATGGACAGTTGTGCTGGTGGGGCCTCTCCCACTATTTGTGGGTTTCTATAATTCAACAAGCTTAGGTAAATATCTTAATCAGTCGGTTTTGCTTTTTACCCATCAAGTTTTCTGCAATTGGTACATATTTTGCTGCCAGTCCATTTAATTGTAGATAGGATGGGCTTGTATGCTTGCGTTTGAAGCCCCACTCTTTAGCAAATGTTTCAGACTTCATCTATGTACATTGTATTCCATTATCCAACATTAATTTCTCTTTGCTGAAATAGACTTTAAAGAGTTCACCATAGAGCTTGCTCTTGTGTCAGGTAATTGTATGACTTCTGAATACCTGCTGTGACAGTCCACCACAAGGAAGTAGTTGTTTTGTTCCCAGGTGAACAAGTTCATTCCAGTTTTCTGCCATGGCCTATTTGGTGGTGCTCTGAGTGTCACTGGTTCTTTGGTGTTTCCTTCTTGGTGCTTTAAGCATGTTGTGCACCCAGACACTATGTCTTCTGTCTGAGCACTCATCCCAAGCCAATATGATGTATCTCTTGCCCAGGACTGTGTCCTGTGTGTCCTCTTTGGAGCGTACTTTGTTGCAGTGATTTTGGAATAACAATCTGCTCTCCTTGCAGTATAAGATTGTCCCCCATGGAGGGAGGTACCAGACTGCAGAGAACAGGGATGTGTCCAGAGAGACCTGGGGTGACGCAGCCAGAGAGGAGAGAAGGGCTTGCAGCTACACAGCAAGAAGTCCACGGGGCCATGAGAATGTTTAAATATTCTTCCTACGGGAGACCCCCAAGGTTGCATGGGAAGTACCGGCAAGAGCGCACGCTCCCTGGTGTCCAGTGGTGCTAGTGTGATTCCTTGTCCCACAGCCCAGCAGATCCTCATGGGAAGAGTAAACGTTCTCACAGATGAGGGAGGGTCCCTAGCTGGCAGCTGTGATGTTTTGGGGCAACCAAGAGGAACGTTTGAACTGGGCCCCGATACTGCCCCACTGAAGAATGACCACGCACGTCTGACTCACTCAAACCACAGCAGAAACATAATTCACTGGGAAACGCAACACTTGCTTTCAATCTTTTCTCAGAAGAAATACCGATGCTTTCAATGGCCCATGAGAACAACAAGGTTTGCACCCCTGCAGCCTCCAAAGAACTCATTACTGACCAACAGGGAATCTAGAAGCAGTTTGCTCAAAAAAGTTTATTTCTTCAATGAATCATAGTGATTTTGTGCAAGATTTAGCTTGCTGTAACCCATGGCCAAAGGAGAATTTCCTCATGAAGTCAGAGTGTACCTGACTTCCAGAACTAATTTGATTATCGATATACTAATAGACAAGGCTAATGTGCAGGTATCTGAATCTGCACATCGGGGGCATTTGGGGGGCAAAGAGATTTTCCTGCACACTTGGGGCACTCTCCAGGTACGCAGAAAAATCTGAAAACTTTAAAAAACTATATGGGGGATACTTAAATCCCCCCAAAAGTAAAAGAGCATTCCCTGCGCATACACAGAGAATGCTCTGGGAACTCTGCAACGGGCCAGCGGCTGGGAGTCACTCAGGCCTCGCCGCTGGTGCCCGGGGGGTGGGGTGGGGAGAAGGCTTACCTGCAGCTGCTTCCTACTCAATGTGGAGCTGCTTCTGCCGGCCAGGAGCCTTTAGGAATACTCTCCTCCCGTGAGTATCACGGGTCTTGCTTCTTGTTATTTAACTACTTGACTATTATTTAACAAGATATCAAAAAGACCCTCTCTTCTTGTTCATTTCATTTTGTAAACTCCCCTTTCGTTCTGCTTCCCACTTCCTACCCACACAGAAGAACAGAACAAAACCTTCCTTACCATGTCATAACCGCACATGGTACCTTCTGCAGCGGGCATGAATTTGGTTTCACATTTCCTTCCAACCCGATGGCACCAGAGTGCTTTGCAAATATCCTAATTGGGCAAAAACATCAACAAGCTGAAGTGAGACATTATAAATCAATTTCCACACACACTCTGAAACAGCTAAAGCAGCGATACTGTGCTGAGCACAATAATCACAGTTTAAATGTGGAGCATTTTCCCCACTGCATATCAAGAACACACAAAGAGCAGGATTAAGAGCCAACAGACTCATTGCCATTAACAGGATTTGCATGTTTAACTTCTACTGGATCATACCTATACCACATGGAAGTGAAATGTCATTAAAATTATTGGGGTTTGTGTCAAAGTAACATAGTTGCAGTTGGGCTGCCAACCTGCTAAATGTCTACCGGCAAGGGCCACATAATTTAATCCCAAAGGAGTCTTTGAATTTCTACTCCAGACAGGGTGATGGTGCAAATTAAAATACTTCTGTGGCAACCAGCAAAAGACCAGGGACGGGACATGAGGGACGGCTGTCAGTAACAGAGTGACCTAACTTCTGGGGAAACCCAGAATCGATATCACACCTCTCAGGGAATCACCAGAAACCATGGTTTTCCTGGCAATTCCTAGAGAGGCCTGATGTCATTTCTGGATCTTCCCCGGAAGCGATGTTACACGACCAGCTTGATGCCCCGAGCAGCAGGTGAAAATGAGAGGTGGGGGCAGTGTTCCCCCACCCCTGCCGAAGGGCTGGAAGCCCCACTGGGTCAGCTGCCCTGGCCGTGAGGAGAAAATGAGCCAGAGAAAACAGCCACATGTGCTGCCTTGTGCTCCCTGGATTAAACGTGAAAGGAAACACGTCTGTGAACAAAAAAGGGTCTGACCTTCTTGAAGTCCATCATGCACAGCTTGGCCTTCTCCCCAAACTGCCACTTGCACTGCGTGGCCGCATCATACAGCTCTCCAGGAAGCTTCTCTGGGTACCGGTACTCCCGCACAGATTTCGGCTGATCAGCAAGACATAAGGACTGGGTGGAGCTGCAAGAAACCCAAGTGCTGGAGATGAAAAAATTGCATTTTTAAGGGGCCCTTCATTGCGGCTTCCGAAACAAGAAAGGCTTTAGACCACAATCCACTGAAGGAAAGGAACTGGGAATATGGGAGTGCCATCAAATCAATCAACATTTATTACAATCAACAGATCAGTTGACAACATGGCACGGTTTACATATAAATGTAAAATTAATATACAGAGATTCAAATTCATACATTTATTGTGCTGTAATTAGATTCAGGTGGGTAGCTGAACATGCATGCCCACTTCATGCTTATACCCAGAATTAAACTTTGTTGGTCTTAAAGGTGCCCCTGGGACTCTAACTTTGTTCTGTGCTGCAATTAGTTATACTTGAAGGTTATCTGAAAGTTTAGAACATCTGCTTCCTAATGGACGGAGTCTCAGCACAGAATTTGGCTATTCATTGGAGCAGCCTGCAAGGAGGAGAGAGGCAAAGAATTTTTTAGATCTTCCTGGGCATTTGCATAGAATCGGGGTGAGATAAGTGAAATGGGTGTCCTTATAAAATGGACAATGTAATAACATGTTTCACTGTTTCGACTGTGTTCAGTTGGCAAGAACACAGGTGTTGAGGATAGGGAACATGTAAGCAGCTCGCTTCCAATAGTGCTGAGGGCAGGCAGTTAAAATGGACCAGGGAGAAAGCTCTGTGGTGTTTGGAGAATTCTAAAGTGTAAAGAGAGTTCACTGTCACAAATGATTCCCTACTGCTGGACAGAGATGTGTCCGAGCTCTTTCAGCCTGAAGGACTGTGTCCCAGATTCATGTTTGAGTTTTTCTTTAGCTCGCGAGAACCCAAGCTGACAGCCTGCTAACGGGGAGAAGCCGAGCAGTTGTGTTTTATTTTCAGCTGCATCCACCCAACCTGCGTGGTGCCTATTCACAAGGGGGGTTAATACAGGTGGACTAAGAGATGTGGAAGAGAGTAATGCAATTTAAAACATAAGGCTTTTCTTTCTCAGAAAAGTGGTAAAAAAAAGGGTCCCCCCCCCCCCCCGGGAGAGTTGCTTCTTGTTCATGCAGAATGATCTTTTTCAGCACACGTACCTTAGGAATTTGTAGAGATACTGACGACTGCAAGCTGACCATGAGAAGACCCCATTGTGTCCTGCCAGAGTGGGGGACATGATGTTACCTTCTGACTTTTTGCAAATATTCCCTTCCCCATCATGGACCATGCCAAAGCTGCAAGGGGCAAAATGATCGCTTTTATCCTGTCTGTACTACAACTGTCAACCATGGCTTTTGTTGTTTCACAGCATTACAAATCCTGATTTTTTAACATGCAGACACACATGGTGTCAGAGAAAGGGCCCCACAGGCACACTGTGGCTGTTTCCGCTGGTGAAAATGGCACGTGAGGGGGACCACAAGACCCCCTTTCCCACCATGCAGTGCTCCAAAGCCAAACGGAATGCTTTCAAGGTAGGTTCCCCAGGTGACAGGTGCGACAGTGAGTCAGGCTGGGCACCCACGTCTCCACTCATGCCATGTGTAACGTGTCGTTTGAAGCTAAGAAGCCATTAGAGAGAGTTGGCAAAGCAGGGCTTGTACTTTCTACAATTTGGCCTGATCTCTGCCTCAACTCATCAGAGGTGTGGCTGCTGCTTGCCCCCCAGAGGCTACCGCACACAGACGGCAGGCTGCCCAGGAGACAGAAAACTGAAGCAGAGCATTTCCCAGTCACGGGTCGTATCCTGCGACACACCTCAGCCAAGTCTGAAGCCTTCCTCCAGTTCAAGGAGACTTCCTCCAACGGAAGCGGCAGCACAAAGACTCCTTGGACTACTGGTGGAAGTGCCGCTACCATTGGAGGAGGTCTCCTTGGATGGAACGAAGTCTTCAGACTTGGCCAAACTGGGTGGTAGGATACAAGCCGTGGATTATTTGCAAGTCTAGAAGCTCAAACCACAGTTTTGGTTCTAAGCTACAATTAAATAAAAACCCTAATGTCATCGGACTTCATTTACAGATACGAAGAAATGGAAAAAAAGATGGGTTCTCAGCCTTTCCAAATGAAGCGCCACTCTCTTCATCCCACAGACATGCATATCGATGCACTTACTTGTGCCCAGACTCGTGAGCGATAGTGAACGCCAGCCCCAGTCCACTGTCTTCATTAACAGTGCAGCTGCGATATTTACTGCACATCCCACTGATTGGAGCAAATCCTAGCCAATTTAGACGGACAAGGGAGAGAGAGAGAGAAAAGAGAGATCCTTAGGGAAGTGCTGCAGCAGAAAAGGGAGCCGTTTTAATGACAGTCACTTTGGTTTGCTAGCTTGGAAATGCAGCCGTTGCGGGGGAGGGGTGCACTGAGCATTCTGTTGCTCTCATGTTTGGTGTAACACAGCTTCAGTATCAAATCAGGTGAACAAGGCAGGGGCAAT
Organism: Lepidodactylus listeri; assembly: GCA_029233225.1. Lineage (NCBI taxonomy): Eukaryota > Metazoa > Chordata > Lepidosauria > Squamata > Gekkonidae > Lepidodactylus > Lepidodactylus listeri. The sequence goes on along the minus strand of JARCFY010000017.1, from coordinate 9,244,762 downwards.
CGTCTGCAGCCACTTGCGGCATGTACTAGTTCATTTTCCGAATGGGGCACTTGCAGGGCCCCCCCCCTCCCTTCCCAGAGATTTCTGGCAGAACTTTTATGCTGAGTAATGAAAAGACAGCCTCACCCCCTAATTTCTTCCACACACTCTCTGAAGCGGGGCTGTAGAGCGGTGTCCACCAATGTGGTGCCCCGGCAGGGCGCTGGATTAGGAGCTGGGAGACCCTGCTGAGAATCCCCCACTCTGCCATGGCAGCTTGCTGGGCGACCTGGGGATGGCTGCACACGCTCAGCCTAACCTACCTCGCAGGGTTGCTGTGACTATAAAATGGAGGATCATAAAATAAGTTTCCCACTAAGGACAAATGCAGGGTGCTGGCTCTATTTCCCCCTCCCTACTTTTTGGATAGCAATAACCAGGGGAAGGGGACAAATAATGTTTCTACATTGATCGATAATTCCAGTCAGCACATAGCTTTCTGCAGCTCATGAGACCAGAAGCTCAACTCCCACCCTCGAAAGCACCCCACTAGCAAGTCCCACTGCTTGTCAAGCTGCTCTCCCTTTGCCCCCCTTTTACGGAGGTGAGCCAGGGGACACGCAACAATGCTCCGGAGGCTGAGCTGGGCTCAGGGCCGGCCTGTCTGCCTGCCTTACACTAAAATTTAAACCTGCTCCAAAATTGTAAAAACGTTTACAATCACGGGCTCCATGTTCTCTTCACCAGCTGAGCATCGAAACAACCAAGGGACTGCGGGCACTGAACCTCTGTGCCAGAGGCCTCCATTTTGCCAAGGTCTTTTGGGTGCCCTGGCCATCCGCTCAGTGATGGTCACATAACTCTGCTCACCTAGGGTGTCACACGGCTCATTCTTCCAGGAGCAGATGTCCAGGCCGGTAAGCAAGATGGCGTGGTCATGGCGGCTGCCATCTTTCCCCATCAGTCCAGACTGCCACTGGCAGAAGCTGCTCAAGGCGTGGTCTGCGTGGTGGCTTACGGTCAGTCCCGGCTGCACAGGGGGATTCAGACAGACAGGGAGGGCCACCACAGAAAACCCAGTGAGCTTTACTTTTAACACAGCAAAGGATTCTGTTCTGTTTTTTAATCAAAGAAGCAGTCTTTGTTTTTAGATTATGCAAGTGGGATGTATCACCTATTTACCAACCAGTCCCCTAACTCTGACCGACAGCGAGCGAGCGGATCTCCTGTCTTTCTTTGGGTGAGGGGGTCCCTGAGGTAACCTGGATCAGCCCCTCTCTATCTAATAATAAACCCGCTGACCAGTTTCCTCCAATTAAAGTAGCTACAGTTTTACAATATAGTCTCTTCGGGGTTTGTTGATGTTTGGTCTCTGCGTTTAGTATCTGAGGTAAATATTGGGGACCCGGTGTCCTTGGGTCGGAAATCCCTTTTCGAAAGGCACCACAGCTTTTCTTTTACTGAATATAACTTTATTGGTACAATTGAGTATAAGTGGGGGGATATTGCGGAGATTGCTTATATTGTCACCATGTTACTGTTTCTGATGTCATATTCAGCTTTACTGTCTTACAGACTTGTTACTTTGTTGGAGATGGTATGTTTTGATACGCTTTGCACCCACTCGCTAAACACTCAGACTTCCCCCTCCTGTCCTGCTGCGTGGAGATGTACAGTTTCTTGGCTTGGCACCCCGGTCTCACACTAGCCCCCGTGGGCTCTTGACCGCCCTGCCCCTCCGCCTCCCCAATCTCCCTTTCAGTGAGGATCCTTTGGTTGACAGTCCTGAATGGCGTTTGTGTGTATTCTCAAGTTCACTTGTCTGCTCCCACTCTGGCAAGTCAGACACCTGAGCTCTTCTCACTGAGCTTTCACATGCTGTCCGCTCCCACTCTGGCACCGAGGGACACCGACTGCCCTTCTGCTCTCTCTGACGTCCCCGGCTGGACTCCCTCTCCCCCTCGCGGTTCTCTGACTGTCCGTCCCTAACTGACCCCTCCGACAGTTCTCTGTCTATCAACAGTGGGTTCCGAGCCCTTGGCCCCCCCCACCTTTTCAAGTCATGTGACTTTCCAGGCATTCTACTCTGCCCCTTTAAGTTCCATTTCGTCACAGATGTCCTCTTTGAAGAGGCATTCCTTCCTACATGAGACGGAAGGGGGAAGGCCTCTCCGAAGATGCCGCATCCCATTTTTGTTTATAAATTAAAAAAACAATAAAACAACTGCTGCACAATAAAACCACGGAAATCTTTTAATCAATCAAAAGGCTTCCAACCAACCACTATTGGCTCAACTGTGCGGCCCCATAAATTATAGCCTGTTTTTAGGAAGGGCTAATTATTTCTTTAGCCCCCCCCCCCCCCTGATTCATTACAGATGGACAGAAAACAGCAGAAACCACTGCTGAGCAGCTCTCATGAGCCGGAGATGTAAAGGAAAATTATGTTGCAGGTGTAAGATCAAAAGATTACTCTTCTTACTCTGTTCAGGCTGGATGTGATCCAAGCGTATAAAGCTGAGTAGTCCGTGTAATTAAGCTGTCACTTAAGGAGGCCACATCGCTCAGCACATAAAATGAGGCCTTACATTGTTTCAGCAAGAGCTCAACTGCACGGAGCTCCAGAGTCAACTCCAAAGCAAAAGAAAGGAAATCAAAACGTAGGGAAAGGAGCCTTCCCTGTAGCAGATCACACAACTGTATGGAATAGTGATTGTCTGAAGTTGTTCTTTCAGAGTTTTGTTGGTGAGCCAATAGACAGCCACGCAGCCTCAAAATATCGAGCACAAGTCCCTCCCTCCAGATGTCTGACGGGCATTCCAGCAGGGCGCTATGAATTGGTGTATTTATTCCCATCACTAAAGGTAAATGAATTAAACAGATTAAAAGATTCCAGCTTCAGGTTTTCTTGGTTTTTTTACAGAAGCATGGAGAGGGATCACAGTGGGTCTGAGCAGATGTTACTTTCCGAACGGCTAAAACACAGTTAAGAGAGCAGGCTGCAAGAGCGTGTTCTCCTCTTCCTTTTGCAGGCTGGTTTTCCCGCCCTCAGAACTACCTCCCCACCACCATGCTTCAAGATTACATGAGCATCACTGTTACCATGGTACATACTCAAGACGGCTTGTTTCGAATCAGGCTCAAAAACCTGGCTAAAAAGTGTGTGATTCTCAGGCCTGCTCCTGCCTAGTTTAAGAATCAGCACAAACTAGATGCAAAATACTTTGTGGGGAGGACTAGACAGAGCTCTCTGACTCTCCCCGCCGAGTACTGTACAACTTGGACCTAATGCTGCAGTGGGTGTCTCTCTTTCCCCCCTTACTACCCTCGGAGCCAGGGTTGCTGGTTCCCCACCGGGGGTGTGGGATTCCCTGTCCTTGGCTCTTGTTTCCTGCTGGCAAAATCACTGAGTGACAGCATGATGTCACTTCCAGACAAAATCCAGAAGTGATACCACTCTGCTCAAGGAATTGCTGGAAAATCTATGGTCTTCCACTGATTCCTAGAGAGACATGATGTCTAGGGCTGCCAAGTCAGCCCGGGGGGCGAGGGATCCCCCGCTACAGGGGTTCCTGATCCGCCAGCCAGCATTCGGCCGGCGGGGGGAAACCCCACCCCCGAAGTCATCCAGCCAGGACGACTTCCCCAATGTAATGACGTCACCCGGAAGTGACGTCATCACGTTGGGGGCATTGCCAGGGCGACGCTCTGGCAATCGCCCCCCACGTGCTGACGTCACTTCTGGGTGACATCAGGGGGGGGCGTGCTTTGCACGCGCGCCAGGAAAGCTCCCAGACGATGGAGGACTCCCCCCTGACGGTAAGTAAAGAAGACTTGGCAACCCTAATGATGTCACTTCTGGGCTCGAGGCGTTCCAAACCTGGCCAGGAGCACGCTTCTCTTTCTTTTCCAGGCCAGAGCCCAAAGGAGTACAAGGAGACCATGTAGCCACCTGGCACAGCACTGTCCTCTTTCCTCTCCGGCAGGCGCTGATGACTCCAGTGCCACTCCAAGATAAGCCTCACCAGAGAGGACAAGGCTTGCTGGTGGTTTTTACTGCAGAGACCAGGGAATTCCTGCAGTGTTGTGGCACTGCACAACCAGAAGCGAGGTCGCAACATTGTGCCCCATTGCTCCACACTACCCACTTTTGCTCCTGCTGGAGCTAAGAAGCTGCCTGGCCATCCTACATAGAGAAGAACAGGATTGTGCCTGCCAGCCTAACGCCTCCACCTCTGTGCGTTTGCGAGAAGGTCTGGGCAGAGAGCTCTGTGCTCCTAGGCTCTTCCATGACTTTTGATACAGTTTAGGAAGCAATATCCCCAACTACAAGTACAGCACCTACCTGCACAGGGTGCCTTTTGCTGAATACAAGGAAGGCAGGAATCAGGCCAGTGGGTGCAGTCTTGTTCCCTGCCTGCACTGTATGTACACAATACAAGAACTCGGGGGGCACTCCAGGAAATTGCTGATCAGTCGGGGGTTAGAACAGATAAAAGGAAGTACTTCTTCACCCAAAGAGTGATTAACACGTGGAATTCACTGCCACAGGAGGTGGTGGCGGCTACAAGCATGGACAGCTTCAAGAGGGAATTAGATAAACATCTGGAGCAGAGGTCCATCAGTGGCTATTAGCCACAAAGTATAGATAGGAACTCTCAGTCTGAGGCAAGTGATGCTCTGTAATCTTGGTGTGTGTTTTTTGGGGGGGCAACAGTGGGAGGGCTTCCTGCCCTCACTGCTGGACCTCCTGGTGGCACCTGGTGTTTTTGGCCACTGTGTGACAGAGTGTTGGACTGGATGGGCCATTGGCCTGATCCAACATTGGCTTCTCTTATGTTCTTACATGCAGGGCCTGTTCAAGAGGACTCTGTCACCCCAAGCAAGGTGCACCCATCCCCTCCTGGGCCTGCACTTCTGCTGAGCTTTGAGGGCAATGACACAGGGCTTGGACTCAGCAGCACAGGCCCAGGAGGGGATGCCACTGACAGCTGATAGTGAGCAGAGCAACTGGGGCGCATCTCCATCCACCTCGTTGTGGTGCCCCAAGAAGTTACTTGTGTGGCTTGCCTTGAGAATGAGCCTTCAATGCATGCATACAAACAACAAACATATTGATTTGCTCTGTACAACGTGGGTATCGTTTGCTTAGAGAACTCCACCTCTTACCGCCTCTACGTGCACAGGAGCTCTGCAGAAAAGCTGCCCTGCACACTTGGGGCCTGGGAACGGGGCCTGAGGGCGCAGTCCCCATGCCCTGCCCACACACGTTTCATCGTCTCTTCAGCCAATAACATTAAACGTTAAAACACAATGTGATTATTCATTGTACCTGGTCTTCTTCCAAAAGGATCAACCCAACGACAGCAATGTTAATGTTCCCTCCGATGGTTCCATCTCGGAACAATGCAGAAACCTACAGGAAAATATGAGAACAGATGGAGTCAGGACCATTGTCTGCTGTTCATCCAAAAATCACTGAAAATATGCCCGTAAACTCTGCATTAATTTTAAAAAAATGCATTCAAGGAATTTTGCTTACACAACGGATGGAAATGGGATCTGGCTCTCTAAAGCTTGTGTGGCCATATGCCATCATCCCAGTCTAGGGCTGCCAAGTCAGCCCGGGGGGCAAGGGATCCCCCGCTACAGGGGTTCCCGATCCGCCGGCCAGCATTCGGCCGGCGGGGGGAACTCCACCCCTGAAGTCGTCCAGCCAGGACGACTTTCCCCACCGTAATGATGTCACCCGTAAGTGACGTCACCACGTTGGGGGCGTTGCCAGGGCGATGCTCTGGCAATCGCCCCAAAACTCTACGGTACCATAGAGTTTTGGGGCGATTGCCAGAGTGTCACCCTGGCAATGCCCCCAACGTGGTGACGTCACTTCCTGGTGACGTCACCAGGCGTGCGCGCTTTGCGCGCACGCCAGAGGAGCTTCCGGGCCAGGGAAGACTCCCCCCCGCCATTAGGTAAGTAGGACTTGGCAACCCTATCCCAGTCTATTTGTGCTGATTTCAGCTGGACCAAGTCTGCACAGAACTGCAGGGTTAGGGCCCAGTAAGAAACAAAACTGAGTCAACTGAAGTCACCAGAAGGGTATTAGGACTGCGCTGGCAATGTGTCAGTCTTTAAGGTATTATAGGGCTCTTTTTGGTTTTAACTTAACTATAGTTAAAAAGATTCAGTCCCCATTCAAAGACAGCACACCAAATACAAGCCAAATATCAGGGCTAAGGTTGCCATCCTCGAGGTGGAACCTCCAGACACAGAGATCAATTCCCTGGAGGAAATGGCAGCTTTGGAGAATAAACTATGAGATCACATATCCACTGAGCTCTCTCTCCTCCTCAAATACCTTCTTCCCCAGAGTTCACTCCCCAAATCTCCAGGAATTTCCTAAACCAGAGTTGGCAGTCCTAATGTTTCTACATTTCACTGATTTCAGTGGAGCCCAATGATCCCCCTTTCTTGTGGCTAACAAAGTTTGCCACCTTCTGCTAAATCTTACCTTATGCTGAATGGCATAGCATGTCAACATGTTAAGGCTGCAGTCCTACAAAGACCTGGGAATGAACTCTGTGAACTCAGAAGGATTTACTTCTAAGTAAAGACACACAGGATTGGGCAATAAATAATCCAGAACCTAGTTTTTCGTTTTTCATTTCTCTGCTTACACCTTTTTGGCATTAGATCTATGCTTAATAATCAGTTTGATTTTTTTAAATGGAGACTTACTACTAGTCACCATCCAGTCACCATCCTAAAAATACCACTATATAAATACATAATGGAAACATCAAAAAACAACTTATACTGGATTTTCCGGTTTTGGCGCTCGCTGGATGAGTACACTTTTATCAGAGCTCCAATGATAGCGGCCTGTGTACATGGTGGCAGGGAGGGGTACCAGCTGGACCCAGTCCCCCCTTGAGCCCTTGTAGGGGGCTCTCAGCCTGGGGCACAAGAGGTGCCTCTCCCAAGGCAAATGCCGAGGGATTGAGACTCCTCTTTGCCCCGATAGGTCCCGCCGCCGCATGACCAAAAATGGCGACAGAAATGCACACCGGGATGAGTGAGCAGGTGATCAAAAGCGTTTCTCTTACCTGGCGGAAGATGTCTGATGAAGCACGAGTCTTTCGTATGCTAATCCAGAGGGCCCCCGATCCTCAACTTTAAAGCAGTGGGGGGGGGAGTTAAGTCCACCCCACAAAGATAAGAACTCTTTAAAATTCATCGGAAAGGAGGAAGGGCGCAACCAAAACATTCTCAGGTGAAATAGCAGCCAGATAAACCTAAAGCTAGATTTTTCTCTAACTGGCTCCAGAGACTTTTTAAGAACTTTCCCCAAATGTAAACAACCCGTCTCTGACTACAAAAATCATGGCGCCTAAAGTCAGACCTTCTCCTGGAACTGCAAGTTCAAATATGTCATCATCTAAAGCGGAAGCAACCATAGACTTTCCAAATATGTTAAATGCTGCATTGCGTCCTCTGCTGGACCAGGTGACAACTCTCAACACGAAATTTGATACTCTTCAGAAACAGCTTGAAGAAACCAATCTGAGATCAGAGGAAACTGCCAAATTAGTTAAAAAAGTGGATGCCAAGAGTAAAAAGCTTAAACAGCGACTGGAGGCAGTGGGAAAAAAAGAGAACCTCAGATGAACATCAACTGTTACAACTGCAAATGGAAAGAGCAAATTATGTACTGGGATTCCAGGGAGTCCCAGAACGCAATGGAGAAGATCTGAAGAAGCTTTTAAGTGATGCCTCGGCACCAGTTGCAGATACTACAGCAGAACTTTTACAATTGGATATGAATATGGTTTACCAGACCTATCCAGATTACATCAAGAAAAATAATCTGCCCGGAGAGGTTTTTGTGAGATTCTCCAAAAGATCAAGCAGAGATCAAGTACTTAAAGCAACTAATAGGACTACTCTAAAAATCGAAGATACAGACATAGAAGTATTAAAACACATTCCATTTGAAATCAGGAAAAAGAGGAAGCAATATAAAAATCTGACAACCTTTCTACAGAAAAATTCCACGTCCTACAAAATGGCCCTTTCCTGAAGGGCTCACTTTTAAATTTAAGGACAAAAAAGAAAGAGTGGACTCTGTTACAAAAGCCACAGCCTTCTTGGAGCAGTGTCAAACAACGGACAAACCAAAAGGAATAGCACAAGACGACAAGACATCAGACCACAGTGACTATGATTTGGAAGACATGGAGACACATCAAGCAGCTCCTCTGAGGAGGACTCTGAATCTGAGTTAGGAGCTGCTGCCCCTAAATTATTTAAAGTCAGATGGGACTTTGATAAAAAATAAGCCTACGGGGAAGAAATCGAAAAAATAAGAAACACGAATCTAGTTATGTTTGGAACTATGAATTGTCTGACTTACCTATTTCAGCCTTAAAAAAAATCCTTCTGTATTACTAAATAGTATATAAACATAACTCTTATGCTTCATCTTACTAAAATGTATTGTAAGTGAAATCTCAACCAAGCTATGTAACACTGAAAACGTCTCCTGCCACTTGGGCTTTTAGTGGCCTTCTTTTCTTTTCCTCATAGTTTGTAGTCCCCCCCCCTCCATTTTTCTGTTGTAGTTTTATAGAAAAGCAATAAAATATAAAAAACAACTTATACTGGAAACCTACTGATCACTAAACTGATCATATGCCTCCCAGTCACCACTCTAAACACACCAAACGATCCATCGTCTACAGCCAAGCTCTACTCTACAGTCACATCTGTTCCGGCCCCTTGGGCAGAGATCCTCACCTGCAGGATCTACAGCAGATGTTCTTGGAATTACAATACCCACCTGATGCAGAAAGGAACAGATCAACAAAGCCAGAATGATACTAAAGGATAGCCAGCTGCAACAAACAAAAACAGAATACCACTGGTGGTCACACACAGCTCTCAGCTCAAACCAGTTCAATGCATCATTAACGACCTACAGCCTATGACGGACAATTATACTCCTCTTTCACAGGCGCTGGGAGGCAAACCATTTCTTCCTCACAGATGGCCTCCTAGCCTAAAACTACTTCTCACCCACAAAAACACCCTTCCTAACATGGGCATGGACTCTGCAACCAGGGCTTGCAACAAACCAGGATGCTAGCTCTGTCCCCCTATCTACTCTGACAACACAATAACTGGACCTAGCAACACCAGCCATCCCATCTCGGATTCATTCTTCCAACGTTATATAAGCCATCAAATGTCAGCAGAGCCCATCCACTCTCTGCATTGGACAAACAGGCCAGTCCCTAGGCAACAGAACAAAGTGACATAAATCTGACATTAAAAACCACACACTCAAAAGCCAATGATTAAAACATTTCAGTCTTCCAGGTCATTCTAGTGCTGACCTGGCAGTCCTCAAACAGAAGTGCTTCAGGGGAGATTACAACACAGATGGCTGAACTTGAGTGCATTCGCAAGTTCAGAACAATGGACCCCCTCAGGGATGAATAAGGACACGAGGTTCTTATCTTGCTACAGATGCCAATTTTCTGCCCCCAAGCATTTCCCTTCTGCTCTAATCAAGGTGATCACATTTTGCACTGTATGCCTGCATCCCAAATCCCTTATTTGCAACACCTCTTCCACCTTCCGACCGAGATAGAAGGACTCAGGAATCTCCATTCCAACTCATATCTGACGAAGAGCGCTTTGACTCTCAAAAGCTTATCCCCCCCATCTTGTTGTTCTCTAAGGCACTACCAGACTCCAGTCCAGCTATTACTATTCGTGTGGGGCCTTTGGTGTTTGCCCATGCGCCCAGCTAACCTTGCTATCACTTCTTGCCATCAGCACTCCAACAGATGGCTCTAGCGGATATTAAAGGATGCGTCTGGCTGCACAAGTGCAAAAAAAGAGTGGAACTGCAAGCAATTCCCTACTTTGCCATACAGCAGGTCGTTTTAATGGCTCAGCCATACATGCCTCTATCCTCCAACAAGAGAATTTAGGTCTGGGACTGGGCAGAAACAGCCACAAACGGTGACGACCTGGCCCTACAGTGTCAGCAGCTACTGCACAGATGCAAAGCTGCTTGAGGTTACTTTCAACCACATTCATCACGAAGCGCCGATTATGAGCTTGCCTTGGTTGTCATTGAGGGAGTCAAGCAAGATAAGTTTCCCTGGCAATTGCTTTCATGTTGAAATCTGCATAAAGGCGCTTTGGCGGAGAACATTTTAGCATCCCTCACAGCACTCACTCAGATGATACGTTGCTCTCAGGTTTTGGCCAGGATGATGAGGGAAGGCCACCCTTCACTCCTCCTCTGCTCTCCCTAAATTGGAAGCTCAGACGGCCCCTCCCGGCCTTCCGTTCAACAAGGAACCTCCCTTGCCTTGTGAGGCGTGAGGCGTGGGCAAGGGGAGTAGCTGTGTTAGTCTGTTGCCGCAAAAACGAGCATAAACCTAGTGGTGTCTTAAAGACTGACAAGACTGTCCTCCAGCATCGGTTACCTTGGGCTACCATCCACTTCGCCAAGTGTCTGACCAAGCAGGCTCCAGTCCACAAATATTTATCCTGGATTATAATCTTGTTCCACCTTAAAGTGCCACTAGAGCCCTGTTTATATTTGCTTCTCTCCACAGGGACCTTAACACTCCCTTTGCCTCCCTTCTTGGCTTTCTTGGTCTGGATGCCTTCCAAAGACAAACTCTGGTCCCCCTGATTATTTCTCAGGGGTTCTCTGCCCATGCTCTAAGGGAAATACTTTGCTGCTTTGTGATGTCAAGCAACGAGTCTGGCATATTTGCAGGGGAGCTGCACTGAAGTGCCCTTTGCTGCGGTTTATGTCTTAGGCCAGGGAGAGGCAGAAGCTGTCATAGGCTATACATTCCAATGCTCTCTATAGACTCCCCCAGGAAAAGAGATTTTGGAAGGAAATTCTTCACATGTCCCATTCAAACGAGGCTGGGAAAAAACTGGTATTTGATATCTGACCGGAAATGTAAGTGTAACATAAATACTTGCTGTCTTTGCTCTACCAGCTATAAAGATTCAGTATGCATTTGTTTTTCAAAGCACCAGGGACCCTTTATGATAATATTAAAGTTTAGGTTTCCTGAAGGTTGGATTTTGTTAGCTGATCTGTGTGCAGCAGTGTGTCTTTTCCCCTTGCATGGATGATGGCTTATGGTGTCAAGCAAATACATTTGATTTGACCTCTACCCGCAGTGAAAGGAGTGGAAGAGAGGCAGGAAGGCAAACACGGAGGCCAGGTGCTCCCAAATCACACCCAGGGTAGAATTGGGGGTGGGGTAATGGCAGAACAAACCCCCCTCATCCCACATTTTAAATGACCGTCTTGGTCCAAGAAAAGGGACCCCCATACCATATTAAGTATCGTCAGGACATAGGTGGTGATGTTGCCACGCCCGTGGTTTTGCAGCATCTTCCTGTCAACCACCACTAAAGTCTCCACATTCAGTTCTCTGTTTTTGTAGCCTTTCAGCAGAGAGCGCTTGTTTCTCAGCGGGTAATTGTATTCGTCTGGCAAGACGTAGGTGTCTCCGCCTGGAGGCTGGGGCATGTCTGCAAGGCAGGAGATCTCCAAGTAAATCCACAGTCATGTACAGGCAGAACAAAACCAAATTCAAGAGCTACGAAGGTAAGGAGGACCACGACTGCGAGAAGTAACTCCAAAGGCCACAGAGTGGGGAAAGAGCGCAGTCTTTTCATGCAGGAAGTTCCAGGCTCCATCCCCACATTCTTTCTCAAGGACCCTTGGTACTAAGCTGGGGGAACCGCTGCGTCAGGCAAAGAGATGCTGGGCGTTCCAAGATCAGAACTCCCAGAGACACGCACGGCCTGATTTGTATCAGGAACCATGGTGTGGGGTTTTTCTTAAAGTCTTCCCTGCACACTGTGATCCCAATCTGAAACGGGGTGCCATTTAAGGTTGCCAGGCAACCAGTGGGAGACCCAGGGGGGACATGGGGGGTGCCTGTCAGTGACAGCATGGCATCCCTTCTGGGAAAACCTGGAAGTGAGCCCACACCTCTCCAGGAATCTCCAGAAACTCTGTGATAAAACCAAAGAGTTTCCAGCAATTCCAAGAGGGGACTGACATCACTTCCAGGTTTCCTTGTAAGCAACATCATGCTGTTGGCCCAGTGGACGTTTTTAAAACATTTTTCCTTCTGCCGCTGCTCCAGTCATTAAACCCCTGATGGCCCTGGGGCCTTGGAGAGCCGTTGCCTGGCCAAGCAGACCCTATAGAGCTAGGCCAGCCTATGGGGGTCCAACTTATTATATGGCACACATCCATGGTTCAGAGTACAGGGAACAAGTGGGTATCCAGCTACCGTGTCCTGGTCAGCTAAATTCCTAGACCTGGGGGAACAGACCACCCTCAGCTGGGTCACCACTGCCAGGTTTGGAGCTCCCCAAATATGCAGAGGATAATCTGAATGCAGGAGAGGAAGTGGGTTCCTCTTGTGCCACCTTCCTCTGTATTCTGAGCCTCACAGTCAATCATGTGCATGCTAAGAGAACTCCCTCCCCGGATGTGACCCCGGGGGCCAGGCAAAACCTCACTGCAAACGATGTCCGGTGGCATCCAGTCACTTGGCCACTTCTGCTCTGGCGCAGCCCAGGACCCATACAGAAGTCCCTCTCATGAAGTAGGATGCATCTTCTTCTTCTTCCTCGAAGCGAGCCCACCTTCCTCCCACTGCCTCCACAGTGCTTTTGACAGAGGCACCCACCAGTGACTCAAGCGCTGACTTAATTTCCCGCCTCCCCATTCCCACTCCTCCGACTCCCAAAATTCAAGCACGCTGTGTGCCTTGAGATTTTTCAAAGTGTCATTTGTATGATTAAAAAATCAAAAGTTTACTCATGCCTTACTTTTGACAGAAACAAAATCACACTTTAAATCACTGAAAAGCATCCTGAGGATTGACGGGATTTCTGAAATTGCAGGCCGCAGTCTATCAGGGTTGGGGATGGCTGGATTTTGACACAAATCGACAGAAGCAGGATTCATCTCCCGCCAACTCCGGGCTGGGGAATTCCCGAAAGATTCGGAACCGGGGCCTGGGGAGGACAGGGTTTGGGAGGGGAGGGGCCTCAGCAGGGTACCGTGCCATAGAGTCCCAGCCATTTTCTCCAGGGTAACTGATACCTGTTGTTTGGAGATCAATTCTAATATTGGGAGATCTCCAGGCCCCACCTGGAGGCTGGCAACCCTATCCTGGAGAGGTATGTGTGGTGAAACTGAGGCAAGCGTGCTTCCAGAGCAGTTCTCTTTTACGTAGGTCTGTGTGCAGCCCCAAGTGTATGGCTGATTCGGCACACCAGCACTGCAGTTCTTGAACATTTCCCACCAAATGCCAGTTTCCCATGCAGCGTTCTGTGCACTGATTGTACTGAACATCACTGGCCTTTCCCATATGACACAGAAAGGTTACTGGACCAGTGTGGGATGAAGCCACGGGAAAGCGGAAACACCAAGACTGAGCCCTTCGCTGCTTTGGGGGTGGCTTTATGTGCAGAAAGATCAGTCTGCATTCCTCCTTTGTTAAGCTGTGCAAAAACCCTGGGAACTGTGACGCGGGAAATTTTTCAAGAGCCCCACAGTGTTCCAAAGAACAGAGACAGGAGAAACCAGAGGCTGCAATTCAGCCAGAGGGACATTTATTTAATGCCTCTATGAAGCCACTGGAAGAGGTCATCAGGAGGTTTGGACTGTGGTGTCACCAACTCTACCTTTCTTTTCCGCCTGATTCCTAGGATGCTGCTGATGTTCCGAAAAGGCACCTGGAGTCAGCAATGGGCTCAGTGACAGTGAACAAGCTGAAACTTAATCCTGACAAGAGTGAGGTTCTTTGGACTAGCAGAGAGGCAGACCAGGGACTTGAGATCTCTTCCTGCCTTTGGATGTGGTTATACTCAGGGGTCATGTCATAGCAAAAGAGGTGCAGGAGCTCATTAGCATACCTGTTACCATAACTCATTAGCATATGCCACGCCCCCTGACATCACCGGAAGTATGTCAGAAGGGGACGCAAAAAGTGGGGGAGGCATGTTCAAAAGCCTCCCCTTCCCTTCCCCAGCCGGCCTGCAAAGGTGGGGGGGGGGGGAAGTGAAGCGAGAACTTCAAACCCCTTCTCTCTGGAGTTGCGCCACAGCAGCGGCATGATCTCCTATTGTATCCTATGGCCCCATAGAATACAGTGGAAAGCTCATGCCGCCACTGCGGCGCAACTCTTGAGAGAAGGGGTTTAAAGTTTAAACCCCTTCTCGCTTTGCTTCCCCCCCCCCCCAGCCCGCCTTGGGGAAGGGGAGGCTTTTGAAGATGCCTCCCGCCCTTTTTTGTTTCCCCAGCTGGCCTGTGCTCTGCGACCTTCCAGCCGAACGGCAGCCCTTCTCTGCCTGCCACCAACTCACCTGGCTCGCTGGGCAACGTGGCAAAAGGCGAAGATGGGGGCAGCTGAGGGAGCGGCCGCAGAACCGGCGTGTCTTTGCTGGGAGAAGGGGTGGCGGGCGGGGAGAGCAGGTAGCGGTGAGGCGCGGGCGGGCAGTGATGGCAGGCAACGGTGGCACAGCAAGTGGATGCACGGCAGGAGCTTTGGCTGCCAGCTCCGCAGCCGCTGCCCACAACCCCTGCAACTGTCCAACAGGCTGAGCGCTGCCTCCCCGCTGCTCCCCCCGGCCGGGTGGGCCAGTTGTCAGCCTTGTTTCCCCCACTCGGAGCGGTGAGGAAGGGTCCCACTTTGACCGGGGGCTTGTCCCTCGCGGTGGAGGGGAGACCTGAGAGGTGCCAAACAAGCTGTGCCGAGCCTCGCGCAGGCGCGCTGACACCCCCACTTTGCTCAATGGCCACTGCTTCCACTCCCTTCTCGCTTCGCTCCCCCCCAGTCCACCTTGGCAGCTGGCTGGGGAAGGGGAGGGGAGGCTTTTGAAGATGCCCCCCCCTTTTTGTTTCCCCAGCTGGCCTGCCAAGATGGGCTGGGGGGGGAAGCAAAGAGAGAAGGGGTTTAAAGTTCTTTCTGGAGCCATGCCACAGCAGTGGCACAATCTCCTACTGTATCCTTCCTCCGCAGGCCCGCTGGGGGTGGGGCTTGCCGCCACTGCCATCTGTGCCTGCTCTTGGGCTGCCGGAGCAGTGTTCCAGCCTGCTCCGGCCCCAAATGACCCCTGGTTATATTCCCCTTGACAAGCCAGGTCTCCTGCTTGGCAGTGCTACTTGACACAGCAGTCACTGTAGAAACTAGGTGGATGAGGTGACTTGGAGTGCATTCCCCCAGCTTCGGCTGGTGCATCAGCTGCACAGGGATCCATGCCCTCGTTACATCTAGACTGGACTATTGCAATTCATTCTGCTTGGGGCTACCCTTGAAGAGTGTTCGAAGGCTGCAGCTAGTGCAGAAAGCTGCAGCTAACCTGCTGGTAGGGGCCAGCTATTGGGAGCCTGTGACCCCAGTATTACAGCAATTATACTGGCTACTAACCTGCTCCTGAGACCAATACAAGGTTTTGGATTCGTTCTTTAAAGCTCTACATTGCTTCGAACCTGGGTATCTGAAAGACCATCTTCTCCCATATGTACCTGCCAGGGAATTAAGATCAAAAGGAAAGGCCTTCCTGACTAGGGATAGGCATAAACTGAACCATGAAGCAATTCGTCACAAAAATTTGCCCCCCACCACTCAGTTATTTTTCGGGCTTTCTTGTGCACTCTCTTTGAACTTTAAAGGGACTGCACAAGGCAGCTTGAAACAGCTTTAAAGGGACTGCACAAAACTGCCCGAAACACCTTTCCACGAGGTTTGCAGGGCTACAAACCAGCTTGGTTCATGAACAAACCTCTGGGCTTGATTTGGGTTGTGGTTTGGTTCGTGGTTTAGCCACATACCGACACGAACCTCATTTTTTCTGGTTTGTGACCATCCCTATTTCTGACTTTCCCATCAACCAAAGAGACTTGTTTGGTGGTTATGAGAGGGGACCTTTTTGGTGGCAGCCCCACAATTATGAAACAACATCCCCAGAGGAGTGTGCCTGCCCCCCCCCTCACCTGTGATCCTTTGGAGGCAGTTGAAGAGGGCTCTATTTAGGGCTATGCTTGATTAATTTGGCAGCAGTCTTATATTGTGGCTTTAAATTTTGGCTTTTATGATTGTTATTACAGTTATACCGTAAATTACCTTGAGTTCCATAAGCCAGAAAAGTGGCTAATAAATGTTTTAAATAAATAATAAAAGCATTTTTAAGACCCATATTCTCAAGAGGAGAGATTGAAACTTGTGTTTAATGCTACAGATGAAATCAGCAAGACTTCTAAATGCTGATGTTGTATCGGGTCAAACAACCGTGACCGAACTCAAGGTGGGGTCTGCGGTCCTCCCAGAATTACACTTAATCTTCTTCAGACTACAGAGATCGGTTCCCCTGG
Organism: Lepidodactylus listeri; assembly: GCA_029233225.1. Taxonomy (NCBI): domain Eukaryota; kingdom Metazoa; phylum Chordata; class Lepidosauria; order Squamata; family Gekkonidae; genus Lepidodactylus; species Lepidodactylus listeri. The sequence continues at coordinate 9,228,339 of JARCFY010000017.1, read as the reverse complement.
AAGAAATGGTAGCTATGAAGGGCAATGAGAAGTCCCCCTCCCCAGAAGCCCCCCCCCCAAAAAAAATCTCCATGAATTTCCCAGGCTGAATTTGGCACCCCTCGGTTAGAAACATGTCAGAATTCGTTAAATACAACCTAACAAATATCCCAGTGTGCACACAACCAAACTTAATCTTTTTAAGAGCCCTAATAAAGATGACGGGGAAAGATCAGGGCAAAGTCCAGGGTGGATCTCGTTGTAAATTATTTTCCAAATGACCATTCGTATATTTAGGGGCCAATACAGCACTTAGCATTTGATGCACTAAGCACTAATAGGTACATCGCAGCCCACTGGATCTCTAGAAGGCACTGGTGGGGTACCTATATGAGTGATGTGATCCTCCTCTGGGGTAGGCAGTTGGGTACCTCTGCCCACCAGTGCAAGCCCACAGCTGAATTTCAGATCCATTAACCTGTTGATGTGACCAGAAGAGGGATGCAAATGGATAAGCTTAACAACCACTGCACAGATAGTGTAAATAACAAAAGGTGGGGTGGGGTGGGGGGGAGAGGACTGTCCTTACATTTCTTGCGCCTTCCACAAAAGTGCAGTTTGTGTTGCTGCTTGGAACGGTGGTGGCGCTGGGCCTCACGGAAAACACTCGGCGCATCCGCCTCCCTCTGCCTCTCGGGCTCCGTGACCTCATTCTTGATCGACGGCTCTGGTTCAGTAGATCTTTTATACAGTACGTGAGAGTGGCCGCCGGCGGGAGCAGAGAAGTCGTGTTTCAGTGCAAGATTTGGAGGCAGCGGTTTCAGGAAGTAATCGGCTTCCTGCGTCCTTATCAAACCTGACTAGAAAGACAAAACAAAAAATGGCCAGTGGCTTCAGACACTCCTCTGGGAGATGCCGTCCCTTGATCTGTCTTCCCACAGTGAGCTTCCAGCCTCCACTGCAGACGTAACACTGGTCGTCAGTCTAAGTGACACACGCTCCTCCTTGACCCTGTCCTCCCCTCTCCCAAGCCAGTTCTTCCTCTTTCTCAGTTTTAACCAGGGTCACATGTTGCTTCCCTTCTGATACTCGCCATGCAGAAGACTAGCCAAGGTTCCCACCTTAATCAGGTTGTGAGATAGGTTTGCTAACTTTGATTGAGAGGGAGCATGGACATCGATGTAACTCAGCCCGAACTCCCAGAACACCATGGTTGCCCCTCCTTCTCTCTCAAGGGCATTCACCCATCCCTTTCCATTTCAGAGCTAAATTACTGCCAACATTATATTTGCACTGCCATTTTCTTTAGCACCAAACCACGGCTTATAACCATGGCTAGAGACTGGTATGAAAACAGCAGATTGGTGCTGGGTAACAAAATGGAAGGTTCATTGTAATGTTAGCCACAGGAATGTCGCTGAAATACGGGGGGGGGGGGGGGGGGGTGAGAGGCAAGGAAGTGGGAGGCACAAGCTGGTGTTCCCGATCTCTTAACCTCACTGAGAAGACCTGGCTGCCAATATGACAGCAGCACAGGAGCTTGCTTAGCACCAACCACGGTTTGTACCAGGGCACATGCAGCACTTTAAACAACGCTTGAAATAGACATGGGGAAGCTGAAGGGAATTTGATCTGGAAAGCAGAAATGAAAAAAAGAGTGACGTAATGTTTTTAAGTACTTTATAAGATCACAGTTCCGATTACCCCGACAGAGCAGCTTTCTGGGCAGCGATCCTGCAGCTCCTTGATCGGGCCAGGAAAGGGATGGAAGCAGTGAACTGAGCGTTAAATCTCACACTGCCGCCACCACCATTTTGAATGGCTCTATCTAAAGCCCACCTTTTTCCTGGCAGTGAATAAGGCTGTTAAAGTCATACGTTGTGTGTCAGTCATAGGCCTTTTCCAGTGTATTTGTATCTTTAACATCCAAAGGCCAGCCCACAGATGGATCAAGAAATCTACACAATGGAGCCAGAGCAGAACCCCCACACTGGCGGGGGGGGGGGGGAGAGTTTGATTTGTTTTTAAAAAGAGCAGTTAAAAATACTCCCAAATGTTAAGAGCAATGCCTTCACATGCATAGTGATCACAAAAGACCCCTAGGGTTTGGAGGGCACATAGATAGGGCTGCCGTAGCAACCCAAAATGGCACATGATATTGGGGCAGCAGCTGTCACCCCCAGGAGGAGGAGGAGGAGGAGGGAAGGGGAAGGAAGCAGAGCCCAACTCAGTGTAGAGGGTGTGATGTCAGCAGGGCCATTTCTGACACAATGTGATCCGGAACAGGGGACTCACTCAGGTTCCTGCTTTTAGGTTAACCTCACAGAGACGGAGGCATTCAAAACAACATTTATTAGCAAGAAGATACAGGAATGTGTGCAACCGGTTCCAGGAAAAGGGAGCTCATGCAGTCTACATTTCTAACTAAGAAACAGAACTAACCAGCAGGGACTCCACCCCACAAGAGGAAACCAACAGGCACAAATATAAGAGGGGTAAACAGACCGTTCCATTGTAAAGAATACAATAAATATACCATGGGGGGGGGGTGGAAAAAGAAATCAGTGAGAGGAAGGGAGGGAAAGCCGAGCTGGATCAGAAAGCAGGGGGTCAAGGAGGAATACAATTTCCCTTCTTTTGCAAGTCCCCCCCTTGTTCCATCATATTTTGATGCACCTCTTTCTTCCCAATTCTGCAGCAGTAGCATCAGAAAAGGATGCTACGAAGGTACAGAAACTCCAGCCGCTGCCCAATGAAAAAAGGTTAGGCCAGGCTTATTGCCATCATATCAAACTGAGTACAATCTACCAGCCACATGTTGAGGCCAGTGAGGATCTGGATGGCTGTTTTCCCCCTTATCAGGCACTCACTGGGCCACTACCCATGGCAGGGGGGGCTCTGCTTGGTTTTGTGCAAGCCTGCATAGGCTGGAGTTCTGCAGATGCAACACAAAGTGACCGCTAAGCAGAAAGAAGGAAGGAGTCTTCTGCTGTGATGCCAAAGTGAAAGGAAGCCATGGGCACGTTCTGTGCTAACAAAGGACGTGGGACCGCCGTTGAAAATGCCTATAACATCTAGGATAACTTAATGCCTGCAACCATGCGCCATGCCATTTCATGGAGCATTTTCCTGGCTGTGGCTAGTGGGAGTATATTCAGCATAACTGTATGAGGCATGCTAGAAGGCGTACCGGACACAGAGCTGACATTTGCAGCAGAGGTCCTGTGTTTCTTTTAATTTTCAGATGTTCCATGTTCCACCTAAAGAGAAGCAGCAGCTCCTCTTTTAAAAAGCCTCAGACAACATTTTCTAACCGTATGCCACATCCATCTCCTTCATATTAAGCACTAGGGGGATGGTAGCTGTCTATTCATTTGAGAGGTTTAAATTGAATTGGTCACAATGCTAGAAACTTCACCAAAGGAAACTGCTTTTGTTTGGCAAAGAAAGAGACTGGGAATGAGGTAAGAGGTCTTTTCCATGACTAACTATTATGATTTTCTGTTTCCTAACTCAAGGCCAAGGGCTCATATGCCCTCTGGGTCAAGTGTCTTTCTGGGTCTCCAAACTAAAAGAAAGCCTTTCAGTGTGTTTGTGTGTGTGTTGCTATATCAACTTACAAAATAAAGCACAATGATTCCAGCATGTCCCTCTAAGTAACATCTTTTTACATGCTCCAGAACATGGTGGAAGTTCTCATGTCATGAAATGGATTCTTCCCCAACTGGAATTCAGGTCTGAAGTCCAAATTCCAGTTACCTGAATTCTGGTCAAGGGAGAGGAAATCTTTCGAGAACGGACATATCAGGACAGACGCCTCAGATTACTTTTGCATGTGCAACACTCCTCAGGCCAGTGGAAGAACTAACAGTCCTTGCTGCCTGCTTGTGCTAAGTGGAAGCAACAGAGCAAAGTTTGAGTCAAGTGGTACCTTTAAGACCTCAGACTTTGTTGAATTGCTTCAGACCAGCACGAATTGCTTCAGACTACCCACCTGAATCTAAGTGAGAGTAAATAATTGTATCCCCTCTGTCTTTTCTGCATGTGCAGGGCACAGCACTAAGTTAATTTTTCTGATGCAATTTCAAACCGAAATTAAATGAAGTCTATTCATACAACTGTGAGTGTGGTGTGTGTGTATAGTTATTTAATCCTTATTTAAAGGGGGCGCTTTCACACACACACACACTAAATAGCGCACTTTCAATGCACTTTGCTGCTGGATTTTACTGTGAAATGGCAAAATCCACTTGCAAACGGTCGCTGGAGTGGATTGAAACGACATTATTTAGTGTGTATGAAAGTGCCCATGAACAACATGAGAGGTCCCACACTGATATCTTCATCAGACCTTCCGTGTGTGTCCATGTGTGTCGATACAATGCTTGTTTTAATCATCCTCTGCTTGGTTTGGCGCTTGAAGTATTTTAATTTTCTTTCACTGAAATTTTAGATTGTCAGACTGGGAGGAGCAGGTGTGGATCCCTGCTTCGCCCTGGAAGCTTGCCAGGAGACTTCGGGGCCAGGTCACATAGTCTCATTCTAACCTTCCTCACAGGGCTGTTGTGTGGATAAAATGGAGGAAAACAAATGTGAACAGCTTTGGGTTGCCAGTGGGGAGAAAGGTGGGGCACAAAGGAAGTAAATAAATAAAGACTCACATCAATTGTATTTTCCATTGCTCCACATGCACATTGTTATTGTGCTAAAATTACATTAAAGCCACTGTAGCCACTGCACTGCTGTCTTCGCAAGGGAACTGCACTTAAGCACACTGTCCTTTCCACTCATGTATTGTTGGATCCAAGCCAGAAACTGCTGCACGCCTGTTCTGGAACGTTTTATGCCAGATTAAGCTCAATGTGGCCTGGCGATGTCCCCCCACCCCCACCCCCACCCCCACCCCAGTGCTGGGTCTCACCTCACATGCCTAGGGAGCCACATTAGCCCTCCCCGTGCCTAGAATGGAGAGTGGAATTCATTCTGGATCCCAGATCCACACCTAGTTTGAGAGGAGAGGAATGAATTCACTCCTGGAACAGAATCAAGCCATTTGGCTCCTCCTGACATCATGACAGGGTATATGTGAATTATGAGTGGCTTTTTAAAACTTATATCTCAGTGACATAATCAAGAGGCTATCAAGACTGGAGTTTTCCCCACCCTCAGATGGTTCTCAAAGGGTACCCATTCTTTTGTGTGCAGATGATATGATCTTGTTATCCCTTACTTAAATTCAGTGAACATTATAAAGAAACATCAAGCGTGAATTACACTAAGGTCGCGATCAGATGGGCAGTTCAATCCGCTGTTGCCCCGCCTCAAATTAAGCCAGGTTATTTTGTGGCAGAAAATCCTGACCAAACTTGCCCCTTTTAGCACGCTTCAATGCCCTTTTACCCCTCCTTGCATGATCAGATGGCAGCAAGCAGGGAGTCAGCCTGTCGACCGTTTTTTCAAAAGTGTGTCCTTCGAGCATGCCCACAAGCACTCATGAGCATGCTGGGATACGGAGTTCATGGGGCTGTCGGCCATTTTCTCTTTAAAGTTAGTCCACAAAGCAAGCACACAAACGGTGAAGAGACTGCTGGGAAATGGAGTTCACTGCCATCCTTCCTCTTATCTTTTCAATTTACCCCTTCCCCAAACGATATTAAAAAGCTGCAGAACAGGGGTGTCTTTCTTTGAGAGTTTTTCAAAAGAAAACAAGGTTTTGAGCAGCCCCCCCCCCGGGGGGAGAGGTGTGTATCTACAGTCATGTGATCCACACTAACGGGGAGGGGGAATGGCGGCTGGAAAACAAGCGATCAGTGAGACCTGCCTGACGCCTTGAGTGCGCAACAGAGTGACCAGATGACAGGAAATCCATTTTGGAAGCGGCTCAGAGCAACAGGACTGGACTTTCTCAGGTCTCAAAGAAACACGGGGCAAGGGGAGGGGGGAATGGAACTCAGACGACTGGGGCACGACAGACAGATGCTGCTGTCTCATTGTGCATTTTAAATCCATAAGGGAACAGCAACGGCAACGGATCAAATTGGCCGTGTGAACGCAACCTAAGACCAAGCTGGAGGTCTTTGAGAAGAAGCCCCAATGGCCCATAGAGAACATCTCAACTGACCAATGCAGGAATTTTAAATACCTCAGATCTCTCTCCGGAGGCCTACTTAGACAAAACAAAGCCTCCAGTTTCTAAAACCATAGGGGTCACATTAAATCTCTATTAAACAAAAGGTGGTTTTCTGGTTGATCCTTTGATACTTTTCCAGACCAAGGCTATAAACCAAAGATAGGGAGCACCAGTTGGGGATGCAGATTCAACCCCTGGCATCTCCGGCTAAATGTGTCAGGGGGCAGGTGGTAAGAAAGACCTCTGCCCGAGACCCTGGAGAACTACTGGCAGCCTAAGTGGTCCAGTGGCTGATGGACCAGTGATTGGGCTTGGTGCACGGCCGCTTCGTACACGTATGACCCTGTGAAAAAGGGAGGTTGATCCTGTGGCATGGCCAGCTGTCACGTTGTAGACTCTACGATGGTCCACACAACATGGATCACAATCTCTCTCAGTCTTGGAGAAAAATAGGGACTCTTGTTTTCGCCCCTTGAGCTCTCCATGCTTTCACAGGGATGAAAGTGGAGAACAAGCATGTCAGTCAATAGAGAGTTTGTGGTGATTAATCGCAGGGCTGCAGTATGTTCTGAATTATCTGCAACACTGACCGTCTCGGACTGAGTAATAAACTAAAGGAAACGCTGGGTGGGGACAGACATTTAGGCCAAAAGAAAGGTGGGAACATCTTGCTTGGCACAGGAATTGATAAACATCAGGTTCATCCCAAAGCAAATTCAATGGAATTTGCTGCAGTGGTTGAAAATCAATATCAGCTTCCCAGATTTTCCCATGTTAATACAGAAATCTTCTATCACAGCCAGCCAGTGCCACTGGCAGCTACTCTGAGGGCCCCTGCAAACATGGCACAGCAGGGCTAACACGTGCTTACAAATGCATCTGTACATGGCTGATCCACAGCCAGTTCTGACTCTCTGGAGTTCCTGTGTGATGCATGATTCAGATGGGTAGCCGTGTTGGTCTGAAGCAACAGAACAAAGTTTGAGTCCAGGGGCACCTTCAAGACCAACAAAGTTTCTTTCCGGGTACGTGTGTATGCACAAGTAAGCTTATACCCAGGATTAAACTTTGTTGGTTTTAAAGGTGCCACTGGACTCAGTCTCTGTTCTGTGTGGTGTCAGGTCTGCACACCTTTTGGCCCACCAGACCAAAGTCCACCACTGATTTCTGTCCCTCTGCCTGGGGCTTCAGGTACCTCCTCTACTTACCGCCTGCCTAAGGGCCAGGAAAGCACCAGCAGACACCAGTGCCCAGTCTCACCTACTGCAGCGACTCCCAACATGGAGGCCACCACGATCTTTCCTGATGCCCACTCACTTCTTGAATTTGGGGACAAATTCCACAGGAACAGAGAGTGCATTTGTTCTTAGTAGTTTAATGTTTCAGACGTCTTCTATTTGAGGACTGCATATTGAATGGATTTTTGAAACACGGAAAAAACACAGAGGCTAGAGGGCCATCTGACTGCAATGCTGATTTTGTGAACTCAGGCAGATTATGAGAGGGAGGGCAGGAAGGGTTGCCTCAGTGCTTAGTTCTTGTGGCCCTTTCTGACACGCCCAGAAAATGCTGGTCGCCACTTTGGGGTCAGGAAGCCATTTTTCTCCAGGCTGGTTTGGCCGGGGATCCTGGAGGGATTTTTTTTCCTTGCCATTTTCTGGGCATGGAGCAGGGGTCGCTGGGGGTAGGGGGGGTATTAGTGAATTTCCTGTATTGTGCTGGGGATTGGACTAGATAACCCTGCACTAGATAACCCTTCCAACTCTATGATTCTATGAGCTGTGGGTCAGTCCCCACCTGCTGACTCAGCTCAGGCCAGGCAGTTGTCTCACAGCCACACCACCTCAGCTCGGCCCGAGTCAGGTCTTGGAAACCTCTCTTTGCTCTCATGGCTTCTCTGTGGAGCAAACGTTCCCCTTTCTCTGGAACCTGAAGCCAAACAGCAACTCTTTCCCTGCAAAGAGGCAATCCCAGCTTTCCCCTGCCTGGCTGGGACCATGTGCCATCGCCATCTTGTCTTCAGAATGTCAGTTCACAATCAGATGCCGCAACCATAGTTGGACACTTGGCTTGGAACATTCATATGGAGCAGGGGTCCATCAGTGGCTATTATCCACAAGGTATAAATAGGATCTCTCAGTCTGGGGCAAGTGATGCTCTGTATTCTTGGTGCTTGACAGGGGGGCAACAGTGGGAGGGCTTCTAGTGTCCTGGCCCCACTGGTGGACCTCCTGAGGGCACCTGGTGTTTTTGGCCACTGTGTGACAGACTGTTGGACTGGATGGGCCACTGGCCTGATCCAACATTGGCTTCTCTGATGTTCTTATTTTGAGACTGGTCCTGCCCCAGGGCAGCCATACTGTAAGAGCCCCCACTACCCTTTCCTCCAAATCCCAAAGGTGGGCACAAGCTTTAAAAGTTTATGGAACTTGTTTCAGCAGATCAAGGTGTATACATAGAGTTACTCCATATGTATACACTTATTGCTTTTATTGGTTTTGATCTGCAGATGAAGTGAGACCTGACCCCGTGCTGAAAAGCACAGCAAGTGGGGTGACCTGACAGTTCTTTCTAGAGCGCTTGATCTGCGAATGGCTCATTCACACATGCACAGACTGGTAACCAGTGCTGCAGTTATCAAGAAATAAAAATGCATGTGTTAACGAGGTCTTATATACATTCACACATACATGTGAATAAGGGGGAATCATGACAGAGGGTTATAAAATATGCAATGCAGAGAAAGAGAAATTCCTCCCCCTTTTATAATGGCAGCACTCAGAGTCACCCAGTCAAGTCAACACTCACAGATCCAGGAGAGACAGAAGGACTTCTTCACTAAGGCTGATTTTACATCTGACTTTCCCGCTGGAATCATTCTAGTTCCAAAAAACCTGCCCACACCTCTGTGCGGTGTGAAACTGTGCTGCCACTGAAATGTCCATATCTACTAATTGCCCTCCTGTGGTCAAGCTAGTATAATACCACTTTATTCTGCTTTAAACAATTGTGGTTTCTTAGTGCACTTAAACCCCCTGGAGTGAAATTTCACACCACTGTGAAATCAGCACAGGAAAAGACAGCAGTCAAACTACTTTAGAGAGGAGGTGTAAAATAAGTGTGCAATTAATTGATGGGATTTGCTGCCACAAAATGTGGCAACAGTCACTGACTGAGGCTGATTTTACACCTCCCCTCTAAAGTAGTTTGACTGCTGTCTTTTCCTGTGCTGATTTCACAGTGGTGTGAAATTTCACTCCAGGGGGTTTAAGTGCACTTGTTAAGTGCAATTGTTTAAAGCAGAATAAAGTGGTATAATACCAGCTTGACCACAGGAGGGCAATTAGTAGATATGGACATTTCAGTGGCAGCACGGTTTCACACCGCACAGAGGTGTGGGCAGCTTTTTTTGGAACTAGAATGATTCCAGCGGGAAAGTCAGATGTAAAATCAGCCTGAGATGGCTTTAAATGAGGGCAGTTAATAAATGGATGAAGGATGGGTCTATAAATCTCTGCTGGAACCTCCAGAGGCGGTATGTTTTCGAGCAAGCGTTACTGGTATGTCTTGCTTGTCACCTCTGGGAAGCCTTTGTCTGGACTGCGGTGGAAACAAGATGGTGGGCTGAGGGAACCAGGAGGGGTTTTCTCACGGAGTGGTTGGAGTCTGAACTAGTCTCCAGGAGACCCAGGTTTGAACCCCCGCCCGTGCCATGGAGGCTTGCTGGGTGACCCTGGACCAGTCACACTCTCTTAGCCTAACTTACCTCACAGGGTTGTTGTGAGGATAAAATGGAGAAGAGAAGGATGTCAGCCACTTTGGGCCCCCTTGGGGGAGAAAGGCAGGGTAGAAATGAAGTAAAATAGCTAACTAACTAACTAACTAAATAAAATGTTCTTAGGCCGTATGCGTATCTGAAATGTACAAGACTGGCGCACACATGTGTGCATTTGCTGGACACCCATTGGTACTGCTGATGATGCGTCTTCAATACACGCTTCAAAACATAACATGTGAAATGCCTTTCTGCCGGCATTCACACAGAAGTTTTGCCGGAGCTGGAGCCTCCTTTCAGACTTTGCGGCATGTGAGACCCAACAACCATCTTTCCTTTTTTTAGAACCTAGATGGTAGGTTGCAATGCGTGTTGTGCACTTCACTTACCAAGCCTCCACATGTTGAAAGGGCCACGGATGAGTTCTTGTGCCATCGCAGGACACCTTGATAAAAACAAAAGTCTTCTGCCGGGTAGGGCTGTACCGACTTGGTCCTCCCTTTGCCCAGCGTCTGTGTGGTGAATCCTGGTGCCACAAGGAAGTCAGAAGTCTTAAGGTCAAGCTGGAAGTCGCGGCCAAATCCCTGGAAATGCAGGTGGAGCGAGTCGCTTCCTCCCGTGGCCGTGGACCTCCTCCTCCTTTCGTGATGTGCAACTGCATGACTGACGTAATCCCCATGCTGGTCTACCTCGTAGGCCGTCACAATGTCATACTCTGGAATCCGTAACAGATACAGAATCAGGATAACCAGTGGCCGTGACAGATCCCGGCTCAAACTTGCAGGGGCACACTCACCACCCCCCAGACTGCAAACTGGCCACTTCCAAGGGGTTTACTGTGCTTGGGATCCAGAAAATCAATCCAGGCAGGTCTCATCTATAGGACAGACAGGCGGCAGATGAAAGGGAATGGCCTGCTGTGGGCCCCTGAGTGAAGTGATGGCAAGGCGGGGCTGGGACGGTTTTACAATCTGGGAGGCCCTGGCTCAACCCCCTACGATACCATGACGCTCACAGGGTGACCATGAGAGAGACCTCTCTGTCTCCCAGCCAGCCTGCCTGCTCTCACAAGGTGAGGGGAAAATCCGGAGGGGAAAACCTTCCAGGAACTTAAGGGTGGCTGCTAATGGAAGGGCCGCTTCCAGTGGAGGGAGGCTTCTTGGGCCAGAGGAAGGGTGCCAATCAACTAGGGTTGCCATACCCCCGATGGGGGCGGGGATTCCCCTGATTTCAGGCCCCCCAATCTGCCGCTGACCAGCTGGCCGGTGGGGGGAGCCCTGCCCCCAAAGAGCCCCGTTGCACCGAGCTCAGCATGCGGCATGCTCTGCCATTTGGCCAAAAACTCTATGGTGACCTCCAGGTGATGTCATTGCACCGGGCTCATCGGACGTGGCAGAGCTTTTTGGGGTAGGGCCACCCCTGGCGGCCAGCTGGTCGGCAGCAGATTGGAGGCCCTGAAATCGGGGGGGGGACCCGCCCCCATAGCGGGAATGGCAACCCTGCTTGATTGGCACCCTTCCTCTGGCCCAAGAAGATCCTGGGCAGCAGTACGGAGCCCCCCACCAGCCGCAGGTGGCTGTTGTGCTTTTTTAAAGCTGCCTTTAAGGAATCAAAATAATGAGTCAGGAAGCAGTCCTAAACAAGACGACTCAGAAGGAAGACTCTTTTAATTCAGTGAGGGCTGTTGCCCAGAAAGTATCCTTAGGACTGCAGCCTCAGCTGGTTTAGACTGTAGTATGAAATTAGAAACTACAAGAAGGGGGACCCACGATACTCGCGGGGGGAGGGAGTATTCCAATCCTCCTCCCATCCCCCTCCCCAGCGACAGTGGCGGCGAGGAGGCCCCCCGATCCTCCTCCCCCCCACCCCTTCCCAGGCGAGGCCTGAGTGGCTCACAGCCGCCAGGCCCACCAAGCCTCCCCCCCATCCCAACAGCATGTGTAGGGAATGCTTTTACTTTTGGGGGGATTTAAATATTCCCCCAGTTTTTTTAACTTTTAGGATTTTTCTGCACATGGGGGGAGTGCCCCACGTGTGCAGAAAAATCTCCCTGCCCCCCAGGTGCCCCCCCATGCAGATTTAGATATCCGCATGCAGGGGGCCACTTGGCTATTAGATCTATAGATGGGGCAGATAGACCTGTTCTCCAAAGGCCACGTCTACCAATATAGTGGAAAGGGCTGGGTAGACCTGTTCTACCCACCCCTTTCTACTCTATTGGTAGACCTGGCCTCTGGACAACGGGTCTACCCACCCCTTTCCACTCTATTGGTAGACCTGGCCTCTGGAGAGCAGGTCTACCTGCCCCAGTCCACTCTATTGGTAGACCTGGCCTCCGGAGGCCAGATCTACCAATAGAGTGGACTGGGGCGGGTAGCCCTGTTCTCTGGAGGTCTACCCGCTGATTTCTCCCCCCCCCCCCCGCCCCAGTTGTCCTGGCAAGGCCCATGCACCTCAGAGGCGCAGGGCCTGCCAATTTCTCTCCCCTCGCCAGCTCTTCCCCCCGTCCCTCACCCCCCCCCCCGACAGCGAGGCCCGCGTGGCTTCCAGCCACAGGCCTCACCAGCTCTCCCCATGCGGCTTCCAGCCACGGGCCCTGCCAGCTCTTCCCCCCACCCCCACCCACTCGCTAGTGATGGCGAGGCCCGGTGGCTTCCAGCCGGGCCTCACCAGCTGTTCTCCCCCGGCAGCTCTTCCCCCACCCCACCCCCAGTGACGGTGAGGCCCACGCGGCTTCCAGCCATGGGGCCCACCGGATCTTCTCCCCGTGACGGTGAGGCCTCACAAGGGCTTCTTCACCTGCCCGTGCCGCCACCAGCAGCAGCCACAGATCACTGAGGTAAGTCCGTTCCCTGCACATGCGCAGGGAACGCCTTTTCACTTTTGGGGCGATTTAAATATCCCCCCCCCAAGTTTTTTTTACTTTTCAAATTTCCCCACGTGTGCAGGAAAATCTCCCTGCCCCCCAAGTGCCCCCCCCCGCGGATTTAGATATCTGCATGGGGGTGGCCACTTGGGAATTAGATATATGGATTCACTTTCAAACGCCAGAAACCACCTTATGCCTGATACAGACCTTTGGTCTCTCCATTTATTTACGTCATTTGGAACCTGCCTTTCTGTCAGAATCTGTCAATTCAGCCAATGTATTCTTGCATGCATGTCTTTACCTTTCATATGTATCTAGAGTTTATTAGAACCTATGTAACCGTAATGTATAAATCCTGTCTGGGTCGGGAGGGTGACAACCATTAATTCCCAGAACAAGAAGGCCTCACATCTCTGCCTCCGCATTCCAGCTGCCCCGGCAGTAACTTCAAGGGGAGGATGCTTCTCATCTCTTATCTCATGCAAAAGAACCTTGGAGCCATGAATTGTTATGTGAACTCGCTACATCTGAGGGGTCTGGTTTGAGAAGGGAAATTTACTGCTTAACACCTCACTTTTTTCCTGTGAGAACCAAACGGTCAAGCCACCTTCTAGCCCGCCAATTTTCCCTTAAGGGGATTGGCTATCTATGGGTAATTCAAACTCCTTGGAATGGTATAATAGACCCGCTTGTATTATTTGCCTCATCTCTGACAATAACCCGAGATGCTGTACTAATGTAGGAATAGGTAATAAAGAACTGTGGATAACCAACCAAGATCTGATCCTTGACTACTTTGAGCAGAACTCTCACAGATTGTCAGAGATCTGTGATTGGGACTCAGCCGTTCCTGACCATGTCAGACGACGACGCGGTCCCCCTCAAGCCTACTACTCCAGAAGAGACTCCCGCTACCCCGGCGGATCCGGGGAACGGGGGTGGTGGCGGCGGAGGAGGTCCCGAAGTGCCGGTGACCACGAGCCAGGGGGCTTACTACATCCCGCGCCGCCCGGTTCCTCATCAGAGCGTGACCCCCAAGTACGCATGGAGCCATTTCGGTCAGCGTACCGTGGATTCGTGGGTGCACGACCGGAAAGGGGTGAGAGTTTCGCTCACCGGAGACCAGCTCGATCGAGGGAGACCGAGCTACCTAGGAGACGACCGCGAGCCGATCTATCGTGGAGGGCCGCGTCGCCCGCCTCTCGAAGGAGAGGGGATGGATCTGTATGGGCCCGATCCGTATCGCGAGGAGCAGACGGTCCCTTTGGATCAGATGATGGGAGAACTGCGGCTTCAACTCACCGCCGAGCTCCGCGAGTTGGCCCTCGATCTCCAGCACCAATTTCGCGATGCTATGAGGGCAGTACAAGGAGCTCTCCCCGGTCAAGGGGTAGGAGCCCCACTACAACCGCCGGCGCCCGGAGGGGTCCCGGTCCAGCCACAGGCGCCTGCTCTCCTGGCGCAACCAGCCCAGCCGGTCGTCCCGGTTCCAGCGCCAGGGCCCGTTCCAGTGCCGGCCCCGGTCCCGGTCGCGCCGGCCGCCCGCCCAGCCCCCTCCGACCCTTTGACGACCACTTTCGATGGGGACCCGGAGAAGCTACATTTCTTCATGCTGGAGATAGGGAGATTCCTGGACAGTTGGGGCCACCTCTATCCCACCGAGAAAGAACGGATTGGCTACATCGGGTCCAAGCTGAAAGACACTGCCAGCGACTGGTATGTGAGCCTGCACGACAACCCCGGACCTGAATTGCGTTCCCTGAACAATTTCATGTGGGCCCTTCGCCATCAGTTCGAGGACCCCCTGGGTGAGGAAAAAGCCCGTAATCAACTAAGAAAGCTGTTCCAGGGGAGATCGTCGGTGAGGGACTACACTGACAAGTTCAGACGCATCGCGGCCAAGATCCATGGATGGCCGGAGGAGCTATTCATGGAGAAGTATTGGGAGGGCCTGAATCCGGAGATCTACGAGACCGTGCTGTTGGGAGGCCGCCCGGGCACTCTAGCCACCTGGATGAGAGCCGCCATCGACATGGAGGAGCGATTCGCCCTGATCAAGATGGGAGCGTCAGTAACGGCAGCCAGCAAAGCAGGCCCCAGAGCGAAGCCCCGATCCAGTGTGCAAGATGTCCGAGACGCGAGGTTTCGACAAGGGTTGTGTATGAAGTGTAGGGAGAGTGGCCATTTCGCCTCCGCTTGCCCAAGAGGGGGGGGGAAAGGCCCGAAGACCTCCACCCCCGGAGCGGGGAGCACCCCTAGCCGTGGAAAAACACCAATGAAACCCCGGGCGTTGCAGCTGGAAGGAGTTGCCAGTGACCAGGGGGAGCTGGAGCTGATGGAAACGCAGATGTCGGGAAACTCCAACGGCCTGCAGTGAGCGGCGCAGAGCTGCAGGTCCCCCGCCAAGAAGCGCCATCTTTGGTGAGCATCCCCGGCCCCCTGTTGTATATGGTAGTGACGGTGGTGACCCCTGGATCGGGTACCCACATGCGGGTTCGCGCGTTAATTGACTCTGGGTGTGCGCGAGACCTGATCAGCCCCCTAGTAGTGGAAGGGCTGGGACCCAAAGTCACCCCGTTATTGGAACCCCTGAAGTTCACTCAGATGGATGGGTCGGAGATGAAGGAGGAATGCATAGCAGAGACCGAGAGCTTGATTTTGGGGACGGGGGAGCACTGGGAGAAGCGGGCTTTCGTCATCACCCCAAACGCCCAGTTCCCTATGGTGTTGGGCAGCCCTTGGCTCGGGGCGCACGACCCTTACATAAAATGGAGCGAGGGGAAAATCTCGTGGGTGGACGAACGCTGCCAGAGCCATAAGTGGGACCCAGAATGGGGACCTGGACCTCCGACCCCTCCTCCCCCGGCTCCCGCGCTCGCTCTCGCCCCTACCATGGTCCCCAAAGAGTATAGAGACTTGCTGGAAGTGTTTAGCGAGACTGAGGCGGATGAGTTGCCCCCCCCATCGACTGTCGGACTGTGCCATAGAACTCCTCCCAGGGGAAAAACTCCCAAAAGGGAAATTATACTCCATGAGCCCGTTGGAACGGGAAGAGTTGCGAAAGTTTTTGGACAAAAATTTAGCACGGGGGTTCATCCGCCCAGCCAAATCCCCCTTTGCGGCGCCAGTGCTGTTCCGAAAGAAAAAGGATGGGGGCTTACGACTATGCACTGACTACCGGGGGTTGAATGCAGTCTCCACCACTAACGCTTACCCCCTCCCGTTAATAAAGGACCTCTTGGCGGAAGCGGCCAAGGGGAGGATTTTTACCAAGTTGGATCTACGAGATGCCTATTTCAGGGTGCGCATCAGGGAAGGGGATGAATCCAAGACTGCCTTTAATACCCCCTTGGGGCAATTTGAATATCTAGTGATGCCGTTCGGCTTAAGTGGCGCGCCCGGGGTCTTTATGAGTTTAATCAACGAAGTGTTGCACAAGCACCTGTTTAAGGGCGTGTTATGTTACATAGATGATATCTTGATCTATTCTACTGATAAGAAGGCGCATGTGACTTTGGTCAGGGACGTCCTCACAACACTACTCAAAAACCAGCTATATGTGAAACTGTCTAAATGTGAGTTTCACCGTGAGTCCGTGGACTTCCTGGGCTACCACATTTCTCAGAAGGGTTTGGAAATGGACCCGGGGAAGGTGGAGGCTGTGGTGCAATGGGAGGCTCCGCGAACGAGAAAGCAATTGCAAAGCCTCTTGGGATTTTGTAACTTTTACCGAACGTTCATCAAGGACTTTGCCAAAGTCACTCTCCCCTTAACGGACTTATTAAAAACAAAGGGGAAGGGGCCCGAGGCCGGGAAGCCAGGAGAAAAGTTGGCTTGGAACGGGGAGTGCCAGAGGGCGTTTGAGACTTTAAAGACTCTTTTCACTTCCGAGCCCATTCTGGCACACCCTGACGAAACAAAGGATTTTATAATCCATGTAGATGCCTCTGATGTAGCCATGGGGGGGGCCATATTGCAAAGTGACGAGGAAGGGAAATTGCACCCCTTGGCTTACATTTCAAAAAAATTTAACGAGACGGAAAGGAATTGGTCGGTGTGGGACAAGGAAGCCGCAGCTATTAGGTTAGCGCTCACTACGTGGCGCCATTGGCTTGAAGGAGCGCAAACTCCGTTTGAAATATGGACTGATCATAAGAATTTGGAGGCGTTGCGCACTCAGCGGTCCCTCAACGCTAAGCAGCTGCGATGGGCTGATTTCTTTTCCAAGTTTAACTTTGTGCTTAAACATTTTCCTGGGAAGGCTAACTCCTTGGCAGACGCGTTGTCCAGGTTGCCCCAACACGAGAGTGTCAAGGAAGAGGTGTTTGATTCCATGTTCTCCCCCCAACAACTAGGAGGGGTGGTAATCACCCGGAGCCGAGCCAAGAAGGCCGAGTCGGACATTGGGAAATGCAATTGGGGGGGGGGATTACGCTCCTGAAGAGATAGAGGAACTGGAAACTTTAGAGGAATGTTCCAGGAGAGAGGACCACTGTTGGCTACATGGGGACAAACTAGTGGTGCCTAAGGCCAAGCGCAAGGAAATCTTGTTAAATTGCCACTCCTCAAAGCTAGCTGGGCACTTCGGGTTCCTAAAGACTCTTAATTTGATCCAGCGTCAATTCTGGTGGCCGCGCATGCGCCGAGACGTCTCAGACTTCGTCTCGGCATGCCAGACCTGTTTAATGTGCAAAAAACGGGGGGGGAAGGTTCCGGGATTATTGCACCCCCTCCCCACCGCATCAAGACCCTGGGAAGCTATAGCCATGGACTTTATCACTAATTTGCCCCCCTCTAAGGGAAAAACCGTGATTTGGGTGGTGGTAGACACTTTTTCGAAGCAAGCACATTTCACCCCCTTCAAGCAATTGCCCACCGCCAAAGGGATGGCCAAAGCTTTTTTCAATCACGTGATCAAACTACACGCTTTTCCAAAGAGAGTGGTTTCCGACCGCGGTAGTCAGTTCGTTGCCACCTTCTGGCGGGAGCTTCTGAAACTAATGGATATCGAACCCGCCCTAAGCTCGGGTTACCACCCAGAGACCGATGGCCAATCCGAACGAACTAATCAAATTTTAGAGCAATTCCTGCGATGTTACACAAATTATCACCAGGATAACTGGGTGGAATTGCTGCCGTTTGCAGAATATAGTTACAATAATGCAGTGCACTCATCCACGGGAGTTTCCCCTTTCATGGCAGTGGGGGGTTTCGAGGGGAAGCCATTGCCTACTATCGAGGAGGTCCCTCAAGCCCCCCCCTCGGATTTTAAAAAGTGGTGGTCCAGTCTCCAAGACTCATGGCCATTAATAGGCAAAGCATTGGACCATGCCAAAGAGGATTACAAAAAATATGCGGACCGTGGGCGAGCACCGGGATGGGATCTTCAGCCCGGGGACTCTGTCTATCTCTCTACCAAAAATATCCATGGGCTGCAGCCCAGCAGGAAACTGGGATGGAAATATGTCGGACCTTATAAAGTGCTACGCAAAATCTCTGATGTGTCTTTTGAACTGGAACTGCCTAAATCACTGAGTTCTGTGCACCCTGTGTTTCATTTCAGCCTGTTGAAGAAAGATCCTGGGCCGAATGCTTGGCATCCAGTTCCTCCAGTTCCTCCTCCACTGATGAAGGAGGGGAGCCCTCACTTCGAAATAACTGAAATCCTTGACTCCAAGATGCGAAGAGGCCGGTTATATTACTTAGTTAGGTGGTTGGACTTCGGCCCAGAACACAATGAATGGATTCGCTCAGAACACGTTCATGCCCCTAAACTAACAAAACTGTTCCATAAAATGTTCCCTGACAAAGCTAGGTGAAGAGAATTATGGGGAGGGCAGGGTGTCAGAATCTGTCAATTCAGCCAATGTATTCTTGCATGCATGTCTTTACCTTTCATATGTATCTAGAGTTTATTAGAACCTATGTAACCGTAATGTATAAATCCTGTCTGGGTCGGGAGGGTGACAACCATTAATTCCCAGAACAAGGAGGCCTCACATCTCTGCCTCCGCATTCCAGCTGCCCCGGCAGTAACTTCAAGGGGAGGATGCTTCTCATCTCTTATCTCATGCAAAAGAACCTTGGAGCCATGAATTGTTATGTGAACTCGCTACATCTGAGGGGTCTGGTTTGAGAAGGGAAATTTACTGCTTAACACCTCACTTTTTTCCTGTGAGAACCAAACGGTCAAGCCACCTTCTAGCCCGCCAATTTTCCCTTAAGGGGATTGGCTATCTATGGGTAATTCAAACTCCTTGGAATGGTATAATAGACCCGCTTGTATTATTTGCCTCATCTCTGACAATAACCCGAGATGCTGTACTAATGTAGGAATAGGTAATAAAGAACTGTGGTTAACCAACCAAGATCTGATCCTTGACTACTTTGAGCAGAACTCTCACACTTTCTCCTCAGTGGGGACCCCAAGGAGGCGGACATCCTTCTCCTCTCCTCCATTTCCTCCTCACAACTGTCCTGTGAGGTAGGTTAGGCTGTGAGAGTGTGACCGGTCCAAGGTCACCCAGCAAGCTTCCATGGCCCAAGTGGGGATTTGAACCTGGGTCTCCTAGTTACTGGTCCAACCCTCTTAACCAGGGGTCATTTCCTAGAAAAAGAGGTGCAGGAGCTCATTAGCATATGCCACACCCCCTTATTTGCATATGCCACACCTGTTTAAGTGACTGTGGATTGTTCTTAGCAGGGGTCATTTCTCCGCGCATCCCACCCAGCCCTTCCTAGCTCGAGCGCCTGGGGGTGGGGCAAGCTAGGAACGGTGCAGGGGGGGCCCTCTGCAGTGCTTCTTCTGCCTGCTTGCTTCAGCAGGCGGCAGAAGAAGCCAATGGGAGGCATTTAGATGCCTCTCTGCACTCCCCTGGGCCCTTCCCAGCTCGCCCACTTTGGTGGGCAAGCTAGGAAAGGTGCAGAGGGGCTCTGCGGGGCTTCTTCTGCCCACTCGCCTCAGCAGGCGGGCAGAGGAAGCCAGGAGGAGGCATTTAGATGCCTCTCTGCCCCTCGCCCCCCAGGCCCTTCCTAGGAACAGTGCAGGGGGGGGCTCTGCGGGGCTTCTTTCTTCACTCTAGAGTCATACCGCTGCTGTGGTGCGACTCTAGAGAGAAGGAGCGCGGGGGCAGGGAGCTGGGAGCTGGGGGCAGGGCTTCTCCGGCCCCAACGACCCCTGCTCTTAACCACTACACCTTGCTGGCTCTCTGCTGGGTGCAATCTTGCCCACACTGACTGGTGCTGCCTCCCCAGGATCTGAGATCTGGCACATCATCTACTACCTGATCCTTTCAGCTAGAGACTGAACTGCTGCCTGCAAAGCAGATGCTCTCTACCCCTGAGCCCCAGCCCCCCCCCCCCTAATCTAGAAGAAGAAGAGGAGGAGGAGATTGGATTTATACCTTGCCCTTCACTACCTGAAGGAGTCTCAGAGCGGGTTGCAATCCCTTCCCCTTCCCCTCCCCACAACGGACACCCTGTCAGGTAGGTGGGGCTGAGAGAGCTCTCCCAAGAACTGCCCTTGACAGAACAGCTCTGAGAGAACTTGTGACTGGCCCAAGGTCACACCAGCAGCTGCACGTGGAGGAGTGGGGAATCAAACCCAGTACTCCCAGATTAGAGTTTGCGCTCTTAACCGCGACGCCAAACTGGCTCTCTCTCGTGGAAGCTCCACTCAAACAGTGTCTCTTCAGTGTTAAAGAGAAATAGTACACAGTTGCCCCTCTCCATTGTCACAGGGACCTTGTTTACACCAGGGTTGCCAGCTCTGGGTCGGGAAATACTTGGAGATTCCTTTGTGGGTGGGGAAGCCTGGGGTGGGCAGGGTTTGGGGAGGGGAGGGACCTCCTCAGGGTACAACACCATAAAGTCCACCCTCCCAAGCAGCCCTTTTCTCCAGGGGAACTGATCCTGGTCATCTGGAGATCAACCGTAATAGCAGGAGATCTCCAGGTGTCACCGGGAGGTTGGCAACCCTACCTTACATGAAGCTTGAATTCTCACACCCTTTGGGCTTTCATGAGCTACAATAAAAAAAAAAAATATTTCAAAGGCCCTTTGTCTGCATGGACCTAGCACTCACCCAGCACTTTAAATGAGGAGAGCTATAGCACCAAACGGACTGCCAGCGCAATGGGGACACGGATAATATTGTCCTGTTAGGACAGGCATTAAGGCTGTTTTTACATCTGACTTTCCCGCTGGAATCATTCTTGTTCCAAAAAAAACTGCCCACACCTCTGTGCGGTGTGAAACCGTGCTGCTACTGAAATGTCCACACCTACTAATTGCCCTCCTGTGGTCAAGCTAGTATTCAACCGGCTTGATTCTGCTTTAAACAATTGCTGTTGATTAGTGCACTTAGACCCCCTGGAGTGAAATTTCACACCACTGTGAAATCAGCACAGGAAAAGACAGCAGTCAAACTACTTTAGAGGGGAGGTCTAAGAGCTTGACTACACATTCCACGTTCCCCTTTGGGAAATCTGACCACTGGGATTGCTGTAGCAAGGGGGGGGGGGGAGAAGAAACTTTAACCTGTTCCTCCCCAGCTCTTTTCTTGATGGGAAGTTCTCCACCCCCAGCAACATTTATATCTGCGGGGGGGGGGGGGGGAGATGGGTACCCCAGGAGGATAATATTTGGTTCACCCAACTGGGGTAAAATCAGCCTAGGGATGTTTCTCAACCCCCCTCCCCCCCCCCCCCGGCCCGAAAATAACACAGATGAAAAGTTTCTCTTTTTACACCCACCCTCTTCTCTTCCTTGATAACGCAATCCTGGCAGTTACATTTGCAAAAAACAACAACAAAAGAAACAGCAAAGTGTAGCGAAGCCCTCAGATATTCTAATGGGGATGAGGGAATCAAATGCACGGGGGATTCAAATTCACAGTAGCTCTAATAAAATCAATGAGAAATGTCCTTTTTAACGCCGAGGGGACTTAACACTTGGGAACAGCAATGGTCACACAAGCGCCCTCTAGTGTCCCTTCTGCTCTCCACTTGCAAAAACTTCCTATAATATTTCTTATATGACGCTATTACAGAACAAAACTGTTCCAGCAGGGTACTGCGCATCGGGATGTTTTATGTGCCTCATAAAAAGCTAAACTTCCTTTTGTTATGATTATGGGGAAATGGTGCTGATTTATGCATACAACAATATTCGGATTGCTAATAAGCCCCAGTTTTGACTTCCAGTTATTTTCTGCCAGGTGGGAAGGCAGCAAAGTCCCCCCGTGGGCTGGTTCAGGTCCTCCCTGGGCTATTCCGGCCATGCGGCAAGACCTCCCTCCGGGGAGCCGTTACTCATTAGCTCGAATGTGCGCGGGGGGGGGGGGGGGGGTGTTATTTCCTCATCCATTAAGCTATTACAGTCAGGTTTTAAGTTGCAGTTCCAGACTGGGAAAGCTGGAAGGAAGCCCTGGGGCAAATATATCAATTTAATTTAAGAAAGCCACCCCAGAATTAGCTTTTATACACTGTGTGCATGTGGGAATTTAATCACAACAGACTAAAAGCCACACATCATCAGCCATCACCCACATTTCATGCCCACCAACAAATAAATGTAAGCCGTTTGACCGGGCCATCCTAAACAGAGTAACGCCTTCTACTCATGGCAGCGGACTTAGAAAGGCGTAACTCTGTTAAGGACTGCAACACAAGTACCTTTCTGATAAAATCGGAAATCACCACCTGCAGAAAGTGACAAGTTTGCGGTTTTTTTCTTATACCCCAAATTCTAAGCATATTTATTCAGAAATTCAGTTCTGGTCCGTCTCACTTCGGTTTAAGCCTGCCTAAAGCAGATTTACCAGCAGACCCGGTTTGTCTGATCAATGTTTCCACCGATGCAATTACCTGAACCGCCCCCCCCCCCCTTGCAGAATTCCAACCCAGAACCGCCCCGCCCCCCATCATCAACATGTTTTATTTCAATATACCACCACTTCGAGGGGACTGACTTCCCAGGAAGGAGCGCTCAGAGGGGAAGCCTCAATCCCCTTCCAAATAGGAAGGTTTAGCAGTCTGTATTTCACAAATTCTCGCGCTCCAAGCCGCTTGGCCAGGCTGAGCTGGGCCGGGCAGACTAGACCTCTGAATGCACGGACCAAAACCTCAACCACCTATTTTCTAAAAACAAAAAACCCAAGTCCCGCGCAGACGACAGTTGCCCCGCTCCGCGCACCCCCGCCAGGGCCGGTCTCTTCTTCCCAGTCAGGGATCGGGGCAAGGAGCGAGCGCCTCCCCCCCCCCCCCCCAGCCGCCCAAGAGTCAGAGGCTCAGAGCCCCTCGCCAGGCGCGGGAATGCTCCGGACCTCCCGGCTGACTTACCGCCGTCTTCTCCGAAGGGCAGCCACTCGGAGCTCCAGGAGGCCGCCAGGAGACGGGTCGGGCTCCCAGCCGCGGTCTGAGCCGCGCCGGCCACAGCAGGTGAGCAGCACTGCAGGGAGGGCAGAGACGCGACGAGGTCAAGCGCGGGGGAAGGTGCCAGCCGCGGGCCCGGACTTGGCAGCGCGCTCCCCCAGCGGCGGGCGGACGGGGCTCTGGCAGAAGCCTGGGGGGGGCGCTCAGTGGCACGTGCCCTCCCCCCCCCCGACATTTGCCCCAAGGAAGGTCCAGAGCTCGAACCCCAACCCCCCCCCCCTCGCCCAGGTCTGAAGCCCCCCCCCCCCCCCGGTGTATCTGGCCCGCAAACAGCTCTGCAGCAGCAGCCCGGCGCCGCCGGCAGGACCTACCCGGGGAAGCCGGATTTGCACCAGCAGCACCAGCAGCAAGAGCCGCCGCGCTGCGAAGCCGCCGCCGCCGCCACGCATCTTCCTCCTCCTCCTCCTCCGCGGCCAGGCGGCTCCGGGCTAGTGCGCCACGGAAGTGCGGCGCCGCCGCCGTCGTCCCCCCGGGGCCAGCGAGTCCGGCATGCCCGGCGGAGGGGGCGAGACGGGCGGGAGGGGCCGGCGGGGCGGGAGCCTTGGGCGAAGGGGGGGCGTCAGGTGCGGCGCTCCATTCCCCGCCGGCCCGGCCGAGGCGCCGCCCGCCCTCTTCCCGCGGAGGCCAGGCCGGGGGAGGGGGGGGGGGCTGGGTCGGCCGCGTCCCTTGTCCTCCCCCTCCAGCGGCGGCGGTGCTGAACCTCTGGGAGGCAGCCTCTGCGTGTGAATCGGGGCCGTTTTCTTCTCCAAGGAGCAGCTGGGAGCTCCTGCACTTTCCCTTGCCTGTGTTGTCTTCTTCACAGCAGCCCCGCGAAGTAGGCCAAGTTGGCCGGGATCAGTTCAGCCTCAGCCCTGAATTGCACAGCGGAATGAGGCTCTGGAGGCCTCAGGGTCTCCTCTCTCCCCCGGGGGCTCCTTTGGGGCCTGCTTTCTGTTTTCTTCATCCAGCCCGACAGAGCTCCTGAGGGCTTGCTGCCCTATTAATCCACTGAGTGGTCTTTAACCCACCTGCCCTCCAGCCTGGGAGTTTAGGGTGGCAGATGTGAGTCTCCTGTGCTCATTTCAGCCTCACATTATCCCTGGGAGGTAGGTTAGGCTGAGAGCCAAAGGTCACCCAGCCAGCTTCGTGACAGCGCTGGGATTTGAACTCCGGTCTTCCATAAGAATATAAGAGAAGCCAATGTTGGATCAGGCCAATGGCCCATCCAGTCCAACACTCTGTCACACAGTGGCCAAAAACACCAGGTGCCCTCAGGAGGTCCAGCAGTGGGGCCAGGACTCCAGAAGCCCTCCTCTGTTCACCCCACTCCAAGCACCAAGAATACAGAGCATCACTTGCCCCAGACTGAGAGTTCCCACCTATACCATATGCTTATCTAATTCCCTCGTGAAGCTGTCCATGCTTGTAGCCGCCACCACCTCCTGTGAAAGTGAATTCCACATGTTAATCACTCTTTGGGTGAAGAAGTACTTCCTTTTACCTGTTCTAACCCAACTGCTCAGCAATTTCATGGAGTGCCCACGAGTTCTTGTATTGTGAGAAAGGGAGAAAAGGACCTCTTTCTCTACCTGCTCTATCCCATGCCTAATCTTATAAACCTCGATCATGTCACCCCTCAGCCATCGTTTCTCCAAGCTAAAGAGCCCCATCTCACAGATTCCAGATCACAGTCTGACCACCACCCCTCACTGGATCTTAGTTTTCAGTGCCAGGGCTGAATCAGACTGCATTTCTTCTTAATGAGACTCAGGTGGGGGCAGCCGTGTCGGTCTGAAGCGGCAGAGCAAAGTCGAAGCCCAGGGGCACCTTGAAGGCCAACGAATTCTGCTTCTGGGCATAAGCTTTCCTGTGCATGTGCTTTGTACCCAGAATTAAACTTTGATGGTCTTAAAGGTGCCACTGGAGTGAAACTTTGTGCTTCTTCATTAGCCTTGCCTAAACACACAGCAAAAGTCCAGGGGTGGTAGAGTGGACTTGAGTTGTGGAGTGTTCTTTTTCTTTTCTGAAAAACCTTGCAGGTAGGAAAGTACCACAGCAAGCAGAAGACTGACCTGTAGAAGAAATCTGACGCTTTCTACTTTTCTACTTGCAGGGAGCTGATTAAGGAAGGTTCAGAAATGGTCTCCCCCCCACCCCCTGTAGCCTGCAATGATCCCGTCTGCTGTGCCATCGCTAGGATTTGACCATCTCACTCTGCTGCTTGCAGGGAGCAGGCCGCTTGGGGAGTTCCTTGGTGGTTGTTTTTTTTTAACCCTGTATCTTTCCCTCCTAAACTCAGACGGCCTTCTGTGTAGCACTTTAAAATCTGTCCCACATGAGAAGGTGCAGGGTTCCTTGCAGAGGGTCATGTGGACCATCGGCGTAGAGTACGAGGGGGCTTGAGGGCTTGAGCCACCCCCGAAATTTCCCGGGGGGGGGGGCTCAGCCACCCCGGGCAAAACGGAGCGCCTGCCGCCGCGCCTCCCCGGGTCCTTCCGAGGCCCGGCCGCTGCTGCTGGAGGGAGAGGAAAGGGGTGGCTGGGGGGGTGGGAGAGAGAGGCACCGGCAGCAGCAGCTGGTGGGCTTCAGAAGGGCCCGGGGAGGCGCGGCGGTTTCCCGGGGTGGGGGAAGAACATCGCCCCAGCGACCCCCCCCCCCAGAATTTCCAAAAGTCTACGCCCCTGATGTGGACTGGGAAAGAAGACCCCCTCTCCCCAGGAATTAGTCAAGGAATAAGCTGAAAACAGCGATATTTTCCACCCCCAAGATTCCCACGTCCATTGGGATGAGGAGACTTGAACGTGTGTGCAGGGACTTTCTGTCAGAGAGCAGGTGGGGTCCAGGTCCTGGTAGGTGGGGGGGAGGAGACTGTACCCCTGACTTCAGGGCCCCGCCCTTTCTAGGATGCAGCTGGCTTGTGTCCATCCAGATGCCTCGTGTCTCTGCCCCCCCCCCCCCAATCCTACAGTTTGAGAATTGCTGGGTGGGATAAGGCTTCTAAGTCTGGAAGCTATAGTGGTTTCTTCTCACACTGGAGCCTGGGCATCGGAACCGACCCTCTGTGTGGAGCGTGACCTGCCTGCTTTTTGTCTACAGGGGAAAAGAGATTGGTGCAATGTCAGAAGGGATTCACAAGTGCTCCTTAAAGTACTTCTGAGCCTCTCCTTGCATTGTTCAGATGTGAAACATACAATTTTAAATGTGCATGCAGGGGTCATCTCGTAAAAAAAGAGGTGCAGGAGCTCATTAGCACAACTCATTTGCATAACTCATTTGCATATGCCACACCCCCTAACATGCCAAAAGTGTGTCAGAAGGCGACACCCACCCCTCAGGCTCCACTCCACAGGTGAGTGAAACTGACCTGCTCTTCCTCCATTCCCTTCCCCATCCAATACTTTGTGCAATAAAAATAAGTGTAAAGAACACACCTTCATTCTCTTCCTGCTCCCTTGAAACCACCAGGTTTCAAGTAGACTTGAGATACCCAGGACATGTGCACCACCCATCCCTTCCCCTTCCCCTCCCCACAACAAGACACCTTGTGAGGTAGGTGGGGCTGAGAGAGGTCTTTTGAGAACTGCTTATGAGAGAACAGCTCTGAGAGAACTTGTGACTGGCCCAAGGTCACACCAGCAGCTGCATGTGGAGAAGTGGGGAATCAAACCTGGTTCTCCCAGGTTAGAGTCCAAACTCCTGACCACTACACCAAACTGAAGCTGCTGAAGGGTTGGTGAAATTTCTCCAGTACTTATGTGCCATGTGCCCAGATAAAAAATGGTATACTTAGAAAATTTATATGCCACCTTGAGCAAGTCTCTGGAAAAGCAGCACACAGTCCTAAAAGGAACAATGATAAAATTATCAATATTAAAACAAAACATTAAAAACAATAAAGACCCTAGCAGGGCTTTCTCCGGGGCGCTGCGCCTCTGCACTGCTTGGGGAAGCCGAGGAGGGGGCGGGGTTTGGTCATGTGCCCGCCCCCTGGGCTCCTCACTCCCGGAGCTGCGCTCCTGTGCGCTCCTGCTCCAACGGACCCCTGTGTGCGTGTGTCAGGTTTCTAAACTGAGCGATACTGGAAAGTAATCTAGGAAAGTGGGTTCATGAAAGAATTAAATCCTCCCTGCATTATTTATTGGTTCATACTGCGTTAGATTGAGATCTTGCTCTATCCCGTGGGTTCTAGAGTGGTTTGAACACATGAAGCTGCCTTCTACTGAGTCCAACCTGTTGGTCCATTGGGGTCAGTATCGTCTACTCAGACTGGCAGTGGCTCTTCAGATTCTCCAGGCAGAGGCCTTTCACATCACCTGCTGCGTAATCTTTTCTCACTGGAGATGCTGGCAATTGCACTTGGGATATTCTGTACACCAAGCCAGGGGCATTACTATGGAGCCACAACCCCTCCGATGAACACACAATGAAGCCCACCAAGTTCAATGTAGTCTATTCAAACTGGCAGCAGCTCTCCAGGTTTTCATGCTGGGGTCTTTCACATCACCTCCTGCCTGGTCCTTTCAGGGATTGAACCTGGGATGTTCTGCATGCCAAGCAGATGCTCTACCATGGAGAGCCTCATGAATTTAAATATTTCTGATCCCAAGGGACTCACAAGACTTAAATGGGTGATGGGATAAAAGAGGCCCAGTGAAATTTTAAAATTGGCATTTTATACCCATAAAACCTACAAAACAAACTAACTGAAAGTTTTTTTTAAATGCCACTTCAAATATACATACACAATCCATTTATATGCAGCCCAAATATTCCCCTTGGATAGATGTGTTCTGGTTAGTTCTCCACCCACCCATTTATACAGAGGGTTGTACATATTTCAGTGGCTGCCCGCTGTGTATACAATGGCTTTTCAGATGCTTTCAACAGGTACAGCAGGGCTCCCTCACTTGGAGCCTCCGCTTCCCCCTGCAGTCATCTACCAAATGGCCATTTCTTTCACTGCCCGCCCCCCAGTTTCTGGTTAACAGTGTTAACTAGCAGAGCAAAACTAGGGAGATTAGTAATTACTGCTATAGTGAATGGTCTCCGTATTTTCTTGTACATTAGAATTTTGCATAATTCCATCTCACCTTCCTACACTTTATGGCGCTTTGAACTGCTGTTCATAATTTTCTTTTAACTTCATAGATAAATGTCTACCTACTTGATCCTCACTAGGCGGACATTTATATATGAAGTTTAAAAAATTGTGAACAGTGGTTCAGAGGGCCATGAAATGCAGGAAGGTGGGATGGAACTGTGCAAAAATGACTTACTTATGTACTTCTTTACTCCTTGATAGGAACCCAGGGCCGCTTATAACGTCCTCCTGATCCAAGGTCACCTAGCAAGCTT
The DNA here is from genome assembly GCA_029233225.1 of Lepidodactylus listeri. Classification (NCBI taxonomy): domain Eukaryota; kingdom Metazoa; phylum Chordata; class Lepidosauria; order Squamata; family Gekkonidae; genus Lepidodactylus; species Lepidodactylus listeri. The sequence continues at coordinate 9,199,819 of JARCFY010000017.1, read as the reverse complement.
CTGAGGCAGAGTATGGATTTGAACCCGGGTCTCCCAGACTCACTCAGTCCTCCTAAACAAGACTCTAGTGACACCTTGGAGACTAATGAAATTTAAGTCCAGTATAAATTTTCTTGTGGACTATATAACGCAGATTTATGCCGCATGACATATTATTTGTGGAGGGAGCTGTTGGTGATGCAGAGAGTGAGTAGGATGAACAAAGAATAACAGGTGCAGACATAATGCTGCCTTGCACTGAATAAGCCATCAGTCCATCAAGATCAGTATTGTCTGCTCAGACTGACAGTGACTCTCCAGGTTTTCATGCTGAGGTCTTCCACGTCTTTCCACTGGAGATTCTAGGGAACTGAGCCTGGGACCTTCTGCATGCCATGCAGATGCCCTACCACTGAGCTACATACAGCCTCTTCCCCCAAAAGGAATTCCCTTCCCATTTACCAGCTGCTGCACTTGAAGGAAAGACCAACAGAAGTCTCTTCTTTGATCCAGTCTGTTCCTAGCTACTGAAGAAGGCAAAGCATTGGAGAGAAAGTTCAGTAGATTTTGGTGCAAGTGGATTAATGGAGTTGAACAGATATTGTGGCCCACCAAAAAGACAAATAAGTGGGTTCTAGATCAAGAAGCTTGAATTCTCTGTAGAAGCTAAAATGGCTCAAACTGAGGCTGTGGCAGAATGTGCCTGCTTTGGCCTGCAGGCCCTCTTCCACCCTCCTAGGTTTTTCTCCACACCTGGAGATGTTTTTCTTCCACTCTCAGGGTAGCCCACTGCCACCACCTGACCTTTGCATGGAACTGCCCACTGAGAGGGTCAGGACTCCCAGCTTCCCTTCTCATTTCTGAGGCCTTGCCCAGCATCTTGTGCCCACGGAGACAGTTTACTGCCTTGTGTCCCTGGAGGAATAGCCGCTTGCCAACTGCTCACCTTCCCCCTGGTACCCCTCTTAAAATAGCATGTCCAAGGCAGTGGAGGTCTATGTGGTACAGAGAACCACTGCCAGCTTCAAAAGTTATGAAGTATTTATTTAAAAAGAGAATTTTCACAAGCATACTTTTAGCACAGCACCAGATTTGAGCAAGGGATACAAGAGAAAGGAGAAAGGCGTAGTTTGACACTTTGACACTATAGCACTGACCAGGTCTCACCACGTCAGAGAAGCATTTCCTAGGACTTCTTCCTGGAGTTTATTCCTGGATCCATTCTAGCCTAAAGTCCTCCAATCTCTATTACCTGCTGGAAGAAGGGAAAGAGTTTGACCCACCCATTATCTCTCCTGCTAGATCTATTTGCATTTGTATGAAGGCAAGCTGAGGTACATCTGGGAAGCAATTAAACTGACCCCCCCCCCCCAGTCTCTGTCCAGAGGGAGGGGGGAACTGTTAAAATGTAAAGTGGAGGTTTGGCTCTTTCCAAACCTCCCAGAACAAAATGCATTTCTTCACAGAGGCTATAAAACTTCGGTGACATTATGAGCAGATAGGAGTCACTAGAAAAGACAATCATGCTAGGAAAAGTTGAAGACAGCAGGAAAAGAGGAAGAACCAGCATGAGATGGATTGACCCACTTGAGGAAGCCACAGCCCTCAGTTTGCAAGGCCTGGTCAAGGCTTTTAACAATGGGATGCTTTGAAGGTCATTAACTTGTAGGCTCACTACAAGTCAGAAGCGATGTGATGGCTCTTAACACACACACACACACACACGCACGCACAGAGGCCTTAGGCATGCCAAGATCTGCGTAGATCCCAGAGGAATATATCTCTGTGGTCTGGAGTTCGGTCATAATTCTGGGAGAAGACCCGGCTCTACTTGGAGGTTGGCATCCCTCCTGCAGCCTGGCTTCTCCCGGGCACCTGCCAAGTCTTCTTCATAAGTCTGAATCACGTGGACACACCATAGCTATCCCCTACATCACGAGTGATCCAGTTTCTGTGAGAGATGTATAAAACTGCAGCACAGAAGAGGTTTCTGACACATGACTTCAAACTCACTGCAGTAGGGATGCCAGGTCCACCCCCCAGCCGCTGGTGGGGGATGGGGAGCGGTAGGATTGCCAGATCCAGGTTGGGAGGGCAGGGACCTCAGTGGGGCACAATGCCAGCAAGTCCACCCCCAAAAGCCATTGAAACAAGCCTGGGGATCTCAGAATACCCTGAAATGATCCATCAAAGACCGTAAAAACTGGAGAGCTGAAGCTCCTAATTAAAAACCTGGGTGAAAAGAAATGTTTGGCCAAGAACCTAAAAGACGGCAAGGTGAGTGCCAGGCGGGCTTCACAGGGGAGGGTGTCCCGGAGGCAAGATGCCCCTGCAGCAAATGCCCCATCTCTCCCGCTTCCTTCCCTCCTTGACTCCGAAGGGGGCCGGGAGGGCACAGGGAGTAGAGTTTGAGGGGCAGGTCTCAACTGGAGGGCTGGACAGGATGGGTGGAGTTGGTCTTCCACTTCTCACTCTGCTGGAGGTAAAATGGGAAGGGGCTCTAGGTGGCTGCCCATCATGGGGTGTGTGTAACTCTTGACAAAGGTGTCCATATCATCCTGCCCAAGCAAACTTCACCACTCCCCTACTCCTCAGGAGGTTTGGGCAGACATGGAACAGCCTGGCTCCTCTGCAGACTCTGACAGCAGAGACCCACTGAAATGCACCATACCTTGCAGGGGAACAGGGAAAAACTGGCTTGTTTCACACTGTTATGCTCTTATACGTCTGTCTGGGGGCTTCAGTCCCCATAAAGCTTAGAAGGGAAAGCAGCATTTACATAGGAACTATATGGCAGAATTAGATCTCCTTGTCTGAACAGTATGACATAAACAATGTGCTCTGATATTCATGTTCCTTCACCTGGGCCGATTCCACACAAGTGCTTTGCTTCCCTTTCCTCCTGGGTTTAATTGGTCCGAATCAGTGTGCGCATTGCCGCATTACAGGAATTTCACCCAGGTTGATGCCGGTTCTTCATCCTTACCCCGAATCTTGAGCCCCCGCCCGTCTCTCCCCCCCCCTTTTTAATGTAGGCGGAGTTGCGTTATGATGTTGTGATGCAACAAAGCTGTGATTGGCCAAAAATTTTGAAATTCCCAGGAAAGTTCATCTGAGCTTCCAAGCCCGTGAAAATCATTTGTGTAAGAAAAAAAAAAGCTTGCACCAGGGTTGGAGGGGAAATGGAGGGTGGGAAAGGGATGGGAAATGGAAGGGGAACATGCAACACTAACACATGTAACCCCTGCAAAAATTGTGTCCTCGCCACCCGCAATACATGGGCCCCGCAAAAAATGTTAACCACACAACGATGGATCAATGTCGTGTCGTGTTGTAATGCAATTGGGGGGGGATTGCGCTGCGCCTCAAAGCCATCAATACATATTTTTATAGTGGCATGACTCAGGCACGACTTTTGTGCAAAAGATGCAACACAGAAATGTGGAGACATCAACAACAAAAGTACATTTAAAAAAAGACATTTAAATGCCAGTCAGCGGTGGATCAATGGCCGAGGACAGACTGGCAATCTGAAGCGGGGCAGGCACGCTTCGCAAACGGAGGAAAGGAGCCCGTTCAGACATGCGCATCTGCCCATCGGCTCCGTTGCGTACTTACCCGTCTCCCAGCCGCTTTCCTTCCGCTTTACCCGGACACCGGGTAAAACCGGTGTTCAGGGGCCTTCCTCCGCATGCCTCCCGCTTCCAAACAGTGTGAACTGGAAGAAGCGGGAGGCATCCGGAGGAAGTGTGAACGCACGGCAAAAAGTTTTGCGCATATGCGCATATGCGAAAAACATCAAAGGAAAACAAAAAAAAAGTGCAGCGGCACGCGCGAGCCCCGCGCGCTGGCTATGCAGCAGTCTGAACTCTCCGTGGCAGTCTGAATGCTCCATATCGCCGCTGATCCGCATTGCTCTGGCCAGTGTGAATGGCCAGCTCCGTGAGTTTTTTCCCCCGCTCCAGTTCCCTCCGCTTTGCCTCCGCTTCAGATTGCCAGTCTGTCTTCGGCCAATGTCGTGTCATGTTGTAACACAACAAAGCAGGGAACAAAAAAAAACCTGCTCGTGCTAGGGCGGGAAAGGGGAGAGAAAGAAGCAGAGGGGTGTTAAAGGGGTGGAGCACGAAACCCCAGTTTCGGAGTTCCCCTCTTAAATACCTTGACTTCACTCCCGTGGGGGAAAAAAACAACAACCCTGAAAATCCCAGAAACGGAAGATCCGGGGGAAACGGTGATTACATTCGGGCCAACTGCAGACCCGGAGCAACAAGTGGGGAACTGTTGCTCTGCCCCGGATTTTATCAGGGAGTGACACCGGGGCAACAACAAGTGCGGGATCGGCCCTGTTCAAACAAGACCCCTCGGGCCAGTTCATTAGTTTGTACTGCTGTGTCAGAGGCGAAAGAGCAGTTAAGAGCACTTCAGTGTGCCCGCGCATGCAGGGCTCTTTTTCTGGAGGAATGCGCCAGGAATGGAGTTCTGGAAGCTCTTTGACAAAATTCTTTTAAATTTTGTTTTAAAAGTTCATGAGTTTTCAGTATACAGATAGAAAACTTCATTTCCCTCTTGAGAGTTCCGGCACCTCTTTAAAAAGAAAAAGGCCCTCTCTGTGTGTGTGTGTGTGTTTGAGGGGGAGTGTGCATTCTTTTCTTGGCAACATGACAAACACAATAGCCATAGCCACTCTTTTAAAGATGTTATTATGACACAGTATGAAAAAATGGCATTTTACAGATGAACACACACACACTTTGCTTTGATTTCAGGAGTTTTCTTCTGTGATAATCTCTCCTCAAAAGCCCATGTTAATCAAATGCATCCCCTGTATTTCTACTCATGGTCTATGATGCCATTGCATGGTGGAGGGGTGCATGTTTATTCACTTCAGTTTATAACCCCCCTTTCCTCCACACTGGGAAAACCTAAAGTAGCTTACAACCTTCTCCTTGCCTCCATTTTTTCATCACCACAGCTTTGTGAGGCAGGTTAGTCTGAGAGAGAGTGACTGGCCCAAGGTCACCCAGCACGCTTCCGTGGCACGCGTGGGAATGCAAAGCCGGGCCTCCAAGATCCTAGTCTCAGTGTTCTAACCACTACACCAGGCTGGTGTTGCCCTCCCCCTGGGTCTGTATTCCTGGGCAAATCACAGGCTACCTGGGAAGACAGATGCCCCCGACCCAGCGAGCCCCACTGGTCCATCTAGGGTGGTGGCAGCACCTCTCCAGGATCTCAGGCAGAGAAAGGCCTTCCTGGTTTCCGGCTTCCTGAGACTCTCTGACTGGAAATGCCTGGCATTCAATCTGACTTGTGCCCAGCAGCCTCCTACAGTTATTTATTTTGAAAATTTCCGACTCATTTTGTTGCCCGCACAGGAGGTAGCTGGCAAATGCAAAATCTAAACAATGAACAAAAGGAAGTGGCTTTTCTGCCATGGAATCCCTCCCCCTCTGTGGTAGAGAATTCTGGGACATGGCCAGCCTGTGGAACCACATCGTCACCCTTTGGGCAGCCAGGTCTACTACGGTAGTGGTGAACGGCTGGGGGCAATTAAAGGATTGGGCAAGTTCAGGTACCCTGAACCCTCCATCTCTACTACCACTTGATAGGGGGATAGGGAAAGGGGGGGGGGGGGGCAAAGCAGCATCAGCCAATGCAGCAATGTCACTTCTGGTGTGAACTCAGAAATGACATCACTACATCAGTGAGACACTCTAGGATTCCTAGAGTGTCTTGCTGTCACAGTGATATCACTTCTGGGGTTGTGCTGGAAGTGACGTCACAGTATGCGGCTGTGTTAGCTGAACTGTTTTAATTTAAGATGAGCAATTGGCAAAATACCGGGTTACAGCCAACTATACCAGGGTCCCACCCCTCCCGGGAGTTCTCCAGGAAAAAGGCACGTGAGGCAGATGGCAAATTCAATGCTGTTTACTGAATGATGTTATTCAAGCATAGACAAAACAGAATCTCTCTCTCACACACACAGACCTAAGAAAATTAGATAGAAAATAGCAATGTTGCAATTTGCAGGAAACGTTGGTTGGGTTATACTGTACCTGTCCTGAAGAGGCGTTGTCCACTCAAATGGAGAGTTGGATGGGGAGGAAAATAGAAAAAATGGGGAACGTGTCTTGAACCAGCAAGGCCATGTGGTCTCTCTGGTCGCGAATCCAGAGATTTAAAGATGGAGGCAAGGGTATTTGAATAGAAAGCTGGACCTAAGGGGTAGAAAAGCAGATAGGGGACGATGGCTCAAGAGACTGATTGCTGGTTGGGCAATCTCTTTTATTTGGTGACTTTGGGGCGGGTCTCGCTGGTCACATCCCTGAACACACCTACGAGGCAGTCCGTCCCTTCTGACCCTACCATTGGTTAAAGGTAAAAAGGAGGAGAGGCTGGGGAGTGGTCAATATTGAGAAACTAGAGCTAAACAGAACTTGACACCTGGGCACTCCTGCGATGAGTCACTGGATTGCTTCTATTGTCTGTTGATGGCCCTAGCCGGCTGGCTGATGGCCCAACCATTAGTTGCCAGGTAACCTCGTTTAGCATAATCTGTGTAGGTATGTTGGAGGGGGCAGGGGTTGACCAGCGTGATGTGACAGAAAGAACCGTTATTGCAAGGGGGTCCTTGCTTCTGTCTTGGTGAACTATAGAGGTTGCCAGCCCCCTGGAGTGGACTGGAGCTTCTCCCAGCAATGGAGAATGCCTGTAGTCCTTACAGCATAGCAACCCAAATTCCACTTATGAATGTTAAAATCCATAAGAGCCCTTTGCAGTGCCTTGCTGGCCAACAGCTGATTCTAATTGCCCTACATGACACAACAGCAGAGCCTGGGAATATCCAACACATTCCTCAGAAACAACATATTGTTAGCGACTGTGAGTTCAGTCCTGGAGGACGGAGCCTTCCCTTGATGGAAGAGGCTGAGTGTCTTGTGTCAGGGAAAGACTCCTCCTGCTGGAGGAACTTGTCTCCTCCTCTAGTGGAACAGATCCATAGGATCCAGCTCCGGGGCAGGCTGTTGTTCAGGAAGATGATGAATGGTACATTATTGACTTTCTCAGTGAGAAACCCAATGAGAATTTCCAAGGAATCCCATTGTTTCCTGGAACACAGTTTAAAAAGAACAATTGGACATGATGGTAAATGTACTAGGTACCCCACAGGGCAGCTGTTGAAGTCCAGGGCTTCTGGCAGGGTCCATTGCCACCGATCCCCTCTCCGGTATGCCTCCCCTACCACCTGCCGGCTGGTCCACCACCCACGTGTGCTGCCTGCCTGGGGCTGTCAGGGAAGGGTGTGGAGCACAGCAGTGGTGCTCCTGGTGACCCAGAGCTGCCAGAGAGAGGACAAGCAGCATGGGTGGTAGAAGCGCTTGTGAACAGGCAGGAAAAAGATTCACGGGCAGGTGGAGGGACACACACGTGGGTGGAAGTGAAGGGGGTCTGGTAGTGGACAGCGGGTGCCCCTTGGTGCTGCCCACACAAGGCCTGGCGTGTGGTGTTTGGCTCCTCCATAAGGTGTACTCACTGTAGAGGTGGGTTAATAGTCTGCCCTCAGGCCAGAGAGACACAGCAGGCAGGATGTCTTCAAAGCCTTCTTTAATGTTGTTGTGTATTACTACCACAGTCGCCATGTGGTCAGGCAATGGCGACCACCACGTGGCTAAACGCAAATGGCCAGAAACTACCTGAGCTTCGGCCGGGTAGAACAATAGCAGGTGGGATCCTAACTGACCTCTGATCAGGTACCTAGGTTCCTCTAGGGGACCTATGAAATGTAACCATGATCGTAAGGTCCTATCAGACCAGCATAAAAGAGGGCTCTGAGCCTGGGGTTTCCGTGTTCCATCTTGACCCACAATAAACCACCATGCTGATTTCACTACAACTGGCCTCCTGACTCCAGTACTTTTCAAACGTGCAAAACAGCAAGGCAGGGAACAACTTAGTCTTAAACAGGGCTGGAGTCCTAACTGCCAATAACCCAGAAGAAGAGAAGAAGAAGAAGAGATTGGATTTATACCCCGCCCTTCACTCACTTGGAGTCTCAGAGCGGCTTACAAACTCCTTCCCCTTCCCCTCCCCACAACAGACACCCTGTGAGGTAGGTGGGGCTGAGAGAGCTCTTTCCCAAGCTGTCCTTGAGGGAACAGCTGGTACAGAGCTATGGCTTGCCCAAGGTCACCCAGCCAGGTGCAAGTGGAGGAGTGGGGAATCAAACCCGGTTCTCCCAGATTAGAGTCCGTGCACTTAACCACTACACCAAACTGGCACCAAAATGACACAGCCATTCATTTGAAGAGAGGGAGTTCTGCTTAGGATGTAAGCCTCTCTCTTAAAGAGACAGGTTTAGGGATGCCAGACTCCCCCAGTGGGGGCTGGGGTCCCCAGCTGCCAGGCCCCACCTCTCTGTCATAGATCAGCTGGCTGGCGGAGGGGGAGGGAGAAATGAGGGAGGAACACTCAACATTTCAGCAATAGGCCTACATGACTTCAACGTGACCTGGAAGTGATTTAACCATGTTGGGGATGTCGGGGCAAAAACTCTATGGTAGAAGCTAATTTTACCATAGAGTTTTTGCCCCAAAACCAGAGTGTCACCCCGGTGTCCCCAACATGCCTATGTCCCTTCCAGGTCCCTTCCAACTCTATGATTCTACGATATCAGGACAATCAGCTAGGCATGCCATTTGCTCACAGATGGCATGTAAACCCCACCCTCAGCCCCAATCCATGCCCTCAAGAAATTGAGAAGCAGTCGGAAAAATAGCCAGCATATTGCCTCCATAGTATCCCTCTAGGAATTTACCCATGTCTCAAAATTCCTAGACCATTATCTGAGAGTGACATCACATCCTCTACAACCCCCATCCTCCTTAGGCATTGCCCTCAAAATCTCCAAGCATTTGCTGTGGCAGTGTTGGTAACCCAACAACCAAGACTGTGTCCACACCATGATCAGTATGGATGCCACACTAAAAGATTCTAGATAATCAGTTTCCTTCAGAAATAACCGGAGCTGAGAGGCCACCACTACTTCAACCGAGATCATATTTAAGAATGCTAAATTTAACACAGGCTGGCAAGTGCTCAGCTCTGTTGGTTTTTCCAGGAGAAGCTGTAGCCCTGCCACTTTAAGGACAGATGCACTGACCCCTGTATGAAAGAGCTCTTGATCGTTTTCACCTTACAGTAACGTAGCCAAGACCCGGCAGATTTTACCAGCTAGGAGGGCATACAGTCATAAGCAGTAGCAGATCTTGGATTTGGCCCATATACTTGGGTTGCACCAACGGATTATCTGGTTGTCTACGGGCCAGTTTTCCAAAGTGTAAATAGAAGGTGCAAAGCCCTAAGATCAGGGGAAGCACTGGGAAGGGGGTATATTCCTTCCCCCACAGCAAGGAGCAAGTTTGAGTGAGCAGATATTGCACTGGGAAACCAATGGGGTGTGTGTGTGTGTATGTGAGAGAGGGAGAAGACCCTCAACTATGGCGGCAAGCTGCTTCATTCTCTCCCAATCATGGCTGCTCTTGACACTGCTTAAAACCGTGGACGACATCCTACCATTGCAGTACTATTTCTTTCCCTTGATGAAGCCTGGCATTCCTTGAAGCATGAGATCTTTCTTTGAACATGAGCATGAACAATACAGCTAGTTACAGGACAGTGGAGGCAAATTGTGGATCCATGAAGAGGTTACTGAATGGGAACTTGCCATCCGTTCTGCAGTGGCAGAAGCTTTGATGGCGGCAATCAGCACAATGGGCTCCAGTCTCGTGCTTTATGGTCTCTTAATTCTTAGCCCAGTATTCTACTCTGTCCATCAGATACCCTGAGGAATCAGAAAGCCTCCTGGACAGATTTGTGAGTAGAAAGAAGCATAAGGGGTTATCGTACTCTGTTAAAATAAGGAGGGAACGACTAGTTTAACGTGGGAACTGGTGAATCAGTTAAAATCTTCTTACTTAACTGGAAAGTACTGGAGTCGGAGACTGGTAGCAGTGAAATCAGCAAGCATGGTTTATTTCAGGTTCAGATGAGGCATGACAAACAGAGGCCGGGGGGGGGGGGGCTGCTTATATTCACAGGTAAGCCGCACCCCAGACCTCGCCCAAACGGTACAATAGGTTTAGCTTCCCGCCAGTGACTCACATAGGCCTATTTGAATATTCAGAGCCTTTCATTGGGGGAGCTTAGGATCCTGGCTGGCTATTGTTCGCCGGATCGAAGCTCATGCCTTTCCTGGCCGTGTGCTCGGCGGTGGCCATGTGGCCATCGCCATTACATACATTACATTAACATTAAGACATGATTTATGCAATTGCAAACAAACAAACAAACCAAAAGCTCGCATAGCACTGAATTCCTCATAGAAGTTCGAGATTTGAACAGGCTCAGCACGTAGCACCAGGTATGTAAACAAACAAACACCTACCAGCGTTAACCTACGACCCTTCGTAGCAGAATTATAACTCTTACTTCATCTTACATAGAAAAGAAGTGATTTCTGTGGTTCTGAGATGGTGTTTGTGTCCTGGCACTGACCTGATCATCAAGACGATAAATTTTCAGTCAAACACCAGTTTGAGCATCAGGAAGCCAACACATGACACCAATTAATGCATCCTGGCCTGGATCAACTTGCTGAAATGTGTACCTGGCCTGTGCCGCATTCTGAGGGTCTAATTATGAGTGAGAATTCAACTGCATGCAAAAGTAACTCAACAGCTATTCATTTAGGCAAAACATAATACTGGGTTAGGGTTACCTCTGTGCATCCTATTTACATAAGCCAGCGTGGGGGTAGTGGGGGTGAGTGTGTCAGGCTGGGATCCGGGAGACCCACGTTCAGACCATCATTCTGCCACGGAGGCTTCCTGGGTGACCTTGGGCCAGTCACACTTAGGGTTGTCAAATCTGCGTTAGGAAATCCTGGAGATTTGGGGGTAGAGCCTGGGGAAGGCGGGGTTTGGGGAGCAGCGGGATCTCAGTGAGATATCAGGCTATAGCCCACCCTCCAAAACAGCCATTGTCTCCAGGGGAACCGACTGTTGTAGACCGGAGACCAGTTGTAATTCCAGGAGATTTCTGGGCCCCACCTGGAGGTGGGCAGCCCTACATACTTCGCCTAACCTGCTTCACAAGGTGATTGTGAGGGTAAAGCAGCACAGAAGAGAACAATATCAGCTGCTTTGGGTCCCTGTTGGGGAGCAAGGGTGGGGTGTACACCAAGTAACCAAGCCCCCCCTTTCTTCAAGGGCTTGAGGCTGGTGTACGTGGGGGCCCCCTTCCTCCACTGTATCCTCCCAATATCCCCACAAGGGAGAGAGACTGGCCCAACTGAGCTTCATGGCTAAGGAGGGGTTTGAACCTGGTTCACCATCTTATTAGTTTGGCATGCTAATAACCACCACACTACACTGGCTCTCGTTACGAATGCTACCGCGAATGTATGTTGGCTACTTGTTGGAACCGGCTAACAGCCTACTGCATCCCTACTGAAAGACATATAAAAATATACACAGAATAGCAGAGATTGCCAAGAAAAAAAAAACCTGAGCTATAATCCATACAGTGTTCATACCCCATGGGAGCTGGCAACCACATAAACCAGCCCTCTGCTAGCAGACTGGAACTAAATTCTTAGACATTTGCCTGCCTTCCCAAGGATTTACATCAGGGGGGTTTCCTAGAGAAACATAAAGGATAGGAATGATGGCTTATCATGGGGCTTGGAGAAGGGATATAATGAGGCAGGATATAATGCCCTTTAGATTCCACCCTCCAAAGCAGCCTTTTCCGGGGAAACCGAGCTTTGTAGTCTGGAGATCAGTTGTAATATTGATGGATCTTCTCCAGGCCCCACCTGGAGGCTGACAACCCTATGTGTGGGGCACAGCACTTTCCCCCATATCCCCCTCTCCATTTCCTCTTTCCCTCCCCCTGGTACAATGTGAACCCAAAGCAGTTTAAATCATTTTCCTCTGCTCCATTTTATCCTTACAATAACCCTGTGGTGTAGATTCAGGTAGCCGTGTTGGTCTGACACAGCAGAATAAAGTCTGGGTCCAGTTGCACCTCTAAGACCAACAAATTTTTATTCAAGGTGTGAAGAAATGCATTTTTTTTCCTTTGGCATTTGAAATGAACAAAACCTTCACTTTGTGTTTTAATTTTTTTTTAATTCTCTGGGCAGGGAGGAGGAAGTCAGTCCATGGCTTTCCAGGCTCACCTCAGCTACCTCTTAAGAAATGCTAATAGGTCTAGCTAGAGACAATAGAAGGGTCCAGCCCCCTCCCACTTCAAGCAGGGAACAGAGATTTGGAGGAATTAAATACTAGAGAGACTTCAGGAAAGAAATCCTGGAGACTTCAGGAAAAGCTTCTCTGACCTAGCCTCATCTGGTCAGTGGAAGAAGAAGAAGAGATTGGATTTATACCCCACCCTTCACTCACATGGAGTCTCAGAGCGGCTTACAAACTCCTTTCCCTTCCCCTCCCCTCCCCACAACAGACACCCTGTGAGGTAGGTGGGGCTGAGAGAGCTCTTTCCCAAGCTGTCCTTGAGAGAACAGCTGGTACAGAGCTATGGCTTGCCCAAGGTCATCCAGCCAGGTGCAAGTGGAGGAGTGGGGAATCAAACCCGGTTCTCCCAGATTAGAGTCTGCACACTTAACCACTATACCAAACTGGCTCTCTACCAAACTGTCTCTCAGTGGGTGGGGAAAAGGGGTAATAAAACTAGGCAGAGCAAGAAAGAAGGGCTCTTTGTGCAGAGTCCATCAGAGCAGACAGAACTCTTAACTGAAGTTTGGAGGAAATGGCCATTAACGATGTGTTGGCCTGGACAGCTGGAGAAAACTTCAAGGCAATGGCAACTATATAGAGATCTGTAACTTCCTAAACTAAGGCACCTGCCCTATATTTTAACATTTGATGGGTCATGTATAGAGAGAGGGACAGAGGATTGTGTTTTTACCCATTTCTTTTGAATCCCTTGCTCAAATCTGGTGCTGTGCTAAAAGTATGCTTGTGAACATTTTCTTTTTGTAAATACTTTATAATTTTTGAAACTGGCAGTGGTTCTCTGTACCACATAGACCTCCACCATCTTGGACATGCTATTTTAATAGGAGCACCAGGAGGAAGGAAGGCAGTTGGCAAGCACCTATTCCTCCAGGGACACAAGGCAGTAAACTGTCCCCATGGTGACCAGGTGCTGGGCAAGGCCTCAGAACTGGGAAGGGAAGCTGGGAGTCCTGACCCTCCCAGTGGATAATTCTGTGCAAAGGTCAGGTAGTGGTGGTGGGCTACCCTGAGAGTGGAAGAAAAGGTGTTGAGAAGAACCTAGGAGGGCGGAATAGGGCCTGCAGGCCAGAGCAGGCCCATTCTGCTGCACAAGGTATAAGTTTTCATGTGCGTGCACATTTCCCCAGATATCTGAATAAGCGTGTATGCACACAAAAGTTTATACCTTTAATAAAACTTTGTTGGTCTTAAAGGTGCCACTGGGCTCAGACTTTGTTCTCCTGCGATGTATGACATGACAAAAGAAAGGAAGGGTAGAAAAAGGGGTGGAAATGGCCAGAGACATGGGCGGTGTCGCACAGTGCTGGCATTGCTGGACAGGCGGGGTATAAATGTAAAATAAATAAATAAATAAAAAGCACTCTTGGATACCCCAGGGCAACACCATACTGACTCCGAAGTCACCACTGAACAATCATAAAAGTATGCAGAAATTCCAAAAAGACCCAACGCACACAGAAAGTGAAAGCACAATGCAATGCAGAGCGTGAGTAACAGCTCTGGAAGAACAGCAGGGAAACAGACGGGTGCAGAAAAGCCCCTTGTCTTCCTCTAGAGACAGAGATGGATGTTGGCATCTGCTGTTCTGCACAAGTCACTCTTTAGGCATGTATTCATTTGGTGCAATTTTGTCCTCCAAGGAGCGCAGGGTCAGAATCCATGTTTCTCTCTTCATCCAGTTCATCCTCATGGCAAGCATCCCTCTGAGCTAAGTTAGACTGGCTGGCCCAAGGCTACTGAGTTTCATGGCAAAGGGGTATCATCTCCCTGATCTGAGCCTGATGCTGGAACCGTCACACCACTAGGACCCTACTTGTTTCCCCTATGCCCTCTTCATTTATTTGCAAATGAACAAATGTTACAAACCTACCATCCAACTCCAGAACATAGCCCCCCTACAAAAGAATTCAGTATTTCTGGATCTTCTTATTGCTTGGGGAAGCGAGAAAAGTGTAATGACGTTGCAGGCTGTTTTCGCTGCTGCTAAGCTAAGGTAGGAGGATGGTGGGCAGACTTTCAACCTCTCTTTTGTGGTAACTTGGGAACGGAGCACCTGCAAGTCAGTAGGAGCCTCCAGAAGCTCCCAGTGCCAAAGGAATGATGGATGCTTGGACGACCTCCAGTGCTGACAGCAAGAATACTTTGTTGATGGCTGTGACGAGTTTGTCAGGATCTGGGCTGGCCAGCAACGACATTTGGCACGAGAGGTGCCGAGGGTAGCAGCCTAATGAATGAAATGTGTATATATGGAAACAAGTATTCACAAGAATTCTTCCGAGACACAGAGTGTGACATTCTGAAAGGGACCGCCCCCACCGAAGTGCCAAAAGGCCTGGCTGGTATGAGGCTGCTTCTCACTGTCCGGGGCCAGGGCCACGTCCCTCGGGGAGTGGAGGGGATGGCCGTGCCCGGTGCTGGTGCGGTCTGCTGCTCGAGGTCAGTCAGCTCTTGCCCTTCGGTCAGGCTGGATTTGGAAACAGCAGCCTGGTTCCCCCTAGGCTGGTGATCCTCTGCAACGGGCTGAGGAGAGGACGGAGGCCCAGAATGTGAGACGAGGGCGTCATGTGGGGATCATCTTTTGAGCAGGGCTGAACAAACGGGGGGATCTCCAGGGGCAGTTTGTGCAGCAAATCTATATATCTAATTCTGAAGGCACCCCCTGTGTGTGGATACCTAAATCTGCGCAGGGGGGGCACCTGGGAGGCAGGGAGGTTTTCCTTCGCACGGGGGGCACTCCCCCCATGTGCAGAAAAATCAAAAAAGTTTGAAAAAATATTTGGGGGATATTTAAATCCCCAAAAAAGAGAAAACCCGAAAAGAGTGGCTTAGCGCCATTCTGGCCCAAATGAGAACGGGCAGGCAGGGAGGGAGGGAGAAGCGCCGGGGTGGGGTGGATTGAAACGCCGGGGGGGGGGGGGGGGACAGAAATGCCGGGCTGAGTGGCTCTCAGCCACTTGGCCAAGTGAGAGCAGGCTGGGAGGGAGGGAGAAGCACCGGGCCGAGTGGCTGTCAGCTTCTCTCCCCCCCCCCGCAAGTATCGCGGGTCCCCCCTTCTTGTCTTCTTATAATGCTTTCTTAAAATTATAGCTGTGGTTCAGCAAGGGCTGTTTATTCTTCGTTTCCTTGATTTCAGCCTAATTTATGAAATATTGCCTTTCCACAGGAGGCTACATGCAGCCATATATTCTTCTCTGCTTGGAGATCAACCAGTAGGTATGTAGAAGAAGAAGAAGAGGAAGAAAAGAAGCAGCATAGGTTTTTATACCTTGCTTTTATCTGCCTTAGGGGCTGCGGTGGCTCAGAGGTTAAGATTCTGAGCTGTGGACCGGAAGGTCGGTAGCTTGGCAGTTCGAGACCTGAGTGCCGCATGACGGAGTGAGCTCCCATCTCTGGCCCCAGCTCCTGCCAGCCTAGCAGTTCGAAAGCAAGATATTGTAAGTAGATAAATAGGTACTGCTTCGGTGGGAAGGGAACAGGGTTCTGTGAGCCTCAGAGTTTAGTCATTCCAGCCACATGACCACAGAGATGTCTTCGGACAGCGCTGGCTATTCAGCTTGGAAACGGAGATTAGCACTGCCCCCTAGAGTCAGATTCAACTGGCTTTCGAGCAAGGGAAACCTTTACCTTTACTATATCTACCTTAAGGAGTCTCAAAGAGGCTTATGATCACCTTCCTTTCCTCTCCCCACAACAGTCACCTTGTGAGGTCGGTGAGGCTCAGGGAGTTCTCGGAGAGCTGTGACTGGCCCAAGGTTACCCAGCAGGTTTCATTTAGAGGAGGAGAGGGGAATCAAACTCAGTCCCCCAGATTAGAGTCCACCACTCTTAACCACTACACCACACTTGTAAACTGAAGAGAAATGCCTGTTGTTAACAGAAGGTGGATTCTTTCAACCTTGATTTTTTAAAAAAAATAATCATAGAGACCCAAGTCTCTCCTTGTTCTCTAGTATAGAATTATTGCTATGTTCCCCATGAGACTTAAAATAAATACTAATTGTGCCTTCCCTGCTTATACACGCTTTCCTAACAATTATATATACATAAAGACTTGTACAAGCTTATTTGTCTGATAATTATTTTAAAGTTCAATACAATATTATAATAAAAGGAAACTTTATGAAGTGGGACTTTGAACGTATGTGTACAAGATGTCTCATGAAATACATCATAAACATGTACGTGTACCGTGTCAAAGGACAACAGACAAGCCACAACAAAATGCACAACAGAATTCAAGTTACACAAGGTTGCTCAACATCATACCAAACAACTCAGAGAAAAGTCCAGGCACCGGGGCGACTTGTGTTTTCTGTGCTTTTGGCAAGCAGTGGGTTTAACAGCAGGTAGATCAACATCTTCCTGTGGATGAGATGACTTTCCAACAGACGAACGCGTCTCCCAGGTAAGGTCATGTTTCCAGTCTTCATCAGAGTCAAGGACAGGGGTCCGTTGGGGCCGGAGCGAGGCGGAGCAAAGCTCCGCCAGCTCAGGACTGGCTAGTAGGGCAGCCACGGGCTGAATCAGATTCTCTAATCTGATTCAATTTGCCGCCAAATTGCCGCTGAAATTCGGCGGCAACTTTAAAAGCCACTGGAGGGGAGGGGGTTTGAGGGAGAGACTCCAAACTTGCAGGGTAGCTGCTGGGGCCTCTTTTCAATCTGTTTGGGAGCCCATAGAATTGGACCCCATGGTCCAATCTTCTTGAAACTTGGTGGGAACAAGGAGAGTTCCCAGCAGCTACCCTGCAAGATTGGAGCCTCTCCCTCAAACCCCTTTCCTCCAGCCCCTCATATACCCTATGAGTTTTTGCCATTGATTTCAATGGCCCATAGGGTATAATGGGGTTGAAACTGACATTCCCTTTCTGACACACTTCCGGTGATGTCAGGGGGCGTGGCATATGCTAATGAGTTATGCTAATGAGTTATGCTAATGAGCTCCTGCACCTCTTTTTCTACAAAAGGACCCCTGGTCAAGGATAAGTATTCTCATATGGAGCTCAGCTCCCAAACGCCATGAAAACTCACACCGGTTCCCATACATGAGGAGGAAGCTGCTGCAAACTCAGAAGAGCTGGGAGAAGCTTGCCTTTGGTCCTTTGACATGGCACATGCCTTCTTGGTTGTGGTGCCAAAACTTTGGAACTCCCTCCCCAGAGAGTCGTGTGTCTCCTTCTACTATTACTTTCCACCAGCGGGTGAAGTCCTTTTTTGTTTTGCTTGGCATTCCTTCACTAATTCTTATTAGCCCTCCTCCCTGTTGGTGTGTTTGCATTTAATTGTTTTAAACACATTGTGTACATTTGCATTTTTAAATACTGTTTTAATATTTGAAATGTTTTAATGTTTGTCACCTTGGGGATCCTTAGTTGGATGGAAAGGCAGCAAAGAGATGCTTCACACAAACCAACCAACCAACCAAGTCAGCTAACTGTCTTGTGAAGTAGATATACCAGCTGGAGATGTGCAGTAATGAGCAGCTCTCACTTGCCTGCAATGGGCAGGTACTTTGACTACAGAAATGGAAGCATAATTTGGCTACTCTGTGCCTCAACTGAAGCAGCAGCTTCAAAGCTTCCCATGGAATGCATCTCTATTGTGACCTGAATTGAAAAATGCAATTATTCTGGTCTCATTAACTGAAGAAATTTGGATTTCACTATACAGTATATTAGCTACTTACAAAGACTGAGAATTAATCTGTTTGTAAAAGAACATTTTGGAAAAAAAATAGTTTATGATGTTTTACAAATTTTTGATATTGTGGTTCAAACAAACAAGAGGGGACCCCCAAGAAACTTGCAGGGAGGGTGCATCCCTTTCCCCCCAGTGCTTCCTTCCCTCTCCCCCCTTCCCTAACAATCTTCCCCTTCTTTCTCATCCCCTTGCCTTCTGTCAGTCTTCCCCACCTCTCTTTCTCTCCCACCCTTCTCTGTCAGCCTAGCCCTTTCTCCCTTTTGCCTCCACACGCCATCTCTGTCAACGGCCCCTTCCCCTTCTCAGTCAACCCAACTCATCACCATTTCTCCTGCCCCCTTTCTTGTCAACATCCCTCCCGTCTTTCTTTCTCTCCCCCCCCCCCCACCTTCCCCGCTGCAGCAGCTGAGGTGTCGGGAAGCTGCTCCAGGCCCAGAGTGGCTCTCCTGTCACGGAGCCCCAGGCACAGCTCCAGGCCCGACTGCAGCCGCATCATCACCTGGGAGCTGCTCTGGGCCCAGAGAGACTCCCGACCACTGCTGCTGACACAGCCCGGCCCAGAAAGGGTCTCAGGTGCGCCCACACAGCCAGGCCCAGAGGGGCCGCCACTGACAGCTAGGAAGGAACGTGGGGGATTGCAGAAACATCTGTTTAAAGTCAGTGGGCCCCTGATCCACGGATTTAGATGTCCACAGATGGGGGCCCACGCTTGAGAAATAGATATCTAGATATTATTTTTGTGTTAAATAGCGCTCTGATTATAACTGTAGTTTTATTTAACTGATATATACTTGGAATAAAAATTGATACATCTTGTAGAAGATTATACTCAGGGGTCATTTTGTAGAAAAAGAGGTGCAGGAGCTCATTAGCATAACTAATTAGCATAACTTATTTGCATATGCTAAACCACCTGACATCACTGGAAGTATGTCAGAAGGCGAGAGAGAGAGAGAGAGAGAGAGGAAGGAAGGAAGGAAGGAAGGAAGGAAGGAAGGAAGGAAGGAAGGCTGGTCGGAGGAACAAGGACCTTTCCGGGGTACGGGGTCATTGTGCTGCAGCCATGACACAAGCAGGCATTCCCCCGCGGGGGGGGGGGGCTGGCACCAACTCCCGGAGCTGCACTCCCCCGAGCTCCTGCTCGAAAGGACCCCTGATTATACTATTTTATTATCACACTGCATATCCTATCTCAGTATGTCTCTTCAAATTTTCTAAAGTTTCAAGGCAAATGACTCAGGCCCCTTCCAAACATGAAGCATGGATGCGTGATCAGCCCAAGCTATTTTGGAGACTGAAGAAGAAAATCCAAATGCCCTTCTCAGTGGTTAAGAAAATTAATGAAACAGTCAACAATTTGTTGGCTCTCAATTATACCCCCAAATTAGCCATTGTGCTGAGTCCACCGTGCTCTGTTCAGCGGTGGATGCAGCACTGAGGTGAGAGGGTTCAGGGGGTACCGTCACATCAAGGTCTACTTAGTCCAACGTTCTGTGAATCACAGTGGCCAGCTGGCTGTTTCTAGGAAGCGCAAGCAGGGCATGAAGTCAATAGCTCAGCATGGTACTTGGAGATGAATGGGGGGGAGGCATTGCAAAATGGTATTTCAGTGTGTAAGAAAGTGGGGGGGGGGGTAACCGTCAAGCCCCCTTGGCCTCAGTGGGTGTGGAAGGGGCTACTGGTCCCTCTCTTCTTCACACGTTAGGAGAATCACATGTTAGGGTTGCCAGTGGCCTGGTGAGGTCTGGAGTTCTTCTGGGGTTACAACTCATGTCCCAACCACATACATAAGTTCCCCTAGAGAAAATGGCAGCTTTGGGTTATGGGCTGTATGACATCACCACTGAGGGTTACCAGCTCCAAGCTGGGAAATACCTGGAGATTTGGGGGGTGGAGCCTGAGGATGGTGGAGTTTGGGATGGGACTTAAATGGGGTTTCATGCCACAAAGTCCACCTTCCAAAGCACCCATTTTCTCCAGTGGAACCGACCTCTGTTGCCTGGAGATCAGATGTAATCTCAAGAGATCTGCAGCCACCACCTGGAAGTTGGCAACCCTATCATAACCCCATTGAACTCCCTCCCAAGTTCTTCCCTCCCTAGGCACTGGCCCCAAATCTCCAGGAATTTCTCAGTCTGGAGTTGGCAACCCTAATAATTCATGGCTCTCCTGTCTGTATTTCTGCATAACTTCCCTTTACTCATGAATAGCTTGTGGACAGGATCATGAGGAGGCCTTGCCCTGAGCTAAGGGAATAATTTCAGGTCTTGATGGGGGAAGAGCCTCCCTCCTTCCCAGGCTGGCTGATGGAGGAATTTGCTGCCTTCTGCCTCCAAGCAGGTGACTCTCTCTCCTCTGACAGTCTTCATCCCCCTGGGGGCCTTGTGGAAGTGGAGGGCCCCCATCCGCATTCCCAGGTAGTGCCTGAATGTAAGACCTAGGGCTGCCAAGTCATACTCACGGACTGGCGGGGGGGGGGGGAGTCCTTCGCCGTCCGGGAGCCGCCTGGGAGCCTCCCTGGCGCGCACGCAAAGCGCGCGTGCCCGGTGACGTCACCCGGAAGTGACGTCACTTCCGGGTGACGTCACTACGCTGGGGAAAGTCGTCCAGCCTGGACGACTTGGGGGGTGGGGTTCCCCCCGCTGGCCAAATGCCGGCCGGCGGATCGGGAACCCCTATAGCGGGGGATCCCCCGCCCCCTGGGCTGACTTGGCAGCCCTAGTAAGACCCACGGATCAGTACAAGGGTCCATGGGGTTTTGGAGAAGAAAATGGGGATTCGGCAGGATTTCTTTTTGAGCCATTGCTTTCTTGGGGTAACTTGCACGCTGGGCTTCTCCCAACAAACAGCAGACTTTCCCGCTCCTGGAAGTATTTGGAGCCCGACAGCAGTGTGTGCCAGCGAAGAACCCAGCAGCAATTCTTCCTGTGTGTCTGCGATCCTGCTGCTAACCCTTGCTGTGAAGCTGGGAGTGCAGACAAGTGTGTGTGTGTGTGTGTGTGTGTGAAGAGTTTTCAGCGCTGACGGTGCACCTTGTGCTTTTCCTCCTGTCACACTTCATGCCACCGTCAGGAGCCACCTGTGCCCAGCGCTGTGTCATCTGGCAACTCGATTGAGCCGAAGCCAAATTGAAACGGAGGCGGCCGCTTGGCCTCTGCTGGCTGGCTGGCTGCTTGCCAGCACAGGGAATGGTCAGGGTCTGAAGCTCCCAGGCAGCTAATTAGAGGGGACCCCTGGGCGAAAGCGGCTGGGCTCGGCACAGAGGCTTGGTTGTGCATTGCGTCATGCTGGCCCCGCGGGGTTGACCCCAGCCTGGCCCCCTGTCAGGAGAGAAAATTATTTAGGGTGAACAGAGGAGAGGGAGAATGAAAGCCCCGTTTGTCGTGATTGATCTGACGTTTCCACCCTATACTTTGCATGGCCACAGGTGGCAGATTAGTTGGGATGGCGGGGGTGGGGTGGGGTGGGGTTCCAGCTCCTTTTCAGCCCTTATCATAGGTAAGATTCTACAACAGTGGATTTGTTTTACAGACCTTTTTGGGGGGGCTGCTCTTAAAGCACGTTTTAAAAATTCATTCAGGCCAACAGTCATTCAAGATGGGTGGCTTTGTCGGCCTGTTAGAGCAAAATCCAGCCAGAGTCCAGTGGCACTTTGAAGGCAAGCACGGGGCACTCCAGCACACGCGCTTGTGACCCACAGGCCGGGCTCACCTTCTTCTTCACGGTGCCGGCAGACGAGGGCTGTCAGCTCTGAGCTGGGGAATCCCTGAAGCCTTGGGGGCAGAGCCCGGGGGAGGGAAGGCGCTCAGCAGGGAAGGGATGCCATAGAGGCCACCCTCCAAAGCTGCCATTTCCTCCAGGGGAACTGATCTCTGTCGCCTGGAGATCACTTGGAAGTCCAGGAGAAGGGCAGGCCCCACCTGGCGATCGGCAGCATCATGCTGGATGCTTGTTTAATAATGCTGACAATGTCTCTCCTCTGGAACAGGAGGGCGTTCTACACAGAACAAATTGGTTTCGGTTTAATGCATCTATATATCTAGTAGCGATGTGTGCCCCCACTGTGTGGATACCTAAATCTGGGGCCACCCTGAAGCTAAACAGATTTTCCTGCAAACTTGCGGGATGCCCCCGGTTTGCAGACAAATCTGAAATCAAAAATAAAATGTATAGGGTGGTTTAAATCCCCCCACATTCGATTGTGTTGTCTGCTGGGCTCAGTGGTAGGTGGTGGGGCCTGGACCTGCTCAGCAATTGGGGGGGGGGGAGCACAGGACCCCCCCAGGAGTCTTGCAGCCCCCCCCCCATTTGTCATCATCTAATCCCCATATCCTTTGACTGTCCCCACTGGCCGTATCTGTCACTGTCCCCTTCCTTTGCCTTTTGAAATTGTGATTTAACATTTTGTCAGTGTGAGTTGCTAGTATTCTTTGTGTCCGTTTTAAGCCTGCCCTTCCTTCCAGGAGCTGGAGGCTGCCTTAGTGTGAGTTCCGGCCGTGGAACCACCTCGCTCTGAGCTGCTGATCCTGGCTGGCAGGCAGGCACCTCTCCTTCCTTCCAGGACCCCAGCGGAAGGCCTGTCTGTCCAAACACCTGCTGCACGAGCTCCTTCAGCTAGAAATGCCAAGGACTGAACCTGTTCCCTTATGCATGCAAAGCATGGGCTCTGTTACTCTGTGGGCCCCTCCCCTCAATCTGGTGGACAGGAAGAATTACAGAAGAAGGGGTCTTTTTTTCCTTCTGATATTTAGTACCGACGATGCTTACAGTTCTTGCAGAATTCAGTTCTGTGACCTGCATCTGTGATCCCAGAAGGATTTTCCAAACTCCTTGTCTAGGTTCTTTCCAGGGAAAACAAAATCCAAATTAGTCTTTCATTTCAGCAGTAGCACAGTTCAGAGTTTCATCCCAGCTGTTGGAACATTTTACATGCAAGAGTCCAGCAACTGTTTCCCCGCCCGCGCCTTCCAAGCCTAGAAGGCAAGTGGCAGCCATCTGGCTTCAGAAAGCAAGGCTAATAATAGTATCTGTTAATAAATAAATCATAATAAATAATTAAACAACAAAAGGGACCTGTTAATAATAGTACTTCCGTGTGATTTACGAGTCATGCCTCTGACCTGCAGGGGGATTGGCCCTTCTGGGGGAGGGCTGCCACTTGCCCGGGGGGTGGGGGGCGGGGGATCCCCCGCTATAGCCCGGGGGGCGGGGGATCCCCCACTATAGGGGGTCCCGATCCGCCGGCCGGCATTCGACCGGCGGGGGGAACCCCGCCCCAGAAGTCGTCCAGTGAGGACGACTTTTCCCCCATGTAATGACGTCACCGTGGCACGCGCGCAAAGCGCACGCACCAGAAGAGCTCCCGGGGGGAGAACAACTCTCCCCCGCCGGTAAGTCGCTGGTACTTGGCAGCCCTATTCTGGGGGAGGGTCGCTGGTGGCCACGAGCAAGCTAAGCGGGACCTCAAGTGTCGTGGGCGCTGTGCCAGAAAACACTCCATGCCAGATTTTGTGTCAAAATGCTACCAAGCATGCTCACTTACAATACAGTAGAGACACCTGAAGTGCTTTGCTCTTTCCTTGCTCACCGCTGGTGTCAAATTTATCTGTGCCGTAGAAAATGTGGTCAAAATAAGGGGAAAGAGGGTTCAAGTCTGTGCAGTGTGATATTTTAGACCCAAACCTGGAAAATACTTGTGAGTGGGGAGAACGCGACGTTGCTTATTATGAAAAATCAGCCATGCTACAAAGTGTACTTTCCTTGGACCACTCAGCTGAAGGGTGCTAGCCAAAGGAGGCAGCGTGCCCGTAGAGTCTGTGGGGATGGGGACAGCCTTCCCAACGTCATGCTGATGATGTGCAGCTCTACTTCTGGCAAAAACCAGGAAGTGTCATCATCACACCAGGGTGAGGCTCTCAGATCACCCCAAACTCTCCAGTTAAACGAGGGATTCTTAGGGCATGATGTGGTGCGATGCCTTCACGTCTCTTTTTTGCTGGAAGGGACATTGGGTGTTGGCCTGACGCCAAGGAGCCTCTCTCATTCCCCCCCCCCGCCACTCTGTTAGCATACCTCATTAGCATATGCCACGCCCCCTGACATCACCAGAAGGGTGTCAGAAAGGGAATGTCAGTTTCAGCCCCATTATATCCTATGGGCCATTGAAATCAATGGCAAAAACTCATAGGGTATATGAGGGGCTGGAGGAAAGGGGGTTTGAGGGAGAGGCTCCAAACTTGCAGGGTAGCTGCTGGGGCCTCTCCTCGAAATACCCACCAAGTTTCAAGAAGATTAGACCAGGGGGTCCAATTCTATAGCCCCCCAAACAGGTTGCCCCCATTCCCTCCATTGTTCTCTATGGAGGGAAAAATGTTAACTTTTTTCCTACCATAGAGAACAATGGAGGGAGGGGGGCAACCTGTTTGGGGGCCTGTAGAATTGGACCCCCTGGTCCAATCTTCTTGAAACTTGGTGGGCATTTCGAGGAGAGGCTCCAGCAGCTACCCTGCAAGTTTGGCGCCTCTCCCTCAAACCCCCTCCCCTCCAGTGGCTTTTAAAGTTGCTGCCGAATTTCGGCGGCAGTTCAGTGGCGGGCCAAATCAGATCAGAGAATCTGATTCGGCCCGTGGCTGCCCTACTGGCCAGTCCTGAGGTGGCGGAGCTTTGCTCCACCTCGCTCCGGCCCCAACGGACCCCTGCCTAGATCAATGATTTTATTTATTTATTTATTTATTTTGGGGATTTATATCCCGCCCTCCCGTTCAAACGGTGGCTCAGGGCGGCTCACAACAAAACACCATACAAAATTCATACAGCAATTAAAATATATAAAAACAGCTTATCTGTAATGACGGCATACCTACGGCTCAATATACCCTAACAGAGCCCAGATGAAATCCTTATAGATGGTCACAGTTGGTTGGCGGATAAGATCGAATAGCTGGGCCAGGGCCAGAATTGACAACATGATGATAAACATGGGAGCAGCTTTGCTTCGTACGGCTTCCCCTGCTGTTGTTAGACATGGCCAAGCTACGGGTCTGAGCTATGACCTGTCACCATTGTGATGGCCTGATTCCAAGCACTGCGGGCCTCACTCACAGGGTTGTTGGGCCTGGCCTGGCCACCGGCAGGAACCCAGAGGGGCAGGACGTGAGAGGGCGGCCATCAGCAGCATCATGCCACTAGCCCCACAGCCATTTCAAACATTGTCTCCGGCTGCCACTCCGAGCGGCTGCAGGAAATGGAGCGGGGCTGGGGATCCCCCATTCCCACCAGGGAACTAGCAACCCTGGTCAGTCGCTCAGCAGGTTCCTGGGCTGCTTTAATGTCCCACTCTGCCTCTGCTCTATACAACAACAAAAAGCCTGCATGGAACATCTGGGGGCAGGGCTGACAGCAGCATTCCCTGCAGCGGGCAGCTGCCAAGGCCCGGGTTCCCAGATGGGGCCAGCTGCCACTCACCCCACCACCACCTGCTCTTTCCCAGCCGGCTCATTGGTCAGTGCTTTTCCAGTTTCACCAACTTTCCTGGTTGCCCACCATTGGCTATTGTGGCATTCCCTCAGCACAGTTGGCGAAAGGGCATGCAGGGTGTGTGGACATGGGAAGTGTGGGGGCTTGCAACGGGGAGCAGGAAAGATGCACCAGTGGGGGGCACACAAGCAGACAGGTGGGAAGGGAGGCTCAAGCAGGGGTCCTGATAGGCAGAGGTAGGAGGTGGTTCCTAGACACCTTCTGCCCAGAGTCTCCCCGATACTTGGAACTGGCCCTGTCTCAGTGTATGAAGTCCTTCTGTAAAAGGTTGGAATAAATCTTGCTAATCAGCTGCTTGGCAGGGAATGGGACTGCAGGAGACTGAATGTAGCCCTCCACTCAGACTTCCAAACTCTCTGTGGGATTCTGGCATTTTTAAAGGGCTATCTTTGTCCAGCTGTCCAGGGATGTTGCAAACTTCATGAAAAAAGATGTGTTGGGCATTGAAACTTAGCTGGTCGGCATAGCCCATTTGGTGTTGCATTATACATACCGCCATTGCGATTTGCACACAATGGGAAACGAACAGCATTTTGACTTGTTCTGCCTCTGCATAGTGGTGGCATTCAGGACAGGAGCTGGCCAGGTTGCTGCAGCTGCTGACTCACTCTCACAATTTACTGGCTAGCTTGGATTTCACGTGGCCCACGGTTAATCACTGCTGAACTGGGAAGGGGAACAGTGTGAGTGTGTGTGTGTGTGTCAGACTCGTTTATATGTGCAGTTCCCCACTGGCTAAGGGACAAATGAGCTGACTGGATCACTCGCCCAAAGCTCACAATGCTACAATGCACAAGTCAAACAACTCTCTAGAAGGCTTCTCTGGCTCTCCATAAGAACCATCCAGAAAGACCATGGTATTTGTCATTCAGTTCCAGGGAAAATAATTTGCCTGAAGAAGAATTTCTAAAAACAAGCAACTTTTGCCTGGGAGGCGTGTTGCTTTGATACTTGCTGCATCTCTTTCCGGAAAGCAAAACAGCCTACAACTTTGGTATTGGCGACTGCTGCGTCTCTCTTCAGAAAGCAAGATCGTCTACAGCATTGAATTTTGTCTGCATATTTGTGTCTGTAGCTGTAGACTTTTCTACAAGATATATATTTGTTGTGTTTGTGTTTTGGATCATTGAAGCAGCAATAGCTTGAAAAAGGCTCTGGTATCCTAAAGCTCCATGTCCTATTGGCTGATGAATAAAGACTCCCATTGGTCCTAAAGCCAATCTAGATACCCAATCGCTGAGCCCTGCTTGGGTCCAATCGTATTGCTTGTATATAGTTACTTTGTTGAAAGTTATGTGTTGGAACAGTATAAATTAAGGTGCCGCTCTCATAGAGCTGTCTTTGGAGCTGAACAATGTCACTGAATAAAAGCCTGTTTGTCTGGATTCATCACCTTCCACTCAATACTTAAAAATATTGTTCTTTAGATTTTTGTTATTAATGTACTATAATTAGCAAGATATACTAGGGTCTTTATTGTATATTTAAGTATATGATTTAAATGAATATATGAAGGCATAGTAGCTTATCAGAACTGTGTGTTTTGTCTGAGCACGGTGTTTTCCCTCGTTTACTCAGCCTTGCCGTGTTTCCCGTGTGTCCGGTCCCACCTGGAGGCTGGCCACTCTCCTGGCAGCCGTTCTCTTTAAAAGAAATGAGGGGCAATGAGTTGTGCCTCTCGTGTAATGGCCGCCTTTCAAAAAAACCAGAGTCTCTTCATTTCCATGACCATCTCCCCAGTGATGAATAGGCCTGGGAACGGTTTGATAGGAGAGCAATCCACAGGGGCTCAGACTGAGAAACTCACAGAGCCCCCCCAATATCTCTGAGAAAGAGTGCGAAAGGGCTCTGTTTCCCAGGCCCTAGGCCTGCAGAGAACCGGCAGGGAGAGCCTCTCTCTGTTTCCTGGGGAAGCTCCGAGCAGGCCGCTCACAGGCTCTTCTGGACAGGCCCCTGAGGAAGATTTCCCAGGGAAGCTGCTGGCTGCTCATTCACTGGAGAAAGAAAGGGAGGGAGGAAAATTCCCCCTCCAGGCTGGGCCACACTTGAAACCAGCACCCTTGGCCTGGAGCCAGTGGAGTCCCATTCAGGTCCACGGGACACAAATTGCTTGTGGGGTTGTGGAGAGCAGTGGAGAGCTGGAGCTGTGCTGGCACATGGGATGAAATGCCAGGATTGATTTTATCTTTTCCCATACATTGACTGAGACAACTAGCTAGGTGTGCATAGGGTTTTTTTGTTTTTTGTTTTGGTTTTTGGTGTAGTGGTTAAGTGCGCGGACGCTAATCTGGGAGAACTGGGTTTGATTCCCCACTCCACCACTTGCAGCTGCTGGATGACCTTGGGCAAGCCATAGCTCTGTACCAGCTGTTCTCTCAAGGACAGTTCTCTCAGAGCTCTCTCAGCCCCGCCTACCTCACAGGGTGTCTGTTGTGGGAAGGGGAGGGGAAAGGAGTTTGTAAGCCGCTCTGAGACTCCGAGTGAGTGAAGGGCGGGATATAAATCCAATCTCTTCTTCTTCTTCTTCTTCTTCTTCTTCTTCTTCTTCTTCTTCTCTCATGCCAGCCAAAAAATAGCACCCAGAGAACATAGAGCTCCTGACAGAACAGAAGAAACCCTGCCTGGCCTATTCATTGCCGTATTTTCTCCATTTATGCCCTGCCATTCTCCACAATGGGAACCCAAAATGGCCTACATGATTGTCCTCTCCTCCATTTTATCCTCACCACAACCCTGGTAGGCCGAGACTGTGTGACTGGCTCAAGGTCAAGCTAACACGGCAGAGAGGATTAGTTCGCATCGGCCAGATTCCGGGCTCATCCACACGTGGGCCTGAAAACGAGCCCTTGCCATGGCAGCAGTTTTAAGAAGGGCAAGAATGTGGGGGGTGGGGGGGTGGGAATCAATACACCATGCCCTTGGTCTGATCACAGCTGCCACCCCCTTCCCCTACCCCCTGACATGTGTTTGTTTGCATGTTTCATGGTGATTTCCATGGGGTCCCAGTGTGACCCAGAACCCCCTTTCCCAGCTGAGTTGGACTGTCATACTAGGCAGGAAAAGGTGGTGAAGGGGCAGGAAATGCAGAGCTCAGCTCTGGCACTTTGAAGGGAGGGCTCAGCTCCGCTGGTTGTGGGCAGAGTGTCCACACAGAACCTCTGCCTGAAGCAAGCCTGCTTCCCCCCCCCCCCGCCCTGCGCCAGATAAAATAAATCTTTTGTTCACTTTGGTTCAAAGGGGGAACAAATGGGAGCTGTATGGCCATACTGGGCACAATGCCATATGGACATTCCTGTTTATTGTTTATTCCTACTTTTAATGCAGGGGAAAATTCCCATGTGGAAATAGATATCATTCTCAGTACTGGCTCTGTGTATAAAAAAGGCTTTGTACCGCCTTAGTTGACTTTACTCGTGTCCATGTCTGGAAAATGCTCACCTGTTTAGATGCTATATGTGCATTTTTCCACAGAGGGGACAAATTTAGACTGGGAGAATGGCTAGAAAGGAAAGGGACAAAGCCCTCTCCCTCAGCATCAGGGGTGCCAACTCCGGGTTAAGAAATTTCTGGCGATATGGGGGTGGAGCTTGGGGAGGTTGGAGTTTGAGGAGGGAAGGGACCTCAGAAGGGTACAATGCCATAGACTCCACCCTCCTAAGCAGCCATTTTCTGTGGGGGAACTGATCTCTGTCATTTGGAGATCAGTAGTAATTCTGGAAGACCTCCAGCCCACACCTCGAGGTTGGCAACCCAGTGTTGTCCCGATGATCAGTGGGTGTTCCTATGCCTAGCCTGAAGTAAAAAAAAAAACTGGGAGATGTGATCACAGATCTCCTGAGCTGTGTATGCTTTGACCCTCAGTCAGAGTGTTGGTAAGCTGGCTTGCTGTGGTTCCTGAGAGAGGGGGTCTCTCTCCCACCCCTCTTGTTTGAGATTGCACTGGAAAGGGCAGGGATTGAGCTGGGCTCCTTCTGCACAGAAAGGATGCAGGCCATCCCTCTGCTAGACAGCAGCATCGACTCGAGGCGGGAAAAGAATCTGGGGGCCTCCACCTCTTCTCCTCATCTCAGCGTCGTCATCCCCTCCCCCCTTTGCACAGCTTCTTAATTTAGAGATTTGTTCCCAGGTAGTTCAGTTACCCTGGGCCGTGGGGGAAACTGGGGAGGTCAAGGGTCTCAATTCGACATGCCTCTGCCTCCCCCCCCCCAGCTCCTTGAAGTTTCATAACTCTTACCCCCTGCTTCCCACATTGGGGGCTTTGTGGGCTTCAGGGCATCCCAGCAAACTTTTGACATTCGGAGCTGAAGAACTGGGTTAGTCAAACTAACCTTGCCTCCCATTTTGAGCAATGTGGTGATGAATAAGTTCCACATTTGCCAGCACTGAATCCTGCAAGAAAAGGTCTTGTGTTGTATTGCATGTAGACCAGCACTATAAATGGTGTGTGGGGCGGGGAGGGAAGGTCATAAACTGATCTATGAATCCCTTGTCCTTTTTTGGCACTTCTATAATTTAAATTCCTCTTCTCCAAAATGGAAGTGAAGATTCTGCTCATACAATGGCCAAGCGGCTGGTTTCTCCACAGAGTTATGCATACTGGAAGTGAGGTGGAGTAATTAGTATACCAGAGTACGATCCGGGAGGCCCAGTTTCGATTCCCCACTCTGTCATGGAAGCTCGCTGGGTGACCTTAGGTAGCACTCTCTCTCAGCCTAACCTACCTCAAAGGGTTGTTGTGAGCAGGGCTCTTTTTGTAGAAAAAGCCCAGCAGAAAAGCATTAGCATAATAGACCACACCCAACAGCCAGAACTCATTAGCATATTAGGCCACACCCCTGACAGCACAGCTCATTCGCATATTAGGCAGGGGGGCTGGGAAAGCACAGGGCAAGCATGGAAGCTCGCCTCTCCCCCCCCCCCCCAGCTTCTCCGCTGCTGCGGAGCTCAGTGGGGGAAGAGAAAAAAACAAGGAATGTTTAAATGCCTTTCTCTCCTTCCTTGATACTGGGAAAGGAAGGAAAGGCATCTAAACATGCCTGAGCTCCCTGCCTGAGCCTCTCTAGGGGCCCCTGCAGCTGTGGGGCAACTGGAGATGGGCAGGCACGAAGCCCACACTTCCATGCCTGCCCTGTGCTTTTTCACCCCCCCCCCAGCTTCTCCACAATGGCGGAGAAGCGGGGGGGGGGGGGGAAGAGGCATGCTTTCCCTGCCTGTCCTTGTGCTTTACCTGCTGTGGGGCGCCTGGGGAAGATTGGGAAGGGAAGCAGGCATGTTTGCCTGGCTGCCCTGGGTCTCCGCAGCCTGAGCACCTTGGTGGGAAATCAGGCAAACATGCCCCATTCCTTCCCTGAGCCTCTACACTATTGCGGAGAAGCCCGGGGAAGTGGGCGGGGCCATGTTTAAATGACTTTCTTTCTCTCCCCGATGTCGGGGGGGGGCAGAAAAAAGGCATTCTAAACCTGCCTGCTTCCCTTCCCAATCTTCTCCAGGCATCCCATGGCTGCGGGGCACCTGGAGAAGATCGGGAAGGGAAGCAGGCATGTTAGCCTGGCTGCCCTGGGTTTCCCTAGCCAGCCTGCCAAGGCACAGAGGCTGGGGAGACCGAGGGCAGCCAGGCAAACATGCCCTGTTCCTTCCCTGAGCCTCTCTGCTATTGCGGAGAAGTGGGCGGGGCCATGTTTAAATGCCTTTCTTTCTCTCCTCGATGTTGGGAGGGGGGAAGAAAGGCATTCTAAACATGCCTGCTTCCCTTCCCGATCTTCTCCAGGCATCCTGCAGCTGCAGGGCACCTGGAGAAGACTGAGAAGGGAAGCAGGCATGTTTGCCTGGCTGCCCTCGGTCTCCCTAGCCAGTCCCCAGCTCCTACAGGCCAGCCCGCCCTGCCTCCCTCGCTTGGCCAGTGCCCACCTGCTGCCCGCCCAGTCCTGCGTGTGGGTGGCTGGCTGGCTGGGAGGCAGCGCTGTTCCCCTCAGCAGTGGGCGGGATGGCTGGCTCTCCCCACACCCTGCTGCTCCTGCCACCTCTGGAGCCTGCCGGAACCTGGGCAGGCATGGCGGGAGTGCTTGGCTGGCCCTGGGAGAAGCAGCAGGGGAGGAGGAGGCAGGAGCCAGGCGGTGGGGGCGGGAAGGGGCGGGGGGAGGGGCGGGCTTGGAAGCCAACCAGAACACTGTTCCAGGGGGTTCTGCCCCCCAAATAGCCCTGGTTGTGAGGATAAAATGGCAGAGGAGAAAACCTGACCTTCTTAGAAAAAGGCAGGGTAGAAAAACGCAGCTGTGCTTTCTGCAGCTGTGTCAGCAACCAACATCCCACTAGATGAGATTGGCTGTGTTAGTCCGGAAGAGTTGCTGAGGAGTTTCAGATGGCTGCCAGACTCTTGCTATGGTGGGAGGCCTTCTGCTGGCAGCCCTACTTTCCTGCCACTACTCCAGATCTTAGCAGGAGGGGGGGAAATCGGCATCATCTGCACTTCTGCACTTTCCCCTTCCAGGGTAGTGCTGTTATTGTCTCAGGGCACAACCAACATCAAAGCAGGAAAATTCCACCCACTTCAACCACTCCCCAACACTACGGGGCCTGAGAAGGCCCAAAGAACCCCCACTAAAAGGCACTAAACCCTCCTGACATACATAACACCACTCTCAGCTTAGGCCTCCATCCAACAAGGTGGTACTTTTTCACACTTAGATCCCGGGACTTTCCTGTTAGATAGAGGGCCTTCTGGTGCTTCTGCTTCAGTCAGCTCTGTAGGCAGAGGCACATTAACAACCCCAAAGTCTGGTGGCTCTGCTGAGTGAGCAGGGGCCGTAGCAGGAAGAAGAACAACCCCGGAGTCCTCTGCAGCTGGTGCCTCCAAGGATTCTGCTGTTGTCTCTCCGCTTGACAATGGTCATCTTCTCAGCTGATCCAGATACCCCAGCCACACTGGCTGATCTGCACACTGAACCTTGTAAGACCTCAGTGATGGTGAAGGGACCCATCTCGGCCCGTATCCGGTGCAGACCAATTCCTGAGATACAAATCAGTGAAGGGATGATGCTGACAGAGCAGCATCCAAGGCTCGTCCCTGTTTTTCTTGTAGGTCCTCAGTTAAAGTTGGATGTAGATGATCAGGACATGTTTTGAGACATCACCCCACAATTAATTCAGCAGGACTGCCTCCTGTCACTGAGCAGGAAGTAACATGTTAAGCAATGAGAAATCCAGCAAGGGGTGTTTCCCAGTCGTCTCCCACAATCTGCTTCGAAGCTCTGCTTGTGCTTTGCACCATCCGTTCAGCCTGGCCATTTTCTTGCAGAGCAGTGGTGACAGCTTTAACCAAGTTCCTGTCCGCAAACTGGGGAAACACCCTTTGAGCCACAGCAGCCACCTAAGGTGACCGTTGTGTCAAGCAGCACTCCCCAGCTGCAAGCCTGGCTTTTCAAGGGGAGTATAGGCCCCCTAACCAAGACAGGGCAGATACGGAGTCCTGGTCCACCTTTCTACTAATGCATAGAACCTCTGTCTTGTCAGGATTGTTCATTGTCATCCAGCCCATTACTGACTCCAAGCACCAGCTCAGAAAATCAACAACATCCTCCGAATTAGGAGGAAAAGAAAGGTAGAGCTGGGTATCATCCACATGTTGGTG
The DNA here is from genome assembly GCA_029233225.1 of Lepidodactylus listeri. Lineage (NCBI taxonomy): Eukaryota > Metazoa > Chordata > Lepidosauria > Squamata > Gekkonidae > Lepidodactylus > Lepidodactylus listeri. The sequence goes on along the minus strand of JARCFY010000017.1, from coordinate 9,166,661 downwards.
ACATTGCAGCCCAGATGACCTCCAGATGACCTCTCTCAGTGGCTTCATATAGATATTAAATAGCCTGTGCGATAAGATGGAGCTCTGGGGGACCCTGCAGGTTAACAGCCAGGGAGCAGAGCAAGAATCCCCCAGCACTACCTTCTGAGACTGACCCTGCCTGGATCGGGCTTGAACCACTGTCCTACAGTGCCCCTTAGTCCCAGTGCTGAGAGGCGGCTCGGTAGGATGCTCTGGTTGATAGTATCAAAGGTCACTGAGAGATCCACTCAGACCAGCAGGGCTGCATTCCTCTTGTCTAGTTCTTGACAGAGGTCATCAACCAAGGAGACCAAAGCAATTTCTGTTCCAAATCCTGGTCTGAAGCCAGAACGAAATGGGTCCAGAAAATCGGTCTCTTCCAAGAACCCCTGGAGCTCAAACATCTTGCCCAAGAATAGAAGTCTGGAGACTGGCCAGATATTTTCTGACATAGGAGGGCTCAGGGAGGGTTCTCTCCCCCCCCCCCCCAAAACAGGTCTAATCACGGCCTCCTTGAGCATGGGCAGCACAACTCCCACTTATCAAGGAAGCATTTCCCACTCCTCTTACCCACTGGCAGCTTTTATCAGTCAGGCAGGGCAGGGGTTGAGAACACACATGGTAGGTCAGGATCTTGTCCACATCCTCGGGATCCGCAAGCTGAAAGGTATCCGTATAAATTGGACAAGTAGATGTCAGAGGTACATCGTCTGGACACTCATCCACACTGGCATCTAACACAGAGCAAATCTGGGTGATTTTTGTCTGCAAGGTAAGTGGCAAATTAATCACAGTGGTCTGTCACGTGGTCAGAGTCCAAATCCTTGCGGCTACGATGCAAAAGTCCTTGAACTACAAAAAACAGCTCAGCTGGACGATTATGCACAGACCACTAACCCTTCTTTGTATTTCAATTAATGCAATACACAGTTTTGAACACATATAGTTGTGAATTGTGGATGGTCTTCCCTTGTTGGGTGTTGTTTGTGGCTATACTTGTATGCTAAGGTTTCCCTATCATCTTCGGCATATCTAGTTTGGGGAATAACATGGCTCAAAGTTTGGAAATTTTTACTTACTCTAATGCTGAAAGGGAAAGACTGATGGCTAGTTTACCTGATGCATTTGACTCCAAGTCCAATGAGGATGTGGACTGGAAACAATTGTTCTCACTTCATCAGAAAGGGACTCAGATTCACTTACATGCAGTGTTCCTTAATCAGTATTGTAAGGCAGCTAGAATCCCTAGGGGTTTAAGATTACGAAAGGCACCGACCTTATGTACTGATTCTGAGGAATTTAAGAAAAAATGGATTGCAATACTTGACAAATGTGCTTTAGACCTTATGTTACTTGTCACTGAGAAATCATTGGAAGACAGAACCAAGCTGGACCCTGAAATTACTGAGCTTGAATCCAGGTTAAAAAATAACTTTGATACTATAGAAGCTTTTGATAACAAATTGGAGGTGCTTAAAAAGATATTATAGACTTAGAGAAAAAAATCAAAGAAACCAAAGCAAAGAAGTTTAATAGGGACAGCCAGGAGGATAAGAATGGCAGAATTTGTAGGTGGAATTGTTCTAATTTTAATATTAAAAAGAAACAAGTATCCTGGTCAGACTTAGGCACCTCAAATTCTGAATCTGAGTCTATGTCAGATAGTGAACAAGAATCAGGTCCGAACAGAAACAATAGGCAGGTCAGGTCGTTGTCTTCTTCTTTTTTAGGAAGAAGCTACAGTTTGAGAAGCAGAGAGCAGAACAAACAATATTACACCCGCTAAAGAAAACGTCAAACCTAGCAGAGAATCTCTCCTCTCGAGGCCTTTCGGACTTAGAACTGAAGGTACTAAACAAGGGCCTCACGTTTGTCAAGGTAAAGGTAAAGGTTTCTCTTGCTCGAAAGCCAGTCAGATACGACTCTAGTGATGTGGTGCTCATCTCCATTTCCAAGCTGAAGAGCCAGTGCTGTCCAAAGACATTTCCATGGTCATGTGGCCGGCATGACTAGATGCCGAGGGGCACAGAACGCTGTTACTGTCCCACCTGAAAATAGGCCCTCAATTACTTTACGGAGCCCCTATCTGGATTGAATCAATAAATAAGGGAGTTGAGCAGGTACATTCAGGCTTCTTGGGTGTTCCATCTGGCAGGCCATATGTGGCTTTATGCCTAGAATGTGGCCAAAATCTTATGACTACAAGGGTGTGGTTTATGACCTTCAAGTTTTGGGCTCAATTATATTACAGATCTGATACCTCTAGTTACTACTTCCAACTTTTGACTGTATCTAACTATTCCCTTGGCCGGTCATTATTGAAAATAAATTAAGAACACTGAACATCTCTTGCGAATCCTTACTTCCACTCTCAGAACTGGAGGCAATGCAATCAATAAGGGACAGACTATATGAGGTGGAGCTATTTGAACTGTACAATGCAGCTAATAAGACATGCTCTCCCTTAAGCCATGGGATATGGCCCATTGTGGGTCATCCTGCTAGCTATCTTTACCAACTGCAGACCCCAGCTTTACACAGAACCTTTTCGCTTGCCAGGTTCATTGCTCTCCCTTCAGTGTTCTTAACTGGGAGGTTTAATAGAATCCCTTTTGATAATAGATAATGCCCTGGTGCAAGCGGGTCAATTGAAACAGTGTCTCATGTATTATTGGAATGTCATCACTATGCCCAGGGTCATTTCGAGCAGGAGCTCAGCTCCAGGAGTGGGTGTCACCCACCCCCCGTGGGGGAAAGCCTGCTTGTGTCATGGCTGCAGCAAAATGACCCGTTCCCTGGAAAGGTCCTTGTTCCTCCGACCAGTCTTCTGAAGGCTTCAGCCACCACTGAAGCTATCCTTCCAGAACAGTGGTATTTCTGAGGCTTGGATTAGTAGCTGTCCCCTCTCTGCCAGCTTTCTTTCTTTCTTTCTTTCTTTCTTTCTTTCTTTCTTTCTTTCTTTCTTTCTTTCTTCCTTCCTTCCTTCCTTCCTTCCTTCCTTCCTTCCTTCCTTCCTTCCTTCCTTCCTTCCTTCTCTCTCTCTTTCTTTCTTTCTCTCTCTCTTTCTTGCCTTCTGACATACTTCCAGTGATGTCAGGTGGTTTAGCATATGCAAATAAGTTATGCTAATGAGTTATGCTAATGAGCTCCTGCACCTCTTTTTCTATGAAATGACCCCTGATTTTGCCAATATTCGGCATGGCATTTTATTGCCACTACTTGGTGTTATCATAGAGCTCCCTGACTCACACAGACTGCTACATCTACTAAACAGTGATGATGAAAATATAACCATCCCTGTGGCAAAGTTCTTTCAGGCTGCTCTTTTTATATGTAGTATAGTATTGTAATCAGGGGTCCGTTGGAGCGGGAGCGCACAGGAGCGCAACTCCGGGAGTGAGGAGCCCAGGGGGCGGGCACATGACCAAGCCCCGCCCCCTCCTCGGCTTCTCCGAGCAATGCAGAGGCGCAGCACCCCAGGGAAAGCCCTGCTAAGGTCTTTATTGTTTTTAATGTTTTGTTTTAATATTGTGAGGCTTCTGTGCTGTCAGCAAATGATCAGGCCTTTGTTAATTAAAACATAGTCCTTTATTTCAAATACTGGTACAGGTCTCGATGTTTGTTAGTGATACCATATACAGAGGGCAGGGGACTATTATACCTGCAAAACAGGAAAGTCTAAACATTGATCACCAATCAGTGTTCAGAGAAAAATGCGGGAAAGCAATTCACCTTTTGTCACCAGGGGTGAAAGAACATAAAAATTCCCAGCCCGAACTGTATGACCCAGTGGTGCCAGGTCCCCAGCAAAACAGGACAGAGCAAACAATAAAACAATTCTCAAGGCTGCTTCTAACAGATAGCAATGCGAGCGAAGGGGGAGGACACACCAGGGAGTGAAGGGAGAGATAGCTTTGTACTATATGGCATTCTGGTATGTGGGAACCTACATTCCCGCCTGAATTGTAACACTAAGCAGACAAGCAATTGGGAATCAAAAGGAGGGGCAATAAAGCATCTGGCCAGGCCTGCACTACAAAGGAAACGAAAGTACAAAATATAAAAGCATCAATGTCAGATTCAATTAATAGAAACATTGTAGAAACATTATGAAAAGATCTCTTTGGCGAAGCAGAATCTGACAAATATTGATGATTTTATCATTGTTCCTTTTATGACTGTGTGCTGCTTTTCCAGAGACTTGCTCAAGGTGGCATATCAATTTTCTAAGTATACCATTTTTTATCTGGGCACATGGCACATAAGTACTGGAGAAATTTCACCAACCCTTCAGCAGCTTCCACCCCATCAGTTTGGTGTAGTGGTCAGGAGTTGGACTCTAATCTGGGAGAACCGGGTTTGATTCCCCACTTCTCCACATGCAGCTGCTGGTGTGACCTTGGGCCAGTCACAAGTTCTCTCAGAGCTGTTCTCTCATGAGCAGTTCTCAAAAGACCTCTCTCAGCCCCACCTACCTCACAGGGTGTCTTGTTGTGGGGAGGGGAAGGGAAAGGGATGGGTGGTGCACATGTCCTGGGTATCTCAAGTCTATTTGAAACCTGGTGGTTTCAAGGGAGCAGGAAGAGAATGAGGGTGTGTTCTTTACGCTTATTTTTATTACACAAAGTATTGGATGGGGAAGGGAATGGAGGAAGAGCAGGTCAGTTTCACTCACCTGTGGAGTGAAACCTGAGGGGTGGGTGTTGCCTTCTGACACACTTCCGGCATGTTAGGGGGTGTGGCATATGCAAATGAGTTATGCAAATGAGTTATGCTAATGAGCACCTCTTTTTCTACGAAATGACCCCTGATTGTAATGCAAAATTTGTATTTGGGAGATATGAAATTGACACTTATTTTACATGGATTTTAGACTATTCTAGAATCTTTTTTTCCCGGGTGATATAAGTTCCTATGTTTGTATATTTTTTCTATGTTAATGCCAATAAAGGTTAAAAAAAAAAAGTGGTAGCTATTTATCAACTTGCAATTTCTTGCTTCTGAACTGCTAGGCTGGCAGGAGCTGGGGCAAGAGACGGGAGCTCACTCCATCTCGCGGCATTAGGGTCTCAAACTGCTGAACTACAAACCTTCCGGTCCACAGTTCAGTGTCTTAACTACTTGAGCCTCAACTTTGTACCAACCAGTAAATATGATGCATATATTACCAGGAAGGATCTTTTTTTTACTGATTAGGAAGTTAAAGTTGAGGGCTTTTTTTTAATGACAGTGAAATGAGACCATCTGATAGATTTAGGGGTAAATCTTCATTTGTTCCAAATGTGTTAGAACCATCTATACAGGTCTTTGAAAGGCTAGTTCTAAAAGAGATAGAGGAAATGGAAATGGAACCCACATTTAGAAACCATAACCTTTTATTGTTAGAGGGGCTGATCATCTCTGAGTTAGCAGCTGATCCCAACATTAAGGAGGCTGACAAGGGCAGAGGAATTGTCATCATGGATAAGAATGATTATTTAACTATGATGAGAACATTATTGAATAACACCAACCACTATAGACTCCTGACAGGTGACCCCACAACACGTATTCAGAACATGATTAAAATGATTATTACGGCTCTTAATATGGGGCATATCACCGAATGAGTTTTTAAAATTTTGTTGGTAGATTTTCCTAGGGTTCCCATTTTTTAAGAACTGCCAAAAATTCATAATCCGGGCAATCCACCTCCAGCCCAACCTATTGTTTTTGGGAGCTGGGTCGATTTTTGAGCCCTTGGCCCAATACCTGGATCACTTTTTACAGCCATTTGTGGGTTAAATAGGATCTTATATTAAGGACACTACCCACTTTATACAGATTGTGGAAGGTCTAAAGGTTTCTACTAGTACCTGTTTGATGACATGTGATGTTAGAGCCCTGTATACTAATATACCTCATGATGAAGTAAGGGAGAGCATAATAGACATCTTGATGAGGAGATAAGGGCAGAATCCTCTGACTTACTTCTTGACAGAATTACTGGACTTGATTCTTGAAAATAACTATTTTAGGTTCAACCAGTCATTTTTTGAACAACAGTGTGGGTTAACTATGGGAAACCTGGCAGCTCCCAGCCTTGCTAATCACTTTATGCAGGCTTTTGAAAACAAATTTATTTTGACTGTTAACAATCCATTTTTTTCTAAGGTCAAATTATTCAAGCGTTTTATTGATGACATTTTCATGTTGGTTGAAGATCAGGACACTGTAGAAAGTTTGTCAGTTTGGCTAAACAACCTCCATCATTCCATTAAATTTGATACCCATTTTAGTAAACATTAAATTAATTTTCTTGACACAGTAGTATATGTGAATAATGACAATCAGTTGGCTGTAAAAATGTACCATAAGCCTGTTTATATTTTTGTTAGCTGATAAATCAGCACCATAATACAATTGATTGGTCTCACCCTGCTAAGTTCTTTCCCCTCAGTGAACCCCGCCCTCCCCCAGCTGCATCCCCAAATCTCCCGAAATTTCTCAAACTGGAGCTGGCAACCTTATCAAACGGAGGACCACACACAGTTTTTGTTTCCAAAATGTTTACACCTGGGACCTCCAGACATGAAGTGACCAACATCATTCCCAGTTTGGCCATTGGGACTAGGGTTACCAACCTCCAGGTGGGCCCTGAAGGTCTCCTGGTTTTAGAATTAACTCCAGGCAACAGAGATCAGCCCCCCTGGAGAAAATGGCTGCTTTGGGGGGTGGACTCTATGGCATTATACCCCACTGAGGTCTCACTCCTCCCCAAACCTATCTTTCCACAGGCTCCACCCCCAAAATCTCCAGGAAACTACCACCTCACGGTTGACAACCCTAACTGAAACAGAGCACCACACAAATGTGTTGCAGGTTACCAGACACAGACAACCTCTCCAGATGTGACAGCGCCCTTGGGAAGAGGAAGGTAAACCGAATGTAGACATGGCAAATAGTGGTTTTCCTACTAGATCCCATGGCCCCGGACACAGTCCACCGGGAAGTGCCTCCCCTCCAACAGACAACAATGCTCTTGTGAGGCCTGCACTTCCTTCAAAGGCATGCTCAAGTGAACTCTCTGGTGCCCTGGCTGCTGTCCCGTCAAGTAGGTGGAGCCTGAAAAAAATCCAGATTATGAGGCTATCTTTGGCCCCTTCCGCACTGTCACTTTTGTCACTCATTTGTGCCTATTCCTTTGGGGTCCCCCCCCTTTCCACATGCGTTTTGCTCCCTCTGGGACTACTAGAGAAAGCAAAACACATTTGGGGGAAAACATTCTCTGGAACACTAAGGGATTTTTTTAAAAAAACGCATCAACTATATTTCAAATGGCAAGAGTCTGTAAAATTGTAGAGATCTGCCCCTCCTTCCCTCCAACAAGCTTCTTGGCAAAATAGGGCTTTGAACCTTGGCTGCCCAGACTTCAGTTGACCACTGCTCCACACTGGTTCTTTAGGAGTAAGCACTGAAAGCTCTTCTACCCTGCCTTCCCCCCCTTCTCACAAAAGTGGCTTACAAAATACATTGAGTTATTGTTGAATGATACCTGAATTCCTCTGTCTGGGCAGATGGATATTCATCCAGCCAAAGAGATGAATTCTTCAGTAGAATTGTATGGGTATCTGAAATTTTAAAATGACAACAACAGCCGTTTGCATTTTATGTGCAAACCCATCTAATCACTTCTCCCCAAGGCTCTGCCAGGGGTCTTTTGGAGAGTCACTGACCCTTGAACATTTATAAAATTTCCCCATGCCTTTCAGCAAGCACTGGAGACACTAGGTAAACAGAAAGTAACCTTCCCAGCTAAGACACAACAGGAAAGGTCAGCTTTCAGCATTTCCAGTGGCAGGGGGGATCATCTCCAGTCAGTTCTGCTGTTCATCCAGTTGAGCACCAACCCCAAATCAGATAAGGAACCAGTTGTCAAGAGTGTCAAATAAGAAACCCCACTGATATGTTTTGATAGCAAATAACCAGAGGGGGATTAAAATTTTAGCTTAAAGGGTGATCCCACAGAGCTCAGATTAGTGTGCTGGAAGTGGAAGCTGATAAAGCTACGCTTGTGTCAGTTTCTTCAGAGTGACAGATAATGTCCATCTGTTCTGAACTGTGTTATTAGGTTTATTTTCCCTCCCTTCCCAGCAGTGGCCTAAACTTCCCCGTTGGATGGCTCTGCTGTAAGCAGGTAATGGGGGCTGTGAATTCAACTCTTACCCTCCTCCCCACTGAGATGGAGCAGTGCCCTATAGCACTCAGGAGCCTCCAGTTGTTCACACTAAGCTTCTGTGGATGTGACCAGTTCACGTTAGGGCAGCCAGGCTTCCAGCTATGGCAATGGTGGCTGTGTCCCTCCATCAGTTCCAGGGAAGACCCAGAAGTGATATGAGGTAGCTCTAAGATTCACTGACAACATTGTGGTTGTACCATAGAGTTTACAGTGATTCCTAGAGCAACCCTATTTCACTTCTAGGTTTTCCCCAGAAGTGACATAGAAACTCAGCCAACATCACACATCCCCCATGTCACCCCCAGCCCGCCCACTTGGCTTGGCAACTGTAGCTCCTATGCTGCAGGAACTTCTCTCTTTTTATTTCTTGAAGGAAGAGCGAAATGTGCCAACTTCTGCTGAGGAGATGTAGCTCAGCAGCAGAGCCCATCCCTTGCATTCATTTTTTAAATTTTAGTTTTATTTTGGGTATTTTTATATGTGTGTGTATGTGTGTGTGTGCAAATGTGTGAGTGTGTGTGCACCTGGAAGTTATGGCGACCTCTGGTGATTGACCCCTACTGGGGGTCTGGAGGATATTCAGAGAGGTGGCTGAATAAAGCCTGCCCCCACCTCCCACCTCTGGTATTCCAAGGAGGTCTCCCATCCAAGTCCTTGCCAGGGTCGGCCCTGCTCAGCTTCCGAGATCTGGTGAGACGGGGCTGGCCGGGGCCCTCCAGGTCAGGGCGCATCCCTTGCATCCAGGTTCAGTGCCCGGCATCTTTACCCTCAACGGCCCCTCCCCAAATCTTAAGTTGTCAGGTGTTTGGACCTGGCCTGGCCTGGCCTGGGTGGCCCCCTGGCCTGCAGGAGCACCTCTGCTGGGAGTGATACCACACAGGATCTCATAAATGGCCTATAAGATATTCTTGTAGCTTTGTCACGAGTACACTGCCAGTGTCTCCCTAACAGGAGGCTGAAGTTGGTTCCTTATTCGCATTTCCTTATTCAATCCTTATTCGTTACTTATTCACAAATTCATCCAGAAACACTGTGGAGATATGGAAAACTCTGAACCCCAAAATAAGGTCTGGACCACAACATATTATATACCCCCAGGTTCACAGGACTCTCCCCTTCAAGAAGATATATCCTGTTTCCTGGTCCAAAGCGCGGTTCTTGGGACAGCTGCTCCAAAACGTGGCGCCCCCAGGACAATCACACAGACAGACGCTGGGGCAGGGCCGAACCCCCAAAATAATCTTTGGACCACCCCAAATGACACATCCCCACGTTCTGGGGACTGTCCCCTGCAAGATGACATACAGCACTGCCTGGTCCAAACTCTGGTTCTGAAGACACACCCCTCTATTCGGAGTGCTTCCCAGAGGCCTGTATTTCAAAGGAGATTTGAATAAGGTACTGGTTGCCCTTTACATCCCGAAACAAGGTTTGGACCCCCACACCTCTCTCTAACCATCTTAGCCCTCGCTTCATCAGCCGCAACTCCTGGGTGAACCAGGGAGCGAGCCTAGAGTGAGGGCGCAGAGGGCGTCGGGGGGGGGGGGGGCGATCTCATCAATGGCTGTCGAGAGTCAGTTATGCCAGTCCTCTACAAGCTCATCTGATGAGCCGCTAGGGGGCTTTGGATCCTGGAGAGCCCTCTGAAGCTGCATTGGGTCCATTTGGCTCTGCAGGCGACCCAAAATAGGCTCCCCACCCAAACAGGGTTGGGGTGACATATTCAGATGGGCCTTCGGAGCAAGGTGGTCTGACCATGGTACCGCCAAAGTAGTAATCCGGTCCACTGTAAACCCCACCGCGAAGACCAAATCGAGCGTGTGCCCGGCCCGATGAGTGGGAGTCGTTACAAATTGGGAGAGTCCTAGTGCCGCCATGGATGACTCCAAGTCCGTTACCTGAGTAGAGGTCGCATCATCAGCGTGGACACTGAAATCACCCAGGACTATCAGTTTAGGGCAGGGGTGGGCAAACTGTGGCTCGGGAGCCGAATGCGGCTCTTTCACATATATTATGTGGCTCCCGGCAGGGCGGCTGGGGAAGCTAAATATCATTAGCAAACAAATATGATTGGACAAATTAATATCATTATCAATATCTGCCTTTACCCCTTTTGTTATTATTTTTGGCAGTCTCATTTAATGTTAATAAAAAGCAAGTTTGCTTATTTTCCAATAAAAGCAGGTCATATTTGTTCCTGTCTTGTGGCTCTCAAACATCTGCTGTTTATTCTATGCGGCTCCTATGTTAAGCAAGTTTGGCCACCCCTGTTCTAGGTGGCTCTGACGCTGAGCCAGTTTGCCCACCCCTGGGTTAGGGTGTTCCCATGCCCAGCCTGATGCGGCATCCACCAGGGACGGCAGGCTATCAGCTGGTGCGTTGGGCAGACGGTACACCAGTCAAACTGCCACACTCTCCCCAGCTTCCCAAACTTTTTAATGGTGTGTGGTTGTGAGGGTTGATTTTAAAGGTTTTAAGATATTCCAACATGCGTATTTTAAATTTTTAGCTGCTTTGGTGGCCCTTGTGAAGGCAAAGTATAAATTTGGTAAAAAATAAAAAGAATAAAATAAATAATACAAATGGCGTGAGCATTTCTTTCCAATTTAATTTTGTTGAATTTTCAGAACTGTAACAAACATAATGAATCACGAATCAAACATTAGAAACAAATAGAGTGTGAGATAAACTTATACATCATTAAACCAACATTCAAACTGAATGTACAAAAAAGGTTGCACAGTAATGTATTGATATCTTCAATATTTTGCAGTTTAAAAATTTATAAAAACGTGACAATCCTTTAGTCTGAAATACCCAGTCAGTATTAATAAGGGATAGAATAAACACATGTATGTAAACAGCCATATCTTATAGTCAAATTGATTTGGTATACTATTGTTGGACGTAAAGTAAGCAATAACTCGATCCCAGTAGTTATGCATACAGTCAGCTGAAGTTAATAAAGTCTCCTAAAAAAAGAAGTTTAGGGTAATTTGAGACATGCTGAATGTTTCCCAAACCCTATCACACCATGCTTCAAGTGTGAGTTTAACTGAGACTTTCCAGCGAATGGCAGTGGTACGCCTGGCTGCAGCTACCAGCAGAGAAATAAACACTTTCTGACATTTTTGCACTGGGGTATCTGGCCAGTGGTCTAAAAACAAAAATTCAGGTCTAAAAGGGATATTCACTCCTGACCATTCTACAATTCAGTTCCTGACTTCCGTCTAAAAGGATACCACCTCCTGACATGTGGTTGGCACCTCCTGACATAGTTGAAAGTACATTCCCAACTGGTGTGAGCGTTTCTGATGAATAGGGTTGCCAGGTTGCTTTCTTCAGCGGGCAGGGGGATGGGAGTAGATTCTGGGAGTGGGAAGTAATATCGTTCCCCATTCCCCTGAAACAGTGATGTCACATGCAATGCGCCTGTGACACCCGGAAGTGATGTGACACGTCGGCGACATTAGGGAAGACACTCTGGATTTTTGGCAAAACTCTATGGTAATATCATGTCACTTCCAGGTGATGCAGGCACATTGAGTGTGACATCACTGTTTGGGGAGGATTCCCTCCTGCATGCCAGCTGGCCAGTGGCATGCAGAAGCCCGCAAAATCGGGGGATTCCCCTGCCCCCATTGGGCAAATGGCAACCCTACTGATGAATGGGTGACATCAACTACATTTGATACCAAGTAAATGTGTTCCTTTATGTGGGAATAACTGTAGCTCTAATGTGCTACATTATGGGATACATCTATGGGGTTAAGTATTTGGAGGCTCCAGTTTCTAGTAGGCCAAACTAGAGTCTCCAAAAGGAATGATGATGGGAGGTAGCAGGTATATTTCTCTGTACTTAGTTGTATCTTTCTGCAGACAATGTTGTCTTTGTGCTAATCCCCAAGGATAACTGTCCCAACAATGTTTCAAACTCCCAGGCTTCTCAACAGATCTTATCAAGCCACTGAGAAAGTTTATATAACATGGAGAGGATGCTAAAGCATTAGGCTGTTTGCATTACTATAGCTCAAGTGACTCATGTTTTATGGGGATCAGACAGCAGCTTTCTTTAAAAGTTTAGGGCTATTTTTAACCATTGCCCTGACCTCAGGCTCTCAGTGGCTTTATCTTAAGTGCAGCTACAGAAATCTCTTGAATATTTTACTCATGCTGAGGAAATTATTCTAAGAGGAAGGCAGCTTCTGAAACAAAAGTTTTTATAAAACAACTGAGCTGCAGAGAAATTGTTTCAGGACTGAAACCAAGTTGTCTGAGGAGGGCTCTTTATACGTTTCCCTCATACTTCACCCAGACATAGCTGCTGTGATCCAGAGTTTCATCTCTGGATGTTCCACTGACTTGAGTAACCTGTAAACCAAAGCCTGCAGCCTTTCAGTGCAGCCTTAATTCAAGCCCGGATGGAAGACCACTGTGAAGAACTCCATTTAAACTTCTCTGAGGGAAGAACAGATTATATAAGAAAGTACTCCTCTACTCCTCCCATTTGAAACTTACCCCCACTCCCTTCATCTTATCACATAAAATAACACGTTATTATTTTATTCTCACAAAAATCATATGAAGAAGTTTAGGTTGAAAGTCTCAGTGAGTTTATGGCCCAGAGACAGGATTGCCAAACTCCAGGTGGAGCCTGGAGATCTTCTGGAAATGCAACTGATCTCCAGACTGCAGGGATCAATTCCCCTGCAGAAAATGGCTGCTTTGGAGGGGGGACTGTAGGGCATTATTGTTAACCCAGTTCCGTTTTGCCCCTGAATTGGCCCAGTTACATTTTTGAACAAAGTGGATTTCAGGCACTGAGTCTGTGTAGTTTGCCCTCAGAAACTATGACTTTTGCTGAGACTGCAGTGATACAGCACTGAGCCATTGTTGTGCATTCCGTGAGGGACATCTAACCTCAAGTAGCTGAAAACACTGTGAAAAGTACAGGAGCCGGAGACATGACATCGGTGAAAACAGCATTGCAGTTTATTGATGGGAGAAGATGACATGGAAAACGGAGGTCGGGGGGCCTGTTTATATACACGGTGAAACCGCACCCCTGCCCTCGCCCAATCTGTGAGATAGGTTACTTTTCCCACTGTTGCAATCCATAGGACTATTTTAAAATACTCTGCCTCCCATAGGGGGAAATTTACAACCCGGCTGGGCTATTGTCTGCCGGACCAAAGCTCTGGCACTAGCCTGGCCATGTGCTCAGCAGTGGCCATGTGGCTGTTACATTACATACACTACACCCCTCCCCCCATAGTTTGAATACACGGCACAAACATAGTCCTGTAGGTAGGATGGTGGCCGGCACTCTCACTCGAAGCACCGTGGGGCTGTGGATGAAGGGGTTGGTTCAGGTCTGGTCATGGCTGGCTCTGGAAGATGTGCAGGCATGTTTGCTTCTGGGATGACATCTCGAGGAGGCTCGGGAATGAGGTGCTGTTCTGCCGGTTCCGGTGGCGACTCTGGTGGTTGATTCTCTGCTGGGTCGGATGTTATAGCTTCCTCCTCTGCCTCCTCGGGTGCATTGTAGTCTGGTGTCAAGAGGTGGTGGTGCAGCTGATCGATGTGCCATTTCCAGAGCTGTCCTTCTTCACCCAAGACCTTGTAAGACAAAGGACCAGTGGCACGAATGATGTGGCCGGGCAGCCAAGTGGGACCAGATGCGTAGTTCCTTACATATACGGGGTCCTAAGGAAAGAACCCCCGTGGTGCCTCCCAATACTTGGTCTTGGTGCTGTGTTCCGAGGCATGGTCGGGGTGCAGTCCGTCCATCCATGTCGTCAGTCACCTCCCCATGAGGCGCTCCACGGGGCTGCATCCCATCGAGGAGTGCAGAGTTGTCCTCTGGCCGGAGAGGAAAGCAGCGAGCTTGAAGTGCCAGTCACCCTTCTCCACTCTGTGCAAAGCCTCCTTAGTCCTCCGGGACCATGCGTTCCACCTGTCCGTTGATAGCAGGGTGAAACGGGGCAAATCTCATATGCCAGATTCCATAATATTGCACGAAATCCTGGAATTCCCTGGAAGTAAAAGCTGTACTGTTGACAGTTACCAGTGTGTCTGAGATACCATGGGAGCTAAAGATGCACCACATGGCACATATGGCTGCTTGGGAGGATGTAGCAGACACCGGAGCCACCTCCACCCATTTCGTATAGTTGTCGACCAGGATAAAAAACAGCTGACCCTGGAAGGGGCCCGCAAAGTCCAAATGGAGCTGGGCCCATGGCTTATGGGAGGATTCCCAGGGCCTGATGGGTGGCCTTGGTGGCTCAGGATACGATTCTTGGCATGCCCGGCACTGCTTGATCCTGTCCTCTATGGCAGCATCCAATCCCGGCCACCAGACGTAACTGTGGGCCAGTGCTTTCATGTGCATGACAGGATGTGGTCCTGGGCAGTGTGTTGAGCTACATCCCTCACCTGGACAGGGCGGCAGGCCAAGTCTTCCAGGAGGGTGACATGGTGTGCTGGCACCGGATTGGGGTCACAGGATGGCAGGGGTAGGTGGCTGAGGGCATCCACATGCCCCATTGACTTTCCTGGGCAGTGGACAAGAGTGTAGTTGTAACCGGCCAGGAAGATCGACCAGTGGAGGACTCTGAGCGAGAGCATCTGAAGCATCTGCCGGTCAGGAGCCAGGAGACCCAGCAGGGGCGTGTGGTTCGTCGCAATGGTGAAGGGATGGCCGTACAGGAAGTTGTGGAACTTCTTGATTCCCACAAACATAGCCAAGGCCTCCTTATCGATCTGCGTGTAGTTGTGCTCAGCCGAGGACAAGGTTCAGAAGTAATAGGTGACTGGTACTCCCTGGCTGTCTGACAGGTGGTGGCCCAAGACTACTCCCACCCTGTATGAAGATGTGTCGCATGCCAGGACCATGGGCAGCGACTTGTCCAAGTGCACTAGGACTGTGTTGGACATGAGCAAGTCCTTAACAACCTGAAATGCCGCAGCGTGGTAAGGGCCCCAGAACCACCTGGCATTCTTGTCGAGTAGCCTGTGCAGAGGTTCTGCTACTGCTGCCTTGTGTGGGAGGAAGGCATGGTAGAAATTGAGCAGGCCCAGGAATGACTGCAGCTCCGCCCGCGAAGAGGGCACCGGGGCCTCCATGATGGCACGTACCTTCACCGGGGTTGGGTGGATTCCCTGGGTGTCAACCGTGAAGCCGAGGAATTCGACAGAAAAGATGCCGAGCTGACATTTCTCCCACTTCACTTTTAGTCCCATGTCGTTGAAGCACTGCAGCATGGAGCGGAGACGGGATGCAAAGGATGCGGTGTTGGGAGCAGTGATTAAAACATCATCAAAGAACAGCTGGACCCCTGGAATGTCTTTAAGTAAGCAGTCCATCAGTTCCTGGAAAACACCTGGGGCAACGCTGACCTTGAACTGGAGGTGCCAGACCTTGAACGCCCCCCTGTGGGTTACAATAGTTTGGGTTCTCCTCTGTGGCATCATCTACCAGCAGTTGCTGGTAAGCCTGAGCTAAATCCAAATTGCCAAATATTTTTGTGCCCGCTAGCAAGGCAAAGATGTGGCTTACCACCAGTACTGGAGAAGCATGGCATAGAGTGCACTTGTAATCCGGTTTTGGCATTTCAATGGCAGGTATGTCTCTGGAGAGCTCTAGGAGATGCAACCTGAACCCAGCAGCCAAGAGGGGTGCCAACTGGCTTTTGGCCCCCCAGGAGCCCTTGTAGGGGGCATCCTGCCTGAGGCGAAGCCTCTCCCATGGTGGCAACTGAGGGATAGAGGCTCCCCTTTGCCTCCATGGCTCCTGCTGCCACAGTGCCGGATGGTACGGGGAAGTGCACACCGGATGGCTGCAGAGATTGAGGCTGTAAAAGCAAGAAAATATGCCTAGCTGGAGATGCGGGGCAACTCCTGCAAGTCCTGTAGGTTCCTGGCCCAAATTCTTTGATTTTAACGTGAAGCGGCAAGAGTAGGGGTTTAAATCCCCCCCCTCTTTAAATGTGGCGATTCTCAGATTTGTTCTGAAGAAATCTTACTTTTAAATGGCTGGGCTCTGAGCAAGTGGCTGCAAAACTCTTATAAGTGGATTTAAAAATTTTATTTTTAACTTTCTGGAACTGTGGCTGTGTTAAAAACTTTCTGGAATTTTAAAGAACAATAATAACTGGACGGGGAGAGAAAATGGCGACAAGACCACAGCCTTCCCCAAAGACTGCATCAGCACTTCCGGCAGCTAAATCTGAAGCAAGCGCTGACTTATCTTCTGTAGTAGCTACTGCATTGTGCCCTCTAATGGAGCAGATGACTGTAGTGAATTCTAAGCTGGATAACTTGCAAAAGCAGATTGCTGATGCTAACAGTAGATCTGAACAGACAGCTAAAGAGATGGAGAAAGTCAAAGCCAAGACAGAAACTATTGACCAAAGACTGGACGTGGTAGAAAAAGAAAGGTCCTCTGATAAAGAACATCTTTTGAAGCTTCAAATGGACAGGTCAACTTTTTTTTTTTAAGATTTCAAGGCGTCCCTAAACAGAAAGATGAGAATCTCAAGAAGCTGTTAAGTGAAACCTTAGCTCCAATGACAGGTTTACAAGTGGAATTACTTAAAAGTGTCCTGGATATGGTTTATAGAACCTATCCTGAATTTCTGAAAAAAAAATCTGCCAGGAGAGATTATGGTGAGATTCTCTAAGAAATCTAACAGAGATGTGGTGCTCAAGGCCACCAACAGGACAACCTTGAAAATTAAAGATGAAGAAGTTAAAGTGTTAAAAGACATTCCATTCAAAATCAGAAAGAAGAGGAAACCTTATAAAAATGTAACTATGTTTTTGCAAGCAAGTGCCACCATGTACAGATGGATTACACCTGAGGGCTTGGTTTTCTCCTATAAAGATAAGCAAAAGATTGACTCTGTCGCAAAGGCAAAGAAATTCTTGGAACAATATTGAGATGGTAGAGAAAACATCCACGGAGGAAGAACTGGATCAACAAGAAAGTATTTATGGACTGGAAAGTTCTGATTCCTCAGCAAGTAATGAATCTGAGGGAGAAGACTTTGATGCAGAAAAAGGAGCAGCAGCTCCAAAACCTCAGAAAGTCAAATAAAAACTTGTAAAAGAAGCAAAAAGAAAATAGAAAAAAAACATTTTGTTAACTAGAAAGTTTGAATTGTTGTATTTGTATGCACTTGGTTTGAAACCAATTATTTTGCTTATTTTATGTTTCTAGGGTTATTAATGGATTGAAAGCTAAGGATTCCTGGATATATTAATTATTTCCTTGAAGTAATTGAAGCTATTTACTTATTATTTAGTAACAGCTTAATCTCTGGATATGTAGGGATAGTTTTTAGTGTTTTTAGTTATAGTATTTGTAGGGTATAGAAAATAAAATTTAAAAAATTCTTTAAAAACCCCAACTGTCCCAGCTGTGCAGCTGTGAGCATAAGCTGGAGCATCAACTGGAGGAAACTTTTGAGAAACAATCCAATTTTAAATTTCCGCAGGGCTAGCAGAAAGAAGGGACACACCCCGAGATGCGTCCTAGCTGGAGTGACACAAGATTCAACAAGCAAATTCTTAAAATGGACTTTATAGCCAAGGGTACTGGCAATTTAAGTTTTTTTTCAAGGTTTGGAAGATATTTCTTGTTTAAATTCTCAGTTATATTCCTTATGAGAATACTGTAACTTTTTGAGTTTTTTTCATGTATATGACTTTAAACAGCAGCTTATTTCTCTATTTTAGATTACTTAACTGTTCTGTTTAGGATATCATCACACAATAACATTGCCAACCTTCATGTGGGGCTGGAGATTTCCTGGAATTATAGTTGATCTCCAGACTTCAGAGATCAGTCCCCCTAGAGGAAAAAAAAGATTGCTTTGGAGGGTGAGCTCCATGGCCTTATACACTGCTGAGTTTCCTCCCCTTCCCAAACCCTGCCCTCCTCCAAGCTCCATCCCCAAGTCTCAAGAAATTTTCCATTCCCTCCATTGTTCTCTATGGTGGGAAAAAAGTAATGTTTTTTCCCACCATAGAGAACAATGGAGGGGATGGGGCAACCTGTTTGGGGGCCCGTAGAATTGGACCACATGGTCCAATTTTCTTGAAACTTGGTGGGGATTTCGGGGAGAAGCCCCAGCAGCTACCCTGCAAGTTTGGAGCCTCTCCCTCAAACCCCCTCTCCTCCAGCCCCTCATATACCCTATGAGTTTTTGCCATTGACTTCAATGGCCCATAGGGTTTAACGTAGTTGAAACTGACTTTTGGCCAGTGATGTCAGGGGGCGTGGCATATGCTAATGAGTTATGCTAATATGTATGCTAATGAGCTCCTGCACCTCTTTTTCTACGAAATGGCCCCTGGGTGTAACCTTCAATTGTTGAACCACTGTTAATCCTGTTTAATCCAATTTAAAGTGACAATACTGCAAAGGAGACCAGTCAAATCAAGGCAAATATTGTGTGTGGGTGTGCCCACACATCTGCCAGTGCCTCTTAATCCTGAACCACAGCCTCACCCGTTACAGGACCCCTGAGTCTTTTGAATGTAGGCAAACTCCTCAAACTATTATCAACCCATCCATTATGGGGCCTCTTCCAACTCTGAGGGGGCAAATAATTATTTCATCATTCTGTCAACTGTGTGAAAGTCACCAGACTATTAAATAGTTCCATGTACACAATGATTACCTTTGCTTCTCTAACACCCTTTCTCTTTTACAGAGTTGGATGGAATGGTTCCTATATTAGGAACGTGCAGCAGATTAGTGGAGTTTTTCATCAGATTTTCATGCAGGGCTAACTCAACATAATGACTATTATGTACTGAAATCGAGGCAGCTCTTAAACAAGTGATTTCTTTATTCAGTTCAGAACGTAACAACAAGTACACAGAACAAGCCAGATTATATACAATTTGAACCAGGAAAAACCACACCTCCTAAACAATAATGTCCAATCATACAACAGTGCTTGGGATCAATGAGAACAGTTCCCACTGCAAGTCAGAGTCCATTCTGATTGGTCTGTCATACAACAGCAACCAATCTGATTGCAGGGTTTAGGTTACCTGAGGGTGAATGAAGCTTGTGACTGAAGCTCCAGTTTAGGTTCAAGCATAACAAGTCATCTGAATACATAACAATGACATCATATCAAAAATGAACAATAACCATAGCAAAGAAAAGCTTTTTTGGTAAGAAGTTATCATAATGGTAGAAGGTAAATGTATGCATTACTCTGTTCTGTTAATAAAAGTTCTACGAATCCCTCCATTTTCAGTTTCAATCAATGTAAAGGTCAGGAATTACTTCAGTTTTCAGACAGAAAATCACCTTTTCACAATGAAACAGTTGACATAGGGAGTCTTTGGTCTTTTTAAACTATGGTCTCTGCTCCAAGTGGGATTCAACTACCAGCATGCACGCACGCATGTGCACACACACACAATAATAAAAATAAATGTAGTTTAAAACAACCAGAACAGTAGCAAGTGGAAGATTATTTTCTAAAACATCCATTTCAAAATCAGTGTAACCAGAAAACAACTTGCAGAAAAGACATACTTTCACCTCTTTATGGAAGGCTACAAGAGACGAAGACCTGTGGATTTATTTAAGAATCAGATTCCATAAAATGGGTGTCCTGGGTTTTTATGAAGGCCTCAGTCTCTATGTCCTGTTTTTTGACTTCCAGAGGAACTGGCTGGCCACTGAGTGAGACATAGGGTTGCCAGCCTCCAGGTGGGGCCTGGGGATTCCCCGCTGTTACAACTGATCTCCAGTTGAGAGAACATAAGAACATAAGAAAAGCCAATGTTGGATCAGGCCAACGGCCCATCCAGTCCAACACTCTGTCACACAGTGGCCAAAAATACCAGGTGCCCTCAGAAGGTCCAGCAGTGGGGGCAGGAAGCCCTCCCACTGTTGCCCCCCCAACACCAAGATTACAGAGCATCATTTGCCCCAGATTGAGAGTTCCTATCTATACTTTGTGGCTAATAGCCACTGATGGACTTCTGCTCCATATGTTTATCTAATTCCCTCTTGAAGCCATCCATGCTTGTAGCCGCCACAAAATCAGCTCCCCTGGAGAAAATAGCTGCTTTGAAGGGTAGACTCTATGGCATTGTACCATGCTGAGGCTTCTCTCCTCCCCAAACCCTGCCCTCTCCTGGATCCGCCCTCAAAGTCTCCAGGTATTTTCCAACCCAGACTTGGCAACCCTAGTGAGACAGGATACTGGACTAGATGGACCACTGATCTAATCCAGGAAGGCTCTTCTTAGGTTCTTATCAGGGGAAGGCCTTGGCCTCTATACCCTGTTGTTGGCCCTCCAGAGAAACTGGTTGGCCTCTGTGTGAGACAGGATGCTGGACTAGATGGACCACTGGTCTGATCCATAGGACTCTTCTTAGGTTCTTGTGAAGGCCTCAGTCTCTATGCCCTGTTTTTTGACCTCCAAAGGAACTGGTTGGCCACTGAGTGAGACAGGATGATGGACTAGATGGACCCTCACTGGTCTGATCCAGCAGGGCTCTTCTGATGTTCTTACAAAGACCTCGGGCTCTCTGCCCTGTTGTTGGCCCTCCAGATGAGCTGTTTGGCCTCTGTGTGAGACAGGATGCTGGACTAGATCCAGCAGAGCTCTTCTGATATTCTTATGACCCAAGGTCTAAGGAGGTTCAAATGGGAAAAGGCTTTCCCTCACAGATGCAAGATAATTTAGGAGTTTTCAAATTAACACTGGCACCTTCACATGCGACATTCATGCAAAGGATCCATGATTTCCCAATGTGTAGCTATAAGAAGAAGCCATCAGGTGGGGTTTGATATAGACTGGGCCTATGGCACTACTTGAGAGTACAGGGTAACTTCACAGGGTTGTTGTAAAGATAAAATGGAGGAGAGGAGAATGTTATAACCCAGATGGAAAGATGGATAAATGAAACTGGAAAAAGCAGACTGGGGGCCATTTTTGCTCTTAGATAGAGGCTTGCCAATAGGGTTGCCAGCCTCCAAGTGAGGCCTGAAAGTTGCCTAGAATGACAACAAATGATCTCCAGATGGTGAAAATTCATTCACCTGGAGAAAATAGCTACTTTGAAGGGTGGACTCTACAGCATTATACCCTGCAGAGGTACCACCCCTCACCAAAACCTGCCATATTCAGGCTCCACCCCCAAAATCTCTAGGTATTTCCCAACCAGGAATTGGTAGTCCTAGTTGCCGACACTTACGTGGAACCTGGAGATCTCCTGGAATTACAACTGATCTCCAGACTATAGAGATCAGTTCCCCTGGGAAAAAATGCCTGCTTTGGAGAATGGTCTCTATAGTGTCACATCCCTGCCAAATTCCCTCCCTTCCCAAAGTCTTCAGGAATGTCCCAGCCTGGAGTTGGCAACCCTGGTGACATATATGTTTTTTTTCTCTCTCTATTTTTTCCTCACAATCATCCTCAGACTGGCAATCCCAACGGAGAAGCTTCCAAAGGAGCCCCAAGGTTCCCCAAGAAACATTTTGGAAATCTACTGGGCTTGAAAACCATGCATGGGCATCTGTAACATTGCCTTGGGGTGGGGGTGGGGGTGGGGAGAGAGATTGCCCTCTGCTTTTGTACTGGGCAAAGAGTTCAGGCCTGCATGACAAAGGAATGCAATTCAATCACAACTGCTCTTGAACGCTGCAATTCATGAGCGTTCAGAAAGGCTGACTTTTATTACCCCAAATAAGAGATGAACAAGCTTGGCTCATTTATATGCTGCCAATGTGCAGTGAAGCAATGGCTTTCTGGGGAGGTTTCTATGAAGGGGGCTTTCTGCCTGAGCACCCAACAGAGAAGAAGCGTATTGTGCAGCCTCTCGGCAGAGCCCGCCTGCAAAAAGGCTCATGGTGACGTTTCAAACATAGCATGATGTCATCCTGCATTATATTCTCCTGGATAAAACACAGAGGGTTTCTTCTAAAGCAGGTCAGTCTTTTAGAGGGCCCATGGAGTTCAAAGGTTCGAGGGCCTTTTAATATTTTTTAAACACCATTAGGTTTCTATCCATTTTCCCTTTCCTAAATGAACTGAACCACTATGGAAGGACCATTAATTAAATGCTATGTAAATCCAGCAGCCTTTTTTTTTTGAGAGAGAGCTCAGAGTGTGGAACACGGGGATTCCCCCCACTCCCGATAAAATCAAGAACTTCACCGTCATTCCAAGAAGGTGACTGTCAGCAAGTTGAGGGCTGACAACAGGAGGCGCTTTGACACACAGGGGCACAAGTAACTTGTGGGCTACAAGCCTCCAAAATGTGGATGGTGGCCAGTAGCTTAAATGGCTTTTAAAGAGGATTAATCCAAATCAGGCCCGTAGCTACCGTGAAGCATCTTGGGGCTAGGTCCCCCAACCTTACTGGCAGTTGCCTCAATGGTTTGTACCCTGCCACTTGGATCAACCAAACATGAAGCCTTCTGCTAACCCAAGGAATCTTTCCCAGAGGATGTAGCTTGTCCATCACTGTGCCAGGGGAAGGGTTCAGACTTTGCAGAATGGTTGGGTACATGCCATTCTGGCTAGTTTATACACTCTGCCATCAGTGGTTAAGTTTCCCCGGGCAATGCTATGTTAAACTGTAGATGGGGACAGTGCCTTTTTAATGCATTAAAATCTCCCCATGCATGGAAAGTATATTAGGAGGAAAAGGTTCACCCCATCTTTTTTCCAGACACCCTAGTTTTCTATGAGAAGGGTGATTTTAAGGTGGGGCTGCATTAAAATGTTGTCTCCTATCAGAAAGACCCCACACTGTTTTTGTTGAGTATGAGACCTGTCCCCAGAGGACGCCAAAGACCACGCCGGGCAGTTTTACTTTCTGGCTCACCCATGCAGCTTTCATAAACAGCTTCTAAAATTACAGCTTTCAAAACCAGCTTAGTGCTCGATGTAGTGGAATGTTGTGTGGAAAGGGAAAAAAGGGAAATCCCACTATATGAATATTTCTCCAGATAATGCAGTGTCTTGCAAACCCTCTGTCAGACCTCACCATGTTGTTGGCTTGGCTGTCATGGGGATGGAGGTAGTTTGGAATTTTAAGTTTCTGTTCTCAGCCGTCCTGATCTTGACTGGCCTGCAGAAGTAGCCTTGAATGTCTCTTCTGCCCAGTATTATCATTTCCCTGTGAACCCGTGTCTGTTATTCTGGCGGGCTCTTGCCTGTCCCCTGATTGGCCCTGAGCCATTCCTATGTTGTATGCTTTACCTATAATTGCTTGCTTTGTGCCAAATTACTTTAGATCTAACAAAGTTACGTTAATCACTTGAAGTTCTTCAATGTCTCAGTAAACTAGATTCTTTGAAATGACTGGTGTTGGGAACAGATTTACTCAGGGGTCTGACAAGTTGTTAGATCTCCTATAGTTCCTCTGCTTCACACACAAGCATGTCAGGCAAAGACAATGGGGACGTCCTGGTCACTACCTCCGCTGAAGTAGTGCCCATAATGACAGTTGAATCCATGACGGTGGAAGAGTCTCCAAGACTCCCTCAGGACCAAGGTATTGAGTTGTGGGCGCATCTCTCCTCATGGACAGAGGAGACATGGTTGCTGAATCCTGACCCACGGATGGTGAGCTGTGACATGAGATACAGGAGCACCTACCAACGGGGGCACAGGTGCCATTCAAGTTTTGGACTGATCATAAAAACTTTAAGGCACTACACATCCCTCGGACCCTCAATGCTAAACAGTTGTGGTAGGTGGAATTTTTCTCTAAGTTTCGATTCTCCCTTCAGCACCTCCCAGGGAAGTCAAACTTCCTGGCTGACGTTCTGACCCGCCTCCCACAACACGCCATTCAATGGGAGGAGGTAGTGGATTCTATGTTCACACCCTCACAGGTAGACAGAGCAGTGTCTCTCAGCCAAGAGAAGGCGGGTTCCATCTCAGAGGCAGAGCCTTGGCTCAAGAAATTCAAAGCAGCTCTCATGGAAGAGGACTGGGAGGAAATTTCAGCAGAGCCCTCCCTCCTCCACAAAGACAATGTTTGGTGGTACAAGGACAACCATCTGTATGTACCCAGGAGTCTTAGGAGGGAAGTGTTGCATTTTAGTCATGAATCTAAGTTGGCTGGACATTTTGAGTTCTTAAAAACTCTCAAGCTCCTCAAAAGACAATTTTAGTGGTCACATATGTGTGGAGATGTCTCACAGTATGTGGGGGTGTGCCAAACCTGCCTGATGGCTAAACATCGTCTGGGGAAACCTCCTGGGAACTTACAGCCACTAGAAATTCCCAGCAGACCCTGCAAAGTGATTTTTATGGACTATC
This sequence comes from Lepidodactylus listeri, assembly GCA_029233225.1. Lineage (NCBI taxonomy): Eukaryota > Metazoa > Chordata > Lepidosauria > Squamata > Gekkonidae > Lepidodactylus > Lepidodactylus listeri. The sequence goes on along the minus strand of JARCFY010000017.1, from coordinate 9,142,106 downwards.
TCAGATCTCCCTCCTAGCAAAAGGAAGACAGTGATTTGGATAGTAGTGGATTTGTTTTCTAAGCAGGCTCATTTCATCCCTTGCAAACAGCTGCACTCTGCCAAGATGTTGGCCAAATTGTTTATGCATCTCATTGTCAGGTTGCATTCCATCCCACGCAAAATAATATCTGACCATGGATCTCAGTTTGTTGCTAACTTTTGGAAGGAGTTCCTCCAAATGTTAGGTGTGGAAAGGGGCCTCAGTAGTGCCCACCACCCAGAGACTGATGGACAAACCAAGAGAGTGAATCAGGTGGTAGAGCAGTTCCTTCAGTGTTTTACTAATTACCTGCAGGACGATTGGGCTGAACTCCTCTCCTATGTGGAATACAGTTACAACAACTCAACACATAGTTCCACTGGATTATCCCCTTTTAAGGCTGTGCATGGGTACGAGGGAGTTCCTATCCCTACCAATGAGATTGACTCTCCTATCCGGGGAGACCTGGAGGACTGGTGGAGTGGACTAGCCAATCAATGGGACTCAATTCAAAATTTTTTGACTAAAGCCAAAGAGGGTTACAAAAGGTATGCTGACTGGGATTGCACTCCTAAATGGGATTTACAACCTGGGGACCTGGTATATCTTTCCACAAAAAACCTCTGTGGCCTCCAGCCAAGGAGGAAATTGCGATAGAAATATGTGGGTCCATTCCCTGTTAAGAAAATAAATGCTGTAACTGTTGAACTTGAATTGCCTAAAAATCTTAGGGCCAGGGCTCCGTTGGGGCCGGAGCGAGGCGGAGCGCCGCTCCGCCAGTGAAGACGCTGGGGGGGCGGGCACATTACAAAGCCCCGCCCCCAGCAGGGCCGCCGCTGGGTCGGACCCCCTCCCACCCACCCCCGTTCAATGTACCCGAGCCGGCGGCAGGCCGCCGGCCGGGGAAAAAACCCTCTCCCACTCCACACCCCTGCGCAAAGAGACTCCCTCTCTCCCACCCACCCACCCCGCTCAGTGTCCCCGAGCCGGCGGCAGGCCGCCGGTCGGGGAAAGAAAAAAACTCCAACCCACCCCCGCTCAATGTCCCCAAGCTGGCGGCAGGCCGCCGGCCGGGGAAAAAATCCTTTCCCACCCCCCGCGTAAAAAAACTCCCTCCCTCCCACCCAGCCACCCCACTCCATGTCCCCGCGCCGGCGGCAGGCCGCCGGCCGGGGAAAGGATCTTTTCCCACCCCCCACCCCCGCGCATAGAAACTCCCACCCACCGCACTCCCCCATGTCCCCGCGCCGGCGGCAGGCCGCCGGCCGGGGAAAGGATCCTTTCCCACCCCCACCCCCCGCGCATAGAAACTCCCTCCCACCCACCCCACTCCCCATATCCCCGCGCCGGCGGCAGGCCGCCGGCCGGGGAAAGGATCTTTTCCCACCCCCCACCCCCGCGCATAGAAACTCCCACCCACCGCACTCCCCCATGTCCCCGCGCCGGCGGCAGGCCGCCGGCCGGGGAAAGGATCCTTTCCCACCCCCACCCCCTGCGCATAGAAACTCCCACCCACCCCACACCCCATGTCCCCGCGCCGGCGGCAGGCCGCCGGCCGGGGAAAGGATCCTTTCCCACCCCCCACCCCCCGCGCATAGAAACTCCCACCCACCCCACACCCCATGTCCCCGCGCCGGCGGCAGGCCGCCGGCCGGGGAAAAAAATCCTTTCCCACCCCCACACGCAAAGAAACTCCCTCCCTCCCACTCACCCCACTCAATGTCTCTCTCTCTCTCCCCCACCTACCTACCTACCTACCTTCCTGTTCCTTCCCTCCTTCATTCCTTCCTTTTCTTCTCTCTCTCTGTCCCCCACCTACTCACCTACCTTCCTCTTCCTTCCTTCTTCTTTCTTTCTTTCTTCTCTCTCTCCCCCACCTACCTACCTACCTACCTTCCTGTTCCTTCCCTCCTTCATTCCTTCCTTTTCTTCTCTCTCTCTGTCCCCCACCTACTCACCTACCTTCCTCTTCCTTCCTTCCTTCCTTCCTTCCTTTCTTTCTTTCTTTTTTCTTTCTTTCTTTCTTTCTTTTCTTCTCTCTCTCCCCCACCTACCTACCTTCCTTCCTGTTCCTTTCGTTCCTTCCCCCCTCCCTCCCTTCTTTTCTTCCTTCTAACACACTTCCAGTGATGTCAGGGGTGTGTGGCCTTCTGACACTTCCGGTGACATCAGGGGGTGTGGCATATGCAAATGAGTTATGCTAATGAGCTCCTGCACCTCTTTTTTTACGAAAGGACCCCTGCTTAGGGCCATTCATCCTGTGTTTCATTTCAGCTTGCTCAAATGAGACCCAGGGCCCAACAAGTGGAGACCTCGACTAGCAGCCCCTCCACTTCTGATGGTGAATGGTGAGCCTCACCATGAGGTACAAGAAATCTTGGATGCTAAGTTCAAGCGCAACCGCCTTTACTGCCTTGTTCAGTGGAAGGACTTTGACCCTTCGCATCAGGAGTGGGTGCGAAGTGAACATGTCCATACTCCTGAACTTGTCAGGGCCTTTCATAAACGTTTTCCTTTGAAGCCAAGTGGTGGTGGTGGTGAAGTATTTCGGGGGGGGGGGCAGAATGTCAGACCTTGCCATGTTGTTGGCTTGGCTGTCATGGGGATGGAGGTAGTTTGGAGTTTTAGGTTTCTGTTCTCAGCCATCCTGTTATCTCGACTGGCCTGCAGGAGTAGCCTTGAATGTCTGTTCTGCCCAGTATCATCTTCCCCCCATGAACCCATGTCCATTATTCTGGTGAGCTCCTGCCTGTCCCCTGATTGGCCCTGAGCCATTCCTATGATGTATGCTTTACCTATAATTGCTTGATTTGTGCCAAATTACTTTAGATCTAACAAAGTTACGTTAAGCACTTGAAGTTCTTCAGTGTCTCAGTAAACTGCATTCTTTGAAATGACTGGCGTTGGGAACAGATTGACTCAGGGGTCTGACACCCTCCAACAATTCACAAATGAAAAGTGGCTCTTATAATACTGTGCTTTTCTCTCGAGATCACTGCTTGAGCCCCCATGACACTATGACAGATTACTGATTTTTTTTTTTTGCCTCTTCGTATACTGTGTTAATCCAGTCTTTTTAAGCCCTGGAGAATATTGCCATTATAACCTGAAGATTGACTGTTAGACCAAATCTGGGCCAATCATAAGCTCAACTGTAAGCCAAAACGAATCTTGGAAGCAGTCGGCCAATGTAGCCTTAAGAAGTTGCGAATGGCCTTAAGAACAGTGCATTGAGGAATCCAGCCCATCAGAAGACAAAGGAAAAGGGCTGTAGATTTGGGGCTACAGCCTGGGGAGGGCAGGGTTTGGGGAGGAATTTCAACAGGTTATAATGCCGTACCGTCTATCCTCCAAAGCAGCTGTTTTCTCCAGGGCAACTGATCTCTGTTGTCTGGAGAGCAATTGTAATTCTGAGAGATCTCCAACCATGAGGCCCCTCCCCAAACTCTGCCCTCTCCAGGCTTCACCCTCAAATCTCCAGGAATTTCCCAACCCAGAGCTGGCAACCTGAGCTGTGAGGCAATGTTGAGAGTGCAAATCATGGGAGGGAGAAGGCTTAAAACAGCCCCAGCCTCCTGCCATTCCTCTGCTTGGAATGACATCCTCCCAGGGCTGCTGCTCTTTCCAAAACATGTGACATGTTGGCCCCAAACTGGCCTACAATGAAGACATCTGTGTTTTTTTGCAGCTCCCTGATTCTATCATCCATCCATCCATCCATCCATCCATCCATCATTTTAAAAATGTATCCTCCTGCTTCCTTATAAATTAATTTTAAAAAATTCCTGGAAAGGGCACAGAGATTTCTATGAGCTCCAGTGTGTGGAAGGCTCTTTGTTGATGAATGTATGTTCTGTCTCTCCCCCAGGGCAACAACAGTCCAGGGTCACAAAAACAGGGCGTTGGGCCGCAGCCCTTTCCCTCCATGTGGCATTAGCTCAGTTTCCAGGCTCCGAGGACAAAGGAGAGGACCCAGGAAAAGCTGGTCCTTGTGCCCGGGAGCCATCCTTCCCTTCCTCCCTTTCCCAAAGCCTGTCTTCAAAGCGCTGGTGACTGGTGGAGAACTTCAAGCAGATCAGGCGGCAGTGCTGGCAGGCATAGCGCTGGCCTTTGAATCCAACTCCGCCGCTCCTGAAAAGGTTGCCTTTTTGAGTGGGCCGCTGTAGAGACTGCCACACAGGCTGCGAGTGGGAGGGCGGGGGAAGGAGCCTCAAGTGGGAGATCATCAGTCTCTCCGCGTTTGGGAAAAGGTGACCACGTTGTGACATGAGGCTTGTGAAGTCAGCAGCGAGTTCAGGATGGAGACGTTTGGAAAGGGCCCCAGAAACAAATGAGCCCCTGTGCTCATTGTTCCATGACGAATTGTGCCAAGTGAAACCTTCGACGGACGGGGGAGGGATGGGGCAGCAGAATAAGCGTGGGCTTTTCTAGCAGGGAAATGTCTGGAGGGTCGCTCTGAAATGGAACACATGCACGAAGAGCTGGAGAAGGACCAGGGTTTCTGCAAGAGTGATGTGGCATTGTATCCATTCATTCACGGCCCAAAACCTGTGACGCTCAGGTGGCCAGGTCACAAGTGGCCCCCGAGACTCAGGGCTGGAGCTCATTCTTGGAGCCTCGGGATGAACACGGAGGGATAGCCACGAGCCTACCCATTTAATGCTCATACGCTGGGCATTTGTAGATCGAGCGAGCAGGCTGTGGTAGGCAGGTTGGTGGGCAAGGCTGGAACCCCCCATCTGCCAGGGAAGCCTGCTGGGTGAACTTGGGCCAGTCACCTGCTCTGGCGGACTTCACAGGGCTGTTGTGAGGATAAAATGGAGGAGAGGAGAAGGACGGGGGCCGCTTTGGGTCCTCATCCAGGAGAAAAAGTAGCGTACGTGAAGTAAATGAATGAATAGACTTCAATGCACAACTACTTATGGTAACAACAGCTGGAGATGCCCGGCAATCATCTGGTACTAGCAGCTTAAATTACATTTTACAATTAGCATATGGTTAGTTTTGTTTGTGGTCAATACTTTGTCTCTTCAAAGCAATGAGTACATTAGCTATTACATGGTGCAGTTCCTAGTGGCGTGTTAAAAGTTCTGCCATTAACACTGCTTAGGAGCGTTGCCACCCCCTGTCAGCAACCCACCTGTCCCGGCTGCCACTCAGTAAGCCAGCGGGGGTCGGGGGGGGGGGAGGAAGGGGAAAAATGTTGTAACATTGGCATGACATTGTTTCTGGCACAAACTGCCATTGGATTCAGCCATAATTGCTGCTGAACCCTAGAGAGGCATAACATCACTTCTGGGTTTGCCCCCCAAAAGATGTCATGCTGTCGCTGATGTGATGGCACCCCCCCTCATGTCCCCACCCCCCAGTCTCCTGCTGGATGCCAGCAGCTGGCCAGAAACCCCAACTGCCATTCAGGGTGACATCAGCAGGCCACCTTCATAGCATCATTAGGCCCTACCCCAGGAGTCTGTTTCTGTCTTGTACTTGGAAATGTCACAATAGTCAAGGAACTCAACCCTCTCTATGGTAAAACTAGGAATAGCCCTAACTAAGATTATGAATAGACCTGATTAGGATTGCACTGTGAGGGCCAAACTGCACGGTCGAGTTTTTAATAGGTTGAGTCTGGGTGCCCTGCAGCCACACAGCAGATTTGGGGCATGGGTTTTAATAAATAAAGGGGGCACCGGGGGGGGGGGGAAGGAAGGACAGCATTGGTGGGGGAGTTATTGCCTTGATTTTGCTGCTGCTTTTGCTGCTGCCATGTACTGAGACTCCCGCCAAACACAGTTTATTCCACTTTGATTCCTCCCCCCATTTCTTTATTTTGAAAATATTCTGAAGAACCTGGAGTAGGGTTGACAACTGGTGCAGAACCTCCCCCCCCCCCCCCCCCCGATGCTTGGTAGGCTGGTAGGAGAAAAATGAAGAGAAAATAAAACCACTGTTGGCATGATGATATTACGTCACTTCTGGGGAAAACCCAAGAGTGATGCCATGCCTCTCTTGGAATCAGCGAACCCCTATAGTTTTACCATGGAGTTTCCACTCATTCATAGAGTGGCATGGCATCACTTCTGGGTTTTCCCCAGAACTGGCATGATCAGTTGTTCTAATGGTGCCCGCCCCCCCTGGTCTGTTGCTGGCTGTCAGCCTATAGGCTGGCAATCTTATCCTGGTGTCACCCCTGCCTGTCATGGGAGAGCACCAGAAGAGCTCCTGGATCAGACTGGTGGTCCATCTACTCCAGCAAGCTGTTTTGCACCCTGTTTGGGTAATTGGCTTTCTGAACGCTGAACCCCTTGACTAGGGAATTGGGCCTTTGGATGGAACCAGTTTGGATATGTAGCTACTACCATGGTTGCCAACTCTGAATTGGGAAATCCCTGGAGATTTGGGGTGGAACCTGCGGAGGGCAGAATTCAGGGAGAGACCTCAGTGGGTCCCTCCAAAGTTGACATTTTCTCCAGGGGAACTGATCAGTCATAATTCCAGGAGGTCTTCAGGCCCCACCTGGAAGTTGGTAACCTTACTGTCCCCCCTATTTCCCAAATCCCTCTACCTCTCTCCTCCTCCTCCTGTAATATCAAAAGCCCCACTGAGCCGGCAACACATTTGACTTCAGTGGAGGGAAAGGATTCTAGAAGGGCATTTGCCCTAGCTAGATGTTCTGCCCTTCCATCTGCAGTTATTCAAGGCAGGAACAATACACTCTGAAAGGCTACGCCCATGCCTTTTAAGGGAGGTGGACTCAGCAGAGCAGATGTTCTTCAGCGGCCCATTTTACAGGGAGGCTTCTCTTAAAATTATTGACCCATTAGTCGATAGCACACCTGGGCACATCAATACAAACAAAGCAAGGCTCCACTGGCTCCTATCAGATAAGATTGCAGAGATTACACATTCAGTTGCTGAGTTCTGTGCATTAATTCTTAGATTGCAGGAATCACATTTTAAAAGTTCTTAAATCCAGATTTCTGTTTTTGTATATTATGACAGTTCTTTCCCCCCCGCCCTCCTTCACATACTATGCTTACTTTGTATGTTGGTTTTAAGACCGTAATAATAAATTGAAACCTCCTCCTCCTCCTCAAGTAGAGTACATCATGTTTTGCGTGCATGTGCGGGTGTGTGCTTGGAATGTGTGGGGCTTTACATGGCCATTCTAGTGTTAGGCATTACTATAGCCTTGATACTGTTATGAGTGGGATTGCTAATTCTCCCAGACAACTGCTTGTATCACTTCCTTAAATAAACTTCCAATTCCATTCTATCCAGACTCTCAGAATTCCTTGAAAGCTTGTGGAAGAGCCTTGACTTTTGCTGTCTGGGTGTGTCATTGCATGGCTGGGGCCTTCCCTTTAAGCTCGCTTTGGAACCTAAGCAGGCCTGCAGCCAGAAAGTTTTGATCGGGGGGTGGGGGTGGGGGGGGGATGAGTATAGTGGTGGTGAGCCCATCATTATTTATTTCCTTTTTTATTTATTTACCCTTTAGAATTTATTTACCAATCTTCTGCATGAGACTCAATGTGGATTACATGGCATAAAACAATGGCCGAGGACAGACTGGCAATCTAAAGCGGGGCAGGCACGCTGCGGAGACAGAAGAAAGGAGCACGTTCAGACATGCGCATCTGTCCGTCGGCTCCGTTTCGTGCTTACCCGTCTCCCAGTCGCTTTCCTTCCGCTTTAGCAGGACACCGGGTAAAACCGGTGTTCAGGGGCCGTCCTCCGCATGCCTCCCGCTTCCAAACAGTGTGAACTGGCGCGCGCTGGCTCCGTGGCAGTCTGAACGCTCCGTATCGCCGCTGATCCGCATTGCTCTGGCCAGTGTGAACGGCCAGCTCCGTGGGGTTTTTCCCCCGCACCAGTTCCCTCCGCTTTGCCTCCGCTTTAGATTGCCAGTCTGTCCTCGGCCTATGTAACATGAGAGCCCTAATAAGCAATGCAATAGGACTAGGATTACAAAAAATAGAAAAGTGCAAAAAACTATCAGACATTACATCTGGGTAACAAAAATGAGGAACACGCATACTGGATGGGGGATACACTTCTGGGTAGCTGTGTGTGTGAACAAGATCTTGGGGGTACTGGTGGATCAAAAGTTAAATATGAGCAGCCAGTGTGATGCAGTGATAAAAAAAGGCTAATGTGATCTTGAGGTGTATCAACAGAGGCATAACATCCAAATCACAAGATGTCATAGTCCCGCTGTACACTGCCTGGGTCAGGCCACACCTGGCTGGAGTCTTGTGTGCAGTTCTGGAGGCCTTGCTTCAGAAAGGATGTGGACAGAATGGAGCAGGTGCAGAGGAGAGCGACGAGGATGATCAGGGGCCTGGAGACCAAGAAGCCCTGAGAGGAAAGGCTGAGGGACTTGGGGGTGTTTAGTCTGGAGTAGAGGAGGCTGATGGGGGAACATGATGGCTCTCTTGAACTATCTGAAGGCCTGTCACTTAGAAGAAGGCAGGGGGCTGTTCCTGTTGGCAGCAGCGGAGAGGACTCGCAAGAACAGGTTTAAATTAAGGGTGGGAAAGTACCAGCTGAACGTCAGGAAAAAGCTTTTTGACAGTAAGAGTTGTGCAACAGTGGAATCCGCTGCCTCAGGAGGTGGTGAGCTTCCCCTCACTGGGAGTCTTCAAGTAGCGGCGGGAGAAACACTTGTCAGAGATGCTCTAGGCTGATTCTGGGTTGAGCAGGGGGTGGGACTAGGTGGCCTGTCTGGCCCCTTCCGACTCTCTGCGGTTCTGTGAATGCTGGCTGTAAGTGAAACCTCTAAGAATAAAAAAAGGAGTGTATGGATGGAAGCCACGATGTTTGGTGAGTTTCTGCTGTGAGGGGATCTGGCTCCTATTTCTCCCACAGGGCTAGCCGAGCTTTGGTTTCACTAATGCATCTCAAATAGGAGTTGTGATTTGAAGCTGAGGCTGACTGACTGGTAACACCCATTGACTACCTGATTTCTAAATGGAGACATTCACAACTTAACATAACAGAACTTAGCTGAATTTTCAAGTTTAGTTCCAGCATGTGTTGAGTCTATGTTATGTGCTGTCAAGTTGCTTCCAACTTTTGGTGACCCTATGAATTAGTGACCTCCAAAATGGTGCTGGAGAAGACTCTCGAGAGTCCCTTGGACTGCAAGGAGATCCAATCAGTCAATCCAAAAAGAAATCAACCCTGACTATTCCCTAGAAGGCCAGGTACTGAAGCTGAAGCTCAAATACTTTGGCCACCAAATGAGAAGGGAGCACTCACTGGAGAAGAAGACCCTGATGCTGGGAAAGACTGAAGGCCAAAGAAGAAGGGGACGGCAAAGGATGAGATGGTTAGACAATGTTACTGATGCAACAAACATGAAATTAAGCAAACTCTGGAGCACAACGTAAGACAGGAAGGCTGGCATGAGGTAGTTCATGGGGTCGCAAAGAGTCGGACTCGACTGTGCGACACAACAACAACAACAACAGCATGTCCTATTGTTAACAGCCTTGCTCAGGTCCTGCAAAGGGAGGGCCGTTGTGGCTTCCCGGATGGAGTCAATCCGTCCCATGTTGGGCCTTCCTCTTTTCCTGCTGCCTTCAGCTTTTCCCAGCATTATTGTCTATTATAATGAATCTTGTCTTCTCATAATGTGACCAAAGCACAACAACCTCAGTTTAGTAACTTTAGCCTTTAGCAAGAGTTCAGGCTCAAATTTTGCAAATAGAGGACAAGAAAACATGGAGAGTTCAGGCTTGATTCGATCTAGAGTCAACTCATTTGTCTTTTTGAGGCTCCATGATATCTGTAAAACTCTCCTCCAACATCCCACTTCAAACAAACCAACATTCTTCCTGTCAGCTTTCTTCACAGCCCAACTTTAGCTCATGAAATAAGACTAGATTTCCCTGCTAGGAACAGGAGCAAACATAGAATAGCTCCAAAGCCACTAGTTAACTGTTTATTCATGTTGCCAATATCATTTATCAATAGGAGGCATTTGGCAGAGGAGAGAGAAGAAAGTGCAAGATGGCTTCATATTTGAAAATCAATGTTTTCTGTATTTCTTGGTAGTTGCTAATTAGCTGTTCACATTTAATCTTCAGAGTAATCCTAGCAAGATGCTACAGTAGGCCAGCCCCCACATGCCCTCTGTGCACCCGACAAGCCTACCATGACCTGAATGCATGGAGCATCCTATCTATCTTAATATAATAACGCTTTTGACGATATAATAGTTCTTTTGATTGCTGGGTCCACTCCTCTCCCCCACCCGCTGCCAGCCTGGACACTCTTCCCTCACAGAAAAAACCCTGTTAAAATGGCTGTTTCTCCTGATGAAGACACTTCTCCTGCTTGGCTTCTGTGAGACTAACTTTTTCCTTAATGGCTGTTGCTAGGCAACCAAGCTTGGTTCTGTCAGTAAAAAGGCAAAGGCAGGAGTCTATTCTGTGGTGGAGTCTACAGAAGCCAGAGTTTGAGAAGGGGAGAGGCCTCAGCTGAATAGAATGCCCCAGAGCCCACCCTCCAAATCAGTTATTTTCTCCAGGGGGGGAGAGATCTGTTGTCTGGAGTTCTGTTGTGATACCCAGCGATCTTCAGGCTCCACCTGAAGGTTGGCTACCCTAGGCATAGCAGTTAGCACTTCAGAACAGGGTCTGCCACACCCAGGTTCTTGCTGTGAAAGCTGAGTGGGTGATTTTGGACCAGTCACAAACTTTTCACCTAACCTACCTTACAGTGTTGTTGTGCAGATCAAAAGGGGGAGAGGAGAATGATGTGAGCTGCTTTGGTCCCCACTGTGGGGAAAGACTGTACTTTTCCTTGGTAGAGGCTACAAGGAGGGGGGAAGAGATGGAAAAGGTAGGTTGATGGTTGGCTAGGAAGAAGATAGGGTTGCCAACTCTAGGTTGGGAAATTCCTTGAGATTTGAGGGGTGGAGCCTGGAGAGGGTGGGGTTTGAGGAGGGGTGGATCCTCAGACAGGTACAATGCCATAGACTCTGCCCTCCAACCCAGCCATTTCCTCCTGGGGAACCCTTGTTGCCAATCTCCAGGGGAGGGCTGGCGATCACTCAGAATTACAACTGCTCTTCAGATGGCAGAGGTCAGTTCCCCTGGAGAAAACGGTAAGTTCTGTGTCATTATACCCTGCTGAAGTCGCCACAGCAAATTGATGCTGAGTGCCCAAGGCCAGGGCACCTGCCCAGAGCCTCTTTCTAGATCCCGTTTTATTTATTTCCACAACGGGCCTTATTCCTAGTATTTACATGATTTGTAAATCCTGTGCAGTATTAAACCAAGGTATGAAAATTATGCACATTGGATCTACTCATGTTGGTCTCTGTACATTTAGTCCCCATGCAAACAATGCACATATGGTAAATGGACTGGTGCTGGGTTCTCCAAGGGGGGCATGTGATTCCCTGGAATTGCACTTCTCCAGACTTACAGAGATCAATTCCCCTGGAGAAAATAGATGTTCTGGAGGGAGGACTCTGGCATTTTATCCCACTGAGGCCTCTTTCCTCCCCAGGCTCCATCCCCAAATCTCCTGAAGTTTCCCAATGTGGATCTGGCAGCCTAAGCCAGACAGTTGGTCTCTCAGGGTCAGTATCCTACTCCGACTGGCACCGGCTCTCCGGAACTTCACACAGAGGTCATTCACATCACCCACCATAGGTGTCAACTTCAGGGGGGCTGGGGAGCTGAAGCCCCCCTTGAACTTTTCCAGGAAGTGCTGAGCCTCCCCTGGAGACAATGGCCTGTGATGTCTCTGGCCCAGCCCCAGCCCCCGCCCCCCCAAAATTGGAAAGTCTATGCCCTTGTCACCCACCATCTGATCCTTTCAAATGGGGACACTGGGGACTGAACCTGCAACCTTCTGCATGCAAATCTGGTGTTCTACCACTGAGCCATAACCCCTCCTCAGCCTCATGCTAGTAACATTACCCCATATGTTTAAAACTTGATTTTCTGTAAATAAAAGACCATTTTCTCCACTACAGGTGTCTCATATTAGAAGACATATCTTTCATGCATTTTTCAAGTATGAAATTATTTCACCATTCATGGCGAGTAGTCATGGGAACCTTTTCAGGTTACAGGAAAAACCGTAACAGGAAAAAAAGCTTCTGCTGAGGATGAGATGATCTCATGCCCAGTAAGAGACATGAGACAGTAAGTAAAAATGCAAGACGAACCAATACTTCGGTTTCAAGGTGGGAAAAAAATTCCTGGACATGGTCCAACCAGTACTAAGCATATTAAACAACTTTGGAAGACTATAATTGGGAGCCAAAACTCAGGCGTTTGTGTAGCTGCTTAAGATTTTCTCCTTTTGTTTGTCCTCTAAAAACCCCTTCCATGCTTCTCTGCCTGATGGGGAAAAGATATGGGGTCCCTTCATCTTTCCGCCACTGATTCAGACATCATGGGTTATACAGGTGGTGTCTGGATACCCTGCTCTGTTTTTCAGTCCGATCTGAGTTGTTGGCTCCCTTCAGTCCCTGCATTCAGACTGGGACTGTGGCATGATGGGACGGTATGGGGGCTTCAGCCTTTGCCCCATGCCCTTTTCACAGCCGGACATGGTGAGGGCATGATTGGTCCCATTCAGGCTCGTAGCTCCGGTCGGGCATTTCGGGGCCTGCCCCCTGACTTCTTACCAAGGCCCCACAACTTCCCCACCTGCCAGCAGCCCCCCAGGCTCCATCCTGGGCTGGCGGTTGGGGGGAGGGGCTCTGGGTCCCGAGCTGGCAGTTCAGGGCTGGCAGGTGAGGTGAGGCCGGTGGGCTGTGGGTCTCAAGCTGGCAGCAGTGGTGCAGCCAGGTGGGTGAGCTGGCAGGTGAGGTGGCCAGGCAGGCAGGTGTGCCTGTGCCCTCATCACCAAGGAAGCGGGCCACCAAGGGAGCAAGAAACACAGCCCTCCCTCAGCCTCCCCTCCTGGCTCCTCCCTTCAGCTTTTGCTTTCTGAGTTCAGCCTGGCTGTGCCAACACAGGCCGCACACAAGCCACTCGCGGCCACAGAGCAGCCATCTTGTCTTCTCGCCTGCCTCTCCTCCTTTGGCTTGTCTCCCTGGGTTGGCTGCTGCTTCCAAGTCTGGGAATTGTACTCAGAGTCAGCGACTTCCCTTGCACCCACCCTCCACAATGTGGGAGATAGTCCTCCTGCTGCCTGCTTCAATTGGCGAGTGTACGTGTATTTTTATTTTATTTTTATCAGTGCCTCCCGACTTATTTAAAGCCCCCCTGAATTAAAAAGTCCCGGCTACAGGCCTGGTCCCATTGGGGATACCGGTGTCTGTCCAGGAGATTAAGCGCATTTCCCCAGCTGGGCAAATATTACCCTATGAGGCTTTTGCAAGTTGGGGAAACGATGTTTATGGTGGGAAGGCTGAAGACCCTCCCCACATATGTCAGGGTCTCACTCGGAATTGGCAGTGTGCCCATGGGGGGAGCAACACAACAGGCTGGCCACACAGAGGAGCACATCCCAGGGAACTCCCAGACTTCTTTTCTGTGGCTGGAGGAGAACTTGGCGCATACCAGCACCCATTCATACCATTGGCTGCCTGGGTTGGTTTGCCAGGTTGCTGGTTTGCCAGGTTGCCAGGATGCCAGGGGATGGGAGGTAGGATTGCCAGGTCCAGATTGGGAATCTCCTGGAGATTTAGGGATGGAGCCTGGGGGCAATGGGTACCTCAGTGGGGTACAATGCCATAGAGTCCACCCTCCAAAGCCTCCATTTTCTCCAGGGGAACTGATCTTTGTAGTTTGCAGATGGGCTGAAATCCCAGAGGATCCCCAGGTCCCAAGCTTTTCTGAGACCCCGTCTGCTTCCACCAAAGCTCCCTCTGTGGACAGCAGTGCCTCAGGGAGAAGGCGGAAAGGGAGACTTGCTTTTGTGCTCCATCAGCACGGATGGTGGAAATGTGCGATGACTGCCAGGAGAAGACAGAGAGAAGCTGGAGACCCCCCCCCCGCGGCTGAGCCTGGCCTTGTCTCTCAGCCACTCTGAAGAACTGCTCAAGTGGGGCTGACAAAGGAGGCCCTTGTAGAAGACCTAAAAGAAGAATCCTGACACGATGACACAATGCTGGTAGCAGCTAACAAGCCAAGAGCTCCTTAACAACTCAGATGGGAAATTCTGAACTTTTATCTAAAATCTGCAGCTTGTCAGTCTCTAGAACCTACCTCCATCCCTGAAGACTGGAAGGCAGCCAAAGTAACTATAAAGTACTGAGTCCAGAGACGCGTTGCAGTGAAATCAGCTCATTAGTTTATTGATGGTACAATCCCAGGCTCCTGAACGGGGCTCGGGGGTCTGCATAAATACACGTCTAAACCGCACCCGCAGCCTTGTCCAAACTCCCTGATAAATTTATGCCCAAACTCTCTGATAGGATTAATCATGAGTTACCTTAAACCATAGGTCCCCTGGTGGAACCTGGGTGGCCACTTGGTCTAATTTACAATCTGGCCGGGCTATTGTCTCCCAAAGCGGAGCTCCAGTAGCCAGCCCAGCCACGTGCGTTTCTCTCCCCCCATAGTTCAGACATTCCCTAGCACACAAAGTCTTTTAGGTATGTGGGCCTTCGCCGCTCCCCGGTCGAGTGGCGTACTCCCATTTCTACAGCCGGTTGCTTGGGGACGGCCTCAGCAGGTCCTGAGGATGGTTCTGGTTCATCCGTCAGGGCTGGTGCTGGAGGGATGTCAATGTGTGTGTCGCCTGATGTGTTCGGTCAGGGAGACTCTGGTGTGGATGTCTCATGGTCCTTGTCTTCGTCTCGCTCAGGAGTGAGGGTTTCGTCCTCACTCTCTTTGGGTGTGTCTGTTGCTGTGGGCAGGTGCCGGCGGCGCAGTTGGTCGATGTGCCTTCTCCACAGTTGACCTTCTTCCCCTGTGACATCATAAGATAGAGGCCCTGTTACCTGCACTATCTGGCCCGGTGTCGGGGTCCCTGGGGGGCCCGGGTGGGGGCCCGCCTGTTGCTGTGACATTGCTGCCCTCACGGGATCTGGGGGCACTCTTAGAGTCACAATTCCATGGTGCCGGGCTCCTGGGATGCCAGTGGGGCTGGAGGCCAGGTCGAGAGGGGGGGTTGACCCCTAGGAATGGGCAGGAACCCGGGGCCCCTGGGAACCTCAGATGCGGAGGGTAGTGGGGGGTTATGGGTATAAATCCAATCTCCTCTTCTCTTCTTCTTTTTCTCTCCAGCCTCCGCTTGGATCCAGCAACTTCCTCTCTTTCTAGGCTATTCCGCCTTCTCTCTCTCTCTGTGCTGTCGCTGTCTCCACCTCCTCGTAGGCTCCCAGTTTCCCCTTTTACCCTGCCCCGCTCCCTGGCCTCCCCTCCCTCTCCCAGGCCCCACCTCCCTTCAAAGGGAAAGACGCCGGGCCTTCCATCTCCAGCCCCACCCCCCTTGTGTACTCGGAGCACAAGCTTCGAGCCGCATCTCACTGGCCTTCACTGTTGCCTGCTTCCCCACTGTCCTGTCGCCATCTCTTTCCATGGACGGTGCCTCCCCCCATCTCCCCAGGCCCCTCTGTTCCCTGAGGCAAGCTCTGCTGCTGCCTCCAGAATGGGCTGGGATCGTGGCTGTCCCTCTCCTCTTCTCCTCTGTCACTGGTGGCTCCTGGAGGCTGTGCTCACCGCAGCAGCCTCCCTCTGTCTCCTGAGGCCCAGGTCCATGGCCGGTGAGTGGGGGGTTTTCCGGGTGGGCTGGGGGTGCCTGGGCTATCTGGGGGTGTGTGGCTGCCAGGTGGGGGGGGGCTTCCCGGGAGTCCTGGGAGTAACCAGGACACCCGGCAACCATGCGGGACCCTTAGCAAAGTTCTTTACATAGACAGGGTCCTCCGGGAAGAACCCCCATGGAGCCTTTTGCTGCTCCAGGGCCACGCTATGTTCTGGAGTGTGGTCTGGGTGTAGGCAGTCCACCTACCCATGAGGAGTTCTGTGGGGCTGCACCAGGTTGTGGTGTGTGGGGTTGTCTGCTGGCCGGACAGGAATGCTGCCAGTTTGTAGTTCCAGTCGCCAGTGTCCATGAGGTGCAGGACTTCTTTGGCTGTGTGCACCATGCATTCAGCCTGGCCGTTTGTGGCTGGGTGGAACGGGGCAGATCGGATGTGCTGGATCCCATAGTAGCTCATGAACTCCTGGAACTCTCCTGACATGAAGGCTGAGCCGTTGTCGGTTACAAGTGTGTTGGGGATGTCATGGGAGCTGAAGATGCACCACATGGCATGGATGGTGACCTGTGATGAGGTGGAGGACACTGGCACCACTTCCAGCTACTTCGTGTAGCTGTCAACTATTATAAAAAATAGTTGACCCTGGAACAGTCCCACAAAGTCCAGGTTGAGTTGGGCCCATGACTTGTGGGATGACTCCCAGGGTTTCACCGGTGCCTGGGGAGGGTCTGGCCTCGATTCCTGGCACTTCTGGCACTGCTGGACTTGCTCCTTGACCACTCAATCTAGCCCCGGCCACCAAATGTAGCTCCAGGCTGGGGCTTTCATCCTTACGATGCCTGGATGCATTTCATGGAGTGCTGCAAGCACCCATTTGCGCAGCAGCTTGGGGACAACCACCCGAGCATCCCAGAGCACACACCCCTTGTGTGCCGAAAGTTCATTTCGCCAGGCCAAATAGGTGGCAAATTCAGACCCCGGGCTGCTGGGCCACCCCCTTCCCACCCAGTCCAAGACATGGGACAAGGTGCGATCATGGGCAGTGAGGTGAGAAACCTGGATGGGCTGGTCTGGCAGGTCCTCCAGCAGAGCAATGTGATGGGCCAGAGCTGGGTCTGGGTTGCAGGAAGGGAGCAGCAGGTGGCTGAGGGCATCCGCATGGTTCATGGTCTTCCCTGGGCAGTGGACCAGCTCATATTGGACCAGCCATGAAAATGGACCAGCACAGCACCCTGGGCAAGAGCAGCTGGGGGGTTTGGCGGTCTGGCAGCAGAAGACTCAGGAGAGGCTTGTGGTCCATTGCAATCATGAAGGCCCAGCCATACAGGTAATTGTGGAACTTCTTAATTCCTGCCACGATTGCAGGGCCTCTTTGTTGATTTGCACGTAGTTGCGCTCAGCCAAGAACAGGGTGTGGGAGTAGTAGGCGACGGGGACCTCTCTTCCGTCTGCCAGGTGATGTCCCAGGATGGCCCCCACCCCATATGGCGATGCATCACATGCGAGGACTACAGGGAGTGACTTGTCAAAATGGGCCAGTACTGTATTCGATGTCAACAGTCCCTTGACAGCCCAGAATGCTGCTGCGTGGTGGGGATCCCAGGTCCATGGAGCTTTCTTGTCAAGAAGCCGATGGAGGGGTTCTGCCACTGCTGCCTTGTGGGGGAGGAATGAGTGGTAGAAGTTGAGGAGCCCCCAAAATGCCTAGAACTCCGCCCTTGAAGTTGGAGTGGGGGCTTCAGTGGTGGCGCGGATTTTGTCTGGGGTTGGATGGATGCCCTGTTCGTCCACTGTGAAACTGAGGAATTCAGCTGAATGGACTCCCAGCAGGCATTTTTCTCTTTTCACCTTTAGGCCCACATTGGTAAAGCACTGCAGGACGGAGCGTAGCCGGGCTGTGAAGGTCTCGATGACTATGGCTGCTATCAGAATGTTGACAAAAAAGTGTTGGACCCTGGGGATACCTTTAAGCAAAGAGTTCATGAGATTTTGGAAAATCCTTGGGGTGACACTGACCCCAAATTGTAAGCGCTGTACCCTGAACACCCCCCTGTGCTTCTGTGGTCTGTGCTTCCGCAGTGGCATTGTCCACTGGGAGCTGCTGGTAGGCCTGTGCCAGATCCAGCTTCCCAAATACCTTCGCCCCGGCCAGCAAAGCCAGGACCTGGTTTATTACTGGCCCTGGATAAGCGTGGTCTTGGAGAACCTTGTTTATTGTGAATTTGTAATCCGCACAAATGTGTACGTCCCCATTTGGCTTCATCAGGGTTACAATAGGGGTCTCCCACTGAGCGTGTGGGACTGGTTCAAGGACCCCTTGGTTGACCAGCTTGTCCAGTTCTTTGTCGATTTTGGGCTGGACTGCTGGGGGGGTCATCTGGCCACTGTGCGGATAGGCTGGATCCTTGGGTCTAGGTTCAGGGACACTGGGGGCCCATATACAGCCGGGAATTCATCACATACTGACTGGAAGTCTGTGCCACGGAGGTGATTCACCTCCGTCACTCCCAGTCCCAGTGGCCCAAACCACGATAATCCCAGCAAGCTGGAAAACCTGCCCTCCACCACCAGGAGGTCCAATAGTCCATCAAAGTCCTTGAATTGGACCCTGAACTTGCCCAACCCCTTAATCCCTACTGGGTTCTTCTGGAAATCCCATAGCTTCAGTCCCAAGGGCTTCCGTAATGCCCCCCCCCCCCCCCCCGCAGACTGAGTCTGAATGGTGTCCATGGAGATTATGGAAAATGCAGACTCCGTGTCCAGTTCCATTTTGCAGGGGAATCCCTCTATTACTACTGGGACATAAATTTTGTTGGGGGTGTCCTGGGGCAAGTTCATAACCTGGTGGTGGGTGGATGCTGTGGAGTGCAGGTCTGATGACTCCAGGTGTGTGGCTTGTGTGCGTCAGGAGGCCTGGGAATGACAAACCCAGGCGATGTGCCCTGTCTTGCCGCAGGATCGGCAAGATGCTTCGCGGAAGCGGCAGGTCCGGCGATCGTGTGGATCTCTGCAGCTAGCACATGGTGTGGGTGCATTGGTCCACTGGCTGGCTAGTGTTAGAGCAGTGGCTGGGTACTGCGGTCCTCGCCAGTCCAGTCTGCGGAGCTGAAGGACCTCTTTGTCCTCGTCCGATGTCGATGGGCTGGCGGTGGTCATCAGGTGGTGCATTGTGGATCCTTGGCGATCCTTATGTGCTTTCTCTCTCTTTTTTGCAATGTTTTTTATTCAATTTTCCAACTTAAAGTTACATTACTTTCCAATTTTTTGATATATTTTCCATGCATTACAATTCACCAGATTACATTATTGTACAATTTTTGATTCTCGAGTCTATTTTACCCTTTTATCATTAATCCATTTATACACTCTATCCCATTTTCTCCAAAAAATATTTTCATTTAGATTTACCATGTTTATCTGTAGTCTATCCATTTCAGCCAATTCTAACAATTTGTAAGTTATTTCTTCTCTAGATGTTATTCTATCCGATTTCCAAAATTTAGCAAATAGAATTCTAGTTCTCCTCCTTAGAATTATCTGGCATAATATTTAATAGAAATATTTCAGGTATGATTGACAAATTTACATTACATATTTTTAAAATCATTTTATGCACCATTTCCCAGTATTTCTGTGCTTTACCACAGCTCCACCACATATGAAAGAAAGACTCTACATTAGCCTTACACTTCCAGCCATTTTTAGACAGATTTGGGAAACATTTAGCAACTTTATTCGGGGACCAGTGCCACCTATGAAACATTTTCAAAATGTTTTCTTTATATAATATGAACCTCGTCATTTTTGCTGACTTCCAAATTTCTGACAAATCATCTATTGCTATGGTGTGACCAATATCTTTCATCCATGCAATCATAGTGGTTTTAATAGTTTCATCTTGTAAAAAGTCATCATTCAACCAATTATAAAGTTTTTGAGTTAATTTATTAGTAGAAGGCAACCATATCTTATCTAACTCATTTTGATTTCTATCAAAGCCTCTTATGTGCTTTCTCGAATGCAGTGGCTGCTTTGCAAGCGGCGTCCAGTTTTAGCTCCTCCACTGCCACTAGCTTTCATTGGAGCTTCGTCTTGTGGACACCCCAGACGAATTGGGTCAGGAGAGTGTCCTCGACAGACGGGAACTCACATACCATTGCCAGGTACTGGAGGTCAGCCATGAAGTCTGCAGCTGACTCACCGGTCTTCTGGGTGAAGTCCATTCAAAAGCACCATTCGGGATGGTTTTGGAGTGAAGTAGGCCAGGAGCATGTTGATCAGCTCATTGAAGGATGCATCGTCCAGCGTCTTGGGTGCGATTAAGCTCTGCAACAGGCAAATTGTGGAGATGTCACAGGAGCTGATGAGCCAGGCTTTCTTCTGCACCCCCGGCCTTGCCCAAACTCCCTGATAGGATTACTCCCTGATAGGATTACCCTGTGTTGGCCATCTCTTGGACCAGGAAGAAGTACTTTAATTGTTCTACCCATGCTTCCCAGAGCTCGGGGCGAGCGGGGTTGAATGCGGTGAGTTGTCCTGGAGTGGCTGCCATGACTCTGGAGTGGTGCAGTGAGTGATGTCCTCTGTGGCACCTCTGGGGTGGTTGGTGCTGTGAGACACTGGAGCCTAGCGTTGCTCAGTTGCCAGCAGATCGGTGCTCAATGTGATGCTGGAGTTGGCGTTGGTATCGCTCATTGGGATCCCACCTTCATCGCCAGTATAAAGTACTGAGTCCAGAGACGTGTTGCACTGAAATCAGCTCATAAGTTTATTGATGGTACAATCCCAGGCTACTGAACGGGGCTCGGGGGTCTGCTTAAATACACGTCTAAGACACACCCCAAACTTGCCCAAACTCCCTGATAGGATTACTCCCTGATAGGATTACCCTGATAAGATTATGCCCAAACTCCCTGATAGGATTAATCATGAATTACCTTAAATCATAGGTCCCCTGGTGGAACCTGGGTGGCCGCTTGGTCTAATTTACAATCCGGCCAGGCTACTGTCTCCTGAAGCGGAGCTCCGGTAGCCAGCCCGGCCATGTGAGTTTCTCTGACCACGTGTGTGGTTGCCATGAGGACATAAAAGTAACAGCAATGTTTTAAAAAAGGATTCCTGGGAGAAAAGTACAGGCCTGTCAGCCTAATTCCTGTTCCAGGCAAATTGGACAATGATATTCAATGCAAGGATGATCAACAATCTCTTGTTGAGAAAGAATCCACACGGCTTCTGCAAAGGGAAGTTCTACCTCCCCAAGTGCGTAGAATTCTTCTACAGTGTGTCAGTCAACCCACAGAGAATGCCCCTCTGTCAAGGGTAAATAAGATGACAATTCTTCTTATGGATCAGGACCTCATGAGAGCACATGCAAGACAGGAAAGGAATAAATTCTTGCAGCAGAGGTAACTGAACAGGGGGGGTTCCCTAAGAACCTACACTGGAATCAGGGCCCCCAGTGAAGAACCCATCTGGTAGGTCACCTGTGTCCATTCCTGGGCCAGTCAGATCTAGCCACAGTGATCCATGCCTTAGTTACATCAGGACTGGACTGTTGCAATTCACTCTACTTGGGGCTGCCCTTGGACAGTGTTTGGATGCTGCAGCTACAGCAGAATGCTGTGGCTAGACTGCTGGCTGGGGCTGGCTATCAGGATCATATGAGAGTGACCCCAGTACTACAGTAATTACACTGGCTATGGATTCACTGCAGAACCCAAATGGAGGTGTTAAAGCCCTCCATGGCTCAAGACTATGGTGTCTGAAGGACCACCTCCTCCCATATATTCCGGCCTAGGAATTCAGATCACAGGGGGAGGCTCTCCTAATTGTCCCACCAATCAAATAATCTCATTTGATGTGTACACAAGAGCAGACCTTTTCAGTGGCGCCCCAAGATTAGAGAACAATCTCTTACAGGGAGGTGGGGTTGGCTCCCTCACTTTTGATCTTCAGGGGGCCGATAAAGACCGTTTTATATAGACCAGGCCTTTGATTAGGAGCCACCACCACCTACTATCAACCATCAACCATCTCCATCACCATCGGAGATGAGGGCTGGCCCGAAGGAACTCACACTAGCTCATGAAGAGTAATTGCAGGACGCCATCTTGACATAAGCTGATTACCATCACTGTGAGTATCTTATTGGAATTTTACTGAATGGTTATAATGATGTTTTAAACTGTTTTATTGTTTATTTTAACCTGGCATTTTGCCACTTGTAAGCCGCTCTGTGCCTACTTGTTGGGAGGGCAGAGTAAAAAATGTGAAAAATAAATAAATAAATAAATAAATATAAGACTGCGTTTCGTTAAGTTTATTAGCAGTCCTGACTTGTGATTGTAAATCTTGGTTCTTATGTTTTTTCAATGTATTTTATGTGTTCTTTCTATGCTATAAGCTGCCTTGATCTCCCTAAGGAAGAAAGGTGGCTAATAAATGTTTTAAAGGAATAATGGATAAATAAAGCAGTGCTAGGAAGTGTTTTTAGTGAACGAACATCAGGAAGGGGGGGAAAGGAGTTCACCCCAGAATTATAGCCTCCCAAGGCTGTTTTTCCTTTAAAAAATCATAAAGAGATTTCACTTTGGCCCTCAATGTCTTCAATAACTTTTCAGGACCAAAGTCTGTATTTGTACAGTACCATCAATGAGCTCTTGGTCCAGAGTTTTAAAATCCAAATAAATAAACCAATTAGTTTTCTGAAGTATCAGGAAATGGCTTCTCTTAGAGACAAGATACTGGGTTGGATGAATGTATCCTGTGCCGCAGAGGCATCTTGGTATGTGACCCTTCCAGCTGTTCCTAGTTTATTAATCTTTTTGGTTATCTTAGTTTCCTTCCTCAGCCCTTTTTCCCAACTCCGAAACCTCAGCATTCACTCAGATCACATTTGGGAGCATTCACTCAGATCACATCCCATACCCAGTCAACTTTGCCTGCGATATTTCTCTCACCAGTTTTAGAGTCACAAATTGGGCATCCTGAGAGTCCCAACTGCACTCACTGTTTCAAGGGTTTCTTCAGAATGTAGAGATTTTCTCCTGGATTCCAGGCAGGATTCCATCTTGCCAGAACAGACCAGTTCAGGTACACTGCAGATGACATCCAGAGCTGCTTTGGCATTTTCTGTGCATCTGAGACAAAATGTGCAGAACTCTCCAGTGAACGTTGCTGGTCATACCCAACTTTTCTAGGTTCCCTCATTATTTCTCGGATGTTTTACTCAAACCTGGTTCTCTGAATGTGTAATTAGATTCACTACATCCCTCACGTGGAAGTAACCCCTTTCTATTATTGCTTTAAAATATCCCAATTCTACTTTTCTTCACACAGTGTAAAGTCATGTCATGGTGGTTTTTTTAACAATAAAACAGTGAAGACCACAACCCAAATACAGCTACACACCAATAAGCCTTTCTTATAAATAAATGTTCTTATCAGCCTAGGATATGGCTTTATGTTTTCCTCTGTAATTGCATTCCTCTGTAATTGCATGGCTATACTTGTGAACGCTTCATAGATAATAATTTTAAACTGATTTATAGCAAGTCTTGTTTAGAATAGTAATTGTTTGCTGCCACCTGGCGATAATATTCCAAATTGCTGCAAAAGGCTTGTGAACTGTTCCACCATTGTCTAGCCTTGAATATTTTCATTTCACTGTGAATGTGACCATTGCCTGTAATCATTACCAAATATGACTTAAAATTCTGTGTATTCCAGAACCAGAAAAATGCAGTAGAAAAACTAATACTAATCAAAGGGTGTTAAAAAGATAAGGTAGGAATTTCTACACACTTGAAACTGAGCATCTCCCCAGCAATGCAGAAAAAGATGGCATTGTAAACTTAGCCAAAACAGGGTTGCCAACTCTGGGTTGGGAAATCCCTGGACATTTGGGTGGAGCCTCAGGGTTTGGGGAGTGAAGGGACCTATAGAGTTTACCCTCCAAAGCAGTCATTTTATCCAGGGGAACTGATTCCTGTAAGTCTGGAGGTAAGCTATAAGTCCGAGGGATCCCCAGTTCCCACCTGGAGGCTGGAATCCCTTGCTGGGCAGGGAAATGTGCACTTCACGTTAAATTGGGGGAAGGAGTGCCAGGGTCCCATGAGAACATCACTTCCCAAACTCAAGATTGGTTGAAAAGGAACCCCACCCATTGGGGCAGGAAGGGTTAAAAGACCTGAACACCCTGTTAACGGTGTTCAAGCTGGACCTGGAGCAAAAGCTGGAACAGAGGGGTGTCTGCCTCTGTTTCCTAAGTTTCCAGTGGCTTGTGCCCATTTCCACCGAAGAGATGTGAGATAACATCTGTGTTACATTAGTTAAAAGTGTTTTACTTTCTTTTTTTAGATCTGTAACAGTGTTCTGGTGTTATGTTATCTCTTTTCCCTATGTAATTGCACTCTAGATGGTAAAGCTGTCTTGAATGAAGGCTTCTCTCTCCGTCTTAAGAAATCATACTGTGTTCAAAGAGCGTCCCTGGGTTTGTTTACCCGCAGAGAGAAGGTGAGCGAGATTTAGGAGCCTCCCAGCTCCCATGGGGCAGGCCCATAGCCAGATTTTTATTGGGGGGGGGGGAGGAAATGGTGGTGAATACATCATTATTTATTTTATTATGAATGAGATATGATGTAGTGCAAAGACTCTATGAGAGATCCTTCTACAAAGAAGGTGAAACGATAGTCCATTTAGGAAGATTCAGGTGGGTAGCTGTGTTGGTCTGAAGCAGCAGAGCAAACACCTATATAATACCTACTAGAAATAAGGCCTGTTGTGGAAATAAATACAACAGGCTCTAGAAAGAGGCTCTGGGAGAATGCCAAGGCCTTGGGCACTCAGCATCAATTTGCTGTGGCAGCCTCAGCAGGGTATAATGACACAGAGTCTACCCTTTTCTCCAGAGGAACTGATTTCTGCTACCTGAAGAGCAGTTGTAATTCTGAGTGATCTCCAGCCCTCCCCTGGAGATTGGCAACAAGGGTTCCCCAGTAGGAAATGGCTGGTTTGGAGGGTGAAGTCTATGGCATTGTCTGAGGCTCCACCCCTCCTTAAACCTCACCCGGCTCCACCCCTCAAATCTCCAGGAATTTCCCACCTGGAGTTGGCAACCCAATGTGAGAGTTCTGCTCAAAGTAGTCAAGGATCAGATCTTGGTTGGTAAACCACAGTTCTTTATTTCCAATCTCTACATTAGTACAGCTTCTCGGATTATTGTCAGAGATAACACAGATGATACAGGCAGGTCTATTATACCTTTCCAAGGAGTTTGAATTACCCATAGGTAGCCAATCACTACAGGGGAAAAACGGCGGGCAAAAAGGGGCTCTGGCCGTTTGCTTCCCACAGGAAAGAAAGTGAGGTGTTAAGCTGTAAATTCCCTTCCCAACCAGACCCTTCAGATGTTACCAGTTCACATAACAATCAATGGCCTCAAGGCTTTTGCATGTTGATAAGAAATGAGACGCATCCTCCCTTGAAGTTCCAGCCGGGACCGATGGAATGCAGAGGCAGCACTGTGAGAGGCCCATTGTTCCCATACATTGCAGGTGTCACCCTCCCGCTCTAACAGTTACAAAACCCAGGCTTGGTTAGGCACTAAAACATGGGGTCACTCCATCTACATACATACCGGTCAAAATAAGGGTCAACTAAGGGCTAGGTAAACATCTGGCGTCTAAAGGCATATATCTGAAATACATACATGGCAATAGGGTATAATATGACAGAATTGAAAATTAGACAGAATGCATTACTGTAAGAACTAGAAATACTTTGTCTGAATCAGCAGATTCTGACACACTGGCACCCCGATAAACAACTCTACCCGGGCTTGTCAGGAAACCGGTTATGAAAAGCTCTAACTAATTTAGGAGCGTGCACATGTTCAGAACGAACCCACTCATTGTGCTCTGGGCCAAAATCAAGCCATCTGACTAAATAATATAAGTGGCCCCTACGCGTTTTGGAATCAAGAATATCTGATATTTCAAAATGGGGTGCCTCCCCCTTCATCAGTGGAGGAGGTGTCGGAGGAACTGGATGCCACGCATTCGGCCCAGGATCCTTCTTCAGTAAGCTGAAATGAAAAACAGGATGCACAGAACTCAGTGATTTGGGCAACTCTAGTTCAAAAGACACATCCGAAATTTTGCGCAACACCTTATAGGGTCCCACATATTTCCATCCCAATTTCCTGCTGGGTTGCAAGCCGTGTATATTTTTTGTGGAAAGATAAACAGAGTCCCCAGGTTGGAGATCCCAACCCTCAGCTCGACCACGATCTGCATATTTTTTGTAATCCTCTTTGGCTTGGTCTAAAGTCTTGGCTATCAGTGGCCACGATTTCTGTAGGGTCGCCCACCATCGTTTAAAGTCTGTGGGGGAAGCATCGGAGGCATTTTCGATTGTAGGCAGAGGCTTTCCCTCGAAACCTCCCACTGCCATGAAGGGGGAGACGCCGATAGAGGAATGCACTGCATTATTGTAGCTATATTTGGCGAATGGCAACAAATCCACCCAATTGTCTTGGTGGTAATTGGTATAGCACCTTAAAAACTGTTCAAGAATCTGATTAGTTCGTTCGGACTGTCCATCGGTCTCTGGGTGGTAACCCGAATTTAGGGCAGGCTCTATATCCATAAGCTTCAAAAGCTCCCACCAGAAGTTGGCAACGAACTGGCTACCCCTGTCGGATACCACTCGCTTAGGAAAAGCATGTAGTTTAATCACGTGGTTGAAGAAAGCTTTGGCCATCCCTTTTGCCGTTGGCAGCTGTTTGTAAGGGGTGAAATGGGCTTGCTTAGTAAACGTGTCCACCACCACCCAGATTACAGTCTTTCCCTTCAAGGGTGGTAGGTTATTAATAAAGTCCATAGCTATCGCCTCCCAAGGGCGAGAAGGGGTAGGTAGGGGGTGCAAGAGTCCCAGGACTTTCCCCCCCTCCTTTTACACATTAAGCAGATCTGACAGGCAGAGACAAAGTCTGAGACATCCCGGCGCATGCGCGGCCACCAGAACTGTTGCTGAATTAAGTTGAGCGTTTTCAGAAACCTGAAATGTCCAGCCAGTTTGGAGGAGTGACAAATCAGTAAGATGTCCTTCCGTTTACTTCGGGGTACCACCAATTTATCCCCATGGTACCAACATTTATTCTCGCTCAGGGAGCATTCGGCCACCTCCCCTAATTCCTCGACTTCCTCGGGTGAATACTCCCCCCCCCAGTCGCACGACTCGGCTTCCACGGTAACTCGTTTACTTTGACTCCTGGTGGTCACCGCCCCTCCCAGCTGCTGGGGGGAAAACATGGAGTCGAACACCTCTTCTTTCACGCTCTCGTGTTGGGGCAATCAGGAGAGCGCGTCTGCTAATGAGTTGGCTTTCCCAGGGAAATGTTTCAACACAAAGTTAAATTTTGAGAAGAAATCGGCCCAGCGGAGCTGTTTCGCATTCAGGGATCTCTGCGTGCGCAACGCTTCAAGGTTTTTATGATCGGTCCAAATTTCAAATGGGGTTTGTGCCCCCTCTAGCCAGTGCCGCCACGTAGTGAGAGCTAGCCGGATAGCCGCGGCTTCTTTGTCCCAAACTGACCAGTTTCGTTCCGTCTCATTACATTTTTTTGAAATGTAAGCAAGGGGGTGTAGTTCTCCGTCTGACCCCCGCTGTAAGATGCCCCCCCCATAGCCACGTCGGATGCATCTACGTGGATTATAAACTCCTTAGTTTCATCAGGGTGAGCCAAAATGGGCTCGGAGGTAAAAAGGGTTTTTAGGGTTTCGAACGCCTTCTGGCACTCCCCATTCCAGGCAATTTTCTCCCCAGGCTTCCCCGCCTCCGAACCCCTCCCTTTAGTTTTCAGCATGTCTGTCAGGGGAAGGGTGACCGTGGCAAAGTCTTTTATAAAGGTCCGATAGAAGTTACAAAATCCTAATAGGCTCTGGAGCTGCTTCCGCGTTCGAGGGGCTTCCCACTGGAACACCGCCTCCACTTTAGCAGGGTCCATCTCTAAGCCCCTCTGCGAAATGCGATACCCCAGGAAGTCTACGGACTCTCGATGGAACTCACATTTAGACAGTTTGGCATACAGTTGATTTTTCAACAGGGTGGAAAGGACTTCCCGGACTAATTTCACGTGTTCTTTCTTATCAGTAGAATAGATCAAGATATCATCTAAGTAACATAACACCCCCTTGAATAAATGCTTGTGCAACACTTCATTTATCAGGCTCATAAAGACCCCCGGCGCGCCACTCAAACCGAACGGCATCACCAGGTATTCAAACTGCCCCAACGGTGTATTAAATGCTGTCTTGAATTCATCCCCCTCCCTGATGTGCACCCGGAAATAAGCGTCTCGGAGATCCAGTTTAGTGAACACTTTTCCTTTGGCCGCCTCGGTTAGCAAGTCCTTTATCAAGGGGAGGGGGTAAGCATTGGAAGCAGACACCGCATTTAGTCCTCTGTAGTCTGTGCACAACCGCAATCCCCCGTCTTTCTTTTTCCGGAACAAAACGGGGGCTGCAAAGGGGGATTTAGCAGGGTGGATGAATCCGCGCTCCAAGTTCTTGTCTAGGAATTTCCTTAGCTCCTCCCGCTCTAGAGGGCTCATGAAGTAAAGCTTACCCTTTGGAAGTTTCTCGCCTGGGATCAGCTCTATGGCACAATCCGACAGTCTGTGGGGGGGAAGCTCGTCCGCCTCGGTCTCGCTGAAGACTCCCATCAAATCCCTATACTCCCTGGGAACGGCTGAGGGTGCCAGGGTGAGGGCTGCCGCCCGGAGGGGCACCGGTGGTCCCGGTCCCCACCCCGTGTCCCACTTGTGACTCTGGCACTTCTCATCCACCCAGGAGGTCTTCCCCTCACTCCATTTGATGTAGGGATCATGAGAACTCAGCCAGGGACTCCCCAACACCATGGGGAATTGAGTATTTGGGGTGATGACAAAAGCTCGCTTTTCCCAATGCTCCCCCGTTCCCACAATTAGTCCCTCAGTCTCAGCCACGCACGCTTCTTTCATTTCCGAACCATCCATTTGCGTGAACTTGAGCGGCTCGCCCAACGGGGTGACCTTCGATCCCAGCCCTTCCACTACTAAAGGGCTAATTAAGTCCCGAGCGCACCCAGAGTCAATTAGGGCACGGACCCGGACATGGGTCCCCGTCCCCGGGGTCATCACAGTCACTACCATATATAACAAGGGGCCAGGGATGCTCACCGGAGATGGTGCGTCTTGGCCGGGGACCTGCAGTTCTGCGCTGCTCACTGCAGGCCGTTGGAGTTTCCCGACATCTGTGCTTCTGTTAGCTCCAGCTCTCCCTGCTCGCTCGCCGCCCCTTCCAGCTGCAGAGCCCGGGGCTTGAACGGGGGTTTCCCTCTGCTGGGAGTACTCCCGGCCACCGGGTTGGAGGTCTTCGGCCCCTTTCCTCCTCCTCTGGGGCACGCTGAGGCGAAGTGGCCGCTTTCCCCGCATCTCATGCACAGCCCTTGTTTAAAACGAGCATCCCGAATTTCTTGCACGTTGGGCTTAGGTTTTGCTTTCGGCATCGCTTTACTTGCAGCTGCTGATGACGTTCCCATCTTGATGAGGGTGAACCTTTCTTCCACGTCTGCAGCCGCCCTCATCCAGGCGGCCAGCGATCCCGGTCTTCCCCCTCGGAGAATGGTCTCGTACACCTCAGGGTTGAGACCCTCTCGATACTTTTCTATGAAGAGGTCTTGGGGCCATCTGCGGATCTTGGCGGAAATGCGCCGGAACTTGTCGGTGTAGTCTCTCACCGTCGACCGCCCTTGGGTCAGTTTCCGCAGGTGGTTCCGGGCTTTTTCTTCCCCCAAGGGATCTTCATACTGGTGTCGGAGGGCCCACATGAAGTTGTTCAGCGAACGTAGTTCAGGACCGGGGGCGTCGTGCAGGCTCACATACCAATCGCTGGCGGTGTCCTTCAGCTTGGACCCTATGTAGCCAATCCGCTCCCTCTCCGTGGGGTAGAGATGTCCCCAACTGTCTAGGAACCGCTCGATCTCCAGCAGGAAAAACCGTAACTTCTCGGGGTCCCCATCGAAAGTAGCCGTCAACGGGTCGGCGGGGACCGGGCGAACAACCGGCCCTGCTGGCACCGGGGCCGGCGCCGGGATGGGTGCCGGCACCGGTTGAGGAACGACCGGCGGAACCTGCTGCGGCACCTGCAGCTGTACCGGTGGCGGCACCTGAACCGGAACTCCTCCGGGAGGCACCGGCGGTTGTTGGACTCCGACCGCGGGGGCTGGTAGAGCCGCTTGCATTGCCCTCATGGCGTCCCGGAACTGGTACTGGAGATCGAGGGCCAGCTCTCGCAACTCGGTGGTTAGCTGGAACCGCAAATCTTCCATCATCCGGTCGAGGGTTTGCGTCTGGTCTTCTCGGTAGGGATTGGGCCCATATGGTCCGGTCCTCTCTCCTTCCATGGACTGGAGACGCGAATCTCCCACATAGATCGGCTCGCGCTCTTCTCCCAGGAAACTCGGCTTCCCACGGTCGAGTTGATCTCCCTGGAACGAGACCCGTGCCCCTTTCCGATCGTGCACCCAGGAGTCTACGGTCCCGCGACCGAAATGGCTCCAGGAGTACTTCGGGGTCACACTCTGAAGAGAAGGTAGGCGCGGGACGTAGGGAGCCCCTGGAATCGTAGTCACTGGTACTTCAGGTTCCCCTCCGCCGCCTCCACCACCGGCCCCCTGGTCCCCCGGGGTGGTCGGGGTATCTTCGGGAGTAGTAGGGATGGGAATAGTGCCATCGTCCGACATGGTCAGGAACAGCCAAGTCCCAGTCACAGATCTCTGACAATCTGTGAGAGTTCTGCTCAAAGTAGTCAAGGATCAGATCTTGGTTGGTAAACCACAGTTCTTTATTTCCAATCTCTACATTAGTACAGCTTCTCGGATTATTGTCAGAGATAACACAGATGATACAGGCAGGTCTATTATACCTTTCCAAGGAGTTTGAATTACCCATAGGTAGCCAATCACTACAGGGGAAAAACGGCGGGCAAAAAGGGGCTCTGGCCGTTTGCTTCCCACAGGAAAGAAAGTGAGGTGTTAAGCTGTAAATTCCCTTCCCAACCAGACCCTTCAGATGTTACCAGTTCACATAACAATCAATGGCCTCAAGGCTTTTGCATGTTGATAAGAAATGAGACGCATCCTCCCTTGAAGTTCCAGCCGGGACCGATGGAATGCGGAGGCAGCACTGTGAGAGGCCCATTGTTCCCATACATTGCAGGTGTCACCCTCCCACTCTAACAGTTACAAAACCCAGGCTTGGTTAGGCACTAAAACATGGGGTCACTCCATCTACATACATACCGGTCAAAATAAGGGTCAACTAAGGGCTAGGTAAACATCTGGCGTCTAAAGGCATATATCTGAAATACATACATGGCAATAGGGTATAATATGACAGAATTGAAAATTAGACAGAATGCATTACTGTAAGAACTAGAAATACTTTGTCTGAATCAGCAGATTCTGACACCCAATCTCCTTCCCAGCCAAGCATCAACCTACCTTTATTTCCCCCTCACTGTACAGCTTTCCATCCCCCCCACCTGCAGCCTCTATCGTGCTCTGAAGCCCTGACTGCCACAGCACACTGGCTGTCATGGGGGGGCCATCTCAGCAGGATATAAAGACACAGAGTCCACCATTTTCTCCAGGAGTAACTGATCAATGCCATCAGGAGAGCAGTGGTAATTCTGAGTGATCTCTAGCCCTCACCTGGAAATTGGCAACAATGGTTCCCCAGGAGGAAACGTAGTCTTTCTTTGCAATGGGGACCAAAGTAGCTCACATTATTATCCTCTCCCCCTTTTGAATTGCTCAACAACCCTGTGAGGTAGGTTAGGCTGAAAGTCTGTGACTGGTCAAAAATCACCCAGTCAGCTTCCACAGCAAGAACCTGGGTCTAGCAGACCCTGCTCTGAAACGCTGATGGCTACGCCTAGGGTAGCCAACCTCTAGGGGGAGCCTGAAGATTGCCAGGTATCACAACTGAACTACAGACAACAGATCTTCCCCCCCCCCCCCAAGAAAATGACTGCTTTGGAGGGTGGGCTCTATGGCATTCTGTTCAGCTGAGGCCTCTCTCCTGTGAGTTCCTTACAAAGGCGTGGAAAGGGTTTTGTTCCTTTGTCTTTTTACTGACAGAACCAAGCTTGGTGTAGTGGTTAAGTGCGTGGACTCTAATCTGGGAGAACTGGGTTTGATTCCTCACTCCTCCAGTTGCACCTGCTGGATGACCTTGGGCAAGCCATAGTTCTGACACAGCTGTTCTCTCAAGGACAGCTCTGGAAAGAGCTCTCTCAGCCCCACCTACCTGTGAGGCTTCTGTGCTATCAGCAAATTATCAGGCCTTTGTTGGTTAAAACATAGTCCTTTATTCAGATACTGGAACAGGTCTCGATGTTTGTTAGAGATGCCATACAAAGAAAGCTTGGGGTTAATATACCTGCAAACATGAATGCTTAAACATTTACTACCAATCAGCATACAAGAAAAATGCGGGAAGACAGAGGGCCCGTTTGTTCCCACTGTAGGTGCGAAAGGCATAAACATTCCCCTTTTGGCCTGTGTGACCCAGATGTGCTAAGTCCTAGGCAAAACATTCAAACCACAACAATAAAATAACCTTCAAGGCTAGAAGCATTCAGATAGTGTCCTGGGAGCCTGGAGCAAAAAGGGGGAGGGAACAGGAACAAGATAGTTGTTGTTTATATGACGTGTTGGTATGCAGAACCCACCTCCCGCCTAAAGAAGTAACATTAAGCAGACAGGCAATTGACACAAAGGAGGCAATAAACCATATGGGAGATAACAACTACAAGGAAAACGAAAGTAAAAACCAGAGCAACCTTCAGCAACATATATCTTTGTCAGATTCAGTGGAAGAAAGAAACATTCAGTAATAAAAGAAATCATTGTGCATACAGAGTAGAATCTGACACTGCCTCACAGGGTGTCTGTTGTGGGGAGGGGAAGGGAAAGGAGTTTGTAAACCGCTCTGAGACTCCTTCAGGTAGTGAAGGGCAGAGTATAAATCCAATCTGTTCTTCTTCCAACAGTCACTGAGGGAAAAGTTAGTCTCACATAGGAGCCAAGGAGGTGAAGTGTCTTCAGGAGAGAGAGCCGTCTGCCAGTAATTCTGACAGGGAACAGTGGCTGGAGTGGGTGGGGAAGAGGAGCAGACCCAGCATCCAGCCAATAGCACATGAGTACTCTTGAGTGGTGGCTGACGGGCCAATGGATGATGGAGCGTACTGTGGGTGGGACTCAGGCAACGCAGTCAGTGGATAGGGACAGCTTCTGAGTGACACATCATGGAACCAACTGATTTAGAAGCATGTGGAATGTTCAGAATGTGCCACCCCACTCCTGAGTTATATGTAAAGAAAGATATTATGGACTGGTAATTTCCATTTTGACTCTAATTGGCCCTTCCTGGCAACTAAGTTCCCCACCCTCTCTCTTCCTATATGTAATGGTTGAGGAAATGGTTGAGGAAATTTCACTGTATCTGAAGAAGTGTGTGTGCACACGAAAGCTCATGCCTTGAATAAAACTTCGGTGGTCTTAAAAGTGCCACTGGACTCAAACTTTGTTCTGATAATCCATTTGATATTCCTATCACCCAGTGGCCACCTACCTCATTTGGTAGTAGAGAGACAGAGGAGAAGGGGGATCCCATCCCTACACATGCCAGTAATTCTGACACCCTCCAAAGCTCCCAGGAGGCTGCTCCCGCATGGCATGTGCTCCACAGCAGGCACCTTGCCCTCCACTGGGGGCTGACTCCCAAGGAAGCTGGCTCTGGGCCCCCTTCCCCGCTCACCTCGGCAAAGAAGGGCTCCATCACGGTAGCCTCCTCACGCCCTTGCTCTGGCTGCAGTGAGTGTGACCCCCAGCCATGCTTTGTTCCTCCCTGGTGGCTGTGCCTGCCTCCTGCCTGCCTCCACTGCTTCTCCCCTGCACTTACAAGGCTCCGGCTTGGTTCATGCCTTGCTGGGAACAAAAGGGGGAGGAAGGAAAACAAAAAAGGCATGGCTGAGGAGGCAGGGCACATTTTGGGGGAGCGTCACCCTAGTGGGCCCCCTCATCGCTATGGGCCTGCCTTACAGGCACACAGAAAACCCTTCCCATGCCCCAAATGGCAAGTAAACAGAAGGGTATCGACCAGTTTGGGTGGGGGCAATTCAAAGTACACCATGGGCAGGGAGGGGGAGTAGGAAGTGCCCTCACTGATATGTGCATGCACACACAACCCCCCCCCCCCCCAATGGCCACTGATGACATAGTCTACAGAGATCAGTTCCTCTGGAGAAAATGGCTCCTTCACAACAGGACTGCCAGCCTCCAGGTGGGACCTGGGGACCCCCCGGAATTACTGCTCATCTCCAGACTACAGAGATCAGTTCCCCTGGAGAAAGTGGATGGAGGGGGAGTCTCTGGCCTTGTACCTCGCTGAGGTCCCTGGACTTCCCATGCTCCATTTCCCAGCATGGACCTGGCCACCCTACACCCCACCCCCACTGGTGACCAGGGGGGCCTGGCCACCCTACTCTGCAGGGTGGACTTTATGGCATGATACCCCACTCAGGTCCCCAGCCCTGCCTTCCCCAGGATCCACCCTCCGATTTCCCAGAATCCCCCAACCCTACACCCCCTTCAAAAGCACAGGACTTCCCCCATTAAAATAGGAGCCTCCACAGCAGTTAATTAGTTCATTTGGCAGGTAGTCACCAGCACGGCTCCCTTGGAGCCACTCCTGATTGGTCAATTGACCCATGAAACTTGACTGACAAGTCTCATCAGTCTTTGTCAGGGATGTCAGAGACTGTCATTTCCTGGTTGGGAGGTGGGATGTACCACAGCAGTCTGCGCGCTTCTCCCCCCCACTTTGGAATGTGTTCCTCTCCCTTGCTCTCGCCTCTGCTTATCTGTGACCTTGGCTGAGTCTTCTCACAGGCTTTGTTGCTAAATGGGTTTTTTCCTACAGGTGCAAACCGCTTTCCTTCCCGCTTTTCTGTCTGGGAACCAACAGGCCAATGTATTTGGGCGCCCTTTTCCTTGCTTGTTGATTGGGGGGGTTATTTGATACACCATGGTATGAATAACTGTACCTTAACACATCTCCTTTCCCCCATTACTGACTCAAGAAGTGTAAGACCTGTTGATCCACTACCAAATAAAAGAAGTTCTTGTTTAAGACCCTTTGTTTGGAGTTTGAAATCTCTTGGACTCTCACAGGGAGGAGAGAGGGAGGGGAAAAAATGACCAAGCAGGGGTTCACTCTCAGATGGAGCAATTACATGGCTGCCCAAGGCCCAAAGAATTAGAGGACTAACTGTTCAAAGCATCCGTGTCCACCCTATTCAGACCCAGGCAGATACAATAAGATGAATCCAGGATTGCCGCCCCCCCCCCTCTTTTGCACATGCTCATTGCACTGAATTCCAAATGATAGCCATTTCCTGTCAGTGAGAGAAAGCCCAGAGGGGATGAATCATTTCACCATGAAATCTGGATGGTTACCACAGCAGCAGTTTCTCTCTCAGCACTGGAATCAGGGGGGGGGGCAGAATATTTTCTCTTTGTCTTTTCACTGACTCTGGAAAGCGTGATGGAAGGTGACTCCTTCAGTAATTCAGCGACCCGCCCCTTCCCCCAGTATAAACTTCTTTGCCAAAGAGACCCAAACTTTCTTCGTTAGGGTTTGCAGTCTTGTAGATGCTTGCTTGACAGTGACCCCTGTTAACCAAAGAAGTGCTGGTGCAATCCATGGCAAATTAAAGGCACTCTGCACAGGATGTCAGTCATTTTTTTTTAGCTTCTGGGAAATGTTGCCTCCTGAAAGCAAAGGTGTTGGGCTCAGGGTAGACAACCTCCAGTTAGGGCCTGGAGATCTTCAGGAATTACACCTCCAGACTACAGAGATCAGTTCCTCTAGAGAAAACGGCTGCTTTGGAGGTTGTCGTCTATGGCATCAAAACCCACTGAGGTCCCTCTCCTCCCAAGGCTCCACCCATAAATCCTCAGGAATTTCCCAGCCTGGAGTTGGCAACCCT
Source organism: Lepidodactylus listeri (assembly GCA_029233225.1). Classification (NCBI taxonomy): domain Eukaryota; kingdom Metazoa; phylum Chordata; class Lepidosauria; order Squamata; family Gekkonidae; genus Lepidodactylus; species Lepidodactylus listeri. The sequence continues at coordinate 9,106,313 of JARCFY010000017.1, read as the reverse complement.
GATTGGGCCTTCTGAAAGTCTCTTTTCTGGATTAATTGGTTGAACATAGTTAATTATCCAGCACTGAGGGAATGCCACTAACTTGTGGCCAAAAGACTCTTTGCTTCATGTGACTTTAACAAGATGGAAGACGTGTCCTTGAGCAAGGGTTCTGGGGAGTTCTGGGTCAAACTGAGGCCTGATGTGCTCATAGCCTTCTCTGTCTCATAAACCTGACCTGTTAGAGTCTTGAGTAGTAGACTTTAGTAAAGGGAGAAGAGGCCTGTGGCAGGATTGCTTTTCTGCATTGGATATTTAATTATTTACTTCATTTATACCTAGGGCTGCCAAGTCCCCCAGTAGAGCGGGGGAAACACCGATTTTTAAAGCTTTCCCCCGCTTTTCCAAGATTGGCCACCGGGGGGACAAAATGGCTGCCAGCAGGGGAACCTCGGAGCCTGCCCTGCTGGCCTCTTGAACTTCTTAAAAGGGAAATTTCCCCTTTAAGAGCTGATCGAGCAAGACAGCCCTGCCCAGAGATTAAGGAGGGACTAAGCTCTTTCTACTGAAGGGCTTCCGTGCAAGGTTGCTGCTGGAGTAAACTGCGTAAGCTGCTGGGGTCTGCGAGCTCTTTTCCTTCTCTGTCTCTCCCCCTCCCCCTCTTTCTTTTTTCTGTCTGTCCACTGTGGTTTTGTCAAAGGAATAAACTGTCACTTCCAAAGAGGTAAACATCACAAGGAGAGGTTGCCTGTAGAAGGTCTGGGAGTGGGATTGTTTAAAATGTCTTGTCGTGGCTGCTTGGGTCCCCCAATCCTCATTTCCCTTCTGCAAATAAAAGTTGGAATTCCTCATTTTTATGCCAATTTTCTGTTTCTTTCAACCGTGTCCCCCCCTCCGGCAGTAAAAATCTGCATTTTTAAAAGCATTTGTACATCAAGTAACCAGTATTTTAAGTTAGGGATGGATCCAACTAGCTTTTCTGCTGGCGAAAAGGGGAGGACAAAGGTCCTCTTTAGCCACCAAAAAGCCTATGCTGGGGGGGGGGGGGGGGAGTAGTTATGGGACTTACATGGACAACAGCTGGGTGAAACAAGGGCCAGAAATAAAGCCTGGGAATTGGGCAAGAGTAAGTGAAAAAGCTGTCTGTCTGTCTCTCTCTCTCTGTCCCCATCCAGCAGAGGTCTATCAGTGGCTATTATTAGCCACAAGGTCTAAATGGAACCCTTTGTCTGGGGCAGTGATGCTCTGCATTCTTGGTGCTTGGGGGGCAACAGTGGGAGGGCTTCTGGAGTTCTGGCCCTGCTGCTGGACCTCCTGAAGGCACCTGGTATTTTTGGCCACTGTTGTGACACAGAGTGTTGTACTGGATGGGCTGTACTGGATGGGCCGATCCACTGTGGCTTCTCTCCTGTTCTTATGATATGAAAATCATATTTAGCACTTGTGTAGCACTTAGGGCTTCATATTCTGCCGAGATGAGGAAGGATTCAGTAGGGCCATTGCTCAGTGATAGAGCATCTGCTTGACATGCAGGAGGTATCAGCCTCTTCAGCTAAAAAAGGATCAGGTAATAGGTGACATTAAAGATCTCAGCCTGAGACCCTGGAGAGCCACTACCAGTCTGAGTAGTCAATACTGACCTTGATGGACCAATGGCCTGATTCAGTATTAGGAAACTTCATGAGTTCATGTGTCAGCATGTGGAAGCAACATCACAGGATGTGACATCACAAAATGATGTCACTTCCTTTCTCCTGGCTCCACCCCCAAAGTCTCCTGGCTCCACCCCCAAAGTCCCCAGATATTTCCCAAGTTGGACTTGGCAGCCCTATTTATACCCAGCCTATCTTTCCAATGGAAACTCAGAACAGCTTGCTGTAGTCTCCTGTTCTCCATTTTATCTTCCCAATAACCCTGTAAGGTAAAACAAAGTCTGAGTCCAGTCAGTGGCACCCTTAAGACCAACAAAGTTTTATTCAAGGTATAAACTTTCACGTGCATGCACACTTCTTCAGATTCAATGAAATGGTAATTACCATTCCATACATATAGGTAAAGACTGAGCAGTAAATTAGCATACAGCATAATAAACATGTTTAACGGATTCGTGGACCAAACAGGAATAGCAAGCTTGGTTTGTATGGCTACCATTTGTTTGGGTTTAATTCTGGGGAATCACAGAATCATAAAGTTGGAAGAAATCTCCAGGGTCATCTAGTCCAACCTCCGGCACAACGCAGAAAACCCACAAATACCTCCCCCACCCCCAGTGACCCATGCTCCAAGCCCAGAAGATGGCAACGCCCCCCCTCCCGGATCCCTGGCCAAACTGGTTTGGAGAGAATTGCTTCCTGACCCCAAAGTGGCGATCAGCATTTCCCTGGACGTATAAGAAAGGGCCACAAGAGCTAAGCACTGATGCAGCCCTCCCTGCCCTCCCTCTCATGATCTGCCTGAGTTTACAGAATCTGCATGACTGTCAGATGGCCATCCAGCCTCTGCTTAAAACCTCCAAAGAAGCAGAGCCCAGCACCTCCTGAGGAAGCCTGTTTCACTGAGGAACCACTCTAACTGTCAGGAAGTTCTTCCTAATGTTTAGCCAAAAACTCTTCTGATTTAATTTCAACCCGTTGGTTCTGGTTTGACCTTCTGGGGCAACAGAAAACTACTCCACCTTATCCTCTATATGACAGCCCTTTAAGTACACATCACCTCTCAATCGTCTCCTCCCCAGGCTAAACATATCCAGCTTCTTCAACCTTTCCTCATAGGACTTGGTCTCCAGACCCCTCACCATCTTCGTTGCTCTTCTCTGGACACATTTCAGCTTGTCTATCTCCTTCTTAAACTGTGGTGGCTAAAATGGAACACAATACTCTAGGTGAGGTCTAACCAGAGCAGAGCAAAGTGGCACCACCACTTCATGTGATCTGGACACTATACTTCTGTTGATTCAGCCCAAAAAAGCATGTGCCTTCTTAGGTGCCACATCACACTGCTGACTCATGTTCAGTGTATGGTCATTGGACAAAACTGAACTGGTTAGTTCTGCCTACCACTGTCTATGGTTCCATCTGCCATTGACCAGCCTACCTTTTCCCCCACCAGCCACCAGTGTACACTGTTTATGGGTGCCCCCCCCGATCCTGTCAAGCAAATGGTTGCTGGGAGTTCTGTATTCAAATTTAGATACTTGAGCAAGTGAGTCCGTTGAGCAAGGGAGTGCAATTTGTACAGCAAGAGAACTTAAACCTTCCTCCCGTGCCATTGCCCAGACCTAGAAAGGGTCAGGGAAGCTGCTGTTTGTTGTGTTGGAGAAATCCAGGCTAGCCCTCTCTGGTCAGATCTCAGAAATTAAGCAGGGTTGGCCCTAGTTATTACTTGGATGGGAAACCACCGAGGAAATCCAGGGTTGCTACACAGAGGCAGACAAGGGTGAATGACTTCTCTTCATCTTTTGTCTTGAAAACCCCATGAGGAGTTGCCATAAGTCAGCTGCCACTTGATGGCACTTTCCGCTACCACCAGTGATGGGGCACACGGATACACATACAATTCCCCCCAGTGAGGCAAATAGCACCCCCCCAGTTGTTTCATGTGGGGAAAAGGCATATGGGGGGAGGCTTCAGCCTCCTCTCTTTATATGCTGCAGTCCTACTCTGAATTGGGCCCCCACTCTGACGGAGAATCTTCGTGTCAACACCCTGTACACATCTGCTTGAAAGGACATGGGGTGGAAAAACAAACAGTGTGACATGTAGCTCAGTTGTGTTGAATGGTCCCTTGGTCTGATCTCGCAGGGTGATTTTTATGCAATCCCTTAAAACCCCATTAGCAACTCAAGGTTTTTTTTTTAAATTGTATTTAATAAACTGTTTATTTTAACAAATAAAGTTTAACTATAATGGTAAGGAACAATATCAATGAGCTGTACATAAAGTGTTAACCCGTTACGGGTATAAGTTTTTCATATAAATTTTCATTAAACATACAAGATGTCAATGATCTTTATTCATGAACAGTACTCATCTAGCAAACAATCTCTAAACGACTGAGAATTTCTTAATTAATTTTCAAAAGTACATCATTTTTCTATAATATGGGTTATGGAAATGACAACTGCATCAATGATCTTGCCTTATACCTTAACAGAGCTTCCTTACCGCTTTGCTCCCTGATCTGCGTTAATGAATATGACAAAAGGGGCTGTACAGAGTGTCAACAGCTATTTTATGGCTCTGCGAGGTAGCCGGTCCTGCTCCAGTGACAAAGTGCCTAGAACAGGTTAATAAACAGGCAAGTTTAGCAGCAAGTTTTGGAAACCAGGGCACTAGTCTATCCACGTACCTAAAAGGGTAAGCACGTTTTCCACAAACAAATCTTCATAAATAGGAATTTTATAAAAAGAGGGATTTTTAAAAAGCAATTATGAAGGTAGAATGCCAGCAGGGGGTCGGGGGCTATCCAGTGTATTAGCACTGAGTGCAACATGTGTGACTATCTACCAGCTGGACAGACGTCATGGCTGTGTGCTTGCTGCAAGGAACTTCTTGTTCTCCGGGAATGAGGTCACACCCCTGATGCCAAAGTGGCTGATCTGAAGGAGCAGAGACAGTCAGTAAGGCACATGGATAAGACTCTCGGGGACTTGTTAGATACGTCCCACTCCAAGAATGGCAGCCCCTTTGCTGTAAGGGCACATGAGGGTCAAGTGGGAACAGGGCACTGTGCCAAAGAAAGGAGGGATGTTCCTTCAAAAGGGACCCCTTCTACAATTGGTGAACAGGTATCCTTTTGCACCAAGGAACCTTCCCTGGGCAAGGAGGGAGAGGGGCTCTCGGAAGCTGCTGATTAGATCCTTAGGCATGTAGACAGATGGGCTGTGAACCCATCTACTGGCTGCAAGGTAACTTGCCTGCCTGGTGCAAAGGTAGTGGACATTAGGCGAGGTATAGAGAGGCTGGTAGACAGTGCTGGGGCAGAGCCAGTGGTGTGAGGTTGTCCCAAAAGATGCAGTCTGCAACAGGTCTTCTTAACCAGAAAGTCCTTTATTAGCAATGAGGTTCTTATTGGAATAGTCACACTTTCTCTGTTAGTAATGACTTTATTGTAAACAAACAGTTAGTATTATACTAAGGAACTGGAATCCCCCTCACTGCCTCTACACCAACCACAAAATGTAAAAGAATAACATGGTGGGGGAGGATTTATCCCAGACCTTGAGCAAGCTGGGAGCGAAGCAGGCTAAGCTGGGAGCGTAGCAAAAACGGGGCGTGATAAGGAAGCCAGACAGCTAAACAGCACATGAGCACATTCCAGCGGGTGGGGTCACTGGTCGAGTCCCAACCCCTGGCCAGGAAATGGCAGCGTAGCTGACATTCTGCCCTCTCCAAAGCAGCCCCCCCTACCCCTTAGGTTTTAACGGGTACAGTTTGTGGAAGGCACGAAGTTTGGCAGGTGCATGGACGTAAGGAGCCTCAACCCACTCATTTTCGTCAGGACCAAAATGCAACCACTTTATAAGATAAAATGATCGACCCCTTTTTAATTTGGAGTCCAGAATTTGGTCTATTTCATAATGAGGCTCATCATTCTTCATCAGAGGAGGAGAGGAAGAGGAGGGTCTCCACTGATTTGGTCCCGGGTCCTTCTCCAACAGACTGTAATGGAAAACAGGGTGAACAAATCTTAGTGATTTTGGCAATTTAAGTTCAAAAGTCACATTGTTAATGCATCGGACCACTGGAAAGGGACCCACATGCTTCCAACCTAATTTTCTACTAGGTTGCAGCCCTTTAATGTTTTTGGTGGAGAGGTAAACCAAGCCCCTGGGAGAAAGTTCCCATCCCGGCATTCTACCCTTGTCTGCATGCTTTTTGTAGTCTGCCTTGGCAGCCTCCAACGTTTTTGCAATTAGTGGCCAAGATTCTCAGACAGAGTTCCACCAGCTAGCAAATTCAGTGGAGGGGTTTGCAGCCAGTGCCAAACTTGGTAAAGGAACTCCCTCAAAACCCCCAACAGCCATGAAGGGGGAAACTCCAGTTGAAGAGTGCACAGCATTATTGTAACTATATTCCGCAAAGGGTAAGAGATCTACCCAGTCATCTTGATGGTAGTTGGTATAGCATCTTAAATACTGTTCAAGAATTTGATTAACTCTTTCGGTTTGGCCATCAGTCTCTGGATGATAAACACTGCTCACGGCGGGTTCAATGCCCATAATCTGTAATAACTCCTGCCAGAAGTTGGCAACGAATTGAGAGTTGCAATCGGAGACCACTTTCCATGGAATTCCATGGAATTCCATGGAATTTAATCACCTGATTCAAGAAGGCTTTAGCCAAAGTCTTAGCAGTAGGTAACTTTTTAAATGGAACAAAATGAGCTTGTTTGGAAAAAGTGTCCACCACTACCCAGATTACTGTTTTCCCTTGGCTGGGAGGAAGGTCTGTTATAAAATCCATAGAGATGGTTTCCCAGTGTCGGCTGGCAGTTTCTAAAGGGTGTAAGAGTCTCAGCGGTTTCCCCCCCCCCCTTGCTTTCCCATGAGACAGATCTGGCAAGAGGACACATAAATTGACACATCCCCTGTCATCCGAGGCCACCAAAATTGTCTCTGCAGTAAATTTAATGTTTTCAGATAGCCAAAATGTCCAGACAACTTAGATTCGTGAGCAGCATGCATGATTTCCCCCCTTAAAGAAGCAGGGACTATTAGTTTGGTTCCCTTAAACCAGCAATTGTCCGGGCCCCGGGTTAAAACAGAGAGTGTCTGGAACTCTCTGTTTTTGGCATCTGTGTATGCTGTAGCAAATTTTACAGTCCATTCGGACAGCTCAGGAGCCTCTAGGCTTTTCTTTTGGCTCCAAGTCACAACAACTCCCCCAACTGTGTTGGAGTGAACACAGTTTCTACTACCTCATCTTTTTGTGAATCATGTTGAGGTATCTGGGAGAGAGCATCGGCTAAAAAGTTGGATTTTCCTGGAAAATGGCGTAAAACAAAATTGAACTTAGAAAAGAAATCTGCCCATCTGATTTGCTTTGCATTTAAAGTTCTCTGAGTACATAAGGCTTCAAGATTTTTATGATCAGTCCAGATTTCAAATGGATCTAGCCCCCTCTAGCCAATGCCTCCACATTGTTAGAGCAAGGTAGATGGCTGTGGCTTCTTTATCCCAGACAGCCCAATTGCGTTCAGTGTCCCTGAATTTTTTTGAGACATAGGCTAAAAGGTGGAGTTTGCCATCAGACCCTGCCTACAAAATTGCTCCCTGCATTGCTGCATTGGAAGCCTCCACTTGCACAATAATTTTTTTACTTTCATTGGGGTGTGCCAGAATGGGTTCTGAAGTGAATAACTATTTCAGCCCATCAAACGCTCACTGACACTCTGGGGTCCACTGTAGCCGGGCACCCGGCTTCATGGCGTCAACCCCCTTCTCCTTAGTTTTCAACAGATCAGTAAGCAACAAGCTATATTGAGCGAAGTTGTTGACGAATGTGCGGTAGAAATTGGCAGATCCTAGGAAACTCTGTAGTTGTCGCCTGGTATGAGGGACTTCCCAGCCCACCACTGCAGCTATTTTAGTTGGGTCCATTTCCAAATCCCTGGGGGAAATGTGATAGCCCAGGAAGTCAATTTCAGTCTTATGAAAATCGCACTTGGAAAGTTTGGCAAAAAGTTTATTGTCTCATAACGTAGCCAACAATTCCCATACTAATTTAATATGCATTGTTCGTCCGGTGAGTACAACAAGATATCATCCAGATAACAAAGAACTCCCTTGAACAGGTGCTTGTGAAGCACCTCGTTAATTAAGTTCATGAAGCCCCCTGAAGGCCGAAGGGCATAACAAGGTATTCAAATTGCCCCAAGGGTGTATTAAAGGCAGTCTTGTATTCATCCCCCTCCCAGATGTGTACTCTAAAGTAGTCATCTTGCAAATCGAGTTTGGAATTTTTTTCCCCCTTGGAGGCTTCATTTAAGAGCTCCTTAATCAAGGGAAGGGAGTAAGCATTAGAAGTAGACACTGTGTCCAGGCCCCGATAATCCGTGCATAATTGCAACCCTCCATCTTTCTTTTTCCAGAAAAGTACAGAGGCGGCAAAAGGGGAAGTGGCCAGGCAGATGAAACCATGCTCCAAGTTTTTATTAATAAACTTGTGCAGTTCCAGTCTCTCATTGGGGGACATAGAATACAATTTCCCCTTGGGCAATCTATGTCCGGGTAAAAGCTCAATTGCACAATTGGTATTCCGGTGTGGGGGAAGCTCGTCAGCTTCTGTTTCTTCAAAAACATCTCCTAAATCCCTGTATGCACGAGGTATGGATACGAGGTGTGGCTAACTGGCTTTACCTCAGCATCTCAACATCGTTCTTTTATCCCATAGGAAGTCAATGGGAATGGAACAGTTTACACAGCCCGTTTAGGGAGTTTTAGTTTTTTATTTTTTCTTCTTTGTTTCCTATACTTTTGGTGGAATTCCTCATTTAGCATTTTTATAATGCACCTTCACAACAGTCGTTCTCCTTCATAGCAACTGCCTTCTGTTTGCTGTTTGTTCCTTTCACTGATCACCTGGCTATTTTGATACTTGATATCAGAGTAGCTGCATATTGGTGTAGATACTCTTAAGAGAACAGAAGATTGCTACAAAGATTGGTGGCTGATTGTCAGGATCATAAGATCCTAACAGGGTTTCCATTGTGTTTTTTGTAACTTGCTATCACTCAGTAAGAAATGTAACCCTGGCTGTATCTTTCAAGTTGTCTCCTGTCTCCCCCTCAGTTTATTGCCCTGAGTTATATTGCTTTTTGAAGGTCTGGTCAATGTAACCATTTTATCCGGGAGAGTGGCGACCCCACATTTTTGCACGTCATCAGAGAACAAATGGCTTTTCCTCCCATGCATTCCCTCCTCCCATTCCCTGGGACACAGAACTGTCTTATCTTGTTGTGAAGACCTTGGAAGGCTGCCAGAGTCACTTTGTTATGCATGAGTTTCACACATCTGGGGCGCCCAGTTCAAGAGGGGAATTTTTATAACTTTCACACTTCACCTTTCCTGTGGGAAGCAAAACGGCTCAGGTCTTTTTAACCGCGCTTTCTCCTTCTTTTGTGATTGGTTGAATGTCGGGGTTCAAACTGTACTGGAGGGTATATTAACTCTGACTGTTCTTTATGTGACATCTCTAACAAACATTCGAGAACCTGTCATGCAGTATTAAGAAATAAAGAACTCTGTTTTAATGAACAAAGGTCTGATCTTTTGCTGTTAAGTACAGAAGCCTCACACTGATACATGGGGATTGCTGCATGATAGTTCATAATCAACCTTATGAGTGTATGTGACTGGGCTCACTTTCTGGAGCCATCTGAATTCATTTGGTTTAGATGGATTTCCAGAGGGAAAAATGAGGCACTTTCTATTGTGACACATGAAGATCTGAATTCTATCAATTGCTTTGTATTTAGCTGATCAGTGCTGCCACATTTTTACTTCTTTACTTCATTTATAGTCTGCCTTTCTCACTAAGACTCCAGGCTGGTTATACAATTAAAACAATGGAAATAGAGCAGTATAATTCATGCTGTCAGCCCTGCAATGAAGTGGTATCCGTATATTAATTATTGGAATCAATCATGTAATGTTCAGCAAGAGATTTCACTTTGTGTTTACTAGGTTCACTTTGGATCCCCCCATCTCTCTCTCTCTCTCTCTTCTTCTTCTTCTTCTTCTTCTTCTTCTTCTTCTTCTTCATCATCATCATCATCATCTCTCCCCCTCTCTCCCCCCCATGCAACTGGACTATAATATTAGAGGACAACTCACTAAAACAGTATACCCCACACAATAAAACAGGATAATACAAACAATGAAATAAAGCTGGATTACAACATTAGGGAAACTGCAACAGAATAGTATATACAACGAGCAAAGCAATGAGAACTACCAATGGTATGATTGTCTAAAATGTGCATACCAATATTGGTTTGTATGAATTAATTGAGGCCTCCCTTTACTTCTCCCTCTTCTGTTGAGTCCCGTCCATTTCCCATTGGGAAAGAGAAGGACTTTGAAGTGTTTGTAACCTTCAAGATATCCTGCAGTTTTAATGTGTTGTTAAAGGTCAAAGTAATATTCAGTTTCCAGGAATTTAAAAGATGACTGAACTTTTGTGACTGCATGTCATTTTGGCCCCTCACACTGTGTGACAATATTTGCACCAGTTAGAAACATTAACATTCTCTCAGTGGAAGCTGTAAGCAATATACTGAATGCAATCAACAATGGATAGAAACTAATGACTGAGGATGCCTTAATTGCTTTATAGGGTGGTACTTCCTGCTGTATCCCAAATATCTTAGATCAAAGTAGAGTCCACCAGTAGGGGGTGCTCTGAGCTAAGTGATGGGATTTTGGGCCGCCACCACTTCACAGCTTTCAATGGCATATTCAAAGCAAAGGACCTAGATAACCACAAATGAAATTTATATCCCTCCCCTTTTGCATTGGTGTCTAATCAGAAGGAAAAGATGCTTGTCTCTGGTGCAAAGTTGTATAAAATCAAACTTTTTTGTTTCCTCTAAGGGAAAAAAATGTTATTAAGCTGTCAGTTTTAAGGCTTATTATAATGAAGGATTGCTGTGGACGTCACAGAATGTGAGGTACTTCCTGCGATTACAAACTGACATTATAAAGAGAATGTTAACTTTACAAATTATTCAGATGATTTTAAAAGAACCACTCAAGTGTGTAGATCTGGGCCCAGTAGTCAGGTCGGACTAAAATCTTGATTCCTTTATAGCATTTATGCTGACGATTGACCCCAGAAATAATGTGCGCTGGTGTGAACACCCTTTCTGGGCTCTGAAAACACATTTGAGAAACTTGGGGTGAAAGACATTTTATAGGTGCAGACCTAAGACCAACTGGTCAGTGGCTTAGGGTACAAACTGAGACTTTTGCCAGTGTAACTTAGTGTTATGTTGGTGTATAATGCCCTGTTGGTATTGCTCTTGCATAAACATGAGTTCAGCTGATTATTCCCATTCTGGCCTTGCTGCCCGCCCGGGCCCACAAAATACAGGGGTTGTCAAACACTAGGCAGGCGAGTGGGCTATGTGGCGCTCTTGCTGGGTGGCCAGCTGGAAAGGCTCCAAACGGATTCCCCAGGCACCACCCCCAAACCTCCAGGGATTTCCCAAGCCAGAGCTGCCAAAAAGCAAGAAATAGAAAGGCTTCCCCTGTTACTCTCCATGAAGACAGTAGTAGAAAGCATAGCAGAAAAAAAATTAACTTCATATATGCCCAATCCTTCTTCCCAAAGCAGCTTACATCATTCTCCTCTCTTCTATTTTATCTGCACAACAACCTTGTGAGGTATGTTAGGCTGAGAGTGTGTGCCTGGCCCAAAGAGACCTAGCAACCTTCTATGGTAGAGTAGGGATTCGAGCCTGAGTCTCCAGACCCTAGTCTGACACTCTAACCACTACATCACATTGGTTCTTCACATCTTACTGGCTGAAGAACACCATAATCTCTAAAATACCTCAATTGTGCATATCTTTGTTTTCACTTTGCTGGCGACCAGAGTTTCAAAAGCCGTTTGCTGTTTGCGGTGCTGATCCTGTTGAACATTTCCAATATTGGTGATGTTGTTAACACTGACACAAATGTAGAAGTTACAGAGCCCATTCATAGACTGTTGGTACTACTCTCATATAGCTCAACTTGTTCTATATTAACCGACAACCTGGCAACTCTCTGGGAAACTAGACTGACTTATCTGACGCATTTTAGGGAAAGTTCTTGGGGGGGGGGTCTAATGCTTCTCACTCTCCCACTGCTCACCAGGAACAGACAGAGGAGGGTTTTTTTTAAAAAATTACAGACTTGTAAATTGGATTCTCAACTATTTATAGGTTTTTAGCCAGCAAATCATTCAGGATGATTAGAAAATGACAAATAGATTTTTGATATATTCAACTACCAGGAATTGATTCTACTAAAATGCATTGTGACTCTGCAGGCATTATGCTGGTGTTCAGCTCCGGTGGGCAGGGAAGCCTGTCAGCAGCGTATTTCAGGAGTACAGTTTGCTCAGTCAAGCCAAGTGTTAGTTAGGCAATGCATGGGTTTTCCATCCGGGTGCAGCTTCTATTCATGTGAAACAGAGCCCTGATTCCCCAGGTTTTTGGTCCCGGTGAATGGAAGTTAAACCTTCATGGAAAATTTACGTTTTCCAATTCACACATTGCAGGATTGCACAAATTGTGCTCCTGAAATGCATGTCTGGAGGGCTTCCACTTTACGTGAATGGAATGTCAGTGTAATGTCTTTGGAAGCCTAAAGAAGAGGTTGCATGACAGGAAAGCTTTGCCCTGTAGTCATAGATCTTTGATGTACCTTAAAGTCATCACTTGGCCTTGTAGCCATCTAGCGATAAATCACATATTTGAGCCAGCCCTTGCCATACAGCGTTTCATAGATCTGATTCCTGCTTTCCTGTTCTTATTTGGCTATTTCATTGTTTTTCCATGTTGCTTGTGATAACACACACAACTTCCACCCGTACGACTACAGTGGGCTGTGCGGTTCTACACCAAGCTGGTGGCACCCCACCTAATGGAGTGCTGGCAACAAAACTGATGCCAGCAAAATGTGGCCCGGTCCACTGCGTTATATTGTGCAGTTCTGCATTTTGATTGTTACGCAGCTTCTCTCCTGTAAATTCCAAATTCAGCCCATGAGAACACTAAGGAAAAATGTAATTCTCTTGGAAGATTTGCCAGCCAAATTGGCAACAATTGGCAGGTAACTGCGTGTACCAGAAATTCATAGCATGAAATGAACAACAGTGTATTTTACCTATTAAATGTGAAAGATTGGACAGTATGGATTGTGGTCACGGGCGTTGTTTCAAGGGAACAGGTGGAATTCACCTGTGTTCTACAGATCATTAGCATCCTACATTGGTGTTTTTTTAATGAGACAAAATGTGAAGTCTTGTAAACTAATCTGAACAAATACACAGTCTTATTCACAGTAGGAGACTGCAAACATCAATCAGCTCATGAAACTTTGGTTGCAAGCTATTCCTGTACAAATATTTCATCTAAAACAAGATGCAAAGGAATTAGGAATAAATCTTGACAAAGAGGTGCATGTGTGTGAATGCTCCAGGGAAAGCTGAGGCCTTGTTTTGCTGTGCTGAGGTAGTAAAAATATTCCTTTTCTAAGGCCAAGACCAAAAAAAAAAAGAAAAAAAAAAAGGTCTACCTGCTCATTAAAGAATAATGCAGCCTCGCCTGTTTTACATAATGTTTTGTATATTAAGCTCTGCTTGGAGATGCCTTTATTTCCAAGTCTTCTCTGAACCGCTCCCCAGAGAAAGACTGGCTTCGCTCTGAAAAATGGGAAGATTTTATAAACTTCCATGAATTGGAAAGCCTTCTTCAGAAGTCCTCTGCGACAGGAAGATTCATTCCCAGCCACCATCAGTTCCAACCTGCCCCCCCTTCTCTCTCTCTCTCTCTCTCTGTCTGCTTTATGTCGTATCTGCCTGAAGCCTCAGAGAGGGACTGAGCCCAGTGCTCCTTGACTCTGTGAAAAAGCACACAAATCAGAATTGGCACTTTCCTCCAAAGGAGACTTTGAAGAATAGCTGTCCACTTGGAAAGAAGGAGCCGCCTTCAAGTGCAAGAGGATGCTGGTGTTAGGCTACCTTCAAGGTTCTGAATCCCCTCCAGCACTTCAAGGGGGAAAAGAGTATGCAGCAGCCTTAAACCATGGATGCAACGAACCTTTTAAAATCCAAAAGAATTTACACTAGAGAGAAGGATGGGGCGGGGGGGGGGGGGGAGAAGCTTGAAGCAAAATGATCATTATTTGGTGAGAAGAATTCTTAACGTACTGGATGTCATATATGGCGCTTGAGGTATGAGGCCGCTTGTCATCTACATTTAAATGTCCTCCATCTAACTACATTTTTGTGACTTTTGAGTTGCACAAGCTGACAAAATTTAAGTCCCATTGAGTTTAATGCAAGAGAGAGTTATGGTTGTGCGTAATTCTACCATTTTTAAAAAATGAGAATGAATATGCTTAATTTTGGCCAGATCAACTTAACAGGAAAATTGTCCTGTTGTCCTGAGATGTATGAGGCATATTTTGATTCCATTCCTTTGAATTTATTTATTTAGAACACTTATCGGCTGCTTCTCCAGATACCTGCTAGAGGTGGCCAGCCAGCTAGCCAGAGAGAAATAAAACAATAAATACGGCAAAATTAAAATGACAGATCAGCAAAACAGTAAAAGCAGCTCAGTAAAACAAACTTCTTCAGCAATCAAACCATCCCAGTCAACATAAAGAAGGTATAAAATGGGAGCATTAATGCAGATCATAAAAACATCAGGCAAATGGGAAATACAGGCCAAGGTCATAATGTTTTGTTTTTTGTTTTTTGTTTTTAAAATGGATAAAAAGCCTGTGTGGATAGACATTGTTAAAAAGGTTTGTATCCTGTGATCTCCAGAATTTACCTGAAGTGGCTAACAAAATAAAAGGAAAAAGAATGTGTTTTTAAATATTTTAAAAATATAATAATGACAAAGCAGCAATGAAACCTATTCTCAGGCATTTTAAACAGAGTCCCATAAAATCAGTAATATCATGTCAACATAAAACGGTCAAAGAAGAAACAGCAGAACAGCAAAAATGAAACAGAGCAAGAAGAAATTCAATTAAAAATGTCAGGTGGGTCTCAAGAGGGATAGCATTGTACCTTGTGGAATCTCTGCCGAACTTGAGAAATTTTCTTTGGCTCTAGGAGCAAGCCCCAATATTTAGGAGGCAGCTTCATTTTTCAGCCTTCTGAATTTTGTATTTTAACAACCATGTCCCTAGCCTACTTTCTCCTCAGTCTCATTGTGATCATTCCATTCTTGCTTTAAAAAACTCCATTTAAATGGGATATTGAAGCCTGTATAGAAATGAACTTGTAAAGTTATGACAAAAACTGCACACTTATTTTTATACCATATAGCAAAACTTATAATGATATAAAATAATGAGCTTTTTTACT
Organism: Lepidodactylus listeri; assembly: GCA_029233225.1. Lineage (NCBI taxonomy): Eukaryota > Metazoa > Chordata > Lepidosauria > Squamata > Gekkonidae > Lepidodactylus > Lepidodactylus listeri. The sequence goes on along the minus strand of JARCFY010000017.1, from coordinate 9,091,242 downwards.
TCCACTGAGGGTTTCCAAGAGACATGGCTTAAAAGACTCAGGGCCACAGTGAAATGTCTGTGTGCCGTGGCGACCTGGTGCCTGGGATTTGTCAAGCCCTGTGCCACAGAGACCCCCCCAGGGATGCCCAAGAGTGTTTCTGCCATGCTGAATTGTGACAGCCAGGGCTTTTTTTCTGGGGGAACATGCCAGAATGGAGTTCCGGAACCTCCTCAACAAAATTGTTTTAAAAATGTTTAAAAGTTCGTGAATTTTCAGTATACAGACTGAAAAATTCATTTCCCTCATGAGAGTTCCGGCACCTCCCCCCCCCCCCCCCCCCCCCGCCGCCAAAAGCCCTGGTGTCAGTGTATGGTATGATATACAAGACAGTGCTGAGCAAATATTTGTGAGGGTAAAATGTTGTCCATTTTTGTTTCACCTGATGATTTAGACCCTAACAATATTGTACATTGTTCACCATTTAAAATTATAGGAATATGTGAATATGATACATGCAGGTAGGCTGATTAGTTTCCGTACACACATCTGCCCTAATCACCCTTCTGCTCCATTCCAGTGATGATAATCCACAGGCCATTGCACAGGTTTCTCTGTTCTGGGATCAAACTTCTTTTCCTATAGTCAGTGTTTGGAAGCTGTTGAGGAAATGTCTTCACAGCTATGAAGACAGGGTTTTTGTGGTAATGGTGCCTAGTCATCTTCAGTGGTTGGTTTAAAATGGTGAATTCATGAGTTCATGCCCCCCTCCAAACCCCTTATGAAGCAGCCCTCAGCCCCAAAGTTTGGGCCTGACTCACACTGGGTTTGTGTCTGCATCATCCAAATGGACTTTTCTGATGGGGTTAAGGTATCAAGGAGGCCTTGAGACAGAGGTGGCCTCAGTCTTGCTTCTAGAAACTAGTTTTGTCTGAGCCTAATGAATTCAGCTAAGAGGAAAGAAAAGCTACACTTTCCCATGCTTATAAAACAACAAATAGACAGAACTTACAAATACAAGAAAAATGAAACCATTTCCTATATGCACAGGGGTTCTGGTTTCACATTTGACTGGTGTTCTCTGAATTGGTCCCCATCGACTTGGATTTCTGCATTTTCTGCTTTTCGTGTTGTTGTTTTTTAAGGAAAAAATGCTCTGTTTTCTTATTCTTGTATTGTTTTTTGTGAAATACGAAACAGTCCTTTGCCTTAAAAAAATAAGGCACCAGCAAGGCAAGGTATTAAATTAAAGTGTGTGTGTGTGTGCGCGTGTGTGCTGGGGTGGGGGGAATCTACCAAGTCACTTAAGCGCTCTCATTATTATGGCCTTTGCCTACCTCGGGCCACTGGAGAACTTATAATTTAGTCTGCATTATGCAGTTTGAAGTGTTTTATGTTCTGCATGGGAGCAGGCTGCAATTCAAATATCATTGGCCATGAAAAATATGCACATACATTTAGCATGGAAAATCTCCAAGGGCACGACAGAAGAGACGGGCACATGTTGCCACAGCGTGATGGAGAATTTCTCTGAATTAATCATTTGGACATAGTTTATCACCATTTTAGAGTTTTTGCCAGAGACATTTCCTCCCCATTTGTCGGGGAAGCTTATTATACATGCACATCTCCAGAAGATAATAAGGCCAAAGCCTTTGATGCTTAAAGGCAACCAGCTCTGTTAGATTCTGTTATGACACAGACAACTTCTCCACTGACAGAGCTGTTCAGATAACAGGAGTAATTGCTTATTTTATTGAGTTTAGGGAATTGTGTTCCATTCTCCCTCCTTGCCTATTACATCAGTTATTATGACCTGTCTTCTGTCATAATTTAGGAGTGGGGGGAGTATAGAATATGCTTTCTGAAAGCATTTACTGAAAGAAAAGAGTACGCCACCTCAATATTTCGTCCAGATTCCCAAAGTGCAAAGAGTGTAATTTTTATCAGGCTTAGCTGAAGCTCTTTTCAAGATGACTTTGTCCCCGATTTCTTGGTGTTGCTTGTGAAAACATTTCCACATTTTTTTGATGTTCCTCTTTCAACAGGCATAATTTGCCTTGGTGACACGCCAGGGCTTTTTTTCCCTGGGAGAACATGCCGCAACAGAATTCTGGAACCTCTTTGAAATTTTTTTTTTTTAAAAAAATGTTTAAAAGTTCATCAGTTTTCAGCCTACAGACTGACAACTTCATTTCCCTCTTGAAAGTTCCAGCACCCCCTTTAAAAATAAGCCCTGATGACCCAAGGGAGTGAAGGTCTGTGAGATTGTTCAAACACGACGCAACTATTTAGTGACTGAGATTAACCTTCTGAGTAATCCAAAAGTGGAACAAGAGGAAACACTGAGAAACATTTTTCTGCACACAGGAAACAATTGTTTCAGGAAATGGGATTCTAGCCAAACTTTCTGCCTAGGGTGGCATTCATTCATGAGAGCTACCCTCTGCAGTCTGAAGCAGTGCAGACCACAGGCAGGGAGGTTTACCACTTCAGCCAGAACTAGATCAACATGTAGTTGTGTGACAAAATAGTTCTGAGTGAAGAATTTGTGAAACTGTGTTGTACTGAGTCCAGACCATTGGTCTGTCAAGTCAGTACTGTCTACTCTGACTGAGTAAACAGAACTCCCCAGCTGTCTGTGCTCTCAGCTAGAGGTCTTTCACATCACCTGCTACCTGATACATTTCCTGGAGCTGATGGGGATTGCAGCTGGGGCATTCTGCATGCAAAGCAGACAAGGTACCATTGAGCCATAGCCTCATCTAAGAGTAATCAGTAAGGTTGCCAGCTTCAGGCTGGGACATACCTGGAAATTTTGGGGGTGGAGCCTGAGGAGGGCAGGGTTTGGGGAGGGGAGGGGAGGGGAGAGGAGGGGAGGGACTTCAACAGGGTACAGTGCCATATAGCTCACCTTCCAGTGGACACTTTCTCCAAGTGAACTGATTTCTGTCACCTGGAGATAGCTGTAATCCCAGGATATCTCCAGTCACCACCTGGATGTTGGCAAGCCTATAATCAGTTTAAGATGCTTCTGTAGGATATAGTCTCGATCCTGCACCAGATCTGTAGGGTACTGTCTATGGATGCTAGTGCTAGGTCCTGAATAATGGGCTACCCATTAGCGTCACAGTTCTATTTAAAAGAAAGTTTTTAACAAAATGATTAACTGAAGGCTGGGGTAGCGCCAGATTGTGTAAAGAGTTCCTCTGCCTTGATTTCCCAGCTCTTGTCCTCACTGGTCTGATGCAGCAGGGACCTTCTCGTGTCCTTACAGGATGCATAGCTCATTTATTCAATCCTCTACTGGGAAACAATGATCTATTTACAGCTTTGCATGGGTAAAAACTTCCTGCCTTGCCTTGAGTGCTCCCCTGCACCACATCTTGCCTTCAAAGGCGATGAAGTGAGATTGTATCTTCATTTGTCCAAATGCATGCACAATGCATGGTCAGAACATTGTAACGGGAAATCTGTCCATGGCCTTTCTGAGTGAAGTCAAGTATTATCACAAAGGCTATTATCAGTCTTGCAAAACAGGGCGAAAGCAACGGATCAGACCCGGCCATTTTGTTCTGCAGGAACTTGTGTCTTCCCCTGATGCAAGAAAACTGTCACTGATGCAAGACACCCTTGCACTGATTCAAGAGCGTCTTATATAAACAAAAGTGTCTTTGCAGATACCAATAGAATGAAACACTGGCAGGAAAATAGATTCAGGTGGAGTTGCTGTGTTGGTCTGAAGCAGCAGAACAAAGTTTGAGTCCAGTGGCATCTTTAAGACCAACAAAGTTTTATTCATGGTTTAAGCATTAATGTGCAAGACTTTATTGGTCTTAAAGGTGCCACTGGACTCAAAATCAGTACTGGTAGGAAAACACATGCATGCAAATGTCATAGCTTTCTTGTTCAGTGCACAAAAATTGTGCATTCCGACTGTGAAAGGTCTTTTCATAAGATTTCTTATCACACTGGAGCCATTAGACGGTGTGTGGTCTTCTGGGTCAACTACAGAAAGCGTTTGTGTTGGTCTCTCCCACTGAGAACCAAGAAAAAGCATCCATAAGAGCCATCATAACACTAAACACAAAGAAGCTCATCACAGAAGATTGTGACAGATGTAGACTCTGATTCACCACTCTTCAAAATGTTCCTCTGGGAAGAAGTTGAAAGCCCAGAAAGAACCTCTGCAAGGGAGGGAGATGCCGGCTGTCCTGAAGGTCTGGCATAAGGTCATCCTGCAGCTTAACAAATGTGTCAAGGATACAGCCTCCTGTCCAGTTTGAAGAAACTGATCCATTACCCATCAGGAACGCTTAGGAATCTAATCCTGCTGTGCAGCAAGCTGTTCTAATGCTCGTGAGGCCTTATGAAAAGCTGCATCACAACAAATCGGAGCAAGCTGAAAAGCATGATTGGATTTTGCTGTGGAAACCAGGGACTTGCTCTTGCCATTGACTATACCCTAAGGCTCTCTGTAGCAAACTAGGAGTGAGGCTGTCACGGTATTATAAAATCCAGAGCACGCTCACGCATGCGCACACACACACACACACACACACACACTCTCTCTCTTCTGATAAAGCAGCAAAGTCAATATGCAAGCTGGATCAGATCCATTGTGCCATAAAGTAGACCCTGCTTGATCCTTATGTAGGTTGTACTGGGAGAGCAGCAGAAAAGAAATCTGAATATTTCAGACACTTGAAACCTATTCCAGAGAACAGGTATACCTGAAGCCCACGGTCATGAAGGCTTTATACAGAGCTTAATTCAGAAACCAGAAGGCAAACTTATTGAAACTGAATGACACATCCTCTGAAGTTCTGAGCATGCTCACTAAGAAATGATGACTATTGAGTGCCAAGTGACACAGTCAGCCAATTCATAGGTTGCTGCTGCCCTTGCTGGAGCACCCAGTTGCCTGGGGATGCCAACCCCAAGTGGTGCCGGGAGATCTCCTGGCATTTCAATTGATCTCCAGCCTACAGAGATCAGTTCCCCTGGAGAGAATGGCTCCTTTGAAGGAGGCCCTCTATGGCACTGTATCCTATGGAGGTCCCTCTCCTTGCTGAAGCCTGCTCTCCTAGGGATGCCAGCCTCCAGGTGGGACCTGGGGATCCCTGGGAATTACAGCCCATCTCCAGACTGCAGAGATCAGTTCCCCTGGAGAAAATGGATGCTTTGAAAGGGGGACTCTCTGGCATTGTGCCCCACTGAGGTCCCTGTCCTCCCCAGGCTCCACCCCCAGCCTGGACCTGGCTGCCCTGCCCTCCATCCCCCACTGGTGGCCAGGGGGCTGGCAACCCTATGCTCTCCCAAGGCTCACCCCCAAACTCCTAGGAATTTCCTAACCTGGAGCTGGCAACTCTACACTTGTTTGTCAAGTTACTAGCACCTCTTGGTGTAGTGGTTAAGTGTGCGGACTCTAATCTGGGAGAACCGGGTTTGATTCCCCATTCCTCCACTTGACCTTGGGCAAGCCCTAGTTTTGGCACAGCTGTTCTCAGCCCCACCTACCTCACAAGGTGTCTGTTGGGGGAGGGGAAAGAAGTTTGTCAGCTGCTCTGAGACTGCGAGTGAAGGGGGCGGGGGTAGGAACCCAATCTCTTCTTCTTCTCTGGTGCTGTCAGGGAGAGGGAGGTGCTGCCATCTGCCATCCTGTGAATTCTCCCTTCAGAGCCTCTCCTATTTGCAAAAGGTTTGTGATTTACTGGTTCTTTCTCTCTCTCTCTCTCTCTCTGGGTTCTCTTTTCATTAGCAACCATATTCTTATTTTTACCTGATATAAGTTATTGTTATTAATGTTAAGCATTGTCTTATCTCTCTGCTTTGCCTTACTTAGTAGTCTTCTACTAAAAGTCATGAAAACTTCAGAGCTTACCAGAGGCACGAAGTAGGAAGAAACTGGGGAACAGGCTAGCCGGGAAAGATATGCTAACCTGCAGCCTCTTGGCATCTGAATGTCTTGAAAGAGCCCTGAGCTTGTCAGAGGTGCGAGTCAAAGTCTGTAGCGTGTGTGTCCTCGGTGAAGCTGTTCTGACAGGAACTGGGTTCTTGCATGTTGTGCTAAGCACCAGACCCCAAGTGAGGGAAGAAAATGAAGTGCTGTTGTGGACATTTGGCCTGGCTATCACCGTTCTTCATGGATAAGCTGAGATGTTGTCAGCCTCCAGGTGGGACCAAGAGTTATCTCAGAATTGCAACTGACCTCCAGACTACAGAGATCAGTCCCCCTGGAAGAAGTGGCAGCTTCTGTGACCCCAGCAACCTACCTCAGCACCTGCAAGGGAAGGGAGGCAACATGGCAGTATTGCTCCTCTCTCCCGAATGTGTGTGTTGTGTGTTTCAAGGATATGAGTTCTGATTTTATTGTATTTAACTTTCATCATTATTCACCGTGGGTCACACTGTGGTGTGTGTGTGCGGAGAAGTAAGAGAAACTTATTTGGATATAAATATTTAAAATAAATAACACTCTGAATCAATGTTCCCTCTAAGCTCCACAGTGTTGTGAGCAGAAATTCTACCTCATGAGCAAAAAAAGCTAGTAGCATTGAAGCTGTGAGCAACTCCACAATGACTATTGCATAAATTAGTTTTAGGAGATTATTGCCATAGCCTTGTAAAAATCTCAGAATGAATTATTTTAAATTATGTTTAAACTATGTTTTAAGAATAATTTGAACATTATAAGAAAAAACAGAATCAAGTCAAATTTCACTACACAAAATGTTGTCCTCTGCAAGAGTAGAACAGGCCTCTGGAGAACAGATCTACCTGCCCCTTGCCCCTATATGGGTAGACCTGGCCTCCAGAGAACAGGTCTACCCACTCCTTCCCACTATATTGGTAGACTTGGCCTCCAGAGAACAGATATACCTACCTCAGTCCACTATATTGGTAGACCTGGCCTCTGGAGAACAGATCAACCTGCCCCAGTCCACTATACTGGTAGACCTGGCCTTGGACCGTTGCTCTGCGCTGACCCTTAGAAAACATACCAGCACTTGTGTGTGTGTGTGTGGGGGGGGGGGGGCTCTTGCAGTCTACTTTGTTTTGGGGTTGTGGTTTTTTTAGTGAAATATGACAACCAGCATTACAGGTCAAATTTAACACAGGTGGAACAATCACTATCAGAATGCTACCTAACCTAACAAACAGGAAGTTGCTTAAAAGTTGTCAACCTGCCCAAACTACTTATTTATTCAGATATTTATATCCCACTTTTCCCTGTGACTCAAGGCAGCTTACAAATCATACTGAAAAGCATAATAGGGGTGTGCATTTTTTTCTGGCTCCATTGTAGCCTATGGGAACCATTGTAGTCAATGGGCCCCATAGGCTATAATGGAGAATTAATCTGGTAGTATCTGGGGCTCTGGAAGGGCTGTTTTTTTTTAGGTAGAGGCACCAAATTTGCAGCCTATTTGCAGGTGCCTCTCCTCAAACCCCCCCCCCCCAATTTCAAAAAGGTTGGGCCAGGGGGTCCAATTCTATGGGCCCCAGAAGGAGGCGCCCCATCTTCCATTGTTTTTTACGAAAGCTTGAGTGTGAGCTGCCTCTGAAATGTTGTGCACCACCGCACCCCTAGTGCAGCTTGGAGGCAACTGTGCAGCATTCTTTGGATTTATCTTTGTTCTAAACTATTATTATCTCAATTACTTTTGGTTTTCTTTCTCTTCTTTCTGGAGGGCCTTGCCAGCTAAGATCCAGTCTGTTCAGTGTCTTTCTATTTTTAGAAACTTTGCAATGTCTCATTTTATCTTCATTTATTAGTGCATGAAAGTTTTCACCACTGAGTTGATAATTTCTCCTATTCCTTTCTTTTTCTTTACTCTTTTTTATGCTGTTTTCATTACCAAATTGTAGGCAGAAGAAAGGGCATGGTATTTTTAGATAGCATCTAGTTACATTGGGTGCATTCATTATTAAACTTTTAGGTTGTAAATGTACTGCATGTCACCATCTCAAGATTTTAAATGGTGTGATTTTGAGAACATACTCTCCAAACCTTGCCCTCCCCAGGCTCTACCCCCAAATCTCTAGAATGTTTCCAACCCTGAGTTAGCAAACCTATCTATGGCTATATTCGTCTAGATATTTGTATAGGTATATCCCATTATATATGTTAACTCATTCATTCCTCACATATGTATTCTCAGCAAGAAGGACTATACATCCTCTGTATTTTAGTGTATTTCTTTTTCAGAACAGTATATTAGAATACGGAATGTAATGCAAGGAATATCTGAATGTTTTTCTGACATACTACTACCCCCATTTTTTAAAAAAATGCTGTTAAGTTACCTCCACGCCTGAGAGGAGATGAATGGTGGGTCTCAATTTACTTCCCACAATTAGAAAAGATGCCTTTATACACATCCCTTATTTTGACATATTTATTGCTTTGTTGTCCTTTCCCCCCTTTAATTAAATCAAAATAACTGTTGACCTTATAACCTTAGCTTGTTATTTAGTTTTATTTTTGCATAACTTAAAACATCTTCATCATGTTACATGTAAATTTGCTGTTCAGCCTGTCTATAAGTCTGAACTCTTACCTTCCATTCCAACGTATTTGAAAAAGAAGAAGAAGAGATTGGATTTATACCCCACCCTCCACTCCCCAAGGGAGTCTCAGAGTGGCTTACAAACTCCTTTTTCCCTTCCCCTCCCCACAACAGACACCCTGTGAGGTAGGTGGGGCTAAGAGAGCTCTTTCCCAAGCTGTCCTTGAGGGAACAGCTGGTACAGAGCTATGGCTTGCCCAAGGTCATCCAGCCAGGTGCAAGTGGAGGAGTGGGGAATCAAACCCAGTTCTTCCAGATTAGAGTCCGCGCACTTAACCACTACACCAAACTGGCTCTCAAAAGAGTGCGTGCACACGAAAGCTCAGACCTTGAATGAAACTTTGTTGACCTTAAAGGTGCCACTGGACTCTAAATTTGTTCTACTGCTTCAGACCAACTGGGCTGACCACCTGGTACTATAAAGCTATATGTATATGCATATTCCCTCTGATCAGAAGAAATTTGATTTGAAGAGAGTGTGTTATTTATCAGCTGTTGATGGATATAGATACCTCTAAATGTTTGTTCCCTCTTAACTATTTGACGAGATCTGGATGGATGTCTGCCTGTTGCAGTGATTTTTAATGACGTTCACAGAGTAAATCTAATCCCATTTTGCAAGGGCTGTAGCCAATAGGTTAACTATAGACAGAGAAACTCGTCAATGTTATGTATCATGAAGTCATTTTCACATGAAGAACAGCCTTATAACTAAGATGTGATATGTGCCGCTCAAAAATCAGTGCTGCTACAGCAACTGGTATTGTTAAATAGGAGGAAAGGATTGTTTCTTTAAAAAAACTCTGTAGGCTTCTGGCTCACCTGTTTGTTTGTTTGTTTGTTTATTTATTTATTTATTCTATTTATATCCTGCCTTGCCAGCAAACCGGCTCAAGGCGGCTAACAACATAAAATACCATAAAAGGTTTACAATATAAAGACAATTAAAATCAACAATATATTACAATTACAAAACATGGCGACTTCAGAGTTCTCAGGCAGACAGAGGCAGCAGGGGTGCGACCAAAGGACCAGGGGTGCGACCAACAGGACCAGGGCGATGTTATCAAGTCAGTTCTCTCCCCGATGGCGGCTCCTATTTGAAAGCCTGGCGGAAGAGCTCCATCTTACAGGCCTTGCAGAACTGCAATAAATCCCGCAGGGCCCTGATGTAATCCGGGAGCTCGTTCCACCAGTAAGGAGCCGCCACCGAGAAAGCCCTGGCCCTGGTACAAACCAACCGAGTGTCTTTCGGACCGGGGCAAGTCAGACGATTTTGAGTGCCTGACCTCAGTAACCTCTGGGGCCTATATGGGGAAAGGCGGTCCCTCAAGTTGACACTCAGTCAGTGAACACTGGTATTTCAAAGGTGATAAAGTAATTCTGAAGTGTGTAATTTAATTCAATGAATCTGAATTCCTAGTTTGGGGAATTACAATTTTAGAGGTATGTCTGGGTTACCCCACTGCAACTGTATCTGATCTCACAATTCTATCCTTCTTTTCTGAAGCTTTGCACTAAACATCCCACTTCTACTACAGCAGTGGCTGAAGAACTATAACACTCAGTTGTTGAGAGCAAGAGTCCAGGAGCACCTTAAAGACCAACATTTGTGGCAGGGGATGAGCTGTCGAAACCTCCTCCCCTGCCACAAATGTTGTTAGTCTTTAAGGAGCTCCTGGACTCTTGCTCTTTTCTATTGCTGCAGACAGACTAACACGGCTGCCCATCTTGATTCAGTTGCTGAATTTATGACAGACCCTTTAGACTAGAGTTGCTCACCTCCAGATGAGGCCGAAGAGCTCCCTGAAATTAAAACTGATTTCCAGATGACAGACATCAGTTTCCCTGGAGAAAATGGTTGCTGGGGAGGGTGGACTCTATGGCGTCATAGCTTGATGAGTTTCCTCCCCACACTTCCCCAAACCCTCCTCTCCCCTCCCCAGGTTCCAGCCCCAAATATCCAGGAATTTCTCTGCCCGGAGTTCACAGCCCTACGCTAGGCATTCTCTTGCCAGGGTGGCTGGTGCTGCTGTCCTAGTTCCCCCCTTAGCCGCCTGAGAAGGCCACTGTATCACTGAGACCCTGGGGTTGGCAACTTGCTTGTTGGATGCCACCTAGTGCACCCCGAGGTGCTGGTTAATCACACCATAGTAATAACCTGCACAGGAAGAAAATGGTAACTCTGGCCTATGTGACAGCAGATCCAGGAATATCAGCCATCACTAGGGTGGCCAGGTGGGGGGATGGGGGCTAGGGTGGCCAGATCCAGGCTGGGAGACTCCTGGAGATTTGGAAGTGGAGCCTGGGGAGGACAGGGACCTTAGTGGGACCACAGAGTCCACCCTCCAGTGCAGCCATTTTCTCCAGGGGGCAGATCGCTGTAGTCTGGTGATGAGGTGTAATTCCAGGGGATCCCTAAGTCCCACCTGGAAGCTGGCACCCCTAGCCATTACCCTTGTTTTGTTCATTTTCTAAACATTTCTCTTCAGTAAGGTATCCTTAAGTTAAAGAAACCAAGACTGTTGTCTTTGGTATAAGCTGTGGCCAAAGGTGTCATTGCTGAGCAGAACAGGACAGCTTAGAGAGACACGGTTTGTATTTCTCTAACTTGTTCAAGAGAGAGTTCCCATCTGCAGTGATGGTGGCAGAAGAGGCAAACTTCAGCAGCACTGGACTTCGAGGAAGTTCTCTGGAGGCTCAGGGGCAATTCAATGAATTTGCTCCTATGTAACCTGTAGGAGATGCAAAGCTGAAGCTGTGAAAGGCAGAGGAATGACGGCTCGAGTTCCTCTTTCGTCAGTGAAGCACTCTTCATGTCCAGTGCTTTGAGCGCTAAGGGTGAAGCACAGAATCCAGACTTTGCATCCATCAAGCAGAATTGCCAACCAAAGGCATTTCCATGTAAAACTTAAGGGGTTTTTTTTCCTTTCCATTTTTGGGTGAACATTTTAATATCTCCTTTAATTTTTTTTTGGGGGGGGGGGGGAGACCTTTGCACCCTTTTTATTATTTTCCCAGAAAAAGGAAAGGAAAAAAAGGTTCCCTATTTGCTCATTTCCAGAAGGTCATCTTTGAGATGTACCAGCAGCCCCCTTCATTTAGGGCTCTTCTTAACATTCATATTTAACTTTACTTTCATTCCATGCCCTTTATTAACTGAGCTCCTGGAGCTTGTAGCACATTTTAAACAGCAACACTGGGAGGATGTAAATGCAGAATAATGTATCAGGACTCAAATTTGCATGGTCAAATGTCAAAAAAATTAGGTCTTCCCCAGAACCATGTCAAGAGGAATAACATAAGTGGCCAGCTGAACAGCCAGCCTGCCATTATCAGTTAGTTCAGCCTGTCATCTCGGCCTGGGAGTGGAAGCTCCGGTCATTAGCTTTTGCTCTGCAGGGGAAGGCTGCAAGTCTTTGTCGTCTTCTTTTTTTTCTATTATATAATATATATAGGTCCTATTTTTAACACTCTGTGACAGTTTTTCACAGGGCATCCACAATGTTCGGTCTCTCCATGACACAGAGGTAGTGTTCGGGGGCAGTGGGGAAAAAGGTGAGGAGGGGCTGATCTTTCCCATCAACCCTCGTCAGCCGGAGCGTGCAGGAACCAAATTGCCGATTGGATAAATACTCATTTAGAGTAATCACTTTATTTCAGGCCTGTAATGACATTAACAAGCTTGGAATACGGGGAATTACATGAGCCAGAACAAATAATTGAATATTTTACTAACCAAAGAATGTGAGGCAAAGTCTGACTTAATGTCATGCCATTTCGGAAGCCAGCGCAAGCATGCAATTAGATAATAAGCCTAAAAAGCATAAAATTGACACTGCTAGTCCCCAAAAATTTAACTATTAATAGCAAAATGAATTCCTGTGAAACCAAACAAATATTGCTACATGGTAATTTTTTAATCATATTGATTAGCTGAAATGTTAGAGAAATAAAAACAAAAGGCAACATGGAGGTGGAAATTCAGAGGCAGTGATGTGAGACCCTCCCCCCCCCCCGGCCGCCCCAGACAAAGAGAGAGAGGGAAGCTTTGAAACAGGGCTGCCAACCTGCAGTGTGTGTGGGGGGGGGTGGAGTTCCCCCCAAATTACAGCTGATCTCCAGACTACAGAAGATCAATTCCCCCGGAGAAAATGGCAGCTCTGGAGGGTGGACTCTACGGCATTTGACCATACTGTGATCCCACCCTGGCCTCCCCAAGGTTCAATCCCCAAATCTCCAGGAATTTCCCAACCCAGAGCTGGCAACTCTACTTTGAGGAGAGAGTTCCTCTATTAGTTTTCCAAGGTCCCAAATGGAAATACTAGAAAAACACACTATTGTATACCACTCTGTGAGGGGGGGGGGGAGTCTTGAACATAATTCTGGGAGGACCTGTGGTTCAGTGGTACAGCATCTGCTTTGCATACAGAAGGTTCTGGTATCTCTAGTTAAAAGAAGCAGGTAGTATATAATGTGAAAGCCCTTAACTTGAGACCCTGGATAATTGCTGTTATTCAGGATAGACAGTACTGATAACAGACCACAGTATAAGGCAGATAGGAAGGGGCTGCGGCGTAGTAAGAGTATCTGCTTAGCGCTCAGAGACACCCAGGTTCAATCCCTGGCATTTATTTATTTATTTACTTCATTTGCTTCACCTTTCTACCCAAAGGAGACTGAAAGCAGCTTACATTGTCCCTCTCTCTCCTATTTTATCTCTTCTTAAAAGAACCAAGTAGCAGTTGACGTGGAGTACCTCAGTCTGGTGGAACTCTCTACCTGAAGACATCCATGCCCTGCGGGACCTTGTTCAGTTCCGCAGGGCATGTGAAACAGAGATAGTCCTCCAGGCCTATGGTTGAGAACAGCAATGGTTTTTCCATCTCATCTGGCCCAGGACCCCCGCCCCTTGGAGGAAGCGGCCACATGCAGGGCGCCATCTAGGACTGAAGGTTAATGGTTTCATCAGTTGACAGGAAACCAAAATTGTTGGTTGGGTTTTAATTTAATTAATTTATACTTTGAAATGTTTTAATGTATTTTAAATATGATCTACACCGCCCTGAGCGATTCGAGGAAGGACAGTTTAAAAGTTCAATAAATAATCATAATAACCTGAGACTCTGGAGAGCCTCTTGCCAGTCAGGGTAGACAATACTGATCAGGGCAGCTTCATGTGTTCAACATTACATCTACCTACCTGTCATCTTTAGCCTCTCTGACTCATTCATTTAGTGACAGAGGCTATCACTCCTTCACATTCATCAACAAATTGGGGGGGGGGGAGTTTGTAGTGGCAGCCAGGGAAGTATCTAGTTTAACATAGCATCATTGCTGGTGCCTTCTGGTTCATAATGCTTTCTAGTACTGGCTGACAAGTCTGAGAAATGTGTATTTTCAGACATTACTCATTCAGGAAAGGAGCTGATGTCAGAACCTGCAGAGAAATGTATTTTGACTTGCATAAATCTTCAGTTTTCACATGAATACAATGAAAATTCAGACCCAGAAGCTGTAGTTTATTTAGACATAAATACTGACTAGATAAAGGTCTCCTCACATGTCCACTTACAAATACAGATGGGCACAAACCACATTTTTGCAGTTCGGTTCATGGTTCATGGCTGAAGCATGAATTGAACCACAAATCCATATGAATCAGGAGGTTGGTTTGCGAACCAACCCGGTTCATACTGATTTGTAAGCGATTTAAAGTTTAAACCTCAGCTTTCTGCTCCCCGTGGCCATTTAAACCAAACAGCTGAGTGTGGGGAGTTTAAACCCCTGCTTTCTGCTCTTAACAAATCACCACAAACTGCATCGAAATTCATGACAGTTTGTGGTGGTTCTTAAGTTTGCTAACATTGCTTCTTGAACCACTGGCCAAAATTCATGCCAAACTTTAGTTCGTCAGCCAGTTCATGCCCATCCCTGTTTGCAAACATGCGATCAAAGCTTTGTGTGGTTTGCTTCCTTGAGGTGTGAATCCGCTTCGGGATATGTGTGAATAACAGTGGACCAATCACAGGTATCTTTTATACTCAATGGTCACCAGCCTTCATGATGAGGATATGAATGGGTGGGATGACAAAACCAGCCACCTGCAAATGATTGTGATCTTGGAGTCATTGTAGATAACTCACTGAAGATGTCGACTCTAGGGATGAGCACCAACTGGCTCATGAACATAAGTTTGTGATGAATTTTGAGCATTTCATGGTTTGTGAACTTCAGTTTGTGAACTGAAGAGCCACCACAAACATCCACAAATTTTAAGGCAGTTCATGGTGGTTAGTGAAGAGCAGAAAGCAGGGGTTTAAATGGCTCTGAGCCATTTAATCCCCTTTCTGCTCCCCACCACTGGGAAACCCCTGCTTTCTGCTCCCCATCATTTTCATGGGGAGAACCCCTGATTTCTGCTTCCCACAAAAAGTGGCAGGGAGCAGAAAACAGAAATTGCTCCGAATGATTTAAACCCCTGCTTTCTGCTCCCTGCCAAAAGTAGTGGGGAACAAAAGACACGGGGTTAAATGGTTCCAAGCTTTTGGCACAGAGCAGAAAGCAGAGGTTTAAATGGCTTGGAGGCATTTAAACCCCTGCTTTCTGCTCCCCATGAAATGTGGCATAAAGCATAAAGCAGGGGGTTAAATTGCTCACAGAAAGCAGGGGTAAAAAGCAGGGGTCATGAACCTCTATGGACAGGTTCAGTTTGTGAGCCAACCTCCCGGTTTATATCGGTTCATGGTTCAGTTTTTGATTTGGCCACAAAAATGCAGTTTGTGCCTGTCCCTAGTTGACTCAGCATGCAACCGCAATAAAAAAGGCCAACACTATGCTGAGGATTATTAGGAAGGGGAATTGAAAACAAACCAACCAGTATCATAATGCCCCTGTATAAATCTATGGTGCAACCTCATTTGGAATAGTGTGTACAGTTCTGGTCACCGCACTTCAGAAAAGATACCACAGCATTGGAAAAGGTGCAGAAAAGGGCAATGAAAATGATTAAGGGGATGGAGCACCTTCCCTATGAAGAAAGGTTAAAGAGGTTAGGGCTCTTTAGCTTGGAGAAATGATAATTGAGGGGTGACATGATATTGGTTTACAAAATTATGCATGGGACAGAGAAGGTAGAGAAAGAAGTACATTTCTCTCTTTCTCACAATAGGAGTACTTCTGGGCACTCAATGAAATTAACGAGCAGTAAGCTTAGAACAGATAAAAGGAAGTACTTCTTCACCCAAAGAGTAACTAACATGTGGAATCCACTGCTGCAAGAAGTGGTGGCAGCTACCAGCATAGACAGTTTGAAGAGGAGATTGGATAAACATTTGGAGCAGAAGTCCATCAGTGGCTATTAGCCACAAGATATAGATGGAACATTATATCTGGGGCAGTGATGCTCTGTCTTCTTGGTGCTTGGGTGGTAATAGTGGGAGAGCTTCTAGAGTTCTGGCCCAACTGGTGGACCTCCTGATGGTACCTGGGTTGTGACCACTGTGTCACACAGTGTTGAACTGGATGGGCCACTGGCCTGATCCAGCATGGCTTCTCTTATGTTCTTATATTTACAGATGTGCTGTAGCAGTATGGAATTGCACCACGAAGAAGGATATGGGTATGTGAAGAGAACCATAAAAATTTATATCTCTATTTTGTATTTAATCACTATAATACACACTATTATACTACACTGTTTTTGCTGTAGTGAATTCCCCCCTTAACATTCATTATATTTCCATAAAAAGGAAGTCTGATGTTATCATCACTGTTTTAATATACAAGTTAACTCATTTCTCAGCAGAAACTTTGTTTCTTTTCGAGTGGCAAGATATCACTCTCAATCTATTTAACATGACATTATAATTCAATATCTAACCTGTCTCTACCATAGGGATCCATATACATCCTATCAATTTAAGGGGGGAAATAGAAAAATTATGAAAATGATACCTACCTACTTATCATACTTAATATGCACATACATATAATAACATGTCAATCCAAACAGGAAAGTCTGGCATCATTTTGTTCTAGATGATGATTCTCTAGGCGAAGGGAGTTCCACAACTGTGGGACAGTCATCAGGAATACATGTCTGAACTTGATGTGTCCTTGCTAATTAAGCTAGGCAGAAGGATGTTACATTGAAGTTAATATTGGAACAAGAGTGGAGGGATGGGGGTAATAAATGAGGCATATATTGATTTGATAATTTCTGCTTTATCTTGCTCCGATTACCAACCTAAAGGTGGAGACTGATTTCCAGAGGTCATTGCACTGGAGGAAATAGCACAGAACACACACATACATGCATTCCTATTTTTCCCTCAAAGTGATGTAATGCTAATGGTGACTTTTTCTCCCACTGGCCACTAGAGCTGGGGCAGGGGATGCCTCTTCTTGGCAAGAACCCAGCATCCTTACATTATACAACTATGCCTTGCCTGGTGGTCATACTGTACAACTAGACCATAGTTTCCTCAGTTAGAGGCTGCCAGGGGAAGGGAAGGAGGAAAAGCTAAAGACAGGCAGGCAGATAAAGTTAGGTTGGCTGGTGGGTAGGAAGGAGAGAAGGAAGCAGGAAAAGAGGAGAGGTTATTGGGGCTTTCAGGGAAGAGAAAGAAAAAATAGTAGGCAAGGGGAAAATGAGATGCCTTCTGCAAGTCCTTGTGGATTCTCCACTTGTAGTTAGATGTTTAATACAAATAGTTATAGTATTGTATGGGTGCATTTGGGGTGGTACAGGGGGTGTACAGTAGTCATGTAGAACTTTTGGTTGATAGTAATTGCAAATGTGGCTCTCTGTAAAACATGAAATGCCATTGGTCTAAGAGGAGGAGGAATATGCAATGGGTTCCTTTAATGAGGTCAGAACTTCTCACATGATCCTGGTGGAGCAAGGAAAAGTGGTGCCATTGCAGTTCCCAAGTCACCAGGGCCGTGTGAGAAGGGAGCTTAGTTGCATTCCCTTGCAAGGCTATCATTTGCATGAGGAGGGGCCATGGCTCAGTGCTAGAGTATCCGTTTGGCATGCAGAAGGTCCCAAGTTCAATCCCAAGCAACTCCAGTTATAAAGGATCTGGTGATATGAAAGACCTCACCCTGAGACCCTGGAGATGTGTTACCAATCTGTGTAGACCATACTGACTTTAATGGACCAGTATAAGGTAGCTTCATCTGTTCATGTGTGTGCATGTGATTTAATGTCACCTGTAATTTCCCTAGGAATTATCTTAGTCACTGAACTTTGAGGATCTCTGTAGGACAACTTCTGTGAATCACCTTTATTGCGATCTTCTCAGATTCAGTACTGCTTACAAAACTGTTTACAATAGCCAGGGCTCTTTTTCAGCAGGAACGCACTGGAACGCCGTTCCGGCTGGCATCCAAGCCTGCCCCATCCCCTCCCTGCCGGGCCTGAGCAGTTCAAACTTAAAGGGAAAGTTCCTGCAGAGAGCCGGCAGGAAAAAGACCCACCCAGCACTTTCTCTTTAAGTGCAGAGAGCCAGCAGGAGAAAGCCCTGCCCAGAGATTAAGCACTGGGGCTGGGCTCTTTGCACTGAAAGGCCTGGCTCTGCATTTGGCTTGCTGACGTCGCGTCGCTCTCCCTGCTCTGGTAAGTGCCTCCCTCATCTCTTTTCTTTCTCTCCCCCCACCTTTCTTTCTTTCTTTCTTTCTGTCCGTCCTTCTTTCTTTCTCTCTCTTTCTCTGTCTCTTTCTTTCTTTCTTTCTTTCTCTCACTCTCTCCCTCCCTCCCCTCCCCTCTTCCTTTCTCTCTCTCTCTCCTCCACCTTCCTTCCTTCCTTCCTTCCTTCCTTCCTTCCTTCCTTCCTTCCTTCCTTCCTTCCTCCCTCCCTTCCTTCCTTTATCTGTCTGTCTGTCTGTCTGTCTGTCTTTTTCTTTCTTTCTTTCTTTCTTTCTTTCTTTCTTTCTTTCTTTCTTTCTTTCTTTCCTTCCTTTCTTTTTTCTTTCTCTCTCCCCACTTACCTACCTACCTTCCTTTCTTTCTCTCTCTCTCTGTCCCCATATTCCTTCCTTCCTTCCTCTCTCTCTCCCCCTCCCTCCCCCTTCCTTTCTCTCTCTCTCCCCCACCTTCCTTCCTTCCTTCCTCTCTCTCATCTATCTATCTATCTATTTATATATCTATCTATCCATCCTTCTTTCCTTCCTTTCCTTCTTTCTCTCTCTCTCTCCCCCACCCAACTACCTGCCTTCCTTCCTTTCTCTCTCTCACCCACCTATTTTCTTTCTTTCTTTCTTTCTTTCTTTCTTTCTTTCTTTCTTTCTTTCTTTCTTTCTTTCTTTCTTTCTTTCTTTCTTTTTGTTTCATTTTGTTCTTTGTGTTTTTATTAAACAAAATATTGAAAAGGGGGGATATGAAAAAGCAGAGAGCCCAGAAAATGCTGGTTTTGATGATATCTTTAATTTTTTGAGAGTCTCTTTAGTTTTCTCATGGCATCTTTTGCTTAAGAAAAATAAGTTTGAAGCCTGAGTTCATTGTTGTGTCTTGTTGAGAATGGCTTGCAAATATATGTGTGTCTAAAGTCTGTATTAAAGTGGTTTGGTGCTTACTGCCATGCAAGGGAAAACATCTGAAAAAGTAGCTTTATTGTTGTGTGTTTGGAGAACACTTGACTGTTGCATGGGGGACTTTGGGGGACATCTGCAGAGAAACAGAGTTGTAATTAAAAATGAGCATGGTCAGCAGCACTTTGGAGATTGCCTGTTTTGTGAAATTTTAAAAATGGGCAGTTTCTGATGAAGATGATTGTCCCTCTTCTCCTGTCACTGGGCTGATATCTGCCTTTAATGGGCCAGCAAAGTTGATGTTCTTAAACCTCCTAATAAGAGAGATTTCTGCTTCTGAGGAGTTGACTTCCAACGATTGGTGATCTTGTGATGGTAGTGATACTTTTATGTGGTAAAGACCACCTGTTAACAGGATAATTTTACCTGTGGGACAGACTCTGCATGGTAACCACTCCACTGGTACATAATTGCTTGTAAAAAGTATTATAGTGTAATAATTCAGGTGGGTAGCCGTGTTGGTCTGAAGCAGCAGAACAAAGTTGGAGTCCAAAGTTTCATCCAAGTATAAGCTTTTGTGTGCATGCACACGTCTTCCATCTGAAGAAGTGTGGGTGGCACATGAAATCTTATACCTTGAATAAAATTTTGTACTTTGAATAAAATAGTTCACAAACTATTCTCGTCCAGTGCATCCATAAACCTAGAAGAAGAAGAGATTGGATTTATACCCTGCCCTTCACTACCCAAGGGAGTCTTGGAGCATCTTACAAACTCCTTTCCCTTCCCCTCCCCACAACAGACACCCTGTGAGGTAGGTGGGGCTGAGAGAGCTCTGACAGACACTACTCTTTTTCAAGAACAGCTCTGACAGAACCATGGCTTGCCCAAAGTCATCCAGCAGGTGCAAGGGGGGGAGTGGGGAATCAAACCTGGTTCTCCCAGATTAGAGTCCGTGCACTTAACCACTATACCAAACTGGCTCCTAGGGTTGTTCTGCCAGTGAGCTAGGGTTGCCAACTCCAGGTTGAGGAAATCCCTGGAGATTTAGGAGTGGAGGGTGGGGTTTAGGGGAAGGAGGAACCTAAACAAGGCTTAATGACATGGACTCCACTTTCCAAAGCAGCCATTGACCTGATCTCTGTAGTTTGGAGCTCAGTTGTAATTCCAGGAGAACTCCAGACCCCACCTGTAGGTTGGCAACCCTAAAAAATCATATTCAGCATACTAGTTCTGCAGGAAGGCAAGCTGATTTCCATGGGAACCTAACCTTTAGGAATTGATTCCAATCCAGTGTGGCAATAATTGTTGGACATAAGATATTGGTTCAGGCAAGATTTTGTATAGATGGGACAGAAAATAATGTATTTATTGGTTTTGTCAAAACTGTTTTGACAACAAGGTAAACAGAATAAGAAGCAAAAGGTGGATGTGGCTGGATGACCACACTTCTGGTAACATCGGGTGTGGCCTAATATGTTAATTAGCTGTGCTGTCAGGGGTGTGGCCAAATATGCTAATGAGTTCCTGCTGGGCTTTTTCTACAAAAAGAGCCCTGACAGTAGCCATCTGTTTTAACCCTTTGTTCTTTGTGCTGAATGAGCAGTCACCAAAACTGTATAGCATTGTCTCTGCTCCCTGAGTAGAACTTCTGAAACCAAAAAAACAGAGCATATAATGAATAACAGATAGTCTTGCTTACACATGAATAGTCTTGCTTGCATGAAAAATGTGAATATCCACATCATTTTTCAGCAAGCAGAAGCATTTAGAAATTCTCCTAGAAGAAAAGCTGAGGATAAGGACTCTTTTTGAGCTTTAGGTATTCATTTCACCACTTACTTAAATGGCTTTCTTTCCCTTGAAAATTTTGATGGGCTCAACTTTGAAAATGTTTTCTTGGTCTCCCTCGAATCTTTCATGGACTTTTTATTTATTATTTTGACTTGGGCACTTTGCTTTTTTCTCAGTTTAGAAACTCAGGAAATGTAATAGCAATCAAAACCTAGAAATGGCCATTTGAGTGGCATTGATATTGTTATTTATTTAAGACTTAGCATTTATATTGCACCATCTCTGTGTTTGAAGTACTTTACATGTATCGTGGCACAAATCTCTAGCACAACCACTAAATCGGTAGTTGGGTTGCATCTAAGTATCTGCAGCAGAGTGTAGCCCAGTAGCTCTATGGAACAGTTGTCGGTGTACAGTAATGCCTTCCACCCTTAGGTTTTTGAAGGGCCAGGTACAAATTGCCACTCTTTCATGGAAGCTCATGTCTGTCTCTTTCAGCCTAACCTAACTTGCAATAACATACACTAAATAATGCACTTTCAATCCACTTTCAGTGTACTTTCCAACTGGATTTTGCCAGTTCAGACAGTAAAATCCAATTGGAAAGAGCATTGAAAGTGGATTGAAAGTGTATTATTTAGTGTGTGTGATTGCAGCCTCACAGAGTTATTCTTGTGAGGATAAAATGGAGGAGGAGAAAAACACCTTATAAGCTATTTGGGGAGCATTCCAGAAGATCTAAATAAATAAACGGCTGCTCTTGGAGGGGGTCAGGGGACTCTTGGGACAGTGTGGGGAGCAAAGTAGGGCCAAAAGGTGAAAAAAAGGGACGGGACTCAATCCAACAAATAGCAGCAAACCAAAAGGGTCAAGCTAACAAAAGAATTATCATGAAAAATATAGACATTTATTAGGGTGTACACATAAATAAAACAAAATTAAATTAAAAGAGACAGTCCAAGTATCAGACATTTAAAACTAGGTTCCTAAAGAATTAATTGCAGTGCATATCAAACCAATGGATAAAACCTTTGACCATACACGTTTCGGCTCCTATAGGCCTTCTTCAGTGGCCAATATTCCTTATAATAAAGTGACACACATCCAAAAATGCATTCAGAATTTTGTATATACATATATGAATATATATAAGACCAGGTGTTGCTGTCTGAAATTGTAGGGGGGAGGGGAGAGAAAAAAACCAGATTACTTTTGTGCAAACAATAAATATATGTAATAATAGATTAGTAATAAATTTATGCTGGGATTACCTTGAATGCTATATATTTGCTACAGCTAGTAAAATAAGCCTGTGATAGTTTCGCGAACTCTCCAAATTAGTCTAAATAAACATGAAATAATCATAATTATTAGAGTTGAAAGTTAATCTGATGCAGAATTAATTTAGCCTAGAAGTATTTTCCCAAAAGATATTTAAACAGGCAACAGACCTGGTATCAAATGTCCCATTCATCAGTGATGTGTGTCACTTCCATCAAGTGAAATAGTCAGGTCACAAACTGCTGAGATTACAATCCTATATAGTGGACCCAGGGATGATGCAATCACCCCCATGTATTGCACAATGCTCTTAGCCAAGGAAGGGATTACAAGTTGGGAGGGGTAGATGAACAGGTGAACATTTTTTCAAAGGCAGCAGGTTCAATCCAGTTCTTCAGTCAGTCTTTGAGGAGATGTCTGTAAATGATGAATCCAAAATAACTTTCATCTTTGGAGAAGCTTGAGCCGGTTTGAATTTGTAGTCTGAACTGTTTCAATAATCCAGAATTTCAGCTGGTTTTCAGTGTGGCCCAAATCCAGGTAGTGATTAACAAGTGGAGCATTCCTTTTCTTTAATCTAATATGGCTCCTGTGTTCCCCAATTCTTACTTTCACTGGCCTTGATGTTAACCCCACATATCCCCATTCGATTGTGTAAATAATAGATTGACTTTTACAATTACAGAATGAATTAACATAGAAAGTTTTAGTCCTTGTAGAATTGTAGAAGCATTTTTAGCCTCAGCATAGTTACACACAGAATAGCCCCCACAGGGGAAAAAACCTTTAGGTCAATGACTCCCCCGCATGCAGCTGGTGTCCTTCAGTTCGGGAAGCCTGCTTCTAACCAGTACGTCTCTGAGATTTTTGGCCCTCCGGGCTGTGAACAAAGGAGGATTTTGGCATCTAGGGATGTTGGATAGAAGGTGCCAGTATTTATTTATAAAAGTCTGCACTATTATAGGTCTTCTGGTGGGAGGGGTAATTAGCAGCCAAAATGTTCCCCCTTTTCCGCTGACAGAAGTGGTTTCCATCAATGGAAAATAACCTTTGGATCCAGCCCATTATCATCATACTTTCAAGTATGTCATACTTGAGGGCTTCGAGGTTTTTATGATCTGTCCAAACCTTGAACGGGGTGTGTGCCCCTTCCAGCCAATGGCGCCACATAGTTAATGCCAGTCAAATGGCTGCAGCCTTCTTATTCTAAACTGCCCGGTTGCATTCAGTCTCTCCAAACTTTTTTGAAACATATGCAAGGGGGTGTAATTTCACATTTCCCCCTCTTGGAGGATTGCCTCCATGGCAACATCTGATGCATCTACATGCACAATGAATTTTTTATTTTTGTCTGGGTGCGCTAGCACATGGATTGGAGGTTCGAGGCTGCAGCACCCCCTACTTTTCCACAACCACTCCTTCAACCACAAGAGGTTCCCATGGGACTGGGTGGCCATCATCTTGTGTGAACTGGGCAAGGCATGGATTTTCAGTACAGTCACAGCTTCCATTCCTGTGAACCTCTGCATGAATGGAAGCTGTATCCATGTGCATCCATTCATTTTCCAGTTCACACAATATGACAACCACATGGACTGGGTAGTCCATGGGGACTTGCATGCTCCCCAGACACATGGCTTGCAGGGTTCTGGTTTGCAGCTAGTCTCGCAGCACAAAACCAAATCACCATATCTCCTTTTGAGAATATCCTCTAGAAATAGTACACACAGGACCTTAAAAATGGTAATGTTAGTTTCCCTGCACCCTGTATCTTTTCAGCATGGTTTCTTTCTGTGGTCTCAGTTTTGCTGGTAAATCCAAGGCTGTGGGAAGACATAGTACAGCCTGAATATGCCTTGGTTTGATTTTCTAATTTTAAAAAATGGTCTAATTTTTGCTACAAATGAAATGACGTAAAGGTTTGTGGAAGCAATCCTACTTGAATGTGACTCATGCTGTTTGGTAATAAGTTTCTTCCAAGCAGTGAAATGGAAGAGAGTTTAATTTTCTGGCACTTGGAGAATCTGTGACTGTTTAGGGGGTGGGAGAGTGATGGGAAATGTATTTGATGTTTTACACCGTATGTATTGGTGTAGCCATATTGCTAAATAAGGTCCATAATTATATCAGCATAAATAGTGATATAGCAGCTTTCAAACATCAAGGATTTTTTTTAAAAAATCATCATGCTAACTCCCATCTTAAATGTCTGTCAAATTCTTGGCTCCGTTTCTCCCCCACTCTCCTCCAAGTCGAGTGTATCTATATTTCATATGCAAATTCTTCAGTGAGTGATTTCCCTGTTTTGTAAGCTAGACTGCACCTGTAACATGTGGGATTGAGTTAAAAATGACAACCCGACAAGCACAAAGCACATTAGCTTGACAAACCCAGCCTCTAAAAATTAGTCTGGGCCTGAATTATTAAAATAACAAGGAAGATTTCACTCAGCTGTGCAGAAATCTTCCTAATTGTCCACTTTAGCCAAGTTCTTTCAGACTTCACAGTCGGTCAATGGGACTGGCAAATTCCTCAACTCCCATTAGAAGAGAGCTCGACAGCGGTTCAGCTGCCCTCATTTATTTTAATAACCTGCCAAGCAGACATAAAAACAGGGAAGCAGAAGGTGACAACATGACAGGAACCCGGCTCGTCAGAGCTACATTCTAATCTAGTTAAACTACTTTCTGCCTTTCATTTCTTTTCGAGTAAGTGGCGAACTAATTGTCAAATTACTAATTCTGTTGGCATTAATATCAATACCGAGGCAAGGGAAGCCCAAACAGATCAGCCTCCATTCTATCCTTCCTTTGGCAGCTGGGAGGGGTTGGGAAAAAAAGAGTTCGTAAATCACAGGATGAGATTGGCAGAACTTCTCAAGTTTTGCATTGTGAGTAGAAACTTGCAGTTTCACAGACACACGTCCTGGGGAACTTTCAGCCTGTTCACTAGACTTCAGCTAGCCTGCATTATCTCATTGGACTAAGGAAGAATAATAGATGCCTCCTGAACAACTGCACTCCTGTTCAAGGTATGAAAAGTTACAACAGATTTATGGCAGCCAGTGTGATATAGTTCACCTTATCCTGTGTTCAGATCTCTGCTCTCCCATGGAAGCTTTCTTGGTAACCTTGGCCAATCACTGTCTCAACCTACATTACCCTAAAGGGTTGTTGCGAGACTAAACTGAAATGGAATGTTTAAATATTTTACATGCAAATCAATTACGTAGCTTAAATAAGATTGTGTTGTATCTTAGATGAGGATCCATAGCACCAGGGAATGCTTTTATGGGAACAGCCTTCTGCTACAGCTACACAAACACTGGAATAATCAGTTCAGAAACAGGAGGAGGCCAGGACTGGTAGCCAGGTATAGGGCAGTCTCTAACCAGAAGGGATGTCTCCTTTGGGATGAAGGAAGGCTTCTGACATGGCTAAACAGAGTTGTTGGATACAAGCTATTAACTTTTTGATTTTCTTTTCTAGAAAGCTCACTTGCTGTTCTTTGCAATTCCCAGAAGGGCTCTATCTCCAGGCACATTTTAAAAAAAGAAGATAGGATTGACTGAAATTTCTTTGGATGCACATTTCAGCCTCAATCAATCAATCAATCAATCAACATTCTGCCCATGATAATATGCTTTCTAATTATTATGGACAGACTATATAAATATTATATTAAATTATGGGCAGACTATACTTATATAGTCCCTGGGGGCCCATCTTTTTCTCTGACCTAGACGTTCCCTCCACCTTCTCTTCTTTTTATGTAACATCTCATGTTCAAACTAGATGCCACTTTAGGGAATCCTGAATCCTGCCCATGCAAGCCCACAACGGTGCCCTTCAGGTGCTGCTCTGGTTCAAGAAAATGGGGCTGGTGGAGGCCAGGGGTCCCTCCTCCCACAACACCACGCAGCCCCATAGCCAGGATTCCCCCCCCCCTCGGAGGGGGAGGCACAGGGTACCAGGACTGCTAATTAAATTATATTTAAATTAAATTAATGGAACAGAGGAGAGAGAGGGAGTGGGGAAGGGAGAGGACTGGAGTAGTAGCTGTTACCGTGGAAGAATCAGACTTTGCTCTTCGCTCAAGGGCAACCATGGAGGCAACGCACTGGGCAGGTCTTCTCTGCCTTTAACGGATGTAATTGTTACCCTGTCACAGGGTCTCGGTGCGGCTTCCGCAGCAGATACAGCATCTGTTCAGTGAGTTTCCTTCTAGGCCATTTCCCCACCCCCAGAGGAGAGAGCAGGGTCTAATTGTAACAGGCTTCCCTCCAGGTGCATGGGGAAAGAGTACACTGTTGGTGTAGTGGTTTGGTCCAGCAGTTAAGTGCGCAGACTCAAATCTGGGAGAACTGGGTTTGATTCCCCACTCCTCCACTTGCAAGCCATAGTTCTGTCAGAGCTGTTCTCTCAAGGACAGCTCTGGAAAGAGCTCTGTCAGCCCCGCCTACCTCACAGGGTGTCTGTTGTGGGAAGGGGAAGGGGAAGGAGTTTGTAAGCCGCTCTGAGACTTAGAGTGAAGGGCGGGGTATAAATCCAATCTCTCCTTCTTCTTCTTTAAAGTTGGAGCATGTCATGGGAAAGGACTCCTCTGACCCGACCCACCGCTGTCATTCAGCCAGCAGCTGCTTTGATGTTGCAAACTTTTGGCAGGGGCTCTCTTGTGCTCCTCCTGGCTCACACACTTCCAAGCCTGAACACACTCAGGTGCTGCATGCCTTTCCCAGCAGAACCCTCCTCTCTCCTCTCTTGCCCAGGCTGCAACTTAGTCAAACTTTCCTGGGGCTGGAAGGGAGGGATGAGTGAATGGGTGTGCTACAGAATTGATGAGGGCGCAGCCCACAGCACCCCGCCCCCCCCCCCCCACTGGCTACAAGCCTGGCACCACATGGTCCAGTCCAAACTGGGCTCTGCGATGCTTGGGGAAATTGTTCCTTGTGTCTCCAGGGAAAGCAAGTTGGGTTGGGGGAACTCATACCCAACTTGCTAAAAAATAGTACCTCTAGTTTGAGCCCCATTTTAGCTTGTGGGCCTTCAGATAAGGTGCTTTTGTCTTTCTCTTAAACATTTTACAACATCTAGATATTGTTGTGAGTTTGGTGTTTGATTTCTGGGAATGGGTTTAACCTATGAACTTGGCCTAAAGGGTCCTGCCTGGGGGGGCTTCAGAGCCTATGACAAAAGAACAGTACTGTTGCTTAATGGTTGCAGATACCTCTGGAATGCCTTAACTTGGCCTTAGCTGTCGAGAGATGCCTGTGTTCAAGCACCCACCAGGGCTCGCAGGATTCTTGAATTGAGGGAAAGGTACAAATGTGATGTGTGTGCAATGTTAGGGATGGGCACGGACCGGGAAAAGGAAGTTTGTCCTAGTTTGTGGTTCGTGAGATCCCACGAATCAGAAACTGGAACAAACCTCCCCTGGTTCTCAAACTGGTTCGGTTTGTGGATCTTCCCTTGCCCCTTTCTGTTGGCGGTGGCTCCCTGAGGCCAGCAGAATGGGGGGGGGGGGGAGTTTTGCACCAGCCATTTAAAGGGAACGTTCCCCTTAAATGGCTTTTGCAAGTGGGCGCTGCACGAGAGTGAAGTCCAAGGAGAAAGTTCACTACCTCCGGGTGAACTCGCTGCTTGGATTTCACTTGGCTGCAGCGCCTGCTTGCAAAAGCCGCTTAGTGAAAATTCCCTTTAAATTCTCTCAGAGCGCTCTCAGCCTCACCTACCTCACAGGGTGTCTGTTGTGGGGAGAGGAAGGGAATGTCATTGTAAGCCACTCTGAGACTCCTTCAGGTAAAGAAAAGCAGGGTATAAAAATCAACTGTTCTTCTTCTAAATGGCTTTTGCAAGCCATTTCAGTGATCCCTCCCCCTCTTCCAAGCTGAAATAGATGCAAGCCATTACAGCGATCCCTTTCACTCCCCCACACTTGGAAGTGGGTGGGGGAGAGAAAAAGGGATCACTGAGATGCTGAAATGGCCTGCAAAAGCCATTTAAAAGGAACATTCACTTTAAATGGCTTTTACAAGCCATTTCAGTGATTCGTTTTGCTGAAATTGCTTCCAACTGGGATGGCCTTTAAGTTGCTTCCAACTGAGAAGGCCATTTAAATGCCTTCCTAATTAATTCACTGAGTTGCACCACAGCCACGGCACGACTCAGTGAGTCAACTGAGAGGGCATTTAAATGCCTGGAGGTTGGCAACCCTATTTAGGGTACAGGATCTCTCTCTGGGGATCTGACATGGGGTAGCATATTGTGCCCCACACTGGAGTGCTTCTTTGCCTTCCCCTGTGCTTAGGGTGGCGAAGCTGAAGTGATCCCTCGCCTACAGAGGTCGATTCCCCTGGAGGAAACGGCTGCTTTGGAGGGTGGGCCACAGGGCAGCCTGTCCGTGCTGAGCCTCTTCCCCTACTCAGATTCTTTCCCTCTCCCAGGCACTGCCCATAAATCTCCAGGAATGTCCCAGGCTGGAACTGGCAACCCTCCCGGTGCTCTGCTTATAAATTATGTAAATAAAGCAAATATTACAAGATGCCATGTGTCCCCAATGCTCTGTGCATCAAAAATGACCTGTATAGGCAGGGGTCCTTTCGTAGAAAAAGAGGTGCAGGAGCTCATTAGCATAACTCATTAGCATAACTCATTAGCATATGCCATGTCCCGTGACATCACCGGGAGTGTGTCAGAAAGGGAATGTCAGTTTCAGCCCCATTATACCCTATGGGCCATTGAAACCAATGGCAAAAACTCATAGGGTATATGAGGGGCTGGAGGAAAGGGGATTTGAGGGAGAGGCTCCAAACTTGCAGGGTAGCTGCTGGGGCCTCTCCCTGAAATACCCACCAGGTTTCAAGAAGATTGGACCACGGGGTCCAATTCTATGGGCCCGCAAACAGGTTGTCCCATCCCCTCCATTGTTCTCTATGGTGGGAAAAATGTTACCTTTTTTTCTACCATAGAGAACAATGGAGGGAATGGGGGCAACCTGTTTGGGGCCCCGTAGAATTGGACCCCCTGGTCCAATCTTCTTGAAACTTGGTGGGTATTTGGGGGAGAGGTCCCAGCAGCTACTCTGCAAGTTTGGAGCCTCTCCCTCAAACCCCCTCCCCTCCAGTCGCTTTTAAAGTTGCTGCCGAATTTCAGTGGCAATTCGGCAGCAGGCTGAATCAGATCAGAGAATCTGATTTGGCCCATGGCTGCCCTAGTGGCCACTCCTGAGCTGGCGGAGCTTTGCTCCGCCTTGCTCTGGCCCCAACGGACCCCTACATATAGGGTTAGGCCTGCCCTGGACCCTTCCACCACTGGATGAAGTGGAGAGCAGGGAGCATTTCACTTGGGCTTGTTTATTCATGGACAAAAGTTATACCCTGCCTTTCTGCCCTCAGAAGGGCCATCAAGGCAGCTAACAATTTAAAACATACATAATAAAATAACACTTTAAAACCATTAAAATCAATCCCCAAAATACATCATTAAAACAAATTAAAAACAAAGTTAAAGTATGTACAAAGACATTAAAACAGCAATTAAAACATTGGTTACATTATGTTAATTTAGTTGGAAACAAGCATGTTAGTAGCTTGTTGAGAGCACTGTTCTTCTCAGAAGGTCCAAAGATGCACATTTGATACAGAACAATGGTTCCCGTTAGAATGATTAAAACTGGTGGTAGGCAGATCCTTGCTGGGTTTGATTTGGAGTAGGATTTGGAAAATTAAGGTATTTTTGCTGGGGATAAATTACAAAATAGCTCTTTGGTGAGCTACCTCTGAAATCCAGAAATACCTGTTGCTTCTAGGGTTGACAACCTCCAGGTGGGACCTGGAGACCTCCCAGAATTACAGCCAATGTCTAGACCAGGGGTGGGCAAACTTGCTCAGCGTAAGAGCCACCTAGAACAGGGGTGGCCAAACTTGCTTAACGTAAGAGCCGCATAGAATAAACATCAGATGTTTGATAGCCATAAGACGTGAACAAATATTACCTGCTTTTATTGGAAAATAAGCAAATTTGCTTTTTATTAACATTAAATGAGACTGCCAAAAATAATAACAAAAGGGGTAAAAGCAGATATTGATAGTGATATTAATTTGTCCAACAATATTTGTTTGCTAATGATATTTAGCTTCCCCAGCCGCCCTGCCAGGAGCCACATAATATATGTGAAAGAGCCGCATGTGGCTCCCAAGCCACAGTTTGCCCACCCCTGGTCTAGACCACAGAAATCAATTCCCCTGGAGGGTGGACTGTATGGCATTATACCCCTCCGAGGTCCCTCCCTCCCTCAAACTCCATCCTCCCCAGGTTCAAAGCTAAAATGTTTAGGAATTTCCTAACCTGGAGTTGGTAACCAAGTTGCTTCCAGTCACAGTATACCTATGCACGCAGCAGGTGGTGTCAGACTTCAGATGCAGGATTGGAGACTGTACCATAGGAGTGTGTGTATTGGTCATACTTTTAATACTCCCTGTCTAGAATAACTCTGAAACTTGAACACACATACACACAACAAACAAACACTCCAAGCACATTAGGAAACAGGTTGGATTGAAATCTGTGCTGTAGTTTTTTAAATTACATGGAGTTCTTTTTACATGGGGGGAATGGTCTCCACCTGCAGTGGTACAAGCCTGTGACCCACAAAGCACAGAAAAGTACCTCAGCAACACAAGAAAACGGTCCTTTAAAATTTAAAGAAAGAAATGCTGCTAAGTAGTAGTTTGGTGAGACCGTCTTCCTCTCCCTTCCCTGCTGTCTCGAGGGGGGGGGGAGAGGGGGAATTGCTAAAATTGTCCCAAATTTTGGGGACCTCCCGAAGATACTTGGGGAAAAAACCTCAAACTGTAGGAAGCGTCCTGAAAATTTGGGATAACGATTACATCCCCAAATCCAGATCTGAAATTAATCCAACTTTTTAAAATGTGCACACCCCTATTACTGGGTCTGATATGCAACACAGTTGGAGCACAGCCCTGTAGTTATATGTTATAAACCTGCCTGAGAGGAGGTTTTCCTGGGGCATGTACAGTGTAAAATGTAACAAACCATGGCTCTGGGTTAATATTTACATCAGTTATGTGTGTCTTTCTGAATAAATTTTGTTCTTCCTCACTTATAAAAAGTGAAGATTTCTATTTTTGGGGTCTAGTTCTTTTGGCTAAGAAATGAGTGGTGCACTTATCTTTTGGGATTTTTTTTTGGAGGGGGAGAATTTTTGGCCACTGTGTGACAGAGTGTTGGACTGGATGGGGCCCCTGGCCTGATCCAACATTGGCTTCTCTGATGTTCTTATGTCCTCTTGGGTTGCGAGGAGATAGCGGAGAGCTTTAACTTTTAGAATTTTGTTGTTGTTGTTTGGAGAAATTTGTTGTTTTATGGAGAATTAATCCTCTTGGGTTGAGGGAGCCATAATAAGAAGTTGAAATGAAGGCGTGAACCACTACCGTACAATCTTCATTGTTGTATAGCTGAAATAAAGGAGTTAAGTAATATTTGGATTGTGTCTTGTTTGTTTGTTTGTTCTACATGGGATTTTGCTTCTTTTGCACTAAAGATAAAACATCTCTTGCAATTCAAAGTAAGCTGACAGTTAGCAATATTCCTGTCGATTTGACTCATTATCTATCCCTCAATTACCAATCAGTTATCAATCCTCGCATGGGAGGGCTTATACCCAGTCCTAGGTTCTGTCCCCTCAAGCCTTTTGTTTATTAAAAAAAATCCACTGAGGAGCCCGATGCAATGCAGTAGGTGGGAAATTGTGGCAGGAAAATCCTGTGGGTGGGGTCTAGCCATCAGGAAATCCAGCATAAGGCATGAAGCTGTATTACACTCACTGTGACCATTGGTCCATCAAGGTCAATATTTTCTACTGTGATTGGTTGTCCAGGGTCCCAAGTGGGGGTATTTTGCATCCACTATTACTGTATCCTTTAAATGGAGATGCTGAGGATTGAACCTGGGACCCAATGTTTGCAACACTGATGCTTTACCACTGAGCAACGGCCCGTCCCCTCTACCACCTTAGGACTCTGCCACCTTATCATGCCACTTAACTTGACCAGGACAAAGTCAATAGATCATTTGACACAAAATTGCATCATGGGAGAAACTGCATCTCTATTTTTTTGGTAGAAAGCTTCCCAGATATGTCATACCAGTGTTCAGAAAGATATATATATCCCTAATAAGGTCAATTCCCAGCTCCCTGAAATACTTTAAAAGGAAAAGGGAGAAAGTCCCTATGACTTAAATAGGAACTCCCCTTTTGGAAGGCAGGTTGAAAAGAAAAGAAAAGAAAAGAAAGGGCAGGTATGGAGAGACTTAGCTTGCTATTAGCATGTCTGCTTTCCGTTTCAAACATTTAAAAGCTTCTGTTTTAAATTAAGATAAACATGTCCCCAAACAGCTGAGACGTGCATGCCACAGAACAATTAAGGAAGGATCAAAGAGTCCCGGCAGATAAAACTCTGCTGGATGTGGTAAAATAAACAGGGCTTAATCCCTTTATAACTTGAGTAAATAAATACAGCTTTAATTCAGATACAGTTTTGCCTCCAGGTTACCCTGTTCTGTTAACACCTATCTGTCAGCAGTAATACCATGTAAATGAGCCACTCTGAGCTTCCCCCTTGCATCTCCCTTAATCCTCTTCCATTCTTCTAATCATTCTACACACACAGGCCAGTATCTATTTTCATCTGGGAAGATAAGATCTCCTCAGGAGGAATTAAAGAGGGCTTCCACTTAGCCCGGCAGCCGGCCTCTGCTTGGCTGTGATCTGGGGCTGGAGGGATTTCTCATTCTGCGTGGGTGCCGGCTGGATCGAAGACTTGCACTCCTGCCTACTGGATTTTTAATCCTCCTGCAACCAATGTTAGGAGCTCCACTTATTTGAGATCTTTGATTACTCAGAGCTTTTCCCTTTGATTGAATGAATTTCTGAAGACAGTGTGTGACTGTTGATTTCAAGTTAGTGGTTTTTAAGTAACTACTGGAAAAATAGATAGGGGGGGAAATAACTGCAAGATTAAGTTTTACAGTCTCGCTTTTTAAAAATTGACATTTGAAGTTTGCTTATATGTACACAAATGCACCCCCCCCCCCCCCGGATTTCCCATACAGAAGAATTCAAACAAACGGGTGTTCTCCTTTGTTTGCCCTGTATGGGCATTAAAAAAAATCACACATCAAGAACTTGTAATTTTTTTGTTCTCAATGGTGTGAAAAAAGAGCCTGAAAATATAGCTGCCTGCACATTATGTTTATGCTTTTTTCTGACACAGAAGTGACATCCCAGTGTAAGAAATTAATAACGTTGAAGAGTAGTAGTTTTGTTTGCCTGAAATTCATTCCTTTGTTGAGACTTTACGAACACATGAAATGGCCTTACACAAAATCAGGGCGTGGGTCCATCCAGGTCTGTATTGTCTACTCAGACTGGCGCAGCTTTCCAAAGTCTTTCACATCAGAGGTCCCTTAATCTGGAGAGATTTTGGACCAGAGTGAGAGGGGAATGTAAAGTGAATGTGCTGTGTTCTATTTCCAGGGTGGTTCTTGAGACCATTGGCCCACCCAGCCCAGGATTCTACGCACTGGCCTTTCCCAGCTCTGCTACCAAAATCCTCATTTGATGAAGCTGGATGGCTCTGACCTTCTGTATGCAGCGTTCTGCTACTGAGCTATTGTTTTTCATTAGGGCTGCAAAGAATCTACCAATAGGCTAATTCTTCATCAGAGGGTATAAACAGTGAATCCCTTGGAGATTAGTGTGTGTGTGTGTGTGTTTTTGTGTGTTTGTGTGAAGATGTATAGCATAGATTTCTTAAAAAAAAAAAAACTTACCAAATGCTCCAGGTTTGGTCTGGGTTCCAATCCACTGAATTCAAGCACACAAATTACATTAGCTAGTAACAGAAGACGGAAACTGCTTGAGTTAATGGCTGACTCCTGCTATTGAAATGAACGCACCCCTTTTCCTACCCAGCACGTGTCTGAAGCAGATAACTATGGGGAGGGCACAATGAGGTGGTGATAAAACGAGTTTGCATAATAAATAATGATTTACATAATAAGTCACCATCCCAGCTCATCCACTTTCAAGCCAAGTTCTGGACTAAAAGACAAAGAAAAGAGACATTAAATGAGACACGGATTGATTAAGCTAGCACAGAACAACTGGAAGGAAATCAGCCGGTCATTAATTTCTTTCCACCGGGAAAATTCTTATCAGTATGCAATTAGTTGGATGAGGCTGATATTCATGATGGGTATCAGAGTACAAAAGGTTTGCCAGTGAGATTCCTTGGTGATCAGGGGATGACAACTGGAGCTTAAGTATACCACATACCACAGATTCAGTAAGCCAAGCTTTTCTTTCCGGCAACCGACCTTTGTTTGCCTAGTGACAAGCGACTTTTCAAGAGGACCCAAGTAGCTTCATGTTGGTCCATGCACTAGGGCTGCCAAGTCAGCTCGGGGGGCGGGGGATCCCCCGCTATAGGGGTTCCCGATCCGCCGGCCGGCATTCGGCCGGCGGGGGGAACCCTGCCCCAGAAGTCGTCCGGTGAGGACGACTTCCCCCGTGTAATGACGTCACCTCCGGGTGACATCATTACGTCATCGTGGCGCGCACACAAAGCGCACGCACCAGAAGAGCTCCCGGGGGTAAGTCGCCGGTACTTGGCACAGGTCTCCCTACTTCCCTACCATGCACAGGTCTCCCTACTTCCCAGAGGAGTCCTGGGTCAGTCCCCAGACGGCTTCCTGGCAAGAAGAGCATTTTGGTCTTACCCTGTGATGGTCGTCTGTCGCCTGAATCGTTGTCCAGATGGGGTGATCAGATCAGGCAGCACAAGCTGAACAGGAAATCTCCCCGCAGTGGAAGTGATACTGGTTAGATGAGCTGATTCGAATTCTTATTCTGCCGTGAAACTCCCTGGATGACTTTAGGCCAGTCACACTCTCTCTCTCAGCCTTGCCCAGCTCACGGAGCTATGGTGAGAATAAAATGTCTCAATTTCTGGCTCTGTTTCAGCTCCCAAATGTTAATCTTGCTAGCTCTCATCCAAATGTGTATGCCTGAGATTAATGGCCAGCAACCATCTATGCTCCTTCAAGAAATATTTTAGCTATCAAGCGAAGTCATTGAGTGAACTTCTTCAGCTATCTTCAGAACCATCAACTGCCCATCGCTGTCAGGCGCAAAGACACAGTGCTTGCTTTACACAACAGTGTTCTCATTGGAATACTGGCTTCCCAATCTCTCCCCCCCCCCGCCCTCCCCACCAGTGTTGTGTCACAGATATACTTTTGGAGTGTATCACCAAGTTGGAAGAGGCAGAAAATGATAACGTGTATGGAATAACACTGTTAGTTTTCTAAATCTGGATTCAAACTACACAGAGCAGGAAGAACAGATGACCCAAAAAGGCCTGCCAATTTGCTTGATTGTCTGCCATCAGATAATGAAGATTTCTTATTTTTAATAGATCTGCTCACAGCAGGTTCTTGGCAAAATGTTCTGTTGCTTATGCCAGTGCAGCTTGGCATTGCATATGGCACTAAAAAGAGCAACTTAGGCTGCTGCCAACTTTAACTCCGAACAAAGCTAGCATGGGTTTAAAGACATCATAAGGCCTAGCAGTTTCTTTAAACAGTCTTCTTTATTAACTTTGGGTTCACATGTGCCATTGTACATTTGAA
Organism: Lepidodactylus listeri; assembly: GCA_029233225.1. Classification (NCBI taxonomy): domain Eukaryota; kingdom Metazoa; phylum Chordata; class Lepidosauria; order Squamata; family Gekkonidae; genus Lepidodactylus; species Lepidodactylus listeri. The sequence goes on along the minus strand of JARCFY010000017.1, from coordinate 9,055,370 downwards.
GATCTGCAGCTGTATGTGTGAGACCTGGTGCCAGTGAAAAGCACTGTGTCTGAGGAGTGCATGTATGTACAAAGCTGGGGTATTGCCTGAGAGAATTCTTGTTTGCATAGACCACATGTACTTTGGGATAAAGGAATAGAAAGAGGGCTCTTCCCCAAAGTCCAAATCCCTTTTGACAGAGCTTCTCTCTCCTTTCAACTTCCTAGGGCTCAGTCTCCTGGGCTTTCTGCTAGCCTTCTCCACAACTCACTCCAGGAGGCTTCTTCTCTTGAGGCCTGGCATCAGGGCACTCTTAAACCTTTTGTAACTGGCACAGTTAGTAAGTGGCACCTGCCTTGGATATCTAAGCTGGTATCACCAGGTTTACCATTCTCCTGGTGGGGGCAGGGGATTCCTTGCTCCCTCCTGTTGTTGACCACCATTGCTCCAAGCAGCCGTGAGAGAGAAATTTAAAAATCCCAGCAGGGTGGCATGTGCTGCTACATTATGCAGGGTATGATGCAGGGTAGCTCTGTCACCAGATTCCTAGAGCTGTCTTATGTCACTTCTGGGTTTTCACTAGAAGTGATGTCGTGGCGCATGCGACATCTTGCTTCCCCATGTCCCCACCCTTGAGCCTCCTGCTGGTCACTAGGCCTGGGCTGATAACTCTAGGGATCACCCACCATTTGAACTCTTTCCCCAAGCCTGGTGTTCTTTCTCTGATGAGAGCCTGTCTGCTCTGCCACAAAATTTCCTTCCCTGTTCTTGTCCCTTTATAATACACTCTGCGAGCAGAGCGACTTGGCCTTGGCCAGTCATAAACCTGCCCAGCCAACCGACCTATATTATTGCCCCGCCATGAAGAAAGATGTTATTTTACCATGATCACTTTAGCCTCCCCTACAGTTGGGGGTGTAGGTGCATCTAATTAGCAAGCCCCTCCCCTTCCGGCATCCAGTGACACCTTTTACAACCAGCTAAAGTTTGACCACAGGAGCAAAAATACTTAATTTTAATTCACTCGTTTAATTAGTTTGATCCATTTCAGATGAGTTGTTCAAACTATCACTTTAACCCTCCACTTAGCATCTATTCTGTTTCATGCATAAAATGACATAAAATATTTCTTTGATCTTGGTGGGGGCTGGGTAGGGTTTGGGATAGGAGACACCCCCCCCCCGCCTTGAACTCTCATTGCCTGCTGCCACGTGGAGTGGCAGGAAAGAAAAAAAACCCAATGTCATGAGCACAATGACATCACTTCCAGGGGAGGAGGAGGTGGAGGAAGAAGAAGTGGAGGAGGAGGAGAAGATTGGCTCTATACCCTGCCCTTCACTACCCAAAGGAGTGGCTTCCAGTCTCCTTTCCCTTCCCCTCTCCACCACAGACACCCTGTGAGGTAGGTGGGGCTGAGAGAGCTCTTTCAAGAACTGCTCTTTCAAGAACAGCTCTGAAATAAGTTGTGTCTGACCCAAGGTCACACCAGCAGCTGCATGTTTAGGAGCAGGAGATCAAACCTGGTTCTCCCAGATTAAAGTCCGCGCTCCTAACCACCGCACCAAACTGGCTGTCAGAGCAGAGGCTAATGTCATGTACAGGAACTGTCTCTCTCTACTCCGTTTCCAGCTGCTTTAAAGGCTATGACTGTTTTTCACCATTGGGTTTTCTGTCTGTGATGACTGCTCTAAACTGGTTTTGTATTCTGGTATGGCTTGGTTCTTACTGCAAATCACCTGGTGTTCATCACAGGGCAGAGGTAGATTAAATATGACTTCCATTGGTCAGTCTGTGCCTACTGTGTTTTAACCTTCATCCCTCGGCTCCAGCTTCCATAACTGGCCCTGCGTTGCCAGCCTCCAGGCAGGGCTTGGATAGGGAAGAACTGGCCTCATTTGTTGCCCAGGTCCAGAAAATTGTCAGAAAGCTGGCATCATGCCAGTGGCTTGATGTAACTTCTGGTCATATCTGGCAGTGACATCACATCATTGATGTGACACTTTATGGTACTCTATGGTACTTTATGGTACTCTGTGGTAAAACCACATGGTTTTGTCTGAGTCCTAGAGTGTCATGCTGGTAAGAGAATGTCACTCCTTCCATCCCTGTATCCCTCCCTCTCCAGCTGGTTGCCAGCCAATGACAACACTGGGCCTGGAGTTTTCCAGGGATTACAATTTATCTACTGCGATCAGTTCCTCTGGACGAAGCATCAGCTTTGGAAAGCATCACCCCCACCCCGCTGAACCCCCTCCCCTCCCTAAACTCCACCCTGCCCAGGCACTGCCCTCAAATCTCCGGGAATTTCCCAAGACAGTTGGCAATCCTAAAGTGGCCTCAGGGAGCCTGGGCAGAACATGCACTCAGATTCTGGACTCAGCCATGGCTACCCACCGATCTGGCCTGCTCCGAATGGTTTGATTACACAGCTATTCAGTCTCTTATGATTTCTGCATTCATATGAATTCATTCCCTCAAATTGCCAGGTACAGAGGCTTCTGTTAACAGTTCAGAATCGGCTCCAAAGTTCTGTCTGTCCTCAAAACCGCAAGCGGGAACCCTCGGGAGAAAGGTGTAGTGTCATTTTTCTAGTGCACAATATATCGTTTACTTTGTGAGAAGCAAAACAGCTATGCTTTATTCCCTTCTCCAAAATACAGGTGACAGTGGCAGGTTATTTATAAAAACACATTGGGAGGTGAGTAATTCAAACTTTTGAGTCTTTATATTCTTTTAAATGTCATTTCCTCCCCTCAAGGCTGTTATCAAAATAATCTAAATCACTTTCTTTATATTAATCAAAGAATTACAGCACTTAAATTTGTAGTTGTCACTCACACAGAGTGTGCCTAAAGCATTTTGGAATTGTTCTGTGAAGTCTTTTCAATCATTTTGGGGCAGTTTTTTCTCAAGACATTATCAACATGCACAAAAAATGGAGCAAAAAGTGATAAGAAGTAAGAATTTCATTCCCGTTGTACTTCTAGGGCCAGGTCTTTACTTTTAAAAAGTTCTTTGTAAGTTTTCTTTTCTTAATGCATGGCATCCTGGGAACACCTTATGCAGCATCCTGATCATGTTTGAAATGAAACACATAATAAGATACACTACTGAGAGGTTTCTAACACTAACACCTTGTCTGCACATAAGATTTAAAAAGTGACCGGTGCCAGCTCAGTGGGACAGGCACTGGTGTTTGCCTGCTTTCCCCACCTCTTTCTGAATGAACATGAGGTGCAGGGGAGCCAATCCGGGCTTAGACCGGGAAACCCGGGCCAATGGGGAGGCTGGCATACCGGCCAGGTGAATCGGTGGCCTCCTCCCTTGCCATTCCAGCCCAGTGTGCACTCCCCACCCTCTCTCTTCAGAGACCATGTGGGATTAGCTGGTCGCCAGTTTGGGGGTGAAGCAGGAATCACTCAAATTGGCTGGGAGGGGCCCCCTTTTTTGCCTGCTCTACATGGTCCAGTGGGGTGAGGTATAAATAGGCCTGGTTCAGCTGGTTAAGCCCTAACTGGGGACTGCAGAAAAAGCACAGGTTGAGGGGATTTCAAGTTGGCAAGCACCCTGAAATATCAGTGATGGGGGGGTCCTCCAACTGGATGCCTATTGGCTTGGTAGTCTGGGGAGTTCAGTGGGGGTCCTGGTGTAGTGGTTAAATGCGTGGTTAAGTGGTTAAGAGCCAGTCTGGTGTAGTGGTTAAGTGCGCGGACTCTAATCTGGGAGAACCGGGTTTGATTCCCCACTCCTCCACTTGCACCTGGCTGGATGACCTTGGGCAAGCCATAGCTCTGTACCAGCTGTTCCCTCAAGGACAGCTTGGGAAAGAGTTCTCTCAGCCCCACCTACCTCACAGGGTGCCTGTTGTGGGGAGGGAAAGGAGTTTGTAAGCCACTCTGAGACTCTTAAGTGAGTGAAGGGTGGGATATAAATCCAATCTCTTCTTCTTCTTCTTCTTCTTCTTCAGGGTTGGGGGCATATGACAACCTTAAGGCTCAGCAGTCTGGGGTTGGGACTATGCCCCCCATCCCCTCTATGCACTTGCATGAGGGCCACAAGGAGAAGGATTTGGAGGGGTTCTGGACCTGGCTCGGAGCCGGGGTGGTTTTGCCCTGTTACAAAGCTTGCTCTGCAAGCCCGAGGCCACCCGTACTTTAAAGGGTTAACTAAGTATGCAGATCAGCTTATTGTAAATAAAGTTCCCAGTTTAATCCATAACTTGTGTCCTGTCTCATTCAGGAGGTGGGCAGGCAATAATGTGAGTAAACCAGAGGTTTTGAATTTGAAATGTGAAGAGCCACTGTAAATCAACAGTATTTGAATTTCTGGACATTGCCTATGAAATTAATGTCAGGCTTGGGGGATGATGCCCCTCTTGGTACACCCTGACTGGTGCTTCCTATGCATGCGCATGGATTTTATGCTGCTTTCCACCTCTGTCAGCAGCCCTCCTGAGCCAGTTTGGTGTGGTGGTTAAGTGCGCGGACTCTAATCTGGGAGAACCGGGTTTGATTCCCCACTCCTCCACTTGCACCTGCTGGATGACCTTGGGCAAGCCATAGCTCTGTACCAGCTGTTCCCTCAAGGACAGTTCTGGAAAGAGCTCTCTCAGCCCCACCCACCTCACAGGGTGTCTGTTGTGGGGAGGGGAAGGGAAAGGAGTCTGTAAGGCGCTCTGAGACTCCAAGTGAGTGAAGGGCGGGGTATAAATCCAATCTCTTCTTCGTCTCTTCTTCTCCTGTGTGTGGAGGCCCATGATCAGATTTGCAAGTATCCACTGGCAGGATCATCCTCTTTGGCTGCTATCCTAAACATTCTTCCTTGGAAATAAATTTCTGAGTAAACATAATTAAGATAGATCGAGCGATTAAACGCTAAGAATATAGTATATGAGATGCCTAATATCTCTATCTAAGAGCCCGTTAGTACAAAAGGCGCTACTAGGTAGCACCAGGGTTTTTGTTTTGTTTTGTTTTTGTTTTAACCAACAGTTCTGTGCTGACTCCATCCTGAATTTATACCCTAAACTTGTATCTTTAGAAGCAAATAGTCACCCTTGGAATCTTCCTGTCTGCCTGAGCCTTTCATCTCTCTGCCAGTTTCACATTTTCTACCCTTGTTTTCTCACAACAAACTCTGTAGCCATGTGACTGCTTTGGCCGAGCATTTCCCCCCCATCCAGGCAGTTGGCAATCCTAGGCCTGTGAGAAACAGTCCTGAAATAACTCTTATTTCTCCTCTGTTTATCTCTGCTATTCTCTCTCTCTCTCTCTCTCTCACACACACACCCCCCCCCAGCTCACCGGTCCTTGAGAAACAGATTAGTGTTTAGAGAACTGGGCGCCACGGTTCCTGCCAGCACTTCCCCTGGTGCCTGCCAAGCTTTTCAGAAAGTGGGAGGGGACTTTTTAAGGCAGGGCTTGTTGTTGGTGTCCCCTCATTCAAAGGAAAGGGTTTCCCATGGATGCAATGGCAGCCACAGCTGTTGGAGGACCAGGAGGACCAGTAAGCATCCTCCTTCAGGGTTCCCTTCTTTTCATTCCCCCTTCTATTTTTCCCTTCCTTCCCCCTTTTTTCTTTTTATTACCCTTATGTGATTCTTTTGCAAAGTGAGGGAGGAGGGTATTGTGTTTGGCTCCTCCTCCTGAAGTAGCCATTTTGGATTTGGTTCCCCCTTCAGTAGCAGCCATTTTAGACTGGCCCTTTTCAAAATTCCAAAGATTCCTGAAGGGTCAAGGGTTGGGGACCCCTGGACTAGAAAGTGGGAAACCTGGGTTCAGATTCGTGCTTTGCCATGATGCTTGTTTTTGGTCAGTCATTCTCTCTCAGCTGAGCCTATCCAGATCCCACTCCATCACTCCAATCACTATATGTAGCACACCTGATTTCCATGCATTGTACCATTTCAAAGACAATGTTCAGCTAAGGGCCACCACAGCATAGCAGTGTAAGAATCTAGTCCACTATCAGTCAGTAAATGTGTGGCACAGAGTACTTAAGCTTAGTTAACAAATAGTAACAATCACAAAACTACTGCCAAATACAACAGAACTCTCTCCATACATCAGGCTTGCAGAAACGCACAAGTGGAAGACCCAGGAACTCTCTGATGACAAATTTAAACTGAGTGGTAGGATGTTGGAAGTGGAGGAGTATAGCTGTCCCTTGACTCAGACTTCAGTGATAACACCAAAGATTTTGAGACAGATAGAGAGATCAGAACACACATCCTTTCCTTTCTGCTATCTGATACTATCCCTTTGAAGTAAACTGCTATTCTTAGGGACGAGACTTCCTTCCTTCCTTAATGCATCTCTCTCGCACACACAAAGAAGGAGCACAATTTCCATAGCTGGCACCATGGATGCAGGACATGCAATTCTCCATCTGCATCCATCATAGCTAGTTAGATTAGATTCTATCCCTATCTCTCAAACTATACTATCTAGAATGTAGTTACCTGAATAAAAGACTCTTATTAGTTTGAAACTGACAAGTGGCTCTGTATAACTCTGTAACTTTGCTAGCACACACAGTACGGAGAAGCTGCCACTGCATGTAAGCCTTGTGCACTCTGCTGTCTAATAGAGATTCCTGGCCATACCATACCAGTGCATCTAACACAGGAGAGGGCAGCACAGCTGGGATCGCTGTGCCTGTAAGGAGCCAATGGCTCCCTGCAGGCACAGCTCGACACTGCCTTCTCCTGCTTAGCTTTAGCTTTAGTTACCCTTATTGGCATTAGCATTAGAGAGAATACACAAATAGATAAAACATAGGAACATATACCAACTAGAAAAAACCCCGTTCTAAAATAGTCTAAAAGCCATATAAAATAAGTCTCACTTTCACATCTCCCAGATACAAGTTTTTCAATACTGATCTACATATAAAAACAGCAGCCTGAAAGAACTTTGCCACAAAGACAGTTACATTTTCATCAGCCTTGTTTAGTAGATACAGCAGTTTGTGTGAATCAGGAAGCTCTGTGACACCACCAAGTAATGACAATAAAATGCTGTGCCAAATGTTGGCATGATAATGACATTCCAAAAACTCTTGAGACACTGTTTCAATAGACCCACTTGCACAGGGGCAAAGTCTATTAACTAAAGGAGTATTATTAAACCTCCCAGTTAAAATTGCTGAAGGGAGAGCATTGAAGCTGGCAAGGGAAAAGGTTCTGTGTAATGCTGGGGTCTGAAGTTGGTAAAGATAGCTAGTAGGATGACCCACAATAGGCCATATCCCATGACTTAGGGGAGAGCATGCCTTATTAGCTGTGTTGAACAGTTCAAATAGCCTGCCTCAAATAGTCTGTCCCTTATTGTTTACATTGACTCCAGTTCTGAAAGTGGGAGTAAAGATTCAAAAGGGATATTCAGTGTTCTTAATTTATTTTCAATAATGACCAGCCAAGGGGAATAGTTCGATTCAGTCAAAACTTGGAAGCAGTTACTAGAGAGATCAGATCTATAATGTAATCGAAGCCAAAACTTGAAGGCTGTAAGCCATGCCCTTGTAGTCATAAGATTTTGGCCACATTCTAGGCATGAAGCCATATGGAACACCCAAGATCATCCGAAGAAAGCCTGAATGTACCTGCTCAACTGCCTGATTGATTCAATCCAGATAGGGGCTCTGTAGAGTAATTGAGGGCCTATTTTCAGGTTACAGATTTTTAGTGCAGCTGGAACATATTGGTTTCCTCTTTCAGAAAAATAAAAGCACAGAAATGCATTAACATTTGCTTTAGCATTGTTAATTGTTACTCTATGCTGTTGAGTCCATGATGTAGTAACTTGGAAATGCAAACCTAAGTACTTAAAATGTTTTACTTGTTCCAGCTCACGGTCATCTGCCTTCCAAGTGAATTGCTTCCTAGATTTTTTAAACCGGGTGGCAGGAGATGGCAGCCCAGCTGGGATTGCTCTGCCTGCAGGGAGCTGATGGCTCCTCACAGGTGCACCTCTGCACCCAGTTTAAACTAGGTGGCAGGAGAGGGCAGGCCAGCCAGGAGTCATTTTTTTTTACAGCAATCTGAGACTAGGAATAGTCTCATATTGTTAGACTCATGCCACTTGTAAAAAAAATTAAATGTAAAACAACAAGTGACACACCAGTGAATGGTGGAATATACAGAATGGGTGGAATGACCTGGCTATGGGCATGGGAGTGGCTGTGAGGGGCGGGAAAAGGGAAGGAGAGGAAATCTGAGGGAATCTGTATGCTTTTGAATTACTTTTAGCTTAGAAGTGAAGCAAGGGAAAAACCAGCACAAAAGCACTCTCAGAAAACCTGAGGAAACAGTGAATGGAAAGTGAACTGGGTGCTGAAGGAAGGAAAAACAATGAGAACAAAAAAGAAAACCCAAGGGTCATGCATGGTGAAAGGGAGGCAAAACATCCATGCATAATAGACCTTGGTCTAAGCTTCTCCTCCAGGTCCCCATACAGGTTTCAGGAAGACAAAAAATATTAGGGAATTAGTCATACATTCTGATATTGCAAGTAAGTGTGTTGAGAAAATAGATGTGGTAGGACACTTCAAGTGTGGGAGGTGCGCCAGGTGCCCCTTATCACTTGAACGGAAGGATTTTACTCCTAGGAGTGACAGTTCCACAGTGCAAATACGGTCGTTCATGATCTGTAAAACAAAAAATGTGATCTATGTTATCACCTGCCCCTGTGGGCTTAACTACGTAGGAAGTACCACATTGGCTGTGAAAACATGCATCCTTGAACACAGATTGAAAATAAAAAATGATATCATAGAAGCGTCCCTTGCACAGCATTTTACAGAATTAAAACATGATGTGGATGAACTTAGGTATTTTGTGCTGCATAAAAATCTGTTCTGATGGATATAATGACATACAGAGTCTACTGTTAAAACAGGAAGCTATGTGGACCTTTAAATTAAACTCACTGACACCTAATGGTTTGAATATGAATGTGGGTTTATCTTGTTTTTTGTAAAGATAATTGAAAAGTTGTTTGTAATTTTTATTATGTAATTTTGGGCATGTCAGTAACAATTGAGCTAAAGCAACATAGCTGAGACTTTAGGATTGTTGTCTCTTTAAATGTTGAAGGAACTACTGAAGTAGTCACAGAGCTGTTAGCTTTGGGGGAGATTAGGAAATGAGCGTTATCCTTTTAAAACAATGTGATTTTTTGTACGAGTAAGAATTGCATGAAACACTGACTGTTATCTATAGATGTAATTTTGAAAAAAAAACACATTGGTAAGTTGTAGACTATGAATTTATGAGGTGTGAAGTTGTTGATAGTAAGTAACAGCTGTTTGACTTTTTGTTGCCATCCTGTTCTATTATGATTATTGTTCTTGTGGGCAGGTTGCAAAAGGTCTCCTATTTGAGAAATATATTTCTAACTTGAAAAAGAACCTTGAAATGGGCTTTCAAGCTAGCTGCCTGTCGTCGGGCTTGTATTATTGGAGATAAATGTCAAGAGATATTGAATAACTAACCTCAATGCCAATAAAGTTATTGAACTGAACTGAATAACCAGACTTGAATGTTTAGCATTCTGAAGAACTGTGGAGCATCACATTTTGTTTGTTGAACTTATTTATGCAAGCAAACAAATAGGATCAAAGCAACGACAATCAGGATATTTAAATCAACAAAGAGATGATGGAATTCAATTTACACTGAGTCTTTATTGTCTGAAGTAAACAGGACTGTGTTGGGTATTTGCACTTAAGTAGAATGTATACATAATTTTTGCAATATAATGTCTTTAATTATATATCACATCCCCCCCCTTCTTGTTGTACCTTTTTTCTGTGATTCTCTCTGTGTATCTGTTTGGATTGCCTTTGGCTTGGAAGCAAAGAAAGGGAAAAACCAGCACAAAAGCACTCTCAGAAAACCTGGAGAAACAGCGAATGGGAAGTGAACTGAGCACTAAAGGGAGGAAAAACAATGCAGAACGAAAAAGATAACCCAATGGACACGCACAGTGAAAGCGAGGCAGAATGCCCGTGCATAACAGATCTTGCTCAAAGCCTCTCCTTCAGCTCCCTGTCCCTTCACATCTGTCTCTGCCAGGACCTCAGAAGGGTTGCCAGCCACATTCCTCAGAAGGGTTTCCAGCCTCAGTATGGGGCTTGGAGATATCCTGAAATTACAACTGATCTCCAGGCTACAGAGATCAGTTGTAATTCTGCCCAGGAGGAAGGGCATCTTCAGAGGCAGGCTCTATGGCATCACAACCCCATTGAAATCTCTCTGCTACTCAAAGCCCACCCTCCCCAGTCTCCATCCCCAAATCTTCAAGAATTTTCCAACCCAGAATTGGCAACCTGATTCCTCAGTCATCCTCTCTGCGAGGTTTTAATACCTACCAAACTGATTTTCTGTTCTTTTACAGAAACTGGATGGTAAAGTGTTTTATTTCCCTGAGCAACTGAACATTCTGAGCCATCACACCAACTGATGTCAGTGGCTTCTCTGCAGGAGCAGACTGGCCATTGTAGCCACCAGGGAATTTCCTGGTTAGCTGATGGCCTCTCCCCTGCTCCAGTCCAGCTCAGAGAAGGTGGCTCCTGCCTGGGAAAGCTATATTTGCTTTGGTTCCCTCTTTGTGAACATTAGTCCACCTGGCTCAAAGAATTCTGTGGCCTTGGTGAGGGTATCAAGAACCATCTTCTTAGGGACTTCCGGAAGACTTGCGAAGAATGGCGGACGCGTCCCTCCGCGCTAGCGGGGGAGGCGATCTGTACCCGATGGGAAGAAGGGGCTCTGGACAGGTGCCGAGCCCCCAAAGACCCCAGTCAGGGGGCTCTGCCTGGGGTGGCACGAGAAGGGATCTCTCCCGGCGGTGGCAACCGCAGGATTTGAGGTCCCCCTCATCACCCCCATAGGTTCCCCCATCGCGGGAGCCGCATGGCTATAGTGCAAACCGTGAAGCAGCAGAGAATATGAAGCGATGAAGCAGTAACTTCCAGCTACGCAAAGGTGAAAAAGTGAGTCTCGAAGTTGAAATAAGCAACTTAGCGGGAAAAGTGGCGGGTGGAGAGAAATCCCCCCCCCCTTCCATTATCGGCGTACTTACGAGGCTCTTTCCCACGGCGTCACTGAAGGAAGGAAAGCTTAGATGAGCTGCTAGATGGCGGTATCACATACTTGAGGACTTAACAATTAAAACGATACAAGTGCAGCTGAAAAAATCGCTTCTTATCTCCATCTTATCTAAACGTAAACAATAGCGAAGTCTCAACAATGGCGGGGAAACCAAAACCTTCCCCAAAGCTAGCAACTACAGTTCCGAGTTCAAAGGTTGATACCACTGAGATGAGCGCGGTGTTCTCCTCGCTATTGTGACCTCTAGTGGATCAAATGACGTCACTGAACATCAAGATGGATAAAATGCAGTTGGAGCTGAAGGAGTCGAATAAAGTTACAGAGAAGCTGCAGCGGGACCTTATGGAGGTCAAAACGTCAGTAAAAAATCAAGATTCAAGACTACAGAAAGCAGAGAAAGAAAAGGCTCTTCATCATGATTCCCTTCTGAAACTGCAAATGGAATGGGCGAATTTCTTCCTGAGACTGCAGAACGTACCAGAAAAAAAAGGAGAAGACCTTAAAGGACTGTTAAGTGAAGCGTTGGCACCGTTAACAGGCTTAAAACCAGAAGAATTAAAAAGCGATATGGATATGGTCTATAGGACCTACCCAGAATATATTAAAAAGAAAAGCCTGCCAGGTGAAATTATGATAAGGTTCTCCAAGAAATCAACAAGGGATGTGGTTTTAAAAGCCACAAGTAAAGCAGTTCTGAAGATCCGAGAAGAAGAAGTTAAAGTTTTGAAAGATGTACCATTTGAAATACGGAGAAGAAGAAAAGCCTACAGAAAGCTGACAACATGGCTCCAGTCTGAATCAATAATATACCGTTGGAATACTCCAGAGGGACTTAGCTTCAGCATCAAAGATAAGAAATATAAGATTGACTCTGTTGAACAAGCAAAATTTTTTTTGGAAAAAGACAAAGAAAAGAAAAAAGGCAGAGACACAGATGATTCGCTGGCTTCGCAAGAAAGTATGTACGGTATTGATAGCTCTAAGAGCGAAGAAGAGAAATCAGACTCGGAGTTAGGAGCAGTAGCTCCAAAAGTACATGTTGAGACTAAGAAAACAAGAAGAGGACAAAAGAAGAAATGATTGTTAAATGTTTATTAAGCATATGCACTAGTATGAATTATAAGCTTTGTTATTAAGTGTTGTCTCCAAACTGTGCATACTGACAGATAGCTTTTTGAATGGAAAAAGTAACAAAGTAATACGTGTTAACCATGTTTTTCTTAAAATGCTATAATAACTTTTTAAATTGATAGATTAAGCATTTTATAAAGTATTCTCTGTATAAGATAAATTTAGCATAGTAAGTAGCGTAGAAATGTAGAATATAGATAAAATCAATAAAAATCTTAAAAAAAAAGAAAAAAAGAACCATCTTCTTAGACTACTCCAGCCCCTGAGTTACATTTCCCAGAGTTCCCTGGTTGAAAAAACAAGACTATTAAGCTTATTTGAGACTGTGGAGGTAGAGATGCTCTCTTAATCAGTTATGAATTATGTCTAATTGGTGGTGCCTCTTGGCCTCTTTCCAGCCATGGAAAAGCTGATCTGGTGTTTGACCAAGTAGGTTTAGCTGGAGCTGCTTGAACTGTGTTCATGCAAAGAACATTATTGCAAAGGAACAACCAGTTTGGGAAAGGACTGATTGCTTATTAGCAATTAAATTTCAACCCTTCTCTCTCTCACCCACTGTCTCTCTCTCTCACACTCACACACACACAGACACACACACATTTTGCAAACACAGAAATCTCTCCATAACCTGAATTTTGCCTTTTATCCTGTTTGTTAAGGAAAGCCTAAGGCAGAAACCAAAAAGCAATAATATTGATTCTCGCATGTTGTTCCTTCTTGGAGCTAGGCTTAGAATTGGAACAAGCAGAGCTTCTAAAGAGTTTATTTTGTGTACAAGGAAATGAGATTTGATTCCATTCTTTCCCTTTTTAAAATTGTACATTAACAGCAATGCTGTGTGGTGAAGTCTCTTAATCTAGTTTCATAACCTATTTTTCTCTATGGTGATACTATTTTCCTACTCCAAACGAAGGGCTCAAAAGAGATTCTAGATCAGGGGTGTTGAACTCATTTGTTATGAGGGCCGGATCTGACATAAATGAGACCTAGTTGGGCTGGGCCGTGTGTGTCATAAAATGTAATCCCAGGTAGCAGAGATTGCCGCCAGTATGTAATGCCAGGAGAACGTAGATTGCCGCCAGTATTGTTAGGTTGTGCTGTTTTTCATATTGCAGTTGTTTTATGTTTTAAATGTGTAAACCACCTCGGTGGTATTGCATGGTGCAAGCTGCCTTGAGCCAGTCCGCTGGAAAGGCGGGATAAAAATGCAAAAAATAAATAAAAATAAATAAATAAATAGCGCAGATATAAACTTTATAAAGGACACAAACACAAAGGTTTTTTTTACTTAAAATAAAAACATGATTAAAACATTAGCACACAGTATTTTGTTTATTGAACAGTGTCTGCTAACTGACACCTCTTGCTCTGAATTATTGCATCATAATGTCTGTGCTGTTGCAATCCTGAGTATGCTGTTCAGGTGTGTATCTGTAAGCTGCAAACCTATGATGACGCAGCAACAGCAGAACTGGAAGAAGAAGCAGAAGACAGCCAGTTCTACTGCAGGCCTGGTAGAAGCCCTCCCGGGGCCTGATCCAGCCCCTAGGCCACATGCTTGACACCCCTGTTCTAGAAGGTTTGGGCTTTCCCCTCCAGCATTGTGCTTCTTTTAACTAAAGCTGTGTCTACATCCTTGCAAGCAACTTAGTGCTTATAGCTCACCAAGGTGTGGATTGCAGACTCTAGAGGGGAGATGGGACTGGTGGATGGCTCGTTGACTCTTGTGACAGGCTTTTTAGCTTTTTAGTAGGGTTGCCAATCCCCAGTTGGAGGCAGGGGATCCCCTGGTTTGGAGTCCCTCCCCCTGCTTCAGGGCTGTCAGAAAGTGGGGGGGGGGGGGGGGAGAATGGCCTCTGGGTGCTCTATCATATTCTATGGACTCTATACCCATAGGGTATAATGGACAATCGATCTGTGGTTATCTTGGCCTCTGGAAGGGCTGTTTTTTCAGGTAGAGGCAACAAGTTTTCAGCATAGCTGGTGGTGGCTCTCCTGGAAAAAAACAAACAAATCCAAGTTTCAAAAAGACTGGACCAGGGGGTCCAATTTTATGAGCCCCAAAAGAAGATGCCCCCATCCTCCATTGTTTCCAATGAAAGGAAAGCATTTAAAAGGAATGCTTTTTAAAAGAATGCTTAAATGTGACGACCAGAATTCCCTTCCAACTTCTTGGTCTCACCTGGCAATCCTTGCTCCTGGGTCCACCCCCAAAGTCTCCTGGTCCACCCCCAAAGTCCCCAGATATTTCCTGAGTTGAACCTGGCAACCCTACTTTTTAGAAGAGTTGGCTGTTTGGCCACATTAAACAGCCACACCAACAGTGATTTTAAAACACACACACACCTGGCTTGTCCACTGATATGTGACCGAAGATTCTGCCTGGACAAAACGAGTGAGTTGTCACATGATTTGTGAGGGACTTACCCGGTCACAGTGAAGATGCTGGTGATCTTGGCAGAATCATCACCCAGATGGAGGCTGGGAGGCCAGAGCAAGAGAGATTAGGGGTGGAAGAGAGGAGTAAAGTGTGAGCCAAGCAAGAAGTTCAGGGAAAGTCTTTTGGACAGCAAAAGTGATCTTTGAGCACCAGAGGTTCCAGATTCCCTCCTGTCATGGCTCAGGCCAAGGGGAAGTAAGACGTCCCCCTGCCCTCTGCAGAAAAAATGTCATTGCAAAAATTGAAACCTCAAACATTGGTCTCGGTTCCAGACAGAAAGCACCTCTGGGAATTGCAAGTAACTTCTACACATCATTCTAGGGTGCATAATTTATCCAGAGTTAGGGTTGCCAACTCTGGCATGGGAAGTTCCTGGAAATTTGCAGGTGGTGAATTTGGGGAAGGGAGGAAGTTCGGTGCCCTTTGAAGTGGCCATTTCCTCCAAGGGAGCTGATCTCTGTAGTTTGGAGACTGGTTGTAATTCCAGGAGAATTCCAGGCTTTTTCTAGAGTCCTGGCCATGAGTATGGGGCTTGTGATTTCCACATCTAAGCTGAGAGTGCCCCCAGCATCCCCCTCGGACTGTGCATTGCAGGGCGTGGTCAATAGTGGTGAGCAGGCTATCACTGATGGAAGCTTGTGTACCATTCACATAGGTTGCCCCCCCTCGGTTGGCAATTCCTGTGAGCACTGGGGGAGTGGAGACGATTCATATATCACTTCTTGTTTTTCAACAGGAAATGATGTCATGACACCCTAGCACTGAGACTTTTGAAACTCCTAGAGTATCATGAGATTGCTTCCTGTTCTGTAATGATCCTTAAGGAATTTCAGAAATCTTGATGGTTTTACCATGGGGATTTTTCAAATTCATGATATCACTTCCTGTTGTCCAGGCATTGAATGGCATCATTTCCCCCACCCCCAGTTCACTCCTGCTGCTCAACTGAGCAAGAGTGGGGGGTGGAGATTGGCCGGGAGTGGCCGGGAGTGGCAAATGTCATTTACATCACAGTTTTCTCAAGGATGAGGAGCCATTAACTATGTCTTGCTGGCAGTCACAGCAGAAGCTTCTGATGTCCTAAGCAGATATGGAACTCTACAGACCTTTTAGGTCAGGGGGAACCAGGCAGCAGGTAAAGTTGGCTTGATGTCCTATCCACAGCTGTAGCCCCTCAGTCTGGCCTGGTTTCTCCTACTGCTCAGCTACATATATTTGTAGGCTTAGAGTGCCTGTGTAATTCTCCCTCCTCTTAGTGGTTTATTGGGTGCCAGTTTAGTAAAATTCAGGTAGCTTATTATCAGACTGCAAGTTTGCATAATTCTACCACGGTTGCCCCATTCATGGCATTCCTATGCTTATCCATGAGTGGAAAAATCCAGGTTTGCTTTTCACAATTTTTTAAATAGAAAGACTTATTTGGATTGTAACTAAACTACCCATAAATCTATGCACACATGTATTGATCTTGGCTGCCTCTTAAAAATGACTCTGTCCTAGCCAGTTGGCATATTTCATAAACAAAAAAAGAGCAAATTATTGATCTATCACACACTCTAAAAGTCCTGTGAAAAATCTAGGTTGCTTTTAAGTTCATTCTGTACCTAAGGGAATGAGAAACTCTGAAATGAAAAATAGACATTTTTAAAAGGGGCAGAAATAACACAAGATATATAGCTGCCCAGGCCAATATTTAATCTTCCATTGTCGCTCCCATTTGGTCATTGTATCTCTTGTTATATCCTCTGATAGGCTACTTAAAACATTAGTGTATCTCCCTCTGACATGAATCAGTAATTAATTTATTTCTATGCCAGCAGATAATTAGTTCTTTGTAAGGAATGCTGCTGTAGCTTGCAAAATGAAAGTGTTGTCTGGTTTACCAGGAGCTTAAAGCCACGAATGCAGATGCCTTTGTCAGATATACGAGCCAAGAATAGGATTGTTAGCTTTATATATTATGGACAATGTACATTTGGGTTTGTAATCATTAAGTAGAAAAGCTGGTATAACTACAATGTCCATATTTTTGTCCTCTGTTATCATTTCTTTTAAGGCCCAACATATGCAAGGCTGCTGGTAGTTGAAGAAATGCCACATCTTTTCAATGTCTGCTCAAGAAGTTCAAGAAGACACATGATGCCATGTAACTGAGCACCAGGTGTCACCCCTCCCACATCTGCTCCAGATTACTGTGGGGGGTAGACTTGGGAAAACTTTGAGCATGTTGAGATTTCCTCACATTTTGCCATTATGTATATAAAGGACAAAAATGGTAGGGACCTAACAGAAGCAGAAGAGATTAGGAAAAGATGGCAAGAATACACAGAAGTATACAGGAAGGACCTCAATATCTTTGACAACCATGACGGTGTAATCCCTGACCTCGAGCCAGACATCCTGGAATGTAAAGTCAAATGGGCCTTAGAAAACATTACAAACAACAAAGCTAGCAGAGGTGATGGTATCCCAGCTGAGCTATTCAGAGTCTTAAAAGATGATGCTGTTAAAGTGCTGCACTCAATTTGCCAGCAAATTTGGAAAACACAACAGTGGCCACAGAATTAGAAAAGGTCAGTTTACATTCCAATCCCAAAGAAGGGCAATGCCAAGGAATATTCAAACTATCGCACAATCGCACTTATTTCACATGCCAGCAAGGTCATGCTCGAGATCCTACAAGCTAGGCTTCAGCAGTACATGGATAGAGAACTGCCAGAAGTACAAGCTGGGTTTTGAAGAGGTAGAGGAACTAGAAATCAAATTGCCAACATTTGCTGGATTATGGAGAAAGCAAGCAAGTATCAGAAAAACATCTACTTTTGCTTCATTGACTATGCTAAAGCCTTTGATTGTATGGATCGCAACATGCCCTGAAGGCCCGCATGAATGTATCATCCTGACCCTGTTTGGGTGGCGAGTGTATTTTGGCTAACCCGCGGAGCCAAATGGACCCTCAGAGGCTTCAGATGGCTCTGTGGGATCCTGTGTCCCCCGGCGGCTCATTAGATGAGCTAGTCGAGGACTGGCATTGCTGGTTCTTGACAGCCATTGACAAGATCGCTCCTTAATGCCCTCTGCGCCCTTGCTCGAAGCGGGCTCCCTGGTTTACCAAGGAGCTGCGGCTGATGAAATGAGGGCTCAGACGACTAGAGAGACAGTGGTGACGTGCTTGTGATGAAGCAACAAGAGCATCTTATAGGACGTTTATGAGATCCTATGAGATGGCAGTCAAAGCCACGAAGAGACAGTTCTACATGGCTGCAGTTGCATCTGCTAGCTCACACCTGGCACAATTATTTAGAACTATTTGGTCATTAACAGAGCTGCCACAGGGCAGACCAAATGATAGGGAACTGGACACTGGCTGTGAGGCTTTTGCAAACTGCTTTGCAGATAAAGTCTTGTCACTCCGCCATGATCTCCCTGCCACACTTGAGACAGTGAGTGAACTTGAGGCTCCATGCACATATTCTGGTTCTATGCTGGATTATTTCAGAGATTGCTTTGAGGGCTGCCTTGTGCAACCTAAAATTGAAACCCTTTTTGCACAGCTCTGTGGCACAGGTCAAGAGTGTCCTCCTTGGCCTGACCTCATGGGTCTCTGGTTCTGGTTAGAAGTGGGGTGTCCCACTGTTGGGGCTACCCGCAAGTAAGGCAGTGCCTCTGGGCTACGCTACACAGCTGTAGAGTAGATGATCTCATTATGGCAATTCACCTGATTGGTTAGGTCACCTGGGTAGCAACATACCTGATCAGTGAAGTTACATCATTGGCCATACATTTGATTGATCAACTAGAATCATGGCAACACAGGTTGTTGGGCATTAAGGAAAGATCTTTCATTCTAGTTTCACCTTTTGTCTGGATTATATCTGTCTTTGGGATACTTCTTGATTCCGGGTGTGGGTCCTGTGGGATGAAGCCCCCGTTTTGGACTTTGGACTCTAAAACTCTGTTGGATTCAGTCTTGCTGGGAAACATCTAGATCTTGAACCTATGCCTGTATGTGTGCTTAGCTTAGATATCTAGTTTTACTATTTTATCCTCACTGTTCACTGCTCTTGTATATTGTATAGTCCTGCACATTCTTTTAATACATCACTTTAAATCATATTTTGCAGTGTTCTTGAGTTTTGGGGCTTCAATCTGAATCTAATACTGTAGCTCATATTGGTTGTGGCTACCAGAATAACAGTTTTCTGGAATTTACCTTGTAAGTGTTCTACCTTGCAAGATTGACTTCTTGGTCTTAAAATCAGGAGGGCTAGAGGTTTAATCCCTTGGTCTCTGGCTGACAGGGCAGTAAAGGGACTGATGGCAGTGCTACCCCAGGGTGTGAAGCTTCACACTTCAGCACTTTGTGGTTTTGCTTTGTACCAATGTACTGATATAGCTTCCCTAGGAGGCATGGGCTGGGGTCCAGCAGGGCACGTCACAGGCAAGGTTGCAAAGTCCAGTCCAGAAGTCAGGGGTTCCAGAGAGCAGGCTTATCCAAGTCCAGTCTAGGGTCAAGGATTTCCAGGCAGCAAGTCCAAGTCCAGTCTGAGGTCAGGGGTTCCAGAAAAGCCAGTTGTCAGGTCCAGTCTGAGGTCAAGGCAGTCATCTAGAAACCTCTTGGATTTCAAGAAACTTGAAATTGCTTCTTCAATTGACAGCTGACAACAGGCCATGAGTCTTGCATTTCTTCTCCTTTCTTGCAGCTCTAAGCATCTCTGACAGTGTCAGTGCTGCGAGGGTGTGGGTGAGCTAGGTGGGCTGGGAGTGGCTGCTGAAGACTTGTTTACTGCTTCAGAACTACAGGGTGTTGGCTCTGTTTCAGTTGTAGACTGTGATTCCTGATCAGACTGATGACAATCAACCTGTCACCCTTAAGTAAGACTGTGGCATGGAAGTCTTTTGACAGAAGAGCTGCTGGTTACCACCATGCAGAATCATCTTTTTCCTCAGAAGGTCTTTCCAAAATTGTTGCCTAAGGGTCTCCATATTGTCACAATCCTACAGAGCAAAAAAGAACTGCAGGAGCCAGGCCTGGCCAGACCTCAGGGCTTGGCTAGGACTTTCCCACATGTGTAAACCACTTCTAGTGACCCCCTCTTCACTTCAGTTTTCAACAAGATTGTCAAGATGGAATGGGAGGCCCTTGCAAGACCAAAAGCCAATCACCAAATTATTTCCTGGCTCTATTTCATGGCTCTGAAGGAGGTGGAATGGTTAAAACTCCTCGTGGTCGACAGTTCGGTAGCAGACCTGAAGAACTGAGCAGTGAAAGCTCATACCCTAACACAAATTTTGTTAGTCTTTAAGGTGCTACTGGACTCTTACTCTTTTCTACTTAGTGGATTCTGATGGACTTCTCAGGGATCCCTGTGATATGAGGATTGACCTGGCCCTCTGCAAGGATTTCGAGGCATTCTCAGCAGCTCTGCAAACTTCCTCAGAGGGCTCACTTTTCACTAGAGTCATCTAGGGGTGTGATTTGGATCTACCTGAACCAAAGATATACCGTATTTTCCGGCGTATAAGACGACTGGGTGTATAAGACGACCCCCAACTTTTCCAGTCAAAATATAGAGTTTGGGATATACTCACCGTATAAGACTACCCCTCTTCCAATGCACACCAAATACAGTGCCAGACCTTCAGTTAGTCCTTCTCTCTCAAGCGGCTCTGTGGACACCAGAGGCTAAGAAACTGTAAGCTAGCTCACACCAGGGGCGTTGTCTTTTTAAATTCCGGGGGGGGGGCGGGGGTTTGTGTGCCAGCACAACACCTCCCTGCAGCCGCTGTGAGCGGTGCAGGGCCTCCCCGTGAGCAGCATGGGGGCTTCCTTCCCCGCGGCCAGCAGCAGTGTGAGCCCCCCTGAGAAATGAAATGGCTGCTGCTTGCGCCGCTGCCGGCCTTGGTAAGGGAGGCCTCACGCCGCTTGCACCACCCCCGGCCGTGGGGCCTCGCCGCAGCCAGCGCAAGCAGTGCAGGGCCTCACCACCACAAGCGGCACAAGGCTTCCTTCCCCGCGGCTGGCAACGGCACGAGCAGCACAAGACCTCGCCGCAGCCGCCACAAGCGATGTGAGGTTTCCCTCCCCGCAGCAGTGCAAGCGGCCCGAGGCCTCTCTTCCCGCGGCCACCGGCGGCGTGAGTAGCAGCCACTTCATTTCCCAGGGGGGGCCCTGCCTAGTCCCGCCTCACTAAGCCCCACACGCCGTCTTTTGGAAGGTGCCCTTTGGCTGGAGGTCTGCACAGTGCCCTTCCCTTTGGTTGCCCCCTCGTTCCCCTCCGTCGGCCGAGCTGTGGACGTGGTAGGGATGGGGTAACCACAGATTCTCCAGTCCGGCTTGGAAGTTTCATCACCCGCCCTATAAGACGACACCCGGCGTATAAGACGATTCCCGACTTTTGAGAAGATTTTCCTGGGTTAAAAAGTAGTCTTATACACCAGAAAATACAGTACCCGAAAATACCTTATCAGTATTTTTAAAGTATATTTTGGCATCCTAAAAGTATGCAAGATTTTTCAGGAAAACCTGGGGGGGGATCTCGAAAAAATCGCAGATATATCCGAGAATTGCCAGGAAGGATCAGCAAAGCTGCAAAAAAAAGAAAAAGAAAAAGCTGAGTGGCAGGAGCTGATTGCGCCCTCCACTCAGCTGTTATTTTGGGTTTCTTCTGCAGTCCATTTAAATAGAAGATATTAAAGAGACTGCAGAAGCAAGCTCCAAAAAACCCCCAAAACAGCTGAACTGGCAGAAAGCAGTCTCCCAGCCAGCTCAGCTGTTTTTCAGGCTTTCTTCTGCAGTCCCTTTAATGGGGTGCATTTTAAAGGACTGCAGAAGACAGCCCGAAAAACAGCTGAGTGGCTGGGAATGCTTCCTTCAGCTGCTCAGCTGTTGGGGCTGTGGTGTGTAGTCCCTTTAAATTTTAAAGAGACTGCACAAGACAGCCTGAAAAACAGCTGAGTGGGTGGAAGTGCCTGGTTTAAAAGGACTGCAAAAGAAAGCCTGAAAAACAGCCGAGTGGTGGGAGCTCATCTGTTTTTTGTGGCTTTACTCTGCTGTGTGGTCTTCTTATTCTTCTGTCTACTGGACCCAAAAAAATTCAGGATTTCCGAAAAATACTGGGAGGAAAAACTGCACACCCTAGAGCCATCTATTTTAGGCTTCTGACCTCTCTGCTGACAAAGACATACTAAAGGAGCTCAAGATGACTTAAAGAAAATCACCCTGGCAGCAGCCTTCACAGCAGATGCATCTCTGGATGCCATCCAGTTTTTTGCTACAGCTATGGTTTCCAGTGCCATGGCATGCTCTGACACCTGGCTGCACAACTGGGAAGTTGACCCCACCTCCCAGGCTTGGGTAGCCAGTGTCCACTTCAGAGGGCTCAATCTCCTTGGGGGTTGCCATGGATAAATATCTAGTAGAGGATAAAGACAAGAAAAAAAGCATTGCCAAACCACAGGAGAAGGGGCAAGCATAAGATGACGTTCCAGGTTTTTGGGGACTCCCAACCAAATTCTGGCTTTAGAGCCTACTGACTTTAGGTCCTCCTGTTAATTTCAGATACCTTGATGTCCACCTGGAGTAGATATTTAGATTCAAAACTTTCCCTCCCACCCAATAGAGCAACTTAAGGCTGCAAGGAATACTGCCAGGAAAGTAAGCTGTGAAAAGTTTCCAAATAAGATCTTAAATGAAGATTGGTCCTTGGTGCTCAAGGACACAATTGTAAATGTTCTCTACTCTTCTTCCAGATACCCTTTAGTGGTAATTTTTCCTTGCCAGACTGTTGCCGTTGGTTAGAAATTCATACGTTTAGACGAGCTTTCTTTGGCAAGGTATAATGCCTTAGACTCAGATGAGGTGCAAGGGAGGTATAATAGAATTTCTGCAGAGGAACGTAAATGCCTTTATTGTCCGGATCAAGTGGACTCCCTAGCTCATATTGTTTTAGTATGTCCCCAAAACAATACTGCACAAAACAAATATATTACTCCTTGGATAAAACAGCTAATGACACTTTCTGAAAAGTGGACACTGTGCTATCTGCTATCAAGTAGACTGGCGAACTGAGTGAGAGATGTGACCATTTTTTCTCTTTATAGTGTCAAGACTGAACTGACTTCTATTTTCACTTTTTTTTTCTTTTTTGTGTGAGAAACTGTGGATGAATAGTTAACGGCTGTTAAATCTAGGGAAAGGAAAGATTCTACTGGGCTAAAGGAAAATGGCAGCAGGCCGAACTGACAGGCAGTTCTAGAAAGCCTTTCTTCAGTATCAGCAAGGAGGAACAAAACCCTCCTCAGACTGACACCGAACACTCAGTGGCCCCCAATAATATCAGAGGCTACCTCTGCTACATTTTGCACACTTCTGGAAACACCCAGAGACAAGTGGGAACTGGATACAGTCTCCAGTGGGTACTCCCTGGAGCTCAAATTTCTGCCTCCAAATAAATTAACCCGGGTCCCCAGCTATTGCCACTCAATCAAACACTGTTTCATGCTCCAGGTGATAATCCATCTCTTCCAGACAGAAGTGATAGAGCTGGTACCAGGGGACTGGAAGGCATCGAGGGTCTACTCTATCCTTTACTTGGTTCCCAAGAAAAAGAGAGAGGTGAGGCCAATCCTCAACCTGAAATGGTTGAACAAACAAATCAAAGGCAGAAAGTTTTGGATGGAGATCTTCAGGTGGAAACTAACTATGAAGTGGAACTAACTATATAGTGGAAGCTAACTATAAAGGAAACTTC
This sequence comes from Lepidodactylus listeri, assembly GCA_029233225.1. Lineage (NCBI taxonomy): Eukaryota > Metazoa > Chordata > Lepidosauria > Squamata > Gekkonidae > Lepidodactylus > Lepidodactylus listeri. The sequence goes on along the minus strand of JARCFY010000017.1, from coordinate 9,031,957 downwards.
CTTGCTTTGGTAGATTTGTTGGAGGCTTACCTGCACATTCCAATCCTTCAAGCTCATAGGCTTTGCTTACAACAGCCTCCATTTCCAATACTTCAACTTTGGGCTGAAGTCGGCCCCCTGAATTCATCAAAGAAATGGGGTCCATTGTCATACTTCTGCTTACGCAGGGTGTGTCAGTCTTCCCTTATTGGACAACATCTTCATCAGGTCCCCCTCCGTTCTCCAGGCATTAGCACATGCAGACTGGACTATTTTCTGCCTTCAGACCCATGGCTTTCTGGTCAATGAGGAGATGAGCTGCCTCATTCCAGCACAGCAGATCCTTCACCTTGGAGTGGTGTTGGATATTTCCCTCAACATGGTCTTCCTGTCCCAGGAGCGCCAGCTCAAGATCAGAGTGCTAATACAGGAAGTGGTGCAGAGCTGGTTTGTCTAGAAAGGCGGGGTATAAATACAATAAATAAATAAATAAAATCTCAGGATTCCTTCTTGATTTTAGCAAGCTTCCTGGGCATGCTAATGTCCTGTCAGGACATTAACCAATGGGCCAGGCTCTGTGTACATCCTCTGCAGCAGATTCTGTTGCCTTTCCAGGAGGAGATCGCACAGAATCTTCAGCTTTCAGTTCCTATTCCTAACCACAGTTACAGGATCTCCTGTGGTGGATATGACCAGGAAGGCACCATCAGGGATCTCCACTGAGGGAACTCCCCACAACCCTGGTCATAACTGATAGAAGTCTCCTAGGTTGGGGCCCCCAGTGTATGGACAGAGTGTCTCAGGGATCATGGTCTCCAACTCTGGCATAATGGAGCCTAGAACTCCAGGTGATTTTCCTTAGTCTCCAGGCCTTTCAAGAATTGCTGGAAGGGGATCCACACAAATAGCACAATGGCCAAAACCTGCATAAATCACCAAGGGGGCACCAAGCAGAAGTCTCTAAATTCAGAGGTGACTCAGCTCCTCAACTGAGCAGAGAATAATCTGGCTTGTATCAAAACAATATATGTGGCTGGGACAGACTGGTTAAGTCAAAGAGTGGAAGCTGAATCCAGAGGTGTTTCTTACTGTCTGCCAAAAGTTCAGAAAGGCTCAGGTGGATCTGTTGGTGTCAACCATCAACTACCACATTCCCAAGTTTGCCTCCAGGTCCAAATGTCCTCAAGCCATAGGAGTGGACACTCTAAACTACCAGTGGCTGGACCAGTTCCTGTATGCTTTTCCTCCAGTACAACTTCTCCACAAAGTGATAGAGAAAGCAGTAGACATCAAAGCCAAATTAGTTCTCATAGTTCCTTTCTGGTCTCCTTGAACATGGTTCCAGGACCTAGTGAGATGGTCTTCCAGACCCCCTTGGTGGATCCCCCAAATCAGGGACCTTCTCTCTCAGAGCCCCATCCTCCATCCTCATATAAATCTGTTAGCTGACAATCTGGATGGTGAGTGGCACTAATTCAAGGAAACAGGCTACTCAACTTAGATAATCTCTACCCTAACTGCTTCCAGAAGGAAGTCTACCAGCAGAGGGCATAATAACATGTGGAAAGTCTTCTGGTCCTGCTGTGAGGAGAGGAATGTAGATCCCCTTAGTGCCAAAATGGGAGAAGTTTGAGATTTCTTCAGTGGGACTGGATAAGGGCCTGAATACTAGCTCCCTTAAACGTTGTGGTGGCCATCTCCACCACAGTGGGAACCAAAAATGGGGGCAAGGTTTCTTCTCCCATCCTCATGTGAAGAGATTCCTTATGAGAGTGCCTCCTGAATCCACCAATAGTCCACAAGTTTCCCATATGGAACTTAAACATCATCCTACAGGTGCTGTCCAAGGCTGCCTTTGAATCCATCCCGGAAAGAATTTACCTTCAAAACAGTATTATAAGTGGAAATTGGCTCCACTTGGAGGACTTCTTCATGCTCTTTCCATGGATAAAGTTGCCTCTTCCACAATGACAAAGGTGTTAAGGATGGACCGTGCTTTCATCCCTCAGGTGAATTCAGGTTTCTACATCCTCTTGCCCTAATCTCAAGCATCCATAAGGAAGGGAATGACACAGCCTGGACAGAGGACAGAGAGAAAGCAGAAAGGCTCAGTGCCTATTTTGCCTCAACTTTTCCCCTAAAAAAAGAGAACAGGCTCATCTAGAAATGGTAGTAGGCAAGGCACGGTGTCTAGGCTGCTGGTTGACATGGCTGCATTAAATGAGTACAAATCCCCTGGGCCAGATCGTATGTACCCATGAGTGCTCAAAGAACTTTCTAGGGAACTTGCAGACCCTTTGTCTATCATCTTCCAGACCTCGTGGAAAACGGGAGACATGCCATAAGACTGGAGGAGGGCAGATATCCCAATTTTTTTTTAAAGGGAGGAGAGATGACCCAGGAAACTACAGGCCAGTCACTTGGATCTCTGTCCCAGGGAAGATACTGGAGCAGATTTTAAAGGGATCAGTCTGCGAGCATCTAAAGGGCAAGTTGGTGATCCAGGAAAGTCAGCACAGATTTGTCTCCAACAGGTCCTGCCAGACCAACCTCCTTTCTTTCTTTGATCGATTGATGAGCTTACTTGATCGAGAGAATGTTGTTGGTGTTGTTTACCTGGATTTCAGAAAAGCTTTTGACAGGGTTCCCCATGATGTTCTGATGGGTAAACTAGAGGACGGTGGACTGGACTCCAGGATAGTGAGGTGGATGGGGAACTGGTTGGAGAACCTCACTCAAGGAGCAGTTGTGTATGACATTTCATCTGAATGGAGGGAGGCGTCCAGTGGGGGGCCACAGGGCTCAGTTCTGGCCCCGGCACTTTTCAATATTTTTATAAATGATCTGGAGGAGGGTAGGGAGGGGCTACTCCTTAAATCTGCAGATGACACCAAATTGGGAGGAGCAGCGAACACACCAGAAGGTAGAGATAGAATTCAACAAGATTAATTAAATCAAATTAAATTAAAATGAATTAATTTGAACTAAACTAATTTAAACTGAGCTAATCAAATTACCTGGCTACCCACCCTGGTCAGCCAAGGGTCTTTCTCTCCCCGAGTGTTTCTGAGAGGGGGGCTGGGGAGGAATCCTGCCTCGAAGGCACTTGGAAAGTGATACCTCTCCATGCCCAGCTCAGCATTCTTTCAGCCTTTTGTTCCCTCCCCCCCCTTTCTTGTGTGCTGATGTGAGCCAGAGAAGGCAAGTGAGAGAGAAGGCTCCTGCTGTGGAATGGGGAGCCTCAATGGTGCACAGACACACAAATACTGCACGGCTCTGGGTTCCCCGCACCTCCTGCCTGCTGGCAGCCAAAATGTCATTCATTCAACCCAGAGTAGCAAAATTTAGAGCCCTTAAAAATGATGCTGGGAAGAAAACAAGTCCCCTAGGAGGACTGAGGGAGAAATGCTGTGTGTGCCCCGCTTGAAGACATTCCATTGCTAAACCCATATTTCACTAGACAAATCTAGTCACAGAGGGAGAGGGGCATCCCACCGGTCTGAGGAAAGGGGGGAAAGAAGAAAAATTGTTTGTTGTGGCACCCTCAACAACAAATGACACCATCCCCTGCATGCACACTGAGGCGCAGAGTGGGGAGGGTTGCTCGGGAGTAGACCTGGCTACCGGCCAATCAAAAGAGAAAGGAGTCAGTGGTGTCAGTTAGCTCATGTGCACTTTGGGACGGTGCAGCGCAGCTGAAATAACTAATATAAAGCAAGTTATATTTCTCCAGATTAAAGGGGAAGATTGGGGTGGGGGGCTTTGAAGATAAGATGGGGGCTCTGCCCCCCAAGCCACACTGCTGGCTGCAGAGCTGCTAGTAGGGTTGCCAGGCCTCTGCCAGCAACGCCCAAGAGATTTCGGGAGCCAGGCAGAGGGAGGATTGATGTTGCAACATCACTTTCAGATTTCACCAGGAAATGATGCCATGATGCTCTATGAATCCCTCAAAACTTTATGGTAAAGCCATAGAGTTTCAGGGAACTTCCTAGAGTGCCACAGTGTTACTTCTGGGTCAAACCTGAAACTGATATTGCAATGTTGATCAACTTTACTCCCTTCCCCATTTACCCCAGAAACTTTTGGGGGCATGGCATGATGCTGTGACATCACTTCCAGTTATGTACCCAGAAGTGATGATGCAGCACTGCTTTAGGAATTTTCCAAATCTCTGTGGTTTTACCATAGAGATTTGGGGGATTCCTAGAATGCCACTGTGAGATAACGTCTAGGTAAGTAGATGGAAATGACCACAACATCTTTCTCCCCACATTTTGCTCTCATGGCTCCACCAAGCAGCAGCAGGAACCCAGAGCTTGGGGCAGGAGATGTCCTACCATAGCAAGAACCCTGGCATTTTGAGTTTGAATCACCACTCCGCTAAGGAAGCTTGCTGGGTGACCTTGGGCCAGTCACGTACAGCCTAACCTATCTCACAACAATGTTGTGAGAATAAAATGGAAGAGAGGAGAATGATGTAAGTCTCTTTGGCTCCCCACTGGGGAACAAGGTGGGGTATACAGGGCTCATTTCAAAGAAAAAGAGGTACAGGAGCTCATTAGCATAACTTATTTACATATGCCATACCCCCTGACATCACCGGAAGTATCACCAACCCAATCCACCTGGCTCCTGTGCCTTTAACAGAGCTTTCCTTGGTAAAGATCCGCAGGGGAATCTGTTCCTGGCCAGGAAGGAACCCCAATCCCCTCCCGCTCCTTTCTGAAGATCCAGTCCCAGTTCCTGGGGCCAGATCCAGAGCTGGCAGCCCTCCTTGGGAGCAGAGAAGGGGCTGGCCTGACCTCCTCCTTCTTGGCTCTGCTTTGCATGGGAGACCCACAGAAGACCCTCCCCCCGCATGGCTGCCCAGTCTGGGGGGAGCTTCTCTCTCTTCCCTGCCCCACTTTACCCTTCCAGCAACACCCCACTCCAGATCCAGCCTTGGTCCTCCAGCTCTCTTGAAAACAAAGCCGGATCCTCAAAGGTTGAAGTTGTGCAGGCTGCCTAGGAAACTCAGCTCTATCGCTTTAACCTTCTCAAGCCTTCACATGCAAAATAAAACACTTTTTTAAAGGACCAATTTGGGTGGGTTGGTCATCTTGGTCTGAAGCAAGGAGCAGAAAAAACGTTTGAGTCCAGTGGCACCTTTAACTCCAACAAAATTTAATTCTGCAGCTTTGCAGACCTCTTCTTCCTCTCCTCTCTCAGCTCCCTTTGCATCTTCTTACCTGCCCATCCCCAGTAGCTGCTGATCCTTCTCATTCAGCCACCTTACTTGGCTCTCTGTTCTACACCCCCTTGCAAAGGGCAGGCGCGCAAGAATGGCCGGGTTCCCTGCCGGATCTTCTCCCGGCGGCCGGCGGCTGCGGGGCACCTAGAGAACATCGTGCAGGGAACCCAGGCATCTTTAGAATGCCTTTCTCTCCCTTCCCCATCTGGAGTTTCTCTGCAAAAGCGGAAAGGCTCAGGGGAAAGGGGGGCATGTCTGCCTGCCTCCCCTCCCCTCCCCTCCCCTTCTCCAGCCAGCTTGCTGCGGTGGGCTACCTGGAGAAGGGGAGGGGAGGTGGGCAGACATGCCTGCATTTTCTGGGCAATCTTTTCTAGGTGACCCGTGGCTGTGGTCCACCTAGAGAAAATCGTGCAGGGAACCCAGGCATCTTTAGAATGCCTTTCTCTCCCTTCCCCATCTGGGAAAGAGAAAAAAAGGCATTTAAATCCCCCCAGGTGGTGGGACAGGAATGGCAGTGGCGAGGGGGGGCTTTAAACCCCTTCTCACTTTGCTTCCCCCCCCCCCACCTTGGCAGGCTGGCTAGGAAAGGGGAGGGGAGGGGAGGGTTTTGAAGATGCCTGCCCCCATTTTCTTGCTTCCCCAGCTGGCTTGCCAAGGTGGGCTGGGGGGGGGAAACGAAGTGAGAAGGAGTTTAAAGTTTAAACGTCTTCTCACTTTGCTCCCCCCACCCACCCCGCCCGCCTTGGCAGGCCAGCTAGGAAAGGGAAAGGGAGGCTTGCGCTCCACCAGCCCAGGAGCGGGCACAAATGACGGTGGCAGCGAGCCCCACTCCCAACTCCCAGCGGGCCTGCGGAGGAAGCGAAGCGAGAAGGGGTTTAAACTTTAACCCCCTTCTCTTTCAGTCATGCGGCGGCAGCACAGGGAACATGCCGCCGCACAACTCTAGAGAGAAGGGGTTTCACTTCTCACTTCACTTCTTCCATAGGCCCGCTGGGAGATGGGGGCAGGGCTTGCTGCCACTGCCATTTGTGTCTGTTCCTGGGCTGGCAGAGCATTGCTCCACCTCACTCCAGCCCCCAATGACCCCTGGGTGTATATAAGACTTAAGTAAATGAATAAATAAAAGCTTGTTAGCTATCTGAAACAGTAGTCTGGAGAAGTAGCATACGAATATGCTACGGAAACAACCCTATTGTTGTAGTGTGGAGCCCACAATGGACCATCAGATTCAGTCTGCATTATAGCCCCAAGCTCTGACCGGTGAAAGGGATAGCAGGAACACCTGCCCATTGCACCAAGTCAGGGTAGCTTTTTTATATACCTCTAGGCCAGAGAAGACCAGGTGATAGGGCTGCCAAGTGCCGGCGACTTACCGGCGGGGGGAGTTGTTCTCCCCCTGGGAGCTCTTCTGGCGTGTGCGCTTTGCGCGTGTGCCACAGCGACGTACTGACGTCACCTGGAGGTGACATCATCACGTTGGGGGCGTTGCCAGGGCAACACTCTGGCAATCGCCGGGCGATTGCCAGAGTGTTGCCCCGGCAACGCCCCCAACGTGATGACGTCACCTCCGGGTGACGTCATTACATGGGGGAAGTCGTCCTCACCGGACGACTTCTGGGGCGGGGTTCCCCTATAGCGGAGATCCCCCACTCCCCGGGCTGACTTGGCAGCCCTACCAGGTGATGATATCTAATGCCCATAAAAATATTCTGGCTGGATTTTATTGGTTAGCCTGAACATGGGAGTGGAGGGGAGAAGAGGAAAGATCCCCATTTTCACCCAGCAGCAGAAACCGTGGTGTGGCTCTATTAGGAAGGCTTTCGTATGTAATGACAGAGAAACCCACAGCAGCTCTCTTGTTTAGAGCCCATAAAAACTTGGAACAGGCCTTGCGTTCTTGTAAACTGTGACATTCCAAATGCCTTCAGATGCCTATTTTAGGACAATTTAGCTACTTAAGTAAAGCATACACTTCTTTATTGATGCTTTGGGGAAGCATTTATGCATGCATGTTCTGTCCTTTAATCTTCTTCTGTACAGCATGAGTGCTCTGATTTCAAATAAGAAAGTGAAACTATACTAGAATAAAAAGGGGGAAAAAATCACCACACTGTACTTACTGTTTATTTCCACAATCTTATTATAAGAAAACATAATCCTACAACAGGATCCCCCCCCCCCCTCCCTGGAAGCACAATTAGTTTTCATTTATGTCTCTTGATGTTGTCTGGAAAAACTGTTGCTGGGTGCATCACAGTGAAAGAGAGTTCCATTAACACATCAGTTCTGGAACTTATCTGACAATGAACACGCTGGGCATGCACGCACGCACTCACTCTCTCACACACATGGAATAAATTGTGTATTTAGTTTGCCTATGCAGTCATATCTAAGTCTCTCTTGGCTGCAAGCCAAGACCTCTAAAAACCCATTAAGGCTATTAGAGAGTTTAGTTCTCTTTCTTTGTGAGCTGGGTAAATTTCACAGTTATCATGGCAAGAGGAAATGAATTGGAAGGATATCTGTCTGGGGATGGCTTGTCCCTTAGCAGGAATTAAGCTGAGGAAATGTAGAGATGCATTTCCTTTGGTGGTTTTTACCTATGAGATCCAGTGGGTGGCAGTGCAATATAAGTGATGTGCCCCGAAAGTCTTGAGCCAAAAATTCGTAGGCAGGGCTGATTGGAAGCTGGGAGTGCAGAAATCTCTCTTTTTTTTTGCAATTATACTGTTTATGGGGAATCAGTTTTGCTTCTAAAACTAGGTGTAAACCAATATTCTTCACTTATGAGATAAATGGAACCAGAGTCAGTTTCAGATGCAAACATTGTGACCTCATCTGGGTCACCATAAAAATATTTGAGGTGAATCCTGTTAAACTGCAATGTTATGTTTGATCTACATATTAAACCACCATTTTAAAATTCAGCCTTCAATGAACATTCTCCAGTGGAAGATGCAGAATTGGGTGATGCTCATGAGAGGCCTATTGAACTTGGCAGTTATCTATGTGTATTGGGAGGTACTTGGAGCCTCTAGAGAAGGCATATGAGTCTGTTATGCTGCTGGCACTGAACACTGGGTGGATGGGAAATGGCCTGGGAACTTCACTTCCTCTGAGTTGGCCCATCGTATATGTATAAGAAATAATAACTCTCCAGTCACACATAAGGTTTTTTCAAGATTGTGGCCTAGTGGTGTACTTTGTGCAATTAAAATGGGATTCCTATATCATGTTTATAGCTACAGCAGTGGACAAATATGGTGGAGTAATACAAATGAAATATTCAAATATTTAATATCAATAAAATATACAAAACATTGTCAAAATTCACATTATTGTAGGACCTGTCTCTCTTTCTGCCTGCCTGCCTGCCTGCCTTTCTGTCTGTCTGAATAGTCAAAAATCCCCAAAGCTGGAACTCCTATAAGGACCAGAATTTCATTTTTAAAATAAAGTCACAGATCTCCCATTAAAATTAGGAACGCTCAATTTCCAGCCAGTTTGGCTTTCAGCTTCCTTGCTGATTGTTAACATTGGATGTTTGACATACAGCCCTGTGTCCAAACAATTCCAAAGTGTCTACTTGTGGGGGAAAGTGGATGGAAAATGCACAATTAGGTATTGCTTTGCTATAGCTGCCTCTCCCTGCCCTACCACTGTGTCCAGGCACATGGTTAAAAGCTAAATATTAATAATAGCATTTCATATTTTGAGATTAAATTTCCTAGTAAGGTGTCTGGGTGTTCTCTATGGCAGTGTCACTGCATGTTTGTTCATGTCTGCTGAGCTGTCCAAACTTACCTACTGACTCATGGGAACTGTAGGGTAGCTCTAGGAATCTCCAGTAACCCTATGTAAAACCCTAGAGTTTCAAGCAGTTCCTAGAGCTACTGTATGTCACTTCCAGGTTTTCCCCAGAAGTGACATAGAAGGGCATAGGATGCCACATGTCCCAACATGTTAAGAAGAGAGTCTCAAAGTGGCTTACAATCCCTTTCATTTCCTCTCCCCACAACAGACACCCTGTGAGGTAGAACAGAGAACAGCTCTGAAATATCTTGTGACTGACCCAAGGTCACACCAGCAGCTGCATGTACAGGAGTGGGGAATCAAACCCGGTTCTCCCAGATTGGAGTCCGCACTCCTAACCAGTGTTACCTCTAAGCTGAGTTAGTGTGAGCTAGCTCACTGTTTTTAAGCCTCCGGCTCACACATTTCTGTCGTAGCTCAGGAAGGATGGCTGCAGAGCAGAGCAAACTGATTTATGCAAGAGTCAAATCGCCCACTCACAACTTTAATGCCAGTAGCTCACAAAGCAGAATTTTTGCTCACGAGACTCCACAGCTTAGAGGGAGCATTGCTCCTAACCACACTGTTCAAAAAGCAAGCAGATCATTTCAACATGTTGCAGAAAATTAAAATACGTGTTAAATACCACAGAATGGTGTTCATTAAAGTTTGAAAGGTAGCCAAGACACTGGCAATTCCAAGCAATATTACACTGTAATGAAACAGAAACAATCATTTCAGCAAACGAGCGTTTGGGGTATTTTTGTCCTCATCTATTTGCAGTTGCTTAAATCAGTGCACACTTAATAAATAATATTTGGTTGATGAAACCAAAGGAAAGGAATTTTTTTTAGTAACTTCTAGTACTTCTCTTCACTTGTTGCATTTATTTTTGGGGAGTGCTTGTGACCCATACTTTGACTGTGCCTTGCTCTATAATGAACACAGATTTAAAGGGAAATGGTGGAAGATGTCATTTCAGAGAACATGCATACTTTTCTCCTTTCACTTTTTTTGAAATATCAGATGTTCTAGAAAAGAAGCAAGCTTGCATGTTTCACTGAACTAACTTACAACTAAAACCGGCTTTTGACAGAAAAGGCTCCGCACATCACCTTTCTCATCTGGCTGGCACATCATAGCCGGAAGCCAGCTTTTTACATTCAGACTACCTATTCTAATTTAAGTGATGGGACACAGTTTATTAATTTGCCTACCACAGGCTGGATGTCTGCGAGGAATTGTGAGAAGGGAGAAGTCTGGAAATTTCCCCCTCTCAGATTCCACAAGTTCTTAGGGGCTTGAGTAAGCTCGCAGTGCTGTCCTAGCAGAATTACTTCTTTCTCAGACCACTGAAATCAATGGGAGGGTGTAACTCCATTAAGGATTGTGCTGTAATTCCTCCCTAGCCCCTTAGGCTGACTTTCAGCTACTCTCAAAACTCCATACTCCTAAGCATATTTAGCACTATCATCTCTCCTACTGATTTACAAACTTGTACTTTTTGTGCATATTTTTTTGGGGAGGTCTCCTTATATAAAGACCCCCCATGCCTGCTAAGTTCTGCTAAGTTCTGCTGCTTCTGTGACTGGTGTAGAGGGCCAATCACTTAACCACAGTAATTTATAATAGTATAATCCATTTTCTATGATAAAGAAATAAAAAATTAAAAACACAAAATATTATGTGCAAGCTTCATTATGTCCACTGCAAGATAACTACCCAATAGAACAACTCCTTCAGGAGATGCTAGGAATTTGGAAGGAAATTTCCAAGGATTCATGTATAAAAATCTCCATTCAGCTATGAAACTGAACATAAAATAATCTCTCTGATGAACCTCCTCAACAGGGAGAGATGGTTCCATGCACACTTCCCTGAATGCTACGGAGGAAGGCTAGATGATTTTTTTAAAAAAATACCATTAGGTGAGCTACAAAAACTTCTGAGGTCATAAGTAGAGTGTGACTGTAGTTATGGGGGGGGGGGGTTTCCAGGAAATATTGACAGTGCAGTCCTAAGCAGAATTATACCCTTGTAAGTTAAGGCAATGGAGTTAGAAGGATGTAACTTGGTTTAGGATTTAACCAGGGGTCATTTCGTAGAAAAAGAGGTGCAGGAGCTCATTAGCATAACTCATTAGCATAACTTATTTGCATACGCTAAATTACATGACATCATCAGAAGTATGTCAGAAGGCAAGAAAGAAAGAGAGGGAGAGAAAGAAAGGGAGAGGGGGAGAGAGAGAGAAAGAAAGAAGGAGCTGGTAGAGAGGGGACAGCTACTAATCCAAGCCTCAGAAATACCACTATTCTGGGAGGAGAGCTTCAGTGGTGGCTGAAGCCCTCAGAAGGCTGGTCGGAGGAACAAGGACCTTTCCAGGGGACGGGGTCATTTTGCTGCAGCCAGGACACAAGCAGGCATTCCCCCGCGGGGGGCGGGGCTGGCACCAACTCCCGGAGCTGAGCTCCCCTGAGCTCCTGCTCGAAATGACCCCTTTGGGAGCCACTGGCTAAAGTGCACACCAGTGATGGAAAGAGATGGAGGCTCCATACCACTTTCTCCTTCTCTCAGTCACAGGAGATTAATGGGGATAGACTAAATGGATTTCCCTGATACAGTTCCCCAGTTAATTTTCAGTGCAGTTGATAAACAAATCATTAGGTCTATATTGCAACTACAGGGACTGCTCACACACAAATTTCTCATCACTTCTGCATTTTTTAACCTGCAGCTCAACTGACTCCAAAGAAATGCATTGGGTTTGAACAGACACATGGATGCCAGTCCTGATACCATATCTGGTGAGGCTTGTCTACCAACATTGTTAGTCTGCTAGGGATGAGCCCTCAGGCAGTATAATGCAAAAGAATGATCTTATGAAGCAGAAATCTGTCCTTTTAGGAAAATGGAACAGCTTACTAAAAGCTGTGCTTAACTGCCTTTGATGAGCCCAATAGTGGACAAGATCTCCACAACAGGAGGAAACAGATACAGCTATGGAAATATCCAAAACCATAGCATGAAAGCCAGTTCCTGGCTCTTCCTTTGTATGATGTGCTATGTTCCAAAACTTCCCAAGTTAAGAGACAGATTATGAAACCCCACTTTCCAAGATAAACCTGTTAGCTGCAGTTGCTGGAGGAATATTCAGATAACCCTCCTCCTCCCTACCTCACAAATGTCAGAATCAGGCTAGCAGAAAGCTTTAACATTTGTCCACCATCTTTTAAGAAACCGTTGGAATCAAGTATACCTCCAGTTACCCTTTGGTTCATGGAGAAGACCTTTGGAAGAGTTATCAGCTACACTGGTTTGAGGTTCTTTAACCTCTCTTAATACATTAGCTTAATTTATCTAATAATATGCAAGTATGTTTGTGTGCAACTCTCATTCATCTTTCTTATCTCTTTCAGGCTGGTCCAGTGGTATGAAAGAAGATTAATCTTACATATGTGCAAAGTCCTTCTGGGAAACTTCACAGGAAATTATTTTTACCTATTAGTCTGCTGGGTTGTGGAATGGTTTAGTATAACATATTTTCATCAGATCTTGGAAATGAAGTAGAGTTGGTACTGTCAAACTCGGGGCCTTGTTTGCCATGATTTATGGGGTATGGGATCTATTGCTGAAATTTCTAAGAGTGTGCGTGTGAGTGTGTGCATGAGAAAGGTTGTTGTAGCGGCTGGGCAACTGTTTCTAAGATGCATCCCTTCTCTGAGAAGAAGAGCAGATGACCTTGGCTGATGTCTCTGCTTGCTCCACTTTGATAGATAATGTAACTGTAGTCTTGCAGGTGGGGGACTGGAGCGCAGGAAACCTAGGAGGGATGAATGTGAGCTGTGATTGGATTGGACCTTTGGGGGCCTTGTTTGAATCATGTATAACTTCGGAGGTTGGTGCTAGTACTTTTAGTTCTGACACAGAAAGTCCTACCTTGAAGCATCTTTACTACTCAATAAACAAATCACTGCCAGAGTAACTTTGTTCAGCAGTCTGACAGATACTTGGTTGGGGGGCTGTGAAGGTTGGGATCTTAAAAATAACATTTCGCAGTAGTGTGGTGTAAAGCTTGACTAGTATGGTCTAATCTCATCCCACCACCTGACGGGCTTAACCTTAATGGTTAAGTTCTGAATAAGTTTTTTTCTGGTCAATCGTGGTGATTGTAGCAATAAAGAACTGAACTGAACTGAATAAGTTCAGCACCCATGAGGGAAACAGAAAAAGAACAGTAGCATTTATTTACTCCTAAGGAGGATGGAATAAGGTAGTTCAGAAAAGGAGATAGGAACTATTTACAGGTGTAACACAGTCTTGTTGGGCCCATTCATTTGTAAGGTTACAGTTGAGCTTAGGAGAGTATAGAACACCTAGCACCCATGTTTGTATCCTTGAGGTGAATACTGGCCATCCCTCAACCTCAGGACTCTCACAGTGTAAATGTGAATGGAAGCCACAAATCTTTCGCAAGTTCCCCCAGAAATTGGGGCTCTGAGACAGATAGAGTCTTTCCCTCGTGCTAGCCTGCTTTAGCACAAAAGATAGGTTCTGAGACTTCCAAAATCTTTTGAGGCATGCTCTCTCCCAACCAACTGCGCGGAGACACAAACCCTATCTCCACAGTTTCACTAGTTTAGCCTGCTTGCACACGAGACAAATTCTGAGACTACAGCCTCTCTTTCTCTGAAGGTCTAGACCCTACCCGCCCAATCTGACAGTGCACTACCTCTCTGAATATCCTCCAGGCCCCCAGTAGGGGTCAGTCACCAGAAGTTGCTGTGACTTCCAGGTGCACACACAGTCAATCACCAGAGGTCACCATGACTTCCAGGAGCACACACACATTCACACGCACACACACAATACAAAAAAAAAATACCAAGAAAAGAAAAAAAAATGGCTGCTTTGGAAGGTTGGACTCAATGGCATTATACCTCATTGAAACCCTGTCCTTAGTTGGTTGTGACTTAATGGCTCATATCTACAGGGGCAGCTCTTTTTATAGACTTGCTTCTCTTCCAGACCAAGGAAGGGTTTGGAGAAATGGAATGTTTCTCCAACCCAATTGGCAAGAAATTCTCCAGGGTAAGATTTCATCAGCTGTTGACCATAGGGATGCATAAGGTGACCATTCCATCCCTTCCCTGGCAAATGTTTCCCATCAACTAAGGAAACAGAAGGGTGCCCATTTTATTTTGATATCCTGCAGCTTGTATATAATAAGACCATAGAGTTGGAAGGAATCTCCAGGGTCATCTAGTCTAACCTCCTGCACAATGCAGGAAATTCACAACTATCCCCCCCCACTTCCAGTGACCCCTGTTCCATGCCCAGAAGATTGGGGGGGGGGCCCTCCAGGATCTCTGGCCAAACTGGCCTGCAGAAAACTGCTTCCCAACCCCAAATAGTTATAATATTTTTTCTCCTTGTCGAAGTCTTTCTTTTTAGAGGGGTAGCAGACTATTCTCTCTTTGCAGTTAAGATACATTCTTGGAGCATTTCAGAGTTATCGTATTCAGGAATGCTGAGAATTTCAGTGCAAACATAAATACGAGTCAAATTTACCATGACCATGCTGCTTACCTACACATTTGTTCCATCCCCCTCTCCAGGTTTTTGCTCTGACTTTGATTTAAATGCTGTCCCGAACAGTTTTACGCATGCACAGTAACCACCAGTTCTACAAGATAATAGTTGGGTAATCGACTTCCGGTTTTTGGCAGCTTGATGGTGGGCACACTCCAACGAAGCTCCATATGGAGCAGCTCGCAAACCCGGCGATTGGGAGGGGTATTAGCTGGATTCCACCCCCCCCCCCGAGCCCTTGTAGGGAGTTCCTAGCCTGGGATGCAAGAGGCACCTCTCTCAAGGTGGTGGCCGAGAGATCGAGGCGCCTCTTTGTCCCAAGAGGTCCTGATGCCTGGGAGCCTTCGGGCATGAAAAAGTGGCTTACCAGATAGCGTGCAAAGAAATAAGCATCAAATGAAAGAATCCTACCAGCAGTGCATATTCAAGGAAGTGTGAGTCTGCGGGTCCACTCATTTGAACATTTAAGTGTTCTCCAGTCAGGAAGAAAAGAAAGGGGGGGAAAGAAAGGTTCCCCCCATCCTGTATCTTTCAAGAAAAAAAGCTGTATAGCGGACAGCTGGGGTTGTTGGCGCGGCATTGGCTCTTCAAGTGAGGTGGAAGTCTGTTAAAGCCTTTTACATTTAAAGAATTTTGGCTGAATTGCGATCCCCCCCCTCGGGAAGGAAATAATGGCTGGCAGGGGAGAAAAAATGGTGGCTAGAGGGAAGCCCTCTCCAAAGGCTACAACCCCTTCTCTTCCTGTTCCTAAGCAGAAAGCTACTATAGACTTGCCAAACATATTGTCAGCAGCATTGCACCCTCTGCTGGACCAGATGACTGCAATGAATCATAACATTGATGCTCTACAGAAAGAGATTAAAGAATCCAGCCTGAAAGTAGAAGAAGTGATAAAATCAACTAAATTAACTGAAACCAGAATAAAAGTACTGACTCAAAGACTACAAGTGGTAGAGAAAGGTGTGCAACTGATAAAGATCAACTTTTGAAACTGCAAGTGGAATGTGCATCTTATATTCTGCGGTTTCAAGGTGTCCCAGAACAAAAAGCAGAGAATTTAAAGGAAATCTTAAGTGAAGCATTGGCTCCAGTAACAGGTTTACAAGTGGAATATTTACAAAGCGATATGGATATTGTCTATAGGATTTATCGGATTTTGTGAAGAAGAGGAGGAGGAGGAGAGGAGATTGGATTTATACCCCGCCCTCCACTCCCCAAGGGAGTCTCAGAGCGCCTTACAAACTCCTTTTCCCTTCCCCTCCCCACAACAGACACCCTGTGAGGTAGGTGGGGCTGAGAGCTTTTTCCCAAGCTGTCCTTGAGGGAACAGCTGGTACAGAGCTATGGCTTGCCCAAGGTCATCCAGCCAGGTGCAAGTGGAAGAGTGGGGAATCAAACCCGGTTCTCCCAGATTAGAGTCCGCGCACTTAACCACTACACCAAACTGGCTCTCAATAACATGCCTGGAATAACCTGCCTGGAGAAATTATGGTGAAATTCTCTAAGAGATCAACAAGCGATGTGGTGCTCAAGGCCACAAATAGGACAACCCTAAAAATCAAAGAAGTGGAAATCAAGATATTAAAAGACATTCCATTTGAGATAAGAAAAAAGAGAAAGCAGTATAAAAATTAGGTAAAATTCTTGCAAAAGAATACCCTCCCAGATGGTTTTTTCCAAAAGGTCTAGTTTTCAGCTACAATGGGAAAAAAGAGAAGATCACCTCTCTTAAAAGTGCAGAGACTTTTTTGGACTTTCATCAAAAGCTATTAAAAGAGAAGAAGACAGCAAAGAAAGAGGAAGAAGAAGAAGGAGAAGACATCATACATAATTTGGGAAGTTTGCAAAGTTCATTGAGTAGTTCTTCAGAAGACTCTGATTCAACAAAGGAGGCCGCAGCCTCCAAACAACTGGCAGCTTTAAGAGAACCGTCTAAACCAAGAAAAAGAGGGAGGAGGGGAAAATAGTTTTTCATTGTTGTTTTAAGCTAAAAGTTTTAGATATATATACCACTTGCTTGAATTGGCACGTGCATAGCCAACACTGATCTAATTATATTATCATGTTTCTGTTTAATTTGATTTAAAGGAAACTTCATTTATTCATGTATTTGAAAAACATTCTGCTATTCTTTGCCTTAAGTAGGGATAGCTTTGTAGTGTTAGGGATAGTTTTTTATAGTTGTAGAAAAATAATAATAAAATTATTAAAAAAAGATAATAGCTGGGTAATCTAGCTATGTTTATAATGCATGCGATGCAGCTTGTAAACTAACACTACCATCTGAAGCAGAGTTACACCCTTCCAACCCACTGACTTCAGTGGACTTAGTGGGGTGTACTATAAACCTTTTCAATTGCTAGAAAAGAAAAGTGAACCTCCAGGATCACAGTCAGGTCACTGAAGTCACCTCTTTGTCAAAGACAGAATCACTCACAGTTTTCTCCCTTTGCACAACATTTTTAAATGACCTACAGAGGATAGATTGCCATATTTTTCACCTGCACAGTTAGTAACATATATCAGGTTGGCACCAGTTCTCTCCCCCCCCCCCCCCATTTCTCCTGATGGTGCTCGAGGCACTGGCTGCCATCAAAAGGAGTTTATTTATTTGTTTATTTATTTATCAAATTTATAGGCCGCTCTCCCCACATGCAGGCTCAGAGTTGCCTGGAACCCTGGAAGCCTGGCATCCCTAATTCTTAATTGGCTCCCATTCTGGTGAGGAGGTTGGGCATGACTTATGGACCCCCAGGAATCTCTGAGAAACACAGCTCAGTTAAGTTCCTAGCAACTGAGTAGTCCCTTCCCTTTCAAAAACTTGAACGTTAACTCTCAGCTAAACAAAATGCCTGTGAGCTGGATAGCCCAGATCTCAAAAGTTAAGCAGGGTTGTTCCTTGTTAGTACTTGGATGGGAGACCACCATGGAAGTCCAGAGTCGTGATGTAGAGGGAGGCAACACCAAACCACCTGTGTTCATCTCTTGCTTTGAAAACCCTCTGAGGTTACCAAGAGTCAGCTGTGACTTTATGGCAAAAAAAGAGGCTACATAATTGATTCCAGCCTTTGCCTTATAGTAACCAAAGGGGCATTTTCTTAAATGGATGTTTAGCTATGCATAATTTTTCAAATGCCATCGAGAAAAACAGTATTTACACATGAGGCCTACCTATCCCCCCCAAATAGCCAATAAGTGGTTTCCCTAGGGATAGCTATATGTATACTTTGATTGATTATGTGTGAAATCTTAATCTTGTGAAAAGCCATTTAATATGTTTAAAAAGTCTGTTTTTTGTATCCCTACATTTTTACCACCTACCATCATCTTTCTCAATTATCCAGTCCATGCTCTGCCATTGGGTGACTACTTTACACAGATCTGTACAGATGTCTTGAGCCTTGATTTCCAAAGTTAGTTCTAAACATCTTTGCCAGTTGTTTGCCTAAACCGTGATTCCGTTTACTGAAATAATGAGATCACCCTTCTTGATTTTATTCAGTAACTTAGACTGCATGTCCTTGTGCTTATGACAATATCTTTAAAATAAGAAAAGGAAAATGGGTAAGATGCAAACAGCATTCTATTTTAAAATGCCAAAGAACATTTTCAAAAGGGAAAACAATATGGGTTGGATCTTACTAGTTTCCCCACACAATCTCACCTGTTTCTGTCTTCATTGTAGTGCCCATCAAACATGTTTCCCTCCCCCACACTGGGGTCATATAACTCCTGACATAGTCTTTTTGTTGGTCCACAAAAGCCAGTGCCCCCTCTTTTGCTAGCAGAAAAGCAGGTAGAATATGTCATTGATACAGTACTCATATTAACTGAAGTTAGGATCTCAGAAAGCATCCTTCATAGATTTGAGCACCACTTAACTCGTGGTATGTGCATTTTATTTATTTTATTTTATTTAAATATTTATACCCCACCTTCAACATGGCTCAAGACAGTGTACACGTTCAAATTATATAGAAAAATAATATAACCTCTACTTCCCAAAGAACGTATGCTGTCTATACCCTATTAAAAGCCCCAAGAAATGCAATAGCCTTGCAGAGCCCCCTAAATGCCTCCAGAGACGGTGTCTGACTTCATTTCCACAGAGAGCCCCTTTCAGAGGGTGAGTGATGTGATGGAAAAGACACAGGCTCTAGCTGATCCCAGGGAGGCTACTCTAAGTCGGGGAACAACTAGCAGTTGGCAACAGAAGCACCTGCAACTGGAACCTGGGGGGAAATGGGAAGAAATGGCTCTTTAGGTCCTACCAAAGCCAAAACCATAAAGGGCTTTAAGCCTTTCCTTTGGCTTTGAGAGAGGCTCTCTTTCTTATGTTTTTTTTTTAATTTGTGAAAAATTCTTCAGTCTGATTATCATCAGCAGAACTGGGTGACAGGATTGGATGGAGAGCACATGATAGAATAACTTTGCTGAGACTAGACATTGGGAGCAATATCTAAGGTGATCTACTCAAGATTAAGTGCAGTGTTTTTCAATGGGGTTTCCTCCTAGGAAAGTGCCATTAGCACTGCAGCCATTGTCTCCTCTGCTTGAACCCTTATATCCACTGCTGCAAAGCTTGCTAGCACTTGGAGCAAACCTCTCAGGGCATAACTACACAATATGCCCAACAAGTGCCAGGTCACATGGAGTCAGAAAAATGGGCCAAAGCTCCCACCTCCCTTTATGCTGGCAAAAGGGCGGTGGGAGGGAACCTGGAAGTTCCTTCTCCCCCCCTTGCAGTGCTGAGCCAATAAGCATTTTTTTAAGGTGCATCCACCCAGTGTACTTCTGAATGCAAGTCTGGTCGTACACCCGTGACCAGGCCCACGCCAGGTGGATCTTATAGTCTTGCCCTCAGTCACACAAGTTAAAAAAGGGGTGTTATATAGGGATAGGCATGAACCAGCTCACAAACTAAAGTTCATCATGAATTTTGGCTGGTTTGTGGTTTGCAAAGCAATGATTGTGAACTGAAGAGCCGC
The DNA here is from genome assembly GCA_029233225.1 of Lepidodactylus listeri. Taxonomy (NCBI): domain Eukaryota; kingdom Metazoa; phylum Chordata; class Lepidosauria; order Squamata; family Gekkonidae; genus Lepidodactylus; species Lepidodactylus listeri. The sequence goes on along the minus strand of JARCFY010000017.1, from coordinate 9,012,379 downwards.
CAATATTGATGATCCTCAAATATTGATGAGCAGAAATTCGTGAAGAGCAGAAAAGCCATTTAACCCCCTACTTTCTCCTCTTCATGAAAAACACCTCTTCATGAAAAACACTCCTCTTCATGAAAAACACTGCTTTCTACTCCCCACTGCTTTTTGCAGGAAGCAGAAGGCAGGGGTTTAAACTTTAAATGGCTCATGAACCAGTTTGGTTTGTGAACCGGCTTATCAGTTTGCGGTAGTGTGATTCAGCCACGAACCATGAACCAAACCAAACGAACCACGAACCAAAGTTTGTGCCCATCTCTATATATGATACCCTGAACTATTTTTGAGGAAGAGTAAATAAAAATGAGAAATTGCCTGGGCTCAGGGCCGGTCTGTTATTGTTAAATTTTAGACCGTTGCCTATGGTGATGGCTCCTTGCCCCGCACAGGAAACCTCTCTTGCTGGCTTCTTGCTCCGTCCCCAGCAAAAAAGACTTCCCTTTTTGCAGCCCCCCAGACAGAAAGAGAAGAAGGCGGGGGGACAGGCGCGGGGAACAGCCTGGGATGATGAAGTGCTGCTTGCCATCTGCCACCCCCGTGGTCTCTTTGGAGCTCCTTTTGCAGCCTTGCACAGGCTCCCTCCTCCTCCCCTCAAGTGATCCCACCTCTCGCATGCATTTGCAGCTTGCCCCCTTGGCCTGCCCGCTGTGGCTCTGGTGCCCACCCCTGCCCCACCCCACATGGTGGGGGGGGGGGGGGCGCCAGAATGCATCCTTGCCTAGTGGGTCGAAAAACCTGGGGCTGTCACTGCCCGGGCTTTGGGCTTTCTTCCTGGCACCAACTCTGTCCTACAGCTTTAATCTGAGCCCTGTCAGTGTGAAGCCAATATAGGACTGTGAGGATGAAATAAAATGACCTTCAGATTAAACCAAAAAACTAGGATCTTTTCCTGGGTTTTTTGAAAAAAATTATGACAAGAAAAAAAAATCTGTTTTCTGGACAGTGTAACAAATTGTACACATCCATACCATTAGAGGCACTCCTTCTGAGTCCTTTCTCCCAGTATGTAAATGTTACAATCATACCTGAGGGGAAAAGTTTAATTCATTACTTCCCCAACCATATCACCTCCCACAGTAGAATTTATCTGCTTTCCACATTATCTGATAATCGTCCTGCTTGCCTTAATGTAGTCAGCTACTCCTTCAGCTCCGCTTATTTTTATCCTCTTCCAATGTCACAGCCACTTTTGACATTATTATGCTGACAGGGTGTGTCATTTCTCAACAGACGCTCATCTACTATTTTATATTAACACCCTTGTCTCTGGTTTAAATATTAAACTGACTTCTCAACAAGTGTCGCACATTGCAAGAACTGGAGATGTTGTAGCTTGATTCAGTGCTGCCCCCCCACCTCCTAGGCCCGAATGTCTTCGTTCAAACCCTTAGGCTCCAGTTCCATCAGGTTCATCTCTGACATTACATTTTCCTGTCATTCACACCATGAAACACTTAAAAAAAATTAAAGTTACTTTTGCTGTCAAATGGAGAGTGTCAATCACCTGACCAAACCAGCTCCAGTTCAAAATGGAAGCCTTCTGGTGGTGCCTTGTGTGGTACATGACTCCACATGTATGAATGTAGAAAGAAGGGAGAAAACTTCTTCCCTGGCCAGTTCCCAGAAAGGATCCTCCTGTCAGGTAGCCCGCTACTTTCTCCTGACCTGGCCTGGCTATAAACACTTCTAATTAATTAGGGATTTGAGGGCCTTAATTGCCATTAAAGTTGCCAGCTCCAGGTTGGGAAAATCCTGGAGATTTGGGGATGGAACCAGCAGAGGGTTGGGGAGGGAGGGACCTCAGTGTGGTATAATGGTATACAGCCCACCCTCCAAAGCAGCCATTATTTTTCCTAGAGTGGCCAGGTTGGGAAATAAAAAGGTAAAGTTAAGGGTTTGTCTAGCTTGAAAGCCAGTTGAATCCAACTCTATGAGGTGGTGCTCACCTCCGTTTCCAAGCTGAAGAGCTAGCACTGTCCAAAGACTGTTTCCGTGGTCATGTGGCTGACATGACTAAATGTCGAGGCACACAGAACACTGTTACCTTTCCACTGAAGCAGTACCTATTTATCTACTTGCAATTTCTTGCTTTTGAACTGCTAGGTTGGCAGGAGCTGTGGCCAGAGACAGGAGCTCACTCTGTCATGCGGCATTCGGGTCTCAAACTGCTGAGTTACCAACCTTCTGGTCTGCAGCTCAGCAACTTAACCTCTGAGCCACTGTGGCCCCTAGAATATGGGAAATACCTGGAGGTTTTTGTGGTGGAGCCTGAGGAGGCTGGGGTTTGGGGAGGGGAGGGATTTCAATGGGGTACAATGTGAGAGAGTCCACCTTCTAAAGCAGCCATTTTCTCCAGCTGAACTGATCACTGTCACCTGGAAATCAGTTGTAATCCCAGGGGATCTCCAAGCTACCACCTGGAAGTTAAACAAAACAAAAAACCAGAGATACACAGTAAGGACGTAGTAAGGAAAACCAAAACTGTGTATAAACAAAGAGCCATCCAATTACAACATGTGAATATCCAAATCCTCCGGTTGTATATAATTCTGTTTTCACCATGGACTCTCCTGAACATTCCACACGCTCCAAAATCAGTTGGCTCCCTGATGTGTCACTCAGAAGCTGTCCCTATTCACTGGCTGTGAGTACGCGCGTGCCATTGGCTGGGTGCTGGGTCTGCTCCTCTTCCCCGTCCACTACTTCAGCCACTGCCAGAATTACTGGCAGATGGCTTTCTCTCTTGATGAAGAGTCTTTTCCTGCTTCTCTCCTGTGTGGGACTAACTGTTACCTCAGTGGCTGTTGGTAGGTGTAACGAAATGGCAGTTACCTGTGTTTGTGAGATGGCTGCTGTCTGTGGTAAAATGTTCCCCCATAAGGTTCAATTGAGCTGTAGTTCCAGAGAGGGGCCTGCAGGTGTATCACTCACTGGGTTGAATGGGGCTTCCTCATCTGCTGGCCCACAGTTCCCAGCTGCCCCAAGGCCATAAAGTGTGGGAAAACAGGGAAAAAAGGGTGACATGGCAGTCAGGGCTTCAATGCCCTCCAAACCAGCTATTCCTTCTTGGGGAATCACTGTTGCCAATCTCCAGGTGAGGGCTGGAGATCACTCAGAATTACAACTGCTCTCCAGATGGCATTGATCAGTTCCCCTGGATAAAATGGTGGACTCTGTGTCCTTATACCCTGCTGAGATGCCCCCCTCCATGACAGCCAATGTAATGTGGCAGTAAGGGCTTCAGAGCATGGTAGAGGCTGCAGGTGGCGGGGGAAGATGGAACACTGAAGTGAGTGGGAAATTAAGGTATGCTTGGCTGGAAAGGAGATAGGGTTGCCAACTCCACGTGGGGAATTACTGGAGATTTGAGGGTTGGAGCCTGGCAAAGGTGAGGTTTGAGCAGGGGTGGGGTCTCAGATAGGTACAATGCCATAGACTCTGCCATCCAAACCAGCTATTCTCTCTTGGGGAACCACTGTTGGCAATCTCCAGGTGAGGGCTGGAGATCACTCAGAATTACAACTGCTCTTCAGGTAGCAGAGATCAGTCCCCCTGGAGAAAATGGTGGACTCTGTGTCATTATGCCCTGCTGAGGTCGCCACAGCAAATTGACGCTGAGTGCCCAAGGCCTTGGCACTCTCCTAGAGCCTCATTCTAGAGCCCGTTGTATTTATTTCCACAACGGGCCTTATTCCTAGTTAATTTATAACTCTGAAATAGTGTCACAGTAAACAATGATATAAATCTTAATGATATGCTGTATTTTTGCCATTTTGACTAAGTTGTGTTATGTATTGGTATTTATTGGCTTGTTTCAACTTACTTTTAATTTGAAGCCACCCTGAGCCCCAGTTGTAGGGAAGGGCACCTAGTAAATCCAAACAAACAAACAAACAAACAAACAAACATTAGCAAACCAACTTCTACTACTGTAATCACAGTAATGAAGAATAATCACTGTGAACGCTGTGATGTTTATAATCCTGGCGTTCAAACAAGATATGCCTGTAGAAGAGATGAACAAAAATAAAAGTTCCAGTGTAAATAATTTTCAGCCAGGAAATGTCTCATGTAGAAAGGATTCAAGATGTAAGGTTCCAACGTGACTTCCGCGATAGCTAGCTGCAAAGTTCCCATGTTTTGCAATGCTTTCTCAAAAGCCAAAGCTTTCTTTTGGGAAAAATTATATTACAAACAATTTAAATATTACGACTCCTTCCATCCAACTCACATTAGGAGTAATATACCTTATGGCCAATTTTTGTGGTTGAGATTCCACTTTTTTACATGACTTTCAGAAGGACAGTGTACGACTGGGTGAGCATTTCAGAGATAGAGACTACCCAGCCTACATCATTCATTCAGCATGCCATAGAGCAGGGTTGGGCAATTGTTTTGGCTCGGGGGCCACTTTGTGGGAGTGGAGGTTAGCGGAGGGCCGCACCTTTTAAAATGATTGCATTCATTAGTTAACTTTGCATTTCAGAAAAGGTATAAATTGTATCATAAAAATCAATAAATATAAATTAAATAAAATAGTAATAGTTTTATTCAATGTATTTATTGTGCTAATTTCATATCATCTATAGCTGCAAGCACATTTAATTTTAGAATCAGATCAATGAGACAAATGTACCCTATCACAGACTGGGAGCAGGGGGTGGGGCTTGGTAATGTGCCCATCCCCTGGAGACTTCACTCCCAGAGCGCCGCTTCTCAGCGCTCTGGGCCCAACGGAGGCCTGACTGAAACTACGTGGCCAACTGTCTCGGCGGGCCACAAAAAACTCTGTGGCGGGCTGCATGTGACCCCGCGGGCCACAATTTGCTCACCCCTGACATAGAGCATCTTTAGTAAATAGGAGTGAAATACTGTCCAACACCCCTGGTTCTAATACACAGAAATATGATAGAATTACTTGTTCTTTGGAATACTCTCATTTGGTTTATGGGATTAAAAAGATAATTGAGTGATATTGGCGTGTCGTGTATTCCTGGTTGTCAACTAGTACCTACGGTCGGTTTAAAAAGAACCAGGAATCTCAGGGATATACTCATTAGATCTGATTATTTACAACTTTCCAGACAGGAACAAACACGTAGAGGTCATTTCAAATATTATTCTTGTGCCACATGTCCTATGGCTTTGGAAATTAAAGAATTTGTCCATCCTACTATGGTGTTTAAATATAAATTGTCCATGGTCCCTAATTGCAATTCAAAAAACTGTATATTGCAGCATTTGTGATTGTCACCTTTTGTATATAAGAAGTACTATTAGACCCATCAAGTCTAGAATTTTGGAACACTGGTCCTGAATTCAAAACCAGAATTTTGATGCCCCACTCGTTGATCACTTTGTCAAATACAATTATAATCCTGATTGTTTCCTTATTTTGTACCTTTTCAAAGGACACGTGTATAATGATATTGATGTTGGTAAGTTTTTGCTACAGCAAGAAGTGAAATTGATCTATAAATTTAATACCATATCTCCCTTTGGTTTAAATCAGAACTTGGATTACAGCTGCTTTTTGTAATTTTTGGTCTGTATAAATTTTTGCAAACAGCATTTGAAACACACTTTTTAAATTATGGTCCCTTTAAGCCCTGGGTGGTGTGTTATTTTAAATACTGAGAATCTTCCTGGTCATTTGAGCACTGTAAGTGATGGGGTTTGGAGGAGCAGCATTTGCAGTAATCCATTAATATGAGAGATTTATAACGAAGGGTAAGCTATTCATTGTTGAGGTTCTTTATAATTGAGGCTGTTTAAATCTACAAGGGCTCCCGGATTTAAAGGGACCAGGTTTTTTATTTCAGTGGCGGCGGCAGGTGGCAGTGCAGCGGAGGCGAGCGGCAGTGGAGGCTTGTGGTGGTGGAGGAGGAGGCGAGTGGTGGTGGAGGCTTGTGGCGGTGGTGGAGGAGGAGGAGGCTTGCGGCGGCAGCGGAGGAGGAGGATTGTGGCAGAGGCAGCTTGTGGTGGCAGTGGCCAGGGGCACCCTTCCCCAAGCCCCCCCCCCCCCCGCCTGGTTTTTTTCCCCTTTTTGCACTTGGGCGCTTGAGTGCCCAAGCACCCAAATGCAAAAAGGGGGGGGGGACTGGAGGGACGATCTGGACAGCCCTCTCTCGCAATCATTGTGAGAAAGGGCTGTCCAGATTGGCACAATGTGGGTTCCTTGCACGACCACCAGGAAAACACTTGATTTTCCCGGGGTTGGAAAATGCGGGAGGAACCCACCATTGAGCCCGCTTCAGCACGGATTTGTCCCAGCCATTGTGGACGATCCCTTTAAATGTAGGAGGAAACAGCAGCTCTTCCTGCTTTAAAGGGCCATTTGACCGTGGCCTGAGTGTGTTTAATTCGTTTTTATAGAAGAAGAAGAGGAGGAGGAGGAGGAGGAGATTGGATTTATACCCTGCCCTTCACTACCCAAAAGACTCTCAGAGTGGCTTACAAACTCCTTTTCCTTCCCCTCCCCACAACAGACACTCTGTGAGGTAGGTGGGGCTGAGAGAGCTCTGACAGAAACTGCTCTTTTTCAAGGACAGCTGTGCCAGAACCACGGCTTGCCCAAGGTCATCCAGCAGGTGCAAGTGGAGGAGTGGGGAATCAAACCAAGTTCTCCCAGATTAGAGTCCGCGCACTTAACTACTACATCAAACTGGCTCTTTAAATTGTTTGTAATATAAATTTTCTGAAAGAAAGCTTTGGCTTTTGAGAAAGCATTGGTGAAATGCGTAAACTTTGCAGCTAGCTATCGCGGAAGTCATGTTGGAACCTTACATCTTGAATCCTTTCTGCATGAGACATTTCTTGGCTGAAAATCATTTACGCTGGAACTTTTATTTTTGTTCATCTCTTCTACAGGCATATCTTGTTTGAACACCAGGATTATAAACATCACAGTGTTCACAGTGATTATTCTTCATTACTGTGATTACAATAGTAGAAGTTGGTTTGTTATTGTATATTTGCAGTGATACCACCTGGAGGTTGGCAATACTAATTTTTCCAGGGGAAGTGATCTTTGCAGTCTGGAGATCACTTGTGATTCTGGGAGGTCTCCATGCCCCATCTGGAGGTTGGCAACCCTAATTGCTGCCTTGAAGGCTTTTAGTGGGCACAAACACGGGATACAAATATTTTAAATAAAATAAATACTGCCTGGGCTTCGCCCTTGCTATTGCAATCCCTGTTTGTGGCTTTTTATTATGCCCCGATCTCTGTTGTTCTCCTTCTGTGCCTGCTTGTTTCCCTTTCAGTCTGTCTGCCTGTCTTTCTGTTCCTAAAACTTTCAGTCTGTTCCTGCCTATCTTCCTCCATTTTCTTCTCACAACAGCCCTATAAGGTAGGTTAGGCTGACACACCGTAACGGGGCCAAGCACTTGACACTGGAAGCCTGCAATCCTGGCCCAGCACTTTCACTTGCGACTGACTCTTCCTTTGGACTCACCTGCTAGGGATGATCTGCCCTGGCATTCAAACAGGTTCCAATCCTTTTCAGCATTTGCATGTAGTTTAGCACCTGCTCAGTTGCCAATGCCTCGGGACTGACAGACCACACCACCAATAAGACCCTTAGTCTGAATCTCTCTTTCTAAAATGCATCCTTTCACATAACATATACATGATCACTGGGTTTCATGACTGACAGCTGAACAGGTGAACTGACTTCACTGGAAATCAAGGCACCCAGATTGATGCTAGGTAGTCCCCAGGTGGGGGCAGGGGATCCCCTGATTTTTGGGGCTCCCCCAGATGCTGGCTACCTCTGTTCATCTCTTTCCTTGAAAAACCTCAGGGTTCTGGGGTCGCTATGACTCAGTTGTGACTTGACAGCACACAATTCTTGCTTTATGCGTAACAAGACTGTTCTTATCCCTCAATTTTCTGGAATTCTAGGGAGATGAAAACTTTGATCTGACAGAAGACTGTCAAAACTGAAAGTTAGTTAGGTGACTAACTTAAACTTTATCACAGTGAGAGTTAGTCATGCTGACTTTTAACAAGACTACAGTTAGGGTTGCCAGCTCTGGGTTGGTAAACACCTGGAGATTTTGGGGGGGGGGGGCTGGGGAGGACAGGTTTTAGGGAGGCAAGGGACCTCAACAGGTATAATGCCATAGAGTCCACTTTCCCAAGCAGCCATTTTCTCCAGGGGAATTCCAGGTCCGCTGGAGATCAGTTGTAATATTGGTTACCAAACTTGTCCACGGCCTAGAGGTTTACTGAGCCACTGGTAGGCTGTCCTCCATGCTGGTTGCAAGTGGTACAGTCCCACCCTTCACATTTAACACACATTCTGTGCACTGTGCTGTACATTCAATATTAATGCCGTCTGCCATCTGCATACATACGTCAACACTGCTTTGCTGCTTGGCTGTGACAAATTTGGGATGCCTGCTCTGCCGTTCCACAGAAGGGGACACACTTGGCTTCAGTGTGCTGATTTAGTAAGCAGTCTAATTTGTTCATGAACCTGACATCAGCTGCCTTCTGCTTTTGGAAGCATTATCCATCTTAAACAGGACTTCAACAACAACAACAAGCGGGGGGGGGGGGGGACAAACTAAGAGAATTATTCCACCCTGAAAGACAATGCCACGGAATTGTATCTCTCGGCAGCTGTAGTTTGGTGACAGCCACAAAGAAATGTAAAACAAGATCCCTGGAACTGGGACCAGCTTGTAAAATCTTGTTAAATCATGCTTTTAAAAAAATACACCAGTGCCCACAGTAGAAACGACAGGGTTTTTTATTGCTTCCTTTTCTATTTCCCCAGTCACATATGCTTCTCTTCATTTTTTTTTTAATTCGTCCTTTCCTCTGCTTTTTTAAAAATGCACTCATTGAACTCTTGGCAATTAGTGTAATTGAAATTTATTGACAATGTGGCAGTCTTCTAAAGCTTCATTGTTCTGAGTGCTTAGCGCATAGGACCATTGAAGAGTGCCATGGCAGTGTCAGACAGTGCATAGCTCGCTCAATTATATCAATGAACCAGTGACTGCCAAAGGTTCCTTTGGGGGTATGAATGTTACTTAGTGATAAGAGCCTCTGGAAACAGAATCCCTCAGCCCCATCTCTAGTGGGAGAAGGAAATGAAATATGTATTTCTCTGCTGTGGAAAATTAATGTAATTGGCTCCCTTAAAAAGCTTTGACAAGTTGACCTGTTTGAAATCTGAGGAGGGCTTATGCTGTGGTATCACATTATCTCCAACATAAAACCCCCCACTCTGGTGGGGAAAGGGGGAAAGATAAATGGAATTTGGATAGTAATATTAAACTTTGGTGGCGTGGATCACATTAGTACATGCTTCTCCCTCCCCCCACCCCATCCCACCGCCTGCATGTCTAGCTTCCGAATGGAATCTTACAGAAATCTTACCCTTTCACATTGCCATCTCTCCTTTTTGTTTTCTTTAAGGAAGACAATAGAGGGAAAGAAAGTGCTTGGGAATAAAATCTCCATTCTCTTTTTGTGACTGATTCCTTTATTTATGGAGTGGCTGCAACCCACTCTCAAGACCACTTTCTCCAGAAATATCCCACTGGTTTCAAGGGTCCTAACCAGTCTAAAGACCAAGCCTGTGCTGTGTATAATAGAATTTGTTGCAAATTCAGTTTTAATTCAAGGCAATGCTTTTTTGTGGGTAACTCCGAGAGTGCACTGCAATATGGTAGCAGAGCCCTACAACTACCCTGTGACTCATTAGGTAAACAGAGACACATCTGCCATAGTGAAGTGTGAATTGGCTTGGAAAAGGAATTTGAATAGGGTGACCAACACTGCCTAGGCAAATACTGATAATATGGGGGGCAGTGTTTG